>CM020501.1:4975860-6388360 GCA_009823395.1 Thamnaconus septentrionalis | reverse complement strand
CCTAAGTCAAGTCCTGCGTTCTCAGTTTCCAGGCCGTTTACTCCGTCCAGCTCGTCAGCAGAACCTGACTTCCAGCTCTCTCTGCTGCATGACTTTTCCACTTCTGGAGCTTTAACCGCTTCCGCAGCTTCCCTACTCCGTAACATCTCCCCACAAGCGTCTGTCGCAGCAGGTGAGGTTACATGCGTGTCTTCCACACGGGAGGCGGATATCTCCTCTTCCTCCTCCACGTGCTGGAGGTCAGCTTGGGGTTGCGGCGCAGCGGCGGAGAACTGGTTTGGCGAGCGGTCGGAGGTTTCAACAGGTCCACTGTGACCCGCCACATGGCCCTCCTTTGTCCCCTCCTGATCATCTGGATGGTCGCCAGGCTGGTCAGCCACAGATCCAGACAGTGGAGGCCCATTGTTTGACAAGATACTGGCGCATTGTGGCTCTTCACCGGCGACGTGTGGACTTTTTAAGATGCTGTCGCAGCCGCTCGGGTCGTTCCCACGTGCGGCATTGCAAAAAATATTTGCAACAGAGCCGGAGTTTGCGGCTCGGAGGCCATCCTCTTCGGAGGCCCCTCGGAGAACGTCCACATCCAGCAAGTCACGGGGTCCGCAGACCGACTCCTCTTCCAAATCCTGGGGAACCTTGACGTTGCCCTTCATCAGCCTGGGCTCTTTGGGTCCAATGCCATCGTTCGAGACTGAGGCCGTCGCTTCGACAGTCAGAGCCAGTTCCCCGGCGAGTAGCTGCTGCCTCCCCTCGGGCATGGAGGCGCACCTGGTCCTCCGGCCCTGTTTGAAAGCCTCCACTCCCACCCAGGGTCCCTCAGCAGCCACCACGTGACGACAGCAGACCAGGTCCAGGTCATCGTAGCTGTACTGTGACCCTGAAGAATGGGTCACGTGCTCCTCCCAGCTCCTTTTGCGTATGGCCACTGGCATGTTGGCCTGCCAGCGCTATCCCATACAGATGGTTCTGATGCCACGTAAAAAACAAAACAAAAAACGGAGAACCAGATCTGTGAGTGTTGAAAAAAAGAGAAACTGGGTTAACTGACAGCAGGTGTCCTCAACTAAACGGTTCAGAGCTTAGAGCGAGCACCTGGACAGCAGTGGGGGCAAAATTCAGAGGGATGCAACTTTATTTCACTCACATATTTACTTAATGCTGATTTGATTGAGCACTGTCATCTTTACAGCAAAAAGCACAATGGTTTTATGACATTTGGGTCCTAATGTGTTGCTTTAGGAAGCAAAAAACAAAACTGAAGCTATTACAGGAGTAACAATCTTTGCATGGTGAATGGCAACTGAACCAGCCAGACAGATTGACACGCCTTTAACACACTTTCACACTTTTACTTTAACAATTTCATTTTTTAAATAAGGGTTTGGAAATCTATCATTCTGGTGGTGGGCAGGTACTCCTATAAGACAGCTCTGTATTGAAACATTGGATCTGACAAAATGAATAGAATGACAAGTTTTAAAGGAAACGTATTCATGCATATTCTTGTAATCACAGTTGTAAGTTGCTAAAATATTTAAATGTTACTTTTAGCTCTAGTTTATCTATAATTCCTAGATGTTTCAATGAAAATGGATCTGTTTTTGAGTCAAACACTGCTGTATTTCTGTCTTGTTTAAAGCTATGCCTAATATTTGGACACACGTTATCAAACAGCTTTCTCACCTTCCGCTTTTCTCAGAAAGCAGAGCTCGATGGTGCCAAGTGCTACTTGTATCCACTGACAAGAGCATGAACGTGGTCGTCAGCAGGTCCAGTGGGTCAAAGGTCCAAAAGAAACTCCGACAGCAATTGTGTCAGGTCGTTCTCGCAAGATTGCATTACATTGCAGATGTTTTAAATATAATCCTGTTGATGTCAAACCAGTTAGGGGTCCACAGAGTAGCTGATAGATCCTTTACTTGCCAGCTGTGTCACAGGTTGCCTTTCCAGACTTCCACGGAGAGCGATGCATCCGCGCTTGGGCAATACGAATCCACGTATTTTTCCGAGTGACTTGGCGTGTGTCTTATTTTGAAGGCAACCCCTAAGCTGAGTTTCTCAGAGGACTCTTCTGTTTCCCTGCGAGTGTCTCCGCTCTGGAAGCGCCTGAAAAGCGGCACAGCCCCCACAGGCACGCCGAAAGCCGGCTAGCAGCGAGAAGTCCAAGGAGTTCTTCCATCTTGATCACATTATGGTTTTTTGCTGACGCCGAATGCCGAAGAGTCGGGCTGCTGAGAGAGGGGCCGGCTTTTTCTTTCCCCCACTCCACCCCTGCTTCTCTCCGTTCTCTCCCTCTTCTCATCAGGTCTCCTCCCCACTGGTTCTGACAAGGAGTCTGAGTCACATCCTCGAAGCCCCATCCCCCGTCCCACACTGCTGCAGCTCAGTACATCTTCCTCAACGTACGTCGTTTTTTTCTTAAGACCTTACAAACTTTCTCTCTGTTTCTTTTCCCAAAAGGTACACCTCCCATCTTATCTGCCCGTACTTCTTTTTTTTCTCCTCCTGCCTTTGCGATGATATTCCATTGAGCTGGGCAAGTCTCCCACTAGCTGGCTTTGATGACTACCAGACAGGCCGCTTCGTAAGACCCTCTGGCAGTGGGCCAAGAGAACTCTGCTCTAATGTTTTGATAGTTATTTCTGGTGCATGGTGTGTAACAAAAAATGTGTAGCCCTGTAACTCTGCAAGCATTTTTAAGCAAACACGCCACTGCCAACGACAGAAGCGGCCGATTGCACTTCTGTGAGGTTATTTGGAGGCGGGGGGGGGTTTAAAGCAGTGCTAACCCGGCGTGTTTGTTTTAAAGTAGATCTAACGGAGACATGAAGGCAAAGCTCGCCGATACCGAAGGTTCATTTCCTAATATAGTCATTAGACGGAGGCACCATGTAGAAATAAAAGGCAATCCTGGGAGTATTTATGTCTGTGACACAGTTTATGCCCAGTTGATTCTGACATAAGCAGTGGTTGAGACACACACACCATAGTCAGCGGATGTTAATTTGCCAAATCATGCAGTCGCCTTAATATGAAAACTTAATCTGCGACCAAATTTGTCAGCGCGCCACAT
Source organism: Thamnaconus septentrionalis (assembly GCA_009823395.1). Classification (NCBI taxonomy): domain Eukaryota; kingdom Metazoa; phylum Chordata; class Actinopteri; order Tetraodontiformes; family Monacanthidae; genus Thamnaconus; species Thamnaconus septentrionalis. The sequence goes on along the minus strand of CM020501.1, from coordinate 6,385,287 downwards.
CAACGGGACAGAAGGACGGACGTGAGAGAAGAAAATCCCCCTTCAGCCGTCCCTGCAAGCCCATCCTTTAACCTCTGGCCCATCCAGATGTGAGCACAGACCCTAAGTGAATCTTTTTCTGAAGGGGCCCTCAATGGGAAAAATATGCTCTGCCGTCGAGGTTGGCTCTCCGGAGACGCAGATGTTCGCACTCAAAAGGGGGACGGCTCCGGGTTCTACGCGTCACATGGTGCGTTCCGCGGTCCGTGCGGCATAATGAAACGCAGACCTCCGCGGCCGCAGCAGCCTCAGCGTAGACACAGCCGGTGACACAAAGCACGACTCGGGCTATCCACTCATTCCCTCCTGTCGACATCCCAACGTGGGCCTGTAATTTAAGGTGCCCCCCCCACCCCACCCCAACCTCCATTGCCATCCACCGCAGCCCGAAGGCAACTGGTCCACATCACAATGTCATTGCGTCAGATCTGATCAACATATGGTCGATCAGCAGCAGCACATGTGACAAATACGTGCAAAATGTGCCAGGCCACGCCCCTAATGCCGTGATATCGTGACTACATTTGACACGGTGATCATCCATAATTTTATTCCGTTTAATATTATCTGACAAGTCATCCATGTTCAAATTTCATTCAAGCATGGATGTTGTGCTAAAAAAAAAAAACCAAAGCCTCCTGGGGGACATGTGACTAATAATATGACGTGAAATGACCGACAAGTTCTGACGTTATGATCAAGTGAAGTCAGTTTATCCTGGATATGAACATAGAGATGCCAGGACAAAAGTCAACACACAGCCTTTTCCGGATGACGTGCAGCTTCACTGTAGCGGTGCTGAAGGTGGCCGTGTCAGTCTTGCATGTCTGTGATGTTATTGGACGATGTTCATTCAATGGCACGACAATTAATTGTATCAGAGAAAGTCTTTCTTTTCATTAGGTTAAAAGAAGTGGTAGTGAAAACTACTTTTATTCTTCTTTTGTATTTGATCCCCAGAGGTATTGAAAATGATCTCAGTGATCAGCAATTTTTCTGTTTCAGTATCATGACTAACAGTCTTTAGATACTACATACCTGTCTTAGATACACCTAGCTATACACATATGCAGACTATGTAACCGATGGTTATTTGAATTCCCGCTGCCTTCTCTTTGGTCTCCCCCCAGCCTTCCCATTCTAACCTCTGACCCCTGACATCAACAAGGCATTTTCCTCCCCACAGCTGTGGCCCACTGGATATGTTCACTTTTCTCTGTAAACCCTGGAGATGGTTGCGATGTGTGAAAATCTAAGCAGATCAGCAGCGTGTGAAACACTCCTGGAGACCTGCAGCCCGTCTGCCACCAACAATCAAATTCACAACGTTCAGAGTCATTCAATCCCGATTGTTCCTCATTCCAATGCTCCAGCAAGTTGTCTTCACCACGTCTACATGTCAAAATTCATTGAGTTGCTTCCATGTGATTGACTGATGAACATTTGACCATTTTATCTAGCAAAGTAGCTGGTGGATGTTTGTAGGCCATATTGTTTCGGAAGTGAGAGTCAGTGCAGTAACAACTGTGGAACCGGGCCTCAGGTTTCCACTCATACACCTGCCTGTCAGGTTATCAAAAGTATTTAATACAGACCAAACTAAATTATATAAGTCAGCGCTGGAAACACCAAATTAACGTGACTGCAGAGAGATGGAGAAAGATGGAGAAGATCGGACTTCTCCACAAGAAACTATTCAGAAGACCTGTTTTATGTGTCACAAACTCAAATCCAGAGTCAGTAATAAATTGAAAAAAGTCTGAAATTGAGAAGAAATGCCATGGCCTTAAATTATTCAAAATCCAAATAAATCCAAATAATTTAAAAAATGAAGGTGTCTTCACAGAAAACCTCATATTAATGAACATCTTTACAGGGATTGTATTGAAGCCCCCTTGTCACTAAAGCAGAGCATGCCCATTCTCACAGGCATGCAGCATCACCGGTCACATGTCAAAAGTGGTCTCATGCATGGTAAAGAAAGACCTATTCATGATTCACCCATAATCCCCTGCTGCACAACCCCTTGACTCCTTAAGTGGAGCAGTGAGGGTCCAGAGGAAACGGCCTCACATTCCTCACTGATACAGTTTATTATTGGAAAAATAAGTCACTCTAAAACACACAGTGTTTGCCCAAGTCGGAAAATATAGGTGACGTGTGTGTGTGCTGCGCGCGCGCGCGTGTGTGTGTGTGTAGAAGTAATTGAAAAAAAAAAAAACCTTTTTAAGACTGAGTCACTTTGAGTCCTTGGATACACAAAGACTGGCCAGAGAAGATGCCCCCTCATTAAGGCCAACTTCAAATGACTGTTTTGCAGAGCGCTTCCCTAACATTTGCGTGAAGGTGTAATAAAGGATCCCGCTATCCTTTACACCTGAGGGAAAACTGAACTCAGTGTCAGGATCTCATGTGACCGCCTAAAAATAAAACAAACCACACCAGGATCCTTGAAATCCTTTGCCTGTCACCCGCCACCGGGCCTTGTGGTCTAAACAACACTTTTCCGATGTGCTCCAGTCAGCCCACTTTAAACATTAGCGCCTAAAAGCCTGACGGGAACTATCTCAATATTCCTGAGTTACCCTGGAGCGGAAGACGTGGAGCGTTTAGTCACTGGCTCCAGAAATGTCTAGGTCTTTTTTGTCTTTTCTTTTTTTTTTTTTTTTTTTAAGGGAGCATCTTTAATCATCTGGGGATTTTTTTTGCCTGCGTGAGTCTAAATGCAAGAAATCGTCGTGGGAGAAGCCGAGGGGCCCCCGGCGTCGCCAATAATGCGCAACAATGCGACTGTTAACTGTGGGAACAGGAAGTGCGAGTTATTAAGAAGGCAGACCATAACAATCTGCAGGCTAAAATAATCTAATTTTCTTGGAGGGGGACGCCGCATGTTTGTGCATCCACGTTCGGCGCGTCAAATAAAATGATACAGATTTGTGTCAGCCGGGCCTTAAATTTGGACGGTGGAAAATACTGTGCTGCACGCTGAGAAAGTACCGTCCGTGTTTACCGCGGCACCATCTGTTGGCTGTTTGACTGCGGTGGTTAAAGGGGCCTGGAGGGACAGTGGCGGGACGGCGCGGACGCAAACATCCTGCAACACAGACACTCTTATTTGTGCTGAGCAGCGTGAAGTCCAAACTCTCCGGGGATGACTGTACAGTTCACGTGAGCAAATGTAATCACGTTTTGTAAACAGCGGAGCGTGAGGAGAAACAAGAGTGACTCACAGGGGTTCCGATCGGTTTTTCACAGACACGGACGATGGCAACAGGGCCGCCCGCCGCCGCCGCAGCGCGACTTCTCAGAACGACATTCGGCACGGCGGCGGGACTGCTGCACTCCCTGCTCTCCATCACTCTCAGGATTCACTCGTCAATCACTCCACTTGACTTGTGACACATCAATATCCCCAAGCAATGGAACATCTCATTGGTCCGCTTGAATTGAAAATAATTTCTTGCCTGTGTTTGGCAGGAGAGAAGGCCTCCCTGTTCCAAACACTCTTCCTGTGCTCAGCTGAATAAATTGGATAAATCCAAAAGGATTAAGGGAAATGTAACATCTGGCAGAGTAAAAGTAAAACTATCATGCCACGTACATCCCAAAATAATAGCTGGAACAAATCTTCAGCCTGCTCGTGTTTTTCAACCACTGTGCCGCTGCGCACAAGTGTGCTGATACATTAGATGTGAAGTAAAAAAAGCAGTCAATTTCAATTATTGGTCTACAAAAATAGCATTCTATTGTCAGATGACTGTGCTTTAAAAAGAATGTCATCCTGTTTTCTTCCCTCAATTCCTCCTAGAATATCAGCTTTGTGTGCATCTAAACAGGCCCAGGTTTCACACTGAGTGAGTATAAATACATTAAGAGACTATATTGTCATTGTTAGGTAAGAAATGACATTTTATAATATTTTTGGTTTGGCGGTGTGCCATGGGATTTTTCAATGTAAAAAAAAGTGTGTCGTGGCGCAAAAAGGGTTGAAAAACACTAATGTGTGTTATATATTTTCGAGCTCACCAGAATCACCAGCGGATGACAAGAACATTTGTTTCAAAGAACTCGTCCCTGCTGCTGCTGATGCCTTATCCCAGACACGTTGAACCTTTTACAGGAGACTCACTCTTGTCTCCCTCCCTTACACAAATGCTAAAACCTTTAGTTAGCAGCGTAACCTATCTTCAGAGCGGGGCAGAGGCTGCAACACCAGTCGCTCAGCAGTTTTTGGGACAGATGAAATGAGCTCGAGCTCTCGAGGTCAAAAGACAGCGCACCGTTCAAAGTGACCACCGTCTGTGCTTAGATTTTCTTGCCCAGTGACCAAGAGAGCTTTTGTGAAAATGAAACACATAAAATAATTGTATTTTATCATTATCAGACATTTTCTGCTATTTTTGAACTTTTCAGGTATACAGGAAAAATTAGTTAAAAGGCTCATCCCGTTTTTCTGGTTTCTGCAGGACGTTTAGGGGCGTACCGCAGTCCCGCTGACGCACTCTGGACCCTAATGAACTCACACTGCACTGGCATCTACACTCACTTATCGTGTTGTTCTTGGACACTGTTGCCACAGCAGCAACGGCAGGACATACTTGAGACTGAGCGTCAGAAGATGGGGAGCCAAGAGTACTTTGATATATTTCATGAGAAGGAGTTCCACACTATTTCCGCTCCATGTTCAATTGGATTTTATTTCTAAATGTCACGTCCCAACACCTGCCCCTGCTCTCTGGTGGACATTTTCTTACGTTTCCAAAAGCTCTGTGGTCAGAATTTGATTCAGCCTCAATGTGATCAGTTTACCTTTGCTTTACATCCAACACAATAAAAGTTAAAAAACCTGTGTGTATAGCACAGGGGTCTGAGATACAAAGTGGATAAAAGGCTAACACTGCAGGGATTATGCACTAAGCACACGGAAGATAAGACTATCACTATTTAATATTTACCCTTTTCTTCCAAACTTCCACATATTGAGGCAGAAACACCTTTTTTGTGGCACAATTGAAAAGTCAAAATAAGATGCAGCTTCTTCAGGAAGTGGACAGACATTCCAGCCCAGTCAGGGAGCATTCAGGTTCAGGTCAGCAGTCCCAAAAGAAGAAGAAGGTTTTTGAGAACAGCAGGTCAGCTACAAGCAACTGACTCCTCCAGAGGGTCATATTTTGTGCAAGCTCATATTACAATAATAAAAAAAAAAAAGGGGGCAAGGGGGGTCCCATGGTTTGTAACAATAAATCCTTATTTAGTGTTACCAACATCCATATTTAGTTAAGATAAACAATTAACATTTTTGGCCTGTACGTGTGTGTCAAAAAAAAATAATGAAAAACTCTAGACATGACAGGCAGTCATGTTGAAGTGGCCACAGCAGTCATACAGCACTGTTTCTGCGGCCCAGTGCAGTATGCAGATTCGTAGTCTTGTTGATGGAATTCAACACTAGTTGCAATTACAGTGAAACGACTGCTGGGGGCAGTAAAATCCCATTCATCGATAAACTGATTTTTGTTGGATAGATTGCGATACTGAACGTTTGGTTTTTTTTGGGGTGTATTGGCCTGTAGTAGAAGCAGCAGCATCAGTAGTAGTAGTAGTAGTAGTAGTAGTAGTAGTAGTGTGATGGCTGTCGTGCAAAAACATAAATTATTCTATTGAAGAAAGAAGCAATGAACACATGTAGACTTGGACGGACCTCCAATGACTGGTCAAGGACAGGCAGATAGGTTGACAGTAAACTAAATGTACAGGAGATTCATTATAAAACAATTAAAAAATATATTACCAAAGACCTTTTATCCCGACTTTGATTGCACTGTGAACTAACAGCCGCTGGGTGGCACTGTTGCAAAACGGTTGAATATCCACTTTCATTGACCCAAACACAGTTCAACTTATTTCGTTAATAGCAGATCATGATCACGTTAATAATCCCTATTACTTCTTTGCGGTATTTATATAGGAAACTGACAAGTAACTTAAAGGCGGCAAAATTTGAACCTGCCCACGCTGTTTTTGGGGAACGGTGTGCTGCTTTCACGGTCTCTCTTGTAACTTCCGTACAGCGCCTTGGTATCTAGTAATAAAAAAATTCTAATACCTTCCAAATTACCCTTCGCACTTACGCATGTGATATAATAGGTTGTTTGGAGTGAAATTACTGGATATGTAAGCTGTTTATTCCAACTCATTGGAAAGCTATGTGGCTATGAAGGAAGCGTTTTCTTTCCAAAGTTTTCCTGATGGAAGCTACAACACCGCGCTAATGTTCTGATAGTCCAGACAGTACGTGAAGGCAGCACATGAAACTTCTTCCGCGTTATCAAATGAATCAGGTTTCCACAAATGGCCGGGGCGTAGACAAACCTCAAAATCTTCATTGGGGAAGTGTTCCGGCGCCGAACGTATCTGTGACCAAAGGGTTGACAAGAAACGTGCTAAAAATACCTCTGAACCAACGCCAACCAATGTGCGCGGGTTGTTGTTGACGGCGAAGTTAGCTAAAGTTGTGTTTACGTCCACCGCCGCCACTATGGGCTGTTGTGGCAGCACGGAGGTAAGTCGCCTGAACGCCACACTGGCTAAAACGTTTGTCTTCAAACTTCAAATAAAAAGTGTTCATGCATGAGTCGCAGAGGGGTTTAAGTCAGCGTCGGCAGCAGTGAGCTGCAGTGGTAGCTTCCAAAGTGTGTGTGTGTGTGTGTGTGTGTGTGTGTGTGTGTGTGTGTGTGTGTGTGTGTGTGTGTGTGTGTGTGTGTGTGTGTGTGTGTGCTGCTTGTTGTGGGTCAGCAGCAGCGGCTGCTGCTTCACAGAAGCGCCAAAGGCATTAGGGAGGCGTGTGAGTGAGAGAGCCGTCTGTTGTTGACCTTCACCTACCGATGCCTGGGCAGGGAAAGCGTGACTGGAAACCGCTGGAGGACCGCAGCTGCACGGACGTCCCATGGCTCATCCTGTTCACCTTGTTCTGCATCGGGATGGTGAGTTTCTTTCAGTTTGTGAGTGTCGGCTGCGACCCAGTCGCAGTGCAAAGAATTGCCCAGTATTCCGTCGATGGTCAAAGTTTTTGAGAGTGCACTTTGGGTATTGGGAGGACATTTGTTTGTTTGTTTGTTTGTTTTCAAAAACAGGATAGAAGTGCCCACTTTGCCGAACAAAGTGATAGTGGGTTTGAGAAAGTATGAGGTCGAAATGTATCTGAACTTTTCAAACCCTATATATTGTATCTGAGAGACTGCAGCAATATGAATTATAACCCGTTTATATGAAAATGAATATTAGTGATTTTTTTTTTTGTATTAACGGTAACTTTGGCATTTACAGAGAAGTTCCCCTGAGCTATGTTCTCCACATCAGTTCTGCTGTTGTGTAATGACAACAACTGAGATGTACTGTGATTTTATTTTCTAGTTGTATTATTTAGCTGTTAATTTCTAGTTCTGATCTGGCAGGACTGGTCTCAGACTCTTGAATTTACCTACATTGTTGTAATGTTTGTTTGTTTGTTTTGCAATATAAGGCCTCATGTGTAACATTTACAGGGAGCTATTGCCAAAAAATGAAATAAAATAAAAAAAAATACACACATTGTTCCACCAATGCATAAGTAGGCACTTGGTTTCATATGACCTACTAGTCTAATTTCATTGTGTTGCCAACATTGCAACAATAAATATGTGTGAGTTTTGCTTTGTTGTTTGTCTCCGTCGTCTGCAGTTTTGTATATGTGGCTACCCGATAGCCACAGGAGCTGCCTCCCGGCTGGTCTCTGGGTACGACAGCTACGGCAATACCTGCGGTCGGAATAACAGCAAGATTGAGGGGGTGCCTCACAGCGGCCTGGACATGAGAGAAAAGAAGTTAGTCCAGTTATCTCCTTATCTTATTTACGTCAGTCATCATTTTTTTTGTTTGTATTATTAATCATGCACAGCATGCTCTCTTTGTTTCCATTATATTTCCATTTGGTTCGATCTCGACTCTAAGCGTTGAGTAGACTTAAATGCATCCTGCATTTCATGAGTGCATGCAACAGTTGCATCATGTGATCCTGTTCCTTTAGCCACAAGCGAAAGGTTGCTGCCCTTGCGATCACTTAAGTTGTTTTTACCTCATCATCTCAAGTCTTCCTTACGTTTATCTAAGTGTGAAGTAAACATGCTCGTAGTTGTTTGGTTATATTCCAACTACTTCATTCGTTTCATCAGAAATCTTTCAGCTACAGCTGTTCATTTTTCTTTTAATTGTATTTCTTTTATCCATTTATTTGCATCTATATTCCAAGGCTGCAGTGAATCGGGGTCAGTCTGTCTTCTATTGTAATTCATGTATCTGAATGGCTTCATTACATTACGTTACTATGTTATGCACTGTGTATTAATGAAACGGTGCTGACAGAAATTCTGACAAGATTCTTGACTTTGAAAGTTTCTCACTCAGTTTCTTCATCTGCGATGTTGATTGCGATCCACATTCAGCTCGTGGTCCCAGTTTCTCTAAAACAATGGGTCATGCTTCATTGATGGGCCGATTGCCCGTGGAGGCTTTGAATAAGGCGAGCCGGCGACAAAGGGGGATCTGTGTGACAGAGCAGCAAATGTCACCATCTTTTATTTATTTTGCCAGGACTGAAAAAGCCCCAGCTGACCAGAAACTGACGTTGTGTTTCAGAGAATGTGGTATAATATGATCAACATCCATCTAATCAACCAAATGTGCAACATTTCTCTTCCCTTTAGGTATGTTTTCTTTCTAGACCCCTGCAACATCGATTTCATCAACAGGAAGATCAACTCCATTTCCCTGTGTGTCTCCAAATGTCCAGCTGAAGAACTGAAGACGTACAGCGATCTAAAGCAGTTTGCTCTTAATAATGGTGAGAAAAAAAACTGCCAAAGCAGAAGCATGAATGCAATATTTGATGTCCAGGATGGTGTGTAATGTGATGGTTAGAAATGTGAGGGTTAGGTATATTTAACTTTGGAATGAAATTTCAGATTGCACCTTAAATATACTCCAACACTTACTGGTGATTTGACATTTGCTAAACTCACATGTCCACCTGTTCAGTGGTTCGCTGCTTATTGTGTAGCATTAACATGATGTTTGTCTATTACAAACTCAAGTGTCCCCTCAAGGTCACATCAAGTGACCCTACTTGCGTGATATGATATCATTGCGTCAACTTCTTGCATTTCCCATTTATTCTAACTTTCTATGGTCCTGACTTTTTGTAAATAGTGTATGAGTACCTCTAACTAAAACTGTAACTAACCTCTGTTAATAATGACTCCTCCAAATGGTAGATGAAGATGTATTTCCACACAATACCTCAAAACTTCAATGTTATAGTTTGAGATATTTGCATGTATCTAAACATGGATCTCATTTATTTATTCTTTGGACAGGATCTCAACTCTGCTCATATGATATTACTCCCACACGCTACACTGGCCACTCAGAGAGATTCACCAAGTGTCCCAAGCTGCCTGTTCCACCGAGGTAATCAGCCATTCCTTGTTGCCATAGAATATTTGTTAAAGGCAGAATTAATTATTGTTGGCTGGAAAGATCTGAGGATTTGACACGGGATTGCATTGCAATTGTGCATTGAAATTTTTCTTCTTATCGCCAATTTATCTTTAATGGCTGGAAACAACACGGCTCGGCTTTCAGATCTTTACTGCTGTGGTTGATTTCAGCAAAGGCATCCCGGTGTTCCACCGCTGCATTCCCAAGAACATCACCTGCTACGCCGAGTTCATGCAGGCCTTCGCCACGTTCGTCAACGACAACACCGTGCTCCCGCGTGTCATCGCTGGGGTTTTGGCCAGCAAGGAGATCATCATGGGCCTGTGTTTGCTGGCTCTAGGTGAAGTCATCTGCAGGGAGGCTTTTATCATTCTTCAAAATTGCCTTTTGTGAATCTACTAGGATGCCTTTATTTAGATATATGTCTGTTAGACATAACAGCAAATGCATGAGCGGTCGCATCTGTTGGGTATTAGAAGTGGGAATGAATTGTTGAAACGAATTGACACCTCATTGATAATGTTTTATTTTTAACCACTCCAACCAAGTTTCGGACTAGCTGAAGTGAAAGTGTACGAGCCTGAGTGTTCTTCTTCTTCCTCTTATTTACCGACTGTTCAATTCAGATTAAAGCTACAGCTGTATACCTGTATTAATTAATGGGTAAAAAAAAAACACTTAGCAATCAGTGCAAAGTATTTCAAAACAAATTTGCTACGAAGTGAAATGTTTATTTTACATCCTGCATTTTAAAGTGTTTTCTCTCCATCTTCTTCTTCTCTCAGTTCTGTCCCTGATCATGATGGTGGTCATTCGTTACATCTCCAAAGTGCTGGTGTGGATTTTGACGGTGCTGGTGATCATCGGATCCATCGGTAACCGTCACGACTCGGCAGGCACATTAAAACAGCAAGTGTCCTGCGGCGGCGGCGTGCCGATTTAAAACAATCCCTTGCTCTCCAGGAGGAACGGCTGTCCTCTGGTGGCTCTACGTGGACCACAAGAAGGCCCACGACAGCGGCACCCTGTCGGCGTTCGGAAAGCAAGTGGCGTCGGACAACGTGACGGCGCTGCTGGTGTACGCTATCGTGGCTACGGTCTTCACGGTACGACTCACTGGGAAAGCGCCGCATGTCTCTCGCCATTCCAGGAGCATTTCCTCTTTTCTTGCAGCACGTGCAAATTAATCCCAGAGTTCAGATGGGACAGTCGGGGTTTTCTGTCGACGTTTTCTGTGTTAAGTCCGGTTGAGTGGATTCGCCGGCTCACTTACCGGCGCCTGTCGGACCCTGCAGGTGATCCTCCTGATCGTGATGCTCATCATGAGGAAGCGGGTGGCGCTCACCATCTCTCTGTTCCACGTGGCGGGCAAAGTGTTCATCCACCTCCCCCTGCTGGTGCTGCAGCCTCTCTGGACCTTTGTGTGGCTCATGCTGTTCTGGGTCTACTGGGTCACTGTCCTCCTCTTCCTGGGGACTTCTGGTGAGGACACACACACACACACACACACACATATCTGTCCCTCTGTGACATTGTACATTGACAGCCATGAAATGTGAGTTATTATAGGTCCCATATATCACTAGATGCCAAAAGTACCAGTGTTTTCTGACTGCAAAGTAGAAGGGTTATGTTAGGGCAACTGGACTTGTTCCCGCGAGAACAAGTCCAGTTGCCCTAACTTAACCCTTCCACTTTAAGATGACCTGGATGACTGAGAACCTTCACAGACTTTCTGACTGCAAGCATGTCTGTGAGAAAAGTCCTTGGCTTCTTGTGCTTCAGTATTTGGAAATGAGGACTTTGCTATGTTAGTCAGACCCCCAGCACGCCCCCTCCTCTAAATGTGTGGAAGGTCCATTAAAGGATCAGTTTAAGCAGGAAGTTGAAACAGAATAGAATGAATGATGAGCAGATGTCGTTTATTAAGCTCCGACCAAAAGTCGCACCATCAGCACAGCAGCCCGTCGGCCACTTTTCAGTTTTTGCGACAAAGTTCGGAAAACAAGTGGAATCACAAATTGGTGACAATCCCGTGACATTCTGTTTTGTGGCATGACTGAACTCCCACGTTTGGAATCCTGCGCTGGTCTGGTGACGTGGGAGGAACGGGGTCAAGAAGAACAACTTCTCTCCTCATCTGCTGCGGTGTTATTATTCCCATGGCTAGAGTGGTTTTTCAAAGAGATGTTTTTATGGTGTTTTGTGGTAAAAAAGGAAATGTGCGTTAAGTCTTTATATAATTATTATGTTTGTAAGTCTCACAGTATTCTTACTAATGTGTCGAGAATATTAGACTCCAGTCAAAACATCTTTATTATCCATTTAAAAAAAATATTTTATTAATTTCTTCCAGCTTTTGCCCAGTTCGATGAGTTTTGGATGCGCAATAGACATTTGCTTCTTATACATAAGAACTAATAGTTCATAAATGTTGATTAAAACATAAGTAAACAATCTACAGTTAACATTGAATATAGGATAACACACTTCATCACAAGACAAATTAAATCATTTCATTTTTACTATTAGAATTCAGACTTTTCCACTGAACATTAGATTTTAGAGCATTTTCATCAGGTAAAAAATGTCCAGAGTTTGGTTTTGCTTCTTCTTTTCTCTTTCCTTCCCTTAACTTCGCCTCTGTTGTTATAGATTGCCTCGACACTGGATTTCCTCTTCAACGCTGGATTTCCTCTTTGCTGAAAATGCTAATTTATTTTGATGATTGCGCAATTAGTTTGTTTTCAGCATTTATTTAAAATAACGACAAAAAAATGAAATGTCAACTTGAGACAGTCAAACAAAAAAAGAAAAATGAATGCAGGGGTGCCCTCTGTGGAGCAGTCACATGACCTTCCGACTCACGCGTCGGTGTTTTGCTGACAGGGACACCAGTGAAGAACAACGTCACGGGCGCCGTTGAATACGAGATGCAGGGGCCTCTGCAGTACCTGGTGTGGTACCACGCTGTGGGCCTCATCTGGATCACTGAGTTCATCTTTGCCTTCCAGCAGATGACCATCGCTGGAGCCGTGGTCACGTACTACTTCACCAGGTGAGGGAAAACCCTTCCCCTTCTCCTCCTCTGGGCGGGGGCGGCCGCAGCCAATCACCTGAGTGCCTTTTATTGTCACTATGCACATGTAGAATGAGATTAAGAGCAACTCTTTTAGTGCAGACCTATGGAAAGACAACCGAAAAAATATACATTTCAATCATAAGTAAATGTATGTATAAAAATATTAGTTATAGAGTTAAGAGTTATATATGCCGTGGGAATTGAAATATTGCACATCCATAGCCATCTATATGGCTATGGATGGCTTATGGCTATGGATGGCTTATGGCTATCACATCACTCCTGCTCCTCCGGGCTCCACTGCTATTTTTTACACCTTTTGCTTTCATTCTTGCTGACACATTTTCATCACACCTGACACTTTCCTCCACCTGTTTCAACGTGTCTTGCCCACAATTCTTCACTTGGTATTAGCTAGCACAAAACACTTAAGCACCTTTTAATTGGCTGCCGCGTCACCTTCCTTCACTGCTACAACTCATCCGTGTTTTCTTTCCTCTCTAAATGAAGGAACAAGTCCCAGATGCCCGTGACTCCAATCCTCTCCTCCGTGCTGAGAACCATCCGCTACCATCTGGGAACTCTGGCCAAGGGCTCCTTCATCATCACACTTGTGAAGATCCCTCGGCTCATCCTGACGTACATCCACAGCCAGCTCAAAGGAAAGGTGGGCTGGGACGTAGCAGAAGTGAAAGGCGCTCGAGCAGGTGATCAGGAGCAATTCAAATCAACTTCAATTTTCCAACGTTTTCTGTCGTAGGAAAATGCCTGCGCTCGCTGCATGCTGAAAGCTTGCGTCTGCTGTTTGTGGTGCCTGGAGAAGTGTCTCGCCTACTTAAATCAGGTGAGTGTCTTTGGATCAGTCAAGTGGAAGCGCAGGAGTCGAACCGAGGCAAAGCGTTCACCGTTTCCCGTTCATTTCAGAACGCTTACACCGCAACCGCAATCAACAGCACCAGCTTCTGCACCTCGGCCCGCGACGCTTTCATCATCCTGGTGGAGAACGCCCTGCGAGTGACGGCCATCAACACAGTGGGAGACTTTGTCCTTTTCCTGGGGAAGGTACCAGGCAACCGACACCAAACACCAGAACCTCTCACCCTGCTGGACCGAGCTTCACTTCTAACTCTGCCGTCTTCGCTCTCAGGTGCTCATCGTCTCCTGCACGGCGTTCTGCGGCGTGCTGGCCCTGAACTACCAGAGGCACTACACGGTGTGGGTGCTGCCGCTCCTCATCGTGTGCGCCTTTGCGTTCCTGGTGGCGCACTGCTTCCTGTCGGTCTTTGAGAACGTGGTGGACGTCCTCTTCCTCTGCTTTGCCATCGACAGCAAGTACAACGACGGCAGCCCAGGACATGAGTACTACATGGACAAGACCTTGATGGTGAGAGGCTCGGTGTGCGGCGTTGTGGCTGAAGCTGCCCCCTGGTGGTTGGAGGATTACAAAGCAGTTTTTTGTTTTGTTTTTTTTGTGGTGAAGCTGATCATTGACCCAGGAGCAGAAACCCTGAGGATATAAAAATAAATTGGAATGAAAAATTAAATAACCGATTAATCATTGATTCTTATCTTTTCCAGGAATATGTGGAGAATAGCAAGAAAATGGGCCGATACAAGCCAAAAGACGGTGAAGGACGAGAGATGAGTCCCATGGTGAGTTGAAAGATACTCGACAAATTGCCTTTTCTCCTCAGTGTGCTGTAGAACATGGAACATTTCTTCTTTTCTACATGGAAGGTAAACATAGATATCTTTGGCACTGGCACTTTGTCTGTTCATATGTCTCCTAATTAATCTCATGCCTGTTGGTTACTGTTGCATATTGTGAGCGTCCTCCTTTTGTAAAACTCTCCTTTTTCCACAAACAGGCCAAATGAGGGACTGTTGGAAGAAATCAGCCAAAGCTACTGGAAATTCACCACAGCCTTAACTTTGTTTTTTCCCTCTGTTCGTCTACACTTTTCACCTGGAGGACTTCAGAGAGATAGCCACTTTATAACCGCCAAAGGTTTAGTCGATGTCTTTTATTTGTGGTTTTTGAGAAACTTAACACTAATGCCTGCAAACACGCAGCATCTCATTTTGTTTTTCTGTTTTCTAATGAGTGCAGCGGGGCTCCACAATTTTGCGATCGCCCTTTTTTTGTATTTTACCAAAGCTAACGGTTTGAAGACATGTTTGTTAGCTATTGTTGGTGTACATTTTAAACTGAATAGCTAACATGTGTTTTGTCGAGGCTGTTCGAATTTTATACTTAAATAAATTAAAAATACATCAATGTTGTTCAAGTTTTTTTTGTTTTTGGCAGGTTCCCTCAAATCCCAGAAAAGAGTTTCCTATGTTTTGCCTGAGCAGGTTCACTAATTCTATTATAATAGGATTGTACCTAAACGTATACGTTTTTACTTAACCGGATAACTGGATATATTTTAGCGTATGTAAGACTTGCAATAGGGACAAAGAAACCCCCAAAACTGATCAGAATTTGTTGTCTCTATGATATACTATAAGCATTCACTTTTCTTTTCTATTCTGAATCTGTTCTGATGCTCAAAATGAAAAAAAAAAAAAAATCAAAAACTGTCACTTATCTAACTTAAAAGGGGTGAAAAAATCTTCTAGGTTTAACCTCAATCATTACCCAGCATCCATTCA
Source organism: Thamnaconus septentrionalis (assembly GCA_009823395.1). NCBI lineage: Eukaryota > Metazoa > Chordata > Actinopteri > Tetraodontiformes > Monacanthidae > Thamnaconus > Thamnaconus septentrionalis. Next base: position 6,369,977 of record CM020501.1, on the reverse strand, counting down.
CATCCATTATCCATTGTGTCCATTGTTGTCAATGTCTCTATGAAGGCTCTCAGTCGTCCAGGTCATTGTAGTACTTGCAGATTAAGCTGCGGCAACTGGTCTGGTTTTTAATAGTAAACTAATGTTTAATCAAAATCCTGTCAAATTAATTGATGCAAAAGTTCAATGTTTCATCAGTCTCTGTCTGAAAAACTACTTAAATTTGGCACTGGCAAAAAAATAAAAAAAAAATTAACTTGACTAAGCAAGCATTAAAATTAGCCACTAGAGGGAGGCAGACCCTGAAATATATTTGACAAGTTTTAGCCACGATTGAAAAAAAGGGTCTTTTGATGGCGTCATTTTGTCGTCAGACTTCTGATATCACATTAAGAAATTTAAAAAAAAGCAAATTTCAAGAACAGCTTATGTGATGTAGTGTGCCAACATTGTTGTGTCTCGTGTTTATTTATTGGTTTATTCATTCATTCATTTGTTAATTTTACTGATTACTAAATGAGCGATTAACATATAACTTATTGACATGGTCTTGCAAATGGAACAAGTTCAGGGTCACCACAGAGACGAAATGACCTGCCATGAATCACCCTCCCCGCGCGTGCATCCAGCCCACTAATGTATAGATCAGTGCCGCATCCCCTCCAGTTTCTTTCCAATCTGCCATTGACGTGACAACAGTCAAGCCACTGAGCAGTTAGAGGTTATTGATGGGAGCGCTCTCTCTCTCCCCCTCGCTCACTTGCTCAGTCTGTGCCCTGCTGTCCCAGCCCATAAAACACAGGAACCAAAGGAAAAACAGCTTGATGGCCGCTTGTGAGTCACGCCAGAGTGGTTTTCTGTTATTACAGAGCGCAGACCATTCCTGGAAGGCTTTTGTTGCTCAGGAAGCCACAAGAAAGGGCAGTTCTGATCATTTCTGTTATTGACGTGAAGAAAGGGGGCAGTTCGGCTGTGGGTCGAAATGAAGCATTGTCATGCTTCCAATAAAAATATAATCTTCATCATGCTTGCATAAGCCTTGCAACATTTATAGATTTTTTTAAATTGTGATTTATTTTGAAAATCTGTGTTTTTTTATTTCATCAGCTGCAAGATTTAAGGAAGTGTGTTCATCAGCAATGCAGTTTCTAAGAAGCAATTTCAACTGGATTGCAAGTTGCTATTGAGTCATTTGTCCCTAGTTTAAACCTTAGTTCTTTGATATTACCATCTTGATCTTAATAATTTCTCTTCAATTCTATTAAAAATTTACTTTGAAGAAATATTTCAGCGTCCTCAACACAAGAGGCCCATAAAACAATCACGTGGCTCCTGTCAGAAGCTCGTATTCTAATGCTAAAGCTTCTCCAGCCACTATACCTGTCCTGTTCTCCAGCCACCCTCAATGGATGCCTTTTGTTTGCGCTGACTCAGAGGCAGTAATGTGAGCTGACAAAGTGTGTGTGTGCGTGTGCATGTAGGAGAGAGTATTGACCAAGAGTGACTTAACCATTAAAGTGAGCCATAGTGCCTCCTCAGCAGGTCGCCCTGGAAGCACAGCTCAGGCCTTTAACATTTAGACACAAACAAGACTGAAAGAATGGCGAGAGCTCACAGTGCTGCTGGAGACGAGCAAACAGAGCGTAAACGGGGCTTTGAGGGGGACAAAAAGCAAGTGAATGCGGTTACATCAACCACAACGGGGAAAGAAGACGTCTGCTCACACTTAAAATAGAGATGAGGAGTACAAGTCACATCGCTCATCGCCGGTAAAAAATAAATAAATAAATAGTGAAATGTTTAAAAAGGGGTCAATCTTTTTATGCCCTGTAAAGTATAATTCAGCAAAATGCTAAATATTACACAAAGCTATCTTATCAAAGCTTATTAGAGCCATGTTATCTTTCGACTATTGTAGCATCATCATTGAACTAAGTTGCATTTTTATTCATCATTGTGAATTTATATGTTCATGTTTTAATAAAAGGGTCGGTATGTGGTTGAAATATGATCAAGGTGGAAGCCAGCTGTTAGAGCAATGACACAATGTATGAGATCACATTGTAGCCAAAAGCCTGTAGGCATTATGGGGTGGCATGTTGAGCAATCGAAAACATGCCAGTGCTGTGATTTACGAGATATTAAAATGAAAATGAAAATGGAGTTGAAACAGTTGAAAGTAAGTGCAATTAAAAGGCCCCATATTTATGGAGCAGCCTGGCACGATCAAAAACCCCGCCTGCATCTTCAGATCTTCAAAAAGACGTAAAGATCAAAATCATTGATTTTGATTTGCTGCTACAACTGGTGCTTTGTTGTGCCCTCCAAACGTTTGCAAGGGAACAAAAACCATGAACTAGCCGGGGGCGTTAGAGGCATTTGTGCCCTTTGTGACATCACAATGAGAAAAAAGAAAGGTTCTCTAAACAGGCTACTGTTTATTATAATCTAACAATAAATAAATAATAATAACACTGATGCAATCGAATGCCAGATGGGACTGTATGAAATGCATATAGAATATTTTCAATAGCTTGAATATAGCAGGCTACATTCAAGCTCCAGGCTTTAGAGTCTGGAGTTTCCTTTCCTTGAAAGGACCTGCATCATCGCACAATGCTGCTAATCCAAGGGAGCCTCATTTCCCAACACTGTGAGTGTTTCCTGCCGTTTGAGGAACTTCCCGTCTCCCACCAGCGTTCGGTCACACCGGCTCCCCGCACGGCAGCATCAGATCATGAGATCATGAGATCGCTCCTCAATGCTGGACGGCCTCCAACAAAACACAGGTACTCCGCTGTGAGGAAATGAGATGGTATCTAAACGATCACGGCGGTCAGCACATGCAGGGTGGGGGGTGGGTGGGGGTGAACGGTGCAACACCGAACAGTGGCTATTTACACAGCAGCTTCCTCATCCGGGGCCGCTGCTGCTGCTGCATCCTGCGGGTACTGGGAAGCTTTTTTTTTTTTTTTTTTTGGATTTAATTTTATTTCTTTTTCCAGGTCAATGAATTTCTTTAGTCCCCGCGCCCGTTCATTCAGCGCTCTCCTGCGTTTGGCCACGCTTGTCCTGCGGTGCACGCATGCATGTGCATATGGCGCGGCTTTGAAGGGCGGCTAATGAAATATTCACCTGGTCTTTTGCATAATGCAGAGACGTTCCTGTTCACACGGGGCGCTGCCCGCAAACAAGCAGCTTCTCTCGAAACTGCGACGAGAAAAAACTGGACTTTCCTCTGACAGCAGGTGTTCCGTCTTTGTCACAAAAAATAGAGCCCAACTTTCGCAGTCCGTCCTTTTTGGTCTCAGTCTGAAAGCATTTTATAGGAACTAAAACAATGAAAAAACAAAACAGGAGCGAAAGCAATGGTTCTCAACTGGTGGTGTCGCAGGACTCACATTATTTCCCCTTGTAATGCCGTCGCCACCCAAATTTATTCCACAAAAATATAAAAGGCTAAAACGCGAGCCCACTTTTTCTTGGGTGACGTAAATAAATGAATTGAATTGAATTGAATTGAATTGAATTGAATTGTGAGTCCTGCAAAATAAATGTATATATACTGTGTATATTCAGATTGACTGGACTCCGCGACCCACTTTTGGGTCATGAGCCACCATTTGAGAAACGCTGTGCTACAGGATGCGCACGACCTCGCAGCCCAATGTATTGGTCAATATAGCTTTTATTTCAGCAAATCATACATACACTGTAAAAAAAATGCATTTGTTTCATAACCTTGAAAGGCTATCGGGAGCCGTGACAATGATGCGTGTGTGTGTTTATGTGTGTGCGTGTGTGTGTGTGTGTCTGGTTGAGAGTGGCTACAGTGTCTGAGGTCATCCAAACACTTTTGCATGTTAACCATCACGCCCGCGGATCGCTCTGAGACTGAAGTGCGCTCTGGTTTTTTACAAATTTCACCAAGTCGAGAAAAAAAAAAGGAATATGAGGGTCGAGCGAAACAACCACAGCAAACAACCAGAGGAAGGAAACAGACTAGGGGACAAATTGGATGGCACTTTAAACGGTATTTCAACAGATGTTCGATTCAAAGTGACGACGGACAGCAGTTTTAATCACTGAATGAATAAAACAAAATAAAATCATCATAGCAAATAACACAGGAACTCAGCAGAACCCCAGATCGGCATAAACGTGTACAGGACTAATCAAGAATACGCAGATCTGGGATCAGTTTTCAGCTTGACACATATATACTTGAAGTATTTAGAGCAGATTGAGTACAAATCAAGCCTTTGAAATAAAGAGCAAAACACTTTGTAATGATGTTTTGTTGTTGTTTTCCATGTAAAGCTGTCTAAACCAAAGCTTCCCGCGATAGCCAGCAGTCTAAAGTAGAGACCATAAGTTTCCTACACCTGGGGAAGAGCTTTCGAGGGCCTCTGACGCCTTAACTGATAGAATATATCTGTGCTTCTCTACGTTCTAGCAATCCTACGGACCCAATCAAAGATATGGCCTATTATCATGAATATTTCAACACCAGCGTGAGAGACACAAGCCCCACCAAACCCCTACCGAAGTATCTCATCGCCGTCTCTTCTCCACTCCTCCCAGCTCCAGTCCGGGGTAGCCAGCTTCCATCTGTTCCCCCCCAAAAAGGCACAACCTTCCCCTTCAACCCTCCCCACCACCCCCCACCACCTCCCCTCCCCCACAGCCCCATGACAGCAGGCCTGCAGGGAGGCTCCGCGACTGTGCAAGATATTCATTTTTATCCGCTCTCTCTGTGTGTGTGTACGTGTGTGTGTGTGTGTGCGTGCGTGTGCGAGTGTTTAAATCTCTGTGGGATGAGACGAGCGCAGCTTCGCCAGCGGGGCCCCCGCCAGGCCCCGCCACAGAGCTACGCCCGCCGAGCCTCTCGGCCTACGAGTTGAGACACGACGGCCACGCTACCACGCCCAGGATGAGAAGTAGAGATAAAACATAATAACCCCCCCGCCCCCGCGCCCCTCGCCACCCCCACACCCACCACCACCCCCTCCCCAACGTACAACCAGCCGGGCGGAAATTTCGTCCTTGAGATAATTACGGACTCGATGTGTCCCCCCCCTCTGGCGGGAAAAAAAACAACACGCTCTCACTCCTGATCCTTATCCGACTTTTTTGTTGTTGCCTTAATTCTCCTAATGAAGCATGTCTAACTCTTATCTTGTATTTTTTTTTTTCAACACAGCTACAGTCACGGTTACAAATTAAGATCAAAAGAAACCTAAACAGTGCAAGATTTTTTTTTTTTTTTTTTTTTGAAATCTTCTCCTTTTATCTACATCGTCGACATCCCACCTATACACAGGAACGCTGGATAAGGGGCAGGAAAGGGAGGGAAGAGGGACGGAGGGTCGTGGGAAGCCTGAATCTCATGTTTAACGCCGCGCCCTTCAGGCGTCGAACGCACACTCGGCCGAACGAGGACGGGACACAACTAGAAGACACACGCACTGTCCAATGAAGGGAGAGGCCTTTAGCACATGTGAGCGAATCCAAAGCGCCCGGATGGGCCGCCGGCTAGTCCCCCCCTTCAGTCAACGTCGCTGTTTGGCTATTGGACACGCAAGTAAACAAGTGCCGTTCACCAACGTTACGTTACACTCAGAGAGGGAGAGAAATCATAAAACGTCAGCCGGGAGTTTTTGTTTTTCTCTTTTTTTCTTTTTTTTTTCTCCTTACTATAGAACAAACGATACACAGAGAGTAGTCCATAGGCTGTTAGTACGATTAAGAATCGGCCTGGGAAGTCACCTAGAAACGTGCAGTTTGACCAAATGAAACAGTTTGCTCTTTTAACTTTTTTTTTGCTTTCTTTTTTTTCCTTTAAAAAAAAAAAAAAAAAATTATGACAGGTATTCGTCGTTGACGTCGTCCTCGTCCTCGTCTTCGTCGTCCTCGTCGTCCATCCCTGCCTGGTCGTTGATGACGAAGGAGTCCTCGTCGTCGTCGGTGAACACCGAGTCTCCGCTGCCGAGGTCTCCTGACGACTCCAAAATCACTCCTGGACACAGACAACAAGGGTCTCTTCAGACTTCAAGAAGTTTCTGACTTCCTGCTGAATTTCATTTGCATGAACCAATGCGTCGCGGAGTTTCGCTTCTTCAGGTTCACGCTGACAACAACAGGTGAAATAGGTAATAGCATCATCACATGACCGCACCAGACTTAGTCACCGTACTCCACATTCTCAACACAACTGTGGTCCACACAACCAAAATTCATTCAACAGCAAAATGACGATAGGAGTTTAAATGTTTTTAAGGCCCCGTGTGCAAGGATTTAGTAGCACCTGGTGGTACGGAATCGTATTGCAAGCCATGTTAAAATGCCAGTTTTCTTAAACTCGATCTCATATTTTTCTTAGTCCAGTCAGTGGTGACGTCAAATAAATTGACAGAGCAGATTCACATTTAAGATGATTAGACGGTGGAAACACTGTCTGATTTATTGCTTATTGTTTATTTTTTGTTCATAACTTCAACTAAGGGAAAAGTTTCAACTTTAATTTGATGCCATTGGACAACTTTGGGTGTTTTACAATGGGCCATTGATTTCAATAAGAAGCTGCTACCTTCTTACCACCCAGCAGGGGATGTATAAATGTGTTGTTTGCTCTGAAATTTAAACATACCAATATTTATCAATGTTCAGTCTGATGAACACAAATTACAAGAAGTAATCAAATTTCCTTCACTTTACAACAAAGTCAACTCCACAACGTTACTCTTTTTCTATTCTGATTTCAACACACTGTCGCCTGTGAAATAATGCAAAGAAAAGCAACTGGGGTCTGAAGTCTATTCCAATTCTCCAAAACAAAGTAAGAGACAGCTTCGCTCTGCTCACCGCAGTTCGCCGGTCCATGGGTGCGAGATCCGGCCACCTCGTTGCCATAGCGATCCACGCACCAACACTGGCCGCTGCTGCTGTGACACTGGTGGGACCTGTAGTAACCCTCCTCGTCACAGGAGGGCAGGTACTGGCCTGGGAGGCGACAGAAAGTGGCGCAAACGACACATCAGAACTCGTAGCGGGAGAGTAAGAGAAGGAGTGAGCCGTCCGTCTGTCCGTCCGTCTGTCTCACCGAGCAGTTTCTTCCCCGCTTGCTTCTTGTTGATGCTGGACAGTTCTGCTTTACAAGGGGAATCTGAAAGGGAGAGACAAGGGACTGCGGTGACTGAAGGCGGAGAACTGCAGGAGTCTGCTGTTTTCCAGAAGGCCACTCTGTTTGTTTGAACTCTTCTGCTTTTGTGTGCTTTCTTTTAATTTTTCTTTCCTTTTTTTTTTTTTTTTTGCTTTGGTCATGATGTTTGTCATCCCGCTGTTGTGGTCTTTGAATGCAACTCCAGTTCTGGAGTTTCTTTACATCTTAGATTTGTGCTCACATAAGGCGGCTGTTTATTTCAATCCGTATCCAACTCAAACGGGGACTCTTGGAATTTTGGTGAAACAGTGTGGTTTTGTCGTGTTCAACTACAGGAGGATTTTTTTGACCTACGTTTGCATTATAACAGACTAAAAAATAATGATGAACCAAACCAACTTGTAGCTGTTGGCATGAACTGAAAAATCTGTCGGGTTTTGCCTCATGTCTATGTTTAGGATTAGTTTCATGTTGTCTGGTCTACACTTCCTGTTTTATTTTGTACTGCTTGACACTGACTTCCCTTTTTTGCGTGCACACCTGTTTAGTCTTACTCGCAATGATTGTCTGCACCTGTTGCCCATCACCCTGTGTGAGTATATATAGTCTGCGTTTCCCTTTCTTTGTTCTGTCACATTAGCTGTGTTGGTTGTTGCTGAGAGTTTCCCAGGTTTAGAAAATTGTGCGACGGTTGTTTTTTCTTCTATATGTTTGTTTGATCATCCTTGAGAGTGTTTTTGGAGCATTTTTCCACCCTTCAGAGAGATTTTTGTTTGCACTTTTGTTGTTGAGTCATGTTCTGTGATGAGACCATTACAGCGGCATTTACAATCTTTAATCCATGTGACATAAATCTTTGAAATTTGATTGGTCAGCTGAATCGAATTGTTTTGAGCTCATGCTACAAATAGATACAAATCAATGTCGAATGTTCATTGTTGAAAAGAAAAAACTGCTTCAAAAATATCATGAACGGCACCAAAACATCGACCCCAGAGCGGTCTGAAATGATCTGTCAGTTGCTGGAAAACACAATTGTTTTTATTATAATTCATTATTATAAGGGATGCATTATTCCTTTTTTTTTATAACCTCAGTTTGCCTAGTGTGCACTTCTTTTGGATGTGCACTATGCTGACTGAAGACTGCGGCTGCACACTGTGCAGTTTTCACAGCCAGCTAGGCAGTCCAACACAAACCTAATAAACTGAGGTACAAGTTTGTCGAGTGCAGATTGTGCAAAGAAACACTTCACTCAAATGGCTGCTTAGTTGGTGTAGGTTGTGTGCAGCAGTCACACTGCACAAAGGTTGCCTTGAATTCAGATTTCATCACAGGGTCTTTGACATTGAGGAGTCTTCCTTGTATCTCAGTGCAATCTGGAACCACCGCTGAGACCAAAAGTAACAAATTGCTTTTCCCTCATGATGCTCATTTTTTGTTTTTTGGCTGAGTTTGATATATTTTTTTCTGTTTTGGCCACAATAACAAACCCGACGCCTGGGATTGGATATTTCCTGAATCTGTGTGTGTGATTTCATGGGTCTATCATGTTCTAGCTCAAAGCTGCATCCTCTGTTTGTTCTACATCTTCTTCTGGTGCTTTTCAAGGCAACTAGCAGCACATGCTTCCTGATTTGTCACAATTACAAGAGAGCTGATGGAATCTTTACTAAGAAGACTGTCTGAAAACCTTTTGAAAAATCTTAACAGCCTCACTACTTCCTGGGGTGGATTTCTGTGCAACATCGGTTTTAATGGTACAGTGTGTAAAATTCTGCCATCTGGAAGTGGGGCCAAATTTTCCACACTGGACCTTTCAAGCGTGCTGTCATTTGCGCTCTGAGACATCGTACCTGTGTATCTCTGGAAGCACGTGCACCACTCGGTGCTGGTGAGCACTTTGTCGATGTGAACGTCGCAGGATTTGAAGAAGGCATCGGAGCACGGCTCGTTCCTGTCCAGGTAGAGGCTCTTGATCTCTGATTGGTCGAGCTGCAGGTCGAAGTTGGTGTCCAGGCGAGAGAACATCCAACCCAGGGGGTCCTTACAAATCGGTGACGTCCAGACCTCGAACTCTGCCGTGAATAAGAGCGCGATGATCTATCGGCGTTTTGTACTCGCATTGGTTTCTGTGGTTTCTCTTCTGTCAGAAAAACATCCTGAATGACTCACTGTTCTTCTCTGGCTTCTGGAGCTTCAGCCTCTTGTGGTTGCCGTTCTCGTGCAGCACCCTGAACCAGTCTCGGAGGCGACCCACCACTTCTTTCAGGTCCCCTTCGCTGCACACTGAGGAATCATAACAACAACAGCAATCATCATTCAGAATGTAAAAGAGGTTGGCAGGTTGGGCTATTTAGCTGGAAAATTGCTGCAACATCACGTTGATTTGCATCATGTTGTTTTTATATGCGCATACAAACCAGATACAACCTTGGAGAAAAAATAAATATGGCAGTTGTATTGACACAAAGTCAAATCACTATTCATTATTTTTTATCTTTGGACATTGCCTACTGCAGTCCTGCACTTCACTGTTGTTTATTGGTAATATTAGAAATATGAGGACCTTGGGAACTGAAACTAGATTGCCTTTTGAGATAAAAAAAAGAAGTTGTTTGAGTTGCACTAAATTTGGATAAAATCTATTGAAACACAACAGCAAATCAAAAAGCAGAATCCCTCAATAGCAAATCACAGGAGGTTGACTCATCTCAACCCTTTTTAATCAGCACCGTGGCTCCGCAACTTTCTGGAAGAAGTTTCTGTGTTGTGTTGGTGTGTTTTTTTGATTTTCAGTTTTATTCTGTTACTGTTGGAAAAAGACGGCACGGTTCCTACAACTCGATATCATTGAAAATCATAGAAAATGATATGATGGCAGCACATTGTCACTGTTTCATCTCAACCATGTTTATACCACCTGTGTCCAGTTCTCAGCTGGTATTCTGCCACCTGCTCCTTGGGCCTCTGCTCTTCCTAGATTATTTGTTATTGCCTGCCGACTGCATGACCGTCCTGCCACCGCTGCTGCTGCTGCTGCTGCTGCTGCCACTACTGCTGCCGCTGCTGCTGCTGCTGCTGCTGCCGCTGCTGCTGCTGCTGCCACTGCTGCCGCTGCCGCTGCCACTACTGCTGCCGCTGCTGCTGCCACTACTGCTACCGCTGCTGCTGCTGCTGCCGCTGCCACTACTGCTGCCGCTGCCACTACTGCTGCCACTGCTGCCGCTGCCACTACTGCTGCCACTGCTGCTGCCGCTGCTGCTGCCACTACTGCTGCCGCTGCTGCTGCTGCTGCCGCTGCCACTACTGCTGCCGCTGCTGCTGCTGCTGCCGCTGCCACTACTGCTGCCACTACTGCTGCTGCCACTGCTGCCGCTGCCACTACTGCTGCTGCTGCCACTACTGCTGCCGCTGCTGCTGCCACTGCTGCCGCTGCTGCTGCTGCTGCCACTACTGCTGCCGCTGCCACTACTGCTGCCGCTGCTGCTGCCACTGCTGCCGCTGCTGCTGCCACTACTGCTGCCGCTGCCGCTGCTGCCGCTGCCATTGTCGGTTGATCTCACTGCTCACCGCGCTTCTACCCTCTGTTTTGAATTCTTAAATGGAAATTCCATTTTCTCCCTCGAGTGCCTCTCGACAATTTATTACCTCTCATTTCCCAGCGCACCTGAGTGTGCAGGCGTGTCCTGCACCCTCTCCTTTGACAGTCTGATAATAATGTCTTCCAGAGGGGGAAGAAAATGCCCCACATACGGGAAGCCGACAGAATTCTACCCGCTGCTGTCCCGTTGGTTCCCCCACAGTCACTGACACGGTCCGTCTCCTTCCCTGTTCCAGTCCACGTTTTGCCCTCGACTCAGTTTTTCCCGCTCTGCATCGACTCACCTGGAGTAACAGCTGTGTCCCATCCTCAATCAGCTCTGTAGATGTGTTCCTTCAGCCCTTTTCCCTCATTGCTACACTGTCCTTCCCTGCATGTGAGACTTCTGCCGCTTTGTTTCAACTGCCTATCTGCCAACATTAATTCTAAATATTCAGGTTTTTCTGGGCTCCAGTGAAGATGGCCAACACAGTTTTCCACTTTTCAAAGACCTTTCATAACCTTTCGTAATGACTGTGGTCAGACTCCAATCTCATGTGCTGCCATGGAGTCCTAATTGACCTGCCTGACAGAAGCACATTTAAATTTCAATTTTTTTTTTCGGAAAATTCACAGAGGGAAAAAAAAAATCCCATCTAGTGCCAATACATTGGGAAACATATTGTATAAAGTACTCAAACGTGTCGTGTTAGTGGCCATTGGTATTGCAGGCTCTGGTCCAGCAGATCCACCCTGGTTTGGATGTTCGTGCGGATAAGAACGCAGAGGCCAAATGTGAACACTGAGGCTGAAAACACTGCAATAATGTTGATATTTTGAGACAAATCGCAGCACCGCCTGGGCGGTTAAGTAGAACCTCGGGCAGAATTCTTTCCTTCCGTAAACTCCGGATTAAGTGTGTGGATTAGAAAATGTTACCAGCGCCTCCGCAGCAGTGAGCAGCAGCCGGGTGAAAATGAAATTCCAGCCTGATAACTGCACCAATTTGGAGCCGTTTCAACCCTGTTGCATGAGAAAGCGCAGCGCGCAGCGTGCAGAGCCTGGTACCTTTCTTCTCTGCGGAGCTGGGCTCAGGCTGAGCAGGGCAGGGACACATCCCCGGACACTTGGCCACAATCTTCTTGCCTGTGATGCACGACTGGTAATCCAGCTTGCACTGCACGGACAGCGAAGAAAAAAAAACTGATTAGGACATAGCGCGCGTTTCAATCTATCTGAAGAGCATAGGATGGCGAGGACGGACGCACCTGAGAGGAGTAGGTGTGGCCGTCGCTGCCGCAGACAGGGATGGGGTGGACCACCGGGCAGGGTTTGCACTTTGACCCCGGGCTCTGGTACAAGCTGGCATCTTTAAAACTGAGGGAGGACAAACACGGAGCCGCTTTAGCCACCGGAACGTGCATGAGAATTTCTTTTCTCGAGGATTTGGCCTCGCCTGGATCCCATCGCGCAGCAGCTCACAACTAATGTTTCCTGAGCGCTCCGCGTCGGCGCTGCCTTTTTCTTGCTCCGACAATCAATTTCAGAAATGACACAGGGATTACCGCTGGGGGGTGGGGCAGGGGGTTTGTGTGTGATTAATTTTTATTTGCTGGCATTGTGCGCTGGTCATTGTGCCGTTGCTAAGAACGCGAAAGCAGGTCAGTGTGGCGCTACCAGTCGGGCCGCGTCCCAAAAGGACACACACATAAAAAAAAAAAAAAAGCCTATTCATATCACTTGGCAGGACTCTGCGTCCGTTGCGGGACGGTGCCAGCGCCGGGGTAATTGGACCAAAAAAGCAACACAAGTCACACAAGAGAGCCAGCGAACCTGTAGGCCAGATGGACAAAGGGAGAGAGAGAGTTAGAGAGAGAGAGAGAGAGAGAGAGAGAGAGAGAGAGAGAGAGAGAGAAAGAAAACGGCCGACCCTCCTGTGTTGTTGTTTGTCAGGCTGCATGAATAAGTGAGCAGGAAGAAAAAATTAAACTAGGCTAAAAAAAAAAAAAAAGAGAGAGAGAGAAAGAGAAAGATGAAGCAACAATGAAATATGACTCGCTTCTAATCTGCCGCTTGATTTCAGGCTTCGTCACGGAAACATCACAATGACAGTTTGACGAATCGATTCGGAACTTATGCCATTGGAAAAGGATGAGTGTGCATGTGTATATGTGTGTGTGTGTGTATATGTGTGTTCTCACCTGACCCTCCTCTGGCTGACACACGAGGCCGTCTTGTAATCCTCAGCCACACACACTTTGTGGCGACCGCATTTGATCTTCAGACAGGGGTCTTTGGCTGGATCGAGACCTAGAGACACAAAACACAGACCAATGACTCTGTGTGTCCACGTCTGTGCACGTGTGTGTGTGCGTGCGTGCGTGTGCGTGCAACCAAAGCAGCTCTCAGCATAAAGGAGCAGCCAGCCAGAGAGATAACAACAACAACAACAACAATCTATTATTATTATTATTATTATTATTATTATTATTATTATTATTATTATTATTATTATTATTATTATCATTATGCTTCCAAACCCCAAGACACATGCCATGCTACTATGCTAGGTAACATTTTCATTCTCTTCTCTAGAAGCTCCAGTCGCACTGATCCACAGTAGTGACATTTTTTAAGGAAGTTGCATCACTGGTGTGTGTGTGTGTGCGTTGCGTGTCTGCGTGCACTGCTGCGCTCGCTGATAGGCTTACCAGGGAAATGTGTCTCTCTCACTGTATTCAAAGCCATAATGCTGTTACTCTAAGCATCCTTGCGGCTAAAAACAGATGGAACAGTTTATCGAGGCTATTCCTGACCTCTCGCAGCGGCTGGAGGGACCGGCGCTCTCGCCCGACAACCAGCAAACAGATCCGGTGTCAGATCTCTCGGCGGACACCTGCACCTTTTTGACTTTAGCGATGATTCAAGATCCGTATCTCGGCACCGCCGGCGGGCAGCGATCTTTGTCGGAGGAGGAGGAGGGGAGGTGAGATCAGCGGCGCGCCCAGCATCTGAGCCACCTCTGGCTGATCTGGGAACAGTTTGCGAATGACCTCTGCACTGAAAGAACCTTACAGTAATCCCTGAGCAGCTTTGCCAGATTATCCTGCCTCCATCCTCCAACGCACTGTCTAATGCTATTGTTTCCCTGACATGTCTGCGTGAGCGTCGCTGTGCGCGGACCGTTGACGGTTGACGGTGGAGCGACAACCGAGTGTGTGTGTGTGTGAGCGCGCTCACACCGACCCCCCCACTCCCGCCCTCCTCCCCCACCCTGGCTGGATCCGTGCGTGAGATCGTCGGTCCCAGCGACCGTCGGGCAGGTGGAGCATCACGATCGGCCTGTGGCTCCTCTCAGCGACGCATTAGATCACTTTTTTCCTTCCCACCCCAATCCCCCTCCCCACACCCCCACCTCACTGTACAGTTCTTCGAGCAAAATACCTACAGAGCCGTGATGAGTCACGGGGAGCTGATTAGTCACAGCATGTTCCCGGCCAGTTAAATGACTTAGAGCCTCTGGGGTTTTAGGACACACGCTGGATTGAGGCCCGTAATCAAATAAGGAAGGCAAATCTAATCTTGACGAGAGGCCGCGTTCTGAAGTTATTTATTGGAGGGAGGAGAAACTGATTTTGTGTCCCCTCACCAGGGAGCGCGTGACCGAGCCAGACCCTCCGGGTCTGCTTGTATCAAGGATAAAAGCATCAGAGTGATGCCAAACAGCATCATTGTCCCTCAGTGTCGTGATGCTGACGCAATTACAATGCAAAGTAATAATAATAATAGTAATAATAATAATAATAATAATAATGATAATAATCATCATCATCATCATCATCATCATCATCATTAATAACAAAGCCATTTCATCTGAGCCTTTTCTCTCACACTCACCTTGATCAAAAGGCTTGGAAGGCGTCCACGTCCCAGGCTCCTGAGAGAAATAACAAATTATTAACAAGTGATTGTAACAAGCGTTTGGTTAAATATTGCGATTGGATGCAAGATGAAAATAAACACAGTTAGGAATACAAATTAGTCATGCACGACGGACACAAGGCTATCAAGCAGGTGTACAAACCTCGACTTCCTTCAGTGAGACAGCATGACAGAGAAAGAAAATGAGGAGTTTGCTTAGTTTGGTTTCAGGAGAATGACAGAAAATTTCCAGCCACACAGACCCTCATGAATGGAACATGCTGGGTATGTGTGTGTGTAGGTGTGTGTGTGTGTGTACACGGTGACACAGTAGACTGATGATGTTAACATCAGCTGCCATCATTTGCACCAAAAAGGCTTCAGGTGAAACCAAGACTGATGTTTAAACTTTTCTCATGAAGCTAACAAAATATGTGCTTAAAGTTCCCCTGATGGAAAAAAAACACCACCACCAGCAGCAGCAGCAGCAGCAGCAGCAACAACGACAGCAACAGTGATGGCAATAATAATTCCATGATTCTGTAATTGTTTCCCCACAAATGCACCGCGGCTTTCGGTGCAGCTGGTGCATTCTAAATTGTTTTTGCCTCCGAGTCTGCCGCTGCCTCTCTGTCTGAGCACAAATCCTGCTTATCACACTGTTGGACAAAATGGAGTTCGGTTTTTTGATCGTATGTGCAGCCGTTGTACAAGTTTTCCTGGGGAAAAAAACACCAAACAGTTTGCTGATAAAACAGAAAAGAAAAGAAAAAACAAACAAATCTTTCACCCCCCCCGCCCTCCCACCCACACACACACACACACACACACACACACACACACACACACACACACACACACACACACACACCAGTTAAACTGGATTCTAATTACTGACTGACAGATGTTGCTAAACGAAAGTAGATTAGCAATTCAAAGTGAAGTTAAGAACCTTCCTGGACGGCGTGGCTGCCTCCAATCTGTTGCCTGCAGCCTTGTTTCGGTGGACGTGAGGATTAGACAGAGGTGAGTGATTTGCCGGCTTTTAATAGAAGCACAGGGATACACACCCAGCAGGGGCTGGCTTACGCTGCAAATGTTAAAGGAGCTTATGGGAAGAGAGCTGTGTGTGTGACTGCGTGCTTGTGTTTTCATGAACCTCACTTTCTTCAGTCGGAACCATTCAAACCTTTTACATCTACATAAAGGCCAAGACTTCTGAAGAACAAAAAAAAAAAAAACTCATCTTAACTGGAAAAGTGGTTTTTGTCTTCGTTTATCTGCAGATCATTTAAATCTCTGTCCTATGAAACATGAGCACAATGTCATTAACTCATCTGGTAACAGGTTCCACCACTGGAAGCGTGTATGGCCTCATTCTTCATCTCAGTTATTACCCTCATATTGGCTTGATTACCTTGTTAATATGACAGGTGCAAATGATTTTGTGTTGTGTGATCTGATTAACTTTAAAAGGGCCCCTATTACGGCCATTTCCAGATTGAATACATTCATTTTGGTGGGCTACTTCCAACAAGGAACAAGGTTTCCCCTGTCTGCTCCATCCGTAGCGCGAGCTAGCGGGGAAGATGGCTATATACTATATTATACTATACTACTAGCTCTCCCACAGTAATGCCTCACCCACACAAAACTCTGTGGAGGCGTCACTCTGATAATCAGTTTGACTTTGTGACACAAAAATTCGAGCAAAATCCATTTCAGCGCAGTAACAGACGAAGCCAGTGCATCTAGAAATATGCTACGACGGGTTAGCATTGTTTTGGGCTCAGTTGGCATGGCAGTAATGCAAAAAGACGTGAAAGAGCTGAGAATGTCAGTTTTTCTTTATAGGTCCCCATTAATATTTCGAAGCATAACAACAAAACTTTCTTTGGAATTCTATCAATTTAGTGTTTCTTTAAAACTGCACACGTGTTTCATTTGCTGCAATAATCTCGGTGAATCAGTCATCACCGATTTCCCAGCGCAGCTGATTTACAATCGCAAAGAAGCCGTCTGATTGTTTCTCCACATTATTGCGCTATCTGTGTGAGCGTGTGCAGCGAGTGTACGTGTGTGTGTGCGAGTGACTCATTCAGTGCTGAATGCCAGAACAAATAAGAAGGGAGGCAAACCATGGTTGGGAAAAAAAACAAAAAGGAAAAAAAATCTCATCAGCATAAATCCCACAGCGTGGCTGCAGGACGAGTGTTTTCTCAGAGTTACATCTTGTCGTTTCACATGATTTGCTGTGCGTTTGACGCAGGCGTGCACGTCGCAACGCCACACGGTTCTCCTCTGACCGCAGCAGAACAAAGAAAATCCTCGGCCCGCTGTTAAATATCTGCAAAGGCGATTCTGCGATTGTATGCCATCAACGCCTGACGCACTTACGATCTGCTGATCGCCGATATGGACAACGAGGAAGATTAATTGTGACTCGTTTGCAACGAGGAAACCATTGTAATATCAATTACCGGTGTATGAATTATGAAGCAGGCAACTTATCAATTATGCAGTACCAAAAAAAAAAAATACAGCAAAGCTAAATGTGCTTTCCATCGGAAACCTGATCCACGTAATGGCAGGAATCCCAGAAGAGGTGTGAGTTGTTGGCTTAACAACGGTTCAATTAAATCCAGAACATGACTCAATCATTGCCATAATGATTTCACTTATGCGAGATCATATGGCTATTAATAGTGCCTTGCAGCGACAGATTTATTACATAAATATGGAAATTGTTCAATGAAAGGGCACTGCACTCTTCTGTGATCAAGATTGAGTACTTTAGGCTGAGTTTTTTGGGGTGGAGACACGGCAGAAAATGTTTATTGTTCATTTTTTTCTTCTCATCCGTCGACCAGATCCGGTGTAGGACGTGATGACCATTGGTTGATTGTTTGACGTTTTTGCAGGCCTTCACGTGCTTTTCTTTCAGCTACCTTTCTAATATCAAAGTTCAACTTGAACTCCTTTACTTTGAAAATAGACACGGAAGAAAACTACCAATTCAAAAGGCTGATATTTGTTGTTGTTTTTAAGAATAAAGTTCAAATAACTAATCGCCTTATTGTAATTAAAATAATAAATAGACATGAAATTATAATCTGCATGATTGCTTTCCCAGTTCTTTTGCTTAATCCATTACAAAACTGGTGAATGTGACGGTACCACTGTACCTAAACTCAACTTGTTTATTTTTACTCATTGGCACCACTATGCACTGAATACAATTCACCATGAAAGATGTCATCGTGTCTACTGTAGGTATGTCCTCATGCAGTTTACGCTGCTCTTGTATGTTTCCATTATCTTTCAGAATTTGCAGACTGAAAATGATTTACCAACTTTGGGGGGAATGTCCATATGTTACAAATGCGTTTATAAATTTCAGTTGATATTTTGGCCGATTCAACAAAAAAAAAAAAACACACGGCAAAACTTGAACTTCCTGTTTTATTTTGATAGTCTTTGTCTTCTCTTGTGTTCGCTTGAATTTTTCTTCCTGTCTTAGTTTTCCCTCTATTTGTGGCTGTGTATAAATTCACCTGCACCTCGTTGTCCATCCACTCCTGATTGGTCTCACCTGTGTTCCCCTGCTGACATGCATAAACAGTGCTTGTCTCCCTTTGTCTGGTGTCAGGTCATCAACTTAATGGTCTATGTTAGTCTTTTTTCCACGCTTTTGTGAATTTTGAATTCTTTTTGTTTTTTTTAGGTTTTGTACCATTTTCTATAACAATCTGCTCCGAATTGAGATTTAATAAACGGCTCTTTTCTTCACTATCATGTGATCTCTGCATTGAGGTCCCTCTGCTGAGCAAGACGTGACAACAATTCACATGATGAATTTATCAAATGAAAATGGTTATGATGTGGCAGGTGGCAGAAGTACAGCAATTGCCTTCTAAATCTTACAAACACATTTAGAAAGTTTGCATGAATTGACACCAATTGGCACTCGTCGCAAAGGAAATAATAACACTGAGAGATATCAACCATGCATCTCGGAATTAATTAGCACAAGAGAAAAAGAAAAACATCCTCTTTGCCGCCTCAACATCCTTTCCTGGAAACGCAGACATTTGAATTGACGATTGTGTTTTATATCGCTCGCCCTGTGAAGGAAACTCAGCTGCTGTCATCAAGTTGGCGTCCACCACTTAAGTGCTCACTCTGCAAAGAATTTCTTCACGTTGTCCTTCATTCTTGGCCCCAGTATGAGTCTCTGCTGCGTCACTCCCGCCCCTTTATCACTGCCACACTGCTTCCTCGACGCACTCTTCCATGATGAATGGAAAACTCAGCTGCGATTCCATGTCTTTTTGTTTTTCTTCCAACATCAGTGCTTCTGAACGCACACACACACACACACACACATACATACATATGTGTATACACACACACACACACATATATATATATATATATATATATATATATATATATATATATATATATATATCGAGAGGCTGAAAGCCTTTGAGAGGAGCAGCTAAATGGGGAGCAGCGTTTGTTTCTGTTCTTTTCGCTTCCTCCCTCCAGCGCCGCAGCACCGTGATGTCTGAGTGACGAGAGCGTTGCATTATGGGGCTCGGGCCCTCTGGACCGATAACAGACAACACGAGTGTCTTTCGGTCTGTTTCCCTAATGCAATCAACAGGCGCGCGCTGCAAACACGCACGCGTACGAAAAACAGACCAAAAAAACCCCAAACATTTTTACCGCCACGGCAGCGACGCCGCAAGCGTCGGCGGTCGCGAGAGTCCGTCAGCATCAAACGGTGCACGTTCACTCGCACGCGCAGCCGAGCGCTCGCACGGGAAGGCAACGTTTAACGTTGTGTGTAATGGCCTTCTGAGTGCTGGCTGAAAATAACTGCCGTATTTTTTTCTCCTTTCCTTTCCTCGCAGTTTCCCGTGGTTTATTTGCGCGAACGCTTAACGCGCTCGCTCGCTCGCAGGGATCCTTATTTTCTCTCTCGAGTGAGAAAAAAAAAAAGTCACGTCTCGCCAGCACGCTTGCTCCTTATTAGCACCTGTCGTGCCCTGGACGTCTCACCCGCAGCCACGGGGATCTCCTCCATATCCGGCGCTGGAAATATGCGCTCGTCTTGCTCGAGCTTGTTGCGCACATAAAGCGCACGGAAGCGCACGTCGCGGTGCTTTGAAGTGGAAAGGGCCTCCAGCTCTGCGCCTCCCCCCTCCGTCACTCACTCGCTCACCCGCCGCAACACAAACACATGCACGGCGAGACTGCACGGAGAGTGGCGGAGGACGGAGACGAGGTGAGGCTGACTGGGACGATGTGGAATAATGCTGCCGCTTCAGACGAGGAATAAATCTGTCCTCGGAACGTTCAATTAAGGGGGTCAGGCTCTCCTTCAGCTCAGCGCGCCCTCAGCCTGAGAGGGAGCAGGGGAGGGGGAGCCGGGGGCCCCTCGCACGGAGCCCGGGAGTCTGGAAAGAAAGTCAGATAACGCCGGAGGAGCAAAGAGAGCCGAGGTGGGGCCACGGGAGTCACCCCCCAACAGGAATTACAGTAAATCAGTGGACAAGATCGTATCTGCTGCACTTAGAAGCAGACACACTTTATGGCTCTTGCTGATAGATGAAAGTGACAGAACATGACCAAAAATGTAGAAAATTGAAATCACAGGCAAAGGGGTCAGGTTTGTCAGCAGATAACACCCGAGATAAAAGTCGCCCGTTTTCTGAGAGGCAGTGTTGAATTATGAGCATGTGTGTGTGTGTGTGTGTGTGTGTGTGTGTGTGCAAGTGAGTGCCAGCCGTATTTGAGCAGAGGAGAAGATTTTGAAGGCAGCAGCTACGTCCGAATGACTGTTGGAACTTGAAAAATTGGCAAAAAGAGGCTGCAGCTGCTGCTGCTGCTGCTGCTGCTGCTGCTGCTACTGGAGTGAGGTATTGCATTAAGCGATGGCTGTTGTCGCTGAATTCTTGCTCAGCTGCTGCATGGAAGCCTCAAACTCTTGATTAAGCAGAATTCAGATTTGGAACGTGACTGTTGAACTTTACAGCAGTGTCTTTCTGTTAACAGTATGAATGTTTCACCAGTTGTGGTCTAATTTCTAACAGTTTGAAAATGTTGCAAAATATTCGCACTGCTAAAAGCCAGAACTTCAGCACCCAGCTTACAACTCTGGCTTTGATTTGAATTTTACACGTTTATTTCAGGGCTCGTGAGAGGAAAATAAATATTGTTTTCCTGTTTACGCGCATATACGTGTTCGTCTCCAACCTTCCTCTGAGTCGACGCGACACTCAGCGGCAGCTTTTCAGAGCCGACCCCTCCGGCGGTAACCTCCTGTGCGCGGCGCAGGGAGTCATGCGCTCCATTATGTGGCGGAAGGACAGAACAGAGACACGCACACAATCGGGGACAAATCACTGAAAACAGGAAATGAAAGACCCACACGGGCGCACGTGTGTTGATATATATGTACCACGTGCTGGGCATAGAGCACAGGTCACCAACCTCTTTGAACCTGAGCGCTACTCCATGGGTACTGACTCGTACGAACGGCAACCAGTTTGCTACTCTCTTCCGAAATAACACGTTTTTTCAGTTTGCATTTCGTTTTATTTCCATATTATATTCATGATACTCATCTATGTAAAGACACTGATCACATGAATGAGTACTCACAGTAATTTTTCATCAATGACTTCACAAGGTTGCATACAGATTGTATCAATATTCAACACCTTATTTCTATTATTCTCAGCAAAAAAAAGGTCAAATTTTCACTAGCTAGTAACAAACCCGTTGAACCAATCATGAACTATGTTCCAAACGTTCCCACATGCAAAAAACAGACCTGTGAGTGATTCATGTGGTCCTGGGGAGTTACCTGGTACCCACTGACCCCTGGTATAGAGAGTGTTTTTAAATGTATTTGCAAAGTAGAAAAATCTATCTATCTATCTATCTATCTATCTATCTATCTATCTATCGATTTATCTATCTATCGATCGATCGATCGATCGATCGATCTATCTATCTATCTATCTATCTATCTATCTATCGATCTATCTATCTATCTATCTATCTATCTATCTATCTATCTATCTATCTATCTATCTTATCTTATCTTCTCAATGTCTGCGTATTTAGCTGAAGAGCCTCATGGCCATGGCCGATCTCTCCGTGCCTTCTTAGCATAATCCAAATCCTGTCTGATCGTAGGGCCTGAGGTGTTTTCACACGAGCCCACCTGAGCTCTCGAGTTCACATGAAAGTGAGACGTGTTGCCCTCCGGCAAGAACATCTATTGAATAAAACAAGGAGGAGCGGGCAGCACTCAAGTCTGACTCCGAACCCAAGGAAGAGGCTGATGATCCTGCTTCTATTTCCTTCTTCCCACCTGCGACTTCAAACAGATTAAGGCTGCTAATTCAGGAGAAGATCTGTTAGTTCGGCGAGGAGGAGAACTCATTTCACAGCACGGCCCCAAACGAAGGCCCGCCTTAGCGTGATTTACGTGCCCACTGCGTGCACGCACAAGTCCAATTTTGTGTTTTTCCAGTTTGCGTGACACTGCTCCTGCCTCTGACCGGTGCCCAGAGGGGCCAAACCTAAGACGCGTTCACCTAAAAACCCCCTGTCTCGCCATAATGAGATTCCTGCTGACCTTTCACATTCCTTTTTTCCCCCTGCGCATCGCCGGACAATGACGCTCGCTCTGCTCGCCGGTGCGCGTCGTCGCCGGCTAAGAGCATCTCAGCGATGCACAAGCACAAAGACTCGTGTGAGATGGGCGACTGGCGCTGGCTTAAAAAGGATGTCGGAAGTGGCGGAGTGCTTTCCAGGGTTGGGAGGAGAGCGGATGGCTCGGCGGCGAGACCTTTGCACGCATCGCGGTCGCACATTCAACCGTGTGTAAGAGACAAAGTGCTGCGGATGATGGAGAAACTCCGCCAGCAAAGTCAGTCGATGAGCGCGCGAAGCCAATTCACCTCCTGCCAAATGTGAGCCTTCCGTTTATATAGGAAAAGCTAATAAATGCTTGTTGGTGTGTGCAACGTTAACTAAACTGTAATTACTACCATTCTCAACAACGCTGTGACTGTCTGTTGCTAATTCTGCGACACAGACTCGTCCCTGAAGTGCGCCGGCCAATGAGAACGAGTGAAAACATGACGAACAAGCACGAGTTACTCTTTGCTGTGATCCACAATCTGCTACATCTTCTGCCTGAAGAGACAGATAAATAGATAGATAGATGAATACTTTATTAATCTCCAAGAGAAATTGGCAGACACTACATCCTACATCAACAGCTTCGCCATGACAATCGTCCGGTGAGTTATCACAGAACTGCAGATTTTAGCGATTGCGAAGCGTTGTTGCATCACATTTAGCTACACCAACATACAGCGACGGGATTTATCAACTATTGCAACTTGAGCAAAGTGGCAGTTCTGCACCGAGGTGACGCAAGCAGCAGCAAATTTCAGCTACAGATTCTCGAGTGCCAGGTACAGAGCAAGACGAGCCCGCAGGGAGGGACGGAGGACTCGGGTGAGAGAGGTATGATGAGGCCCTAACCAAAAAGTCCTCGTCTTCCACACACGTGTTCCAAACACCACTGACGGTGACACCCCGCCCATCAAAAACACAGGAGAAGCGATCAGCAGCTATTTATAGATCTGAAGCAAACCAAGGCCATTTCAATTTACAGTATATAGGGCAGCTCACGTGGCGCCATCCATCACGTCCGTTCCAGCAGGAAGGAATCCGGCCCAAACACTGGAAACGGGGCCACCTGACTGGGACGGTGTCGCTCCGCACTTGGTTCTGCAGCGAGGAGATCGAGGGAGACGCCGAGGCTCATGTCTTCCCTGCCTCCACGACTTTCCCTGCTTGGCCCCGTCATCATTACCCCAACAATTATATTCCGAGCAGGGCCTTCATTACCCTTTTTTTCGTTGTTGCGGTATCACACCCACCACCACCACCAGCAGCAGCAGCAGCAGCAGCATACCTGGCCATCATTAGGCCTCTCTCTCTCTCTCTCTCTCTCTCTCTCTCTCTCTCTCTCTCTCTCTCTCAAGGCCTCGGCTGAGCAGGAGGCTCCTGCAGAGCAGCTAACCGCGCGCACGCGCACGCACATCACACGGCCTGCATCGCGGTGTATTGACAGTCTCGGCGGAGCAGGTGACGAACGCGCGACAAACACCAACACCGCCGCCGCGGCTCCTTGGACACGAGGAGGAGGAGGAGGAGGAGAAGGAGGAGGAAGGGGGGGCAGAAAAACAAAAACGAAGAGCGCATGATCGCAAACAGACGGAGGGGGAAGGGAGGGGGGGGCGGTTGGGGGTGTAAATGGTATAACGAGGGGAGGAAGGAAGCGCAAAAGGAGCCGAGCGGGCGAGCGAGCGAGCGATACACAATACAAAACGTCCTTGTACTCACATCTCGGAATTTATCCCATCTGCCCGCCAGCCACTTGTCGTCCAGAAAATTGCCGCTGTCGGAGCGAGCGGCGACGCGTCCGAGGGCGACGGCGCACACGCACAGCAAGGCGACGCTCAGCATCTGCGGGTGCGCAGCAACAACAACAACAAGGAGGAGGAGGAGGAGGAGGAGGAGGACACGCAGAGAGGAGAGAGATCAGGAGGAGATCGAGTCAGGGCTGGAAGGATCCAGCAGCAGCCAACATTGAGCTGTGCGTTTGTGTGTATGTGTGTGTGAAGGACGCGCAGGCGCCTCACCTCCCTACCTTGTCGCATCCACCGCAGCCCGGACTGTATGTGCTCGCTGCTGCCGCTCTCTGTCACTAGTAGCAGCAGCTCCCTCCCTCCCTCTCTCTCTCTCTCTCTCTCTCTCTCTCTCTCTCTCTCTCTCTCTCTCTCTCTCTCTCTCGTCTGTCTCCTCCCTGAGTCTCTCACTCCCCGCACCGGCTGTCTGTGCGCAGCGGAAAGCGGGAGCGCGCATGGGGCTCAGGTCCCGCGCTCGGGTCCTGTTTTTTTCTTTCTCCTCCCAGTTCTTCTTCTTTCGCCATGGCTCACTGTGGCAGTGGCGGAACCAGAATTTTTCCTTGGTGTGATGGGGGGTAGGAGGGTCGTTGGTTGAAGGGTGAGATCATGACTCACTTAAGGGTGACAATGACTAGATACCTGATGACTACATGATTGTTTTATTTTTAATTTCTAATTTTAGTTGTATATGTTTGTATTTGTGTTTTCAGGGTGACCTTTTAACAGGCATATCCATTAAAGGACATTAAATCTTCTCCAATGTTAAAATTAATAATAATGATTTAAAAAAAACAAAACTAAAAACAAAACCCTGTGTCGGCTGTCCCACGATTAGTGTGTGAGTTACATTAATTTTCTTCTTTGATTGTCTTGTTTGTTTCCACCAAGAACAAAATCCAGGCCAAGCAATCCAAGGATAAGAGAAAGACAGAGACAGGAGAAAATAAAAGATGAAAGAAACAAACAAACCACCATACTTTTTGCCTCTATTAACCTCTCTTGAATGCTGGATTGCTGGAAGGGAATTGACCTCTGAAATCCCACTTATCCATTATGCCAAGTTCCAATAGCAGGTTTTGTTTTTATTTTTTGAAGGCTTCAATTTTCAATTAGCTTCCTTTGAGTTTCTACAAAACCCAGAAGCAAGTGCAGGAAGCTGGCCAAACCTGACTCAAGAGGAAGACAAAGGGCAAATGCAGGAAGTGACATTGAGCCTAGCTGCTGCTAAAGACATTGCTGCGGCCATGGCTGTTTTATCAGGACTGGGTGGCATTTTCAAGTTAGGAACGGCACCGAAGGCTTTTTCTCGAAAAGATGTTTTCACTTTAGCCTTGACAGCTGTCGACAAGAGTTTCATTAGACACTGCAGGCTGACACTGGCTGATGTTCCCCTTTGCAGCAATAGCTAGCCTCCAGCTCAGCTTCCTGGCTACACTGGCATTGACAAATGTGTTTGGTCCCCTTGAAAATTATTACTTCCACTAATGACATTCCAAGTTTTACCTTTCCTCTCCAAAAAAGACACTACTCTTACCCAGATGTGCACACTAATACAACGCATATGCCATGTTTGCACTGCATAGTGTGAAAAGCCATGTTCCAAAGCAAAGTTGGCTAAAGTAACCACAATTGTGGTTACCATTATGACTTGCGAGCTTTGTCACTTTTTCCTTGCAGTCACATAGCTTACAACTGCACTGTCTCTCACTGCAGTTGTACACTTCCCTGCCGTAGAGCAAATCCAAAATTAGCAAGTAGCTTTGTCGTACAGTTGTGCTTACTACAGGCACTGCACAATCACTGCGCTGCTACACCTCCCTATCAAAATATACAGCTAGCACGGACACTGCACTAGTTTGATCAACGAAAAGGATGTAGGAAACGTTCCATTTAGCCTGACAGGTTAAGGTAAGCAATCAGTAGATTGTAGATGACAGTCCAGATAAGAGAGATTTAAAATATTTATTTTGGCTCTACAAATTCTATGAGACCGCTGTGCCTTTATTTGCATGTGTGTCTCTGTGTGCACTCTCCTGCGCTACCAGCCATCAAACCAGAGCCGCTCCGGCTTGTTTGCACTGCAGTGACTCATGAGAGGGTTTTCACTCACATTCCCAGCAGAGTGTCGGCCAGGACTGTAAATTGATGCTGAAAGATGACATACTTAGCTGGAGAACTGCATCTAAGTGGCCCACTCTGGATGATTTGTAGTGGTGGGTGGAGCATCTCTCTCTCTCTCTCTCTCTCTCTCTCTCTCTCTCTCTCTCTCTCTCTCTCTCTCTCTCTCTCTCTCTCTCTCTCTCCCTCTTGCAAACATTCATACCCCTAAAATACTGTGTCTTAGAAGCAAGATGTTGTAAGAGGAAGAATTTATAGTAGGTGTGATTCCTGTTAGCGCTAAATCATAGTGCCCAAACTAGCCCAGCCTCGGTTTTGTTTAGTAAGCAAAGATAAAATGCAGGTCAGTTCACCTTTACAATGCTTTAGACTGCAAGTTTCTTCCCGTCCTTCATTTAGCGCACACCGCCAGGCCTGCTGGGATGAATGTAAAGAACGTCGGAAAAACATCAGATAGCATAGTAGCGTAACACTACCATACCATCAAAATATTACATTATTTAACAGCTACTGCGTCATTTGGTTGATTTGCTTCTTCTGCATTCGCTACACTTAACAATCAGGGTGTCACATAAATAAGAATTGTTTGAAAAATAAAAGAACAAAAGCCTTCAAAGGCTTGTGAGTGTAAGAAAAAGATTAATATTATTACTCTGCTCTTCAAAGAGAAGCCTTGTGGTCGCGGAGGTCCTGCCATTATAATACACTGTTGCTGTAGAAACCAACCTTGACCTCCACTTCTCATCTTCATAAAAGGCACCGTGCGTGTGTGCGTGTGTGTGTGTGTGTGTGTGGGCACGTGGAAAAAGAAGACAGGGTGAAGATATCTGAAAGTCAAATCACAACTTTGAAGCATGCATGAATCCTGCAGAAATGCGTCAGAGGTCTTTGCGCATCACACGCATCTGAGGGACGAGATCGTCTGCAGGAGCGCTCGCTCAGGTACGGCCAGATGAAAAAGGGTGTTTATTGCGTCGTTTACTCTGCACCCACACCAGCAAGGAAGTGTGCAGCACATCAAAACAGGAAGCCGGTGGCATTGAAGCGGATTGAGGTTCAGAGAGGAGCCGCCGCTTGTCCTCTTTGAGCAGTGCTTTGTTCTCTCACATGAAAATAAGATGATCAAACCTGACCACAAAATCATTGCGAATATTTTCCTTCTGCAGGCCAGTCGACGGCACAGTCACCCTGTGGATTTAATTGTGTGTGTGTGTGTGTGTGTGTGTGTGTGTGTGTGTGTGTGTGTGTGTGTGTGTGTGCATGTCCGTGCGTGCGTGCATGCGCGTGTGCCTTCAGGGCCGGGAGATTCATACATAATTCAGTCCCAGACATTAAAGATGTAGATGTGGTCAGAGACATATGCAGGAGACTGTCTCTCTCTCTCTCTCTCTCTCTCTCTCTCTCTCTCTCAGTCTCCCTCTCTCTCTTTCTCTCTCTCTCTCTCTCACACACACACACGCACAGGCACACGCCAGCACATGCATGAAAGCACAAGTGCACACATGCACTTGCTTAATCAAACTGCACAGATTCCTTACCCCACTGTTGCTTTTTGAACCCCCCGCAACCACGAGGTTGACGTTATCTACGCAGGCAGGGCAGGGCGAGAGGATGAGAGAGGTGCTGGAAGAGGAGAGATAAAGGAAAACAGAATAAAAAACAATGTTATGTGTCAGTATTTGTAAATGTTCGCGTGTGTTTGCGTGTGCGCGTGTGTGTGTGTGTGTGCGTGTTTGGGTGGCGGAGGCATGAAACGTGTCTCAAGGAGCTGGGATTTCACAGCCCAGTGACTCCGTGCACCTCCGTGCACCTGCCCACTCTGACGATTGGAGGGAGGAAATGGGAAGAGATGAGGGTGGGGATGGGGGTCTGGGGTGAAATGGAGTTGAAGAGCCACGAGGGAAGCATGAAAGAAAAGGGTACCCGGTGCAGTTATTGAGAAATTATTTTTCCTCCCGTATTTTAATGACCTTCTTTAGTTTGCTATCAAAACATTGGGCCGTTACCACAAAGGGAGGAACAGCCCTCCTCCTGCTCCAAGCAAATGGGTCATTTACCTCATTTTGAATGCATGTTTGTTTCTAACACAGCATGTTGTACCACGTGTGTGCGTGTTAGATGAGCATTTGCTCCAGTTCACACGGCACATTTCTGTTAAGGTGTGACTTTAGAGAGTTTCCCTTTTCTATTTCACTTCAGCCACTCTGGCATTGTCATCTTCACATTGTTAAATGTTTTTCATGAAGCTGTTGACAAAACGTTGCCCAAACCATGCTCTACTTTCATCAACACTATCCATTAATCAAAAGGCAAAAGTCTGAGAAAAAAAAAAGCATCCTGCATGCCTCATTGGTGATAAATCACTCGAATGGAATACAATTACCATTCAATCAGTGTTAACGGAATTTAGGCTGTTTATTTTCATTAAAAACAAAACAAAACAAAACACAACAAAAAGCCTGGGCCTGGGGCCTTTGTCTGTAGAGTTTGCATGTTCTCCTATGATCCTGGACCTGCGTGGGTTCCCACCAGATACTCCAGCTTCCTCCCACAGTCCAAAAACAGTCAAGTAAGGTGAATTGGGAACTCTAAATTGTGTGTAGGAGTGAGTGCGAGTAAGAATTGTTTGTTTCTCTCTATGTGGCCTTGCGAAGTACTGGCCATTTGTCCAGGGTGGAACCTCGCCTTTGCCCGATAGCCACCAGCAACCCCCAAGACCCTGATTGGTGGTAAAAGAAAAGGTGCGGACGTACATACTTAAAGCAACGTTGTGTATTTTACTCTATATGGAGGTTATAGTTTCATTTATGCTTTCAACCATAGTTCAACAATCATTACTATTATTCAAAGAAGGACACTTTTCTGAGTGACGTAGCACCCCCAGTTGGCCTTGTGTGGGATTACAGCATACAGCTCCAGTTGCTTGCCCAGCACCCCATGATAAAACACTGGTTTTCAGTTCAATCAAAAGTTGTTTTGTTTATTTATCTATTTGCCATTGATGACAAATCAAATTAAATTGGGGGCCATTTTGCTACTGGTAAAACAACTGTGACCATGGGAGTTAAAAACATCTAAATCTCAATTTGAGTTAAAAGCTAACAAATAAAGGTGCATTTAAAGGAACTATAAAATAAATCAGTGTGTGTGTTGTTCTGAAGTTCTTTGACCATTGGATGGGTTGGCCGTGTCTTCATACCAGTGCGCATGGATCTCCTCTTCCAGCTTGCCATCTAAACACTGGCCCCCTCGACTCCCAACACCACGTCAATTAAGAGCAACTACAAACAATGCTTGATTTGATTGGAACGCCTAGATTGAAGTTCACGGGAAAATGACACAATACACAGGAAATACCAAGAGGCACATTCTTTTGATTACAATAAATTGTACTTATTTTTGTCCACAAAACAGAGACACTCCATTTATTAATGTCTGGTGTTTGCTTGTTAGTTGTGGTGTACATAAAACCTTGACAAACTGGTGAAATTCTGTATGAAATATAAAGAGCCAATAAATACATCCTGCTACTGTAAAAGTAGCGGAATGGTGAACGACCTTAGATGGTGAAGGTAGATCACTCCAAAGTTGATAAGACCCACAGCTAAGGACAGCCAGTCCTCTACTGACATCATGATGGTCAAACATGTGATTCCAGCAAACAGAACTATTGGATTTCAGGTTTGTGTGACTGGAACTTGAGTTAGTCTGTGTACAGGCAGGTGTGAAGGTCAGTTAATAAACAACTCTTTCCCTCCTCTGCACACAAACACAGAAAGAGTGACAGATAGAGAAAGAGAGGGAGTGAGAGAGAGAGAAAGAGAGAGGGAGAGAGAGAGAGAGAGATAGAGAGAGAGAGAGAGAGAGAGAGAGAGAGAGAGAGAGAGAGAGAGAGGGTGTGGGGGGTGTTATCTTGCAAAGCAGACGTTTTGGGCATAGTTCTGGCTTTAAGGTCAGTGTGAGTCCTGCTTTTTCGCCGCAGGACGGAGGGCTAATGGCAGAGTAATGACAGAGAGGGAAACTGCAAGCGGGAGATAAGGTAGACAGAAACAAAATGGCCTTGGCTGAGAGGGCTGATTACGGAACCAGCGGGTGAGTGAGAGAAAAGAAGCTAAATCAAGAGATAAAGCGGCAGAGGACGATGGAGGCTGAAGGAGACGGGGTGAACTATGTAGCGAAATAGACAGCTATTCTGGCCAGTGGACCCGTGAATTATGGGAAGGTGACCTCGTCTCCTCTGCCGTCCACAAAGATACAACAACAAATCCCACACGGTGCACCTGAGGGAAGATGAAAGATGGAGAACGACACGCACGCGTCCAGTCCAGTTAACTTCATAACTTACTCCTTCTGTTTTATCCTCATTAGAAATGTTTCACTTTTAAGTTTCCAGTCGGGCAACTCGACAGAACAGGACGTCGTTGATCTGGATCAAAATGACGCGTATCTGCACAGACAGGGCTGCTGTTCTGCTGTTCAGGAAGTCTATATGAATATGAAATAGTAATAACTTGGGAAAGAGGTGCTCTGGAGTTCACAGTTTACCATGTGCTCCACAGAACTCTGAGAACAGAGCGGAAACGTCCGACCTACTTTAATGGACGAGGCTCGTTCTCCCCCTTGTGGTAATTCGTATGCATTACACCTAAAAGACAGCGGGGTCGAGACAAATAAGACACACACACGTGTACATATATATATGTGTGTGTGTGTGTGTGTGTGTGTGTGTGTGTGTGTGTGTGTGTGTGTGTCTAGGACATTGTGTACAATTGGTAAGCTTTACTTTGCTTTGACCAATCAGATAATGTCCTTATGCAATTTTGTTACATTTGCCCAGGGTTAGTTAACCTCTAAATGCTCTCTAATTCATTATATAACATATTGACATGCAGTTCAATACCAGTCTCAAAAAACATATGACTCATTCCAAGTCTTATTATTAATAAGACTAATTACTTATTACTTATCTCTCAATATAAAAGTATTTGATGAAAGAAAAAACCCCACTAATTGCGTCATTGAAGAGTATCAGCTACACACTGAGCTAAAACATCAACTTGAAACATGAGATAGATGGGCGCAGTATTATTATTACATGGCTGTTGCAGTAATTGCATCACTGCCTCAGCTAATTAATTGCCAACACCTCTCCTGAAAGGCTCGCACTAAACCGTCAGCTTTTAATGCAGAGTGCTAATTCACCTAATGTCTTCGCTTGACGACGGGATCTTGTTCCAAACTGTAATGGGAATGGGTGAGGGCCGCGGCGTATCCAATTTGTTGGACGCCCCGCCAGGCGCACTGTGATTGGCCAGTCCGGTTTCTGGTCCTCGTATGTTTTGCCGTGTAAAGGACACCTTTGATGAGCGCGTGCTCACCATTTATTTACTCACTGACTTATAGGTGAGCAGTATTTACAGTTTGCCAACAAATTCTCAAACCAAGAGACAAATGTCGGGGTAAATGTTACGCCTGGCCGGCAGAGCTGCATGCATTCTTGCCCGCACGCAATCTGAGCAAATAACGTGACTTCTATTTGCTCTTCGGCAATTCCCCTGAAAGCACAGAATCAATAGGAGACATCAACGTTCACCGATGTTCACTTGACTTTGCCAGCCGCTCAGTGCACTCATGGGTCGTACTGATCATCCTGGCTGTGTTAGAAATACACAATCCGGTCCTTGTTGAAATAGGCCCGAAACAGGAAAAAAGGAATCTTAAATTTAGGGAAGATACCTGTTTTCCATCCTGGGAAAATTACCATCTCTGGGAGTCTAGTCAGCCCGACAAATCCAATATGTTGCTTTCACTTTTGGGCCCGTCTACACCCACTGCAGCAGATACTAGGGCTGGACGTATCAATCTAAATATCAATAGTATCGATGCCAAGGTGAGTACGTGTGGGATGAGACTGATGACTTTTGTTTTGTTGCTGTTTCTATTCTAGATGTCTGACACACACACACACACACACACACACACACACACACACACACACACACACACACACACACACACACACACATATATATTATTATATTATACTTATTTTGATAAGTAATTTTTTTTTGTATTTCAGTTAGTCGATAAAAACATATTTATTTGCCAAAAATATTTGCCCTGTGTTTTACCACGATCATAGTCAACTAACTAAGAAAAATCACAAAATGATTCAATGATCACGACATGTCATGTAAAAAGTATTGTCATCATGGGTATCGGGTATCGCCCACCTCAACAGGGGATTTAGTCCATCCATCACATCCATCCTTTTAAAATCGCAGTGGTTTTCCCTTTTTGGCCAACTGCACCCATATTAGTCATCTCACTCATCCTCCAGTCGCTCCATCAGGATGTTTTTCACCCCACGTCAACAACCTCAAGACACTTCAGCTGTGCTCACCTGCAAAAAGTTCAAGTTCTACATCTACCGTAGCTTTGCGGTTCCGTTAGCCCACAAGCTCCCCTGAGGCACAACAGAAAATGACGCTTCTGCTGAACAAATACACCTTTTCATATTTTGTTCTGCAAACATTTTCCCTCTCTAGCATTTCCACACTTGTTCCACTCCATACAAATACGTGGGTGTCAGATTGGGATGAGACTAATTCAAGGCAACTTCACTGCCATTCAGTTTTGCATGACGGCCACCTGTCATGTCTGCTTAATGCAAATATGAGAACAAGGTAAATACTGGTTTTAGAAAAGTCGATGAATGAGACAGACACAGAGGTGCCCACTGCAGTTTCTGTCAGTCTGTCCCTGTCACTCACTCTGGTTCAGTATCTTTCCACTGCTAACCTGCACCTGTAGCCCGCCTCCTGCAACCATGCCTCCTGATATTCACCTGCTGCTTTGGCCAGATCCATGTAGATTGTTTTTCTCTTGATTGCTGCTTGGCTGATACATACACTACAGATGTTGGTGTTGCAGGATAATAAAGGCTTATCTTGTCGTACTTTAACTTGTGTTAAACTGATGACCCACCCCGGGTGAACAACACATTCACCCATGACAGCTGGCATAAGCTCCAGCACTGCAACACTGAGTGCTGGAGAAGAGGCAAATGAACCACGGTGCCAAACACAACTGAGGCCTGAAAACAGTGTCTGGTTCCCATATTGACAAGAATGTATGCAGAAACAGGTGTAATTAATTGAATAGGTTGAAGATTATTTATAGTTAGTGTGGAAGTTTTCTCAGTTCAATTATAAATGAATACAGCTAAATTAATCACAATTCTCTGATATTTATATATAATAAGATGTTGAATTGGGCAAAGAAGTTTCAACAGTGCAATCTGGCCTCTGTTTGTTAAAGAATTGGCATACAAACAATTACTATCGACTGCTAATCAAATTACTTTTATTATTTTGCAAGTTACTTTCGCTAGTGTATTCATGGTCAGTATTTAAACTTTTACCAATATAAAAATCATAAATCAAGCCAAATTTTACACACTGGACTTGAATACGGTCATATATAACGACACAACATATGATAATGTTCAAGCTGAATCGAGTTTTAAAGGTCAGTTTCAGTTTACTTGAAAAATTTAACTGAAACTGACCTTTAAAACTCGATTCAGCTTGAATACGATCATATGTTGTGTCGTTATTCATCCACCAGATGGCAGAACAGAGTTTTTTGGAACGCTGAGTATGAACTTTAGCCCTGTTCAAACAAATATGTTATTTATGGGTGCTTCGCTCCTCTTTGCCAACTGGGCTGAGATAAATATTTATTTTAATTATTTTCAATTTTATTCACTGTTTAATTTTGCCTGGTTAACAAGGCACTCCTTTGCCTTCCTGATCTGATTTGGTTCCCTCTGCCTGTACAATTTGAATTCCATCTGCTGGATGCTGGTGTCCTCTCTGTCTGCCTCTCATTGTCTCAGCTACATCTTCAGAGCATCCCAAGCATCTCTCTCCAAGCACGATCACCTTGGCTTGCCCAACGGCTCCCCTCTCTCTCACACAGACGACAAACCGTGGCCACCGCGGGAGAGTGCTGACACGCCGTGTGGATTGAGTGTCCCAGGGTGCTTAACTATTGATATGGAGCTCAGGTAGCGCACCTGATATCTGGGTTGGAGGGGCACGGGAGAAAGGAAGGGAGGAGCGAGGCAGGGGGTCTAATTGGAGGGAGAAAAGAAGTGGAAGAATGAGGAGGAAGAAAAGGGAGAGTGACGCTGGAAGAATTGGTGTCAGAGAGAGAGAGAGAGAGAGAGAGAGAGAGAGAGAGAGAGAGAGAGAGACCCATGGCGTGTGGGTGTAGCTGCAGGACAAATTTCAACCTTTGTACTGCCTGTTTTAAATGTGAGGGCCGAGTGAGTATGGTTGATGCACAAGTCAGTCAGAAAAGGGTTGGGATTTGAGATAGGCTGTACAAAAGAGTGGAACAGGAATAGAAGTCAACGTGTGTGTGAGTTGCGGGCGTGTGTGTGTGTTTGTGTTTGTGTTTGTGTGGAGAGCAGATGCGTAAACAAATGGGTCACTGTTATGGAAGAAACATCCTCTAAGTGCTGCACACATCTCACTCTGTTCTCTCCCTCCCAAGCCCTGGAAGCGCTCTGCATTCCCCCCAGTCAACGGGTGTGTCAGTGTGTTTGTGTGTGTTTACCACGTAAACACACCTACTGCTTTGTGTGACAGTTGAGTACCTGTGTACCCCAAGGTCCTCTGTTTTTTATTATCTCTTTCTCTCATCTGCTCGATGAGCATTTTGCCCTCTCTCCCTCCTGTTTGCCAGTGGGGCCTCAACCCCTCCCCCCAGCACATACAAACTAGCTGGTGCAGATGGCAAAATAATGAGTCTGGCCACATGCAGCAGCACTGCGCAAGTTTGTAATGAATTTAACAAGTCACAAAGCATTTTTTTTTTTTTTGGTGAAGTATTTTTCCGGTAAAACAGTAAAAACAAAGTGCTAAATTTCATCCTGTGTTGTAAAGTAAACTCACAGCCGCAGGTCATTGATCCTTTAGTAGAAGGACACACACTGCAGGTGAATCAGTCCTGTTGTTTATATAATTGTAAAACCTAAGATAATATTAGACATTTTTTAGCATAATCCCTCAATTTGTCTGTTGCTTCTGATCCTTTAAAACCATTGCCTAATCCTGTTTCCAAATAATAGAATATTACCCCCCCTTTTTTTTTTACTGCTGAATAACAGTTGAACACAAGGATTAGATTTTTTTTGAAAGAAAACAAGGCATCATTTAAGAATATGGAAAAAAAGAAAATGCAGTAAAAATGTTTATTATATTCATTACTGTTCAAAGTAGAGACTTCATCTCCATTAGACTTTCATGCTTCAAACAGCATGGAAAGCAGTGACATACAGAAATTGATCATGTAATCATTCTATTCATTTCAATGCCATTTGACACACACCATTCACTCAAACAACTCCTGCATGCTGACTCCTGCAAACCACTGGCATGGCACAAACACACCTTGTTAACATTGTTCTCCCAGTGGGACAGTGTACGCTGTTACATCTACTGAGGAACAGCAGATGGGAGGTGAGAATAATGATGAGAATAATCTTGGTCTTAAACATTCTTGGCAGGACTTTTTGAGTGAGGGAATATTCTCACTGGACCGCCCGACTGTAGTTTTTTTTTTAGTTGTGTTATTTATACATCAGTGAATTTATGTTTTGTGTATCAAAACGCAACACCTTCACTGTGATTCTTAAGGTCTTTTATGATTATCATTTTTGCAATTTCAAGGTGCTGCTTACGGAGTGTGCGGTTGCGAAGCCGAGTGCTCACTGCTGACCTCAACACTACCTCTGTTTTGGCCATAAATATGTGACAACATCAGAAGAAAATATGATATTGGTGAGAGGTGATTCCACTGAACACACATTCCAAGTGTTGACAGTGTCAGCACCAGGCAGCGCCGTCACTTGTCACTGTGGTAAAGCACCTGTGCGCTCTCAACCTATTTACCCCCTCACGCGCACACGCACTTTAGCCAATCAACCACCCCCCCCCCCCCATGCCCTGTCCCCGCCTCACACCGCCCCTGGCAGATTTTCGCAAGGTTTCGTGTGTTCTCGGTTTCCGTCCTCGACACTTTAGGGGGTTCTCTCCCCCCCCCCCTCTCTCTCTCTGTTTTTTTTTTTTGTTGTTGCACCAAGTCCGCCCTGCATTTCATCTACTATTCCGTCGCTCCAGGGCCCTCATTAAACTTCCACGACTTCTTCCACGGTGCAGTGTCGCCCCGCCGCAGCTCTCCAGAGGAATATCTCCCGCAAAAGGTAAAGGGACACCGCGGTCGAGGCGACAGCTCGCAACAGGTCCAGCCAGCCCAGCTCAGGTGCGCGCAGTCCCGCCTCGCCTTCAAACTCTGCCCGCGCTTGTCGCTGATGGGATAGAAAGTTTGCTTTGTGTCGGTTTTCCTCCAGTTGTTTTGCTATACACCCCACCACCCGATAACTTAGGGATTTATCTAAACCAGGAGCTCCGGTGCGATAAGGGGAAAAAAAAAAGAGTGCTTCGGGGACAGGTGTTCGTTAGGTTTGCCCCCCCTGCGACTTCACGTCCCCGGCAAATTATCCGCAATTCAAGTGGGAACAAAACTTGTCCGGACAAGCAGAAGTAGCGGATCAAGAGCCACGCAATAATTAACAGGCTAACAAACGATGTTTCTCCACGTTTCTCAGAGACTCTTATCAGTGTTATTCAGTATTGTTGTTATTGTCGTGGTCGTAATTTTATGGTTTTATTGTAGCTTTATTTTGTAGTCTACACGTTTCTCTTCGAGTTGGCCAAACGACCCTAAACGTCTCAACTACTACGATAACGGCGCTTGATAACTTAAAAAAACCCAAAGCAAAACAAAACACAAATGTCTTTTCGACGACTAGGGCGATGAGAAGTCAATCCAGCAGGTGGCTATGTCAGCCGAGCCATTTTCACGCAACTCAACGGAATACCATCCCAAGTATGTAGTTGCAGGTGACTGCGGGGACACTCGTTTTGCCTGAGCCTAATATCGCCTACTATTGGTTTTTGAATCGTCTTTCCCCTCCATTATTTATAAATGAGATTAGTTAAATTTACAAACTTCCCAGAGCTTCTACACATTTTAAGAGATTGTGTACACAGGATTTAGTATGCCCATGCTAATCTTGGGCTAAAAGAAAAACATTGGGCTTGCAAAAGATACAAATGCTAAGTTTTTGGGAAAATATTCACACATTTGCTTATGTTTACTCACCAAAACATATGTTTGTCCTTAGTGGTGCAAGCTCATTTGCAACAGCTTATTGGTGTGAAAAGTGTGAATGGTTTCCCAACTGCTTATCCCGCTTCTCTATTTATTCCAAGCGGAATAGATTAGGAACTCGGCTGGTCTGACCTGTTCCTGTTGTTGATTCTCTCTGTGGCAGATGAGTCTGATAAGGGTTCGCAAGGTTTCCACCATAGGCGTCAGCACTAGCATATAAGAAGAAGAGGCAGGGCGAAAGGAAGGAAACAAAAAAGTTCTAGATGCGAGTAGGACACTGCACATTTGTCACAGCTCTAGGGTGACTGCGCATGCTGCCTCTGAATGCTTCATTTTGAAGAAAAAGTTGGACAGTAATCTATTCATAGGTAGGCATTTCTCTATTTCCAACCCATTTACAATGCTGATCAGGCTTAACGGGATACGGGCGGTGAGATTATTTTGCCATCATAAGCATCTTCTCATGTGCTTTGGCATGGTAAATATGAACTGCATAGCCAATTATGATGTGCAAACTAAAATTCCCGACTGGTTTTTATTTATTTTAATCATTTATTTGCGAAGATTTGTTTCTTTAGTTGTCTTGGATTTGAGGGTAATCTGAGTTGTCTTTTTTGTAGACTTTGCTGATGAATCTTTTCTCTCATGCACAGGATTTAGATACTTCCACTAACACTGAGTAGAAGGTTTTTTCTTTAAACAAGATTTTGTTTTTGTACCTTTCATTACCCAGAGCGTTTAGTATGATTTGAAACAAAAAAGGCTATAAACTCTGTTTCAATGAAATTGACTTTTTTTTTCACCCACTAGCTCCAGGCAAGTTGAATATCATCACCTCAAAGCACCTTTGCTGCAAGTTGTTAGATGTTCTGGACAACGTGCTTTGGTCATCTAAGTTGTCAATCATATTTTCTTTTAACTAGATCCTTGCAAAACAGTTCAAGTAATTACTGTTTGGTGAGATTTGAAAGAATGTAGCAAAGAGAAATGGCACAGACTGCATCTTTAACTCATAGGACCTCTAAAGAGCCACCTCTCAGCAGGGTGCTACAGCAGGGAAACATCACTTTAGGATATGCTAGCAGTGAAGAGTTATTACTTTACTAATTTCAGGATGCACAGTTAGTGAAGATTCATTGAGCAACAATTTAGCAAAAGTTTTGCTAAATTTTGCTGCAAAACCTATGGTATTTGGAGACAGTGACAGAGACGGTTAAACTTTAAAGCTGTTTGCAGCATTTTGTCCATCAAATATACCTGAATTAATGCATTTCTTTTGACTAATTAGACTTAATTGATTAACTTTTGGACTTGCAGATAAGTGGGCCAGTAAAAGAAAGCAAATCTGCAAGCTTTAATTCTATTTTACACCGTCAACATACATTTTCACTTGCCATCCAAACGTGTTGGCTCATAAACATTCCTTTCACCATATTTAATGGATATTGCTGATTTAGTCAAATATGCAAACTGAAGTGTTTCGTCACGGGTTGTAGTCAAAACCACTGCAGAGTGACCTTCAGGGTGCTCTTAAAGATTGTGTGAGAAGGACTGCGTTTCGCCTTTACTGGTAAGGTGGTGCTAAATTTGGATTCTTTGTTTATGTTTGGAACTGTAGAATCACAGTAGTTCAGTTTGCTTTTAACCCTCATGTTGACCTTGCTATATTTCCGCGGAGGAGACACATTGTGGGTGGGTTTATGCATGCGCACGCGGTCCACAGATGACCCGTCTTCCTCACCTGTCACGTGACAGCACCGCGGGCCCCGTAGGCTCCGCTGTTCAGATGCAGGTTCTTCCTTCAGCTTTTTGTGACAAGGCGAGTGCCTGTGCCTCCTGCATGCATGTTTGTGCACTGCCTTGTCGTAACAGCAACAAAAAAACTGTTTTGACGTGAGCACTAAGGGTACTTGAGGGTGGAGGAGGACGAGGAGGAGGAGGACGCGGGTTCCAAAGGAGCAAATCAATGAGTGAGCACAAATTGTGGGTCACATTGTTAAATCTCTTGTTGTCTGCAGAAGTGTAGTGCCAATGTGTTGCTTTCTCTTAACCAAAATTTAAAAAACAAACAAAAAAGAAACAAATGGGATTGTAAGAAGTTCATTAGAGATTAGTCAGATTTCTAAATCCCCCTCGGCTCCAATTCCTGCATAGGCTGTGTTTTGTGAATTCTGTTAAAATATTGCAAGTGACGGATATCTGAAGTATCTCTAATATGTAGACATTATTTTATAATATATCGATATTTGATAGGAGAATAATGAACATTTCGGTTGGTGCTACAACTGTATTAAAGTTCGGTATCCAGCCTTAGCAATGATTTTACATTTGCTGACTAAGTATTCCAGTCATGCTAATTCATTGTGTTGTGGATAAAGTTTAAGTCCCATGTATAATTTAGATAATGTGGCAGACACTCTCTTGCAGTTTTCGTCCTCACTCTGTCTCCAAGTAGGTTGTCTTGTCAATGTACATCCTTTTATTGTGCTCCTGCAGATAGCTTCTTCTGCCAGCCCTGGGCGCGGGGTAACCAGACTCCATTGCTCGTAATAGAAGTCAGAATGGATCTCAATCCCCAGCAGACGGTGGCTGGTTTCTATAGTAACCCCCAATAGTCTCAGCTAAGACGTGTTTGTAACAATATCCCCATGGCAATGCCTATCACATTGGTGGCCACCATGAGTCTTCTTCCTTTTAGACGCCAGCTGTTCGTGGAGCTAACCTTTATATTACTATGTATTACTTCTACACGACCAGTGATGGACTTTGCCACTTGATAGAGGTTCAGGTGGAACATGGTTGGCATTGAGAAGCCTTTTGCTACGAATTGGATCACTGTGTGACGCGGTTTATCGCCAACTACATCAGCAGGTTTCATTGCGTTTCATTTTCCAACACATGGACATTTGCTGGCAGATAAGCGCTTCCTCTTTACGAAGGTATTAATCCACTTTACACACAGAATGACTCTCAAACAAGAAAATAACCCTCGGATTACACTAAGACTCACTCAAGTCAAGATGCAAATTCGAACGTCACAACACACTAAATTTTAATTGTATGCAAGCATACATGCACCTTAATCTTCAACGACTTGAGTTGTGTAAAATCTAAAAGGCAAATATTGAACTTTTTACTCTACAACTTGTGCCAAGCAGCTTTAAATTCTAGCTCCTTGTAGTGTTGCAGCTGACTTTTATCCGTTGAAAACTTCTTTTGATTGGGGTGTAAATTAAGTTGTAAAGTTAATATTAGTAATTAAACTTAAAAGTAAGTAATACTTCGTAGCAGTAGTAGTAATTATAGTAACAGTAGTATGTATGTAAGTAGTAAGTAAGTAATAAGTAGTAAGTAATTAAAGATAACCTTTAACCTATTCCACAATAAATAGCACATATTGACATATATATTAATGGAGCAGCCGTAAAATCACAAGTAACTAGATCCAAGTAGTTCCACAAAACAAATACGGATACGGACCCCCTTATAAAGTCAAATCGGTAACAATTAAAATTTCACATCAAGTGACTATTTCCGCTATTACTTGTTTGAATAAATTAGACATTTTCTATTTTCTTCCAACCTACTCAATTAATATTATTAGTTTCTATATCTAATTTAATTAGTAATTAAACGCAGCTCAAGTTTTCTGTTGCTAGAAAGAGATGCAATTTTTATTCACTCACTTCAAGTTTGAGAAGACATTAGCCTATCAGCATCGACAGAGCTGGGACATTATGTCACCAGGTCAGCAATGTTTCAGTAAAAGTTCTTGAATGAGGAGGTGAAACTCCTGCTGTGAGTTTCGCCTTTTTAGACCTGCCCTTGAAAAAAGGGCAGCGCACACATTAGCGACTCGCAATTTTTGCGTTGTTGTGGAAAGTTTCCTCCAGCAAAACGTTTACTGCAAAATTACACAAAATCGCATTGCAGCCTGTCTTAATCGCTTGAATGCGGAATTGATTATCCGCAAGTATCTGCAGATTGGAATTGTTCACTCATGACACACATGGTCTGTGAAGGCCTTAAGATTTCATGTGATAATCTTCAATGGTGCCGCTGCTGAAGTTTATTTAGCTAGTCAAATTCTATCCTTAAATGCACACAGTGTGTAACGGAAGGCTGATACTCTAGAAAAAACAAAAAAAACAAAAAACCTATGTCAACTGCGGTGTTGTTTACTTAGCTCGTAATCCAAAGTCACATTTGTGCTTTTGCTTTGTTCTTCGTTTTTCTTTCTGATCAGGTTAGCTGCATTCCGTCAGGTGCACTGGAGCTATCACTTCTTGGAGGGTTAGGAAATGTGTGCACTGAGTGGTTTGCAGTGTCGATAAATTTTTTTTTTTCTAGTGAAAGGAAGGGAATGACTGTGGGCTTCTTACACAGTGGCCGTGGCACGGTGTCATAATGGGAGCCTTTGTGTTTGAGTTTGTGAATAGGGGTTTAGAATGACGGTGGTGCTACCCACGCCGTGTCGGTGACGGCTGTGCACAGCGTGAGGACTGCTGACCGGGTGGCAGGGGGAAGAAATATCTTGATCAAATACAAACGTAAATCCACTGAAAGGATATTGTTAGACAGCTGAATGCAAAGTGTGTGCAACAATGC
Organism: Thamnaconus septentrionalis; assembly: GCA_009823395.1. Taxonomy (NCBI): domain Eukaryota; kingdom Metazoa; phylum Chordata; class Actinopteri; order Tetraodontiformes; family Monacanthidae; genus Thamnaconus; species Thamnaconus septentrionalis. Next base: position 6,327,856 of record CM020501.1, on the reverse strand, counting down.
AAGTTTTTACTCAGGTGACACTTGTATTTAAGTACCTTTGCCACCGATGCACTTTTAAAATTTACATTTGACATCCTGAGGTCCCTTAGATTTTGCAACTTTGTCGCTGGATTGATTTTGCTCTCCCTGCGTGTTGTGTTATTTTATTTTATTTTATTTTATGTCCCTTCCAAAGGGACGAGAGGTGGCGTTTGTCTTGCGTATTTCCATGTAAATGTTTGTTCGGGTTTATGTCACAGATAAAGAGAGGCGTTACCGTCTCATAAAGCACGGCAATAAGGAATAAATAAAAAGAGTAAGCAAAGGGCATTGCCGCCAGTTTGAACTTTAGTTAGTTACTCGAAAGCAGTTTACCCAAGATTCTTTTTTGGGCATATTGCTGCCCTGACATGATTTTACTTCTGTTTGACTTGACAGTTTTGGTAACTCTGCCCGCTGTTAACGTCTACGTTCTCTTTTTCTTCCAGCCATGCTGCTACCTTCGTCTCTGCTCCTCTTTCTCGGCCTCCTCACCTGGAATCCCACCCCGTCCCTTGCTGCCAAACTAATGGTGATCCCGCCCATCATGTTTGAGTCGCACCTGTACATCTTCAAGACTCTTGCCGCCGCCCTGCACAAGGAGGGCCACGAGGTCCATTTCCTCGTTTCAAATGGCCGCGAGGTTCCGCCCGCCCCCCACTACCACCTGCAGCGTTACCCGGGCCTCTTCAACAGCAGCGGGGCCGACAGCTTCCTCCAGTCCAGGGTGGGCAAAATCTTCTCGGGCCGCCTGACCTTCTTGGAGCTGTTTGACATCCTCGACCACTACGCGCAGAACTGCGACCGCGTCGTTGGCAACGCGGAGGTCATGGCCCGGCTCAAGGCGGAGAAGTTCGACCTGATGCTCGTGGACGCCAATGAAATGTGCGGCTTTTTGATCGCTCACATCATGGGGGTGAAGTACGCCACGGTCAGCACGGGCCTGTGGTTCCCCGCCGAGGCCGGCGCCCCTGCCCCGCTGTCGTACGTGCCCGAGTTCAACTCGCTGCTGACGGATCGCATGTCTCTGGGCCAGAGGATAGCCAACACGGTGGTGTACGTGGCGCAGCGCTTCGGGGTCTCCTTTATCGCGCTGCCAAAGTACGACCGGATTATGCAGAAGCACGGCGTGAAGCCTCGAGTCAGCATGGTTCAGCTGATCCAAGGCAGCCAGATGTGGATGATTTGCACCGACGTGGCGCTGGAGTTCCCTCGGCCCACCCTGCCACACGTGGTCTACATCGGAGGCGTCCTGACCAAGCCGGCCAACCCACTGCCACAGGTCAGTCCTATGAACTAGGGATGCACCGGCACCACTTTTCTACAGAGCAAGGAGAGTACGAGGACTTGTATTTTGGTACTCACCGATACCGATGCTGAGGACTTAATAAAGCCATATATCATAGAATTACTTAGATTTCCATAGATGATCTGTTATTTGAAGAACATTCTTCAGCATGTTTTTCTAGAACGTGGCTGACTGTCACAAGTTATACTGCAGTACAAAAACAAATTCAACAAAAATTGTCAGTCGAGTACTCAACCCCGGTATTGGTACCGATACCGGATGCTGGTATTGATACATATACCCGATACTGATATCGTTATCGGTGCATCTCTAATATGAATATATAATAGTGCCTCATGTGCCGCTACTCAGCCTGTTTCCCTAATTCTACCAAAGTAACCACTCAATGTGTATGAATATATTTCTCCCTTTCATTTTATTCTCCTCACTGGGTTTCCCAAAAGACCATACCTGTTGCACAAAGTGAGTGTTGTGCGTTCAGAGACTGCATTGTGCAGAACTCTGTTGTAACTAGTGATTAATTGAGTTCCTGTTGTTCGTTATGTATTCTCCAACCAGTCTGCTCAGTCTGACCTTTGACCCCTGACATCAACACAGCATTTTTCCTCCACACAACTGCAGCGACTGGATATTTTCTATTTTTGGGACGATGCCCTGTAACCTCTGGTGGTTGTTGTGATGTCCTGAAAATCCCAGCAGATCAGCAGTTTGTGAAACACTCAGACCTGCAGCCCATCTGTCACCTACAGCCATGTGCAACATGAGTTGCATTGTATGTGATGAAATAGCCAGGGAGTTTTACTTCTTCACGTATCTGCCGGAATGTGAACTATTCAACCATTTCAAAGGGAAAGATTGTGTAACATGCCTTATGAAAATAGGATAGAATCAAATGAGTTCCATTCCATTTGTTGCAAGTAATCAAACACCATAACTTGGAATGCTGTATATTCATGTGGCTATGTATAGGTTTGCGTAACCGCTGGCATAAATCTATCAACTCTTGTTGCACATCTTGTCTCGGACAGTCGGACTGGTTCTCAGTATGTGACCGCACGCACCACTGCTATCACCCTTTTGTCACTCCTAAGCTTTTGTAACCATTACTGTCATATGACGCTACGACACCTTCCTCGACAGAAGTTTTCTGGTTTAAAGGTTCACGCTGAATGGACATGATATATTTTTTCTTTCCTGAGGAGGGGTGGTGGGCTGGGGGGTCAAGTCGAAGATGGCCAGGCGGTAACGGGGGTTTGATCCGCGCTGGGAGGCCGAGGACGCAGGCCGTCGGCATCCACTGTGGGGGATTTTTTTTGCGAATGCCGTCCCAGCCAATGGGGAGCATTGTGCTGTGGTGTGCGGAGGTAGCTGGAATGCCATTGGAGGGAGAACAAGGCCATTGTTTGGGGACGCGGGCGCTGGGTCGGACACTGAGACTCTCTTCACGGGGTCACTGAGGCAACGTTGTCGGGACAGTAGAGCTCAGTGTGTCCCAGAGGCTTGTTCTGTGCCAGGGCCAGTCTGAGCTGCTGCAGCTGGACCATTAGCCACACCCCCACCACCACCACCCTCCAAATACTTGCCCTCAACTGTCACTCCAACAAAGCTCCTCCCTGGTCCCTCCCCCATCGAATGGGGATTTGCATACATTCAGAATTAATGCACCGTTTTAATAGATGCTTCACTGTCGCCAACGTAAAGTCACACTCGGTGTACTTTGGATCGCAAAGCCTTTAATTGGCGTAATAAAACAAATACAGGACCTTTGTCATGACTTTTATTAGGAGTGCAATTATTGTTTTTTGTTATACTGCTGCTAGTACAAACCATCCATCCATCCATCCGTCCGTCCATCCATCCATCCGTCCATCCGTCCATCCATCCATCTTCTGCCGCATTATCTTCGCGGCCACTGTGAACCAGGCGTCATGCTATTATCTGGGTTTCTCATTGGATTTGCCATTGCAGTTGTTTTAGGCAGGGTAAAGGACAATCTAAATCAAATCAACATGGAGAAGTTCTAGAAAAAACATCAGGATTTTAATTGAGCTTGTCTGTGCCCACAAATTAACTTAAACAACTGAAGTGTGTTATTATTGAATGACAATCAGAACAAGTTCCTAGAAGAGGTCTGGCCAAAAGAAGTTGCGTAGGATGCATCGAAACGTCATGTGAAGAAAACCCCTGTGTGCCTTCAGTGAAACGATTGGACTTACGTCTTTCACAGGAGGTTACCTGGGTGGTGCTGTGTGTATATCAGTTGGTATCAGGTAGGTCAAGGTACGGAAATAACATCTCAAAATAGTCATATACTTTATATCTTATGAGGACACAATGAACCTCATTCAGTTATTGGATGGCCTGACGTTCGCCACAGTTATTGAACTACGGTCCTGTTTTTTCAAGCATTGGCCAACATTGTGTCAGGTTGTAATCTCGGCCCACTCTGTCAATTCACCCAACAACATCCAGTTCAGGGATATTTTTGGATGTTGAGTGTGTGTGTGTGTGTGCGCGCGTGAGTTGTGGTGGAACAGTGAAAATGTTTATTCTGCTCTGTTTTATTCTGTTCTATGTTGTTTAGTTTATGAAACGTTGCAAACTCGCTGTGTTAATTTCACTGCGAGCCAACGTGCAATTTGTTTGGTCTCGCAGAAAAAGGAACTTAATAAAAATTAAGTCGTTTTTTGACCGTCTGTCCCTGCCGTGTTGCCACAGGAGTTCGAGGCATGGGTGAATGACACAGCGGGCCACGGCTTTGTGGTGGTGGCATTTGGAGCTGGAGTCAAGTATCTTTCCCAGGACATCGCTCACAAACTGGCCGGCGCCCTGGCCAGGCTGCCTCAGCGCATCGTCTGGAGGTAAAGTGCCCACCGCCCTCAGCTCCGCTGGACACAGCTGTGTGTGAATAATGAATCACCAAACAGTAACTGATGTGATGAACATTCATACGTACATTAAGTGGATCTGCGTGTGAGGAGATAGTCGTATTGTTTCACCATGTACAGGCAGATCCATCAGAAAACGAGGATTAGCGTTAAGATTGTTTGAAATTGGCTTCTTCATACTTTTTTTGTGCACAGCAGGATGAAAACTCAAAAATGACATAACATTTCATCACCTCCATGTCTCCGCTAGTGCAGTATGTTCAGTCTGACAGCAAAGCTGCCTGGACTCAACAGCAAAGCCTTTTCCCCCTTCAGTAATTCCACAGCCTGCTGTGTGTTTCACTCTTATCATCCTCCAAAATGTTTGTTAGCCTCTCTTTAAAAATGACACAGGAAAAAAAAAAAAAAATCCTTTTTGGATTAATTACCAATCAGGACAACTGAAAGGTACTAATGGCGCATTGGATCAAGGTAAATCATTTGCAAGCATCTGTGCACCTGCAGATGTGCTAATCACTTTTGAGGTTGTTGGTTTTAACAAGATAGCAGACATATAAGATGTTGCAATCTTATCTGAAGTGTTTGTTCTCACTCCTCATCAAAGTTAATGAATTTAATCTAAATGTGATCTGCATTGACTTTCCAGTGTTGACTGTGACTGTGATGTGCGCACAAAGGAAAAAAAGAGTGAACTAAGCCTGGGTTGGTCATGTCGCAACTCCTTTTTTTATTTTTTTATTTTTTAACAATGACCTTAAAATCTGTCACCAGTTAATCCCTAACTCTTATCACTGTGCATTCATGAACTCTGTGACTTATTCACTACTTATGTTGTTGAAGCAGTGAAGTGTGCTGCTGAAAACGGGTGATGACGCCTTTCGAAACGTGATTTTTTTCTTTCTTTTTTCAAATCGCAGCCAAAAACGTTTCTTGAAACCACACAAACGTGAGCAACTGTAAGATTTTTCCATGTTAAATGATGAAAGACACACTGATGGACTGAACTGACATAGAAGTGACATCGTAGTGCATAAATCCAGGTTAGTCCGCAGGTCACACATGTCACTGGTCACACGTCAGCACAAAGAGATACAGTAGTTGTTTGCTATTTTCACCTTGATATAAAAACAATAGTAACAAAATATGAACTTGATTATTGATCAAAGAATAAAGAGGCGATTATGATGGAAACTAACCAAAAGTTTGATAAATGTTTTGTAAATGTATGTGTTTTAAAATTACAGCTTGATGATTGTAACTTACTGGAAAGCTTGGAAAACTTTATATTTTTGTTTTTAACTGCATGTTGCATTGTCAAATCGTAAATTAGTATAGATTGTTGTTTTTTACAGTAAAATATCAGTTTCTCTCTTGTTTCATACTCACTCCAGTTTATTTGAGGCTTTGCTGTGTATTTTGTGATCTCATTTGGCTTTTGCGCTCATCTCAAGTCATCCAGGCATACTTTCACGGTGCGTTGTGTGAGTGGGGACATTGATCTGAATAATGCTCTTCTGTAGACCATTGTTGGTAAAGGCACCTTCAATGTTTAGTAGTTTCTAACCCCCACCAACCCTCCTCTACCCCCCTTCAGCCTTGTGTTGGACACTTTGCTCTTTGTCCTCCCCCTGCCCTGCCTTATTGTTGTGCACCCACACGGTGTGACCAACTGCAATATATATGACACTAATAACCTGTAGAAACTTTCAATCTGTCAGAGAGACCTTGCCACTGTGTTACGAGCAGAGAGTCCTTTGAAAGAGGTACTATTGACCAAAACATTTGGGTAAATTCTATACATTTTTTTTTGTATAAAGTGGTGAAAGTGTCATTGGTCATACCTTTAGTTTTAATCAGTGCTTCTCCTGCACTCATGGTCCCCCCCACTCAGAACCCACAACCTTCTTGCTGTGTGAGGCAACAGTACACACATTGTCATATTTTAAGAATAAAATGAAATGACTTCAGTTTAAAAGAGCTAAAGTAAAATCAATATAAATAGCTCTAAATAAATGCATTTAAAAAAATCATTAAGGTGCATTTGCATGATCCCTGTTTGCATCAGTCCAAGTGCAATATCAGTCAAATGCTGATGTGGGTCAGAGAAGTGAATTTTTGCCTGTCTAAACATGTACAATGGGTCTCGCTTGGCTTCAAATGCAAGAACCAAACTGCAACACATGGCAATCTAGGTTAAATCTGTAAAAAAATTAACCAGCCCACAGCTGTCTCTGTTAGATACAATGTTTTTATGGAGACAACGTCTAACCAAAAAAATAAAAAATAAAAAAAAAGTTTCAAACTTTTTAGGTTTTTCTTATTTTCAACCCAAATTGAATTTTATCAAGCTTGCTTTGCAGGCGTGGGCACTTGTGACATTTCCCAATCTATTAGGTTGTCATACTGGGTAAAAGGGAAAAAATCAGCAATGGAAGCCACAACACCACACTAAACTTGTTTGAGTTTAACCGACTAATTGCCCAGCTGTGTGCGTCCCTAATATAAAGCCGAGAGCCACTTTAAACATGTTTCCTTGGTTTGAAATGCTGTTATTCATTGTTATAATGGTCCAGTGGAGTCGTGGCAGAAATCAATTTCACGTTTCCCTCCTAGCTGTCGTAGAGAGACGTTCGGTTCAGGTCTTTTGACTCCCAATCTGCTCAACCTCTGTGCTGGTGGTACGATGAGTTTAACCAACACTTGAACGCACCGTCACCCTAACTCACACCGTCGTGTTGTGGAAACTGGGCCTATAAATGGGTGTTGGCTGTATCTTATCTCTGCGAGCCAGTCACATTGTGTTTAAAATTGAATAATGGTCGATGGTTTGTTGCTGATAAGGGATCGTAAACTCACGGGAGGACACGAACAGCGAGTCGGCCCTGAGTAGGATTCACTGTTATGGCCCGGCTCACTAACCGCAAGAGAATTAGCCCAACGGAGGACGGAGGAGTATTGATAAATGTGAATTTTATATACAAAAACAAAGAATACGTGCAACTAAGCCATAACCAGAACAAAAGAACTCAAAGTGGCGCCGGCATAGTCTCCAGGTGCCGGCAGGGAGAGAGAGTGAGAGAGCGAGATAGGCCAGCCCCCCTTTATAGCCTTGGCCTCAGGTCATTGGCAAGCTCCGCCCCTCAGGTATCTGATAGTGAGGGAAACACACACACAGACACAGACGGACAGGCAACCCGAAGGCCTCAGGGCCGTCACATCACAAACTGGCAACCTTTGCACGAGAGAGTCTGAAGCATGAGAAAATCCCACGAGTGTCGTGTCTGGCAGTAAAAATGACCATTTACAAATCACTTGAGCTCCATAGCGGCAGTTCTCAACTGATGAAGTCTCAGGACCAAATTTATTCCAGCGCTTCTACAAAAAATAAAAATTCGAGCCCGCTTTCTATAATTCTAGTAAATAAATTATTGAAATTATTGAATTGAATTGTGTGTCTTGCAAAATAAACGCCCAACATTTTATCTACAAATACTGATATATTTTAAAAGGCGCCGGCGACCTTTCCAAACTCCGGAGGATGTTGAAGGAAGAGAACTGATGAGAGCGGCGGGCCCGGGCCAAATGAATCGTGTCATTGACAATTTGCAGCATGAATGTGGGCTTTGATTGGCAAGACAGTGAATCGGTGCTTTGTTGGGAAGCGAACCGGAGACGCGAGTCTGCTGAGGAACAGGGAAAGATGGCTGGGGGTCCTATTTTGTCAAACACCGGAAGACGCTCCACACAGTTCTGACTGTAAACACCACGTGTCTCATCGGAATTGTCCCTTCGGGGCCCCCGTCCTTGTTAATTCAATGTTAATGATTCAATTTATTCTTATAAATATTAATGCACCTCGGGCCTTTAGGCACCGTGAGGCTGTGAGTGAAAGACATGAAAATGCCAAGTATTCGCTGGGGAGCACCTGACTTGACGGCACGAGTAAAACACAAGCTTGAGGAATGTATGAGCAGCGTATGGCTTGTTTACGTTTGTCCAACCTGCTGATAGACATTGAAAACAGCAAGAGCTGCTCGGTGACACATTGCCCTTTGTCTCGTTGGCTTGGTAATGTTTGTTGTCCCTTGTCAAACAAAGACAGTGCGGCCAGTGGGAAATGGGGGTCGTGTTGGTCTGCCATTGTAACATCTCCACTTTGTGTGAAGGGACTCATGATGAAAACATAAATAGCACACAAATACCCCTTGGTGGGTATTTTCAAATGTGTCTTTTTTTGTTGTTTTTGATGTGTTTTTTTATGTAAATTGCTTGCAACTTCCATACATACTCACATCCAGTTAGTGATTAGGTGATATTGTGAAAAACTTTCAAAAACAGTGGGTAAAATATGACAAAATCCTGTTTCTAATTTGTTGCTTATGTTGCCAAAGCTAGCTAGCTTGCTTGCTTGGAGCTAGGTTGGAGGCTAGTAGACTGTGAGATACACAGTTTAGTAAAAGAATAGACCCTGGCCTGACACCATTTTAGCATTTTATGGCTTTAAAGGGAATTGTTTTGTTTACCGTCTGACAGCATGTGTTTGGCCACACTTGTAGATGAAGCTACTATAGAATTGTTGCTCTGTGTCTTGGGGTTTTTTCGAAAGGGGAACAGGGGAAATTTTATAGCAGTAATGGAGATTTGCTCGTAATGCAGATCGGCTTTATTTTTTCATTTTTACAACTGCTGCTGACTGAGTCGTAAACCCTTTCAACCCTCTGGACGATTCACTGACAATTGGTTAAAGTCACTTTACTTGCTGCAGTCTCTTCTGAATATGCTAAAAACTATCTTGTCATGACTTACTCTCCCTTTATTTCCTTGATTGATTGATTTTTTTTTCTCCTTCCCCAGATTCTCTGGAGTCCCACCCTCTAACCTTGGCAACAACACTAAGCTTGTTGATTGGATGCCTCAAAATGATTTGTTAGGTGAGTGAACTGAGAGAGTAGAATCGATTGTGGGAGCCCCCAGGTCTTGTCCTTTGGCCAGCAGTGTAAATGGCCTCTCCAATGAATTTGTCTTGCACATTATAAAGGGCATTTAAAAACCCACTAACCGCGGAGCTTCCCCAAATAGCAGATCCTCAGTGTGTCTGCCACCCCTTTTTTCCTTCATTGCGCTGGACAAAGACTTGAGTTGGTGGTCTCCTCCCATACTTGCATATTAACCACAATAGAATGTGTGAGCAACCCCGGTCCTGTCAGCAAAAAGGAATGTGGAACTGCGTAGCGGATATTGACATCTGCCATTGTGCCCTGGAAGACAGGACGGCAAATGCTGAAACAGGATATGACTGCGAGAGGCCAGCGAGAGGCGATAAAATGATTAATGCATCATCGAACTTAATTCCACTCAGTGCGTTGGCTGGCATTAAATGTTGATCATTGGATTAAATGATAAACTCTCTTGGTTTACATAAAACGTCTTTGAAAAGATATTTACCATCAATAATGCACATACATCTCCGCTCGGTTTGAATAATTGACGCCCTCTAAAAGTCTGCACCGGGAGGTGAGCTGTTGCGATCCAGGTCTGAAAATCTAAAGCAAAAATTTCAATTTTTTATTTGTTCTACATTGTTTCATTTCCCACCCCAAGTGCACCCAACGCTTTTGTTTTTGTCTCTCCGGTGGGGCTCTATTGAAACATTGATGTATGTGGTGCATTTTTTGCTTCTTTTTCCTGACCTCATTTTGTTTTCTAAAGGTCCAGTGTGTAAAATGTACACACATTATACACATATTATATCCACACATGTATCTATCTATTTATCGTTCTATCGTTCTATTGGTAGGAAAACCAAATGACTTTTATTTTACTGCAAACTTTTATTAATGTATTAATGGGTAGTATGTTAAGCTTTTACCAATATAAAAATCATAAAGCAAGCCAAATTTTACACACTGCAAAAAAACAAAAACACCATAAAACATGGAGCGCACACACGCGAAACACACCCGAAATGAACCAGCTGCCAAAGGATCAAGGAAAAAAAAAAAACAATCACAAAAAAATAACGTCACCTCATCCATGCTGCTCCGCAGGCCACGCTAACGTTAAGGCCTTCCTGAGCCACGGCGGCCTCAACAGCATCTACGAGGCCATGTATCACGGCGTACCGGTGGTGGGCGTGCCCCTCTTCGGGGACCACTACGACAGCATGACTCGCGTGGAGGCCAAAGGCATGGGCATCATGCTGCACTGGAAGTACATGACCGAGGACGAGCTCTACCAGGCCCTGACCAGCGTCATCACGGACAGCAGGTGGGACTTCTGCACACGGTCTCGCACACACGCGGTTCCCCTTGCAGGACTCAGGACGTTTACGGTGAAGGGTGTTAATAAAACAGTTGGCCTGCTGACACTATCTGTGTTTCCATTTACCCCTAGAATTGCGCAAAACCTGATTATCGCAATAAAAAACTGGTAATGGAAACAAACTTTGAAAAATCTCTCAAATACCGCTCAAAGGTATTTACGCTCTCATGAGGTGGTTTTTCATATCGATATACAAGTATATTGCAAAAGTGTAATGGAAACACTTTTTTTTTTTTCGCATTTACACGTCAGTAGACGTGACGGGGTCATTTGACCAGTTTACTTCAAGTGAAAATGGTTATGTTTGGACGGAGGAGGAGACAGAGTATATTTTACAAGTAATCAAAGAGAAAAATATAAAAAACATTCTTGACAGCAAAAAAACATAAACAAACAAAAGCAAAAAAACATAATTCTCATAAATTTCGCAGGCCGAGATTTTACGAGAAAAAAGCAAAGATGTGCTTTTACACAGCGTTGCCTTCACGAAAACATTAGCTTAGCGCAGGTAGGCTTGCGTGAACTGTCAGCTAGCATCACAACTAGGCAAGGAGGTTTATCAAGTGTCAACTGACACCCGTGTGTTATTGAGTCATCAGTAGAATTTGTGCTACATCTACAAAGCACTATTATTGTTATGTTTTAATTTTGTTTGAATTATTGTTTTAACTCAACTCGTCAGGGAGCGCTCAGCTACCCAGCTGGCTAGCTGTGTTGTTTTGCTCTAAAGACCCATACTGCTGTGCGTCTTGATGACAAATTTAATGTGTTACGTTAGTCTTGCAGTGCAGCAACAGGAGGCAGGTCGGACCTTGTTCCAACTCATTGTAAATGTGTTGGGGTTGTAGTGGAGGAATAGACCAAATCCTGTTGTTCTCTCACACGCAAGTGGTTGTTTCCACAGAGTGTGTCTGAATGACGCGCTGTAAAGCCTCTAGATGGTCATCCGTAAGGTGAGCGAGGGAAAATGGACTGGTAACCATAGTAGCAGGACTCAGAGTTTTGTCACCTCGGTTGGGTTTCAGGTGTAAAATGACAGGCTGACTGTCGGACACGACTGGCTCAGTTACTTCTCTCTCCGACTGGATCTGATTCGAGGCAGATGGCTTGCGCTCCAACATCACAGCGCTTTGTGGCACTTAAACCTGCCCACAGCTCAAAGCTATCGCCTCCTCAGCCCCTGGAAGAATGTGATTAGTCTGAAAAACCAATTAACTAATTAATTAACCAAGGTCAAACGTAGTCTTCTCCTTCACTTCTGTATAGCCATGCATTTACTGCTGTACCTTCATCGTGTTGTTTGTATAGACTACCATTCAAATGTTTAGGGTCACTGACTCATTTCTGCTTAGAACTGCACTCCAAAAGTAGGCTGTTTTAAAGAGCCTAACATATCAACCACGATGCTTTGTTGAAGCTTTTACGACAACTAAGTGTCATTATAATACAAAACTTTTTTTTTTTTGTGTTTACATTTCTGAGCTATTTTAAAGCATTGAACTTCTGTCATGATGGCCGCATATTGCACATTCTAAAATCACGTTCAATTAGGCATTGAAGGTATAATTTGTTGAGCACATCCTGATTAAATTTTCCTGCACTGGTAATGTTTTCAGAGCATTCCAGTATTTCTTCATGGAGCTGGTTACAATGGAGTTCAACGCAGAAATTAGTCAGTGACCCCAAACTTTTGAATGGGCGTGTACTGTCTGTGTGTGTGATGTCATAGTGGCTACGTGCTTGAAAAAAAAGCTGTACCAATTGTAAATTCAGCTTATATTTGTTGTGTAGTCCGCAAAAAAAAAGAAAGAATTGCCATCATTGTCCATCGGTGCCACCTAGTGACCATTCACCGTCTCACCCCCCCTCCTCCCGCAGGTACGGCCGTCAAGCGCAGCTCCTCTCCACGATCCACAAGGACCAGCCGGACCACCCGGTCTCGCGGGCCGTTACTGGATCAACTACATGCTCCGTCACGGTGGCGCCGCCCACCTGCGCTCGGCGGTGTACGAGGTGTCGCTGGTCCAGTACTTCCTGCTGGACGTGCTGCTGGCCCTGGTGGGCATCGCCGCCCTGGCCGTGCTGGCCGTGCGGCGCTGCATACGCCTCCTGAAGGGGAGGGGCGGGGTCGGGGCAGAGGACGGCGCCCTGGCCAACGGACACTGCAAGGGCGAGAGCGTGGCCAACGGCAACCACAGAGGCAACGGCACTTTGAAGAGCGAGAAGAAGATAAATTAACGCCTCCGACACGGAGGGCCGAGGGAGGAGTCTCAGCCGTCGCTCTGAGTGGGGGGGGGGGTGGCGTGGCGTGGCTGACGGGTCACGCAGTGCGTCTCGTGGAATCTGTGTGTGTGTGTGTGTGCGTGCGGCGCGTGTGTGTGTATGTGTGTGGGTGGGTGCATGCGTGCTTCAAGGCAACTCTAACGGGAGACTTTTTAACGGCTACAGCAGTTTATTACCAATTCTAAGCATCAGGGATGCTCACAGGAAACACAGGACAGACTCGTCCAAGGACAATGTTATTTAATCTCTTCACCTGTACTATAGACATGTCTATTTTTTTCTTTTCTTTCCCGCCCAGTTGATGGATGATTACGGGGACTGGGACCCTGGGCGCCAAACCCTTCACCGCTCGTTTGGTTTAACTTTCAATTTTTAAAACTTGTCGTTTTTGCTCGAAACATCTGCCTGGCGAACTGTAAATAGAGGACAAATCTATTTATTATTACTGTACAAAACAAGTTTTAAATATCGCGCTATTTTAAAACTCAAGTTTCATGTCGTTAAGGGACCACGGCGGGTGAGCACTCCCGCTCCGCTGAGCAGGCAGCGAATGCTAACGTGCGTTAAATATAGATGTAACAATATAATGAAATAAAACACAACATCCCTTGTGTAACAGTGTTAACAGCAGTCTTGTCTCTGGTGCTCTGGAGGCATTTTCAGTGTTGCCCTCCCAGAAGTTCAGCGGTGCCAACCTGCAACCATGCCCGGCTGCGTCGCCCTCTAGTTCCTCCAGTCCGGTGGACATTCATTCATTCATTCATTCATTCATTCATTCATTCATCTTCCATACCTGCTTATTCCCGAGCTCAGGGTCACAGGGTCCGGTGGACATATCATATAAAAGGAATAAACTGCAGACGGACAATAAGTGATGAGTCAGAGCCGTGCTTCCCGCGACGCCGTCTCCTTTCACACACGTTGTAATTAGATCGCTTTTAACACCCCGACATCCTCCCATACCTTCACCAAAAGTATGGTGACATCAATTTACAGACTTAAAAGTGTATTAACCTCTGAGCGGCAGCGAATCGGCAAGCTTGCGATGTTTGCATATTGATTACACACAAGCAACTTTCTTTTTCTTTGCATTATTCCGTAAAGTCAGTGCGTCTCCGCGCTGTGACTGCCCATGCACAGTATTTATTCCGCCCTACTTTAATGAGGCCGAGTTGCCTTCGTCTTATTTGTGTCAATCCACTCCACACGCTTCTATTTCTCCTCCTGCATTTCCCATTAACCGATATCTCCAAACGCATTTGAAGGAGGAATTAGTGGCTGCTCTCTGCAACAACAACCACCACCAAAAAGGAACAGCAGTTTCTGCTCTTCAGCCGTCCATAAAGTGCAGCACCGTGGGCATGGGGGATTGGGTGTGGGTGGGTGTGGATGGATGGTGGGGGCATTTTATGAGGATCCCTTATCCTGTGGATACCGGAGTGGTCGACGCAGCAGACTGAATGAAGGGAGAACTTGTCATGTTTTGTTGTTAGCTTAGCATTCGACCAGCACTTGTACAGTTGCTGCATTTATGCAGCACCATTCTCTGTGAGCGACCCCTGCAAACCCCCGACCGGCCCCGGGAGGGCCTGCAGGCGCTGCTATGACCAGAATCCCTGGATGAAAAACACACTTGTGCATACAATATCTCTTTTTATTAAGTTGTTATTTCTTTAGTAACATGTCCGTGTCGCCCCTGTTCAACTCTGTGGTCAGACTCATCTCAGTTCCTCCTATGTTTCATTACCAGACTCCCCTCAATCCTCTGTCAGAACTGCACATTCACCCCACCTGCCCCCAACTGCTTCACTTAAAGATTTTCTGCCTTTTTTATTTTCTTTTTAATTTTTTTGCGTTAAAGCTCTCACATTTACTGTCATGTTTGTCCACATTGTAAATAAAATGATGTGAGCAAAACACTAATGCAAAAATAAAAATGACTCTGTTTGCAGGGACTGTTGCAGCTTTTTATTTTCACGCTGAGTCGTCATCAGTTGATTTATGTTGAAGGTTCAACCCCAACTTGTGATCCTTATAACCTCCTACGACTATTTAAAGAAGTCAACCTCCTGAAAATGGAATAAATGTAGCCCTCTGTTTCGGCTGACTGCGACAAGTGAGGCTTTGTTGGAACCTTCCCGTTTGAAAGGGAATATATAAGAGCTACCTCTGCCCTTTATGACGTCACAAAGAGCTGGTTTCAATACCTGTGTTTTAGTGCACACTGTGACTGGAACAAGCAAAAGAACAGCTGTACAGTATGAAGATCATGCATTTCTCACAAGATACATATTTTCTTGTTGGTAAACTTTGGAGAATTTAGTCCAATATGTGTAATACATTAAAAAGGTGAAGAGGTGTGAGCATGCAATGCACTTCCTTGGCCAACTTGGCCACATATCTCCTTGCTTCTCCATTTTACCTAAAAGTGACCGGTGAACTTATATATTGAAAAGAGACTTGATGCTTTTGAGCCATGTTGAAGGTAACATGCTCTACTTTAGGTAGAGGCTGTAGAGGCCTTCTGTTGTGAATATCACCAAGCGATGTTGTTTTTTTTTTTTTTTTTTGAGGTATCAAATGTTGAAATCACCTAAAGTAGCCTGTAACTGCATGTACACATGCACTCGGGTCTTCTAAATAGATTGGGTTATCAAATGAGGCACTCTCTTGCTGAGTAAAGGTCTGTGTAACAATACACCCAACCCTGGTGCTCTGCCTCTCTCACCGGCCCTGTTAATTATTCACAGTGCCTGCAGGGGCCTCTAGACTGTGCAGACACACACACACACACACACACACACACACACACACACACACACACACACACACAGTCAAAAGCATCTGTAGGTATATTTAATTTATGCTCCCGGAGCCACTTTCTTTTGTTGCCGTTTGCAGCCAAATCCTATGACGTTCTGTTAACCGATACAGAGAGGAGAAGAGAAGGGGAAGGGATGGAGGCCGAGCCTCCGCTGACGAGGAATCTGATATCACAGAACGCCCAGCAGGCATCACTCCTGACGCCCTCCATTCATTCTCAACCTGCCCTTCCCTCCTAAGACCCCATAAGTGGCTGTCGTTCCTTTTCTGTCCTCCCCAAAGGACGACTTCTTGAACCAATCGGCTGCTCTGGGTGGGACCAAGTGGGCTTTCCTGAGCCGTGTGAGCTGCCCCTCTTTACGCCTAAGTGATGGGTGTGCCAGTGCTTTAACAACAAGGGGTTCCCCATGCAGTCTTGTGCATACTGACATGAGAAGAGCACAGTTAAAAGCTTGTGTGTGTGTTAGCAGAGGGCTGGGTTCAGCAGACAGGACTGACCTCCTTAAGTGTCTCTGAGTAGCAATCCTACTGTCACAGATACACACAGAGCTAAACAATATGTTTAGAATGTACCTTTTTACTCTTGCGTTTCTGTTGTCCAATTGAATTTTTCATTTATGTAAATCCAAAAGAGAATGTCATCAAACAGAAAAACAAAAGGTAAAATACATTTATTTGCACTGCTATAATTCATCATCACCTTGCATTGCTGACGCGGAACGCTATATGCCGCAATGCAATCTGGGAATTAGACAATACTGTCAGAAAGGTGCAGTGTTCCGAGAGTGCAGCGCTTGTCTTGAGGTTATAATGCAGTTCAAATTTGAAGTTGAATTAAGTAAGGAAAAAAGAAAAGCAAAACATACTGGCGGCTGCAGAGTAAGCCGGTGCATACCACCCACACACTGTGCGTACAGCAGTGAACTCCAGCTACACGCTTTGCAGCTTGGGTCATGTTCATCCAAATGTTTTACTACGGAGTGAAAACACTGACAACGGAAATAAATCCTTAAGTGCATGGTTATGTGGACAAGAGAACTCCAAAAGTTTCAATGTAAAACTCACTGGCAATATCTTGTATTACAATGTGACATGAGAAAAGTCCATTCTTAACTTATTTATTAAAAAATAAACTTTAGTTTAGTTTTAGTGCTAAAACACTAATTTCCAGATATCGACCCTTTGTGGTGTCACACGGGGCATGATACCTCTTTCAGATTAGCAATACATCAGTGATGATATTGCTGTGTGGCTGCCCATTAATGCTGCTCCAATGTGGTCCGAGGTGAAGAATAAAAATGTGGCACCTTTAAAACGTCATCTCATTGAATTCCCAAAGCGCGGCTAATTGTTAGCATTCTGGAAATGTGATGCCAAAAGCGTGTGCAGTGTTTCTGCGTTCCACTTAAACCTAGGAAATATTTGCCTCACCGAGTTTCGCGTCGTCGACTCCCTGAGATACGATCGGGGAAGCGAGTACTGAATCTTTGTGCTGACGGCTCCTCTCTTGTCCTCGTTTGCTCTTTGCCTCTCATCGACTTACTTTGCTCCCGAGCGGTCTGCCGAGAGATGTCCGGGGTTGGGATCAATACCGCCGAGGCCAGCGTCAAAAATAAAAGCTGGTGTGGCTATTTAAAAAAAAAAGAAGAAAAAAGGACTAAGTAGCGCCATGAAATAACTGTGTACAAAGTGCACACAGGACATGGAGGGCATGTTGCGGTTAACGCTCATGTCCAGTAGAGGGTAGTAGTGTTCCATAAGCAACAGTCCGGTCACCTGACGTCTTCCTGTCTTCCTGTCTCTTTGTTTTGTTTTAGTTTTTTGAGGCCCTCAGTTTCCAACAGCTGATGGACCTGTTGGTTTTCGGAATACCTGAGCCAACCTGCTGCTATTTGTTGTCGCTGGTCGCCCACTGTTGTCGCTGCGGCCCCAGTTTCCGTCCAGCTGCAACTCTTATTAAAACCCCCTTCCATCAAAGTCTCCTGCATCAAAGTGGGCAAAGCAGATGTGCCCGCCACACTCCACCTGTACTGCTGTGTGAGTGTGTCTGTGTGAAATTTAAATGATCCATGCGGAGACGCGGAGTCCCCGCAGCAGCACTGAAGACCAGAAAATGCCCTAAGGGATAAATCAGATTAATTAATAGTTGCTCCAAGGATGTTTGCGCGCATGTGGGGCCTCACACTGCAGGCGGGTTATGTGTGTAATTACGTGTGCTTGCACGCCCGCGTGTGTTTTTTAGCGGGCACGAGATGCGCGTGCGTGTGCGTCGGAGGGGATATAGATGGAGCCCTGTCACTGTTTCAGCATGGAGATAAGAGGAGGCTGACAGCAAGGGAGAGCACATGACAGCCCCTATATCAATCACGCTGACTTATGTTGTGTGTGTGTGTGTGTGCGAGCATGTGTGGGCGGGCGCGCGCGCGCACACACACACACACAAGTTAAGGGCTAAAGAAAGTGTTATCGAAAATAAATCAAAGTCACACGCCCTGTCAACAGCTGCCGCCGCCGTTTTCTTGGCCTCACCTCCTGCCGTAACCGTTAAAGTCCGGTGACCGCACGCAACGTCACGTATGATGAAAAGGCTCTCTCTCTCCTCTCTCTCTCTCGCTCTCTCTCTCGCCCCTACACACACACACACACACACACACACACACACAACCCAACAGATGCCAGTGTGTGTCACACATTTTTAAGCGCCTTGGATGAGACCCAGAAGGACAGACACGGCCAAATGTTATCCTGCCACGAAGATCTTCATCTCTCAGCCGTCTCCCAATTTGGTTTATTTACAATTTCTCTTTCTATCTTTTTTTTTTTTACCCCTCCTCAACACATACAATAAAACACATCATCCCTCCGCTCCTCTTCTTCTGCTTCCACAGTCCCCCCACACCCCCCCACCAATCCTCTCTCCCTTTTCTCGCCCCTTTATTCACTCTGCTTGCCTGCCTTCCGAGACGCCGTCCAACCCCTGAGCCTCGGCGAGCCTGGGAGCTGATGCGGCGTGTCCGTGAGGAATTGACGAATTCAATTGGAGAAAATCGGCCTTTTGAGTTTTTCGACCAGATATTTAATTATGGCGGTGAATTATAGCGGTGACACTGCGGGGGACGCAGAGGAAGAGGTAATGGGACTAAGTAAACAATAAATAAGCCCCAAATAAACATAAAGTCAATGCCATGCTTGATTAGGAACATAAAACCCTGCTGCTGCTGACCTTTTTCTTCTTTTTTTGGCTAAATCCCCTGGTCTATTTCATGTGTGTGTGTGTGTGTGTGTGTGTGTGTGTGTGTGTGTGTGTGTTTGACGTTTCCTTCTTCCCCGTGTTTGAGGTTTGCACAGGTTGTAGCGTTAACTATACACAAGCAATGCTGTCTCTCACGCTGACATGCAACAGTGTCTTGATCTTGTTGACAGTTGAAGTGGATATTTTGACTAAAAACATAGCATTGACGTCATCACTTCAAGTCAGCCTGCACTGCAGCTTCATGCAGACTCCTTACGGGCAATATTGAACTGAATCCATCTTGTTTTTCTTTTGCTTTTACTCGCTGCCAGTTGGTGCAATTCTGTCTGTGCGTCCTAAATGGCTTTGGTAGATTTGAAAAACGACACCAGAGCCAACGTGAGCAAAATGCTAAATGGTTGATGTTTAATTATGTAATGCCTCTCCAGTGGCTGTACTACCAATTTTGGGTGAACTATGCCTTTAATGACGGCAAACACATTAGCTGAAGGTGCTGCCTGGCAGCGCAGCTTGGACAGAGAGGGAGGTGGGCGGGAGGGGGGAGGGGGGCAGTGGCAAGATGGAGGGATAGGGATGGGGGAGGGGGAGACTTGAAGATAGTGAGATAGACATCTAGCCTCCACTGTGATTAGGTACTGACCTCACAGGCCTGCTGTCGGCCCCGATAAAGAAACAGGCCGACACACACACGCACAACATACACACACACATACACTCACACAAACACGCACAGCCTCCTCACCACACCCTTTATTTTGAAGCCACTAAATCACTTGATTTTATCACACGTCCCTTCATTTTATTTCCACACTCTGGGTTTTCTTATTTCTCTCTGGTCCTCCTCCAAGCCAAAAGGGAGGAAATAATCTCGCAATGATCTGTCTCCACAATCTTTTGTCAAGGCACTCTGCCTTTCCCTCTGTTCCTCTAAGATCACTGAGGATGAAAAGAACAACACTACACACACACACACACACACACACACACGATTGTGTAGAATTTCTCATTTTCCCAATTTTCCAACACACTTGTGCAGAGTTTGCCCAGCTGCTCATAATTAAAACGGACACTCGGCTGATGTCATTTTGCTGAATCACCTCCTGAGACGCAGATTGCGGGAAATCGATGGCGACTGGCATCCCAAGATCACACGGCAGAGACAACAGCGTGGTGGCGGTTGGTGTGGTGGTGGTGGTGGTTGGGTGGGGGGGAACTGATCATCCTCTGCCGGCGATAAGGCCTGGATAAGCGCCTCCAAATTTCATAAAGCGTGCACTCTGCCTCCGCCGCCGCCGCTGTGTTCCTGAAGGCCTCGCCTGATGTCGGCTAACTGCGTTACCGCCGCTCGTCAGATGGATCAGATATCGGCGCCGTCCAGCATAACTGGTTTTAAAGGCCGGGTTAAAGCGAGGGGGCCAGCGTTGTTATTCTTCCAAACCCCCCCCCCTCTCTTCGTGCCGTCGCACCTCCCTACTCTCGCAAGTGCGCACCCTCCCGTCCATCGAGCCGGCCGGCCAGCCAGCCCTCCATCATTGCCATTGCGGTAGCCTGGTGCTCTTTGGATGCTTGCAGGTTGATGGATGAGTCTCCCCTGAGCAGCTCTGTTAAAGCGCCTCTCTATCAGGCTTGCAGCCGCGCGGGCACCTCACATTTGATTAGATCCCAATGGAAGCCAGTTGCTCTCCGTCATCACTCATACTGGGCGGGGGGGAGGGGGGGGGGTCTGGTGGGGGGGCTTGCCACAGTCGCAGCCGCCGGAGCGGAGAGCCGTGACGCGCTGAGGAAGCCGTTTCTCCAGATATCATGCTACTCGTGTCGAACTCCCGTTTGCATGGGTGGCCGGTGGAGGGGAGAGGAGAAGTCCTTCTACATCCTCGGCGGGGTTTTTTTTATTATTATTATTCAGAACAGGGAGCAAGATTCAAGATTCTATCAATCAAGTTGCTTCCCGGCTCATTTTAACGACACCTGAATGAGGACGAGGGCCTCGGCGGCACTTCTGCTCCATTCATTCCACTCTCCCCTCGTCTCTCTCGTTTCCCCACGTTGGTGACTTTTGTGAGAGCGTCTGGTTCCCCCTTTTCTTTATATATTTGTGTCTTTCTTTATATATTTATTTATTTAGTTCTCCTATTTACATGTCAGCGGGCCGACGGCTGTTTGATGGCGCCGGTGCTTTGCGTCGGGAGCAATTTGCCGTGTGACAGTGGGACCGTTTTGCCAGCTATTACTCTCATCCATTCTGGTCAGTGAATACGGATGACAATGAAACCCGGGGAGCTGTGAAGATATTTTTTTTGCTGTCGGGTGAAGCTCTAATGGCTCTTGTGTTGCAATCGTCCTGTTATCTCACCTGCGTGCGGGAGGCGCAGATGCGTCGTCGACCTCTGTTCCCTCGCCAAGGGCACGTTTAGACACAAGCTGCTAAGAGTGGAGAGGGGATTCCTTTGCCTCTCCACTCTTTCTTCTCCATCCTTCCTTTGGCTTGTTTTTGAATAACTACCTGAAGCTAGCGGGGCTATCGGGGTAGATGTGTCAATGCAGTCGTCGGCGATGCAAAGGTGCGTTTTACGCAGAAGTCAAGAGTTTAAGGTCGTGTGGTTGTGTCGGGTGGTGTACGTAGGTTGTATGTTTGCCTCCCTGGGGCCTGTGTGGAGTTTGCCTGTTCTCCTTGTGTCTGTGTCGGTTCTCTCCAGGTTCTCCTGCTTCCTTAGGCTGACTAGCAACTCTGAATTGACAGTCTGTGTTAATGCCAGTGCTTGATTTTTTTTCTATTTAGTCGTTTAAATTGATGCTTTTCGTCCTCCATGTACAAACAAGATGACAATGTTGAACTAATGTCCTAAAAAAGCAACCATAACTGTATTTTTTATATTTTTAAAAAAGGGGTAGAGCAGAAAGTTTTGTTGTTTCACGTGATGCGAAAACTTTGCGCATTCCAAATTCCTAATCTCCCTGCAAGTTAACTGCTTCGGCGTGAAGTGTCTTTACTCTGACTTTCTTCTCATCCTTGTGTTGAGCGTCCATTACAATCTTAGTAAATTGCTTTGGAAAAAAAAAATTGAGAGTTTCACAAAATAGCAATTTCAGCATGAAATCATTTGTAGCTGCCGCTTCCCAGCGAGGGCCCGGAGATAAGTCTCAACTGATGATGCAGTTTAAAAATAAAGACTAATTTCCTTTTAATCAGCAGCGTAGACTGCACCGCCCAGAGTGTTAAATCACTGTTGCAGAAGTGATTTGAGGGCCGGGGGTGGAGGAGCTGGGAGAGTGCGGGATATAGATGAGACGAGGCTGACGCGCCCAAGGTCGGCAGCTCGTGTGTCTGGACAGACAGGCAGGCAGGCAGGCAGGCAGACAGACAGGCAGACAGACAGACAGACCAACACACACCCACACACACCGTCTCTCCCCTTTGTTGTTTTTGCAGCAGTTCTGTTGGCCATCAATGATTTAGTCTTACAGGCAGGACAGAAATATGACTGCATGTGACTGAAATATTGATGGCACGCCATGAATAATTAACGGCTCTGATTTCTGGAATAAAGACGCAGTTGACCTACTGTAGTCGGCGCTGAGGCACACCGATCCCACCCGGGCGGCTCGGGGTCCAATAGATGGTGCTGCAATAATTCTTCAAATGCAACCCGGCGTGAATGTGGAGCAGGAAGTGTGTGTCTTTGTGTGTGAGTGTGTGTGCGTGTGTGTGTGGGCGTGCCTGTGCGACAAATGCTTTTTCCGTTCCCCCAGATATGCATGTATGAATGAGAGGCGGCATCCCCCCGTGGTGCTCCTGCTGGTGATGCATCTATTCTTTAAACAAGCGCATTAAGCACAGATAGCGAGGTGGCCGCCGCGGCCTTGCTGCGATAATGCGTCGCACACCCGCCGCATGTTTGTGTTAAATCTCCTTTGGCAAGGAGTTTAGTCAAATCTCAGAGCGAGCCTCAGAAGGTGCCGACATCCAAAAAATATCTGCCAGTCTCGTCCGAGAAAAAGGAGCGTTTGATTCATTTTACTCTGTTTCTGTTTGCGCCTTTTGCCGTTTGTCCGTCGCCACTCAGTCGGACCACTATCCTCTTCTTCCAACTGTCTTTTATAAATTTGAGGGGCATAGGATTAATTTTTCACACTTTGGCTTCAACTCGATACGACCCTCTGCAGAGGATTCTGTCAGTGTCTTTTTCTCCCCCAGTGGAGCCTCGATAGATAGATACAGATTTCTGGTGATGAGTGAAGCCAGAGGCGAAGGGGGACGCTAATACGTGCTAATGATTCAGGAAAATGAGGCCCCGGAGGTGCATGAAGGGCCCGAGCGACGGGAAAAATGGCACGGGAAGGTCACCGAACAAAAAAAAAAGGCATTACTCTTAAGCGTTTAGGCCTGAGTTCAGTTTTTTTTTCCTGTCTCAGGCTGCTTTTGTTCCTCCGGAGGGTCAAGAGGACGGGGAGGCTGCGAAGGGGAGGGCAGGCAGATAGTATCTCTCCTCCAGAGATGGATGGTGGCAGGAGGGATGGAGGGGTGAGCACTGAGGGTGGAGGGAAGCAGGAGAGAGTGGCGTGAAGAAGGAAGACCGGCCACAGGAGAGAGGAGAAGCTCCGTTTCTCAACAGATGGAAATATGACGATCATTTGTAGAAGCAACAGTCATGACTTGGCTTATTCAACGCATTTATCCAACAGAAGAGTTATGTGTGTTTTTCCCCACACACTCCTTTGCAACGTGAGCAGCAGGCTGCGTACCTTTGTGTTCCAGTGGCAGAACATCACAAAGGACGACCGCAGAATTCAGATAGTTCAAGCTTGCGAGAGATTGTAAACAACGACATGGATTCCCGGCACGCCAGCAAACACAGCTTGAATGTATTTATTAGCAGCTGCAGTGGCCCTTTTTTAAACACACGCAAAGTTGCACTTACTGCAAAGTCATACAGATGACTACATATATATATATATATATATATATATATATATATACATATATATATAAAAGTGTATATATATATATATATATATATATATATATATATATATATATATACTACTACCACGATGGACCGGGTCTAGAGGATGAAGATGATGTGTTTTGGTTTATATCATCAATGTATCGAAATCACACTGGCAATACGGTGGTGTGCCAAGTCTTTGCTTGTGGTCACTCCAGGTACTGCAGCCAAAACCCCTATGCAGCCCAAAAAGCATTTTTCCTGCTGACTGCAATACAAAAACAAACGCTTGATAAACTGCTGACAGGATGCCTCCAAAATTAAACACAGTTCAGAGTGGAATGCTGGGTTATATGCACTCTCTAGCGGTGAAATAAACACAAAACTGCACACGCTTAATATTGCGAGGACACAAGTTCCATGCATGCATTCAAAGTGCAGTCAAGTCTACAAGAAATTGGCTGACTTTTCACACTTGGAACAGCACAACAATGGGAAGTGGACCGATGGAACAGGCTCAATGTGTCAGTTTGTCTCACCCGAGTGTGAATGACTGCTGAGTTGTGCCACTGATTAGCTTACCAAGTTTTTTAAAAATGGGGATTTTTTTTTTGGTTTCCCTCTCTGTCCAATCAGAGGCCTGCACTCCATTGACGTAAAGCTTGGGCTCGGCTCGGCTCACTTTGAACCCACCAAGTGGAAAAGCTTGGAGTGGAGCCGAGTCGAGTAGGTGCAAGTTGAAAAGCCCTACGAGAGAGTGTGTTACTTTGTGTGCTGCGCGTGCACATTGAGGGACACAAATGGAAGCGTGTGATTTGGAACAAAATCTCCCGTGCCTGGCAGCCGACAGAAGACTCTCCCGGCGGTGACCACCTGTGACTGAGAGCGGCGGAAGCCCCGAGGTGAACGACTTGTCTCCTCCACAATAGTGTTTTCATAATCAGCCAACTGGGAGGAGCTCTAAAGAGAGCGAGGGAGGGAGGGAGGCGGGAGCACTAATCAATAGGTGAGGGCGGCCTGGTGTCAAACGGCAAATAAACAAACAAGCCATTATCCTGACACACACACACACACACACACACACACGCTCGCTGGGTGTGTAACAAATGCAAATCCAAACACACGCACACAAAAGGCCGATCCCCCCTTGATCTATAATTGAAAAAAACTGACCCTTCACGGGCATTCTGACACACAAACAGCACCCAATCCCGGACCCCCGGACCCCCCTCCGTGTAAGAGACCCTTGCGTGCGATCAGAAGAGCTGCACGTGTGGCACGCACGTGCACGTGTTTCTGCCCCCAACCTCGCATCCCCTCAGAAGATGTTGAAAATGAAAGCAGAGTTGGGGGGAGGGGAGCGGGGGTGTCGGGGCGCGAACACTGATATTACTGTATCGATCAAAGCATCATATCTGGTGGCGGTGAGGCAGCCGAGAGGTGTAAAAAAGAAGAAAAAGGAAAAAGAAAGGGGTGGGGGGGGGGCGTGAATGCATTACAGTGATCTGAGCGTCCACCGCTGCGTATATGCATGCACGCATTTTGTGTTGTCGGCGCGCGAATGCGCTTGATCTCTCTCTCCATCTGGAAATTGTGTGCTTGTGCATGTGGGTCTGTGTGTGTGCGCGTGTGTGTGTGTGTGTGTGTGTGTGTGTGTGTGTGTGTGCCGGCCAGTGCCGCCGACAGAGCACCAGAGGAGGAGAAGTGCTATCGATTTTTGGCCCAGCCATGAGAAAGATCTGTTTGGGTGGAACTATGATTACCTCCTCTCCCACCTCTCCCTCCTCCCCCATCTCCCTCATGCACCCCCGCCCCCTCCCCCACCAGCTCCGCCCCCCCAGCCCCCCTCTCCGTCACCCCCTTCGCTTAGCACACCGCGGCGGGCTCCGCTTATTTGCCCGACGCCTCTCAATCGTTAAGGCCCAAACAAGGCGGGCGACGCTCTCGCTCCCGTCTATTTCGGGATGCAAAGCGTCTCGGGGAGAAAATATGTTTCAAAGTTTTATTTTTTTCTTTCTTTCTTTCTTTTTTTTGTTTACCACGTTCGCCACGCTGGGATTTTTATTTTTATTATTTTTTTATATTTTCTTGTGATTGCCTGCTTCCCCATGCGCGTGCGTGCGCGTGCGCGCGCATGCACTGTGTCACTCCTCAGCAAAAAAAGCCCAATGACAATAGCAGCAGGGGAGGTTTTCAAATATTGAAGAGTCAGTTGCCTGGTTACTGCTGTCATTTGTTTTTGTTTATATATGGATGCATTAAACTGCAACATATAGGAATTCCCCCACCCCCTCCCATACTCACATACTTTTTCCATGCCATGGGTTTATGCCTCCAGTTTTTCATTTCCGGAAGAAAAAACCAACATGTCAAACATGCCCCATTTGCTTCACCAAACTTAATCCTGACGGCGGCTGAGTTGCGGCCGGACTGGCTGCCGGCACATCTGCCCGTCTCCCTCTCTGCCTGCCAGCTCGTCACTCAGCCGTCCTCTCGGCCCGGCGGAACGGAACAGACGGCGACACAAAGGCAATCTGTGTTTCTCGGTGTCGCTGGCGAGATAAACAGATAAATGATTAGTCGCAACAGCGGCGAGGGAGTCTCCGTGTCATCGTTAGGAGGGCGGTGGAGAGGGATTGGGATTAAATGAGCGGCATTGTGTCCAACAGATTATTGGGCGCGCGTGTGTCTGTGCACGTGTGTGTGTGTGTGGTATGTTTGAGTGCAGTTGGCTGGTTTTCTCATTACAGGATTAAAGAGCATCTGGTTCAATGTTCCCACTCAACCCTGCCGCACAGGGTCGCAGGGGAAATAATACACTGTTGTATCATGTAGGTGCACCCCCCCCCCTCAGCTTTGTGAGTGTCCATCTGGGTCGTGCCCGTGCTCGCGCACGCATGCGCGCCATACCACATACATGACAGTGCAGGCAATGGCAACTGGGAGAACAGATATGGATCGGGCGGTGAAAAGGGCAGGAATGAAATTGCGGCGCGGAGACGCTGCCTTGCACAGAGTGGCAAAGCTTGTATTGTGGTTCAAAAAAACTTCTGAGTCGTATCTATTTCTGGTCACATCGCGAAAGGTGGACCGCAAGATCTGATGGGGAGAGAAAAGTCAAGATAGAGGGAGAAGGGGCCGTGAAAGAGCAGCAAACAAAGGCTGTGATAGATAGACAGACAGACAGACAGACAGACAGACAGACAGACAGACAGACAGATAGATAGATAGATAGATAGACAGACAGACAGATAGGCTCTCTTCAAACCTTTCCATCTCTTGTCTTCATGAGCTCTCTGAGTGACGTCTCTCACATGGCCCAATATTTTAGTTTTTGCTTCCATGTTATTGATTTTGCTCTAAAATTCATACTAGTGACTGGTGTGCTGTTGGTCGAACACTTTTTCAAACTCAGTCTCCATCTCGGCACGGTCCTTCTCTTGGTGTTATCTTGGTCTCGATCTTGACAGTCCGGTACTCCAGATAGATAGATAGATATGAAAATTCCTGATGCATCTTTTCTGAAAACTTTCTCAAACGCTATGCAGTGTCCAAGGGCCTTCAGTGCTTCAGGCAGTCTGCTGCATTGTGAAAGTGGCCTTTAAGGTTAATATGCAAAGATCGCTTGTGGTCCAAGGCTTTTGTGAACATAGAAAACGCTCAGGAAATGCTAAACTGCACTTGCCATTGGTAAAATTACCAAAAATGAAATAAATAAATAAATAAATGAAACCCATTTCATGGGGACCAGCACACAACCCATGTGATTCATGAGGTCCAACAGCTTTTACTCTCTGCTGGTCGTTTTATGGTATCATTTTATCTTTAAGTGGGCTGAGACACCCGATGCGTGATCTTCCGTTTCACAAGACTTGAGCCCTCTCCCCACTGGGAGATTTCTGGCCATCCTAGATGATAGATCACCAAGTGCGGTGCTGTCTTTGGTCGTGGCTTTAAAACAGCGGTTCTGTGTCACACAGTGAGAAAGTTTTCACAGCTGGTCACTCAAACGCTTTCATTTTGTCTTCTTTCATTCAACATCTTTCTTGTCTGACAAAAAGCAAACCATTAACCACTCACAGCTGGTTGTTGTCTAGATTTTATAAGCAGGAAGCCCGACAATGTCGGAAAACTATGGTCACAGTTTAACAGTCAATAATGAACAGGATAGCATTTAGCACGTTGGACAGAACACAATGAAGGAAAACAGGCAGAAAATAATATTTTGTGACTAGAAAAACTGTAAAATCACTTGTCTGCAACTTGTGATGTAGGTTGTAGGTAATTGACACATGTCGGTGAACTGGGTTGTGGTCTGTGATTTGATGAGTGCACAGTTTGCCTGCGTCACACTGGACAGTTTATGAGACTGTTTTCAGATTGTTTTGTGCAGTGCGTTGGGGCTTTGGGTTGATTTTTCGAGACCACCCCCGACAAAGTCCAACAAATCATTTGTTTGCTGATGTCTAAAACTGAGTGATCTTTTTCAAAGGCTGTAAACACGAGGCCTAAATGTTCTAGTTTCAAGAAATTTTTAAAGTTTTGTTTTGTCTTTGGATTAATATTTGTTCAAGGCTGCTCCACGTAGGCAAACGGGGACCTTAAAATAAGATTAGGCACGAAGATAAGCCTTTATTTTCCCCCAAAAGGGAAATGTATTGGGTATGCAGAGCCAAGTAGAAGCAGTAAGGAGAAAGAGTCTATAAAGACAGACCTTTAAAGATTAAACGTGAACCGGGATCTCTAATAATGAAATTATAAGTCAATAATTTGTTACAAACTGTAATTGGTTTGTTGTCGCAGGCACTTTTGTGAGCCACTTGATCCTTCATATTAAAGCTGTGAAATCAATGTTTATTAAGAATTAATGACAGACCAGCAAAACACAATTAGAGATATTGTACAAATACGTAACAATCTATCATCTGTTTAAATGCTGATGTCAAACGGTCAAATGTGTTACGGAGTGGTTAATTTCATTGAATATACTCGTTATCTGTAGTCATTTTTTTTATTTTGTCATTACTGAAACAATTTGTGTGATGTAGAGTCTCACTAATTGGTTGTCAAATGCCAACATTTACTGTCATCCATCACACATGGAGACAATCAATTGCACCAACTGGTCATGAAAACTGTTTCTGTGGTGGTCAAGTCCTGATGTTTAGGACGAGTTTCAGTGTTTAATGACCCAGGAGTGAGAATCGACTCCTGACAGATTGTGCCTTTAGCGCTATGCTTAAACGGTAAAAGGTTTAAATTATGCACATATATTCATGGGCCAATAGAACTAAATGCTTTTTATGCTTTTAATTTGTTGGGGAAATGAAATTGAAAATACATTTTTGCAATGAATTAATTCTCTATTTCGTGACACCGCAAAAACCCTTATAAATAATAATAATAAAAACAATAGCAGGAGGGCTACCACCTTGATTTTGCAAATTGTATTTCTGTTTGTGACTGATACAACAAATAATAAATCATTGTGAGTGCGCTGCTGCTGGTGGCGTCGAGCTAATAAGAGTTTATGTCAGGATATCTTTGTGCTTGTGTACGTGTGTGTTTATTGGCCACGGCCCTATTAATCAGAACCTCTCACTGGTGCCTAATGGAGACAGATTATCAAGCAAAAAAAAAAAAAAAAAAAAAAAGTGTGACTGTCCCTGGAGAAAGCCTGCTTTGTGTAAACGTGTGTGTGTGTGTGTCTATGTGTGTGTGTTTCTGCACCGCTACGATATAGCAAAGACCCCGATAACCGTGATTTTATGCTTGACTACCAGAGCTGCCGAGGTTTGTGTTCACCTGCCCCCGGATAAGAAGGCGAGGGTTTGTTTCCAGAGGTGCAGAGGTTAAACACTCTCATTTATTATTACTGCCTCTGAGGGTGTGTGTGTGTGTGTGTGTGTGTGTGTGTGTGTGAGAGAGAAACGTCTATAATTAGCTGAGCGAGCCACGCCGGCGTACTCAGCATTTAGTTCCCAAACAAGCATCGAGGTGGGCTCCTCCAGCACGTGTGGAGGTACGAAGTCTTGGCCACCGCCAGCTGCGGCAGAGGCCGCCCTTAATCCCTCAGCTACGCCGACATTATCTCCGGCGCTTTAGGTTGAACGCATCAGCCACGTACCGATGTTGCTCCTCGTTCGTATCTGCAAACACGTCTCTGTGCAGCTCGGGAAGGTTGTCATTCGAGCGGTGTGGGGTGGTGTGGGGGGAGGTGGAGGGGCAAATTACCACATCAAAAGGCGACAAAATGCACTTTGCATTAATTCTGCTGGAACAATAAACGGCTTCAGTTTGGCGAAAGCGATGCACTCAAGCTGTAATCCCGTGTCGACGTTCTCCTCCTGCGAGGAAACATACGCGTTCGTGTAAAACCCTTTCGCTCTTTTTGAAACGTCACTCAAAAAAAAGCAGGGCAAGAGCTCTTTCCAGAGCGCTGCCAAGACACCTTGTTTGGTGACTTGGTGGCAGCGCACATAGGAAACATTTATTCTCCTGGCTCTACTTTCCCAGGCTCATTCTCAAGGCTGCACGCCGGCCGGGTCTCCATTAGATTTGTACAAAGGTTCTGTGATATTTTCAAACTATTGATCAGAACACGATTGTCAAATGACATTCTCGTTGTGTCGTGTTATGGGGCCGGAGGTGTTGTCTCTTCGCGAGCTCTGGTATTCCATGAAGCATGGCGTGGGCCATTTGGAATTTTTGCAGGTTTATTTCCAATGCGGCAGCTGCACGGGCCGATGCTATTAGCAGTGGAATGTCAGCTGTGATAAGCCAAGGACGAGGCTTTTTCTTTGAATGGGATACTCATAAAAAAAGGTCCATAGAATATTATAGAAGGTACAATATTATTATAGAAGAAGACTGTGGCTCTAAAACACGCAACACAATAGGCAAACCGATCATGTGAGTAAATGTTATAAAGTGTTTGAATGCAACAAAATACCAACACATTCAAACATATAAACATTCTTTGTGCTGTTGGAAATGGATTTTGAAATGGGCTTATTTTCTATTTAGATTTGCGCCATGTCGAGATTATGCTACTGATAGCCAACGGTTTTGTTTACATGCTTGACTTTGCCATGTAATCGGATCGCTGTCCTTGTTCTACAACATTGGAGAGAGGACATAATTTCCACTAACGTTTGTCCAAGTACACCTCCACCTCCACATAAATAAACTCTTTGCCATCATGTTGGTTCTGGACCTTTCCAGAGGCAATCTATATTGTTCAGACAGAGCACTCAGATAGCTTTGTACAGAGAGATCCCGAACAGCAAAGTTGGTGCTGGGAAAACTGATAAAATGATCGGCCAATCCAGTTGTTTCATCGGTGCATGTGACAGATACAATATAGAACTTCACCGAGGAAGCAGGTCAACATTATTGTCTTATGCGTTTCATCTCCCCGGTTGAGAGAGAGTTCTGGACTTGTTGGGTATTTCGGGCAAGATTTTCAGGTGGCGAAACTGACCTAAGGTGTTGCAAACCAATCTGTCAAACGGGAGCATAGCATTGGTCCGACCTCCATTAGTCCGACAAATTGCCCATTGGTTCGACCTCCCCTAACCCTAACCCTAACCCCAACCCTAACTGTAACTGTAACCCTAACCCTAACCCTAATGGGAGGTCGGACCAATGGGCAATTTGTTGGACTAATGAGAGGTCAGACTAACGGGCAGTTCCCCTGTCAAACAATTGGCAAACTGCTAGCATGCTAAAGGATTGCGTTGGTCCAAAGCTACACTGGGCTTGCTTGATTTTGACTCACTTTAATTATTTGCACATTTATGCTGGACAGCTTCTGGGTTGAACCCCAAAACTGAGACTTAAGGAGTGTGCGCTGAGCGTCTCACTGATGTGTGGGAACACATCAGTGAGACGGAACTACATAAGCGCACTTTGGGTAAGTGGGATGGAGTCACTGCCAGTAGAAACATACTCATTCCACATGTATTTAAAAAATTCTAGCTTCTGATTTTGGTTTGCACCAAATTGATTTTTTGTTGTTGTTTTATCAGCCTACACAAAGCCCAAACAGGGCTGCAGAGAGAAGCATTGACTTCACCTAACAAAGTTTCAATTTAAAACCACAGCGAGAGAAACAAGTTTTCTGTTTGTTGTCGTCCTCCCTATATATCTCTGTAACACCATTACCATGAGGCTTTGGGGGCTGCAAAGGAAGAAAAAGAAAAACAACAACGTGAAGGGCCTTTTGCGTTTCCTCACATTCTGGATGCCATTTGAAGGTCAGCAAGCACCACAACCAAGTTTTCATGTCTCCCAGGAAACAAAATAACCTAAATGCCTCAAATAAAAGCCTCCCTGCTTATTGTTCAATCTTTTTCCCCTTTCTTTCATTGATTGTCAGCTGTCTTCTGGGTAGTCGGACTTGCTGATGACCTTTAAATTTTCTGGCTCCGTGCGTACGTGCCCGTGCACCTTGCGTGACGTGTTGTGCGGCCGTTGTGTGTGCATGTGTCATTACCTACGTGTCCAGCCGCTGCATGAGCTCAATGTTCTGTCAAGTTATCATATTTTCTCCTGTTCCTCCGATTGATTACCTGTCTTTGGGCTAAGAAGTGGAGTTTTGTCCGGCCGCCTTGCTCTCGCTCAGCTCTCCTTCTTCCTTTTCTCTCTTTGTCTCCTTCCCTTTCTAATGTTCTCCCTCTTCTTCGTGGTTCCTCTACGCAGCAAAAGTCCGTCATGGCATCTCTGTTATACCCAGACACACCAGATGGATCGTTTCCCAAATTGTTTTTTTGTTTTTTTGATAGAAAAACACTGAGTGCTGTATGTTATTTCTGTGTAACCTTGCTGACTTCTGCAGTTCGTGTCAGCAATTAAGGGAAAATGTCACAATACCCCCTGAGAAGGAAAAAACAAGTGTCAGAAGGTTCAAGACAACTTAGCGGGTATCACATTCAGTGAGGGCACGGCGTGCTGGGGGTATTCAGTATTTTCTATTTTTCACCGGATCAGTTCAGCTGAAACAGTTGACGTGACGATGCCCAGTCCTGATTATCTTGGTGTTTTAACTCAGCCAACCATTAGTGTGGTTTTGAAGACTCAATGTGAAAGGCTCTTGTGCACCATGTGGAGATCGATGAGCAGGTCCAATCATGGGACCAACTGCACACACATCAGGTGGCAGCCACGCCTGGTTCACTACATTCTGTGCCAAGCTCCAGTCACCGAGACAGATATTTAAAAGCTTCCATGCTTTATGCAGTATTTATTTATATTATTTCAACAAACTAGCTTTCATTGTCATCCACAGTTCATTATGCAAAAGGATGCAGCAATATTAGAGGCATTTAACTTGCACTGAATATAAGAATGTGGTGTTCCATTAGACTGATTGCATTTCTGGCCTAATTGAGTTTTGTTGACACTGTGGCCACAAAATGTATTCAATTAGATTTATCACACAGTGGATACAACATACAGAAATATATATATATATATATATATATACATATATATATATATATATATATAACTTTTCACCTTTCTCAACAGGTGTTGGAGCCTTATGACTTGACAACACATGCTCCTGCAGACTGAAGTAATCTACAAATCAAACGAGGAAAAAACAGAGGTTATTTCAGTAATTGTAAACTGATATTTCCAAAACAAAACAAAACAAAAAACCGCTTGCTTCACTCACTCTCAGCAAGTCTGTGTAAGTTACTCTGAATAGTCTAGCATTTTCACAATATTAATCCTGGGATATGTTTATTATCATGTTTTGTAACAATGCAATTTTTAGTTTGTGGGCGGATTAAACCTATAATTACTTATTAATCATTACAAGTTTCATAACTTGGACCTGGAGACCAGTTGTGTTTCTGTCAGATGGAAACTTTTGCATTTTCTAAATGCACTTACTGAGATCAGAACACACCCTTCCACGCCGTCATTTAACATTCGAACCTTGAACTATGGCTACACACACTGGCCACTGATGTATTTACTACACTGCAGATATGAGGCGGAATTAAAAATGATATCTGCCCTGGGTGTAATATGGGAACGGTAACTGCATAGCTTATGATTCGCTGCTGCCTACAATCCCTTCTCACTCCCTCACCAGGTGGGAGCCCATCCCAGTCCAGCACAAAAACATAAGGCAGAGGAATCACGTCCTTCTGTTGCTGATTCGGTGTCTGATTTGTGTGGAACCAGCTTGGTTAACAACAAATAGTGGATATCTGGCCAAAAACATCCACTAAAATTGAATTGTGGTGTGCTACCAAATCTTGCAGCAGTCAGCGTGAAAATGTTTTCGAAGTTCTTCGCTGCACATGAAAATGCAACGGAACAGCAGCACCCACACTAATCTTTTAGCCTTATTCAGCCTGAGTCGCTCCCTGCACGTCTGCTTCATCTCCCTCAGACGTTTTTAAAGGGCAGCTTTGTCACATCTCGAAATACGCTCCTTGTGACTCTCCAGACTGGAGCTCGGCAAGATGGATGCACAAGATCTCCGACTCCAAATCGAAGGTTAAATATCAATCTACATATTTCAGTTACGCCTGGACTTTTAACACTTGTCTGATATGAAATATTCAGCATTCCCGGCTCCTCTCTGCTTTTTGCACGGCTGTCACGCGTCGCACAAGGTTGTGAAACTTAAACACACAAGAATATGTTTTCCGCTCTCTCTTGCTTGCTCGCTCCCTTTTTAGCATCACATGGTGTCCTTCGCACGAGAAATAAAATCAGAGCCGTCAAACCCGAATCTGTTATTCATGAATTCCCTTGTTTGTATTTCTTTTTTATTTGGTTTGTGCACACATGCGCACCTCAAACGGTGGCACGCATGGCTGAATGTGCACTGCTGCTCTTGCCGGGATGCTAAGCAGCAGAGGAGGGGAAGGTTAAGTGCGAATGTCAGCAGCGTGGAGACGACGGGGGGGAGAGATCCATCACAGAGAGAGCGCAGCGTTTCCACGGCCGCTGCTGGAATTTATTTCTATTTCTGTGGGTGAGGAGACACGTTGCCTTGCGCAAGCTGGCAACCTGCCCACCGCCGACTTGACACAACCGCTGCAAACGTTGAAGGAGGCAACGTAAAGCCCTGACGCAAACACTCTGGCCGGCCGGCTCAGCAAAACAAAACAACTTTGTCTCCTCAGATTCGGCAGAGTTTGAAAAACTTTTCATCACCTTAAACGGACTGTCGATCACTCAGCTACAGCTAGCATGAGGTAGCTGTTGTCAGCGCTCCCCCCAAAAAGCCTAATGTAGACGAGAAGTCTTCTCATTTCCTATGTTTCCTGTTTGTTCAACATAAAGGAGAGAATTCTTTTTCATCCTAGAATTTAATGATGTGCTTGAGGCTCATTATACTCGCAGGCTTCTTCGTTAGGTACAGCTTAGAAGTACCGAGTACCTTAAGTGGCTGTTGGGTATATATGTGCTGTGCTTTCAGAGATGTTATACTAGTATGTATATATCTCACAAAAGTGAGTACAGCCCTCACATTTCTGCAAATATTTAATTATGTCTTTTCATGGGACAACACTAAAGGAATGACACTTTGACTTAATGGAAAGTGGTCTGTGCACAGCTTGTGTAACAGCGTAAATTTACTCTCCCATCAAAATAACTCAAAACAGAGCGATAAATACCACTGGCAAGAAAAGTCAGTACACCACTGAGTGAAAATGTCTAAATTGGGCCCAATTGGCCTATTTATTTTGTCTTATTTCTTTCTTTTTAATTGTGCGATAAATAAAGGCATTCTATTCTATTCTATTCTATTCTATTCTATTCTATTCTATTCGCCTGAAATAAATGCATTATATTCTATTCTATTCTCCCGAAATAAATGCATTTTTATTCGATTCTATTCAATTCAATTCCATTCCATTCTGTTCTATTCTATTCTATTCTATTCTATTCTATTCAACAGAAATAAATGAATTTCTATTCTATTCTATTCTATTCTCATGAAATAAATGCATTCTATTCTATTCTATTCTATTCTATTCTATTCACTTGCTTTGAATAAAGTTGCCTATGTGCCCAAATGGGTTTAGTCACTGCAATGCGATCGACTGATCAAGCCAGTTTGGCTAGATGTTAGTGTAACAAAATCAAAGTTTGACGGCTCTCTAACCTGCGTTGACCAGGGTGTCGGGGCCACAGAGTGCTTGGCCACATCTCTGTGGCGGCGCCTGCCGTAATCATAAAGCCTGGTGGTGAGCCGGGGAGAAATCTGCGGGATAATGGGCTGAAACAGGTGCGGTTCAGCGGCTCGGATGAAGGGTCAGTGAATCCGGCCGGTCGAGACTCTCTGCTGGCACGCTTTGTGACATTACAGAGCAGCAGGGGAGGCGGCGATAGAATGAAAAGGGAGAGATTTTGACGGCAAAATGAGCTTTGAGGGACGGCGGCGTCACGGGGCTGAAGTGTGAGATCAGCACAAACACACAGTGCTCATCCACTCCGAGTGGCCGCAGTCCTGCTGGCGTCGTCGTCCCAAAGTGCTGCAGATCCCCGTCAGATGGCGACGTTGCCAACCACACAACTTGATGTAACGCAGCAGGGGCTGTTATGTAAAATTTTTTTCGCAAGGACTCCCCGTGTGCACGGCGGCTGCACAACCCCTGCAGGGTTCTGTTGCAGCGCAGACTTGGGTGTGAACGCAGCCTCGTGCTCGATGTGGCAGATTCTAATTGAGTCAGCTGTTTGGCCTTTGTCGTCAGTGTTATGGTGTCACAATTTTAAAGATAGATAGATAGATAGATAGATAGATAGATAGATAGATAGATAGATAGATATACATACGTATGTATAAAGCCCTTTATTGCTACATGCTGCCATAACATAAACTAACCCTAACATAACATAACATAACATGGTGAATTTCCTCCTTGTCTTTCCTTTACTTTCCCTCCGTCGCCACACAACCTGCCCCCCCCCCCCCCACACACACACACATTCTATCATGACCCTCCTGCTTTTTTTTTTATTGCATACATCCCTGTCTGCTTCCCTTCTCCTTCTCTCTGCCACCTGTCCCCTCTGCCTCCAACACCTCTTGTCATTATGGTTAACTCCTGCTATGACAAGCCGAGGCTTGATCTATTTCTATCTCCTCTCTGACAAGTGTTAGATATACACCAACTGTTCGTCTGTGTCTTGGTGTGTGTGTGTGTGTGTGTGTTACAGAAAGAGATTTGGGGGACATCTGTGTGCATTCATATTTATTGCAAGGCTGCACAGCACTTGTTTGGCTTCGTTTGGAGCACTGGCACTGAAATGAACAGCGGCAGCGCATGCACTTTGTTCTCCTGCTGGATTTTATTTTAAAGGTGGAGATTTGACATGAAATGAAATATATGATGGAATGAGATAATCTTGACACGTGAGAACACAACACAGGATTAGGGAACATTTATGCATGCAAGCAACAAATCAAAATACCGACATCAGACTCCAGCTTTGAATCAGCTTTTAGAAAAGGTTACAGCTGTTTTTGTAATTTCAGACAAGAAGCAATTCAATTGATTTAATGACAGGAAACAATCTAGTATTTGCATTTACCTGCCAGTCATTAATGCCACATCCGTTATATTATTCATTTCTATTCGCTCTATTCAATTCATTAAAGACAGACGGACAGACAGACGGACAGACAGACAGACAGACAGACAGACAGATAGATAGATAGATAGATAGATAGATAGATAGATAGATAGATAGATCCCAGCCCATTAATCCATGAGCATTAATGGGGCATGTACTCTGGTGTCCCCTTGGGAGTGGGTGGAAACCAAAGGAGGGCTCTGACTTTTTTGATAGCATTTTAATTGAGTTGCTGCTCAGGACACAAAGCAAATGGTTTGACACAACACCATCAACACAACAAGTCATTCTGTGCTCAGCACCACCAGCATCACCTCTTTGTCCACTGTGTGTCGTAGAAAAAGAAATTAAATCCTGGCATATAATATGTATGTAAATACAGTATGTATATGTATGGATGTATATGGATAATGTTTAAATTGCTGCTGTTTTGCGTCCCTATTTTAAAAAGAAGGATATGACTGAGGAAATAAGACAATTTAGAATTGCTAATGAGCCTCGTGTGAACGTCTTTGTGTTGAAGGGCGAGTTTAGAGACTCTGCACAACAATACATTTTGTCATATTGGCAAAAGACCCTGTACAATGAAGAGCAAAATGCAAGAGACATAATCCGATCCTGCGCTGCAGATGATAAATTGTACTGTAAAAATCCCAGTGTTTCCCTGCAAAGCTTTTGTGTTGCTCTTACAACACTGGCCTGATTGCTCATTTACTGTGGACAGCTACTGTATTTCTGTCAGCCTCTTGGGGCTGACATTTGTGCAGTGTCTGAGTGGGCTTAGCCGATCTTTCAAGAGGGTCAACAAACTCTTCAAACTGCAATCTCCCAAGAGTCCACGCCGGAGTGTGTGCGCGCGAGCGGGCGCGTGTTAGATAATGCAGGACCTCTCTCGGAGCAAGCCAAAAGATAGTATGGTTTTCTTTTTGACCTCTCTGGTACCCTTCCCTCAGGGTCAAACTTTCCAATCAGAGGATAAGCCTATTTCCGGACCCTGCCCCTGGGAGCAAGAAAGATCCAATCGGATAAGAGTTCATCTCAGATCAGAATCAACAGGGGAGGTGGATAAGGGACCAAACAGACACACAAACCTCACATAAAAAAGGACGGAAAAGGAAGGAGACAGGCAAAAGAACACATTGAAACAGGGAGACGTGAATCTCTGCAAAAAGATGGCAAAGAACAACCTTCAATTTATTGTTTTCCAATATTTAGTTTTCTTTGCACAGAAGGAGGGATGCGCACTGTCATTTCTTCTGTTTATCCAAATTCAAAAATTAGGTTCGGCAGCAGTTGAATGATGATCGTGTGGCACCAAGACATCGCTTGGCGTGTGATGGACATTAGCATTAGCATCAGCATTGGACTCGGCCTCCCTTTCCAGAGTTTCGCCATATTGCTTGTCGGCGATTTCACAACAGTACTTTTCTGGCATGACATCAGTCACGTGAGGCTCCTGGTCGAATTAAATGTCACTCCCCCCCATCAATGCCCAGAGAATTGACCCCTCCGCCCCTTTTTTTTTTTTCCTTCGCTAACATTGACACCCCGGTATGTGGAGAAAAACAAAGGCGCATTCAAAAACATTCGCCGGCGACATTAAAAAGCTTCATTTGCATCCGTCTTATCACGGAGCCCGACAGGAGCGACCGCGATCTGCGAGAGCGTCGCCCCCTTTGTTTAATTGTTTGGTTGCCCGAAGGATGGCGTGATTATGCGCTGGTACAACACGCCTAAGTGATGGGTTTCTCTGCGCACTCCCATGTGCTGTATGTGCACGGAATAATTATGTTCGCTGGTGCGTGTGGCGGGTTTTTTTTTTTTTGGGGGGGGAGGTGGTCTTTCGCATCATTGTCCGTGTACCTTCGCTCGCTGTCATAGAATGGCGCCTCCTGCAGAATTATATCAGCAGGACGTGGGCGAAGTGGAAGAATGGCTTTTCTTTTTTTTCCCCCCCTGCCGCCACAATGCAGATGTTCCTCGAGTTTATTTACTGGATTCGGCAGGGTGGGAGGTTGGGAGGGGGGGAGAGAGAGAGAGAGAGAGAGAGAGAGAGAGAGAGAGAAAAGCAATCTTGCTGCTATACCACGCCGTGCCGCTAATGTGCATTTACATGCCGGTGTATGTTTTTCCCTCTGCATCGCCAAGGGCGCCAAACGTCCTTTCTCGCTGTCAAAATGCCAAATAAGTTATCAACATCGCTGCGCCTGCTGCTGCTGCAGCGGCGACGTCTACGCCCGCACGCACGCATGCTCGCACCCGTGCAGGACCCCACGGCGCCGAGGTGACGGCGTGAATATTTTATCGCACCGAAATGGAAGAACGTGACATTTGGACGAAATGCATCATTTTGTTTTTTCCCAAAACCGCCTGTTCACCGCGCGTCTGCTGCGTTCCTCTCTCGCCGTCGATTCCACGTTGTCCTCTGGTGTAAATGTAGATTTTCTTCACCTCCGTGACACTCAGCCGGTTCGCCCCGGCCGTATTGACTGGCGCTCCACTTAGAAAAACCCGCGGCGGCTGAGTGGGTTGGATTTCAAAACATCCTCCCCGGCAGTTTATAATGGCTACCTTGGACAGTTATACAATGAATTAAGCAGCGAAACCGAAAGAAAAAAAAAGGAATTGTCTTGAGGTTTTTTTTTTAAACTGTGTGCTAAAAGAAAGTCAAGGACAACGCAAAGATTGTCTTGAAACATGCGAAGGACAGGATGTTTTGCAGGCTGGAAGAGGATTTGAAAAGCAGAGGATGCTGCTTTTCATCTACTACCAGGTTTTGACAACTTCAAATTCATCATGCAGGGAGTTTGTCTTTATTAATTTTTTTCTACCCAGTATTTATCTTGTCCAAAATGTGTTCTGGGCAGATCAGTGGAGTTTGAAAGTAGGTCACATGTGACCCTGCCAATCAGCAGCGACTGGGGACACCTGTTTGTTTCTCTCCGCTGCTGCTAATCAGCCTGGGCGGGAGGTTTTAATGGGAGGCTGAGCTCTGCCTGCTCAAGTGATTGTTTGATTGAACACCATCAGTTAGTTCTCTCAGAGTTTGTGTTGTGCATGTGCGCTCCTTCCCCTCAATCTGATGATTTTTAGTGTTGGGCTGGGTGATCTTCTCAACAGAACTAGCAGGTGCTTGTGGGGAGTTTAACTCCAAAATCAAATCATGTGTAACAAGATGCACAGTGAGATTTGCGCCGACTGATTGCATCTGACTGAATATTAACCTCATGCGAGCATGTGGTTCACCCGTGCTTGTGGGTGAACCAGAAGCCGCAGAGAAAACCCACTATCACCCGGAACCCCCACCCTTCAACCCCGCCCCCAACTGAACCCAGATCCTGTTTACAGCGAGACGACGACGGCAAGTGAAGCAGCCGACATGCACATCTCACTGACGACTGCGCTAAGCACCATAAAGCTGCGCTGCCGTCAAAAGCTGCGCCACGTGCTCTTTAAGGCGAGGCAGTGTGTAAACAGATATTTTTCAAACTGATTTTTTTCCCCTGACCCCCTTCTGTTCATCTTGCCTACATTAGTGCGTTTGACAACATATCGCCGCCTACGCAGCGCGACATGACAGGACTCTAAAAGCACGCTAGAACACTTGGTGATGAACGATACGCTGGTGATCAGAGACAACAGTCTGGGCACGCATGCTGAGTTTGTTTTTCTTTGCAAAGCTGTAGCTCTTTTTTTTTTAAGAAAATAAGAGTCACATCACAACAATGAGATGGGAAAACGAAAGTCGATTCATCTCGGCGTTAAAACGGTTTTCAGTTTTGGAATCCG
This sequence comes from Thamnaconus septentrionalis, assembly GCA_009823395.1. Classification (NCBI taxonomy): domain Eukaryota; kingdom Metazoa; phylum Chordata; class Actinopteri; order Tetraodontiformes; family Monacanthidae; genus Thamnaconus; species Thamnaconus septentrionalis. The sequence goes on along the minus strand of CM020501.1, from coordinate 6,286,618 downwards.
ACCTCACTGCCTCCTGCAGACGTTGACCCTCATCGTGCAGTTAGCGAAAAAAATAAAATATAAAAAAAACCCTTCAGTCTGGAGGTTAGGCAGAGAGAAAAAGTTTGCTTCAATTAGCTGGACGTCCACGTCAAGCAACTGTGGGAGAAGAACATTTGTCTCAGTGTGGTTTTACCCTTGAGTCTCACAAGTAACTTCATCCAGCGCTATCACTCCATTATTAGTATTCCTTCCCCTCCCCAACCTGCCGCACCGCAGTGTTTTTCCCAACTTAAAGATTTAACAGATAAATAGGCAGGCAGGCAAGCGAGCACACACACACACACACACACACACACACACACAGGAGTGCATGCAGGTAACTGCGTTAATGGAGGGTTTTCACTGCAGGGGATAGAGATAATCAAATATTTAACCCTTCCCATCTTGCTCATCTCTCACATACACGCTCTCATCCTTCTCTCCTGGCAAATTTCCATCCAATACAAACCACATCTGCTCGCAGCCTCCGCTGCCCTCCCGTTTATCTGGCAGCGCAGCCAGGAGAAGGTTCGAGACCGCTGACCCGCTCGTCTGGTCATTAAAGTGAAGCGAACAGAACAGGCTTAGAAATGTTTAATGGAATATAAATTATGTAATGAGCACAAGCGATAATGTACTGTTACACCTGGGGGGGCATCCAGACAAGTGCAGAGCCTCTGGAATGAGGCATTATTTTAGCATGCTGCCTGCATCCCGGGCGGCTGCGTGTGGGAAAAACCCTTGAAATAAAGCCACAATCGTCGCTGTGCCTTTTAAAAACGCTGCACTTGGAGGAGGGCCAGCGTCAGTTCACTGAGCCCCAGCTGTAACTTTATACATTTGAAACGGGAGCCAAAGCCTCGGCGAGCCCTGTCGTGTGCAGAGCCAGCGGCCTCGCCAGTCACTGAAGCGGCTCCAACAATCTGCAGCAAAGTAAGAGCGAGCCAGCGCCAGCAGAGCGGCGTTTGCAGCACCTGCCTCTCAAAGTGGATAAATACCGACTGAAGGCTTCGGGAATGACAATGCCTGAACTAAATGAGACTATTTTGTCTGCACGTCTTCAACACACTTGGGTTAGAAATACCCAACATTGCGCACCCATGGAGGTAAATGGCGCGCGTCATGCTACACGTGACAGACTTGGTTGTGAGTGAAGCGTTTTCAGAAGAGAGACCGGAGAAAACCGCAGTGCACCCCAAGCGACGCGTCGCTGCGACAAGTGTGTGCCCACTTTGCTGCGCACTCCTCTGCCCCCCCCCCCTTCTCCCCCCAGGTGTCGAACGTGTCCCCGCGTACGTGCATCTGTCACGCCACGTTATAGCTCAGCCGTTTATGCTGCGCTAGCTTAGGTTAAAAACGTGATCCATTTGATAGGTAGCTGTCATTCGCATGCTTTGTCTTCTGGTGCTACTGTCACCTGGAAATGTGGGTTTCCAGAAATGCACTCACTTTCTCATTTCACATTGTCCATGAAATGGTGATTGTCTTGTTGTATTATCATTTGCTCAGTGATCAACAACCAGTTTGTTTCGGTCATTAACTGTATATTTAGATGGATGGAGCTCCCGGTTTTAAAAAGGAGGAAAATGCAGAAGCACCAAAAAGCTGCATTCTATCGTTTGACCAGCAGGAACCGCCAACGCTGGTTGCAAAAACACTAAAAATGACTGACTATCACTCCAGAAAGGAGCCCTGAATTCAAACCTTTGCCAGCTAGTCAAAATATTTTTGTGGTCTAAATCACAAGTCAAAAAACTGTCGAAAATAGTCTCTAATATCCATTTCGGTCTAATTTTGAGACAGTGAAACTCAATCTCGGTGTACATGCTTTGCAAAAGTACGACATCTAGTGGTGAAATAATATTGCCCGTTTGTATTCCAGTCAACTTCAACACTATGTCTCTTATTGTCGTGATTAATGGTTCGGCTCTTTCCAAAGGGAGCCGCTGGGTGATCCATTCATATGAGTGTCTGCCAACTCCTGCTGAGCTTATCATTGTTCACAGGGAGACTCGGATTGCTCCATCAGGCTCATTGGTGCTAAACCGCAGGAATTACACAGACTCACTCAACACAAAAACAGATAAAGTTAATCTTAGGCTTATCTTCTTCTTGCCTCCTTAATTGTGTTTGCTCTCTGTCTATCTCATTACCTCCCCTGTTTATATATTTGAGGCAGCTTGCGAGTGGGGAGGAGAAAACCCAAAGTCAGACGTTTTATTGCTGCCATTCCTCCTCACAGAACGACAACCTGCACCGACCTGGACTGACCAAATGCAGATACAGCTTGACCTCTTTACTCTAAAGACGTTTATTCAACTTGAAGTCCTCACGCTCAGAGCTTTAAGTGAGGCTTGCAGAATTTCCAGATTGGCTGGGTAGCGATGCACAATGCGGCTCCAGTGATTTTTATCTCGCCCTACCTCCAAAAATATTACCCAGCTGCTCGACAGAAACAAGATGAACGAGATGATTTTCCCAGAGACTGAAAGGAGCTTCCTGCAGTTACTAGCCAACACATTAATGCTCTTTTTGACATTTGGAGGAGTCCATTCCTGCGTCGAGAGTTAATTGCTTCATTACAGAATTGTAGTATTGAAGGATTTCCACCTCCTTCCAATATCTCTTTTCATCACGAATGTGCATGCCTTGGGGGGGGGATTGTTCGTTGATTCAACTGATGCAAAATCAGTGTAACGTGCGTCTCGACAGACCGAAGTGAACGCACCCACTTAAAGAAGAACACACGCTCTATTTCTTCCTCGTGTTGGATTTAATTTATTTAAACCTTCGTGAATGTGTTTGGCTGTTTTCCTCAAATGCAAACTTAAAGTGCGAAAAGAAAAAAAAAAGAAAGAAAGAAAGAAACATTCTCAGTTGTAAAACAAAGTGTAAAGACACTCTGGTCCAATTTGGTGTCGCGTAACACCAAACGCCATTGATGATAGCGCCCCGTCTAAACAGCTCATGTCAGGAGAGAGAGCATCAATGATTTAAATATATATAGGTCAGGGCTCATTAGCTGCTGGTGCTCTGGTGCTTCAGCTCGGCAGGAAATAGTAATAACAGAGCGGGACATGTTTATGGATGAGATTTGCCGCAGTTGTGATCTCCGTGGCTGCGCTAGTGGCCTGGGCTGGTGTCCAACGGCTCACGCAAATGTGACACTGGTAAATTAATGACGACGGGATCCGGCTCGGGTGTTGGCGGTAAATAAATTAGGCCCTTACTAGCGGGGGCTTCCTCTGAGATTTCAGACTTCAGAAGGAAGCCGCGGAGAGGAGGCAGGGAGAAGCGGAGGAGCTATCGAGGACAAATGAAAAGCACCGACACAGACGAGCAGCGAGTGAGAGAGAGAGAGAGAGAGAGAGAGAGAGAGAGAGAGAGGCTCCAGATTGTCCTTTCCTTTCCTTACCCATTTTTATCCTTTCCAGTTTTCCGTCACTCCTCTTTCCTTCTCCCCTCCTCCCTCCACCACCACCACCCCATCTCTTATTAAATGCTATTCTTGTCTGGTCCGGCCTGCTCGCCGAGTCTGTCAGCTCGCCTTTGAGAAGGAAGGGAAGGCGGGTTTCGGAAAAAAATAAATAAATAAATAACATTTAGAAGGAAGTAGACAAAGAGGGAAAGGGAGGGAAGACAGAGAGCGATGGAAGATGACGGCTCTCCGGATTTCAATATTAAGATGGGCTGCGTTTTTCAATAATAGAATTCAGCCTCAGATCTCCTCCCTGCTGCCTCTCTCTCCGGGAGCCTCGCTGTCACTTTGCGTTTCCACTAGGATGGGTTAAACTGGGGGCTAATCCATCTTGCTCCGCTCAAGGCACACACAAACAACATAATGTGACATCATATAGTCTCCCGAGCACTTGGAAATTCAGAGGGAGATGCCCGAAGCCTTCAGAAAAGTCGCGGCTGTCTTCTGTCAAACTTGGTCCTGTCTGTCCGCGTGCCAGAGGAAGGAAAATCACTGCTGGGGCGCCGCCGGTGAAGGTGACTTACACCTAGTGGAGAAGCTGGATGCATGCACACACAGAGGCATACACTTGTGCACACACACACACACACACACACACACACACACACACACACACGTCTGCATTTTCCTGTGAGTATTACAAGGATCATATGCGAAAATCACATCTGGCGCGTCTTCCTCCTCCTCCTCCTCCTTCTTCTTCTTCTTCTTCTTCTTCTTCTTCTTCTTCTTCTTCTTCTTCTTAAATTTTATTGTTGGTGAAGAAAAAATGGTGATTTACCTTTCAAGAAGAAACAAAATATGAGACCTTCTACCGATGCCATCTTTGTGTGGTGCTGCAATCTCCACTGCAGGATTACTTTAGATTTTTTTTTTTTTTTTTAAATCAATGAAAGATTTGAAAAAGAAAATCTGACACGGTGCCATAAAAACATTTTAAATTTTAAGTAATTTTTAATTTATTTTTACAGATCTTCTGAGAGATTAATTGCTGTTTATTAATTTATTTAGTTTAATTTTTTTAGTTGTTAATTTATTATTATTTATTATTTATTTTAATTTATGAGTGTGTATGTGTATATTTTTCATCTGTGTTCTATTTACAAATATTGATTTTCTTGTAAAAAAAAAAAAAAGCGTCTTGTCTTTTTTGTTGAATCAAAGTGAAAAAACTGTAATGAAATTGTGAAACATGCTGTTTTTCTTCTTCTTGTCATTTCCACACGCGAGCAGGATTCCTTCTCTCTTCACTGTTGCGTCACCAAAGTTTCCTGCCATCCAATTTCCAAACATCCAGTTTCTGAGCAGTTGGACCTTTATCTACAGCTGCAAGCTGGAACTCATCAGATCCGTCCGAGACTTCGCAACAGCCACTGACGCAAGGCTCACCAAATTTGCTGACCTTTGCGTTTTTTCCTTTCTTCAATATAAACTAGAAGCAGGTTGCAGGTTGGCTCCACCTTGGCTAAGAGAAAGGTTTCCATGCCGCGAGGGGAAAATAAATAAATAAATCAATCAATTTGGTCGCGCTTGTGTAGCTGGGTCAGCAATAAACCCTTTCTGAAGTTTCACCTTGTTGCCAAGGCCGGGGGGTAATCTCGCTGAGACGCACAAAATGAAACACAACGTTCGCGGGCTCAGAATCCACCGCCTAGGTGATTGAAGTGACGCCTTCCCAAGTTTGACAACAAAGAACCAAACAAACTCATCACAGATGAAAGAAAATGAATGTGTTTGCTGGTATTTTAAGTCATGTGTCCACCCATTCATCTCCTGGAGATGCCAAGTCAGCCATGACGTGCACGTCTCTGCACTGTGGGAGGAACCTGGAGAACCTACGCAGACACTGGCGCAACAAACCCCCAGGCCAGGGAACCCAACCCAATGTGAGGCAACAGCGCTAACCGCTGCACCGCCGCGGCTGCCACTTATTTCATTTTTTATCATTAAATTGTATGATGCCTTTCTCCTCTATTTCATTTTATCTCTTTGAAATCTTGTTTTTGCCCACCGAGCTGCGGTCGAACGAGCCCCGTCTGGTGACTGAGCCCACTCGTCTGACTTCTGCCTGTTTGCTGAGCGTAATTTCATCATGGATGCAAGCTAACTTCGTCAAACTCAATTGGCAAATCAGAGATGATCATAACTGGTCCCCAAATCCCCCGACCAAAACCGCCACCGCCGCCGCCGTCCCTGGCTCTCCACCGCTAACCCGCTAACTCTGCTTCCCCCCGTTGCAAATCAAGTCAGAGCTCATCTCAGCAAGCAGCACCGCCGCGTCTATTACATCGCCGCAAATGAATCCTCTATCCATTAAATCCCTGGCCTGAGTGATGGCTGACGAGTGAATGCTGAGCCACACTTTGGTCACATGTGTTGTGACACTACATGTTTTGCTTTTTTTTATGAATCTTACAGCAGTCGACCCATATTTCAGTTGTGAAAGGCAATCAATGCTCTGCTTCTTTAGTTGTTTCAGTTATGTTTGTTTTTCCCTGTTTTGCTAACTACTTGCTATTATCTCTAATTTAGTAAAAAAAAAAAAAAAAAAAAAAAAGCTTCTTTTATGTGTATGTCTCTGCCATTCTAAATCATGTTTGACAGTGACAGCGTGACTTCTTAATTTTGAGCCACAGGCATGACGAAGACAATGAAATATCACTGCGCTTTTTAAAATGACCTTTCAGTGACTAGTTAAGGTCCTAAACATCTGATACAATTAGCCTAATGTCTTCCTACAGCAACAAATAATTAAGCATCAGATGCATTATTCATCCAATTCCTGTGTAATGCAGGCTGCTGATTCATTATAAAGCAGGTCTGTCTCGGAACATGATGTTGCTTGCCACTAACTGGTGAAGCTTAATTCATTCATTGTTATATCTTAATCTCCATAAATAATATCTATTTTTTTTTGGAAATTGTCTTTTACAATACACTTCAGTGAGTGACTTATAATGGGAATGTACTTCTCATTCTTCTTTGTTACCCAAGTTTGACAGTATTGCGTTATATAGTCTAGTATATTTAAAGGCTTTGTATTTGAGATTTAGCTCCCTCTAAAGGTGGTGAGCGATATTGCGAACAATGACAATACTAATGTCATTTTTTTTTCGAAAGAATTCATGTCAATAGAACTTTTGGAATTTTAGACATTGGGCTTTTAACATTTTTCTCATCTTTCACTGCTATCTATTTGTTGTGTTTGTTTGTTTGCCATTCAAAATGAAAATATTAAAACAACTTTTTCTCAATAGACCGCAGCACATCACGGTCAATTGATTGAGGAAATGGGGCATTGCTGACCAGTCACACCAGTTTTGGCATCCCCACCACCCATGGCCATGTTCTTTCTTCCTTGTGTCCATTCACCTGCATTGTCCAGTGACTCCCAAAGCAGAGGCTGAGAATTTCCCCTTTAACTGGAGCAGAAAATTCCAACTGTCTGCCTTGTAGCCGTTATCCCTCCTGCCACGTTCCCCCAAACCTGCAACACACTCGCCTTGCCCTTTAAGCTGAAAATAGTTGTGTGTGTGTGTGTGTGTGTGCGCGCGCGCGTGCGTGCATGTGTGTGTATGTGTGTGAGTGAGGGAGAGAGAGAGAGATAGAAGAAGGAAAATGAGGACATATGGCAGAGAATTCCCTGGGATCCCACCTAAAACATTGCGGCACTGAACGCATAAATCACCCAGATTGCTGAAACACACAGGATTATGCTGCACTTCTGTTTGTGCATGTCTCTATGTGTTTGTGTGTGCACTCAGGCACATGTTCCTGCACATGCACAAACACGCAGCCCTCCTACCTGTTAGTCGCCTGGTGCGAGCACATTTTAGTCAGCATGATGATCACACACATTCATTTGCATTTACGTGACAGCACGCTTGTCGCGCCACTATTTGTGTGTGTGTGTGTGTGTGTGTGTGTCCATGCGCGTGCGATTTGCATTGCAGCGCGCCACAATAGGGCCGCTCTACAAATCCTGGCCTCCCGCTGCGGTCCTTCCCCGCTCTCCCCTCCTCCTCTTTCAGGTTCAGCACAGGTTTCACTAATGCTATCACTGCAGCCATATGGTGCGGAGCATCAGTGAAATTGCTGCTGTTTCAGCGCCGCCCGGACCCGCGTGCACACGATCAAACGCGCGCGCGGGCGCGCACGCTCTTGTTGGCCCCGCGCGCGGATACAAACAAAGCCATATGGCCCCCTTCTTTTTCTTCATTTACCTCGTTTGCCGCGTGTTGCGGCGGCGCGGCTGAAGGACGAGGGGAGGCGGCTGCGCCGGCAGCACCTGCCCTCCGCCGGCGGCCGCGGACGAGCGCGCGAGGAGGGGGATCGAGTCAAGCGGCGCACACGGGACTCCCTTTTGGCCCGATGTCGGTGTGACCTTGCACCGGCCGACCCGCTCCGCTCCGGCACCAGCTCCGTAGGATGATGTAAAAGAGGGCCTACGTTCTGAAATAAAAAATGAAATTAAACTGCGTGTGTTACGATGTTGTTTTTAATGAGGACCTGCACAACCCCGGACAGCAGGTGTTTCACAGTGTTGCCAACTCCTCGGCAAGAAAGGAGTGATTAGGAGTGAGATGAAAGGTGCTTAAAAGTCATTGGATGTCATCAAATCTGCAGGTGTTTTAAATGAATAGTTGAAAATGTATGTGGAGAAATGCACTTGGAGAGAGGGATAAAATAAAGCACTGTTGTGATGATTCTTTCATATTTCTGCTTATTTTTATAAAATATTTTTGGATCAAGGTGATTAAAAAATGTCCGATCACATCTTCTATATTTTTGTAAAGTCATCCGTCCATCCATCTATTTTCTAAACCTGCTTCCTCCTGCACTTAGGATGGCAGGGGTCTGCTGGAGTCTATCCCAGCTGTCATGCCACGGGGCGAAGGTGAAGTCATATTTTTGCAAAATATCAAATTTAGCCAAAGGTTTTCTGCATAGTGAGAGAGACCACCAGAGTGCTCTGAGGCAGCAGAATGCCTGTGACAGGCTGCCTGTTAAGGACATTGAACGGGCGAATAAAAGTCGCAAAAAATTTGTTGCTCGTCTCTTTTATGAGTTCAAGTTTCCAAAGGGGTTCGGAGAGCCTCCATAAATCTTGGAGGTAGGAGACAAGTTTTGCCTCTTCACCACGTTTGCCTCGACAGAATTCAGTGCCAGGGAGATGCTTCAGCTGGTGTCTTTACAAGAAAACCACGAAGCGGCTACGAGCCTCGCTGCTGAACTCGCGTAGACGCAAACCTTTTTTTTTTTGAAAGGGGTTCCATTTCACATGACAACAACAAGAAAGACATGAAAGACGATGAGCTATGAGCGGCAGATGCAAGGTCTTTCCAATCCCTGCAGTGGGCTCTTCGCCAGACACAGAGACAAACGTGAGATAAATCCAAAAGATGTGAGGTACTTTCACCTGCAGCGTGAGGTTGGGAATTTATAGATGATGATAGATACACTCGATATAAATCCTGAAAGTTGTTTTTATTTTTGAAGTTAAGACGGAGCAGAACAACAGCGGACACCCACTGACAAGGTCTAAAGTGTCCGTACGTGTGCACGTGTGTCTGTTTTGCGGGTACATGACTGTGGCTGTTTTCTCCTCTCCCAGCCATTAGATGGGGCTCATATAACCAGCTTGTGGGCCTCCGAGAGACACACACTCTATAAATACACACCACTTAAGGGCCTGTGGGGGACTCGGCGCTTGCATGCACACACACACACACACACACACACACACACACACACACACACACATGCACAGGCAGTGGTCTCACCACTTTCTATCAAAGCCTTCAAACGGATGTTTATATTTTTATTTAAAAAGGCATGTCGGGAAAAAAAAAAAAAAGTGGATCGAAAAATTTAGGAAAGTCAAAAAAAAAGAAAAGAAAAAACAACCAAAAGGCTGAGCAAGAAATGCATTTCAGCTCCCTGGTGCTCAACTTACCTTTTTGCTTCGACTCATGTGGCTCCTATGAATAAAATGAATAAAATGTGTCATCTGCAGCAGGCGTACTGGAGCAGGAAGTGGCTTTTTTAACCTTTTTTAAAAAACAAAAAACAGGTTAGCCGTCTCTGACTTCATACTTTGCCGCGTGTTCTGCCGGCAAGGAGATAAAACCGTGGAGCAGATGTCCGCTCCCCTCTCGTGCACGCGCTCACACGCGGACGGATGCGTGTAAGTGTACAAAACCTGCACCGCTTTTACTCTTTTAGCACCTTGTTGTGGCAGCGTGTTCACTACTTTTATCTGGTATCTCGGTAATGGACGGGGTAGAAGGGCACAAGCGCGCGCACACTGACTTACACACTCACACACACATGCAGGAAGGCAGGCGCACAAACCCACAGTTGTATTAGCAGTCACACTTATTTCCAGACACACTTTAAAGTTGAGTCCTTCTTCATGTTGATGGTCTTCAGAGATGCGACGTCCTTTCTTCACCTGGCCCTGGGCATCACAGCCCAATTTCCACATCAGAATGTCAAGCGTGTTCAGGTCTTCCCGCCTGCCCATTTTAGCGCATCCCAGCAGAGTATCTGTCAGTTGATATGTCCGCCCGCTAGTCTGTTTGTCCGGCCCGTAAAAGCCAGATTTTTCCCTTTTTTTCCCTCAGATTGAAGAACCATCTGTCTATCCGTCTGACCGTCTGTCCATCTGTCTCTCCCTGTCTCGCTTTGCCCTCTTTCTGCTCTGTGTCCAGTTAACCTTGCCGTTAATCTATCAGCTATTCTGTGCATGTGACTGGGCTTCATCAGTCTGTCCATTTGTTTATGCATCCGTACGATGGAGTTTGGCGCCAAAATGCATTTCTGTGGCCAGAAAGCACTGCGGTGTTTCGATTTGGAAGCAACTTGTCTGCTACGCCTCTGCAAACAGAGAAAAAGTAAGTAACATGGTTAGAGTAAAAATGAATGTACAAATAGAATATTCTAAAAACAAGGCAGTAAAATTCATTTATTTATTTTCAGCAAGTACAATCTACAATTATATTCTGTCGGAAAAGATACATTTTGTGCATTGATATAGTTATGAGTGTATAATCACTTTCTCGTAGTGATTGTTAGGCTTTTGTTAAAACAAAAATAAGCCATTACCTGCCTGACAGCAGGCTGCCTTACATAATTGACAGCATGTGACACTAAATCTTATATATTGGGCCTTTACATCAAAATATTAACATACAATATACCAAAAATAGGATGATAAATAATATATATATATATATAATAATTGCTCAATGATTTAGGTGTAAAAAACCTGCATCACAGTCTCACAAGAGATTAGTGTTAGACACTTCCTGTTAACAAGGTGATTCTGCTAATGGCCAATGGCTTTGCTTGCATTAACTTTTTATTTGGCTTTGGCTATTTTGTGATTCTGACACGTTACCACTGCCGAGAACAAATTAATCACGTTGCTATCAAATCCAGCGCATGATTCATTTGTTGTGTTCACCGCTGTCTCGGTGAACACAGATGCCACTACGTGGCTAAAACCAACCCCATCTGATTAAACTCAATTATAAACTTTTCCAGTCAATTCAAGTTAGTTTTAAGTGCTTCTTTGTGAATGTGCCGAAGCCAGTTAACAGCATTTTGATTAAAATCAAAGAAAACACAATAACAGTGAAATTAAAAAAAATGGTTCTCTTCACTTGTCATGAATAATTCCCTGCCACATTACTAATAAGAAACTATCTGGGATCTGAACTTTTTGTTTTTCCAAGTATATTTTCCTCTGTGGGTGAGGGAGAGGGATCGTCTGAAACAGTCAAGCTATTCCAGTACATTGTCTCAATATTAGATCGCTAAATCAGACGCAAGTAGAAGAAAATTAAAGAAAAAAAAGTTACATACCCATAAGCGTTAAGCATTGTTTATACAATACGTAAAGGTTATTTGTGTGCGTGAACACAGGTCAGCAACATTTGAGCGCAGCAGCAGCAGCAGCAGCACAGAGCGAAAATAAACAATAATAGCCCCGGGCTCTTCATTGAGACATTGCAGCACAGCCAAGCAGTATTAATTCATTTTCCATAGCCGCTTACTCATTTTCAGGCTCACATTGCTTCGCTTGAGCCGGTCCCTGCGAAAGGGTAACGCGCAAACAGACAAACAAATTCACACCCCAAGGGCAATTTTGAGCCTTAGAAGTCACTTTGCTGCAGATGCGGTGGGAGGCATATATCAGTGAAAAGTGGGCACCACCAGACTGCAGGAGGCTTCCAGCTCGCCTTGTGCTCACATCATGAACCGCCGGACCAGGGAGAGATCGTGCCTGCGCTATCTGTCCTCTTTATGAAGACTCTGATGATGTCGACATTGACATCTACCATCGCACAGGAGAACTTTAAGGCTGATGGGTACCCCTGAGGGTACACCATGGGTGTGTGTGGGGGGGTCAACACAGGTCGAAGGCGATGGAGTTCAACGAACTCAGGCTAGACGTGTTGGTAAAGTGAGTTATCTGTGAAGAAAACTGAATCAGTGCAAATGTATTTTTCTCCCCTCACAGCCCTCTAGGCTGACAAACATTTTAATTTGATTGATGATCAAGGTGTGTGTGTGTGTGCGTGTGTGCGTGCATGTCTGTCAGCCTGCTTTACACAAGCTCTTGGGTCTGTGCAACAGTGTGCTCATGAGCCGGCACATTTAATCCTGTAGTTTATCCATCCAATTCAACAGATGTGCGGGTCTGAAATCCAGCCTGGAATCATTAACATCAATTTAGCCCGTAATTACAACCTGATTCCTCATAAACACTCCCGTACTCAGAGCTGACAGACGGGGCAAAACACAGTGATATCCAACAGTCATCAAGGAGAGAAATGGAGTGTGTGTGTGTGTGTGTGTGTGTGTGTGTGTGTGAGTAGATGACATGGAGAGCATCATCCTGATGGTTTCATGGAACTGGATCAACATCACCACTGACGGCTGCCACACGGCTGCTACTGATTGGCAGAGGAGCCAAGTAACAAAGTACCAAAACTTTGTTACTGTACATAAGTAAATTTTTAAAATGTCTGTACTTGAGTATTTCTTTTGCTGATGACGTTTTAGCTTCACTCCCTACATGTGTAGTAGTACTTGTTATTTTTATGTTTAAAAATATATATAAATTCTGCTAGTTCACTTATTATTTATCATTATCGCTGTTGTTTGAAGCAGAGCTATTTTAATTATGCCTTTGTGTAGTCCAATATAAAAGTGGACAATATTTTAGAGGGAGATTATTTAGAGTTCCTCGGCTTTTGGGGTCAATGTTCAGTGCATTTTCAGTAGAGAGAAAAATAAACGTGTAGAAAATAACATTGCTTATTGTTATTAAAAATGTACACATTCAACAATGGCTCACAGGTCACACACTATTATTGATTACAGTTTGGTTGTGCGGCAGCAAAGATGTTCAAAATGATTCAGTTACTGATCACGACCTCTGACCTCTGGTCAGTTCAGTCAAGATTATTCTGTCACAACTTTTTCATTTCTGCTAAATTATCAACACATGTACTGTTTAATTAATGGAAAACTTACTTTTTACTTAAGTGCATTTCAGAACCTGTGCTTTCTTACTTTTACTTGAGTAAAGGTGTTGTCAAGAAGCAAAGCACTTACTTTTTTACATAAGTATCCGTACTGGGTGACCTCTGCAGTGGGGCGGTAGAGAGAATGGAAATACCCGAGCTGGATCACTCATCCCACCAACGAGAGTCAACGCCAACGGGAAAGGCAGCCTGAGCTCTTTTTCAGTGAAAGGAAAAAGTGGAACGTTTTCCTTGGGACCTCACCCATCGCAATGGGTTACACACAAGCATTCCAGTCTTGCCAGATTCAGTGCTCACAATAAGCTCATAGCAGAGACGACGTGATCAAGCAACCATGAAGCTCCAAAGTTTTTGACAAGATGCCTCGTAAAAGAATAAAACAAGACGCTAACGGGGCAGACATACTGTCAGTAAACTGAGTTTTCTCTAGTGCAAGAATACTGGGACAAGGACACTTGTCCAATTAAGCGGCAGCATCAGTCTCAGTTAGTTTATTTCATGTGCAGCCATTGCTGCGCTGGAAAAGCGACGCAAGAGCTTAGACGATCATAAGGAAACAAGAATACGAAAAAAGGACGTCACTATTTGCTCCACGGAATCTTATTGAATCTTATTTGCTTATTTAATTTGGCATAGCTTTTTAAGTGAAGGTGCCCTTTCTGACACAACCCCTTGCAGTCATTTCAGGACTGTCTGGGTCGCTCAGTGGAACAAAGTACACAAAAAGAGCACAGCAACATAACATGAGAGATCTGTCCACATATAAAGAGGTCACTCATAGTTTGTCTGCAAACTGGTGATGTTCAAAGACGGGAGAAGAGCAGTTAAAAAAAAACACACAAAAGTGCACTTGTCGTGGTGTAGTCTTGCTCATTTGTGCACAAAGGAGCACAAATTGCATGTCGATATCATACAGACACACGCTGCTCTGCTCTACTTGTTAGAACTAATGTGTCTTCCAGTTGACAAAGAAACTAGGAGCAGGATGAGAGGGGTCCCTGATAATGCCAGTGGCATCAGTGGCTGATGTTGTAAAGCCTAAACACCGACTATCTTTCTCGCTCGACACGCAATTCTTCCTGGAGATTTACGCCCGCTGGCACGACGGCTGTCGAACTGTGGTGCAAACCAGCCTGTGAGAGCGCTCTCAATCACAAAGCCAATGAAAATGTATTAGATGTGTGTTTTTAAAAGAAAAAAAAAAAATCCCAATTTTTTTATTTAGGAAGAATACCAAGGCCAGTCTGAGTTGGTCACATCGAGAAATTTGGTCCCCAACTCATTGTCAGCCCAACTTAGGAGGGTAGGAAAGATATGGCGGCTTTTTCATTCACACTGCAGGTCTTAATGCTCCATTCTGCAGTGACCTGGAGGTGACAGAGGTTGGTCAAAAACTAACCCGGATGTTGACATTTTGGTCTGTACGGATGGTGGATATTTATGGATGTTGGAACATCAACTTATTGCGTTATTATGTCTGTCTCGCAAACTGCTCACCAATGTCACCTCCAAGGCTCCACACAATTTATTTATTTTTTGCTGAAATCTTTTTTTTTCCTTTCATCCATGCATGTTCACGCTATATTTGAAATGCAATTGCCATCATGCCTACGTGTAAACCGTCTTCAGCACTGAGACCACCCAAGCGTACACAGAAAATAACACAGAGTCACATGCAGAGCCCTGCTATTAATACCAAATGGATGCTACAGCATGTGTGTTTATCAATTTTTCTACAAATTGTTGTGGGATCACAGTCGGACAAATTTTGACAGAAGAAGAGGAAGAAGATTTCACTTGCTTTCCACAGACTGACTCACACTCGTGAATTAACATTAAACCAACTCCAGCTGTGACCACTGAATGCACTGGCCAGATGAACACTGCCACTATACATGTTCAATTTTCATTTTGCCACATAATTGGAGTCCCACAGACTTTGGTACAGCTCACACCCATCAATGTTATAAGTGCAATTACAACATCATTGCCATAGAGCTGCAGTGTTGCTTGTCTGTATGTTGTGCTTCTACTATTAATACACCAGAGATCTTCCTTATATTTTGTGGTCTTTGAATATCGTACAGTAGAACTATCCTATTCATTGTTTCATCCTTTATACATTTCCCTGTTATGTTGAAATTGGCTAATCTCTATTTTTTTCCGGTTAATATTTTTAATTGTCAGCCTATTTGACACAAATGACCTGGACCTGTTTTTGCCCTTTGTGACTGCAAGGATTTACGTGACTGATGAGAGATTAGACTTTGCTCATTTCGATGCCGATGTTTGCCAAAGACTCCAGTTTTCAAACGCAAGAAAATAAAACATCAGGCAGGTTATATTTGCCTTGCTGCAGTGTACATGCTGAAATATTGCTTAGTGTATCCCAGGTAATAAATGGTCCGACCGTCACTGCTGCACAACAAAAATGTAAATGGATTCCATTTTCTATAAAACAGCGACTGATGCCCTGTAAACTGTGGAAAATGTTTATTCATTCTCCAAGAAGGAAAAAGAACTTTAAATCCTGCTCATGTTAGATTGAGCGTGATTGTGGCTTTCAGAATATTTCCCCCCTGGAGGTCAGGCTTGGGAGAAGAAAAAATCTCTTTATTTGCTGGAAACTATTCATTATGCTGCATAAAGTAAATAAACTTTATAATCTGTGAAATAAGAAGACAAGAAGATCTACCACTTGGAATTGTTTACTTGCCTCCAACTTTCTCATAGACTTGAGATGAAAAGGCAGTAAGTTAATACACTACCCATTCATGATACCTTCCTTATCATATCAAACTCTGCCATTCCCGACAATACCATATGAAAGTTTACCAAGTTACGTGTTGTACCTCACAATATTGTATAACCCATGCCATACTAACAAGCACAGTGATTATTATGTCTTACTATAATGCAGTGTACCATACCATATCATGCTATAGCACCTGTACTATAATATACCACTACCTACTACATTCACACTACACTCTAATATACTGTCATGTACCATGCATCATAGCAGCAGTCCAGTACGACCACACTGTACTACTGCATTTCATCGTACCTGGCTGTACGTGATGTACCAAACCACATCATACTATAGCATATCATACCATAATTTAGCATAACATACCATACCGTACTACACTGTACAAGAGTGTATCATACCATGTGATACAGCACCATACATTACACACCATACCATGATGTATCGTATCATACATAGGGTATGATATGACTACTTTGTACTAGAGTACATTATAACCTGCAATATTGCACTGTGCTTTTCACACCAAACTATTGCATGTAACATAACATGATACTTGTGTAATGAAACATGCAAAATGCATGTACCCTAGTAAGTAATACCATAACTGATACTCACAAATTACCCAGCATTCTGAATCTGATTCTTTTTATTTGTTGTTCAGACCATGTTGGAAAAAAAAGAAAAGAAGGCAACGTGCGAGACTCCAGCGCTTTAATGTTTAATTCCGAGGTAACGAACAAAGTAAATAATTGGGTCGGTGGAGTTGACAGCACAGTTAATAAACGGAAAGACCGAGTAACTCATTCAGACTAATTAATGAAGTAAGAGTCCGAGTCATTAATAAGAGTTCAAGTGACTTTAACCAGATATGCAGAAACAAATTATCAGCTGGTGACTGATCCACTGTATGTTCTGGATAATAGGTCATTATAATTACCCAGCATAATCCTTTATGGTGAGTACTTCAACAATCCATTAATTATTATTGTTGGACACACTGTTAACTTTGAGCCTGTTTTATGGACACAGAGAAGGCCAACGCTTCCTCTGCCTTTCCCTCCTTTTAATGTGTGGGTGCATCCCCCTCTCAACTTCACCCCCCATTTTTTTCCCCTGCTGGTGGTGGTGATCCATTACTCTGTCAGCTCTCTCCCATGATGTTTAACAGCAACAGGAACATTGTGTCTGGAGAAAATGACTTCATCCGCTGGAAGACAATACTACCTCACTCCTTTATTTCCCCCAGACGGCCCCTCTCTCTCCTTTGAACCCTTGCTCTGGATGTTACAGTCTTCTCTATCCACGTATGACTCTACATTTGTGGATCACTTCTGCGCCTCTCGTTTTATGTCTATGACTCATTTTCGTACGTTGTTTCTCTCTGGTGCCCCCTCTGTCTGCTTTAAAGGTAGACACAGTATCTTTTATTCTCCGTCACTACCGTCACACAAGGTTACTGAACAATATCTTAATATCTCATGACATTCCTTCTCCTCTCACTGCATTTCTCACCCCCTCTCTCTCACACACACACACACACACACACACACACACAAACACAGTTGTTTGCTTGTTTATTTTGTTAATGCAGCCTGATTAGCACAAAACCTTGCCATTGCATTTGCCCAAAGCTAACTGACCTTGATGTCTCATCATCATGCAAAGTGAGTCAGAGTTAAACCATACATTGCCGCTGTAGTATTGTCCACCTACCTGCTTGTTTGTCTTGAGTTTTAGGAGCCGTTTGATAACCAGAATGTTTTCCTCACACAATTACTTAAGATAAAGGAGATACATTGTAAGTGAAATAGATTTACATTATTCAATGTTGGCAGTTTGGTGACAATGTTGCCATAAAGTGCTTTATCAAAATGTGTATTTTCATTTATATTTTGGATTACAGAAGAGAAGAAAGAAGAAAAGAAAAATAAACAAATTCAGAGATCAAGTTTCAATTTGTGGAGGTTGTTTGAACGTGTTCAGTCATCTGTCAAATATATTTTTTCCTTGCGACTTCACATTTTTCCTACCTCATTTAATGTACTCCACTCTCATTGCAGTGGAATCTGCTTTAAAAAAAAAAAAAACTGCAAAATGTGCAGCTATTCATTTTGCACGGAACATTTTCAAGAGTATAAAACTGGAGGCTTGTCAGTCTGCCCGGAGACACATGATTCACCCGCATACTTGGAACTGTCAGACAAAGGGAGTATTTCTGTGTAGTGAGCTAATCAGTACTTTGGCTTTACAATCACCCCCTAAACGTTGACACTGTTACGTTTAGTTTAACAAGTGCAGTGAAGAGCATCCCTGCAAGGGCGCAGTGACAAAAATGTTTGAAAACAGGCAGCGCCGCATTTTAATTGGGTAATCTAATCGCCCGAGTGTCCCATATCTGAGGGGAGAGTGGTCCCGGGGGAGTCTGGATGTATCATTTACATTCTGTGCTCTAGTTAAAATGTCTCGCTGCTACATTTTTTGCATGAGTCGCATGACAAGATGTTGAGAAGGCGGTGAAATTACCACCGTGTGAGTGTAATCAAGCATGGGAACAGAACAGGATGAGGGGGAAAAAAGGGGTTTCCAACAGGAGTGAATACACGGTTGACCAGTGACCTGTAACAGCACTGTGGTAACTGTCAATGTGATAACAGGTAACACGATAGTATCAGCAAGGCAATTCTACACATGCCACTTTGTGGTCGTCAGCACTTTGCAGTGGCGGGCCAAGCATTTCACGCCTAGGCCATCAGTGAGGTCATATTTAGCCCACCCTAAATTAATACCCCTCATAATACCCTCAATATAATCCATACAGACTTACACATGACATTGCCTTCATATAGGTGACCTTCATTCATTCATTCATTTTCTATACCCGCTTCTTCCTGAGCTCAGGGTCACGGGGGTCTGCTGGAGCCTAACCCAGCTGCCTTAGGGCGAAGGCAGGGTGACACCCTGGACAAGTCGCCAGTTCATCGCAGGGCCACATAGAGACAAACAACCATTCACACTCACATGCACACCTACGGACAATTTAGAATGCTCAATTGACCTCACATGCATGTTTTTGGACTGTGGGAGGAAGCCGGAGAACCCGGAGAGAACCCACGCAGACACAGGGAGAACATGCAAACTCCACACAGAAAGGTCCCAGGCCCGGAATCGAACCCACGACCTTCTTGCTGTGAGGCGGCAGCGCTAACCACAGCGCCACCGTGCATGTAGGTGACCTAGTCAAGCAAAACTTAGTTCCGGAGCATTTAAAGCACAATTAAGACTAAGTAACTAATACTGTCAAAACTTACATATAAAAGGCGATTTTAAGAGATTCCTCAACATAGTCCACCAAACGTACACGCTGAGCTTTAACTCTTGTCCAAACTTATTCAATGAACTGTGCGTTGTCGCAGAGTCGTACGAGGCGGACAGAAGGATGTTGGCCAAGCTGACATTATCCCACCCCCTGCACCACCACGCCTGAGCAGCTCCTTCAGCTCAAGACTGCTGCACCCTCAGTGCAGGGAGGAGCGCTACCACAGGTCATTCCTGCCTGCAGCCATCAGGCTGTACAACAGCACTCAATAAAATGCATCCTCTAACCACTCTAACTACTTTTTTCACAAAAGGTGCAATAAAGTCTTATTTATTATCAATATGTACATTGAGTATGTAGCTGTACATTCAACTGTCCATAAGATGTAAATATCTTGTTTTTCTTTTCCGTTTGTAACCACGAATATTTTATTTGTATTTTTTTATTGCCTTGTTTCTTTTAATAAGTATAATTGTTGATCTTTTTGCACCAAACAGTTTGCTGCTGTAATTATGCAACTTTCCCCACTGTAGGATCAATAAAGGTTTTCTATTCTATGTTGGCTCAGCTGCTGCACCAATGTGCCATGTTATTTACATTATAAATTGGAGATGATTTGGCAACAAAATCTTCATATTTTCCTTCAGTCGTCGCTGGTTCGCCGTGGGTTGACTTCAGTCTGTAAGGTTCTCAGTGCTTATCCAATCACAGGACGGACGCGTACATGTGAAGTTCAGTGTAAGGCCAGCTACCTTGTCTTGGCATCACATATTTGAAAGCTGATTGGTGACCGCAACTGACTGTGGTCTGTTCACTTACAGCGGACAGGAGCCTGCAATGTCAATTCTGCTGGCCTAAGGCAGATTTCATAGAACCTGGCAACCCCAGCCAGCGGAAATATAATTGAATAAAAAAACTTTACCATAATATATAATATTGGAAGCAGTGAAACCAGGTGGATGTGGATGTAAAAAGACCAGACTTTGGCGAATATCTTTATTATCATATTTACGGGAAAATGTACTTCTCTACGTATATTTATGCCAGAAGAGAAGGCCTTGCTGGCCCTGGCGGCTCGCCACTGGCAGTTTGTGAATACTCAGTGCAACCCGTCTGAGTCAAAGTCATGTGAATCCTCCTCCTTCCTCCATTCTGACACTCAGTTTGAACTTCACAAAGCCCAAAGGTAACATGTTGCCCCATCCACCCCCCTGCTATTTTTTTGAGGCTGAGGAATTCTGGCCAGCCCGCGCGTGAGAAGTCGGCGTCAACAGGGATCCCATTGTTTGCGTTAGCGTCTGATGCACCATTTTACCCTGCGTTCGTCCCGAGAATAGAAGCTGTCTCTGTGTGGGTAGGGGGTCCTTGTCTGCCATGACTTGATTTGAAAAAATGCCAGCCGCTCGCCTCATGATACCTCATTTAGACGCAAAGTGTCGCCGTCCCTTTGTGCCGCTTTTAAATCACGACAGGTGCCTAGCAAACACCCCGTCGAGGAGGCGAGTGCGCGGAGGGTCGACGTAAACGGTGTGATGTCGCGTTGAAAAGGAGTTGCCAACGCCCGTCACTTACCCGTCAAACTCTTGCTGGAGCGCCGCGTGATGAAGTAGATGTATTTCGGTGGAGTTCTGCCCGGTAACGGGACTTGTAGGTGAAATAGTCGGTGGATTGCGGCTCACACTCGGATCAAATTTCTCCTGGGAGGCGACACTAATTATCCAAAAACAGACTTAAATCACACTTGGAGAGCCACTGCAATCAGACCAAAGCTTCCTTTGTTGGATTAAGTCTTCACAACCCCAATCTTTTTCATCGCTCGGCACATAAAACAAAAAAAAAAAAGTAATAATAATCTGCGCTGATTAACGGTAAGTGAACCTTATTAAGTTGCAAGTCTAAATCCTTGCAGAGTGCTTTTAGTTTCTGTTCCAACAAGGAAGAATTTGTGGTTGTGGGTGCGTGCGTGCGTGTGGTGAGCCGAGTCTCTTTCTCTGAAGAGTATTTTTCTGCTCAATGACAGCCCATTCAAATCCAATTAGAGCAACACAGTGGGCTTCACAGCGTCATCCACTCCTCTGTCACTCATCCCCTCCTGTTTGCTCTTTCTCCCAGCTGCTTGTGGAGGAGCTGGGTGGATAGCTGGTGGCTCGCTCTCCCCTCTCCCTGTTTCATCTCTTCCTTCTCTCCACCTCGGTCTTGATCTTACGCCCGAGGGTAAATTAGCTTTGCTTGGCGTGATCCCAAGCATGGGTGCGTCCTCTTTTACGTTTTTTATGCTCATGGAGTGTGTTATGTATGTGTTACTATGCCCCATTTTGCTGATGGTTGACACTATAGCACTTTCACACATAAACTGATTTGATTCAATCACACGTATTAGTGTTCATGTTTAACATAAATTTAATCCATTTTCGAATTTTGCAGTGCCTTTAAAACTAGAAAAAAATGAATAATGTTGGTAAACACAACCCAAACAAACATGATTGTAGCACACTGCCCTGCATGAGCCAATAGATTGGCAAGGTTTCTTCTTCACTATTTTCCGTGTCCTTTCCCTCAGTAATTCTTGACACAGCACCCCCGCAGGCGGGGAGGGAGGAACCATGTGATTTGAAAGGTTTGTTTCGTTTGACAAAGTGCTGCGTGAAAGCAAATCAATCAATCAAACCGAGTCCCCAGTTGCACCGAGTCTACCAGACTACTAGGTGTGAAAACATTTTAGTTGGATCTGGCCCTAAAGTGCCTTTATAGTATTGCAGGAATTAAGATTTGAGTTCCCTCCAACGAAAAGGAGACTTTTACAGGATTTATTCTGGCTTCATCACAAGACAGCTGGGATAGCCTCCAGCACAGGCGCGACCCTATGCACAGAATAAGCGATGACAGAAAATGGATGGATGCTAAACAGGAAAATCATGAAACACGATGACGTAACCGTAAACCCTGCAGACAACGGAGGAAAGGAAATCACCGATGTATGTGTGTTATTGAAGGTTTGCATGACATTCAAATTATTAGTTAGCCATGAAAGAATTTAGTATTTTTTCCCAATCAGGAATGGGACTGAAATCATGGCAGTGGTTCACCAAAGTCAGTTTATTGTGAAAATCCCACTTCATTGTTTCCATAAAACACAAAGCAACATTGATTGTAAATATTCCCCAGTAACTTGGTCTTGCCCCACGATACAATTGCGACTGATTGAATGTAGGCAATGATACACTGCCAAGTGCAGACTTGGCGACCATCATCGGTGTTGCTTTCGCACTTAAAGAGCCACGTCGCAAAGTCCAACATGTTCCAAGCGTGATTTGTCTTCTGGCCGCTTGGTAAGCACTCCCAGTATTTCATGGAGTGCATTTTGACAGTCAAATTAATGTGCGTGCGTGCTTGCATGTGTGTGTGTGTGTGAGTGAGTGAGTGAGTGAGTGAGCGAGTGAGACAGAAAGAGAGAGAAACTGAAGGGGCCACTAGAGGGACCGGCATTTTTATTAATGTTTGTGCTGAGACGCAACTCAGCTTTCTGAATTATGTAAATGAGGCGCTGTAAATTCATGACAGAATCAATGACTTTCATTTTTATCAAATCAATCACGCCCCTATCCATCCACACACACTCTCTCTCTCTCCCTACTTTCTCTCTCACACACACTCTCTCTCTCCTACTCTCTCTCTCAACAAGCTCTATATCCTGATGGGCAACCCCTGGAATAATGAATTTTGGAATGATGTGTATACTGTCATAAATATAATTTTTGCTTTTAACCATCAGCTGATTCATGATAATAGCTTTGTGTGTGTGTGTGTGTGTGTGTGTGTGTGTGTGTGTGTGTGTGTGTGTGTGAGAGAGAGAGAGAGAGAGAGAGAGCTGCACAGGGGCATTTGTGATGAGTCAACAATTGGGAAGTTACCAAATGGATCACAGCCCGACCACTATAACTCATGAATGAAGAAGAAGAAGAAGGAGAAGGAGAAGTAGAGCCGAGGCGTTTTACTAGCCTGCTACAATCAAGCCCATAAATATATGAAACTGCCGGTGTTTCAATCTTTAACAATTTGCCAAGCTACATTAAGGTGTACAGTAATGTGCATGGTGTCATTTTTCTGAAAAGCTTTTGCCAGTCCTTGAAACACACTGTAGATCCTGCAAGTGTGTAAAGTGTGTTGGAAAAATTGCTTGTATAAACCGAGATGAAATTTGCTTGAAAGGACAAATAGTATAAAGGCCTTGGCACTATGTTGTATCTAGAGCACGACTCACTTACTGACTTACTTATGGCTGTCAGCTTCATGCCTGCTGAAATCAGGCCAGTGGGAGAAACTGTGACAGTTGACAAGCGGTAAAAGAGCGGAAACAGAGGTCAAAAGCAAGTTCTGATTTATGAATATGGGTCACATTTTATGTAATATTATTTTTCAAATGTGTCTCTGGACAATCTGACGTCAGTATTTATCACAGTGATCATGGACCCCTATTAAAAGGTGGTTGGAAAACAGAACTAAGGGCTCTTGAGAGTTTGGAAAGTCTAAAATCTCCAAAGAAACGGACTAACATGATGCCAGGTTCCATCCAGCAGTTACCAGCTATCATCACACTGTGTGCACTTACTTACTCAGACAAGCTCAGACACTGTAAGACAGTTGAGTCAAAAATTAAAAATCAAAAATAACAACAAAGAAAATACTTGGAATTTTATATTGTTTTTTATTTGCAAATTAATTTTACGGGCGACACGGTGGCGCAGTGGTTAGCGCTGCCGCCTCACAGCAAGAAGGTCGTGGGTTTGATTCTGGGGCCCGGGCCTGGGACCTTTCTGTGTGGAGTTTGCATGTTCTCCCTGTGTCTGCGTGGGTTCTCTCCGGCTTCACCGGCTTCCTCCCACACTCCAAAAACATGCATGTGAGGTCAATTGAACATTCTAAATTGTCCATAGGTGTGCATGTGAGTGTGAGTGGTTGTTTGTCTCTATGTGGCCCTGCGATGAACTGGCGACTTGTCCAGGGTGTCACCCTGCCTTCGCCCTAAGACAGCTGGGATAGGCTCCAGCAGACCCCCGTGACCCTGAATTGGAATAAGCGGGTATAGAAGATGAATGAATGAATTAATGAATTTTACACCAAACAACAAGACAGAGGAAATAAAAAAACACATGTCTAGAATATCTGGACCTTATCAACCCAGCTGGTCCATCCTGAGGAGCTTCTGTCCGGTCAGAATACGACAGGACCAACCAGTGTCCTCTGGAGAAAAGGCTGCAGTGGAGGGTGGGAATAATTGGCTTTGTCAAGAAACAGGAAGCTGCTCCAACTAAGATGCCCTCCCTTTACAGATGTTTTTTTGCATGTTGTTATTTCCCCACATGGCTCAGTAAATTATATCTCGTGAGAGTGGGAAAAATAGTCTGTGTCAGGAGATGAAATTCACCTAATATGCATATCTGGCAGATTCCTGTGCGTGTGAATGAGCATGTTTAGATAAATGAACACTCGCTTGAATCCGCAAATGCATGCATGTCAACTAATTTAATCCCAGAGTCGCCGTCTACCTTCATGAACAGCTACGATGCTAGCATGTAAAATGTTACCCACTTTCCACGCTCGCTCACGTCCAAATTAATGAATGCAGATCTGTGCATGTAAATGGATGTACACCCACTATTCTGATGATAAATGAGGGCCAACAAAAGAAAAAGAAGGTGCATGAAGCTTCATGGCGCCACGACGGCGACACACTTGCAAAGATGAGGGATTAAAAATAACAAACAAAAAAACATTTGAGTCTGCTTTTCTGTTGTCAGTTGAGTGGGTGAAGCTGTCAGTGCAGGTGTCACTTTGGTGCAAAGCAAGAACAAGAGCTTTGCTAAATATGTGTTAGCATATTGTATGTTAATAGGAGTGCGAAGTTAAAAAAAAAAAGTTAATTCTGAGTGGGAGGGAACAACAGAGGGTGAGATGGAGATTAAAAAGACGTTCAGCGGCTATAATAGACAATTAAGGTGTCTGAGACACGGCATGAATATCATTGAGCTCACGGTTACATTATGGGAAACACTGAATCACTGGAGAAATGGTGTCAAAACAGGAACAGAAGGTGAAGAGAGTGGGAGTTCATAGCTGCATGACAATGCGTCTTCAAGAAAAGGGCAAACTCCTTACAAAGCTAGCTGGGACGCTGATAGTTGTTCGCATCCGGCAAAAAACAAAGCTTATTCTTTTCGTAGGTCATCGTTGAACTCGGTTATCCCACAGAGCTGAAGGTTTAGTCTTAGGAGTTTCATTGGTATTATTGATTTTTTGTTAAAGATTATTCATGACTGGAGGGAGTAAATTCACAAGAGCAACCTGAGCAAGTGTTGATATGAGTTTTTAAGAGGTTTCATATGAAAGTATCAATCGACTGTAAAACTCGTCAAGCGCAGCTGCTCATTAGGTTAGCCCTGCTGGTTTACACTTTGTGGTGCTCAGATTGTTTCTGAGTTAAACATCATCAAATCTTCAGAGCACATACATTGTTTCCCCTTCCATATTCTCTCCTATTATTTTAAGGAGGCATAAAAACTTGCTGTCTTGTTTTCAATTTCCCACACCTAAAGTGAAACACTCTAATTAAAAAAAAAAAAACTGTTCAATCATTAATATGATACAACTTTCACAACTAAAAAAATAACATGCTAGGCTTTAAGACTTTTGAGCATTGAGCCCTTTCACACACCCGTCACACACACACACCTGGCTGTAAATTATTGATCGACTGTTGAGATGGTTTTTTTGAAAAGAATATCATTCTTTTTTTCTTGAGTATATTCTTGTCTTATCAGCCTTCCTGTCTAAAATTGCTCCAAAGCTACAATTCTGAAACCATCTCTTCTGTTTCTCTTCTGTCAGACGACAAGCATCCGTCCATTCCAGTCTCTGTCCTCCACGAAGCCCAATTTTCCCTCAAGTCACATCAATATCAAATTTCCACTTCCTCCCCATATCAAATAAAGTGTAGTTGGTATTTTTTCAGCACAACCTTGGTCTGGCATTGAAAGGCATGTCTCATCGTGTTACGGCAGCGTTGCATTTATTACCATGCCTGACCTCACATCCTTCTCAATACAGTGTCAGCCTCGTTATCGTACCCACAAAACTCTCTGCAACTCTGCATTTGACTCGAAAGACTTTGCCTCATGTCAATGTTTCTGCGCATAAAATCTTGAAATTATTTGTCAAAAAGCAATTCCAACATTTCACAGAGGCAACTCATTGTGTTAGAATAGAAGTTGGTTTATTCTTGATCTGTTAATTATCGTAGTATAGTATAAATAGTATTTGAGAAGCAAAAATAAACAGAACTTTGACCTTAATATCAGAACAAGCTCACAACTTTTAACGCCACACCTTGATGTGCTTAGGAATGTCACCTCACAACAAGAAGGTTGTGAGTTCAATGCCCAGGCCTCAGGCTACTCTGTGGGTTGTTGTGCATGTTCTTCCTGTGTGTCCAAGTCATCCGACTTCCTTCCACAGTCCAGTCCAAAGACACGGACATTAGGATGATCAGCAACTCCAAATAGTCGTAGTTGTGAGCATGAGGCAAAACCTGAGTGGAGGACAAGCAGTGGATGGATGGATGAAAGAGTGAGAGCCACAATATGCAATGTAATAAAAGAACAACACTGCACAGTTTGATACAAGATCATGTCTCTTAGCTTTTTCCTTTTCTCTTTTTTTACTGTGAAAAATTCGCACAGCAAAAACCTGTTAAAGTGTAAAAGGAAATACAGTTTGCCAACATGTCACATGTGTAAAGCTTCAGCTTTCTTCACAGACGGTCATAGATCAGGAGCCAGAGGACATTCATATTCCAGGTCTTGAGGCTGCTGCAGCCTCCGGCATTCACGCACACTCAGGCCAGCTTCACTGTCCTGCCTCACTATCACTGCCAGCTGTGGTGAACACACATTTAATCTTTCAGTATCCTATGTGGTCGCCGCGTGCTTTGGATAATTCAGTGACGCACGTTTGTGGGTACAAAAAGAAAAACAGATTGATTTTTGCAAAACCAAGCTGATGGTCTGAAATATCATCAGTATCGTTTTCTAGGTTTCATCTTTATCCCTGAAAACCTCCATTTTTCACTTTGCTCTGCACCTGATCACCCCCCTCCCGTCTTCCCTAATGGTCACCTTTCACTTTTATCCTGCGGCACTGTGACTGTGCACTCTTGCTCGTGCACGGTTCAGCTGAGTAGATGGCGCTCCTTGCCAAGTTGGCATGCCAGCTAGCAATAAAAACACATAAATTAGAAGAAACCAGGCAAGATGTGTTGATGTTTATAGCGGTTCAGCCGTGTCTCTGCACCAGTGTGGAATAAAAAAGATGGTCAACAGAGTTCCCTTTATTACTTTGCCTTTTTTTGTAGTTGTTTCTTTTTAACTTTGGAAAGATGTATAACAGGGAGCATGGCATTGGTCTGACCTCACATTAGTCCCATTATTCCACCAAATTGCCCATTGGTCCGACCTCCCCTAACCCAACCGTAACCCTAATGTGAATTACATCCCCGAGCGCTGGCCAAACTTGAACAGTACGTATCCTGTGTTGGCCAAAATTATTTGAACGACATTTAAGAGGTGTCAGTTCTTTTTAGTTGAACTGACCGTTGAAACACCCATTGAACGAATGGAATATCCAGAGAGTCACTGTTACGCCCTATAAACAGCAGGTTAGAGGCATCACAAGTAGATTTTGATTATTTCCCTTCCAATAAAACAGTGTTGCCCAGTCCTTTGCAAAATAAGCCAAATGACTTGTGCATTGGTGTGATCCTGACAAAAGAGTTTTAGAACACAGCTGTGCGATGATTAACATACAAAGAGTGTAATATGCAGTAAGTATTTAAAATCACACATATGTGATGATATAAAATATCAAAGTGGATACAAACAGAATGTTTCACCAACAGTAAGAGATGAAGTCAGTGTTCTCAGATCTGTCAGGTCCTCTAATAATGTCAGCCACCGCTGTTTTTATAAACGTGTGTGAATGTGCGTGTCAGGGGTTGCTACCATTTCCTGTCTCTTGGCTGTGGAGCCATGTTGGCATGACAACATGACAGTAGGGAAAGGTTTCCAAGGGTAAACATGGCAGAAACCCCCACAGACAGAGACAAGTGAGGGTTAGAGTGGCGGCTCTGAGGCGCAACTTCATGCATGGATTTGCTTTAGAGGCCACTTCAGACGACAACCCACTCACAGCCCGGCCCGAAAACGATTCCAAAGGAAGTCCCATCCAGCTGGGGTTGATTTTTGCAGAGTGTGTTTCCTAACGCGGTACAAACACATTGTTGGCATTAAATTAGGGATGCACTGATACCACTTTTTCTACAGAATGAGTAGAGTATCAGTACTTCCATTTCAGTACTCATCAGTACCGAGTACTGATAAACGCCATTAAATGTAATAGAATTACTAGGTCTTTTTTTTCACAGGTGTTCTGTTACTTGAACAACATACAGTATCTCAGCATGTCTGTCTAGAACAGGGGTCGCCAACTTTCTTGGCACTGCATACTACTTCATGGGTCATTGAGCCGTATGAAGGGCTACCAGTTTGCTAGACTCTCTTGAAATAACAAACTCTCTGAGTTATATATTATTATTATTAGTATTATTATTATTATTATTAATAACAATAATAATAATAATAATAATAATAATAATAATAATGATGATGATGATAATAGCCCTGCGATGAACTGGCGACTTGTCCAGGGTGTCACCCTGCCTTCGCCCTAAGACAGCTGGGATAGCCTCCAGCAGACCCCCGTGACCCTGAATAGTGGATGGATGGATAATAATAATAAAATGATAATATTAATCATAATAATAATGAGTATGTCTTGATAAGTGTAAAGACACTTATCAAGTTACTGAGTTCTCCTTAATTATCAACAATAACTTGACAACACAGAATAACACAGCTCACCGAGCTGTGCAATTTTTCAAACAGACCTGCGGGCTACTCATGTGGTCCTTGGGGGCCCGCGGGCACCACGTTGGTGACCCCTGGTCTAGAACATGGGTGACTGTCACAACTTTCAATGCGTTCACAAACACAAATTTAACAAAATTGGCGAATAGATGCATGGTATCAGTGTCGTGGTATAGGTATGTAGTTTACAAGTAGGGGTAGAGGACTATGTTGGTTCTTTTTAAAACAGACGTTAGATGCATGAAGTCGTTTTTATGTGTATATTTATGCATTTTCGCAGTTTGTACGTAACAAATCTGCTTTATGCGTTGCCAGCGTGAAGCTTGGCCGAGCTCAAAAGTCATTATGAAACATTAACGTCGTTCAGTAGAGCCGGTGTACTGATCCATTATCTGTCCTCCCTTCATATGATATTCATGAGGAGGTGCACATTCTATTCCCCAATAGCCATAGACAGAGTGCAGTGGTACAGATATTGCTTCCTGACTTCACTGCAACTTTACCTAAATCCACCATCTGTCATTCGCATCTATGTAGAAGGAACACTTTCCTCACTGTAATAAAAAATATATATCAAAAAATTAAATCACACCTTGCTTTCATTCTCGGACAACAGGAGAAGATAAGAATCGTTGTTTACGGAACTGTGAGATCCCTTTTTTCCGTTTTTCTTTTTAAAGAAATCGTCTAAATAAGAGGATGAGATAAAAGAAATGAAAGGAAATATAGAGGAAGAAAACAACTGGGATTGTTAACATCTGAATTATTAAACTAATCCAGCCCCAGATGACAAAAATATGTGTCTGAGCAACACATATTTTCCCATTCCACGACCGACACAAGCGCACATCGGTTCACTGCATATGCACAAAAGACTTTTATCTTGCCTACTCGGCAGTTTTTCCTCTTTAAAATGGGTCAAGACAAAGTGGAAATCGAAAATCTTTCTCGGCGTGCGAGAAGAGATAGACAAGTGGAGCGATAGATGCACAGGGGGATTGTGGGAGTTATAGGTTGAGGCTGCAGCGGGGGAGGGCACCGGGGAGAGTTTATGATAAGAAAAGTTTACTTCTGTTTTCTCAAGATTACGAGAGTCGCCTCATAGTTGTAGCTACATTATGAATTTGGGTTTGTTTTGTTTTTCTTACACAGTGCTTGCATGGGTGGCTCTCTCTCTCTTTTTTCTTTTAAGTTATAAAGTTCTTCAATTCTCAAATGTTCAGCAATTACAGCAGATCTGTCTTTGCCAGGAGAGGTTTTGATCAATTTATTTCGATTTGTTGAAAATACTTTTGCTAATTAATGAGATTTGAGGGGAATATGGGTCAAAGCCTTTCAGAGCTCAGATTATCAAGGAGCTTTTATCAAGGTAGAAAAACTGATAGCGCAGTAATACATTATCATTTGCTAGAAAACAGCAGAGAAATAGATGTTACACGTCCACAGCTAATTTGAATAGAATATATTTAAACCATGGTGTGCACAGACGCCTGGAGATAGTAAGAATATTCATATTGAACCCTAGTAATTAACAACATTCAAAACAGGTTTACAAGGTTTGCAAGTGCTTGATTAAAACACAATGACAGGTCACATGGATTTTTAGCACAATTAGAAATAAAGATAATTGAAAAAAAAAACAATCATTGTTGTTGTTTGTTATCTTAGACTTAGAAATTGTGTAGCAGTGGTTTAACTGGTATCGGATGACGATATTCAGTCCAACCCAACTCTATCTCATGTTATAATTCTTTACCTTCCACTGAGCAACGACCTCCAGCTGTTCAACTAGTCTTGCAGAAACTCTGTGGACTAAAATCAGCGACTCAAAGTCAACATTTCAACAAGTAGAGCCCACAAGTGAAACTGTTTTCCGGCGTCGACTTTTCATTTCCCATTCTGGTCACCAGGACAACCGACATATGTAACTAAAGATTTGTTCTCCAGCCCTAATTTGCCCCGGGCTTCCTTTCTCCTACGGGTCAAGAGGTCAGAGAAACAGTGCAACATTATTATGTTGTTAATGATTCAGTGACTTTCTCAAATGTGAAGTCGCGCTAGTTTGCAGGGTGAGAAAGAGCGCCAGGGGAAGTGGGGAGAAGCGGAGGAGGAGGAGGAGGAGGAGGGTGAGGCGGGTGAGGCGGTGCTGCAGCTGGATCATGGCCCAACATGGTCACATTGTTTTCTTATCACATTGTAATTGTTGAGGTTGAGCAAACTATTTGATCGTCTGTCTT
The DNA here is from genome assembly GCA_009823395.1 of Thamnaconus septentrionalis. NCBI lineage: Eukaryota > Metazoa > Chordata > Actinopteri > Tetraodontiformes > Monacanthidae > Thamnaconus > Thamnaconus septentrionalis. The sequence continues at coordinate 6,255,259 of CM020501.1, read as the reverse complement.
CTGTTGTGTGTTAATACGGTAAATAAATGCATCAAGTTTGATGGTACATCCACAGTAACTTTTCACTTAAATGTTAAATTTATTCTTGGATGTGAGACAAGAAACATCCACTTTTGACCATGATGGAGCCGTGCATGTGCAGGATGGAGCACGTGGTCCATGTGTGACTTGACTGAAACTGGACTTGAAGACTTACGAGTGATTCTTAATGCAATATAATATCATGTGCCTGGTGTCCAAAAACTTTGTTCCACCACCGCTAATGGGAAGCGGTTGGTGCGAGTTGCCCCACGGCGCTGCGGGAATCTGAGAACATTGTGATTATTTTTATGCTTCAGCATTGTTTGAGGTGCAAAAGCTGGTTATCCTCCAGCACGCAATCCCACTCTCGCTTCCTCACCTCGGTTTTTCTCTCTGGTTATTTTTATTGCTCAGTGCGAGTGCGTGTATGTGTGTGTGAGTGTGTGTGTGTGTGTGGGCAGGGTCGCAAGATGCTGCGACTACATGTATCCTGTGATTTCCTCCCTCCAATTTTAATAATTACAATAATTACAACATCATCAGGCTAAGCATTGTCTAGCAGGGTCAGCCTAACGGAGATGAACGTCCGGGCGGTTCCGACGAACTGCGTTACTTGGCCTCAGGGTAACGCAGTTAGCGCAAACGTAAATAAAACACTTTGCTGCTTCGTGGCGGCAGCGCCGGACACTCACTCTGTGTTTTTTTTTTTTCTCCCCTGACCGCAGCATATAGCTCACGATTATCAGCTGGAGTCACTTACTTCCGTAATGTTTCCTTTTAAAATAACGTGCGGCCTTTTTCTTCCCCTTCACACTGAAACACTGCGTTCGGAGTCATGCATAATTCAGAACACTCCCCTCAAATCTCGGCGGTTATTTAATTTGCCGGCGCTGATAATGCGGCCCTCACCGCGGCTCTGTTTCAGCCGTTTGAATGTTGATGCTCGTTGTTGCCTTTTGGCTTCCCCCCTCTTTTCGCCGTGGTAGTTTCAAATTCATTATTTTTAGCCCCTCACCCATAGTAATCCCACCGCACGGATTTACGGGATAGAATGGAGTGGACCGTGTGGAAATGTTTAATAGGAAATACCAGTGGGAGTGTTGCACCGTATGCAAATGAATGGAAATCTCCTGTCATGCACCATAAGCCATGGTGTTGGATTCTTATGGACAGTTTTTCATATAATTAGGGGGTTGATTCATAAATAATGTAGAAAGTTTAGGGGATATAAAAAAAAAAAGCGTTTGGTGGAGTTTATACAGGGCGCAAGAGTCAATCCCAAATTCATTTTCAAAATTTAGATGCATAATTTAGTGGCATTATAACGGCATGCTAATTTGCATCTTTTAGCTGTTTACACACTGAATGACAGAGTGCACGTCCCACTCCCTGACTTCCTTCCTTATTCATTTTTTTTTTTTTAAATGCATCTGGAGCTAAGAGTCGCGATGGAAGGTTTCCTGAGGTCACTCTGTGCAACCGCTCTTCGGCTGAGTGCCACATTTGCAACACAAAATATGACCATGGGATCGGCCACGTTCAAAATGAAGTATGGCTGCTGCGGTGAAGTGAGAGCGCTACCTCAGAGCTACGCACATGATTAATTGAGCAAAGTTCAGCGATTTGTTTTTGTAATGAATTCAGCCGCACCGCTCGTGGAGACAAAAGAACCAACAAGTAGCAGCTGCAGCATTTTTCCGTATCCATCTTGTCCCGCTACATAAACACAAATGTGCCGTATTAATGAAAGCAAAAAGGAGTCCCACGCCAGCCAACAACAGTAAATACAGCTATTAAAAATAACGAAGGGGCTTTGTTGTTCCTTAAAAAACAGAACAACACGATAAATAAATTAAACACTGTCCCATTTGTCGCCATGATCTTTTGCAACTTGTAGCTGTTTCACTTAAAGGCCAAAAGACAAGAGGGAACGTCTTCACAGATGAGGAATAGTCCACCAGCTCCACTGAGTTGCCTTTAAAATCTCTTTTCACATTAAATAATCATCATTTAAATAAATTAAAAACAGAATATCTCTCTGAGTGTCAAACATAAATGTCACATGGATTTTTGGAATGTGCTGAAAAAAAGCTGTTTCAGCCCAATTATACCTGTAAATAGCAGCAGCCAGCTCCAAAGCTCACAGAGTGATAAGGCTATGGACAACTTTTATGGATTTGGCCTGGCTGCGGCTTTGTCACTCCAAAAGAAGTTTTACTCCTGAGCCAATTCTACTCCTTTAATGTAAAAAGGGATTAATAATTCAATAACTGCGGCACAAGATAAAGTTGTATGTATTTAAAAAAAAATGCACAATCAAGAATTTTAGGAGGTTTTGTTTAAAAAAAACCAAATGAAACAGACTCAACACATCATGCAGCATTTATCTGACTTTTTTGTAATATAACTGCAGTCTTCATTTAATGACAACAGCAATAGTAAAAGAGTTTCCATTCAAAACTCAACTGTGGGGAAGGAGGAGAAGTATCAAGGTAGAGGCGGCCTAACGAGGGAAATGAGGAGCAGGTGTGCAGGTAGAACAGGGGAAAAGCCGCACCCCCAATTAGCTTAGGGAAAAAATGCACCAGCAGCTCCAAACAACTTCTTGTGGATCTTCAGTCTGAAGGAGAGGAACAGGAAGCAGGAGGAGCAGGAGCAGATGGAGCTACGACACCTGATAGCGTTTCACTTCAGTTTCCATATGATTGCATACAAGGACATTGATCTTGATTATATGTACAAATTCTTGCAATATTGCCTTCTCCCCAAGCCCTGACCAAGCATATGTTGTGTTGTTATGATTAGCATTGAAGTTCATCATTTTGCCCTCTGTTATTATTTTTTTTCCATTCCTTATACTCCTCACATATAGCTGCATCCAGTGGTGTGAAAACACACTGCAAAACAAATGAGTGTTTATTTCTCAGAAGTGGACATAGTGTTATGTCAGATGGTTGTGCTTGTCTCTGTAGCTTCACCGATCGAAAACGAATCAGACTGGTGTTGACTGAATGAGCTAAACTGCAGAAAGCTGGCGACTTCATCGTTACACTGCAAACATTTTTTTTCTCATCAGCAAATTCTACCAGGCAAAGAGCAGCCTGGTGCTAATCCTTGTTTTCCTGTTTGTGATTGCAGAGCAAATCTGTGTTCTGCGCCATGGCCTCCAAGTGGACCTGCGCTTTAGGTAAATGCTCATTGTTTACTTCATTCAGACGGGAGATAAAACTCTGCAATTTGTGCGTTTTTCACCAGCTAATTACTACAAATGCTACTTTTTTTTTAATGGTGGTGAATATTTTTCATTGCTCAAATCCAAAATGCTCTCACAAAAAGCTTGATTGAAGTCCAGATATACAGTAGGTGATCCAGTACAGTACAGTGATCCTTTCTAACTATGACTAATTGTGTGAATGTGAAACTATTTAAACAGTTTTAAAGAACTTAGATGAACTTAGATGAACAGAGCAAACCAACTGTCTGTGTCTGTTGCTATATTAGACAATATAAGCACAAAGTAGGCATTGATTCGCCAAGTCAGGCGACACGAGCAACATGAACAGACACCTGTAGACCTTGACAATACTGAAATGACACAAGAGTAAACATCATGGAGTTGAAGTGTTTAATTGTGTTATTGAACAATCCATATTTTCAAACATTATTCCAGACAGAGGAGAAGAAATTCACTTTGAATGGCAAGGAGGCCGTTAATATCCACTGACCCACTGAACACTGCTGACACTGTGACACAGTGCACCGCTGTGATAAACTGCTAGCCGTTGCTTCCTTTCCCCTTCACAATATGACATCTTCTGACACGCCTTAGCACTTTGCTGCTGCTGTAAGACAGATTTATACGTTTTATGTGACGGTAACGTGGATTATGGCAACTTCAGGTGAGGCCAATCTGGCCTGGACCTCTCATCTGTTGCTTGTCACACCTGCTGACGAGCTCCACGTAAGGTGGATTTTGCAGACAAACGCTTCACAAGCACGGAGCAGCGACGGAGGCACGGCCACACACACGCACACACACACACACACACACACACACACACACACAGACCCAGACTCACAACACACACTTCATTTGCTCTCTGACAGCTCAGTACATGTCCTCGATGAAAGAATTGACAGTTCAAGGTGACGGCTGCCTCGAATCAATCCACCGTCGGAGATGTGCGATGTCGAGCTCGGCGCCGCGGATTTGTGTTGAGCGTGCGCGTCTGCGTGTGTGTGACTGTGTGTGCACGAGCGAGCACGGCACCTCTTTTGTAGTGTTGGTCTAGGTGTGGTGGCTGACAGGTGTCCTTTCTTCTTAGCCATGCAATTTATCACCCCACTGGTGGTAGGAGACCTTTGGCTGTGTCCAGATGCCCACAGAACAAAACGCTGCATTTCCTTGTCTATCCTTTACCAAACACCCGAATCAACAGCAGGTGAACCAAGCAAAATTCAAAAAGAAAAGGAAAATCCCCTCAGACCGAATCTGCAGGCGTATATAATGTCATTCTATAAAGACATGCAGTCTTTTTTCCCCCCCTCCCTTTCCCTCTACACTTTAACCAGAATAAAAGGACAATGCATTCTGGGATAGCGGCGTAGACGCTGGATCTTTTGTTCTCTCCGGCTCGGCAATAAAAAACAAAAAAAGTATTTCAGGGCTCAGCGTGAGCCAGCTGTCAGAAATAAACCGCGGCTATCAATATAACTCCCCAGATATCATTATTTTAGTTCTCTTCAATTAATTATGAGAGCGTGGTGAGACGGCGCTGTAGATCTCATTTCAGGCCCCAAATTGGTTTGTGAGCATAAAAACCCCCTCATTGTGTACGGCCCCGCGGCAGCGCACACACTCTGCACACTCTCACACAGAGGGGCTCCCGCTTCGCTGGCATTGCAAAAAAAAAAAAAGAAAGAAAAGTGAGGAGAAAAAAAAACAGAAAAACAGGCGTGGATGGAGTTTGGATACGGAAGTTAAGTGCATTATTTTGGAGCGGGAGATCAGAGCACTGTGGTGGATATCGATCATCATCATCGAGCCCTTTATTAGAGAGGTTGAGGGAGGGGGGAAAAAATTCCCCTCCTTTCGCATTTGTTCTACCGAGTGATTTTTTTTCTTTTTTTTTTTTTTAAATCCTCCCCCATTGAAATGCACATTCCTTCACTTCACTCCCCGGTAACAGTAGCTTTCTCTGCAGGGAGCCGGCCCCCTCCCTCTACCACCCCCACCCCCAGCACCCCTCCCATTCTATTCATCAATTACCGCTGTACCGAATCAGCTGGGGGGAGTGAGGGGGTTAGGTTGTAAGGGTGAGGTGGGGTGGGGGTGCTGGTGAGGCTCAGAGAGGCAGGCAGGCCCCTAAAGTTGAGATACAAAAGCGTTTTTTCCTCCCTCCATCCCTCCCTCCCTCCTTCCTTCGCTCTATTTATAACGCTCCATCCTCGCCGTCTTCATCGCCTCTTTCCCTTCCTCTCCCTCCATCGCCTCTCCGAAGGTGGACGGAAGGAGTGGTGGGGTGGGGGCGGGGCACGGGGGGTTATAAATAGGCGGTGTCCGACGCTTCTCCTCTGCCGTCGTTCTTCCTCTCCTCCCTCCACCGCTCTCTCCCTTCCCGGTCTCGGCTCGCCGCACATCGCCGGCACCGACGAGCTTGTTCATCCCTGTCAGCAAAAAAAAGGAGAATTGCCGGAACAAGCGGATCCGCGAATGCACTTGTGCCTTGGCCAAAAAAAAATGGACATATATATATATATATATATATATATATATATATATATATATATATATATATATATATATATATATATATATATATATATATATATATATATATATATATATATATATATATATATATATATATATATATATATATATATATATATATATATATATATATATATATATATATATATATATATATATATATATGTATATATATATATATATATATATATATATATATATATATATATAGGATAAAAGCACAAGCAGGCAGGTGTAGGGTGGTGATTTTGTGTTTATTGGGGCTGATAAAGAGGGGAGGTGTGTGTGTTTTAGAATCAGAATCAGAATTCTTTATTGCCATGATACAAAGGTATAACAAAATTGAAGACAATATCATTCAGTGCAAAAAGGAGACAGAGCAAAGCAAAACAATTTGAGATTTTAGTAAAATAAATCAATTCAGAAATATATGAATATGAATATAAAAACAAACAAGGAACGTACATTTAGCAGCGATATCTGCTTGTATTTACGTGTGTGTTGCACAGTTGAAAATGTTAGGAACATTTATTGCACAGATGTAATTTAGGAAAGTGAACTGAATAGTTGGACATTTAAAAAGTTCTTTTTATTTTTATTTAAAAGAATACTGTGTACTACACAAAGTAAAATAATGCACAGATACAGAACCTGAGGTTACTAGTGTCTGTTTATTATTAGAAGAAGAGAGGAGAGGCCTTACAGTACACACTCTCGCCTCAGAGTCTATTAGCGTTTTACAGCGCGAGCCGTCCGGATGAATTAGCATCGGTGGCTTCCAGCATCGACGGCATGCCAGCCCCTTATTTATCACCCCTCCCGCCGTCTTCCCCGCACACGCGAGCGATTGCGACGGAAGCGGCGGGGAAACAAAACAAACGGGAAAGAGACAGAAGCCCTGAGTAGAAGGAGGCGGTCAATACCCACCTCGGCGGTGATGGATGGCGGCCCGCGCGCTTAAAGCTGAATGTAGCTTTATTCCCAACTTCCCTCCCGCCGAATGCATCCTGCCACAGCGCCATTATCGGGGACGCGTGCCTGCTGTATCTCAAGTAGCGCGAAGAGCAGTGAGCAGTGAGCAGCGCGTGCTGCCCCGTCTCCCGGATCTCTGCGTGTCTGTACCTGTCTGGATCTTATCGCGGTCGGAGGGGCGCGGAAATCGCACGGCAACGCAACCCGAAGCGTCGAACCCGGAGCGTTGGAACCCGCTCTTGGAAGGTTCTCCGCGGCGTGCACTTCCCATGACCCCTCGCCGGGTTGAGCTGGGCGTCTCTCGCTGGAGCTTTATTGAGGAACAATTGGTATAAAGATTCCCATCCCCCGCTGCCCCCAACACAGCCATGCATCCCCTGTTGTATAATTGAAGTGGCTAAGAGCCTGCTAATGGCACCCTGCCTGACCCCGGGCCCACATTTGCATTGTTTTTAGCTTAGCACTTGGCTAATAGCTAGCCCAAGGGCATGCCATTCCCCGCTAAGGATCGAACACCAATTTCCTCGGCGCCCAGGGCGAGCTCACCACATCATTTGGAAGACAAGAAAAAGGGCGCATGCCTGCACACAAACTTGTTCACTCATTCTTTTTATTTTCTTCTCTCTTTCGAGTACAGCTCAGTTTCACAAACAAAGACACACACACAGACACCACACACACACACACACACACACACACACGCTCAACCATACTGTATGACTGGGCCTATATGTCGCCACGGGGTCGATTGAACAGAAACAGTGAAGGGTGCTATTTATTTAGCTGATGAGAGCGTTAGCTGTTAGCAGTAGCTGTGTGAGGCTGCTAATGCTTGGATTGAAGTACTAGAGGCTGACCTTGGTCTCATGAGTGGCCTCGAGAACACTTTTATGTGGTCCGGGTCTCGTCTCGGCCTCGACACTCTTTGGTCTTGGTCTTGTATCGATCTCTGGCATAGCAGTCTTGAGTGGACTTCAAAATACAGGCAGTTCAGCTGGTGGAGCCTCATTATCAGGGACTGTCTAGTCACACACCGCACATTCACTCAATGCACCCAATCACATTCTATATTCATGAAATATTAGTCATTTGACAAATTTGGGTAATTGCAAATGAAAGAAAAGGTCCAATAGAGAAGCTACATAAATTTGGCATGAGTTGCCATGGCAACATAATGTCACACCTGCGTCGCATGGACATTTGGGACTCTGTAACCAATGCTTAAAAGGAAAGAAATGAAAATGCCTGTAAAGTCTCAATCGACCCTCTGAAGCTGCTGAAGCTACACACATTTACTTTCCCCCAAACACTGCACAGAGTTGCAGTATATTAAAACACTTTTTTGTGGTCTCAGTATTATTGTATCTTGTTCTGGCCCTGCCCGGGCCTTATTGGTCTCAACATAGTCTGTCTTGGTCTTGGGAGTAGCGAGTTATATCTGAGCGTTTGTTCAAAATTTAGAAAAGTAATCAAAATGTAATCAAATGTAAGTTACATTACTTTGATAAAGTAATTGAAATAGTTTCAATTACATTTTCAATAGGGCAACTTGTAATTGTAACCAAATCCATTTCCTCCCAACACTGGTCTTACCTCGGTCTCACTACCGTTTGGTCTTTAATGTTTCTCAGTCTCAGTTGAGGTAGCCTTGACTACATCACTTGCCAGCGCCATCTGCAGATCCGGCCTTTCCGCTAAAACCAGCACGACTCTGTTTTTGTTTTGTTTTTTCTTTCAAGAGGTTACAGAGGGTGAATTGCAAAAGAAAATTGAGTCTAAATGGAACATGCTAGCAAACAGAGCCACCCCAGACGGCGAGACGTTTCCCCGAACATGTCTACAAATTGGGTTGTAAAAGTGTGTGCCTGTGCCTTTTATACGAGAATCCAATATGCCACCAGAAGGGGGATGAGTAAGAGCGCGAGTGATCAAAACAAATAAATCAATTTCGCTGCCAGATTTATCCTCCGATCACAGACAGCAGCGAGCAATAAAAACTGTTGCACCGATGCTAAGCTTCGCTTGCATTTTTCAATTACGTGTGTGTCTGTGTGCGTGTGAGAGTGTGCGAATATATTTGTGCCAGACAGTTGCCTGCATCAGCGACAACTGTGTTGCCACGTGTGTCACGCGCTCGTCACAGAATTTCTTGTTCATCAGCTGTGCATCTGCAAGGTTGCCGTCGAGGCCCACTGGGTTCCATTTGAACAACTCAGAGATCCCTCACTGCGGCGCGAGCAGGTGCAAACAACGTTAGCTCCTCGTCCGCGCTCCGTCATGCCGTGTCTATAGTGTCTTAGTACTTGAGATTGGTCTTGGTCTCAAGACTGCTTTTTCAGGGTCTCGGTCGCGCCTCAGACTCAAAGGCATTTTTACTCGGCCGTGTCGTGGTCTCGGATTGGGCGGACTCTGGATTTTTGATCAAGACCAGTCAAGACTCAGCCAACCAAAGAATCCAGCTGCTGCTGTTTTATGCTCCGTTTGTGACACCCAGAGTGAGACCCTGCCCTCTTATTTCCAGTGAATTTGTTTTTTTAATTTTATGAAACAAAGTCGTTTTTTTGAAAATGGTTCAAAATAGTTGGCAAAACAGCAAAAAGATATCTTGCTGAAAAGAGACTAATTGGAAGCAAACTTGACTTTAAAAAAGATACAGGTCATTTTTTTCGGTTTTGTTGTTGTTTTTCTTTGATATATATACAGTCTTGGTCTTGTCTTGGTCTCAAACCCCAAATGTCTCGGTCTTGTCTCGATCTTGATACTCTTTAGTCTTGATAATGTCTTGGTCTGGGTTGGTGCGGTCTTGACTGCAACGCTACGTGTCTGTACTTCATTCACTTCATGGGGCCTATTCGAAAGTCAACACACACAAAAAGGCCGGCCGAGAGGTGGGCCGATGTTTTCGGAGTGTCATCTTAAAGAGTGAGGCGTAACAGACAGAGCAGGGTGGGGGGGGGTGAAAATTGTTTCAAATTGAGAAACTCTACAGGAAGTGCTTTCCACGGACTGCAGAGTCTGACGGCGCTCCGCCCTGTGAATAGGTTCTGCCACTTTAATTGAAAGGAAAGGGGAGACGGTGGGTTGGGGGCGGGCAGAAAAGCTGCTACAAACAAGAGCATGATTTATTAAACCCGGCCCTCTGTTCGTCAGCGCCGGCCTCATTAGGTATGCGCGGCGGCGGCGACGGGTGCGAGAAGACGGATGAGTCGTCCCGGCGGCGGCGGAAAAAGAGGGATGGCGGCGCTAAACTCCGCCGGTAATCAACTGGTGAAATTAAACATCAAAAAAAGAGAAAAAACCAGGAATGATTACGTGTGGCAAAAGCGATTTGTCTGCAATTAGCAGCCACGCGGCATAACTCACGTGCGGGCGCCCATAAAGGAAAAAAAAATAAATAAAAAGGCGCCCGGCGCCTAATGGGACGAGATGTGCCACCAGACGCGCGCAGCCGGTGCGCGAGTGCCTGGAAATACGGCGACGGGGCGGCCATTAAAGAGAGTAAGTTAATAAACTTGAGAGACATTAACAGGACCTGGGGGCAAATTGGTGAGCAGCCACTTCATTTGTCAGTATCTTTTATTGAATGCTTTGTGAAAGGTTGCCACTCGTATTTATAGCCCCGCCGCTACCATTTGTTTACGCCGCTTTAGTGGGTGAGTGGGGGGTGGGGGTGGTGGTGGTGGTTGGGTCTGGAGGGCGCGAGGTGGCAAAGCATGGGAGACGGGGAAACGGCGTGAGGTTTATTTGAGTTTTTAGTGGCGTGTGAAATCCTGACCTTTCAGCGCTTCACCAGGACCACGGGGAGAAGACGTCACCCGCGTCTACCTTGTGTACCTTGGCTTGCTTGCGCTACCATCGAACTCAATATGCAGCGGCGGGGAACAGAACAGTCGCCGTTATTCGTGGAACCTCCTGCAAGCGTCCGATAGAAATGATGTATTCGCTTGTCCAACCAATAAACAAAGTGAACTTAGTGTTAGAGTTCATTGTTTCTCCGAATTCGCCTCATCGTCAGCGTCAGTTAACGCTGGTTCCAGCAGAATAACAGCGAAATTACCAAAATAAAAACAAATCAGAAAAACATCTTCTTGGTGTGCTTTTATTTACAAAGTTAAAATTCTTCTAACTTACAAAAAATGTGAACGAAAAGGTAGAAATATAAATACGAACGAATACCTTTTTGTTCACGGGTGCGCAAAGCCGGAGCCCTGCATTTGCTGCGCTACCTTTTTAAAAAGGTCTCCGTTGCGCGTTATTTTAATATGCCCATCTCTTTTAGAAGAGAAGCATCACCCTGGTCTCACCCTCTCTCCAAATGTGAGCATTCTTATTCGCGTTTGCCAGGTTGTTTCGCGCCGTCTATTTTGTTAGACGATGTAGTTCTGCGGTCATGAGTCGCGAGAGGGAGGCGCGACGCGTGCGCACTCGCATTGTCCAGTTAATAGTCCGACTAAGGCGTATACAAGGCAGAGAAATTCGAATTCCAATCGCATTATCTGGGGTCTCAGTCGGAGTTCTCCGATTCCAATCGGAGTTCTCAAACTCCGATCATAATCGGACTAAGGCAATAATTCGAATTTCTCTAGTGCCATGTAAACGCACTGATTGGAAAGCTTACTTCCCTTTCTGACAGTGGCCACATTTGTGGGAATCGTGTGTGTTCATGATGACCGGGTGCCGCTCTGTCAAGGTTTGAGGTTTCTGGCTTGGATCCTACCCAAGACATTTTGGCTAAAAACATGGTGGTTATGTGGCTGTTTCCAGTCAAAGTGCAGTGCTGGTGACACTGATGTGGCACAGCAGCAGCAGCGGCAGCAGCAGTGGCAGCAGCAGCAGCGGCAGCAGCAGCGGCGGCGGCAGCACAAAGTGCCGAGCAATAAATGGGTTAAATCATGCTTTTTTTCAGTGAACTCTACTTTTTCTGCTTCGCGCATCGTGTGTTGCCCTTCTAGCTTGTGCCGTCAGGCAGGTGGAACGGCTCTGACCTTCCCCCCACCCTCCTCTCTGAGGCGCATGCAAACTGAATGGATGGTTGTCGAGCGGTGACGGGGGCCCATCACTTCTCAGGAAAAGTTGAAGGCCGATCATAAAACCCTGCGTCCTCAAGTGTCTCCCCCTCCACAATTCCCCCGTCGCTCCATCTCTATTGCCCCCCCTCCCACCCCACCCCCCCCCACCCCACCCCCGCAGTCCTCAATCTATCTTTCACTCTTTACCTCTGACCTTTTCATTTTTGAGTTCCTCCGCACCAATCTACTCTTCCATCTTGTCGTCCGTACTCTCGCTCATTCTCGCCATTCCACTGACCTTTCCGTTTCATTCTTCCCTCATTTCTGCACCGTTCCTCCACCTCCAGTCTCCTCCCGGTCTGGGCTGTAATTCAGCTTGTTTCAGGCCCAGTTAGGCAGCCAGTGGAGTTAATCTGTCTTTTCAGGTCATAAATCACAGTTTGGCATCTCTCTTTCTTTCTCTCCTTCTTCCCACCGCTCTACCCCAGGCCCCCCCTTCCTCCCTCCTTCCTTCCTTCCTTCCATCTGCCCTGCTTCGCTCTCACCTGAACACTGGGACGCTGGGAGTCTATGTTGACCTTATTGCGCGTGACAGCCTGCGCTGGTGTTCTGTGGATGCGGCTCGCGTGTACGCACGCGTGACGTTGCGTGTACCAGCCGCTGCCTGTGCAGCAAACGGACAGGGGGCCAAGCTGTGGACTCTGGGAAGTGTCCCGGCCAATCGGAAATGATCGTTGGGAAGACAAATCAGAGGTGATGCTTCCTTGGCCTTGCAGGTTTACATGGGGGAAAAAAAAAAAAAAAAACATGAACAGCATGTTTGAAACACAGTGTGTTGAACAGTGAGCGCAACGAGAGTTGTTTTCTCCTCTCCGTGTTCAGCTGAAAGGATGTTGGCCTTAATGTTGGCAGGTTCATTTCCACAACAGCTGCACCAGCTGCAGTGACCTGTCACTGTTTTTGCACGGGGTTGTATTCTTCTTTAGATTTCTCTTAGAGTTTTCAATTTACAACGTATTATCTGCTCCTTCCCCTCTCTTCCGCTTGCAGCTGCATTCCTCTGCCTTTCCGAACTTGATATCACAGTGATTTATTCTCATCCAAAGTCTCTTATTATACCGCAAGATATCAAGCGTCTTCCTCTCTGCACTTTATATGACCTGTTAAAGCGTAAAACTGTTTTCAGAGCTCCCGCTGAATTCCATTTTATTGAAAAAAAATCTTCTTTAAACGCTTCCAAAAAACAATCATTAGCTGTGTTTCCCCGCTCACAGCTGCAGCACGCACCTCAGTGTTATTTCAATGACGACCAAGCTCGCCCGCGCTATTGCATCGATGTCTGACTTCCGTCGCGGTTCAAACGCTCTCTGGCTGTGAAGCCGGCTTTGTGCTCGCGCAAGAGTGTTTTTTGTTTTTTTTGGTTTGTTTTGCCAGGCTCGACCAGGCAGGTGCATGGGAAACTGTTGGCCTTTAGCACAGACAAAACCACATCAGAAAACCAGAATGGAATTGGAACTGATGTGGAGGAGGAGGAGGTGGAGCGGGGTGGGACACAGAAGAAAGGAGAGGAAGGACAGAAAACAGCTTAGCGTAGCAGGAGGGAGGAGGGGGGGCGTCCGAACGCGGGAGGAGAGCGGAGCTGAATAGCGGCGGGGCGGGAGAGGCAGCGCGGCTGAATGAACGTGCCGGGGATCCATTGTGGCCGGGCCCCTGAATGGAGTGTTAGTAAGCTAAGTAGTAACTGGTGATTTACAGCTCCGAGGCCATATCAGCTCAAGTGTCCAGACAATAACCTTTCAGCGGCAACATTCAGCGAACACAAGCGCCACCGAACGGAGCCATTCTGGATCTTAAGTGGGGTGAAGACTCTTTTAGGTTCTGCGGTTTTGTGGAGGAAAACACTTCAGCGGAGGAGGAGGAGGAGGAGGAGGAGGAGGAGGAGGGAGGAGGAGGAGGAGCAGAGCGTGGAAAAGCAAATGAGGGCCAGGCAGCACGACGGAGACTGAAAGCTGAGTGATATTTCATATTTCTCAGCCAGGGAGTCTTGATATCGAGGGATTCGTTCATTAAAAGCAACGCCGGGCATAATGAAGAATAAAACATTTATCACACAGCTGATGCAAAATATTACTCCCTGTGTCAGTTTGTGTGCAAGTTTACGCAACAGTTGTGTAAATCGCCTATCGGCTTTCTCTGCAGGCTGCAGATTTCTTGATTTTTCTTCATGTTCTTCTTCCTTTGGCCTCGGAGTCTTGAGCTTCCAGTACCAGAACCCGCGTCCACCGAAAACCAGAAGTTAATATCACTGTAGCCCCCTTTCCCCCTCCCCCCCACATGCTTTTCAGCCATCTCTGGCGCGTCCTCGCAGACCTTTCCCCACACACCCCAGTGTGAAATGTTGAGACACAAATCATTATGAGCCAAGCGGCCCAGCACGGGGACCCTGAGCGCAGACCTATCTGAGGTATTAGAACAACAAGCTCCGTGACCAATGGGAGAAAATGGAGGAGTCCAAGTGTGTGTGTGTGTGTGTGTGTGTGCGTGCGTGCGCGCGCATGTGCGCATTTCAAATTCAGATCTGATGGGTGGGATTGAGAAATTGCAGAAATGAAATAAAACCTTCCAACATATACACAAATAAGCACTTATACACATGCATGCATGCACTCGCAGAACTTCCAGCGCTTTGCAAAATTCACTTCAGCTTTGAGAGACTGTCGTTGAGGTCTTTTCTCCTTTTCTTGCCACCACTCATCGCACATTTCAAAAAGAAAGTGTTCTTTTACTTTGTGATGTCACAAAGGGAAGCCATTGCATGTCTCAGGTTCATGAAAATTCATCCAGGGTGTTTGTTCAATAGTTGTTGCCTTGTCCTCTTTTAACCATGTAAAAGGCTATAAAGAGAGGCTATAAACACAGGGCTAATTTTCTGTTTTTCAGATGGTCAATAGACTCTGGGGAAGTCAAGTGTTTTGTCCTCATGTTCTCAAGATGTGCAGAAGGTGCAATAAACCTCAATTCTACCATGAAGCTAAAACCAAGCAGTGTGCAGGAGGCTGTAAACAGTGGGCTAAAAATATCATTTTCTTGAAATCCTTGCAGTGTTTTAGGGTAATTAATTGTGTGAGGAGACACTGCTTCAGTCTCAGAAAAAAAGAAAATAAAGATCTAAAAATGAGTTTGAGATTAGACATCTGACACTCAGCCCAGCCTGTCTGCTCCGCACAGGAACTGAGGGAAAGGGAAAAGACTGAGGTGGCAATCACAAACGCAGCAGAGACAACAGAGACCCAACAAGTGATGCGGTGGCGGCAGCAACAGTTGGCCGGAGCTTTCCTCGCCAAACCCACGAGACCGCCGCTCAGAGACCCCTGGGACCTCCGACTCCCCGCTAATGCTCCTCTATCCTTTTCCAATTCATCCTCTCCTCTCTTCCGTTCCTCCTCCTTCACTGCCCTTCCCGCCCCAGAGAGTTCTCAGCACTGACAGAACAGTTAATCATACACTCTCTGCAGGTCTCATCCTCTGTCTGTGTGTGTGTGTGTGTGTGTGTGTGTGTGTGTGTGTGTGTGTGTGTGTGTTCATGCATGTACTGTATGTCCCGATACACAGCTTCATTTTTAGCCAGACAGTTGAGCTGTCTTCCCCACCTCTTTAAAAATCTCTACATTTTCACCGTGTTTATTTGAGGAGATCATTCAAACTAAATACCAATTTGCTAAGCAGAAGCCAATGATTCTGTCTACCTTTATTTGTAAAATCATCTAATAGGTAAAAACAACCTTTTAGGCAGATGTACGCCAGCTCTGCCTTTTAGATCACTTGTTTTGTATTTATTATGGGTTGAAATTACCTTGCCTGTCTTACCACATCCACAATTCTTTTTTTTTTTAAGATTCTTTTTTTTCCCGTAATGCAGGACTCCACAATTAATTACTACATGTGGGAGGGAAGGAAGTACAAATGCTCTGTTACTCTATTCAAGTAGATTTTTCAGGTATCAGTACTTGAGTATTTCTTTTTCTGAGAACTTTTTAGTTTTACTACCTACATTTGTACACAAATACACTTTCTACTTCTTACATTGGGAAAAACATGCTTGCTACTTTTTTGTTTACAAGTGTTTTTGTAGTTTGTTGGTTGAAGTGGAGCTATCTGAACTGTACTGTTGTGTAGTTAAATATAAGACTGGATCATATTTTAGAGGGAGATTGTTCGAGAATGGCCCTGCGATGAATAGGCGACTTGTCCAGGGTGTACCCTGCCTTCGCCCTAAGACAGCTGGGATAGGCTCCAGCAGACCCCCGTGACCCTGACTAGGAATAAGCGGGTATAGAAGATGAATGAATGAATGAATGAATTGTTCGAGAATACCTCAGCTTTGGTGTCACTCTGGTCAGGTCAGTCCAAAATTATTCTGCCACAATTTTTTTCATTTTTGTAAAATTATCAACGAATGTACTGTTTCATTAATGGCAAAAAGCAATTTTTACTTTTTACTTAAGTACATTTCAAATCCTGTCCTGTCTTACTTTCACAAAGTTAAAGGAGTTGAATAAGCACTTTTGCTTTTACCTGAGTAATTTTACCCACGTATCCATATTTTTACTTAAAGGTCCAATGTGTAAAATTTGACCTAAGTTAAAATTTTTGTATTGGCAAAAGCTTGATACACTACCCATGAATACTTTAATAAAAGTGTATACTCAGAGTACAAACAAGTGATTTGGTTTTCCCACCCATACTGCAAGGGTCTTGCTCCCAGTTAGCTGCCATCTTGCACCGCCATACAGTATATCTAAGGAAGCCTGGTGTGGACAATCCAGCCCGCCTGACAGCATGTTTTGGATTTAGGGTGGTTCACTGGCAAGCTCGGGAGGAGGAGGGGGCGTTAAAGAGCGATGCAATCTAAAATGTAACCACTTGATGTTGCTGCCTCTTGTCAAATTCTCCAAATATTGCACACTTAACCTTTAAATACACTATGAAGTTTTAATTGATTCATTTAATGTTGCCTTTCACATTTGAAAGAGGACAAACGGGGGCCGGAGCCGCAGCCTATCCAGCTTTCTAGTGGGTAATGGCGAGGTTACACCTTGGACAAGTTGCCAATTAATCGCAGCGATTTCCATCACTACCACTGAAAGCCACCCAGCATACCTATTACGCTTTCATATAATGAGCCTGACAACTACCTTCCCAAAAACTCCTGCTCTGGTTTGATGTTGGCATCAATGTTTGACAACCTGGGATTAAGATCGAACAATCAGTCATCGCTTGGGTAATCAGCGTGGACGGATAACAGCGACTCTCTCGTCAGCTCGTTAGTTTGCAGCGTCGCGATGCCACCGGGGCTGTGATGATTAACCAGCTGATCACAGAGGCAGTGACAGGAGATAAGTTGGGCTGAGCGAGCGAGTCTTCCAAGCGCTAATGGTGTTTTGTTGTCGTTGGGCGATACAAGCCGCAATCCTGGCGGGCCAACGACTGTAAAATAATTGGAGGGAAATGTTAAGAGCTGAGCTTTGCCGACATGGTGTCTGCTCAGATGTGTCGCTATACCTGACCTACAATTTTACTGCGTTGTTACTTATTTCCAATTACCATGAATTTAAATTTTTAATGTAGGAAATCTTTATGTATAAAATCCCACACAGTGGAGTCACCTGGAGGGGAACCTGAAATATCATTTGAAATATAGCCAAGCGAAATGCAAAAAAGCAGTAATAGCTATTAGCAATAGCGTATATTTTAACTATATTTTTTGCATATTTCTGTATTTTCGCTATTAAAACTTCTGAACTGAGATAATTATATGGCTATATATCAGCAGATATATTGATTGATTCAATTAGATTACAGTTGCAAAAGAGCAAGTAATGAAGATTAGAAAATTTGTAGCATGAACTGTTTCAAAGTTAAACGTCAAGCACATTTGTGTATTGAGAAAAAAAAGGAACTGAAATGAAAGTGAAAGTGAGTGAAATATATAGCGAGCAGAAAAACAGTCATGGTGTCTGAATGTTATGGTAATCCTGAGGAGGTATATTAAAAAAATGTTAATATTTGGAGAGTCTTTGCAATGGGAGTTTCAGTGGGACCTGATAGCTGTTAATTCAGTGTTAGCTTCTTAAATGTGATCAAAGGTTTTTCCAGGTTCCAGTATCAAACACAAAATATTTTTTTTTTTAGAATTCTTACCACTTTTTTTTTGGCACATCTGTTTGATTGCTCATTGACACAAGTTAAAAGCAATAACTGGCCTTTTAACTGGTGAGTTAAAAGGCCAGTTGTGTGGAGGAAATATCTTGTTGTCAGGGGTCAGAGGTCAAAATGGGCCGACTGGAGACCACAGAAAGGCAACTCTCAGATGGTAAAGTTTGTAAAAATTTGCTGTTTACTCATGGCTCCGCCCTCTTTTCTCCTTGTGGTGGCTGGAGGATATTTTCTTGGCACGCTTGAGGCCCCCCAAAAATGAAGTGAGCATCATTTAACCCCCATAGTAAACCTGAGTATTGTTGCTGACCATGTCCCTCCCTCTATGACCACGACGGACCCTCCTCCTCCTCACCTCAAACTGCTCTCTTGAACATGGCTGTGAGCTCACTGGTTTCAACTGGCCTCCAGTCACCAGATCTTAATCCAATAGAGCACCTTTGGGATGTGGAGGACCTTAAGATTCACTTAATGGATGGTCAGCTGACAAATGTGGTCTCTGCGCGAGATGGTTTAACATCAATATGGGCCAAAATCTCCAAGGAACGTTTCCTGCACCTTCTTGAATCAATACCACGGAGAATGAAGGCCATTCTGAAGGTAAAGGGTTTAAAACAAGAAGCACCAGCAAGGTGGATTAGATGAAGTGGCCAGCAGCAGTGAGTCAAGATCTCAGCTCTTTATTCCAAAAGACGCTTTACATTTTCTCAAGCGTGGCCAGACACGAATTTCTGAAGTCAGCAATTTTGGAGTTTGGAAATTGCATTCGCTCTCTGGGACTTTAAATTCCAATTAAGCATCATATTACACGCACACACACATAACTTAAAAACCTTTGCAAACCCTAGCTAGGACACACACACACACACACTTAAAACAAGAAAAAAACCTTGCCAAGTTCACATCCTGCCTGTGAGAATCTTTCATTAGACAGGGCGGCTGAGGGATCTATTCTGGGAAGGCACGCCAACTCTTTGTCAGTTGCTCAGCTGAGGGGACATCTCCAATAGCAACTGAGACCTGCGTCTGCATTACCCCCGCTCCCCACCACCACCACCACCTCCCAGCCTCCCGTGGTGCCAGGCT
This sequence comes from Thamnaconus septentrionalis, assembly GCA_009823395.1. Taxonomy (NCBI): domain Eukaryota; kingdom Metazoa; phylum Chordata; class Actinopteri; order Tetraodontiformes; family Monacanthidae; genus Thamnaconus; species Thamnaconus septentrionalis. The sequence continues at coordinate 6,236,182 of CM020501.1, read as the reverse complement.
CTCGTGTATTTGTGTCCGTCCGCGTTTGTGCGTGTTGTTCCAATGGATTTATTCCTCTGCGTCTCCAGCCCCCCCGAAATGCACGCCGATGCTTTTTTTTTTTTTGCACGCGTGTTTCGCACGGGTGTCGTCGGATGCAACGTATCCATCACGGATCTATAAGCCAGGGCGGGGGGGGCTCAACCGGGGATGAACACGGTAGCGTGTGTTGTTGCAGACGAGCCGGAGGAGAGGAGTGATGTGACCGTTATTGATCCTGCCCCGGTAATTACAGCGCGATTTATTACCAGGGACAGAGGCGGGTGAGGCCGAGGGGGAGAGAGCGGGGTATCGGGTTCAGTTTGGGGTTGTAAGTTGGGGTTTTTCGGGCGAGAGAGAACAAGGTCAGGGAGAGAGACAGAGACGGATCACTTTACTCGAAATCCCCCCCCCAACCACCACCACCACGCCGCCGCCCTCCCCGAGCGCCGTCGTGCGATCTGACATCCTCCACCATCCGCCTCCTCTCCTCTCTTCCTGCCTCTTTAAATCCTTGTGTGTGTGTGTGTGTGTGTGTGTGTGTGTGTGTGTGTGTGTGTGTGTGTGTGTGTGGCCCTTCCGACGCAGAAATGCGAGCGCAAAAAGAAAGAAAAAAAGATCCCGCGGCGGGCTCTCCAGCGGCCTCGACACCGTTCATCATGCCTTTTTTTTTAGGGGTCTCGGAGGCGCCGCTTGTAATCAGCGCTCAGCCGAAGCGGCGGCGGCGGCGGTGGCGCGATGTGCACTCCGTCACCTTAACAACGAGCCTGACGGCGTCTGCGGCCTGCGAAGGTGTGGGAGTGCTGGGTTGTTTACAGAGATGTGTGGGCGTCAAACACGATCTTGTGGGTGCGCTTGTGCGTTTGTGTGTGTGTGTGTGTGTGTGTGTGTGTGTGTGCGCGCTCCTGCAGCGTGTCAGCACGATATTGCTTCAGATTAAATCAAAAGTTGCGCTTGCTCGCGTCGGGCGAACCACATCCTGTTTCTCAATGAGCTTCGCACGTACCTCAAAAATCCCACTCTGGAGGCTGCGACGCCACTCTGGTCCAACTGAGAAATGTGGCCTTTTTGTGTTTCAGTCCGTTACGTTCAGCCACTTGTGTGCAAGGAAGTTTGTGTCGCCACAAAGGTTTTTGTTTTTACTCCTCGAGATTCAAGATTCAAGAACTTTATTTGTCACAGGCTCATACTGGACGTGCAGCGAGGTGACAAAAGTGGCAGTGCTTACGAGAGAGACGAAACAAACAGAAATAATATTTTTATAACACAGCTATTTTGTTTGTTTGTTTGTTCTTTTCTTGTTTATAAAAAAAGTATATATTTTTGATTGCCATTTGTGGTCACAAATGTGTGGCTTTAAAATAATATTTACTTTATCACTGTTTTCAATCAATTATTTGCATCTCTAGACTTTCAGTAAAATAAGAAATGAGGGAAGTGCACGCATTGCTTTTCTTCCACATCCACTTTCCACTTTTCAAGTGTTGAAAACACATTTATGGAAATCAGCACATTGTGATGTCACAAAGGGGCACTAAGTCCTCACTAATACCCCCTCCAGTGTCTGCACCCCCGGCCAGGTGTTAGTTCCAACCCAGCGCCTGCTTTGTTTTGCCCCTTTAATTGCGTGGAAGCTGTTACAAAGCATCGGTTCTAGCAGGAAGTTCAGCTTTGTCCACAAAACAGGAGCTTTTTATTATTATTATTATTATTTTTTCACAAAAAAACGTTTTGCACTCCAATGATATTTTCCGAAATAAACCCAACCACAGGCTGTGGCCTACACAGGCTGTCAGGCAATGTGAAGTGCACGTCACACCGAGGGCTGGTGATATAACCTGTAAGCATGAGCTTGCGTCCGCCAATCTAGAACCTGAAGACAAGTGGAAATGGCACCTGGCCAGAAATAGCTCGACATCAACTGCGATGGCACAGCGAACACGAGGAAGTTTTGCGTGTGGAGTGACAACGAAGTTCAGTGACTCCTCTTTCCTGAGGCGCCTGAGGAAGACGGAGTTTTCTTCTGAAACATCTTTTCAAGTCCTGTTAGGAGGGTTAAACAGGGAACCGTTTGAATTCTTATATCTCTTATTTATATTCTGCAGCTGTTTAATTTTGAAAAAGGTTGAAGGACGACCGAGCAAATAAGGCTCACAAGAAGATCAACGAAAGGGACAAAACAGGAAAAAAAGGTTTTGTGTATAATCATAGTTTTCCTGAATCTCCATATCGAGCAGGAAGGTTTGCATTCCGTGCTTTTTTATGAGAGTGTGAATTAAATGAGGCCACTCCAGTGGAGACCGGGAAGAAAAAAAGAAATCTCTAAAAATATGTGTAATATGGGACCGTCTCCAAAGACACTCCTCATTTGTGGTCACGTTGTTGTGGGTTTCATTTTTCTCTTTCCCCTCTTTTCGTCCATCTATTGTGCCACGAGATTACGCAAATCAATTAATTAACCCACCCTCTTTAGCTGTAATGGGCTTTTCCGCCGAGCAGGAGTATCATGTTTTCAACTGAGCGCCGGATTAGTTTTAAAATTAGAAACTTTGTCTGGGGGAGTTTAAATAAGGAATGCATTTGACATTATTCATCGCAGGACATCTTTGCTGGCGTACGTTGCTATGGTAATCCTGCCACTGGCAACATTCCAGTAATAGATTGATTTAGGCCTTGTTATTCTATACACACAGAAAAAAAACAACCCACACACACACACAGGAACGGGGGAGAAGACAATATTGTTTCCATTGTGCCCCTGCCTATGTGTGTATGTGTGTGCGCGTGCGCGCGTCTTTTGTCGTATCAATCTGCAAAGCACCGTATCGATCTGCCAAAAGATGTTGCCTCTAATGTGCTCGGCTACGAAGAGGAGGGGGTGAGGGAGGGGTGAAGGGGGCGTCGGGGGGAGGAGGGGGTGGGGGGGGGGCTTTCACTTAGCCTCCGAGCTCTTAAGAAAACATCTATCTGTCAAGATTTCCTCGGCTCGGACGAGGCGGGGAGGTGGGTGGGCGGGGTCCGGAGCAGGCAGGTGGCACGCACATGCACGCACACGCACGGAGGGGAGGGGACAGGGGGGCAGAGCGGATCAGCGATCGTTAAAAATAGCAACAGCATCAAGCGTCCAAAACACACCTCGGCGAAGCTCCGGCTTGTGTTTTTATTTTTTTATTTTTTGTTTACACTGTGGGAGGCAAAGAGCCGGCGCATCTCGGCGAGCTGTTAGTTTGAGCTGGCGAACCTGCGCTCCGAAGTGAATCACCGTCGATGCCAGGGTGCCGCAACTGATCTGTCCTCTGTTTGCTTGTTGCTGTTGTTTTTTCGGTGTGATAAACAGGGATCGGGATGGGAGGTTAATGGCAGAGAGAGCGTGAGACCCTCTTTGCATCGCAGTGGCCCCCGGCGATGACACCGGCCTTTATAAACCAGCGGTGCGGTGCTCCCTGGAGAAGTGGGCGGACCCTTCATTCACACCCTGTTCTTTAAAGTGGCCCATCCAGCAAAGGACAGTCAGTGACATGCGAGACCACTCTGCTCAGTTTGGCCACAAATCAGCCTGTGGTATTTGCACATGGTCACCTCATTTCTGCTGCTCGACCTCAGGGCACCAGGGTTTACGAAATGATGTAATTAGTGACCTAATACTGCCCCACAGACTAGTGAAAGACAATTACATAATTATGCCTTGTGGGTGAAGCACTGCTTATTTCTTAGTCCATCCAATTCATCCAGCTGCTCTCTCACCTTGCCAGCGTTCCGTGTTAGGCCAGTAGTTTCTTTAGGTAACTCTCTCTTGGAGCAGCTGGTTTGCAACAAGATAATGTAGACCACAGTTTGCCACTTTTATAATTAGTTGACCAGGAGAAGATGTTTGCAAGTGAGAAATTAAATTTCAGTTTGAACAGCTTGATTCATCTGACCTATGCACTCTTTTCTCTAAAGGTGAAATAATTTAAAGCCAACTGACAAAATTGCAATTTGGCAACATCATCAGTCTTCATCAGGCCTAAATTTAGCCAATCTAAATTCTCACTCTAACCCACGAAGGCAATGAGTACCAGCCAATGGGAGACAGCGCAGGGTGGGGGTCATGCCCTCGCCATCCTATGAAAACAAATTCAACCACTTGGCTTGCAGACACTACTGAATGATGCACATCAGAGATGCTGACTGAAAAATAAGTGGGTATACTCCATATACCCACGTATACCCTGCACTACACCACTGGCCAAGGCCCATTTGTTGGACCCCAGGGCCTGAGCCACCATTTAGCTCTCAGCAGGGAGACGGCTGAGTGCGTGCTTGTGTGTGTGTGTGTGTGTGTGTGTGTGTGTGTGTGTGTGTGTGTGTTGTGAGAGGCAGGATGAGGGCGAGAGGGAGACAGAGAGCGGCCGCCCCTCCTCTCTTATCTCTCACTTAACAAAAGCCTGTGATGAAGACAACAAGCGCTCTCTCCCTCTGCTCTCTGTCTCTGCGCCGCTCCCGCCTTATTTCGTCTGTAGCTCTCCCCTGTTTAACTGTCAGGGCGCTAGTTGAACATGGCAGCCTCGACACTTTTCACATCTCGAGCTCTTTGTTGCGTGCGCTCTCACGTGTCCGCGCATCTTTGTGCGTGCGTGTGCGCGGTGGAGAATGAGACAGAAGAGGAGTGTGTTTTCCCCACCCGCGTGGTTCCTTGTTGCGCAGTTGTATTTAGCACTGGTTGGCTGCAAAAACACAAAACAAAAACCAAAAAAAACAACCCGTGTTTTGTGTACTCGTGCCCAGAAATGCAGCCCAGTTTTACAGCTGGCATGCGATTGTGATTCTTGTGATCACATTGCTGTTTGTTGGTGTTTGTACTTTACTTGGTTTACTGGTCAGTTCAGTCCACATAATTATGTCACAACTTTTTCACTTTGGCAAAATTATCAACACGTGTTGTTTCATTAATGGCAAAAAAAAAAAAAAAAATCATGTTTACTTGTTACTTATGTCTATTTTAGAACCTGCACTTTCTTACTTTTACTTGAGTAAAAGAGTTGAATTGGTACTTTTACCAGAGTATGTTTTACACAAGTATTTGTACTTTTACTTAAGTACAGAATGTGAATACTCTGACGTTACAGCTGGTACCTACAACACATCTCCTGGTATGTGGTACAGTGTTAGTTCACTCTCTATTCTTTCTTTCTTTCTTTCTTTCTTTCCTTCCTTCCCTTTTTTTGGGCTAATTTGAGTGCAGGAGAGACACTTTGTCTCTCCATGAATCAATCCTCTGTTTGATCCACATTGCCTTCCTTCCCTTCCTTGATCACAGTGTGTCGCTGACCACATTTCAGATTTGATTCTGTTACACATTCCTTGGTGCATCTTGGCTTTTTGTTCCTTTTTGCGTTGTTATGAAATGCCATATCTAATTGGTTGTGTAGCATCATGCAGCTGTGTTTTTTCTGTGTGTAGGAAAAGCAAAGGAGCGTCTTTCACACTTGTATATGGCTATTACCATTTCATATATCATATCCTCGGTATTGATGTTTACATGTTACTAGATGGATAACAAAAACTTGAAATATAGAAAAATTGGCAAAACATCCACCATCTGTTTTCGCATGACCAACTTGGTGGTTGCCAGAATAAAGTTGCAGTTGAACTGGCTGGTTACTGGGTGGCAGTGTGGCGTGATGCTTTAGAGTCCCCTGTGTTGGAGTAGGTGCCAAACCCGTTCTTAATGTCCCTCCGATGCATGAAATGGTTCAAGTCGACAGAGGTGATGATGCAGACGAGGTGATGTCATTAACAGTGTCATGCTAGAATGAGTAAAATGACGCTGGCGCTCTGGCCATAACACCAGAAAAACAGCCCAAGAGTCTCTTTTACAGCTATAATGATGTGAATAATCAGAATGACATTCACATCCGCAAACCCACAGAGAGTCTGCCACGCTGTCTGAAGCAGTCTGCAGTCCATCCTCTCTCATTTGTTTATTGCACCTAGATAAAGAATGTTTGTGCATCGTCGCTGTTATGGTAGAACAATGGAACGATCAGAGCTCGCTTGATCGCAATCCCTGCTTCAACTCTGCTGAAACATGCAGAGTGAAGACAAAAATCCAACTTGTACAGCAGCTGTGGAATGTGAATTCAGCCCGAGTCGATTAACCAACCTGAACTACTGAACAGCGTCAGCTTCACATGTACTTATGTCAAGCTCACATCATTGTACCCAGCTCTTCCCATCTTTCATGTCTTGTCTCTTTGAACCCATTAGGCATCTGCATTGTTTCATCACAATTATGTGATGAGTGACACTCAGATACATTCAGACTGCAGACAAATGTGGCCCAAATTCAATCTTTCAAAGGCAGTTTGAACACCACAACTCCTATTATTATTACTATTTGAATGCAAACCAGGCCCCTTTAATATGTGTTCCTAATTCCAATATGTACATGATATTTTGCAATGCGACTGCTGTCTCAACACTAAGTTGCATTCATCTGACCATCATGTCATTGAAGTGCGACAAGCGCTCCATGATTCTGCGTCCCATGGAGGAGGAGCCTGGATACAGGTCGCCTGGATACAGGTCGCCTGGAGAGCAGTGAGAGTGTTGCAGAGGCGGTCACAGACATAGTTAAAGGTCCTTCTTGTCATTCAAAAACTATAAATGAGGTTTGCGTCAGTGAAGCAGCTAAAATGTCGCTCAGCCCACCATTGAGTCCGACTGCATCCAAACACTCTGTTGTACAGATGTTGCAGCCATTGCACTTCAAAAAGGCCACAGCAAAAAAAGAAAACAAAAACTGGCTCTTCATTTTTTAAATCTTTTGCTTAAAATCATTTCACTGTAATCTTGCTGACTTCGGTTGTGGAGAAACTTTATTAGTCGAGACGAGATGCCTCCATATTAATTTCTGTAAACGGAGTGTGTTCCTGCATGGTCACATCACCTCAGGACCTCTTTTGCACATGTAGGTCACTTCAGGGATGCATTTAGTTCACACTCAGAACTGATACAAGTTGCATTTAGTGTGTGATGTGGATGAGCACACAGAAATGTGGAATTCTCAAAAAGAAAATCCATACTCTGCAATAAAGACCTGCTGTGTGACGCAGTCTGCCGAAAGAGACGGCTTGAAGTACCCACAATAAGTGATCGACAATAACCGTTGTAATTACTGTCTCTAATAACAAGCACGTGCACTGAAATAAAACAGCTAGAAAGATGTGAGATGAAGTGGAACAACGTTTACAACGTCTGACCATTAGACTTCCTGTCTGCTAATAATTACGTACACATCATCTTTTCAGGTACTGGGGCCAAACAAACACGTCACGGCCCGCAATCCTCCACATTAGGCTGCGACTCATCCCTGCCGCCTCTCACTCTCCCGCACCTCAGCAGCTGAAGTAGTTCTTCTCAGCTTGTAATGCGGAGGAAATGGGTGAGCAGCCCCTCTAATTACGCTTCACCCACTGACACTAATTTACATACAAACACAATCACGCACCGATCCAAACCTTCATTACGAGTGGACTCTATTCTGTCGGGCGCAATATTCCGCCTGCTGTCCCCGTTTCTTAGCGCCGCCGCTCAGTCGTTACGCTAAATGAGAGGCACAAGCCGGCGTTGTTCCCGGTGACTCGGGGACATCTTTTGAACAGAATATCCGCTGAGTGAGAGGAGGACGACGCAGACGAGCCGGTGGAGTGAGCTCATCCTCCCTGCTTTTTGTCTTTTCGCATGTTTGGCATTCTGTGGGGGCCTCGGCGTCCTAAATGTTGCATGTAGCCCTGAGTGCTCACACTTTGTACCACACACACACACACACACACGCACAGAGAGAGAGAGACACACACTGTGCATAGACTTAAAAAAGCCCTATTGTAGAGGTGATGCAGTGTGTGAGGGAGGGGGGGTCAACCGACCTCCGCTGAGACTGGTTGGTGTGAGTGCGTGTCAGCACAAGTGGGTTAGAGAGATTGATGAACTGGTGTGGAGGGAGAAGGGAACACCTTAATCGGGTTAAAAGAAAAAAGAAAGGCAGGGTGATTGACACAGCTGGGGGCCTGTTTGACTGACACTCCAACAGCGGCAGTCCTACTGGACGCAGCCCCCGCATCACGCAGGCTCATTTGGAACTGTTTGAACACGCGAAGGGGCCAATGGAGTGGAGGGGGTTTGGAAGTTCTGATCCATTGGTCGACAGGAGGGGAGGGGGTCGACTCCTCGCCTCGTCGTTCAACTCCCGCCGTGGCAGCGCAAACAGTCGATCGCGCCGTTAATTTGCGCGACGTCAACTTACCTGAAACTGGGAGAGGAGCGCGCGCGAGTGTCAATCACAGCCGAGCCACCTCCCCCTCTCCCCACCCACATCTCCCACCCGCATCCCCTCCACTTGTGTAGGCGCTCTTCTTCTTCTTCTTCTTCTTCTTCTTCTTCTTCTTCTTCTTCTTCTTCTTCTTAAGACCGGAACCGTTTACGCGCGGCGGCGCTCAGTCGTTAACAGGGGCGCATCGCACCGAGGCACCCGCACCCGCACCACATCTCCTCCCCGCACGCCGAACCTTCTTCGAAAGAGAGAGAGAGAGAGAGAGAGAGAGAGAGAGAGAGAGAGAGAGAGAGAGCGCGTGAAGATTTCAGCTGCGCGTGTGTCCGTGTGTGCGCGCACGGTTGGATGTAGTGACGTGGGGGCGAAGCAGGAGCGGCAGCAGCGGCAGGAGGAGGAGGAGACGGCGGGGCGGCAGCGGCGGAAAGAGAAGAAAGATGGAGGGGTGGCTGTGGTGGAGGAGGAGGAGAGCGGATCTTTCCGAGTGGCCGCATCAGCTGCTTCAGTGACGGAGAGGGAGTGAGAGAGAGCGAGCGAGAGAGGGAGTTTGTGTGTGCGTGAGTGAGTGAGCGCGCGTGTGGTTAAGAAAGAGAAGGAGAGGGGAGGAGGGGGGGGGGGTCGAGAGAGAGCGCGAGAGAGAGAGAACGAGAGAGAGATGGCACTAGGCTTCAGCATCCTAAACACACGGGAACGGTGCGCCGCCGAGACTGGAGACCCGGACCCACCCGAAGCAGCAGCAGCAGCAGCAGCAGCAGCACAGCAGCAGCAGCGCTCGCCGCTCCGCCGACACGCTTCCTGCCCGCTCGGCAGCGCCCGCAACTCAGTGAGAGGTGAGTGTGGGAGTCGCTCGGCGCTCGATCGCAGCGTAAACTTCAAGCGGAGGCAACTCTCGTCTTGTAGTTGATCACTCGGTGTGGTGGGAACCGCCGATGTCTGCTTCACTGTTTTCAGGGGACTTCACGTCAGGACGGAGTAAACGCTACTTATTTCATTGCTATTGTTTTTATTTTACTTATTATTATTATTATTATTATTTTTTTTTTTACTTATAATTATTTATTTTTTATTTTTACATGCTTTCCCGATTTTAAGGAATATTTACCAGCGTATTTCCACCTGCCTATACTGAGGTAGGATTGTAGTTTAGACGTGACAAAATGAAAAGTTAAAATTATAAATCAGATTAACGAATTTAAAGAGTTCCTCCCATTTATTTTATTTCAGTTTTTTATTTTTTTTTTTTACCAACCTAAAGAGATGTTTCAAATGTTTCTGTGACTTCTAAATGTAATCTGTATGCGTTTAAAAAAAAAATGTTGAATCAATTGTGCTTGCTTTACAAGCCGCAGTTGGGATTTTTCTTTTTAGTTTTCTAAAGGAAAGAGACAGACGAAAACTTCTCGATGAAGTCACTCGTGCCACTCCGATGCCAGCGCCCTCTTGTGGCACTTAATTGCGCAGCACATGAACGTCTCAACAGGTTTAAAGTGGTCTACCTGTCAGTTTCAAAATATCAGATGTTGTTCATGGTGTGATTAAAAATAAACACACAAGCAAAGTTCAGACAGGTCTCTCCCTCTTTAAAAGTGGAAGCCAGGCTAATTATTGTTCTTCAAGGCGCGCATTTCATTTGACCAGAGTTCTTTGCTTCTCTTTTGAAGCCGGCTTGCGAGAGAAACCCAAAGTCCAAGCTATTCCCCCTCCTCTTGCATTTGGTGGTGTCATGTTGAACGAGCGTGACCGGAGTCTCTCCGCCGTGACCTTCTCTGCGGCGCACGTTCGCTGAAGGCAGCGATCGAGGAGGGAAGGATGTGGAACGCGAGCAAAGACTTATTGATATTCAAACAGACGGAGGGAGCCAGAGAGGGGCTTCGCAACGACTGAGGGAGAGGGCGTGAGGTGGAGAAGAGGGGGAGAGAAAGATGCTGGGGGATCTTTTCTTTTCTTCCGCCTGGCTCCTGGCACAGACATTAAGATGCTAATCCTGCTGGCTTTTTTTTTTTTTTTTGTGTCTCTCTGTCTATAATTCATTGCATTTCGCTCCCGCCCTCTCAGTCTTGCACTTTTCTCCTGCTCTCCGTCTCCTCCGCACCGTCACGGGCTCTCCCCTCAGATTAGCGCTCCTGGCGAAGGGATTCCAAGTCTAATTTTGTGCTATTTCAGATGATTAGGCTGCGAAATGGGACAGAAGTGCGCGGGGTTTGGCGCAATTAGAAGAATACTCGGCGGAGCTTTATGGCACTGATTAGCGGAGCTGCCATCCACCCTCCCCGCATGGCCATATTAGCACAAAACCAGCTGTTGTTTATTTGCGGGGATTGGCATTTGCCGGGTGTGTTTGTGCTTTTAACTGTGGTTTCGCTCTGTGTGTGTGTGTGTGTGTGTGTGTGTGTGCGCCAGAGGTTTGGCTAAGCCCTAAGGATGCAAGTTGTTTTCAATCAGCTCTGTAGTTACCAGCTGTGCCCTCGCATTGCCCCGCTGGGGCGCAGCCTCTCTGAGTGTATACACACGCACACACACACACACGCACGCACACATTCAAACTTAATGCATATTGTTCAACCTCCTCCTGCAAATTCGCCATTTCATCTTCGCCTTCTTGTCCCCACTTTGTCCGCAGGCATTAATCATCGCTCCGCCCGTCTCTGAGGACCCGACGGAGGGCCGAGCCCCCCACCGGCCCACCCCACCACCAGACACCCTTGCCCCTCCCCCCCTCTACCTCCACCCCTCCCAACATCAGGCGCAGCTCAATCCCTCACCTGCCATGGTGACATGACGCAATCCTGAGTTGGATTCCTTTTCTTTCCCAGACAGTCTCTCCCTCGGCGGGGGGGAGGAGGGGGAGACAGACTCGACTCTTTTTATTTCCGGGGGGGTGGGGGGGAGGTCGGGCTCTGACAAAAAACAGATAATAGACGTTTCCCTTTCCTACGCCACGCCCGTCCTCGCGCCATGACGGTGGCCGTGCGCTTCCGCCGCCACCTGCGCCGCCTGCTGCTCCTCCTGGCCTCCTGCTGCCTCGTCTCCCTGCTCCTCTCGGCCTACTTCCTCTTCACCAACTCCTCGCCCGCCATGCAGCTGGGACAGCCGCCCGAACCCGCCTGCTCCCAGCCGCTCTCGGCGTACCACCAGCTCCCCTACCCGTACCCGCCCAACCCCCCGCACACCCACGTCCAGACGGAGCCCGTGGTGCTGGTGCTGGTGGAGTCCCAGTACTCCCAGCTGGGCCAGGACGTGGTGGCCATCCTGGAGTCGGCGCACTACCGCTTCCGCATGGAGATCGCCTCGGGCAAGGGCGACCTGCCGCCGCTGACGGAGAAGGGCCGCGGCCGCTACTCGCTCATCATCTACGAGAACCTGCTCAAGTACTCCAACGCCGACGCGTGGAACCGGCAGCTGCTGCACCAGTACTGCACCGAGTTCCGGGTGGGAATCATCGGCTTCTACCGCTCCACCGAGAACTCGCCGCCGCTCCTCAAGCTGCGGGGCCTCCCGCTGGTGCTCAGGACCAATCAGGCGCTGTGGGACTGCTGCGTGGTGTCCAGCTCGCCTCTCCTCCACCTGACCAAGCCCGGCACGGACCGCGGACCTTTGCCCGGGGACGACTGGACCTCCTTCTCCTCAAATCATTCCACCTACCAGGCGGTGCTGCACGCCCGGGCCAAGGAGGGAGCGGGCGCCAGCAGCGGCGACAGCCCCGGCCTGGCCTTCATCTCGGGACTCCAGGCCACCGTGGTGCAGGACTTGGGACTCTACGATGGCGTGAGGAGGGTGCTGTTCGGCCAGGGCTGGGATACTGGCTGCACCGGCTCATCCTGGTCGACGCCATCTCCTACCTCACTGACCGGAAGCTAACGCTGGGCCTGGATCGGCACGTCCTGGTGGATATAGACGACATTTTCGTGGGGAAGGAGGGAACGCGCATGAACACCAAGGACGTGAAGGTAACGAGCACTGAGCGTGGTGGTGGTTTGATTGAATTTGACCACAGATTACGCATGGGGTCGCACAAGATGTAGTGCATGCCAAAGAAAAAAAGTTTGCAGTATCTAGTTAATGACAAGTGACTCGTGGTTTAAACTTGAAAGAAAGGCGACAGTCAAGGTTTGAGCTTCAAGAGGATGAGATTCATTTTCAGTGGCGTTCACCTCAGTCGCGTTGGTTCTCACAGAGTTCCTGTCAAGCAGAGGAAGAGCAGGTTTCCAGTGTCGTCAGTTTGAATTAACTTGGACTAACCACATTATGGAAAGCATAGTCAGAAAAAAGTTTGCATTAACTAGTTAATGACAAGTGACTCGTGGTTTAAACTTTAAAAAGAGGCGACAGTCAAGGTTTGAGCTTCAAGACGATGGGATTCATTTTCAGTGGCATTCACCTCAGCCACGTTAGTTCTCACTCGCTTCTCACCTGTCAGGCAGAGGAAGAAGAGGTTTCCAGTTTCATCTGTTTGAGTTAAACTAGATTAACCTTCGTCCTCACATGTCATCCAAAATAGCAGAAACGTAAGGAGCACAACATTGACTGAAGCAGGACCTTGTGATGGCAATTGAAGTAATTTAACCAGCCAAAAAAACGATGTAATTACAACAAAAGCTTTAACATAGATACTAAACATAAGATACTAACATTAAGTTTATGTGAATCGTTGCCTCCAACAGAGCACAGACAAGGGTGCATAAATCAATGTCAATGTTTTTTTTTTTTATTTGTTGTCATCTGAACAAAGGAGCTGGTTGAACGGAGGAGTGAAATTTAAACACAATACTGAAGTGAACAATCCAATGAGCAAAGTTTCAGAGGAAATTCTCCACTGCAAGACAAATTGAATGTGAAGGAAATAAGTCTCCTTTTTTTTTTTCTTTATAAAAAAAAAATGTTGTTAAAGGAAGCTGCTTTTCAAAAGAAAAAAATAAAGGAAGTCGATTCAAAGTGAAAGTCGCCAGTTAAACCTTAATTGCAGTTAGAACAAACCGCAAGACGCTTGTGTGAAATCACTTCCCACAGCTCTCCATAAGCGCAATGCAAAGTTTTAGATTTGTATATATATATTTATATATGAAAAGGGGCCAAACTCCATTAGATTAAAAATGGGACCATGTCCCAGATCATTAAAAACTAAACACATAAGTGCCCTGTTGAGGGAGAAGGGAAGGGTAAGAAGTGGATTAAAGTGCATAATTATGCCAAACTGACGAAAAACTTTTTTGTGCGCAGTGGCAGACAGACTCCTGATCGGAAACAACCAACTGAGCGATTTCTGTTAGAAAAGGTTAAATAATGTTACAGGATTTGGGGATGCTTCACTCAGCCATCAGCTTGGAATTTAAAATGACTGATGATAACAGGATGTGAGAGTAGACGGAGAAAGACGAGCAGAGACACCAAGGCAGGAATGGACGGAAAAACTGAACCTGAAGTGTTTCTGTTTTCTTTATTTCTTTTAATCAATTCTAACCAAAAGTTATTATCTACCAGACAAACACGTGTTTCAGTGTTTCCTGCTTCTGGCTAAGTTGTTCCTATTAAATTCTACAATCAGTTCTGTAATACACATTTCTTTTCAGATTTGATTATTCATCTGTTAGTTGGTTGGTTAGATCGCGACCATGTTTAAGAGAAGGGATGAAGTTTGCTTTTAACTCCTTTCAACTCCTGAGCGCGGCCACTCATGGCAACGCAGCAAGAAAAAGACAAACAAAACCTCCTGCAAGAGGTTTTAAAGAGGGTTTTTCAGATGATTTCAACCTCAAGGGCTGTTCAGAGCGCTTGACACAGGCGTGCGTGTAAGCCTGCGTGTTGAAGTGCATGTATGTTATGCAGCTACTACTTGTGTGTGTGTGTGCGTGCGTGCGTGTGTGTGTTTGGGTACAGCAGGAGGAGATCTCAAATAGAGCCGGAGCCAGAAGTAAAGAGGCCATTTAAGGGAACAAAGGCGCGTAGTGAAAGAGAGAAAGAGGAGCGATGAGAGTGAGAAAGAGGGCCAGTGAATGAGCCAGTGAAAAGATGAATGGCACTTATTCCTCTTTTCCCACGTTCCTCCACTATGGGAAGCTAAAGGAGAGTCAGCCGTGCAGGCCGCCTCTCAGGACGACCATTGTTTTGAAACACACGCTTGTGTGAGCAAACACGCGCGCAAATACACACACACACACACGCAAACATTGCGCACGCACATTTCCAGCAGACAAACGCGCTCATTTGCACCCAGGCATTTCAAGAGAAGGTGTGGAAGAAGGTGTGTAGATTTATTATATACCCATCCATCCATCCATCCATCCATCCATCCATCCATCCATCCATCCATCTTTTATACCTGCTTCCTTCTCTCAGCGTCGCAGGGTTCTGCTGATCCATCCCAGCTGTCACAGGGCAAAGGCAGGTTACACCCTGGACAAGTGGCTAGTTCATCACAGGGCTTTATTATATAGGTTCATTTAAAAACTATATGTATAATAGCAACTCAGGGTTGCAGAAGTGTACATGTAACGCTTTCACACAAGGAATTTCCTTTGAAATGACGTTCGGCTCTCAGGGTCGTTTGAGTGAAGCAACATTTGTTTTGGTAGGTTTTCATGCGTAGCATGTGTGTGTGTGTGTGTGTGTGTGTGTGTGTGTGTGTGTGTGTGTGTGTGTATGTGGGAGAGCTAAGACAGGTGAGATTTATGCTGATCTGAAGTGATGTGATGTGAGCTTAACCCAGGGGTGTCTACCCATCGCTCTGCAGCCACAGGATATACATCAGTGCGCGTGTGCGAGAGTGTGTGAGTCTCTGCTTTAGATTAGAATGTCACTTTCCGTCAGTGGCTGACACTCGTCCCATCAGGAGCTGAGGAGGAGGAGAGGAGAGAAAAAAAAAGTAGAAATCCCAGCAGATGCCTAACCTGTCTGTGGCTGGAACGTGGAGAGGGGATGTGACGGGAGCGGAGGAGGGCAGCGGGAGAGGAGAGGAGTTCCACTCTCGGATACAATAAAGGCGTTTGTATCCCAGAAAAAAGGTGAAGGGAGGACGTTTGCAAAAAAAGTGAAACGCACAGCCCCGGCGCGGCGTGGTGCGTTCGGGGGTTTTCATTCCGAGTCGACCACGCTCTTCAGCTCCGTGTCATAAATATACATGAGGATGAACCAGCACCGTAACAGAAGGACAGGGAGGTGGGGATGGAGGGATACAGACTGGGGTGGTGGTGGCGGGGGGTGTTGGGAAAAAAAAAGAGAGAGTGATGGAAACAGAGGCACTTCACCAACCTGACAGCGAGGAGGAGCGGGAGGAAAAGGAAGAAGAAAAAAACGCCGTGAGGGAATTGAGTTGGAAGGGAGGCAGGGAGGGGAAGACACCTCGGGGCGAGGGTGGGGGTGGGGGGGGGGAGTGGGAGGATGGCTGTGGGTAACTTTCAGAGAGACAAAATGCTGCGGGGCGGTGGGGGGGTGAAGGGAGAGCGTGGTGATTTATGCCAGCTTACCCCCCGGGTGGGTGGATGGAGGCAGGCAGAGCCTCAGGTAGACACTTCTCCTCACTCTCAACCGCTACAGGCTCATTTTGACGGACGGGTGCACGTGAATATCGTGCACTACAGACGCTTCATCCCCACCACCCCACCCCTACGGATACTAACGGGGGGGCCCACATCGTTGCGGGTGGGTGTGGGGGACATCGATTAAAAAGTTTTTGGCACAAAGTGTCATTGAGGAGCCGCTCCAGTTCCGGGGGGCCTCGCAGCATCAATCCAGTTTAAGGCGAAGGTGACAGCTGAAATGTGCACGGCCGGCGTGTGAGCGGCATGCAGAGGATCCGTTCAATTTAGCTGAATGAAAAAAAGAATGAGTAGAAGCTGCGGTCGCACGACTGAGCAAAATACCTACCGTTGAATTTTGTTTTCGCGTCAGCTGTTGATGATCTCATCTCGGGTGCTGACGGCGCGTTTTAGTCGAGAAACAGCAGTCTGGCGCTTTGAAGCGATGAATCGTGTGACCGATCAACAAGACTGCGATGTATGTTGTTTGTTTTTTTTGGCACAGCAGCTATTTTTTGCACTCTTAATGAAGCAGCAGCTCGACAGCCGACCCTTTCTGGGAAGCGCTGAGGCCGTTTTCAGGATGGCAGCGTCACTTTTGCTCCGCTCAACCTCCGGAGACCAGACGGCCGTGGAGGATCTGCAGCCAAGACTGGTGGCTTCAGTCAGGGAGGGGCTTCCCAAATTTAACAAGCTAGAGTGGAAGCAAGACATTCAGACACATTTTCATCGAGTTGTGTTGGCTGGTGGTGGTGGGAGGGGGGGGGTTACTGTGACTCCAATCAGTCGGCTGCACTGTTTACACAGCGCAATTCAGCTTTTGTTTGGTTTATGAAAGGTTTTAAACTTTCACCAATTATATCTAAAATTAAAATGATTTTCTTTTTTTCTTTTTTTTTATCTCCAAGTCTCCGTCGGAAGGGAGACACAGTCGAGGTTCGACAATGGGGCTCGATCGAAGCTTAATGTGTCGACGTGTCTTTGTGTTCCGAGAGTGATGGCGTCAGTGAAAGTATTCAAAGTGGTTTCTGACTCTTTCATTTTCTTGCGACCTTCAAGAGCATTTCTGAGTTCTTTGTCCCTGCGAGATGTTTGTGTGCTTCCACGCTTGTGACATTTTGGAATTTTTCTTTTACGAAAACAACCCACACGCACAATGACGCAATGTTTTTTCAAGGCGGCGATAATTCTTTGTAAGAAATTAAAACGTTCAGACGTTGACGTCCTGCTGCCATGGCGGCGAACGCTCGTGCACATCATGAGAAATAATTGCCAAAAGGCACAAAAAAAGCGCAACTACCCCTGTGGCTCCAAGCAGAACGACCGCTCGCAGGATGTAACCGAGTGCGATACTGACCAATTAGTGTTGTGGCTCCGCTGTTGGAAATCCCGTCCTACCTCTGGTAAAAGCCACCAGTCCCCCTGTTTCCTGTCACGGCGAGGAGATGGAGGCAGCTAAGGAGAGGCGGAGACGGGAGCCAATTAAAACGGTCCCCTCCTTCTCTCGGTGCTCTTCATTAGTCTCACATCGCCAGTTCATCTGGTGACAAAACAACACCTAACGCCCACCCCCAACCCCGCCCCCCCGCAACTAGCCTGCACGCACTCCCTCTCTCCCCCCTCTCTCTCTCTCTGTCTCTCTCTCTCTCTCTCTCTCTCTCTCTCTCTCTCTCACACACACACACACACACACAGACAGACACACGCGCGGCTGGGGCTCGTCTATTGAAATGAGTCTGGGCAAGGCCCCCCACCGGTGACATTTCCTCAAAATGAGGTATGATGCCACACAAGACATCCCATCAATGATACATGTGTGTTGATCCTTGTCTTCTTTAATTCATCACCCTCCTCAAATCTGTCAGGAAGACACTCCGGGTGGGGGGCGGTGGTGGTGGGGGGATGGGATGGAGTCGGGGGGGGGTGGAGGGGGGGTCTAATTTTCATCATCAGATTCTTCCTCTGTCAAATCGACCCTTTTCACTTCTTCCTCTTCTTCAGTTTCTGTTCAATCACTTTCCCTCCGACCCCTCTAACCTCCCCTCACCACCCCTCCCGCACGCCGACCATTGATCACTATCTGTGGCCCCCCTATTTGTATTCCTCCCTAAACCTCTCATTCATCCAAGTTTCCACTCTCTTTCTCCCCAAGGTGCTACCTGCCACGGTTTTAACAAAGTCTAAAAGGTTTAACATTGTGAAAGCGTCGTCTCTGAGTTTAAGGCTGAGTTCGCCGGTGGTGAAACAGACGTTTGGCCGCTTTTCATCTAATCTAAAAGGAGGCATCGCAGCGAGGTCGCGCCGACCGTCGAGCTGCTGTTTTTACGACCGCCTGTTAAAACATAACCGTTCAAAAAAACAAAAAAAACTCAAGTGTCGCGCAAATAGTCTACTTTTCCACCTGGCAGCAAGCGTCTTGCAGCCCTTTTAAGGAAGTAATTGCATATATTAAGCAGGTGGGGGGAAAATGATGAAGGAGCTTGGAAAAAAAGGACGGTCATTTTCTCCTCTTTCATTACTTTGTGTTTGGTTTGACAGGTAAAATCAGTGCCACTTCCAAAAGCCTTCCAAAAAAAAAGTCATTTTACCTTCATAACCAAAGCTTGTTTGAACGTCCGGCAATTAGATTGGCCATTGTGCGTGTAAAACAGCCAACAGTGCGGCGGCTCTGAATGAGAGGGACGGTGAAGTGAGCTGACGTGCGTCGACCTGATTGCTGCCTCGTCGGTCCTGCTGCGGATTAGCACCCAAACAAAGGAGAAACTCTGCAAGATGAAAATAATGAAAAAAAATGATCAGAAGCAGCATTGAAGAGTTCTTGGCTTGGCGGTGCGGAATTTATTGTGCAATACTTAATCTTTAGGCCTAATTAAGTATGATGCACATTTGCCACTTAAGTCAATGGAACCGAGCTCGTTCCATCTCCGTCCACCGCCGGGCCAAGTCTATTACATAAGTAATGAAGAAAAGGCATAAACAGTGTGGAGAGGATTAGAAGAACCAGCGAAGAGGGACTGAACAGGAGGAAGGGAAACGGCTTGTGGTCTTTGGTTATGTGAGGGGGCTTTGAAAGTTCAGTTTTTTCCCTCCCGCCACCCCCACCCTTTTCTTTTTCCTGGCGTCAGGTGATAGATATCCCGCGTGCTGCGCTCCGAAACAGATGGCGTTAATGATTTTTCAGAACGACAAAAGTCGAAAGGCGAGACGGGCAGAAAACGGAGACGACGTGCGAGGAGCCAGAGAGGAGAAGAGAACAGGATATTGCCTCGAGCATAATACATCTGACATCTGCACTGGTCGGTCGGTCGGCCCCCCTCCTGATCTGGACAAGCAGGACGATCACAGGCGGCTCTGCGGGGAAGGAGACATTTCACAGAGTGGAGGGGAAGAAGAAAAACCCCTGCTTGATGACTATGTATCGGGTTCATTCTTTATTAAAACAGTCAAAAGAGAAGAAAAGTCACCGCAGTGTGTCACAGCGACAAATGCACCTGTCAACAAGTAAATCATCTGCGTAACTTCTCCTTTTTAATTAACAATCTTCGCCAGCGCCCTCGTTTTTTCTTTTAAATCCAAATTCCCCGTGAAAGCGTGGCCGCGCTACGCATCTCCTCCCGACGGATGAGGCAGGGTTTTTTTTTTTTTTCTTTTTTTCTTCTTCTTGCGGTCACAGCAATCACTGCAACTCAAATCCTTGAGACGCTGCCAAGTAGAATTTAGTGCAATGCCAAAGCAATCACGAGCACCTTGGATCCATGAACGCGAGCGAGGGGATTCGTAAGATGGGAAAGGCTGCGCGAGAGTGACGCAGCGGGACGGGGGAGCAATGGGGATGAAGCGAACCGAAAAGAAGAAGAAGAAGAAGAAGAAGAAGAAGGGTGAGACTGGTGTTAACTGGTGCTCATCAAATAGAGATGCCTGTCCCAGTTAAATATGCTGTTGTAAGTGCTGGCGCTGCACGCACGCGGACGCAGTCACTGGAAAAACTTTGCCCCGCTTTTTGTTTTCCGCCCAGAAATTGAACCCCTGCAAATATGTCACTCACACCCGCCCGCGGAATCTGTTTACAAAAGAAGTAATTTTTAATTGCCTCTGTTGTTGTTGTTGTTGTTGTTTTTTTTTCTTCCTGTCTCCCAGCCGAGGCACGAGGCCCGGAGAGGCGGAGGAGGAGGTGGAGGAGGAGGAGGGAGAAATATTGCAGGCTGAGAATGACAGAATGGGGATACGGTGGCGAGGTGCTGGGCTTTAAAAGAGGTGGTTTGTGAGAAGGCGCTGAATGCCAGCTGTCCAGATGCCTGTCCCCCCCCCCCTTTCTGTTTGAACCCCCAAACATTTTCACTGGCATCCCCTCTGCCGCGCGCGACACACAGACACGCACACAGGCGCTGTCGTGTATACGGAGGGGGAAGGAAAAAAGGCCAACAACAACTGGCATTGCTTCTGACACCAGCAGTGTGAGGCAGCTGTGGGATTGGGCACGGAAATAAGGGCTATTGCTTACCGCTCACTAATCACACTGGTGTGTGTGCGTGTGTGTGTGTGTGCGTGCGTGCGTGCGTGCGTGCGTGTGCGCGCATGCCACGTGTGTGTGTGTGTGTGTGTGTGTTTACCTTGATCAGCAGGATTGTCAAGATCTCAGTCCCACCTCCTGCTAATCCAAATCCCCTCTTCTTTCTTATGGAGGATCTCTGATGGCCCATTTTAAAAGCATCTCCAGCTTTGAGCTCGGTGGACCGACTGGCTCCAAGCTCCTCTCTCAACACCCCCCCCTTCCCATCCACTCACAGCTCTCCATGATCTGCAGCCATTCCTCCTCCGGTGGGGAGGAACTTCATGCTCCCTCCGCCAACCGGCACGCCTCGCTCGCCGAGTTCGGCACCGACGAGGGCGACTGGAACCCTCCGTTCCGCTCATTTTGAAAAGGAGACTCGGTAGTCAGGCCACTGCTGGCTTCCAGTGAAAGTTTTTCTGCTTGGAAGAGGAAAATGGTTGTTGTTAGTGCATAGGTTATTCAAGACTTTAGTAGGTACAGCAATATTCTCTGGCCTAGACATTTTTCTACTGTCTGGGCAACAACATTTCGGTGTAGAAGGAATCACTGCTGTGTTTCTTTTTTCAATGACAATGAAGAAAGTCTAAGTCTACAGTTTCCATGTTTCCATTTTTGCTTTTTGATCCAGAGGAGAATAATGTATCAAAGAAGCAAACAAGCAACAAAAAAACTCAATACATTATCAGAGAAAAGACCCATTTAGCCCTCTGTTTACAGCCTGTTTTCCAAAAACATGATCTTTTTTTCTCCCTGGTAAATTGGTGCTGGGTACTGCTGACCCCTAAAGTCTTTACGGAGATGAGATTGGGTTGTGTTAAATGTCACCCCATGTTCAGATCTTTATTTTTCACTCCAGTATAAACAGAAGCACAAAAAAAACTCTCCAGAACTCGTGCATCCTCTTGAAAAAATAGTTTCAGTTTTGTTTGAGATTCATTTGTTCCTCCCTGCATGTTTTGAAGAGCAATCAAAGGCAGAAGCTGGCTGTGGGGATATTGTCACTTACCTGGGGGAGCTATCACAGAGGTCTCAGTGCCCTTTGTGACATCATAAGAGGCTGATTTCCAGAACTGCCTGTTTTAGCTCCTGCCTCCTCAGAAATGGTGCATGACATCACATTTTTGGAGAAGTTTATGGACAATCTGAACAGTACTTACTGAACAATAAGGGTCCTTTAATCATATACCAATAGGTTAAGTCAACTGTATGATGCCCATTGCAAATTTACTTCTTTGAAAACTGTTTTGCTCAGAAAAATAGTGATGTTAAGATACATATATGTATATATATATATATATATATATACATATATGTATATATATATTTATTTATTTATTATTTATTTATTTTTTTGCAAGAATATCCAAAAACATGAAGCAGACAAAAATGCACCATTCTGACGTGTTCAATGGTGACTCACGAGTGAACCAAATGAGTGGGAACATGCGAGGGGAACTGATGTGGTCATTGGTGCCTCAAGTCACGCATCACAACAACGTCCTGCGTGGCTCCTCCACCCGCTGGTGCCGAGCATACAAATGAACTGCACACTTAGGCGCACACCTACGCCCAACCTCGCCGATACCGACACGCACATTAATAATGCATTTTTACAAAGTGTATCGGGAAAAGCATATTGAGTTACAATGCAAAGTTATCAGCAACAAACTTAATTTAATTCTAATGCCTTTGCGTGCACACATTGGCCAGTGCTGTGTGTGTGTGTGTGTGTGTGTGTGTGTGTGTGTGTGTGTGTGTGTGTGTGTGTGAAGATGTAGAGGTTGTCATACCCGAGGAGACAGGTGATCAGATTAGGAAAGTGTGCACATCTGTCAGGATGCAGCCATCTTCAGCGCCATTAGATTAGAGTTAATGAAGACACTTGGTGCATGTGTTTATATCTCTTGGCTCGGGACACGCTCACGCGGGCACACTCACGTGCACTCGCACGCTCCATAGAGCCGAGCGGGTGAAAGCGGCGAAAGTGCCTGGAACCAATTTCCCCTGCTGCGACATCAATTGCGCTCGTCTCAAAAATCGGGAAGGGATCAATTAAAGGCAGATAAATGGAAAGCGCAGTGATTGACAATGGAGTGGGGAGAATGGGGGGGGGGGGGGACAACTTTGGCAAAATGTTTTAAGTGGCGGAGGGGAGAGAAGAGGCAGAGTTGCAGGAGGGGAGAGAGCCAGCCAGCCAGCCAGCCAGCCAGCCAGCCAGCCAGCCAGCCAGCCAGCGGTCTCTGCGCCGCAGCCTTCCTTTCAAATTAGAGCAGCGGCGTCTCTGGGGAATGTGACATTTTTGCGGCGCGGGCGAGGCAGAGATGGAGGTTCAGGCAGGGGTTGGACGGGAGGGGCCGAAGATAAATGGTGGTGGGGGTGGAGGTGGGGCCAGGGGGCGGGGGAAGGGGGTGTATTCAGATGGTAGAGATGAAGGAGCGCTGTGAGGATCGGGAAGCCTGAGACAGAGATGGGAAGCGGAGCTTGAGGGCAGGGGAGGGGAGGGGAAGGGGTGGGGTGGCGGGGGGGTTGCACGCTAATGTAAAGGGATGGATGAATGGATGGAGGGCGGGAAGGTGTGGGGACTGGGTGGGGGCGGGGGTGGGGGGTAGCATTAGCCCACTTCCTCTAGAGGCTACTAATGTACTGACCTTCATTAACTTGCACGACTGTCGGTGTGTGTGAAACTGTGTGCCAGCGAGTCACACTCTCTTTAGTTAACACTCATTACAACGTCTTTGTTTAAAGGCCAGTAAACTAATGAAGCCATTAAATAAGGGGCTGAAAATCCTGATTGGAAGCACCAATAAGTTTAATGAGAGGAAAATGAAAAAAAAAACTTGATCTAATTAGATCTATCTATCTATCTATCTATCTATCTATCTATCTATCTATCTATCTATCTATCTATCTATCTATCTATCTATCTATCTATCTATCTATCTATCTATCTATCTATCTATCTATCTATCTATCTATCTATCTATCTATCTATCTATCTATCTATCTATCTATCTATCTATCACCACAGGCTCTCCTTGATACTCAGCGACAGCTGCGATCTCAAATTTCAAACTTCACCTTCAACCTGGGCTTCTCTGGGAAGTTTTACCACACAGGTGAGTGTCATTCTTTTTCACAACCAGTGGTAAAGAAGCAACATCATGATATTATAACATTATGACATGACTTCATCCTTCCTCCCATTTTGCCTTGCTCTGAATGCAGGATCGTACCGTGACTTCAGTCTCTTCTAAAATTAAATAAATAGAAAAAAACAAAGCAGCTAAACCAAGTGGAAGTTATAAATTGGCTTTGATTTAAGGTCAGTGTATTTTGTAGCTCCAAACAGCGGCTTTCATTTTGAAAAGGTTGCACACATAACGTCTTGGGTTGGGGCCAAACATTATAATGCTTGTTTTTGCTTTTTGGGGGGGCTCATAGCAAAGAATGAACAATGGAACAAATTGTATTTTAAGTGGAAATATTTGCGTTGGCATTTCATACAAAACTATTAATTGAAACATGTATATTAATGCAAGGCAGCGCTGAGTCAATAAAACAGAAACTATCTGTACACCGTGTGACTCACTGCCTTATGCTGTCAAGAGAAGCATACAAAGGGTATTGCTTGTATTATTTTCTGTGCCATCATATAAAAAAAATAGACAAACACTTCTTTTGCGATGACACCGCTGCGTGGGCAATTACCACGATTCTAATTTTGCTTCCCACAATTTTCAAAACTGCATCACATTAACCGGAAATCAATTATTAGGCCTCATGTTGGGACATGTAGACAAGTGTTGTTTGTGCGTCCCACGAAATCGACAGCAAACTTTTGATTTATTTAAAAGGTCCACGCATGATGAGTTTCAAACCCCTCCAAAATGTTATTGTGCCCATGCAGAGCAGTGCAGGATGGAGAGACCCACTGATCTCTCTCTTTGTTATGAGCGTTGTTGTTGTTGTTGTACTTCCACCAAAGTGAAGTAAAGAATTTCTCATTAAAACTCGACTCCACAGATTATTAAGTCAGTGTTTATTTAGAGGAAAACAATCCTCAAATTAATTTTCATTTGAGTTTCTAATCATGAATAATGTTTCAGCTCAATTATATCTAAGCTTGTTGCTGTTGGCCTATTTTACAGTTCAATAAAATCACATATTTAAAAAAGAAAACAACAATTATATTATAATATATAATATTATATCTCATCATTTAGTGGTGATGAGGGTTTTTTTTCCTTTTTCTTTTTTTTTTGCCCTGACCGTTGGGTCCCTGTTTCCAAGGCTCTGGTGCAGTTTCACTGACACATTCTATTGATCTTCGTAGCGTCGATGAGGAGAATGCACTGAAAAGGAAGAAATGGAAGATAATTAGAGTTTTCAAAAAATGTGTCAGAGAGCAGGGCATATTAACAAAACGGGCCTGGTATCACTTTCCATCACCATGGTGTCAGACTGCCACCTCGTTTATATCGTCTGACCTCCGTCTGCAAAATGTTTCACGGTGCTCTCGAACTGCAGTGTGTTCCCTCTTGTCTTCTTGGCTTTTAACTGTGTGTGTGTGTGTGTGTGTGTGTGTGTGCGTGTATGTTTGTGTGTTTGCAGGCACAGCAGAGGAGGATGAAGGAGACGACTTGCTGCTGAGGTACGTGGACGAGTTCTGGTGGTTCCCTCACATGTGGAGCCACATGCAGCCCCATCTCTTCCACAACGAGTCCTCGCTGCTTGAGCAGATGGTCCTCAACAAGGAATTTGCCCTGGTGAGATTCATGCAGAAACATGCGCGTGCACAAACGCACACTAGCAGCTCTTGCAGCTCTTGCTGCTGTTTTTTATTGTTCCCCTCTTCTTGTGCGAGTCCTTTTAATCAGCTTGCTCTCCATGATTGCGTTCAGCTCAAGGACGTTGCTGGTAGTAATTGTTATTTCCTTGTCACTGCATATTAAAGACGTTTGCAGGTGTTGACTGACTTGCCTCTTAAGCTGAGAGTGAGAGGAAAACATACACTTAATGATGCGCGCAGTACTTGTTTAACGACAAATAACCGCTGAGAGGAATGTAACGCTTTATTCAGTCAGCTTTTGTCTGTATTTGTGTTTCAGTGTGTGACTTGCTTTGCACAGGCCTCTACTGTGGCTAAAGGGACATGATTTGCAATGACTGGAGATGTTTTGCAGATGTGTTTTGCTTAAAGAAAAAAAAAAGCACTATTGGGATGCAATGAAACACGAGGCCGAACTTTGCTAATGCAAGTCAGCTGCGTTTAGCAGCACTTTTAAAGTAGCATGGAGAGGCACACAGAAAATAAAATTAAGTTTTCATTTGTAATTAGTTGTTTGTATGTTATTTACTGCCATAGTTGTTTTACAATGACTTTTTCTGGCAGCTACATGACTCCAGTTTCAATTCTTGCTTGTCACAGAGAGTGTTTGCAGATTTAGAAATATTAGCTACAGATAGTTGACCTGTTGTACTTGTTAAGAGCAATAAGGTAGTTTTGGTAGTGAAAAAATAGTTTTTAACTGTGCTCTTTAACACCCCAGAGGAAGCTTAACAAGAAGCCAAGAAGAGTTGAAAACGATAAGTGCAGCAAAAGGGATTAGCATGAATGCTACCGTTGGGAAAATTTCGTTAAAATCGATGGCATTTTCAGGTTCGGTGGAATAATAAAAACATCACTTTTCTCTTTGGACCCTTTTGGACTGTTCTTGCTTCACTCGATTGGAGCTCCAATTAAAAGCGCGTCACGTCACAGCGAGCCACAGGGCAGTGACTAGCAGCTAGCGTCACCCTGGACACGAGCAGGAAGCCTCAGGCTGTAGCAGCTCCTCCGAACTTACAACGACAAAACCTGACTGGTCCAGTTGAAAGTGATGGACGGAAGGTTCACTCCTGTTTCCAGACCCCTTGTGTTCCTGTAAACACGGCACTGTGGGAGCCAGAATGCATTTCAACTTCAGTAGAAGCCCCCTGAAATAAAATAGACTTGTGTTTGTACATCTGCGTGTGTACGCGTGTTGAGCGGTGGCTAGTTCATGCCGCTGAAGGTGAATATCCTCATAAAGTGTGATCCCTAACCTCCGCTGAACACACGCACGCACGCACACACGCACATACACACACACGCACACATACATACACACTTCATCCCCTGACTACTGAAGCTTAGCTATGACAGCGTGTGCAGGTGGGTGTCAGGGCGAAGGACAACGCCATCCGTCTGCGCGATGCACATAGCGACCGCCCACCCCTCCCCCACACAAAAATAAATAAATAAATAAATAATATATTTATTTTCATTTCCAACCCGAAGGCCGCCGCCGTAACAAACACATCACAAGCCCGCCCCCCACCACTCGACAAGGCCGTCCACCGCCCCCGCCGATCCCCCTCCGTGTTTATGTTCCGCCGTGGCCTTTGTCTGCCGTTGTAAACGGGGCCGCAATTCCCGGATATTTATGTACGCGACCCCGGTCGTTTGTGTCTGTGGCCGCTCCAGGAGCACAGCATCCCAGTGGACATGGGCTACGCCGTGGCCCCCCACCACTCGGGCGTCTACCCGGTCCACCTGCAGCTCTACAAGGCCTGGAGGCGCGTGTGGAACATCCAGGTCACCAGCACCGAGGAGTACCCCCACCTCAAGCCGGCCCGCTACCGCAAGGGCTTCGTGCACAACAACATCATGGTGAGTCGTCGGAGCGATGAATCATTAATCACGTCGCATCGCACGCCGGGCGAAGAGCCTGGCGGGCATCGCCGCTGGCGAGATCGTAAAATTCCCTTCGGTCAGTTGATGGGATCGTGCAAATGCACGGAAATCAATTAGCACCTCTTCTTCCCATCTGACCACAGGACTTTTTCAGCTGCGCGCCAAAAAGGCTCTCAGTGTGGAAAATATTTTCGCACAAGCGCGTTGCCTGAAATACTTTCCTCGCTATATATCTTTATATATGTAGCGAGGAAATTTATACATATATATGTAAACACACACATACACACGTGTACATACATACAGTATGTATATATGTATGCACACACACTCACACACATATATATTTATTTAGGTTTTTTTTCTCCTGTAGAGATGTCAGAGATGGTAATTATTTAGTTTTTTCACAGCTCGCAATCATCTGCATAGTTGGATCAAAGTCGGCGTCTGTGCCGTCTTTGGGTAAGTGGGGACTTGATCCAAAAATTAAAAATAAAAAGATGGCGGCCAGACAGACATACAAGGACAGGCGTCTGTCTGCGAGGAGGAGGAAAGTAAAAATAAAGAAAACTTTTATCAGATAAACACAATTATCATCACAACCGACGCCATTTTTTTTCTTTTAAAGTGCTCCTGAGCAATTTAAGAGAACTTCCTCCACGCTGCGACTCAAATGAGGCGGAATGCTTAAAAGCTGCCAAAAAGTTGCACAGCCTCTTTACCACAGAAGACCTAAAGTCATTAACCTCAAATTAGAAACACATGAATGGCCTTATTGTGACACTGACCAAAAGGAAAATCACTTCTGAGTCTCTGAAATACTGCTTTGGGATGCTTTGGATTCCTGCTCTGTTCTTTCAATCTTAATTAGTGGCTCTGTTTTCATCCTCAAGCGTGAATGTAAGTCGTAAATCGTGCACACACTGTGTCTTGTGGTTCGCAAAGCAGACGCAAACTAGTCCTGCTGTGTTTGGTGCGCAACGCAATACAATTCATTCAACGTCGTTCTCGCCGCAGCCGGCTCGCGCCCATTTGCACTTGCGCACGAAGGGAGGAGCGGCGTCGTACGATTAGGATCCTGTAGCGAGGGCACTTTTCCACTTTCATGCTCCGGCAAATCGTGCATTAAATCACAGTTTGTGAACGGCGGAAAAGACAAAATTCTGCCTCTGCATCTCTCCGCCTCCTCCTGATCCACTCTGCCGCCGCACGTCTTTGTCAGTTCCGCGCAACCGCTCCCTTATTGACAGCAAAACAATCACAGCTGACACCGAAATTACAAGCCCACGTTGTTTATCCATACTTGGATCTCGGGGCGCGCAGCTTTAAACAGGCAGCTCTCTTAATTTCCCAGTCGGTCCTCCGAGTCGGCCTTTTCTCTGGCTGACATCCTGTCACGGCGCCATAAAAGACAGTCGGGGCCTACTCGCTCTACAGTACAATGCCGCGCTGACAGCCCGAAGGCTATAATGTGCAATTACACATTATCAATAGCGTGGTATAGAGAGTCGGCCGTGTGACTTGCTAAGCAAAAACATGTGCTCGACGCTCTTCACAGCACAAAGAAAAGGCAGCGGAGGAGCAGCGACAAAGGGCAAAATAATACAAAAAAAAAAGTCATACCCAGTTTTTGTTTTCAGAGACAAAAGATGTTTCTGTGAAGAAAGGGCTGAAGATAGAGAGCAGAAGATAGAACAAAAAACGAGAAGAAGGAAAGTTTCTGGCTCTCTCTGTCACGTGGACCCCAGCGATGGATGTGGCATCTCACCGAAGAAAAAGACTAAATTCCTTCCTGTCCTCGCTCCCGTTTCAAACTGATTTTATAGGCTGAAATAAACTTCCAGTTGAAAAGTTTTCATTGCGTCAGGAAAGGGAAGGAGGCCGAGGCGAGGTGGGCAAGGACACATGCAAATTAGATTTGGCTGTTGAAAGGCAATGATCGATCGAGGGAGCTTTCCCCCGGATTCTTCCTCGGCTTTGTGGGGAAATGAAGGGACTTAGAGCGACTCCGGGGGGACAGCCAGCGCGATTGAAGGGCCCCTCCGGAGAGGATGTGCGACGGTGATGCAAGCCAGTTTACATTTTCGCTAAGAAATAACACGCGGCTCCGGTTTTATTCACGAGAGCAGACGGGCGGATCTCTGGGACGTCTACTCTTCCCCCGGTGTTTTCCCTGTAGATGAGCTGTGTTGACAGCATCTTTCCCATTGTTTTCCCGCTGTGTTCTATTGATCTGGGAATGTGCAGCTAGCTTATAGGCCAGTTTTGGCATGGCTTTTCCAAACCAAACCGTGCTCGCTAATGACATTCCAAGTTAAACTCGCCAGCTCTCGTTTTCTGTTATATCACACCATTTGGGAGCGTTGCGACTCAGAAACGGAGCTCATTCACTTAGCCCGTTTCCAATAGACGGCGTGTTTTTTGGTCGACCCTTAAAAGTGGCGGTCAGTGGGCTCTCTTAACGCACAATGAGTTGAGATGTACAGGTTTGATAAGCACTTTGAAAACCATAGAGCCGAAGAAGCCACAAATGTGCCTGATGCTAAAGTGATTAGCTTTGACATTTTCCCTCCGTTTATTAAATGTTGTCTGTGGGCTTTGTAATCGATGGATACGTGTGATAGAGAAAATCCAAAGAATGGCAACCTGGTGTACCAGGCAGCAAATCTGTTATGGTAAATTTAACACATCATCCCGTGAAAAATGACTGTGCTTTTAATGAGGAAGAGATAAAACTGCAGCTAATTCAGCGGCCACTGTAGCTACAGGCTGGTTTAGTATTGTCAAAGATTAAATACAAATTGAGTTACCCCCTCTTTCTCCTCAATAGATGCTGATTGGTTTTGGCAATTTCTGAATGGCTGAAACCAGTTTAAAATATCATCACTCTAGATATTGCTAGATACAAATCAATCAATCAATCAATCAATCAATCAAGTTTTTACAGCGCTAAATCACATCCAAAAACATTGCAAAGCACTTTGTACAAGTACTAATACTTGTGAATAAAGTTCTTGTCATATGTCTTAACTTGACAATGTTAACGAAGTACTATTTTTTACAGCTGACTGTAAGAACAGGAAGCAGAAAACCAACTCATTGAAGGAAGCAGTCTTTGAAGTCCCTGTTTGTGCAATTTGAAATTGTCTCCATCAACGCGCCTCCCATCAAGCGACTCTTTCTCACAGTGCTCTCCATTTCCTTTAGCCTCCACATTTTGTCATGTCAGAACATGAACTCCAACTTTCTGGCCATCCATATTGTTTCCCCCAAACTCCAGTTCCATCTTTATTTGCTCCGAGGACGACAGGAAGTTTTCCCAAGGCTGTAAAATTGGTGTTTGGGTGTCTCTGTCAGCAGATTGAGAGCCGCCCACTGGACCCACAATATCAGAACAAATCAGACTGAGATATGGGGTGTGTTTGTGTGTGTGTGTGTGTGTGTGTGTGTGTGTGTGTGTGTGTGTGTGTGTGTGCGCAAGTGTATCATTTTAAAATGCACTATATCAGTTTGAGCTATAGCTCTGTGGATAATTGGTTTGGTGAAATAGTGCTGAGTGTCTGTGACTCAGTGGTGGCCTTCTCCCTCTCCGAGTGTGTGTGTGTGTGTGTGTGTGTCTGCGTGCGTGCGTGCGTCCGTGTGTGTGTGTGTGTGTGTGTGTGTGTGTGTGTGTGAACAAGTCTGCAGTGTTTTATAGATAAACCAATATCTTCTCTCCAACCTTCTCTCCCTGCATCACACAGAAGCGCCCCTCCTCTTTCTTCTCCATCATCATCTCCTCCTGCTCTCCAGCCCTCTTCTCAGTCATCACACTCATCACATTCATCAGCATTTAAATGTCTCGGCCAACCCTCTGCTCCAATACAACTTGCTGTTTTAACTTTTAATGTGCATGTAAAATCAATTTCAATGGATTAACCTTAGCCAAAAAAAAACAAAACATTCAGATAGACCCAGTGATTCAAGTCTTCATCTGAACTCCAAGGTTATGCTTTTTTTTGGAACAAATAATAGAGGGAAAGTTCTGATGAACGTTGTATTAAAATAAACAGGGGATGGAGTAAAGAATGAGTTGGTGTGACTGAAAACATTCTCCAGCCATACCAGAGTAGACTGGAATATACTCATAAAACTGTCACGAACCCTTGTCATATTCAGAAAATTAGCTTTGTGCCATCTTATCCCAACAAAACACAATGGTAACTGTGTTGCATTAACTCCATCTAGGTGATGAAAGAAAATAATAAAAAAAAATCTCATTTTGATTTTACTGAACAATAATTCAGTTACCAGTGATGAATACAGAAGGATGAAAACATTTGATCACAAGTTAGGACTCACATTTAAAACACATTTAAAATGTATTAGTCATGCAAAGCTGAGCATTTGACTCCGAGTTACGTAGCTTGTTACATTTTCTGACTTAATGACCATTTCTAATTATTCCAACAGATGCTATTAGACAATTGGACAATTTCAACCTTACATTTGCGCTGTGGTAATTTGGACTGGGAGTTGCACAACTAATTAGAAACAGTAAAAAAAAAAATAAAGATGGTCGTGCTGAACAGCTTTATGAAATAGCGTTGGCTTTTTACAGAAATATGTTTATTTAACCACCTTTTTAATACTTTATTTGAGAGGCACATACACATTACTACAAATGTTGAAGAAAATACAAAACAAATCACCTGGACACGATTTTGTGTTGTGCTCATGCTGTGACAATTATCTGCGACAACACGTAGAAGAGTCAAAAAGTTTGGCATTCGGAGTTAGTTGTGAAATCTGGTTGCTTCGTACACAGGGTGTGACAGACAGCGTTGCCGCTGATATTTTTAAGGGTGTGAGTTGCACATGCTCGGGTTGGCATCAAAAGAATCCGTTCCACCTCCTCCCGCTTTAGTGCACACCGAGGCACCAATATACCACAGAGGTGGATGTGAGGGTGACAAGAAAACCCAGAGGTTCTTGATAAAGTTTGACTTTACCTGAGAATCAAACTTGGAATGCTTTATAAAAAAAAAGAAAAAAAAGTTCTCTGCTGTTGTGGTGAGATAATCACAGCTTTAATCTCTCTCTACAACTGGCAGGACACTGAGGTTGTTTTCTTTGACTTCCCGCATGCAGGAGATTAATGCCAGTTGACGTTATCCCCACCTCACATCCAAACAGTCGTTTGATTGTTCAGCAACTGATTTGGAGGAGCCAAACTGTCGTCCAACTTTTGGAGTTTTGCTGCAACTACTTCGCTTTCAGCTGTGCTCTTGGTCAATGTTACAAGCATCTCCGGGTTGTGTAAACATTGTGTTTTAGTCAGTTGATGCAACTCTTTCCATTCCATTCCTCTTCCAATGATTCAGTGATGAAATCCAAAACACAAGTTACACGATTTTAAGTCGATGATATTCCGGAATCAGTCAAACACCAGCATTGATCTACGTAGAGAGCTGGTTTGAGGAAGGTGGTTTTTTAAAAGGCTGCAGCCGTTTTCTGGAAGAAAAAAAAATAATTCTGAAAATGGCAAAACTATTAATGATAGTAAATAAATGTAACATGTGGAAGATATTTACACAGGCTTGAAGTAGTATTTGGAAAGATCAGAAAAACTGAAATCACGTGCCAGCTTTATGGGATTAGTATTTCCCCACAACACGCAGCAACAAGGCTGGTACCATCAACCCAAATATATTATACACATGTGTAGACCACTGAGGTGGCTACACATTGGCTGCATCCATAAAAAAATACCTCATCATATTCCTAACCCCAACATCACAGGGTGACCCCTTGTTTCATTTCCAGTGTTGTATGTGTTCTAGCCATGTTATGGGATGTTGCTCGGACTCCAGTAGATGAACCACCACTAGTACTGCTTGAAATGAGCAGTGAAGTGTGTCTGCATCAGCAACTGGATAGAAATGCACTTCACTCACTCTTCATGTTAGTAATATGATCTTACCTTATATTACTAGCACCTTATATTACCTTATATTACTACATGACTGTTGTTATATAACAACAATGATCTTACCTTATTGTTGTTATTGTGCTTTTAAATTTCACACATTATTTTGGGTTTAATACATTGCAGTTTAGACTTAATCTAATTTGTTATTTTAAACATTCTTTTTTTTCACATTTCTCATGGCTCTATGTATATACATTACACTCTGCATTGCACTAATACTTCATGAGGAAATTCATTAAGTATTCTGAGTTTGCAATTCGCTATTCGTTCTCTTTGCCCTTATTTGATACTTCAGACTTTCTTTTGCAAGAACATAAAGCAGGTGAAATGATTGCTATTTACTTGTTGCTGAATATATTATAAAAGTACATATTGAACTATAACCAACGTGGTGGAAGCATTGTTGCTGCATCATCTCTCATCCCTCTCACAGACTTCCTCTCTGATCTCTCATTAATTCATAAAGAGAGGCAGAGGGTGATCACTAATGGATGGGCTACAAAAATAAACAGCCATGAAAAAAACAAACAAACGGCTGTTTATTTTCCTTGAACGCCCTCTTGCTGTGTTTCATGCGCCAGCTTCCTGTGTCGACCAAAGAAAAAAAAAAAAAATATTAACGAGTCTCACCTCTTTTTCCGCGCGTGTGCGGCTGTGCAGGTGCTGCCTCGTCAGACGTGTGGCTTGTTTACTCACACCATCTATTATAAGGAATATCCCGGCGGACCCAAAGAACTGGACAAGAGCATCCGCGGGGGAGAGCTGTTTCTTACTGTGCTACTCAACCCAGTGAGTCAGAAAAAAATGCACACACACACACACACGCATGCATGCACACACACTCACATGCACATGTACGCGCAAGCACACAATTTGTGCACTTAAGAAAAGGATATAGAATGAAAAAACACGGAGGACTGTTATTTCCCAGTTTAAATTTCTGCACCTTAAATTGGCCTCAGCAAGCTTCCTGCTTTCTCTTTTAAATGTAACTTCCTCTCTGTCAGGTTAGTACTTTTTCTTATTCTTTGCTTTCAGTGTGTGTGTGTGTGTGTGTGTGTGTGTGTGTGTTTTACTGTGAGGGGCTGCTTCGCTGTGTTCATCTCCTCACTTTAAATTAGGTCTCACCACAGGGGGGTTACTGTCGCACACATGTGCGCACACACACACACACACACACACACACACAAAAACATGCACGTCTTCCCCTCTTCTTACACCCCTGCTGTGTGCGTGTCAGTTCAGCTCCAATCCACCGTGAGTTTTGGGAGCAGAATGAGGTTTTTTGGTGGCAGCCGTGATGCTTGTCGCCGTGCACGCGGCCGAAGGTAGGCGCAGTACTTCCTGGGAATTATGCACGTGCGCTTCCCCACCTCCCTCCCTCCCGACAAGCGCAGAGACGCTAATGGAGCCGCTGTAGGCCCTATTGAAGTGTCAGGTGGAAAAATGCTGAACTAGAGGGGGTGTCAGGGCTCGGAGAGCATCACAGAGCGAGGAGCCCAATCCAGGCATTCCTTCCCTCCCCCTCCAATGCTTTTACTTCAGCTGTCTTTTTATTATTCTCTTAGATTTAGTTTTTGCCCGAATATACAAAGTGACTTGTTCTTGTTTTGCTTTTGTTTTTATATGGGTGCTGGTTTTTGTCTGTCTTTATTCTTCACTTTTGCAATCTTTATGCTTTATTGAGGTACATTGTTCAATTGCCTGTTGCCAATCACTTGGCAATAGCATTGAGGCATGTCCTGTAGATATGCATGCATATGGTGAAGATGACTGAGAAGATTGCCGAGGTTTAAACTGAGCTTCGGAACGAGGGAGAAAGAGGATTGAAGTGATCTAGAACGTGGTGGACGTGGTTGTTGATGAACGCAGGTCCGAGTGTTTCACAAACTGCTGCGGATCTGCTGGGACTTTCACAAACATCACAACCATCTGCGAGGTCCCAAAACAGGAAATACCCAGTGAGCGGCAGTCGTGCATTGGAAAATGCTTTGTTGATGTCAGGGGTCAGAATGGGCAGACTGTTCGGAGATCGTCTAAGGCAACAGCAACTCAAACAACCACTGGTTACACCCAAGCTCTGTGGGACAGCGTCTCTGAACGCAGTCAGCACCTCCAAGGTTGCAGCAGTTCAGCAGCCACTTTATTTGCTACACATTACTGCCAAGGTGTACCTCATAAATAGGCCAGTGAGTGTAGATATGGAGTGGTGGTATCAATTGTTACTAAAATTCATAAACTAAACAATGATTTGTGCCACGTCGACAGTGGCCCAGAATGTGGATGTATTTGGGGGAACTTTGCCCTGAGATCGAGTGGTACACTGGAACGCAGGGATTAGCATTTATATTTTTACCACTAGGTGCTGCTAAAGCTTACACTCTGCTGCCTTTAATGTAAGAATTCAATGAGGAAAATGTACTAGGGCCAAATGGTCAGACAGTGGTATAGAGGCCCTTTTTCCAATCATGTTGAACTCTTTACTGAATTATTAGAGACAGGAAATGAAGAAAAAAAAAACATCTATATGGGCTTTGAAAGGTTAACGTGAGCATTACAGGTCGATACAGCTTTTCAAGGTCAACTGGATGACTGCTGTGCTTTGAGCCGAATGTAACAAGAGATAATATCCTGGTTATAGTTTAATGGTTAACTCCCATTCAACACCAAAAAACAGTGACATGCTCTATTTATTAAATGTAGTCACGTTTTTAGTGACAGTTCCAAAAGAGAGACACATTAACAAATCAGTCCAGGCTTTGAAGGTGTCGTCTGTGTAAATTACAGGCCTGCTCAAGTGGAACGGAGATAAATTGATGAGTACACCTCTGCTCTTTGCTGTTTTATTCTCCAAATAATCGCAAAGTGGTTGGAAATTGCCTTCAGGCTCCAAATAAGCAGGATCCAGGGTCGATATTCGGGAAAGTAAAGGAGCCAGATGCTCTGATAAAGTTTATCACAAATGATGCGCTGGCTGCTCTGCCCTGCTTGTTGTCTCAAAAATACAACAACAAAACACTCCAATAATTCAACACCAAATCCAAAAAGCTGAGTCCTGTCAAACTCTTCACCAATACAGCAACTTGAAATGAGTTCAACATTTAAGGTCATACAATTCAGATATACGCTTTTATTTAAAGGATTCCAACTAATTATAAAGAGAGCTGATTGCCAATGACTTGACTTGCATGACTTGAATTTGGCCAACAATGGTCTGTTTGCAGTACCTCCCGATGGCTGCTCATAGGGTAGACATCTCAATCCCGATCCTGCAGTGACATCATCGATGATGTCATCGCCAGCTCTCGGTCTGAGAGAGGAAACTAGTGCAACGCCCACCCGCCGCCTGTCCCTCCCTATCACTTTTGCACGCGTCCGTATACATTACATAACGGTTTGAATTGTCCCGCGGAAAGCTAAAAATACACTGAGGCTAATTACATTTTGTCCTCGGTTTCTTAAATCTTTTGTCCTTTCTTAATGCCTCCCTTTGTTCGTCGGGAGAGACGGAGCTCGGGCTCTGCTTTATCTCTTAATGAAAGTGGAGACCTATTATGGACGGCAACATTTTTAGCTCGATGAAAGTTATCTGCCGTGACGCACAGGCACGCACAGACACACATACACACACACACACACACACACACATGCACACACTGCACCTCCATTTAAGCTTTCATCAGCATGCACATGTTGTGCATTAATCAATAACGTTACGTAGCCCAGCAGTGATTCAGTCCCTGGGGAGGAGGGGGAGAGCTACACTTTGATGATCTGCACATTGGTAACATTGTCACTTCCCATTTGACAAGTCACATTTAGCAAGCAGTGGCAGTCCAACAGCACAGCACATTTAGCTGTGTAGAGGTTCTTACTTCACCCTGGGCTGCAGCAGGCCTCACGCAGTCGGACCTGCTAGACTCTGCAGTCGTGTCGTGCGATACTGCAGGATTTGGTGTCGATAACAAAAATAAACAGGGCCAGTATCTCCAGTACCAATGCAATACCAATATTTTTCATCCATCTGCTAAATCTCAATAAGTTTTCATCGCCTTTAGGTGATTTTGTGATTTTTCTTTTCCATATGGATTACTAATTAGTTAAAACCCAGAACTGAATTTGAGCAATTTTGGGCAAATAGGAAATGTTTGTCCACACCACCCAATGCCTTTCGCACCTTTAGAGCAGAAATCTTTTTTATCTGTATACCTTTATATATCTTTTATCTGGATCTATTTTATTCCAGCTTCATAAACATAGTAATCGACATACACAAATGCAATATCTAGACACAAATATGAAGTATGGATCTCATTACGCTAATATCGACCAATACCAATACCAACATCGATATTGATATTATCGATATTTGGATCGATAGGCCCACCACTGCTCTGCTGACGGGCCAGAGAGCGGTCGCCGGGCTTTCCCCAGTAAAACTCCTGGAGAGATTGAGGACGAGGAAGGTGGCAGACAGACAGGCCCAGCTTTAATTTTCAGGTCACGGCTCCTCGTGTTGCTTGAGAATCCGGACACACGTTGAAAGGGGGATTGGTTGGGTGGGTTGGTGCGTGTGTGCGGGTGAGGGTCTGGAGAGGTGGTGCGGGTGGTGTCAGGGGGGGTTGGGAGTGATGCAGCCGCACGACCACAAGCCATCACACAAGTTCGCCGCATGTTGCCGCGTTGGATGTCGTATGCGTGTGTATCTGTACGTGCGTCCGTGCGCATGTCCGGCTGATTTGACGCCAGCAAGAGCTGCGGACATGTTTCAGCGCTGACATTTAGCGCTCGGTTCCGCCGCTAAGCTTATTAGCCAAACATCAAATATCAGCACAATCTGCCCCCCTCCTCCCCCCACCTCCTCCCTTCCTCCATCCCACTCTTTTACTCACCCCCCCGGCCCCCACCTCTCCTTCTCTGTTCCCTTTTGTTTGATTAATTTACACCTTCTTCACGTTGACTCTAGCTCACTCACGCACGCGGCGGCGCTCCTTCCTCTCGCCGTCTTGCAGCAGCCCCCCCTCCTGTCTCAGGCGTTATATAGTGGCGAGCGCGCCCGCACGCACAGTATGAGCTTTAATCCCCAAAACAGGCAAATCACAAAGTGAGAGAAAACCGGTGAGCGATGATGGCAATAAATGGCCAAAAAGACGTCGAGCAGACAGAACCAATTGAACTGAAATTACGTGACGTATCAATGTTTTCAATTACCCCGCCGACGAGGCAGCGGCGGGCTCGGGGAAAGAGAAGGGAGCGGAGCCTCCGTCAACACCAAGGAGGGGTGATGACTGTGAAGGAGAGAGGGAATGAAATGAGAGTGCGTGCGTGCGTGTGTGTGTGTGTGTGTGTTTGAGGGGTGCAGGCTTCTGCTTTGCGGCAATAACAATTCAATCAGCGACAAATGTATGTGGAACTAAGTGGTCCGTAATGGGAAACAGGCTGCTGCAGCTACACCGAGGCAGACAGGCAGTTAGGAAGAGGGAGCTACAGAGTGATGGACAGAACAGATAGATAGATAGATGGACAGATAGACGAATAGATAGAACTGCCCAACTTTAAGCCCATTTCTCTAAAATTCAATCATGTTTTAGAGGACTGGAACATGTTGCTCTCTTAATCCCTGGAGTACCAACATTTGTGTGTGTGTGTGTGTGTGTGTGTGTGTGTGTGTGTGTGTGTGTGTGTGTGTGTGTGTGTGTGTGTATGTGCGTGTGCGTGCGCCAATGTGTCCACGGATTTTGGAGAACATGAGTCCATGGTGGACCGACATGCTTCATTAGAGCATGTAGGTCAAGTGTGAGGCGGCCACAGAAGTCACGAGAGAAAACAGAGGCACAGAGAGAAAAAAACAGGGTGAAATTAAAGGTACAGTCCACTCAAGATCTCCCTGACCTTGGTGTTGATGGAGGCTATGGTGACATAACGGACCCGCGCCATGCCGTGCCCTTACTTGAGCTAAGGACACTGTCACGATCTGCTGCCTTAGCTTGTCCTGTTTTATGTTGATAGTCTGTACTTTACTTCCTGTTCCTGTTATCCCACCTTTTCTGCCCCATGGCAAAAAAGGCAGGAAAACAGGAACAGGAAGTAAATCCCAGAGAACACAAGGGAACGCCAGACTATCAAAATAAAACAGAGCCTGCTGAGGCAGCCAAAACGAAAACAGACACTGTGTTTCAAACTGAGCGAGCCGCTTAAAGTGCATGGTCACAGTACAGTAGATGCCCCTTTAGGTGGAATTCTCTACAAAAAAACGGTGGTGACTCTGAGGTGTGTGAACCGGCCATTTTTGGGTGACCTACTTCTTTAAGTGGGAGCAATAAGGAGAGAAAGACGAGGGCGAAAGATTAATTGACCAGAAGCCCGGGCATGGTGTTTGAACAACCCTCTCCCACAGAATCCTTCCAAGAGTGATTTCATTTGAATTATTAGCGCAGCATTCTTTATTAAAGGCGCGCTGCGGAGACTCGGAGCACTCCAATATTCAGGAAATGAGAGGCTGCAGCAGGAGCCGGGGAGAGGGTTTATTTAGCTGGGTTAATAGAATCCTCAACCGTGGCGAGTTCCTCCACCAGCAGGGTCTAGGCCGCACATTTGGGTTCATTTGCCTTTTATTTATTTATTTATTGATTTATTTATTCTTCGTCTGTCTGTGTCTCTTTCTTTCAACACGCCGCGCCTTTGAAATTGACACTCCACCGCCACCAAGGTTGCCGCGTCTGCAAATTACCAAGACAAATCACCTTTTGTTTATAATCTGGCTGCCAGTGTCTTAGCATCATAATGAATGCTTCCGTGTTCAATAACGCTCCACCTTTCTCCACTCTCTCGTGCGATCACAAACATCATCGCCTATGCGCTACGCAAGAATCTCTCGCAACCTTGAGCGTCAGCGAGGGAACATAAATCTCTCCCTCATTTTTGATCACCTCGTCCCGCTTTGAACAGGGAGCACAGAGCAACACAAAGAGCGAGTCGTGGGAGACTGCGGAATGGTCTTCCGAGCGTCTTATTCACTCAGGTTCAACTTTGCCTCCTATCAGTTCAAAACCTTTTCATTTCTCCTATCTGCGCCCTCTCCGCAGGAGGAGGGTGGAGGAAAAGAAAAAAAGGGGGAAAAATTGCTCTGTCTCAAATGTGAAACGATGTTTCGGTCGAGTCGCCGTCGTATTTCATTTGGGAGACATTTCCGGAAGTGGCGGTCGGAGCTCAGGGTTCACACGTCGAAGAGGCCTTCGCGGTAAAGCGGGAAACTGCACACCGCTCTCCCAGCTCTTCCGGACTGTTGCTCCGGTATCTACGGGACCGATACGAGGCGGCAGAAGCCCGGGGTGAGTGCGAGAGAGATAAGCAGGCGGAGGAAAGAGACGCGGGCGGGCAATAGCACTCGTGGGCGAGCGAACGCTCAGACCAGGGGTGTCAAACTCAATACACGGTGGGCCAAAAATTTAAAACGTGGACAACATTGATATTTATTGAAATAAACCTCTCGACACTGTTATATCTCTATATAACAGTGTAGCAACCAAGTTTTGCTTTAACCTGAATATGATATAAGCAAAGCTTAATACTATACAATAAATTACTTAATATTTCACGTATGCAAAATCAAATTTCAAATTAAAAAAACTCATCAAAATAAAGAAAATGTAAACAAAAATCCTATGTCTCTTTTTTTGTTTGCAGCCTTCTGAATTAAATTTTAACAGTAACCTTTTGCCATGTGCAAATAATATATAAGATTATTAAAAAACATAAAACAATAAATCAATTAAGTAATAATAATACGCTTCTATGAATGTCTTGTCCTGATTGACGTGCCAAAAAACCAGCAGAGCATTCTGGGATTTGTAGTATTAGCAGTTCATGTGCTGCATAATACCGGCGGGCCAGCCGTCGTAGTGATTTTGTATTCCCTCGCGGGCCAAATATAATAACACTGCGGGCCAAATTTGGCCTGCGGGCCAGAGTTTGGCTTCAACAATTGCGCACGTGAGGCAAACATCCCTCTTGTGTTTTCGTTGTCACGAATACGAGCTGCCCCACGCGTCTGCCTCTCCCCTCCTGAGTGCTCTCCTGAAAACCACACACGCGCACGTCTCACGTGCCAGCATCGGGGAGAGGAGGAGGCCCATCAGTATTCAGGGCAGCTCTCCAGGTCAGCCGGACGCTGATCCATCAAACGCCGGCACTGTGTCACTTTTTATCCGCGGCAACCTTCGGGGTTAAAGAGGAGCACCGACGGCGGCCTCGTGTCGCCGAGAAGCTCACCACGTGTCTGCAGCGTTGTGTGCGCACAGGTGTGTCACCGTTTGATAGTTGTGTGTTTACGTCAAGCGTCCCATGTTGTGCAGCTAGACTTGACCGCTGTTTCAGTCACAGGGTTCTTCTCGCCAGCACTCGCCTTCTCCTTGCTCCACTTTTCAGCAAATAGCGCACGGCCAA
Source organism: Thamnaconus septentrionalis (assembly GCA_009823395.1). Taxonomy (NCBI): domain Eukaryota; kingdom Metazoa; phylum Chordata; class Actinopteri; order Tetraodontiformes; family Monacanthidae; genus Thamnaconus; species Thamnaconus septentrionalis. Next base: position 6,194,659 of record CM020501.1, on the reverse strand, counting down.
AACGCACCGTTCCAGGAACTCGCGCACGCGCAAAGGGGCCGCCACCCCCAGCGGGCCCGCTTTTTCTGTCCACCCTCGAAACATGTGGAAAGTGGAACAAAGCATCGTAGCAGGAAACCAAAGCCGATCACTTTGGTGGGAGGCTGCAAACAGGAGGCTAAACCCAGATTATTAATGTGAAACTTGACTGTTTCACTGCATTCATGTGAGAAATGAGGCCTTTAAGGGGCGTCGACGCCATGTACTGACACATTCCCTGAGTGCGCACGCACACGCGCAGACACACGTGCATGTGGAAGCTCATTCACCCAATAATTCATGTCTTAATGGATAATGTTACCGTTCTATCCAGACACTTCACGTTCCCCAGCTCCCTCCAATCACAAAAGCAGCAAGTGTGTGTGTGTGTGTGTGTGTGTGTGTGTGTGTGTGTGTGTGTGTGTGTGTGTGTGTGTGTGTGTTTGACCATAGCAGCTATCTCAGCTTGTCTCTTTGATCAGCCTATAAAGGCAGCGAGGCGTGGACAGATAGCCTGAGCTAACCCACTATCACTTCTCCACTTCCTCTGCCACCCCCTCCCCTCCTGCCTGCGCGCGCACACACACACACACACACACACACACACCCACAGACACACAAATTAACGATCGGTAACGCACGCTCGCAAACACTTACTTGATGCGCGTCTGCGCTGTATCTCTGCCTTCAGAGTACACTCTTCGGTACACTCGTCACTTTGTCTATCAGAAGATGCAAAAAGCGTTTATCTGTGTGGGAGGGGAGGGGCCGGGTGGGGTGTTTGGGAGGGGGATTGGAGGCTGGGGGTTCTCTTCCTTCACTACACTTGAAAATGTCTTGTGCCAGAAGATAATGCGCAGCGCAAGTCAACTCTGCAAAGAAATGGAAAATATTGGTGCCCCGCCGACGGCTGCTGCGAATTTAAAACCATCACACGATGACAAAATAATCTACTTTCTTTCCGCTGCAGTCACAACAAGAGTAATTATATTGACTACGCTGCCTCCATTGTCCCCCCCTCCCCCACCCCCGTATATAAACTTGGGAACTTGGGAAATGAGATTTTGCCGTTATCAAAATAACACAATAAGTGGCGCATATATTCATATTTTCACCCCCCGCCCCCCTGCCTCGCTCTCTCTATCTCTCTCCAGATCAGTATATTCATGACCCACCTGTCCAACTACGGCAACGACCGGCTGGGCCTGTACACCTTCGTCAACCTGGCCTCCTTTATCCGCTCGTGGACGAACCTCAAGCTGCACACGCTGCCTCCCATGCAGCTCGCACACAACTACTTCCAGCTCTTTCCCGAACAAAGGAACCCGCTCTGGCAGGTGCGTGCGCACGCGCACACACACACACACACACACACACACACACAAGGGCCGTCTCGCTCAAGCACGTGTTTGTATGTTTTGTCTGAGCACGTCTCCAGCCATGTGCAAAGGAGGATATGTGCAAATTGGAGCTATTGGGGAAGATGTAGATGTTCTATTTTTTGGTTTCATGGGGGAGGTCCTGCCTTTACCACGAACTGCATTTCCATTACAGTTTTTCGCAAAATAAAAGCAGTATTTCTAACATTCTAACATTTCGACCATTCATTGAATGGTGTGAAGCGCATAAGCTGTAATTCTAGTAAAATCTCGTTGTGTGAGACGCCACTTAGACTTAGACTTACACAAACTTTATTGATCCCCTTGGGCTGACTCCCTCAGGGAAATTAAAGTACCTCCAGCCTTTGAGGAGGCTCAAGGTACAACATTTCTTGGATGAATCTACATTTCAATGTTGTTTGCTGTTAAGAGTAGTTGTTATATTTTTGATTACTTGTAAAAAAAAATATTCCGTCTCCTCCTCCGTCCAAACATAACACGCAATTTTAATTTGAAGTGAAGTGGTCACGTGACCCCGTACGTCACGTCCACTGAGGTGTAAATGTGAAAAAACTGTTTCCATGACGCTTTTGCGATTTACCTCTGTATCGATACGTCTGAAAAACCACCTCAAGAGAGCGTAAAAATCCTTTAGCCATTTTTGAGAGGGTTTTTGAAGTTTAGGTGTTTCCATTACCAGTTATTATTGCGATATTTAGGTTTCGCCAAGTCCAGGGGTAATGGCAACGCAGCTTCTGCTGCCAGCTCTGCAAGACGTCATCATTTTGTGACGTCAGAAAGGGCGCCGGCGTCTCAGTGATTCGCTGCATGTGCGGAAGGCGAAGCAAAGCCTCGGCGTTCGCCGGAAACTACAGCTGTTGGTTTTTCTTCTTTTTTTTGTTGTGATAACTAATGATGTGAAGCTGCTCCTCTGCCGCCTGCGATGAAAAATAAAATGAGCATAACAAGGAACCTTTAAATGCCTTTATTTGACAGAGCTCATTTTTCATTAAGAAACACATAAAGAGCCCAACATGGCCAGGATGTTGATATCCACAGAGATTTGGATTGAAGTATCTGGAGACTTATTTTTCACGTGAAAATAGCCTTGTGAAATTCCGATCTAACTACTATGTGATAAAGTTATCTCGCGCTGACAAATCTTACAGAACATAATAGAATAAAAACACATTACGAAACAGTTTTAGCTGCATAAAATGTGTCAGAAGCCATGGAGAGTTTACCGCAGCGCTCCTGGTTATGGAGATATTTATTTTATCACATCGAGGCGACGCAGTAAAACCCAGTAAACAACCATGACTGCTTTTGGTCTTTAAATTTCACCTTTTTGAACATTGAAAGGGCAAAAAATACACAATATCATATACGCGCCGAGGGGAGTTCCTTTGTATGCGGGAACCATGATGTCGTCCATCCATCCATCCATCCATCCATTCATCCATCCATCCATCCATCCATCCATCCATCCATCCATCCATCCATCCATCCATCCATCCATCCATCCATCCATTCATCCATCCATCCATCCATCCATCATCCATCCATTCATCCATTCATCCATTCATCCATCCATCCATTCATTTGATCGTTCCGCGCTACAAATCCCCGCCGACGGCCACGCCTGCCGTGCGTTTGCGTGCGGCACGCGCGAGCCGCTCGCTAATCTCCCCCCTTGTCTCCGCAGAACCCGTGCGATGACAAGAGGCACAAAGACATCTGGTCCAAAGAGAAAACCTGCGACAGGTTACCCAAGTTCATGGTCATAGGCCCGCAGAAAACAGGTACGTTACACAAACACACGCACTCAGAAACACACACAAGCACGCACGGACACACGTGCGCGCACGGCTGAAAGGAACTGTGCCTCTGTGTGCACAGGTGTCTGGAAGCTCCACGTCAGAGCCCTATTTACTTAATCCCCCACCCTCACAGACCCACATACACACGCACACACGCACACACGCACACACACACACACACACACACACACACACCACCCCCTCGTTGCTCCGGTCCTGTCAGAGGCAGACAAAGGGAGGAGGCTCCTCCCGCCTCCCTGTTTTCCTCCCACATGCTTCACTCCACTCTAGAGGCAGGCAGGGCTGCGTGCACGAGCTGCCCAGCTTCAGCCCTCTTCCCTCTCTCACCTCATGGTGATCAGCGCAGAAGACCCGACCCACAAACCACCACCAAGGAAAAAAAAAAAAATCTCAAAACGCGTTCAGCGAGATGCGTTTTGAATCCGTAAAGTATCCGTGACAGCAATCGCAATGGCCGTCGTGGTGGTGGTGGGGGGGTGCAATGTGATGGTGCTAATTAGGCAGGTGTCAGTACAAGCCGGGGGTCACCGTCGGCAGCCGGTACAAACACCATTCAGGTGCGTCTTCTCCATTCTGCTGCGCTGTGCTCTGTGTGTCGAGAGCAAACAGGAAGGGGCGGCGGTGAAACAGGATGTGTGGTGTGTGTGTGTGTGTGTGTGTGTGTGTGTGTGTGTGTGTGTGTGTGTGTGTGTGTGTGTGTGGGGGGGGGAGGAGCCGGGGGAAAGGGGGCTGAGAACCGAGCTGGCAAGTCGCCGCTGAGGGGTGAGTTCGGTGGGGCCGCGACCGAAGCCCCCCTCCGCTGATTGGTGTCAAACGGTTCTGAATCATTTGATGGGGAGGCCTGTGATCTCCGCACGTGCACGCGCGCACACACACGCAGGCACACGCACGGAGCCCCACACATTGTGTGTGCTCAGCAAGATATAAATCTTTCATAGGGGTGGAGCGGAAGAAAAAAAAAATGCCCAGTATGGATCAGGAGATGACAGCATACTGATGCGAGCATGCGTTCCCATGTACATGTGTTGTGTGTGTGTGTGTGTGTGTGTGTGTGTGTGCAAATGTGCATGCGGCGGCACACTTTCCAGCGAGCCGAATTAACGAGCCGGTTATGAATTATGCTCTTTCTTCCAGGGACCACGGCTCTTTACCTCTTCCTGCTCATGCATCCCTCCATCTCCAGCAACTTCCCCAGTCCCAAGACTTATGAGGAGGTCCAGTTCTTCAACACCAATAATTACCACAGAGGCATCGACTGGTGAGGAGACGCGTGTGCTGAACTCCGTTGTTTTGTGTGTGTGTGTGTGCGAGTGTGTGTGTGTGTGTCCTTTTCGATTCATTTCACGTTTCCCTTTAATAAAATTACCATTTGGAGAGCGCAGCACCCTTCAAAATATAATAATTCTATGAAATAACCTATTGGACAAACTTCTGGCTGTCCGATTAGTTTGTGTTCTCTGGCTCCCTGCGTCCACGTGAAGCAGCTTCCTGAAGACGACTCCTCTTTGTCCTTCGAGCCAAAGTGAAGTGGAGCCTTTTAATCTGTGCAGTCCAGCCGCCTCTGAGAGGTCAGGTGGAAAGAAAGATTACGAGTCGGCTCTTCATTCATTTATTTATTTTTATATTTATATATTATTTTTACTTTTTACCGGTGAAAATGTGTGAGCCGTCAGTGCGACTCGCACTCTCGCCAGCTCCGCTTGACGGCTTGACGGCTTGACGGCGTCTCCAAATGATCCTCTCAGCCCTGCAGCAGCAGCCAGCTGATGCTGCCGTGGCCTAAATTGACCCATAAACGTGTTACTTATAGCAGAGCGACACAGCTGGCGCCGCCTCTGGAGGCGACTGAAGTAACTCGTTGGTTCCAGCCGCGACGCTCAGCCGCCGACTTTCAAACTTTGTGTCTGACTTTCGAGTTTTTTTTTTTTTTTTCCTCCTCTGCAAAACATTTTGAAGCATCTGCTCCTGGAGGGGCTGTTTAAACACGCTTGTGTGTGTGTGTGTGTGTGTGTGTGTGTGTGTGTGTGTGTGTGTATATGTTCACACTCTCCCCCCTCAGGTACATGGACTTCTTCCCCGTACCCTCCAACGTGACCACCGACTTCCTGTTTGAGAAGAGCGCCAACTACTTCCCCTCGGAGGAGTCGCCGCGCCGCGCCGCCGCCCTGCTGCCCAAGGCCAAGATCATCACGCTGCTCATCAACCCGTCTGACAGAGCCTACAGCTGGTACCAGGTGCGTGCGGCGCCGCTGCCGATTCAATCAGGCGGCTCACCTTCTATTTTTCACTCCTCCACAGTGAAGCCGCCGCATCACAGGATGCCACTCGTCTCTCTGCTGCGATGCTGTTGATTAAAGCTCTTCATCCCTGAGACGTATGCGCAGCCTCCTCTTCCTCCTCCTCCTGGTTCTGCTCTTCCTCTTTTGCCTTCTCCCCCTTCTCTTCCTCCTCCTTCTCCTTCTCGTCCTCTTCCTCCTCCTCCTGGTTCTGCTCCTCCTCCTCCTCTTTCTATTTCTCCTGCTCCTGGTTCTCCTCCTTCTCCCCTCTTCCTCCTACTCCTCCACCCCTCGGCCTTCTCCTTCTCCTTCTCATCTTTCTCCTCTTTCTCCCCCTCCTTGTTCTCCCCCTCTTCCTCTTCTTCCTTCTTCTCCTTCTCCGCCTCTCCTCTTCCTTCCCCTCCTCCTCCTGGTCATCCTCCTCTTCCTCCTAGTTCTGCTCCTCCTCTTCCTCTTCCTCCTTCTCCTAGTTCTTCTCCTCCTGGTCCTCTCTCACTCTTCTTCTTCCTCCCCTCTTCCTCCTCTTCTTGGTCCTCCCCCCCTCCTCCTCCTCCACCTCCACCACCACCTCCTCTGCCTCCTCCTGCTCCTCCTCCTCCTCCTGCTGCGTGCATGGAGATAATGAGCGTGATTTATCCATAGGCTGCGGGGAAATGTCACGGGATCCCGAAGTCTGCCTCTCAAAGTCCGTCTGATTAATGAGACATGAATGTCAACAACGTGCCGGGGCTCAAATGTTACGCGCTTGTCCTCGGCAGCATCAGAGGGCTCACGAGGACCACGCCGCCCTGCAGTTCACCTTCTACGACGTCATCAGCGCCCGACCCGGCGCGCCCCGGCGCTGCGCTCCCTCCAGAGCCGCTGCCTCACCCCCGGCCTCTACTCCACGCACCTGGAGCGGTGGCTGACGCACTATCCTGCCGGCCAGGTGGGCACCCAGTCTGCGCGTCTGCAAATCTTAACATGAATTAGGCGAAAAGCCGCTGGATTCTAGATTCATCGTTCAGAGAAACAATCAGGGTTGATTATGTTGCTGCCACGCTGTGAAGTAACGATGCATAATTTGTTTGTTTTAACTACTTTTTCTCTCAGTTTACACAGGGAATAAAATCACGCAGACAGTGAGGGCACTGAACCGTAACAAGGGGGGGAAAACAGTCATAAAGTCATAAAAGCTAATTACACCTGCTTCCGCAGGGTTGTGCGTGTGTTCCTGTTTTTTGCAGCCGCTGCTAAAACGCTTCTTTGTTGCCTCGGAGCTGCTGGGGTTTTTGTTTTTTTTTTGGTTTATTTGCTTTGCTATACAAGGCCAAGCTCCAACCGCTGCCTCTCTCTCTCTCTCTCTCTCTCTCTCTCTCTCTCTCTCTCTCTCCCTCTCTCTCTCTCTCAGGTGATGATCATAGACGGCCATCAGCTGAGAGCCGACCCCGCCGCAGTGATGGACGAAGTCCAGAAGTTCCTGGGAGTCACTCCTCATTTCAACTACTCCCAGGCACTCACGTAAATCACTCTGCCGTTACCTCTTCAACCTTTTTCTATTACCGCGGCGCCAGCTCTTAGCGTGCGGAGGGGGAGAGAGGAGGGGGCGGGGGGGGTCCGCGCCGATCGCTCGGCACCAAAACTCAAATTCTGTGTGAAGCCTGACATCTACTGGCGAACAGCAGGGCCCCACTCCTCCTCCTCCTCCTCCTCCTCCCGTCTCGGCCGCCAGCTGGTGGCATTCTCTGAGGAATAAAAAAGACAGTCATATCATCTGGCACCAAATGTGAGCCAATAGCAGATGGTCGTTTTGCTACTTGCCTTGAGACATGGCGATGCCAGCCTTGATGCAGTCTTAGGTATCAACGAATGGGGGGGGGGGGTCTGAACAAAAAAAGAAATCAAATCAAATGAGGATATTAGCGAAGGGCATCGATGCCTAAAGGAGGAAGGACAGAGAGGAGGACGTGAAGGATGATGATGTTTTTTTGTCACATAGGAGAACACATGGAGCCGCTCTAGAAATAACACCGCTTCCAACAGACCGTCGAGTGGTGAATTATCTGCCCGACAACCCCCCCACCCCACCCCTCCCACCACCACCACCACCCTCTCTGGCCCAGGATCAGATCCCAGCAGAATGGTGACTGTGTCACTAACACCGCCTGCCTGTCTCAAACAGTAACAGCACAGTAACTGTTCGAAACGCCTCGAAGGCCGGAGCGAAATCTTCCAATAACTGAGATTCTTCTTTAAAAGGATCACTTGTTGTTTTGCCGTTAAATCTGTTGTTTACATTGCAAGACAACACTGGCAGAGTATTTCACTCTGCTCACCTTAAGTATACACATGGGCAGTGTTTTAAACGCGCTCCGGGCCATTTATTTACGGCCGTGTTGTGTCCTTCAGAGCGTTCTCACAAGACTTTGGGCAAAGTGGTAAAATGTTTATTCCCCGAGCGCCACTCATCAAAATGCAATCTGCCCCGGGAGCCCTCAGAGTTCTCCACGTCGAGAATTTGTCACCCGGATTGGCACGGAGAGCCTCTGTCTTGAATCACGAAGCCTGCGTGAATGCAAATAGTTTCGTAAAGAGATGCATTTTGACAAATAATATGAGGGAGCTGCCTGAGTGAGCGAGAGCGTGCGTGCTAGGAGCGCGCGCGTGTGCGTTTCTCTTTTTTTCTTACGAGCGAAGACAGAGTTGCACAAAAACCCTAATCTTTCCTTTCTCCTACTCATTCTTTTGACATGACAGCGGCCTGACAGATCCTCAACGCCGCGGCCCATTTTTTAATCCGCCTCTTCTTCTCTCTCTCCTGTCCTGTCAGAGAAAAACTGAAGGAGAACCACTCAACTCGATTCTCCCTTTTATTCTCCCCGCGATGCATGCAAATCGAGGAGAGCATTTGCATCTCCCCACCACACCCACACTGGGACTTTATGATCTGACTGTTAAATACCAACATTTCACCCGTTTTTCCCTGCACATCCTCCTGCAGGTTTCCTAAATGCATGTTTAGATACCTAAATCTGTGGCAGTTTACAGGGATGATACGTGAAACTGCTTCTGAGTCACACATGCGGCTGTGCAGGCCAGCCAAGTATTCACATGTATGAATCAGAAGTGCCATGTCATGCCAAAGTAACTTTACCTGATGTTTCCCAACTCTAGGCTTCCCCTTTCAGAAGATGCGGTCGTAACCACCCAAAGCTGGAAATCGTCCCTTTGTGATGTCATAAATGGAGTTCAGTCGCAAAACCCCCAGTTAGATTTTTTTTTTTGTTCAAATCCCACAGAAACATATGTCTACTGAAACATGTGGATGGTCCAATAAAGCAGCAACTGGGAAGATTAAAGCATTTTGGTGTGAGGCTGTAAACAGAGGGCTAAACATGAAGTTTGGTCTTTTTTGGGTGGGGTCTTTAAAGTTCGATGAATAATAATTAACCATGCAAAGCTGCTGCACCGGAGTCCAGGATGAAAAACACAAATGTGAACACGGAAGAAATATGAGAGCTTTAAAGACATTTGAATCTATGTAAACAAACAAGAAACATTTAAATACACACACTGAGTTTAGAGTCAATCGTCACCTTGCTGATGGTTCTGATGGGCTGCAGGAGTTGATGCACCATACGGACAAGGGGGAGGGTGTTCCTCGCACAAGGCACGGCACCGTGGAACCAAAGGAAGGGAAAACCCTGATTTAACAACGTCTGAAAATGTTCCTTCATCCCAGTGTTATTACAGGTGTAAATCCTCCAGACACTCCTTTGGTTAGTAAGAGAAAATATTTTATACATATGAAGTATGGCATTATAAAAGGTACAGCAGCATTTACCGATGCACTCGGGTACCGGAGGGTCTCTTTACACACAGTGACTCCGAACCCTCGTGAAAAGTAGGGCCATTTTTGAATTAGATTTGCATGGAAATGAATCCAAAAGACATATCGACGCCGTTAATGTTATAATCTATCACCCGGACCTGGATTTTCTCCGGAAACCAACCAATAAAATACACGCTTCAAGAGTAGACAGAGGAGGAGAGATAGAGTGAGTGGCTTGACAATACAGAGGAGACAGATAGTGAAGGAAGGCGATAGCACGAATAAAAGGACGGCGTGACAGTCGGACCAAAGCTGATAGCAAAAAAAAAAAAAAAAAATAGTGAAAGACAGACGGAGAGTGCGGTGAATACGCGGCGTCTTTTCAATCCAGCTGCCAGCCGGGGCCCCGCCAGGCAGAAGGCATATATTCATTATGGTTAATAAGAGTGAACCCTCCGCGATTATTTATGCATTACTTTTCTTGTTAAGATCTCTCCTTCTCTCTCCTCTCCCACTCAGGTTTGACCCTCAGAAGGGCTTTTGGTGCCAGCTCCTTGAGGGAGGGAAAACCAAGTGTTTGGGGAAGAGCAAAGGCAGGAAGTATCCTCCTATGGAGCCGGAGGTGAGGTTCTCATTTTTTCATCTTCCCATAATTCAAATGTCTTCCCACAAAAAAAGGAGAGGGAATAATGAGCTGTGCTGCAGCTATCATTAGTGAACCTAGACCAGGGGTTCTCACTGGAATTTACCTGTGACTTAGAATAGAGAGTGAATATTTTAAGAGACTGAAAAATCGAAATGAAAAATGGATGTTTTCAGTGGTGCACGTGCGTGAGGCAAAGACACAATAGTTTTCAGGTGGCTGTGTCGTGTGGTTGTTTCTTGAATGGAGTTTGCACTTCAAATATTTTTTACAATTGATTGATGACACATTTACATTTAAAGAATGTAATTGATTAATATGTCAGTACTTAATTAATAATTAAATTGAATGCTGTATAGTAGCATGGGATTTACAAAAAAGCTAAATGTAATAAGAATAAGATTTTAATTTTGGGGTGCCTCTTATTGTGCCATGCACTAATTTTGGTCATTCACATAATTGGCAACTGCCATTTTTTTGTTTGTTTGTTTATTTCCTCACATGCCAAAATGTGCCCGGCAACTTATTGGTAGCCAAACTTTGTGACCCTGGTACGACAGCTCTGGTAACTGCAGGGCTAAAACCATGTTTTATCTGTCTTCCTTCCAGTCTAAACTGCAAAGAAGGTTTGAAGATGACCCAAACGCAAAGCCTCATTAAAATGTGCTGGATTTATGTTAACCAGCTGGCCGATATTAAAGTTTTTACGACTACTGACTCTCACTCATCCCTCTCAACGTTTGCACGCCGTGTGCTTACCACACCACAATATTGCATAGTTCTCCGTATGAGGGGGCCTGCTGCTCATGTTCACTCCAAGTATTTGATGCATTACCACATGTGGGAGATCCCGGCGGCCTGGGTGATATCTCAGAAACAGAGACGTTAGAAAGTGGAAAACGGAGCGGCCTCACCGGCGGCCACATCCCGCAGTCTGCCTCCCCGAATTTCCCGCAGGACTCGGCATCGGGATAGAAACTGTCAGCTCGATGATACCGGGCCGCAGTTACAACCTAATGATTATGGCTCTGCGCTGACACAAAGTCTATGAGGGAGTGGTGTGGTGGGGATTGAAGGGGTTGGGGGAGGGGTGGGGTCCAATCCATATATCTCGTGCCCTCGCCCTCTGATTTCACCGAAGGCTGCGGCCGGATCTGCACGCGATGAATCAGCCTCTTGCGTCGTGGTGAGGGCGACCACACCAAGATAGAATTTGTCTTCCCCCACGTGGCTCGCAGTGGCACCACGGTGTCGCCTGTAATTAAAGTGAGTTTCCACCAGGGGGACGCAAGGCAAGGACAGATGAGAATGGAAGATGTGCAGGGAGCGCCCCTGAAGGACAGATGAGCGCTGCTGCTGCTGCTGCTGCTGCTGCTGATAGGAAAGATAATGTGTTTCCTGCCTCCTCCCCCTCTGTTCAAGGCTCCTGACACTCAGTGGCCTTAAAGTTAATGTTAGATACTATAAACTCGACTAAAGGTGTGTCAATAATCACCACCATGCTTGGCCTGGATCACACTCTGTTGTATGTAATCGCATTTTTTTTCTAAGCAACCACAGCCAGAGAGACGAGAGGAGGACACCTGCTTTCAGTTTCTGGGGCCCTACGCATAGTAAAAATGCTTGAACAGCAGTTCTGATTAGTTTGGACACTGCCAGCATTGAAATTCTTTCATTGTTTCATTCATTCAAATCCTTTAAATTAATGATTTCATTTCGATTTTCCATCTGCTAAATATTTGTTTCACTGTGTTTATTGTGACGCACAGGGTGACAGAATTAATATTAATATTTTTCATATATATATCCTTTTACTTTTATACCTTTTCGTGGTTGGTGTTTCAGCTGGGTCTGGAATACAGGGTTAATTTTCATTTCCTTTTCAAATATTAACTTTAAAAAATAAATCTTTCTCTTTTCAATTAATTGTTTAATCGAATCAGATAAAATGAATCCATAAATTAATGGATTACATCAATAATGGATCGCTGCTGTTCCAGCGTCTACTTTATGAGTATGCTGCTGAAAGTGTTCCAACACGCTGTTTTACACCTTGCTGTGTGAACCGTGCAGACTCTCCAGAGAGAGCAAAAAAAAATACAACTCAGAAAAGGTATCAGTAGAGTCACCCTGCCCTGTTTTTGGAGGACGTCTTCAGGACCTGCTGCCTCTGCAGCCTATCTCCTCATTGCCCTCTAGGAGGCGCCACAGAACAATTCAAGCGGTCACCTCCAGGGCTGAAGGATATTTTGGTTCCAGAAAATTTAGTTGAACTACTTGCACAGTGGCAGAAAAGCTCTGCTCTAATTTCTTTTCTTAACTTTTTTTCCAATTCCTTCTCCAACTTCCTGTCCTTTCCACCTCTCATAAATCCACTCTTCCGTCCTCCCCATCCACCGTCCACTCCTTCGACATACCTGTTTTTGTTGTCATGCTCCATCCTCCTGACATCCCACATCTCCCTGTGTGCTCATCACCCCCCCACCCCTGGCCCCGTCTCCAGGCACATGCATATCTCTCCAGGTACTACCGGGAACACAACGTGGAGCTGTCAAAGCTGCTGCATCGCCTCGGACAGCCGCTTCCCTCCTGGCTGAGAGAGGAGCTACAGAAGGTCAGCAGCACTGAACTCCGTGACCCTGACACACATCGGCTCATACTGTAGATGTCTGTAATGGGACAGTCATAGTTATTGTTTCCACACTGATAAGCAGACAATGAGAGCGATTGGTCACGTCCTGCCTCATGTTTGCTTATTACGCCACATTTGTATCAACGCAACAAAGAGTGATTGATTATTTAGTGTGTAGCTAGGCTGTGTCAAAACTGTGATTCTTTTTTCTATTCGTCAAAGATGTGACTCATATGTTATTTTTAGAACAATCTGAAACACGTACTGACAAAGTTATTTGGGCCAAACTGGAGGAATAATTGTGACTCTGTTTTGAAGAATGGCTGTGTGCCAAACTGTGATTGAATAACCAAGATGTTAATCTAATTGTATAAAAGAAGCGCGTGTTCACACACGCAGCATTTGTTCCACTCTCATCGGACAAGAGGTGACCAAATCTCATTGCTGAACAATCAAAAAAGAGACGTAAAGAGAGGCTGCACGCTGCCGGGGCAGAGCATGCGGCTGGTGAAGGCGCCGTGGAAGTGCTCCTGGCAGCGGCGGCGGGGCAGCAGCGAGATGGGCGCCTGCTGCAGGGTCTTGGAGTACGAGCGGCCTGGCGGGGAGGAAAAACACAGACCTTATTTTTTGACATGACACGTGCAAAATGGAAGGTCGCCCAAATCAGAGGTTTCAGAGGCCAGTGAGGACAACAACAAACTCGTCCATTGTTGTCTTTTTGGAATGAAGCCATCCTCTCCCACGAGATGGTTTGATCACAGCTATATACCATTTGAAAATTAAAGAGCAATCACAGCGAGAGTCAAATTAGTCTCGCGGAGGCGAAGCTCTTGATGAATTTTAGTCGTACCCAGTGAAAAAACGCTGCCTTCCCGCCCGTCCCTGCAGAGTCCTCCTCTGTTTGTGTTTTTGATGAGTGTTTGTTTGCGCTGCTGCTCGTCACTGCTCACGAGTCCGACAGGTCCACTTAACAAGTTGGGCTTCACTTTTTTTTCTCTCTCTCCAGCCTATTCACAGCGTGTTTTCTGTCTTTGCTGTCAGCCCGATAAACAAAATTGAATTAAATTACCCCCCCACCCCCACCCCCTCCCCACCTCCTCACTTTATCCCTTCCATCATCAATTTGTCTCCCCTGACCACACCCCCTTTCCCGCCCTCCCTCTCTATCCCTCCACTTTCTGAAGGTTAGATAACCTTTCCATCGGTGAGCCGGACCTAAAGTGGAAGGGTCCCTAAAAAAAAACAGGAAGTGACCGGGAGCGCCTGACCTTCAGATGCGCTGTGGACAGGACGGGACTGGGTGCTGGGTTTCACCTGGGATCTGCAGTGTGCCACAGCAGCCGTCCTCTAAGTGTGAAGGATGTTTGAGGAGCAAAAGTGAGGAGGAAAAAAAAATCCAGCTCTGGAGATGGTGAACGGACAGGTGGCCGGAGACCGGAGGTTTCAGGTGACTCGGACTGCTTGGAAAGAAGCGGGACTGAAACCAGAGAACTGTGGGTAACGCAGTGAACCCTTGAGGCCCAAACCCCCAGTGCAGGCCCGCGGAGACGACATTGGAATCGACTATTATCATTATTATTATTATTATTATTATTATTGTTATTGGTTTAATATTACCTTTGAGTTCCAATGCCAGAACAGCGCTGGTCAGCTGTGTGTGGTTCCTGCAGAATCTACTTTGCACACATTTTGTTCCAAGTATGTAAGTGTAGTAAAAGGAAATACACTCCATGTGGTTTTATCTCAGTCTTTTGTACTTTTTTGTTTTGTTTGTTTTTTACAACTACAGTGAGAGTGAGTTAGTGAGACAGTGGAGGAGGTGCACAGACTCAGGGTGAGTGAAAGGCTGTTATCTTTCATACTGGTTTCCCTTCCTTTTCGGTTATTTTTCAGAGGTGAGGGCCAGTTTTGGCGTCGATCTGACAGCCTTGTTGTTTCAGTCAATAAAGATGTCACATGAGGTTTTTGCTGGGGGCGGGTGGGGGGGGGGGGTAGGAGGTTGTGGGCAGGGTGGGAGTGGGAGGGGGGAATCCTGGGGACGACGCATGCTTGAGAATGATGCATCGGTTCATAGCAGGCTGATCCTGTCATTTATCAAGAGCTTGGCCTTACATTCCGAGAGCAATATTTGTTCAGGCTTAGGCTTTGCGGCATTAACCCGCAATGCACGTTCTCCCTTTCTGATTGTTTGCGCTCCGATTTATCGCCGCTCGCTTTGTCGAAGTGACTCTCACAATTCTTGAGTCCTATCAGGATAGAGCGGCATGACACCAAAAAAGCTCAATTGCCCAACGTGTAACATTAAAAGGATGTGTTGTCATGACATCCGACAGAAAACGCGCATGTATTTTGTCATGTAACGTCGCTAAAAGCATTTATGTCAACTTAAAATGCAAGTCCACTTGTAAGGAGGCTGCTATGTTGAGCCAAGGACGCGGATCTGCCCTGGGATTCATGATTTCACCCTGACATCCCAGCTGTTATGCTCTTGGATGGCACAAGGCGTCACTAGATCTGGCACACAGGGTCTGAAAATCTGAGACTAAGATTTTTGTGGAAGTGTAGGACATGAACACTGGCAGCGATTAGAAGTCTTGGTAACATTAAAAAAAACAAAACAAAAAAAAAACAACCATTGATTTCTGTTTCACAACAGGTTAACAACAGGTCTTACACTACGGCGTGAATGTTGCAGATGAAACCCGGCCACCCTTTTATTTGAACAATTAACTAAAATATCCAATCATTGCAACTTCACAATCACCATTTGTGCAGCATGATCAAAGTATGATTTTACACAATGTGCCCTTGTGTGTTAGTTTCCCACACGAGTCACTCTTTTAATTGGCTTTTCACAAGCAATGATCTTTGACGTCAGTTGAATATTAAACGCATGTCATTAAAATCAGTCAGTGTCACATAATTAGGTAGAAACCTTCCAAAGTGACCACAAGCATTCCTGCTGCCAGTTTGTGCCGGAGACATCCAGTCATAATCATAATGACCTGCAGGAGACAACGAGCAACGACTGCGTCACAGTCCCACAGTGTCCTGACCACCCATACTGTCCAAGATTGTAGGCAGATGAAACGTCAATTCTCACATCAAAAGCAACTTTGTGAGAAAAGGAGCTTCTGTCTGCCCCAAAGGTTGGATGCTGCGCGAGTGCTCTCAAGTTGAAAGACTGTAAGCTCTTGATTTATGAAAGGATCCAAACTCGCAGTGTGTGAGTACCAGGGCGTCTGCTGTGAGAAAAAACTAAGCCAAAATCAAACTAATGGAAGACAAACTGATCCCCATGTCCTTTTAAATAGCTGCTGTAAGCACTGGCAACTTTGTCACCTTGTATCTTCCTCTTGTTTTTATTATTATTATATTTTACTCCTTTATGACACCAGTGGCTTACGTTATTGAGCTCCAGTTTGAATGCAACAACCCCGTAAGTGTCAAACGCTGAAACCAAATAATAAAGAAGGTAAATACTGACGCATGAGATGTTTTCTTGGATGCCAAGAAAATACGTCAGTTGAGCCAGGACATTCCTTAACGCAGTCTTGTGATGTCGCAACATTAAATGCTCAACAATAGACAGGTTGTCTTCTCCGAGGGAAGTAGGAAGTATCTCACTGAAGGATGGAATCTCAAAAAATTTCCGTGTTGCATGCTGGGCCTTACAGGTTAAGAAAGAAAGAGCGGTGATAAGTTCTGAAAACATTAATACACCAATTAGGAAATTATGGAGGACAAATAATATTACACAACAAGAAGCTTCAGGGCTTTAGATGTCGAGTGCTCAGGGTGCAGTTTGAGAAGAAAATGGATGGAAATGGTTTAGGGAGGGGAGACGTCACGCTACTGACCTGTATCAAACAACCTCATGACAAATGTGAATGCTGAAGGTTAAGAGAAAAAAATAGATTAGTCACCCTGCTGTGTTTCTCCTCTTTAGTATCACACAGTCACACTAATCTTTTTCTTTTTCTTCTCGCCCAACATCATCCCTCATCAATTGAAACTCAAGGCGTCACACAGGGATCAGTGAGATTATAGGGCCATTTTTCACAACGAGCCCAGCTGATCCCAATGACCAAAGAGGCAGCAGACAGTTGTTTTAACGAAACACGTGTGAACTTGTTTGATCCAAAAACAGCGTGAGACAAATCGGAGGGCGTGGGCCCGTGTCTGTCAAACTGGCACTCCAACCTCCAGCATTCGTGCGTCATTCGGCTGTTTAACGTTTTCATTTCCCCGACGTGATTTTTTTTTCTCTGCTTTGTAAAATGAAAAAATGGTTCAGTCCAAATACCCCGCATTGTTGAGCGACAATTGCCGTCAGACAGCGCGACGCAGTGTTAACTCATTAATTTGTGCTGGGAGCGTTTCAACACCACTGGCCAAACAGGTCTGGATGCGCGGACGTGAGGTGCAGCTAGCTTCAAAGGGGATGTAGTTACAGTTGTGCACAGTGGGTGGGGGTGGAGGAGGGGTTAGTCAAAGCAAAATGCATTTCGTGTTTCTGAGGAAACGGAGGAGGCCGCGAAAAGCCTCGAAAGGAGGGGGATCTGAAATATATTATCCCCGTCTATATAATCAGGCTCTCTCGTGCGCTCCGCCTCTGTCGGCTGCACACGGTGCTCGTTAGCGTGAGAGGGTGAGAGTGGAGGGAAAATGAATTTCAATAAAAAGGCTAACATACATTTTTTGTCACCTTTAAAGATTTGATACTATACTGTTTATTTCATCATGAAAACTTACTAAAGTTAAATTATTATTTCAATAAGCGCGCACATGTGGGAGATATTTGGGAAGAGAGCCAAAGAGGTTAGAAGATGTTCAAGACCCTTCGGCTGTGTCGACAACCTCGCGCTGACAGCCACTCGGGGGCGTTGTTGCATACTGCTGCCCTTCTGGTAAGGAAGTGCCAAAATAAGATAAGGAAATGAATTAAATGCGATGCACTGATATGTACAATTGCACAAACACTGCTTAATGTTGTTGACGCATCTAGCTTGCTCCACTTGGCTGTTTATTTACCTGAACTCGGTGTTTGTCAGTGGAATCCTGAAAGGGTGAAATGAGATGGAAGGGCACCATTAATGATTTTTTTTAAAATGAAGCCACAATATAAATGACATCCTTGCCAACTTCTTTGAGGCAAAATTTATATATATATTTTAATTCGACCTTTCAGTTACATTGGTAACATTCATTTTGATTGTATGCTGACCATTATAATACTTGTAAGTATGAAGTTTACCTTTTTAAACATAAACAATGTGCTTATCACCCCACATTCTGTTTGATTCAGTGGTTCAAATGGAGACAAATTAGTGTAGCTTAGATACTTTAACAAAATTCACGTGTTGACAAAGAAACTATCAAGGAAGTAAATGAAATAAAAATGAAGTCTTAACAAAGTAAGAGCATATCTAAAACAAATACATGTCAATGAGGAAGAACACTAAGGACAAAAAGGAAAACAACACTTCCATTAACATGAAAATGATTCCATGCAGACTTTCAACAGTTGGTCCCAGTCCTCAGATGTGGGTGAAGTCAACATGGCACATCAGTCTTGTAAATGGTGACAAAATGGATGCCACTCCTACCCGCGTTGCGTGTGGGTGCGTGCAGATGCGCATCGTCAAGCATGGCAGTGCTTGGTCTGATGTGGATTGAGCCGATTCCACCTGTCAGCGGTGTGAGAATGACCGAGCGGCTTTGATTTAAAGTGCAAAAACCAGGTGAACACGTTTTTAAATAAACACATCATTAAAAGTCTTTACGGCGGAAAAAATAAAGATAAAACAGGCGTCCAAAACCTAGCACCGAAAAGAAATGTTACAGTACCTTCAAATGTAAAGCATATTCAGTAAACACCAGACGAGGAGGTAAAAGAAACAATTCCGTCAAGTGCTGCAAATTGTCCCATTGCCAACCCACCCCCATTCCCCATTCCCCTCTTTGTTCTGCAAATGTCAAGCAAGACCTGGGACAAGAACAGACATTGGCTGGACTTACACAATGAAACAACTAAGACCTGATGGGTGGATTTACATTTAAATAAAAAAGTAAAAAAAATAAAAAAATAAAAAAAATAAAAAAAGAATGAAATGAGGTTGACAAACTGGCGCTACAAAATACACTGCATACCAAAGACCAGCCGAGGAGAGGCCTCGGCGCATGCCTGCAGAATGTGCATCATGCAGTCATCTGTGCATGCGTGCCAACGCACAGCACATGCATGCACGTGTGTGGAGTGTATGCTTTGTTTTTCAATACTATGGTCCCGCACCGTGTTTTTTTTTTTTTTTTTTTTTGTTGTTTTTTTTTGTTTTTTTTTAAAATCACGTACAACATTGCGTATCGTTTAATTCAAGCAATCGCAGAGAGAGAAAAAAAATGACGTTATTGTGACTCGTCGAGAAAAAGCTCAGCCGGCCGCGAACAATACATTTAAATAATTGAAATAAGTGCTAATGGCAAACACGAAGAGAGGAGTCTCTGAGGAAGTAAACGTGGCTTTGTGCTCGCCGCTACGCAGTCGGGGTGACGGTGAGGTCCCAGTCTGCGTCGTCCCTGTCAAAGCGAGCGGGAGGGTTTTCACTTTGCCGCCTTCACTTCCCGTCGCTCGGCTCCTTCCTGTCGTCGCGCCCGATGGCCCTGCGTATCCAGCCGCTGAAGGCGGACACCCTGGTGTAGACGCCGGGGGACTGCTGCGTCCGGCAGGCATGGCCCCAGGACGTGACCCCGTAAACCACCCAGCCTCCCCCAGGACGCTCGCACACCAGCGGGCCTCCGCTGTCGCCGCGGCAACTGTCCACGCGGCGCTCCGGCTGCACGCTGCCGGCGCAGAGCATGCGGCTGGTGAAGGCGCCGTGGAAGTGCTCCTGGCAGCGGCGGCGGGGCAGCAGCGAGATGGGCGCCTGCTGCAGGGTCTTGGAGTACGAGCGGCCTGGCGGGGAGGAAAAACACAGACCTTATTTTTTGACCTGACGTGCAAAATGGAAGGTCGCCCAAATATCTGTATTTGTTTTTTATATATCGAACGAGATAAAACTTTTGAAGAAGGCAAAACTTGGAAGATGACTGGGTTAATCCTCTGCCGGTGGGATGTTAACCAAGTACAAAAACTTTGTTCATGTATTAACAAAGATATCTGTACTTTACTTGAGTATTTATTTGTCTGATGACGTTTTACCTTTACTGTACTGTAGCAACTCTGCTGTTATATTGGTGTTGGATGCTGTCAAGTGCAGATGTTTTGTAAGTCCCTGCTTGTTATGTTACCTTGAGAGTTGGGCTAGGCATGTGAATGGCTGAGAGGGGAGAGGAGGCGGGACAGAGGTGAGAAGGTGAAGAAGACTGTGTGTGTGAGTGTGTGTCCGGTGTGAGTGAATAGGAGCTAGAAAGGGAGAGCAGCCAAACTATTCTGTGGCATTTTTTGTTTGTGTTTGGGTTACAGTAACCAGAGTTCAGAATAAAGGACATCACTTGTAAACTGTTGCCATCCTTCCATCGTCCGGCTGGACGCTTCAGTGTTTTCTACTACTTACATTAGAAGAACACACTCGTTAAAAGTGTTTCAAAGACACAAATTTTGTTAAAGTAAAAGCTACTGTTGTGTAGTTCAATGTAAAAGTGGATCATATGTTAGAGGGAGATTATTTTAGTGTTCCTCGGTTTTGCAGTCGCTGCTCTTAATACATTTTCAGTACAAAAATAAAATTGTTGAAAATAACATTGGTTATTCGTATTAGGACTGTAAACATTCTTTACTCTTTTTATTCCTTATTTTCTTTCCTCTCTCCTCATCAACTCAAACGGTGTGGTGGATCGCTCATTAAAGACTCACTGAAACGCTCAGGATTGGATGTTGGCCAGATCAAAAGTACCAGATTTCACACAGTGAAAGGTCAGCGGTCCAGCTGCTTCACAAGGTTAGAATGGGTTTTAGAATGGAAGTTTGCTTTTATCGTGAGTTCACATTTTGCGCTTTCTTACATCTGTCAATTGTCTTCATGTCTTAATTGCCTTCATTTTTCAGTGCCTTCTCTTGTTGGTTTTCATTCTTTCCTTCCGCCATGTGTCCCCACCCTTTTCTGATTACCCATCTCAGGTGTGTCACACAATTGTGGTTGGCCAAGAATTGGAAACATCTGGTTCCTCCCAAATGCACCTGTCTCTTGTGTCCAAAAAGAATTCAAGGTTCCCTCAACTTCCTATTGTCACCCCATTGTGGCTCCTGAGTTGTGAGTACAAAACAGATTTTTTTTTTTTTTTTTGCAGAAGTACTTTATAGAAGTATTTATTTCGAGATGGTTCCAATCATAAACCTGCCTCCCGAGCTGCATTTTGGGTCCACCAGTTGCACGCATGGCAATTTAATGAAAGAATTAGTTTGGCAATCTTGCAAGACAATCTTGCAGATTGCTTTTCATGGTGTTGCTCTTTTATTACTTTCAATCAAACTTTGAAGCAACCTCATTTTCAAGTCGCTGCCAGAGTTGCAGCCTGATCCGTCCCCGCACTCCCCAGTGTGTCAGTTAGCCAATGAACACAGCTGCGCAAAGCAGACATGTTGTTTCTGTTAAACCGGCTTTCCCAGCTTCACACACTCGGTAGCTTTCTGTGCTGTTACTCAACGGGACGTGGCATGAGGAGCACGGTCCCTCGGATCTAAGCAAAAACCAAAGCAGACTGACGAAGAGAAGTGCACTCATCAGGGAGTAGATGTTCTGGCACTGGTGTGCACACTGACCTGCAGCCCTTTGTGGCAGTGTTTCTGACATCAGCCTTTAATTTAAAGATGACTAGCAGATGTGTGTGAGCATGATGTCAAGCAAGATGGTCTCTCTGTTTGAGTCTAAGTCTGATTTACTGACTGCACCTACTAGTCTTGCCCCAATGGAGACAATGATTTACAGCTGTGTTTTTGTGCTACATATTTCACCTGTATTAGTAGAAGCAGTGAAGATATTGAAATAGGAGTAACTGGACAAGTATCCACAATGTTATTGTTAACTTATATTTAAGTGTGACTGCGGTTGGTTGTCTTTTAACATTGTTGCGAGTTTCTGAAGAGCTCCGTAAGAGCATTCACTCTGTTTACAGCTTCACCATGGGACACCTCTCCGCTGGTGTCACATGAGCAATAAGTCAGTAATGAGTCATTGAGCCTAACTTTCTCTACTCGAGAGTGAAGGGATTTGATTGGCCCTTGTAAATAAAATGGTTTCAAAGGAAGCCTTCTCTTTTCCATCATTGTGTGTGGGCTCTTTTCCAGATGAACATCCAAAATACTTCAAATAAATTTTTGAAACACTCCATCTGGCACGCCATATCATTTCCAATGTGTTCCTGATTGAATTTGATATTTAACCCAACATGATTTTCCCGTCCTTTTTTTAAAAAACATTCAGTCAATACTGAGTATCTAAATTAAACTTGGATCTATGCTTAACGAGAACACTGCCACGACCTGCTCCCCTCCACGCCCCAACTGTCCTCACCTGTGTCACCCCAGCCGGTGATGTGACAGTTGCTGGCCTGTTTGAGCACCCTCTCCCTCTTCACAGGCAGACAGGCTGGGAGAACGTGACGACTGAACGACACGCACTCCCCGGGCGCGTGGCCCACCGCTCGCGGCGACAGGCGCACCAGGGCCAGGTCGTAGTCGTTGCTGTGTGGGTGATAGCTCGGGTGGGGGATGATCTGATCCACGGCGTACTCCTCCTCGTACTCCTCCGGGACCAGGGAATGGTAGTCGCCCACTCTGACCTTGTACTGCTTGGTGCTGTTTCCATATCTGCAGCCAAGAATAGAGGAACAAAGGGAACACAGGCGCTGTTAGAGAAAAAAGGGGGAAAGGTTTTTGCGTGCGAGTGTTTTCACTGGTGATGCATAAACTGTGAGGAGCAAAAGAGTTAGGCTCTGGCAGTGGTTACTGCAGATTGATGTCATATTCAGTTTGGGTGAAAAAAGCACACTATAAAAAGTCATTCCCTCGCTGGATGATTGCATGCAGGTAAAGCTGTGTGTTGTATCCTCTTGAAACTCTAGGATAAAGTAATGGCAGCCCAGAACTAACCCCAATGCATAGACAAACACAACATAGTACAAATACAGGAAGTCTGTGTACACATGGAGGAAACAAACGTTAAAATATTGTTTTTGTAGAGGCACAAAACTCAGAGTATCACAGCCACAAATGCCTCCATTTGTTTTTCTTTTTCATCTGGTACGAAACATTGACTTGTGTATGCTGAGGACTAAAGTTAAGACAGAAAAACTTGCAGTTGAAGATTCCACCCTGCCCCGTGTTTAGGATCTCATCAGGAAGTGGCCTCAATTTGATCTGAAAAGGTCAAATCCCACGAGCTGTTCACACCGCAGTGAAAAGTTCAGATCTGAGTCATACCAACACAACAAGGTCTCATTAGGGCCACTTGTATTTTGCTGAGGTAGGAGACTAACCTTGAATCAGTACTGCGGAAACGTCCTGCAGATGTCAAGTCTGTGGGGTATGTTTTTAAGAATATATTTCTATTGTCCCGCTCTTCACAAAGAAACTCGCCCTTGTATTCTAAATTTAAACTCTTGCATCCACTTTTAGTCATGTTTGAGTCGGAGTTAGTCTCCACGGCTCTTGCAAGTATTAAATGCATTCATTCTTTAGTAGAGAAACTCTGAACACTTGGAAAAAAAAATCAAATGGGCATTTGGACTGCGGACATGTTTCAGCAAGGAAGCTGAAAATAACGCTGTCACTGAGTCCGTGTGTTTACGTCCTCGGTTGACAGCGATAAGAACGTGCTGAAGGTTCATTCCTGTCTTACATGCCATACCCTTTTCATATTTTGCTTTTTATAAAGTCCACAAGGTGTGGCAGCAGAGAAACAAACAGGACCAGCACAGGAAAAAGAGGTTGGGTGGTAACTTGCTTCCGGAAAGATACGCTGAGCTGGGAATGCCACAGCATTCCTGGCACCGCGCACATGACAGTGTTGACCGGCCAACCACGCAGAGTATCAATTCATAAACATGCAAGAGCGCTGACTCACTCGGGAAGAACCAAACAGCACTAGTCTTGCATAAAAGTCCTGATTTCAAGACAAGACTGTATTTTTGTTTATCTTGTCGACACTACTGCTCTTGTTCTCTTGAAAGGAGCTATTCTGAAAAGAGCTCGTCTACAATCTTTGTTTCCTTCACCTTGATCTAAGTTTAAAAATAGACGTAATATCTTTGCATGTGACTGCTGACTGACCCGTAGGTCATTTTCCACTGATGTACTAATCACTTATGGAATTAGATGCCATCAGTGTGTTAGTGACAAAAGAAAAGGGCACAGCGGTGTGTGTTTTGTCAATTGCTCGTCTGCGTGTGTACATTTGTTCAGCTGCCAGGTCGTGCACTACGCCCGGGCAAGTGGTCTATTCTGGTAATCGTGTATGAAAGATGATACTTGCAAAAGAGGAAATGAGTTTGTGGTCTGCATGTTTGGGAAACCAGTTGTTGGAAACACGGTGGAGGACTGACGCTCTGAATTATAGCACGACGTAGGTGCTTTTTGACCATTAAATGGCAATCATTAAAAAAATGTGCTATCTGAACCAGACAGAAAGTTTTGACAGATTTATGATTCTAATAATTCATCTGTGCATCAGCAGTGACAGCAGTGATTTTTTTACACGCTATATTATGAAGCTTCATAGAACGATAAGCAAAATTAACTCCTGTGTTCAACCATTCCTCTGATAGTCCATTATCATTATAATAAATGAAAAAAAGCAACAAACAACTTTATTTTTATAACCACTAAAGTCTCCCTATTTTGAAACACCAATAAAAAATAAAAAAAAACATTACAAATGCGTCGGTATCACTTTTTGTTGTTATTGCCAAGCTGTGAAGCATTAGGGATTTACTGTATTGAATTAATTACCGGGTACTGATTTGTATACAATGGGCGTAGCTGATGAGTAAGATGACAATGAATGAACTTTTAAAGGTAACTGAAAATCTGTTGGTCACGCACATCAAATTTCCTCCTTCTCCTGTGAGTAAAAAAATGAGGCCAGCTAATCAAAAGACCCTGTGTGTGGCAAATTATAAACTGGTGTTGAAAGTTCCTGATTCATGAAATCTACCCTGCCAGCACAAGGAAGAAGTAAAACTGAAGGCTGAGTTAAGGTGGTTTTGGTGCAAAACCTGTCCAGCTGCCTAAACTCAGTGTTTAAAACTCTGTCGACCTGGATGATTGAGAACCTTCACATAAATATGGTCCAAGTTAAATAACTTGAAAGTCCTGGGTGAGCGATACTTCCTGTCTGCTGTACATGGAAAAATCAGAATTAATAGTATTAGAGCTGCTGGAGCCTTGAAAGGGTTCTTGGTTTCAGACCAGGTGGAATTGAGATGAACTGGCGCTGGCTGTCTCCCTGCGGTTGTAACACACTCAATCCCACATAATGGTGGCTCACTGTTTTGAGGCACTCATGTTACAGCCAGACTTCAGTATATATATTAAGAGAGAGAGAGGAAAAAGTCTTATGGCCACATTCTTCATCCTTATGTCGTCTCTATGTTTATTCTTTATTTAGTGCTGCACCCGAGGAAAAGAAGGAAACTAATTCGGTGAATTGACAATTAAAATAGAAATAACACGATTATTAAAATCACCAAGGCAACAGTGAGGAAAATAGGTGTGTTTACATGTCAGAAAGGTTCCTTCATAGTGCGTTAGAGGGCTAGTGTATTTCACAGACCTTTTGTCAACGTCATGACATTGTCTGCTGTGTTTTTTTGTTCTATTATTTTAGTTCTAGCGTGATTGTTATTTTAGCTCTTTGACGTCTTTCAATTATTTCACTTTAGTGGTTTGTTCCTTGATCTGGTTGGAACTTTTTCTATTTGTTATTCCCTCCAGTAAAGGTTCCTTAGTAGTCTTAGTACCGGGTTCACCAACCACAAAGAATGCTTCCAGAATCCTTTGAATGTATTTTATACAGCCATCTAGTAACTAGTACCAAAAGAGTTTGTACCACTCAGAGTTGTTAGCCTCAAGCTTCCACATTAAGATGCAGAGGACGAGTCTTAGCTGCTATTTACCTGCCAAAAGCTGGTCAAGAAGAAAGTAAAATCATATTTTCCACGTTGTTATTCCTTAAGTATAAAAATGCCATTAAGTTGTTTTGGTATCACTGCACCTGTGCCTTTTATATAATGCAACAGCCATTGTTATATGGTTTCTCAGAACAGCTATTTTTCATTATAACTTCCTCTTCAGGAGGCAGAACACCAAAGTAGTTTTCTAAAATAACTTGGCTGTGACGCACATGCACACACACGCCCGTGACTGAGAAAATTCAAGGTGTGTTTGCTGGTGCACGGCTGTGTTTGACCTCTTGAAGCAGTGCGCCGAGGTGAGGACCCAGCAGGTGTCGATAAGAGTCGCTCCACACACCAACCTCCCGTCACCGCGAGATCCACGTAGTCGAATCGCAGCCTGCCAGGGCCAGCCTCCTCTGTGGACAACAGTGAAAGTGCATGAGGAGGTCAAATACAACACTCACACGGAATATAACGCAGGATATTCCCGACAGGCAGAATTCATTCCTCAGTCTGTAATTCGCATCTGTGCCACTTCAAATAGACATGTCCATGGAAAAGTCATTCAGTGCGACTCATATTACTCACTGGTCAAAATCTGATTTGGCTCTGCAAAGACAAGCCACCACGTTTCTGACGGATTCTTGGACCTGATTTACAAAGATCCCCAATAAAAAAATTTTGGATCTCGTTCTCAGGCAAACAGATTGCATGTTTGGTTTGTGGGTGTGTTACTCAGCTGAGGATGCACATGCAAGTGACAGCAGGTGCAAAACTGACTGCGGCTGTTCTGCAGCATCCAAAGGAGAGTTTTCCCCCGTGTTACTGTTGTTTTTTTTTTTTATTGTATTTAGCCTGTATAGAGTAGCTTCAGGTTAAATTTTAATAGCATGGAACCGGAGGCGAATCCACATTATGTGAAATAGCAGAACAGGAGAAGGTGAAGTTAATGCAAAATATGCAACATTAGGAGACAGAGTTGTCTTCAAGGCAAATTCAGAGCTGGAAATACATTGGAGACATGCGGAGTAAATTTAAAAGTGCATTTTGGGTAGAGCAACTACTTCCAGTAAAATAATACTTTTGTTGAGAAGAAGCCAATGTCTGATCATGGCAGACTCTGTGGTGGACAGTGATGGCGATTTTTCTACTAACCAAGACCAGGAATTTTAAATGTTTGAGCCAGAAACTGAGTAATTAACCACAGCACTGTCTGAGGCTGCACCGTGCACCTTCACCCGGTGGTTTGCTCAAGAAAGTAGATTTGAGCAGTTTGCTTCATGTGTCATGTTGTTACGTAATTATACATCATCATTTCATAGTGTGGTGAATGCGCAGACCACAACATGTCCACTGGGGTGTTTTGGAGTTGTTGTGTACCTGGACCCTTCACCTCCAATTTGTTTGCTGGGCAGCTCGTGTCTCTGCCCCTTGGATTCCCCCAAAAAAAAAAAAAACAGCCACTGATAATTGAAGGGAATGTTTCCACTCATATGACTGCAGTGGAAATAGTCAAATTTGTCAAAATGTTTAATTATGACATTAAAGGTCCAGAGTGCAAAATTTGGCCTTATTTATAATTTTTACATTGCTAAAAGCCTAATATACAGCCCATAAATACATTCCTAAAAGCATATACTTGCAGTACAATAAAAGTAATTCCGTTGTCCTACCCATAGAACCGTTCTTATTTATATATAAGAATATGCATACAGCAAAGGTGTTGCTCCCAGTTAGCTACCATCTTGTACCGCCATATCTCTACAGAAGCCTAGTGTGGACAATCCAGCCCGCCTGACAGCACGTTTTGTAATTAGGGTAAACGCTTACGTCCTCCAATAAAGAAACAACGAAAAGGGCGGACGAGGGATCCAAGTTTGTGTGCAAAGGCCACTGTAGTTCACTGGCAAGCCTGGGAGAGGAAAGGTGAGCGAATCTAAAATTTAACCACTTGATGACGCCGTTTCTTCTCAAAATCTCCAAATGTTACACATTTAACCTTTAAACTAATTTGTCATGAATCACAACGCATGTGAGAAATCTACTTTTGTGCATCTACCATCTGCATCTCAGAGTCTTACTGATTGCTGGTTGCACCAATACCACTGCTGATTGCACAAATATTTTTGCATGTTTAAACTAAGAGACAGCAAAAACTGCACATTTATTTGTGCATCACATTAAGTTCACAAATGTTCTTCCGCACTCGAGCCTCAAGTCAATCAGCCCCTCCCCCCTCCGAGTCTCCTGTCAGTGTAAACACGCACAACATCATCCAAACATGCCCACCCACAAGTAAAAGTAAAAAAAAAAAAACAGCACCCGGTTTCACCCCCATCTGTGCACACTTGTATACAAATGAGAAAGAAAATGACGTATTTCTGTCCATTCATTGAAATGTCTTCGCACACCCGCAGCTCAGTTCCAGACAGGCCTCCTCCGCACACGACGCACCGCTGCGATGTAAATAATTTAAGACGACAGGCTCACATTTTGATGTTGACGTTTTTACTCACCGTCCTGACCCACATATGGTCTGTGCTCGCACTCTGGGATACGTCTTCGCCTCAGGCCCGAGATCGGACGTTTCACACACGCAGGACTTGATGACTTGAAAAGCTGCTCCAGCTTCTCCCTGTGTTTTTATTAATCCCTGCTGCCCCCCCCACAGCTTACCTCAGAGAGTTTTCTCCTCCAATGATTCGCCGCTGGCGAGTGTGTTTCAGCCGCAAACCGCAAATTGCGTTGACAGGATCTGACGGGGACATAAACGGAACCGTTTGCCAGGTTTTACGTGCGAGCGTGTGAGAGGGTGATGAACAAAAAAAACAAAAAAAAAACATACATTCGGCTTCGGAAGTTGCTTTTAGCGAACATTTATGCAGAACGGGACGAATGAGCGTTGGAGTGAATCCTTTTCGCAGCCGCGGGTGGAGCGGAACTGATGTCAATCAAACACACGTCGTTTGTACGTCCGCGCGCGCACGACGTTAAAACAGACGCGTATCGAGTGTTTGTTCAGAAGGATGTGATTCCTCACGCTGAAAAGACTAAACACTCTGCTGCACCGAGCTGACTTTGCGTGTACTTCCATGTGAGAAATGGAAGCGACAGCATATGTGCAGGTAATGGATAGGGCTCCGTGAGTCTGGCCCGGTGTGTGACAGGCAGGCTGAAGCAATAATACCACAGCCTCCAATTCACCATCTGGATATGTACACACACACACACACACTCACACACAATGAAACCCTTTCTGTCGTGCCACGCATTTCCTCAACCATTTGTTTCCCATTAGTTTTTCAGAGTATATGAGGCACTGGAAATGTTTGCAAAACACTTTTATAGCTTCGCGCGTCACCAGTTCGCACACAGGCACGGCACATAAATCTGCTTTTATTTATTTCCTTTGTTTGTTTGTTTTTCAGAGCCTTGAAGAAAAAACTGACCTTTGACCTCTCTGTGGCTAGGCTGGCTTTCACCGTAGTCGCAGATGACTCCGGCGTCCTCGCTATGGCGACAGTTGTGCGTGCCGGGCGCCTGTTTGATGCAGTCAGCTAGCGAATGCTCCTCGCCACTGCACTTTACGTTGTCCACGTGGATGGGACCCATTCCTTCCCCGAAATACGCCATCACACGAGCCTTGGCTAGCCCGCTGCAGTGGACACAAGCGAGGAGAAAAAGAACACAAAGCACGAGGAATGCATTAAATATTGTGAGTGCGACTTAATGAACGGAGTAGCTACAAGCTACTTTTGATTAACTTCTGCATGTGTGGCTCCTTTACTTATAAATTCAGCAAGCTTGACGATATGGAGGCTGGAGTGCTAAGATTAAATAAAATATATATATAGAGAGAGAAAACTGCCTGAAAAGCACCGGAAAAGGCAAAAAGTAAAAAATTCAGGAAACATCGTGCTGCTGCTGATAAAGACGCTGCAATAGCTGCAGTTTTATCAGAACTGGATGCCAGTTGTTACTGACGGATTACTTCAGTTTTCAGTTTAACATTCATTTTAAGGAGTTTTCAATTATTTCCCAGCTGGTTTTCTGGGAGTGTATTTTCACACAGTCGAACATCGCAGCTGCCATGGAGAATGTCGCTGCTCACACCAATCTATAACAACCCAGCTACAAAGAGACTCCTCTTTAAAAAGGGCCTCCCCTTGCCAACAGTTACCGGATGGCTATGTGAGATAAATTCAGAGGATTTAGGAAACCTTCCATCTGTGTGAGTGTGATGTGAATAAGACATATTTCTCATTGAAGACATGATTCAAAAACCACTCGAGCAGTCCTTTATGGTACTCAAGAGGTTGTAGCTATGTTTCGCTGTAAATTACACACTTCACTGGTGAGTGGGTGAGATAACACCAACACTGGAGAATTACGCCCCTGCTCCATGTAGAGTCTTTTGCCAAACATAAAAAATGTTTTTTTGGTGAAAAAATTCGAAGAGGTTTTTCTTTTTTTTTTTAGGTGTAGATCACATAAAGCCTCTCAAGGATGTAAAAAAATAAAGCCGGCAGAACACTTTCAAGGCAAGTGTTTGCAGAAGGCCAAAAGAAGTGATGACATGTCAGCATCAGTGTTATGGTTTGACATTCTCTGGCCGTGAGGCATCACTGGTCAAAAATGTCGTGGCAATCAGATAACAACAGCGTATCATGACCTCACCTCTGACGTTAATTAGCCATCGGCCAACACCCGGGCTGAGGCGTGCAAAGAATGTAACTGTAATTTAAATCAAGATTGATAGATAAAGTGGTGGAGGAGGTCTTGGGTTGCCTCCCTAGGGGTTGGATGGGTGGCAGGTCATGTATCAGCGGTCATCCAGAGGGAATCTGACGTGGCTTTATTGAGACAGCGAATGCTGTCCGGGTCTCCGGCAGCTCCCTTAATGGTACTTAGCATGGAGTGGGAGACCCCGCACGTCATTTGAAGCAGAGCCAGAGGGACTGAGATCAAGTGCTGGCGTGTTTCTTCAGAGTGGGGAAAAATAACTGTCCCATAATGGAAACACAGCTAACTTTGGATTGTAGATGGTCACGATTAAGAGGAAAGACATTTGACAGAATACAGACGTTTCTTGTGTGCTCCTTGTTTTTCAGGAACTGCCACGAGGATTTTGTAGAATCATTTTTCTAGCGTTGCTTTTAAGTAACCGGATCTGTTTTTGAGAGTGTACCTTCATTACGTTGCCATCATGTTTGGATTCCAGCTCTGAAAATGGTCATCCTGCCAAGCTAAAAAATTACTTCCAGTCAGTTCAAAGATTCAAAAACTGACCTACTTCCTTTTAGTTGTTATTAAACCACTGCAGCAACTCACGCTTGCTACAGAGGAAATGCAGAGAGTGACTGCAGGCTGACTTGCTGCCAGAGGGACTAACATGTACGCTGTGTACAGAGTGGCATTTTGTCAAATCAGCCGATGACACTGAAGTTCCCCTCAGTGAAAAAATGGTCTCTGTTGGCTTCAGACGTCTAACGCTAACAACAGGAAGGTTTGATCTATTGGTGCCTGCTTGTTCAAATCTGATGGATCCATCCCTAAAGGTGATGGATAGAAGGTTTGTGCAGTCCTCTCTGACTCCACAAACTTTCTGTGGGCTATTCACTGGCTGGATACGGGAGCTCAACTACTCCAGGAATGTTTCCCTCTATATGCAAGGTTTTGTCACCACCAGCTAAATGTAAAACATACAGAGCATTTAACGGCCCTTCAGTAAACCATAAACGAGAGGGCGAAAGAAATCACCTAACTAACACGTCTGTACGTTTCCAACAGGTTCCTTCTGTCTTCCTCATTACCCTTATGTGCTCCAGATGCGGCTTCACCTACACTTGGACGCATCATGGAAAAATGGATGACCTAAGGATGACAACCCCTCTAGGAGGAGTGATGTAAGAGGAAATGATGGTCGACTGTTACGGCCGCTATCCTGTTGCTGCCGTTTTGGAAAACGGGACAGCAGCTCAGAGTGAAGGGATAATGGGACACAGACGGGACGAGATGAGGCAGTTTGCTCGACACATCCGTCACTGTAAATAGCTTGTGCGGACAACTTGTCTGCACTTTAATTGGATATTTATCCTGGCACTGCTCAGAAGGCACTCCTACAGGCCCCTGATCTAAGCAGCTGATGGGGCAAGGACTGGCAGGGAGTTCTCCCAGGTTCGCCTGTGAATCACAGGCGAACCTGTGAGGAAAAAAAAGCCAAACTGTTACGATTTAAAGTGTAGCACAACAACGCAATTTTTCCGCCGTCGCTTAGCTTGAAACTGGAGAACTTCATGATGAGGTGCAAGCAGATAGCCGAGAGGGGTTGAGAGATGAGAGACGGACAAGGAAAGTTGGACTCACTAAGACAGATGTCAATTCCAAGACGTGTTGAATGCTCTGAGGGGGGAAAAGGTGGATATTCAGGGTTCTCTTGAGTAAGTGTGATATATTGTGTGATCACGTTGCATTTCCCAAGCTAACATTTGGAGCTTTTGTCCAACATTTAGAGTTAATTCCAATTCAATCCCCCAGAGTAGAAAGAGGAACAAGTGTCCTACTTCACAAATATTCAGATATGTACTGCGTGCAAACAAAGGTTTGCTGCAGTAAATTACCTGTCGCTACCTGACACATGCAAAATGTACAAAATGTATTTTTGGGGGGCTGCCACTCCAATGAAAACCTTAAACACTTGACTGACAGATATAGGTTGATGTTTAAAAATGAATTTGCACAAAACATACATTTGTTGTGAAGCAGTCATTGAGGTGAATACGCAAAAATAGTGGCCTTTTACAAACAGACTAGTGAATTGATTTTGGTTTACAAACCAGCTGAATTCACACATGCCGAGCTATTCTCTGCTATAGCTATACTGTATACTCTGTTCTCCTGTCTCTGCCAAAAACTCTTGTAACCCTTGGTGGCTGCTTTGAGGGGCAACCTGAGTGGACTTTGAGAAGCTAGCGACAGTCAGTCGTCAATTCCTTACTCGCAGCTGCCTGAACTACATAAACTTGACACTGTATGACGTTGTTACAACATGGCGGGAATGTGGATCGCCTTACTGTACTAAGAAAGGAAAGACCCAGTAAGTGGCGTGCATTAAAACGGCCAGCTAAATATTATTCTCTGCTAGTCATCGTGCTAACATTACAGAAGCTAACAGCAACTACGCCGATCAAAACAAGTATTATGGCTATGCATTTTGACTTCTATAAGTCAGGAAATAGACTTCACCCTGTTCAAGCCACTTGCAACTTGAATTCACAAAAACCAATTTCGCAATGTAACTTAATTCTTCCTGTGTCTCTAGTCCAGTTCTGTATTATCTCCTCAAAACTCAAAACTATGACACTAAATCTTGTTTAAATTTGTGTTAAGGCCTAAATTCAGATATTCTTGGTCATTTATGATGGCAATTAAAAAAAATCACTCACAAGCTTCTGTTTGACATTGCCGTTTTTGTTTGGCTTTGTACAGTCTGTCTTGTCTTTTGTGTCATGCCCGTCTTTGTTTCTTTTGATCGTCGTGTCTGTGAGCTCCTGTTTGTTTTCTTAGGTTTTGTTTAGTCTGTCTTGTCTTTTGTGCCACGTCATGTGTTGTTGTTTTTTTTATAGTCTCGTCTGTTAGGTTGTGTTTGTTTTGTTAGATTCTGTTGTTCAATTTGTTTAACCATGTTTGTTTAATTGGTTTTTGTTTATATTTAATAATCCATTAGTAATGTCTTGTTGGTATAAATCATTCATGTCTGCTCTCCTCTCATGTTTATATTAGTGTCAGTGTTTCTAGTCTGTCAAGTGTCATGCCACGTTCATGTGCGTTTCACATTGACTCATCTCCACTTCCTACACTTGTACTTACCTTCTTCGTCTTGTTTCAGACCCTGACTTCCTCCCTGCGAATGATTTTCACCTGTGTCTAGTTGTCCAGTACCCCTCCCCTGATTGGTTTCACCTGTGTTCCTCTACCTTCCTGTATAAACATTCATTATTTCTCCCTTTGTCTGGTGTCAGGTCATCGTCTTAAACTGCCTGCGTGAGTCGCTTGCATTTTGTTGTGTCATGCTACCTTTGTGAATATTTTTTAAGCATTTTTTCATTGTTATTTTTGTTTTTTTAAAGTTCAAGTTAAGATTTAAGTTTGAGAATACAAGGCTCTCATGTCATCCAAGTAAGATGGCGCCAGGAAGTTGACAGTGGAAGTAATGCATACTCGCACAGTCCTGAAAATTATTAAAATCCACAAAACTGGCTTTCTAATAGCTGTTCATGTTTATTTTCCCCTGGAATGTTTATAGTTATTAGTGCTTTCATTGATCCTTACCACAACAGTGTATTTGCAGATAGATAGATAGATAGATAGATAGATAGATAGATAGATAGATAGATAGAGGAATATAATGATCATATGACTGACTGATGACTTGGGTTTTTTTTTTTTGCTTCAGTTTTATTTTATGGTGATTTAATGTTCATGTTCTACACTTTTCACCTCTATTGTCAAGCTCATTGTGATTTCACTCTGAGTGCCCTAGAAATAACATTTACTACCTTACTACTTATGTTCTATACATGATGTAAACTAAATGTATCTATAATAAAATAAATAAGTAAAAAATATATTTTCTACACAGGCTCCTGACACACACCTGTATCCCAGCTGTCTGCACACCACTTCAGCATCGTGATCAGTCCATCCGTCGTCGCATACCGTGCCCCATTGTCCTGACAGGTAGAGCTCCACCCGCCCTTCCCTCGGGTTCTCTCCTCCAACAAGGCGTAATGCCAGACCTGGGGACACAAAAAAAAACAACAACAGACAGATGAGACTGGTTTAACTTATCCTTGCCTGCAGGTTTTAGTTGCCTTCAGGCTAGACCACACATTCCTAAAAAAAACACGGCTCAGCAAGACCAACCGGTCCTGTGAACAGGGCATGTGCACTCATGTTCCTGGCATACATCATGAATGACACTCACGCTGTTAATCACAATTCACCAGGCTGTAGATGAACCATTTCAGGTGTTTTTCTTTTTATCTTTCATGTGCTACAGTATGTTGACATCCCGTTAGCTTGGCACAGCCAGACCCATAATTCACTTTGCTAATTTTTTTTGTACAGTGAAAGTGTCATTCACCTGTGCACTAACTCTACTGAAGGACAAGGTTTGTTTTCCTGGTTGTCACAGTGTCGAGATCACACACTGCATTCCTTTGATTGGTGACGGAGGAACAAATCTCAACTGTGTGCAAAGGTAGTTTTGTCTACGTCAGAAGGCACTATCCACTGAAAACAAACAGCTATAAAATGGCTTCAGGGAATTTTTTAATTTCTGACCTATATATATGGTTATGTATGCTTGGATGCCATATGCGATACCCGATGAAGGTTTTTTGACCGAAACATCACAAGGAAGAGGGAGAGAGTCGAGCACTGTGCGGGAGTTTTTTTCAATTTTGGTCTTACTCAGGGGTGGCACCCTTCTCCGACGCACCTCTTTCTTTGGGAGTGCTGAGAATTTTCTTGGAATTAATCTCTGACTGTGAAATAGTCCGAGGTCTCACAATAGCCCTTACTAATAGGCTAATAGGCTAACTAAGTATCAGTTAGCTAAGAATTCTGCTTTGTGAAGAGCCATTGAGTTGCTTGGATAATTAATGGTGTGTGGCTTCTGCAAATGTTTATATATAAACACTGTATATATTTCAAAATAAACAGCAAACCTAAAAAGCATGGTACATACTAAATACCATACATCCCAATGAATAAAAGTAATCGTGCTGTAATACTAATTGTTTGGTGGAAGGCAGCGGAAAGGAAAGACAAAAGTATTTGAGTTAATTGTGGGAATGTTTACTCCACAGCCGGAGTTGGCTGTTAAGGAAATGCTCATCTGTGTCCTCTCACTTAGAAACACAAACACTGCTTTTTCCCCCCTCGGTTAAAGCATGCATTACGGAGCAGGAGAGGAGGGATCAAAGGCCTTGCCGGGCTTATTCTGCTTTTTCTCCTTTTCCAAAAACAACAAAACCAATCTGCCCGTGGCATGTCGAGGGGGAAGGAGGGATTTGCAGACACATATAAACACTAGGAGACGTGCACAAAGTCAAACACACTCAAACGCTATGCCGTAATCACATAATTCTATGGGGGGTGGGGTGGTGGGGGCTGTCCTGGGATTCTTGTCAAACAGCAGAAGTTATCCAAGGCACACAGATTAGTGTATGGGATATAAAAAACACTGTGATGTAGCCTCTCTGTGACCTTCAGCTGACATATCAGATCTAGAACGCCCTCGCCAAACGTCAATACAGAGTGGCTGCATACACAGTGTGGGCTGAAATTTCAGCCACTACTGGTTCAGCTTCCCTCTCTGCTTACACGTCTTTGTTGTTGTCTGCCGCACAAGTGCGCGCGCGCACACACACATACACACTCACACACACACACAATATATTCATGATTAATGGCACAGATGTACCGCCCTTCTTCCTTCCAGTTAATGGAGCATTGGGGTAAAGATGAATTTGTGGTTTATTATTCACAACCTGCAGGGAAAAAATATAAATGGATGCCATAGATAATAATGCCTACAACTGGTAGGATGAAATTAGCGATCACTTCAAACTAATTGCAAAAAAAAACCTCTGCTGGCTATTTTTCTTGAAATTACCTCAGATTTGGCAAAAAATATTTCAAGTTAAAGAAGTCCAGAAATGAATGGTGGGCATTGTTTACACAGCTTATGCTGAGTCTAGGCCAACATTCTTAAAGAGGCCTCAGGGCAAACCAATTTAGTTTTAGAGAGGGGTGCAACTAAAGCTGTATTTACGCCAGGTGGTCTGTTAGATGTGTAATTTTTCAAGTAATCATCTACTTTATCAGTGTTGCTTTCTTGGGTAAACAAGTGCTGCGTGGAGAAAACAAGTCTTCAGATTAGCCACTGATGTTTTTTATTTTTCAGTAAACTGTTAGTTGAACCATTACAGTTAACGTCAACCTTTCATAAGGCTGAAGTGGCACACAGCTGTGCCACAGAGAACAGCCAGACCAACAGTGCATGCACCTCTATTTGTTTCTTTGATTGAGCAAACTGACATCTAATCATTCGCAGGTTTGACTCCATTTTATTGTAATGGTTTCGGCTTCTGCCCAACCATCAACATTCTGAGTCGCCCTCAGATGAATGTGAGTGTATTACTTTCTTATTTTTATCTAGATGTAAAAGAAATATGAAAAAGGTTTTAAGACTTAGACAAGCAATCAAAACGTTGTGCTATTAATACTTGTATAGTATTGTAATAAGGGGTTGAACACAGAGTCAGCTATCCACGAGTTTTCTGGATTCGAGTGCCAGATCAAAAATTGAAATGGGACCTCCAAAAATAAGTAGCCATGATAAAGAGGAATGAATTGCAAATTTTCCAGTGTATCAGTTTTTGGCAAAGTTTAATATCACAAAAATAGCGTTTAGGGTTTTGAGATAAATTGGGTTGCAGGAAGTTACCAAACAGTTGGAATGCTGGCCATCAGTTAAGAAATGATACCACAATCTAATCAAACATTCAAAGTTTCCATGCTGCTTGGCCTTTTTCATTCCTGTCTCCATTCCGAGCACGCTAGAGTGTAAATCAAACTCACTGGAAGGCCGAGTCTGGCCGCTGCGCTCCGGACTGCACGCTATGTGAACATCCTCCCAGTGAGTGCAGTCGTGCTGGAGCCACTCCCTTTTGTTGCACAGCAACACGCTGGGCTCCTTTCCGGTGCAGCTCACCTCATCCAAGTGAATGGGGCCCGATCCCATTCTGTAGCCCGGCGCCCGGCCCTCGTCCTCTGAGAGGACCGCATCGCCCGATCTGAAAAGGAGCGATGCAGAAACACGAGTGCGCACAGATGTTTTGTCCTTTGTCACACAGGAACCGGAGCGTTACAGCGTTGTGAGTCTATCCTCCACCACAGTACCTGTAACCGAGCTGTCGGCACACCACCTGAGTGTTGGAGCTGGTCCAGCCGTCGTCGCACACCGTGCCCCACTGGCCGCGGTAGAAGACTTCCAGCCGTCCCTCGTGGCTCCCGGCGCCGCCCGCCAATCTCACCGAACCGTCTGGTGGCGTGAAAAGACAGGACAGATACGGTCTCAGGTCGAGTATCTCTAACTGTAAAACAGAAAGATTTTGTCGCCTGGTCTCAATTTATCATCTTTGTTGTTTTGTTTATAAGTTGGAGTTAGATAGAGTTAGATAGTTAGATAGTTAGATAGATTAGTTAGATAGTTGGAGTTAAACAAAGATAGAGCAAAGATTCTCAATTGCAGATGGTGTCAGTACAAAAGCTCCCAGAACTTCTACCTGGACTGATCATGTTTGCCAAACCACAAATCATTCATTTATTTACTTATTACTTCACCTGGTCCATTCCCGCTGACATTTAAACCTTATCTACCAAATGTACTGTGCAGAATGCCACTCTCAAAACACTGAAAAAATGCAAATAAATGACTCGACTAAATGAAAAGAAAAATGAGGTTGTCTATTCCATTTTTGGAACATTTCTGCTCTGCCATTTCTAGCATGACTCCATGGCTTCCTGGATGGCTGTCTAGACTTTTTTTTGTGCATTCAAAAAAATTAAAGTTAATTTACTTTTTTTGTTTTGTTTTTTGTACTTGTGCTTTCGAACAATTATTCTAATCATTGCATATGAAGCATTTATTATATGATGAATGTTTGGACTTAGATGCTGTAGTTATTTCCTATTTTATCTATGTTTAGCCCTATTCATTATCTAAATTGCAGTTTTATCACAGCTAATAGCCATTAAGACTAAGCCTTTGTGATTGCCCTATGGCAGTTTTCACATTGTTGCGTGTTTTCTTTTCTTGTGTTTAGCTGCCACATATGTCAACTGATGCTTTAAAACAAATAAAGTTCCTAACGCATAAATAAAGTTATTTGAATTTGAACTGAATTGAATAAAAAATGAATACGACCGATGCAGCAAGGCTGAACTCTCAACATGCAGTGGGCTGCTGGGGCTGAGGCATGCGCTTGAAGCACTACCTGAAAGCGGGCTGCACGACACTCCTGCATCCTCAGAGTGGAGGCAGTTGTGCTCCCCCCAAGCGCTTTTCGGACACTGCTCCAGCGTCAGCTCGTTGCCTGTGCAGCGCACCTCGTCCAGCCACACGCGGTTCGAGCTCTTGCCAAAATGTGCCTTCTCCCACGCTCTCGCCACGCCGCTGTCAAGACAGAATGAGAAAGACAGCGTCCGTCCGTTTGTTGTGAGCTGAACAACTTTCATGCAGCCCAGGAAGCCAATTGTACACCGCTCGCACACAAAACATGGCTTGACCAAGTTCCAAAAACAAAAAAAATCTGTCGTCTTGCTTGACATGCATTTCTCAGAGGCACTTGAATTTGCGCAGGAACAATGAACCTGATTCATTTTCTGGAAAGCAGATGTTCTTTATGGCCTGCTCCTCTCAGCGCGAGTGGAGGGAATGCTTGTCATACTTCTGGAGGCAGACGACAACAAACCCACACACGCACTCGTCTGCTCTTCTTGCTTCGACCGTCTGTCGTCTGCTGTTGTCGCGGCCTCAATAAGCCTGATGGTGTCTAGTTGTGGTTTTATTTATTCGCGTGTGTGAAAGATTGTGCGAAAGGCGTCAAACAAATTATTTTCCTAGCGTGCGGCTTGTGTGGCCGACCTCTTCACCTTAGGCCCAGTTGTCGACACACCACCTCTGCATCGCTGTCGTCCCACTGGTCGTCACAGATGGAACCCCACTGCCCTGCGTGGAAGACTTCGACTGTGCCCTCTGTTTGCGATCGACCTCCAACGAGCCGGACAGGGAGCGAAACAGCTGCTGCTTTACACACGCGCACGCACACACACACACATTCACTGGTTAGTGATTTAAAGGGAGTGTTTACCCAAAGTTGACCCCTTTGTGGCTGCGGGCTAAGTTCTCTAATCCACCTAACTGTTTCACAAAGGCAGGGAATTCCACTCAGTGGATGCTTATGATATCCAGGAATTCAAGGATAAAAAAAACGATGAGAAAAGAAAAGAGAGAAAAAATGTCATCGCCTTGCATGGTGTCATCCTTTCAATCTAAACAACGATGATAACACTATTGTTACTCCTGCTCCTCAGCAGGAAGCTAAAGTGGATATTTTGGGCTAAAAATTTCAAGTCAAAACAAAATCTGGCATCCTCTGAACACTTGATTAATTGAGGGCTTTACATCTGTGAAACCCAGTTACATAGATAGATAGATAGATAGAAAATGTCACCACAGCTTGCATTGAAACAGGAGGGCACACATTGCCACACATAATGAAACTTCATTTGAAAAATCTCTCCCTCCATCCCAATCAAGCTCTCTCGCTGTCTCTCTCCATTCAAAACAGAGTCACCAGATTTCAAGGCAAGTCGTGGAAAACTGGTGAAGGAACTACCTTGTTGTGAGTCGCAGGTAACGGCCGCAGCCGAAGCGCACTCCCCATCGTTCCAGCTGGTCTTCGGACACCGCAGCAGGTCCGGCTCCTCTCCCTGGCAGTGCACTTCGCTCCAGTGGAGTTTGGCTGTTGGCGGGTGGAAGAGGGGGACCGCCTGCGCCTGCCCTGAGATCCTGGAGAGGGATCGATAACCGACCTTGCGTCAAAGAAGCCATTTCAACCCCACCAGCAGTATGAATGAATGAAGCCTATCTTTCAAACATGTGTGAGTAAAAACAAATATAAATAAGTGACACAGCAAGAAGGTCATGGGTTTTATTCCGGGCCTCTCTGTGTGGAGTTCGCATGTTCTCCCAGTGTCTGCCTGGGTTCTTTCCGGGTTCTCTGGCTTCCTCCCACAGTCCAAAAACATGCATGTGAGGTGAATTGGGAACTCTAAATTGTCCGTAGGTGTGTGTATGTGTGAGTATGAATGGTTGTTTGTTTTTGTTTGTCTCTATGTGGCCCTGCGATGAAACTGGCAACTTGTCCAGCGTGTACCCTGCTTTCATCCCATGACAGCTGGGAGAGGCTCCAGCAGACCCCGGCAATCCTGAGTTCAGGTATTGAAAATGGATGGACGAATTACATGTTGGAATATTCCTGCCTGTTAGTGCGAGAGGATCGGTGGCAAACAAGTTTTCGTGTCGTCTGTCACTTTGCCCCTCAGCCCGTCGGCACATCTGTGCGTCCACAGTCTCCGGGGGCAGTTTTACACCCATCAGCTTTCAATAACTGCCCACATAAAAGTCATCACCAGTGATTCCAGCTGACATACGGCTGAACCTTCCCCCCTCTACCTTTCCCTCCCTTGTGTACTCCCATTGACTCGCCCGTGGGTATGCAACACACAGGCAGGCATGTGTTGGTGTCGGCGTGCAGCGGAGGGGTTTTAGTGTCAACATGTGCGGTGAGCGCTGCGGGACGTCACTGTTCGAAAGGAGAAACCGAACACTTTCCCAGGAGTCTTTAGCTTGCAAAAGGTGAAGATATACGCGTGACCTGCCTCGGAACCTGGCACATCAGGGGGGATTCTAGAGGAGTTTTGTCAGAAACCAAAAACAAAAAAAAAGTCAAGGCACAGTCGCGCACGTTAAATGTGTGAGACAATGAGACAGGGGAAGCTGGCAGCGGCGTAAACAGCAGAGGAGCAAAAGGTATTCAAGTACCTCTTGGGAACGGGGTGTTGGAATGCAGGGGTCAGGCGAGAAAAAGTTGTGCGCATCTACAAGTTTCCTCTTTCACTGAAATTCCATCATACTGCAGTCATCTGTCCGACCCTCTGAAGGAAGCCTCGTGTGGTGTATTAATACAGCAGATGGTGGTTGGGCTCACACCTGCGTCAGAATGTGAGAGTGCATATGTCGTGTGCGTGTGTGCATCTGTGTGTGTATGTGTGCGCACGCCAGCGCTCTCACCCCTTGCCCAGCTGTCTGCAGACCACTGCGGCATCTTCATCACCCCAGCCGTCGCTGCAGATCGACCCCCACACTCCTCCCAGATAGACCTCAACCCTGCCGTCGAGCTTGGAGCGACCTCCTTGCAAACGGACAGAACCTGGCAAGGGGAGGAGACACAAATGTCAAGAATGTAGCCCCTTCAAAATATGGTTTTGGTTGGGTTTATGGAACTTTAGAGTTAAGGCCGGTCTCCAGCTTACAATAAAGAGTGCTATGGGATTTCCTTGAGCTTCAACGTGGAATGCAAATGTCAACTGCACTTAAACGCAAAACCCACAAATAGTCTCACTCATCGAGATGTTTATGTTTCGCAGACTGCTTAGTATAGCAAGGGGTGTTGATGGGTGTACTGACAAGTATGTTGCGTCTTTGAGTGTAATTTGACATCACAGTGTAACCACGTGTCAACAACACAAAGCATCCATCACGCTTCAACCAATGCCACGGCAGCATGACTCTAAATAAGTCAAGGTTTATTTGGGTTGAGTTAAGGTAACCTTACATGTCATATCAACTGCTCCAGTGGCCCACAATAGATTTCACCCATTCACCCATGTTGTGGAGACATAGTCAGAGAATAATGTATACTGTAAATTATGTAAGAGCAATGTTAATTTCTTAGTTTGTTTCTTCTTCCACTTGTTCTATACCTTGTATTGTCGCCACAGCGCCCAAAGGTTCATCCAAATTAGCCAAAGACATTCATTGTATGTCGACCAAATACCTGTGCAGTTATTACCGCACAAATGTGCAGAGACTTGCAATCTGCACGCGCCACCTGGCACATCGAGGGTGTGTCTTGTCTAATAAGTTCAATGCGGGCGTCAGACAAGTGATGACAGGCAACGAAGAGCTTTGCGTGAGCGATACTATGCCTTGCAAGCGTTGTCCAGTGTGCCGCCCGAGGGCCAGGCCTGCGTGTTTACCCTTACCTTGTTTACAGTCACAGTATCCCCAGTCCACTCGGCCTCTGTGGTTCCTAAAGAAGCACCAGGGTCGGATCCTGCCGTCCGGGTTGCGGCACTGATTGTGTTCCCCGATGCCTTTCCCCGGATGGCGCTCCTCGAAGCCGGCCACCTCGGTCCAGTTCATGCAGCGAGCGCCGGAGTCCGTGACGTCTACGGCTCCCCGGTAGAATCCGTCCCTGCCGCGGCTCTGGACGCAGTCGGTGAACGGCAGGATTAATGATGGGACGCTGCTCGCACAGCACAGGCGGCCGTGCGCGGCCAGGAGCGCGGCTGCGAGAGCGAGAAGGACCGAACGCATGTTGGGTGTGAGGCGGCCGCAGACATCGGTGAACGGCAGCCTCTCTCATCAGCTGCGGAGGGTTGCAGTCAGCCTCCTCATCAGCCAGCCCGGCGGGACGAGCGTGGGAGAGGATCAGTAAAGTGCCGATGTGCAGACACCCCCCGACCCACACCACGTACACACCCCCGCCCCAGACAAAATTCAATAACAAGCGTGTGTAGCGCAGTTGCCCCCCTGCGCGCTTGACGCGTCGCGATGTGCCCAAATCGATTTGGGTGATTTGAGAATGTGAAATAAATTTACTGTGAAGGTCGTATGTTTATTGGGGCGAACTAGGAGCCCATGTGTAGAAGCTGTGGTTACAAAAAAAAAAAAAAAAAAAAACTTACATAAACTCTAGTCTATTGTTTTATATAAACATTTGTTTGACTTGATTATAATCCACACATAACAGTTAAGATTAGCCTGCATTACACCTGACGGAACAACAATAAATAGATCTAGATAAAGTGCACGTTTGGTTTCGTGCGTGTCCACCAGCAATCTATTAATGGACTGCAGTTTATTTCGCTTTAGCTAGCTTCTTGTTTCTTGATGTTAAAGTTGCTACACACACACACAC
Organism: Thamnaconus septentrionalis; assembly: GCA_009823395.1. Lineage (NCBI taxonomy): Eukaryota > Metazoa > Chordata > Actinopteri > Tetraodontiformes > Monacanthidae > Thamnaconus > Thamnaconus septentrionalis. The sequence continues at coordinate 6,151,106 of CM020501.1, read as the reverse complement.
ACACACACACACACACACTGCAAATATAACATTTATATATATGAATATATTTTCCTTAGCTCCGTTTCATTTTGGATTTTGTTAATCTCTTGTTTGTTTGTTTGTTTGCTTGTTTGCTTTTCTGTCTGTCTGTTTTCAGGTGGCCAAGAGAGCAGGATAAAAAGTTCCATGTCCCAAGTTTAAACAGCCAACGATTTAAAACATTTCAGCAGCAACGTCAGGTAACAAACCAATTGTATTCAGCCATCCTGTTTTATTAAAGAGCTCTATATTTGGCAAGTGGTCCCATTTAGAATTATAGTTATTAGTTTGGCCTTTGTTCAATCAAAAACACAATCAGTCTTTGATATTCTACATTAATTCAAAAGCAGAGCTGAAATATAATTAAGTGCTGAGTGCAGTTGACCCAAAATATTGAGCATTCTTAAGGCTTTATATTAAATGAGAGGAAGATTTAGATGAAGATGTAGAGAAATATTTAGAAATAAAGAATTTGTGAAAACAGGAAAAGGGGGTGTGTGGGGAGGTCCCAAACATTTTATAATTGCGGCCTAATATGCAGACACTCCTTCAAATGTCAAGTGGGGGTCGTTCCATTAAAGGAAGCATGAGGTGTTTCAGTGACCTCTACTGGAAAGTATGCATACTACTCTATAATCCTGCAACGTTTTTCCAGTCCTTTATGACTAACTAACTAACTAATTAAAATAAATAAAAATAAATAAATAAATAAATAAATAAATAAATAGTGTACACAGTGATATCCCTTAGCAAATCAACATGCTTCTAGTTGTCTAGCAGGGGAATGCACAGACAGTATGGGGTGATATGGTGGCAGAGTAGTTGAGACTGTTACCCTCCCACGAGGTGGTTACAGGCTCAATCTCTGGACCAGGAGAGTTTTGGGTTTTTTTCTACACCCCTGTTACGGCCGCTGCCGTTTCCGGGGTACTGTGTGTGTGCCTCTCTCTTGCTCTGTGTATGCGTGTGTGTGTGTGTGGGTGTATGGGCGTGGTTGAGAGTGTGTTAGTTCTAGATGCCGCGCACCTGTGCCGTCAAGGGCTGAACCTGCCCGAAGAATCCTTCCAGCCCAATCAAGTCAAGGCGCCGGAAAAGAGGGAGGAAATAAAGAAACGGGCCGACCTTCATTCGGGAGCTGGCTGTAGGCGTGTGCCTCTGAACTTGTGTAACAGTTGACTGTTGAACCTTGTTGTTTTGTTTGAGGCTTTAGTTTGGGTTTTTGGTTGAGAACGCAAGAGGAACTTTAGTTCACCTGCACATTTCCTCATACACTTCACCTTAGATTCTTTGTTAGCCACACTAGAGATGGGTGCTGTTGAGTTCTGTATTTCCTTTGTTGGTTAGTTAGAGTAGGTAATTAGGGTTTTTGTTTCCTTCTTTTTACCAAATAGGTTAGGTACTTTAAAACTTCTAAGAAGTCTCTTTTTGTTCTTTCTTCTCCCCCTATTTTTACCAGCACCCATTAAGTTCCTTGTCCACCTCAACCTTTGTTTATTTCCGCCATTCTTATTTTTGTAATAAATAACTTTTGTTAAACCACGTTACACCTGGTTTTTATGTTACTTCCCTTTCCCCTCACGAGCTGGTCGTAACATAAATGGGGGCTCGTCCGGGATAAACTCAATAACAGAGACCCGGAGGACAAAAGTTGTTTTTTATTAAAAGTAAGTTGTGTGTGTGTGTGTGTGTGTGTGTGTGACACGAACAAACAAAAGGGTAAAACATGGCATCCTTTAGTTTCGCATGTTTTTTTTTTTTTACAAATCCTTCATTTGAGCAACTTGATAAATGCAGAGTGGAGGATTTGACTGCTATAGCTATGCACCTCAATATCTCTTTTGCTAAGCCAATTTTGAAAAAAAAAATTAAAATCCCTGGTCCTGGTTAAGTTGGTGGAAATGGGGTTAATTGAGTTGCCGGTGCTTCCTGAGTCGCCTGTGGGCGCACCTGGCCCTGCGGGGGTCGTTAGCCACAGACCTGAGTTTGTGGCGAAAGCCGCCACTCACACTCCCGGGGAGGAGGTCGGAGGGCCTAGTGGGCGGCCCACAACTCCGTTCACTTTGCCCCACTATGACCCTCTCTCACCTGGGAGTAGTGTCTCTCTGGGTGAAGCCAGATTAAAGGTCAGGCTAGCACGCCTCCAGCGGCCGTAACAACCCCACTCTCCACTCCCATTCCCCATACGACATGTATTTACAATGGTAAATCAGTCTCAGGCTGCACCAAACAACAGTGAGTTCAAGTAGAAGTTAAACATGGGACAAGAAACCGACTCTCAGTGATGTGTGAATAGTGAAGGAACTGTGAACATTTTGGGATGTTTCAATGTTTGACATATGAACTACTGTATCTTTATATCAGAATCTTCCTGCATTGTAGTTAATTGCTACAAAAAACAAAAACAAAATAAAACAAAACAACAGGGAAAAAAACAACTTGTTGAGGTGCACTTGTGTACTATGCCATGACAAGTGTTTTACTGCATTCCACTACAGGTATGCACTTTCACAGTCATGAAACCCAATTGGTTATTACTTTCTGTTCGTGCGTTTCCTTCATGGTAAGAAAATAATGGGAGGGTGTCAATTCGGTTCCTCTTACAAGACCCTGAAAACTGCACAAATTAGTATGAATCTTCAATAATATTGTTTTTTTCTTAAAATTAATTCATAGTAAGATGAAGGCACAGTTCCAGTTGCAATATTTTAATTATTTTCTCCAATAAAGCAATCTCACTTAGATGTGTTCCGAAAGGTAAACAGCAAACATGTCACACCTTAGACAGTGGAGAATGGCCCCTTTATTGTCATGTGTTGTTTATGACGTTTTTATACTGTAAATAAGTCAACGAACACCCTGCATGTTGTGTTTTGTTTAGTCACTTTTAGATCAACCTTTAATCTGCATACAACATTTTCTCCTCCAAAATGTGAAATCAATTATCTAACTAACTAACGAACGAACTAACTAACCAACTAACTAACTATTACTTAATTTTTGATCAGGCGAGTGTGCGGTAACCCTTATTGACTGGGCCATTTTCGCGCATGTGCACAGGAGAGCCAGACCACTGGTACGTTCGAATTCATAGTTGGCGTACACCGTACCCTGCCTTGGTTAGCGGAGCCTACGCTAAACACAGTTATCTCCATTGATAACTCCACCTGAGAGTACCGATTTTTCTGATCAGTATATACATTACGAGCCCCTCTACGGAAACACTTTTAGCGGCTATTTCATACTTTGTATGCTAACGTTACAGCTAAAGCGGTCGTTAACGAGTAATGAATAGCATGCTCACTAATTTCTATTTGTGTTAGAATATTAAAGGCCATTTTACAGTGAGGGAGGAAACAAAGGAGAGAGAAAATGAACAGTCGACTACAAGAAATTCGCGAAAGACAAAAACTCAGGCGGCAGCTGCTTGCTCAGCAGGCAAGTGAAACGCGAGCTCCTGTTGTTAGCAGGAAGCTAATCCACTTAGTGAGGCTCAATTCGTTTCGAAAATGAAACTTATTATTATAGCAATAGATAATAATAATTGTGCATGGCCTTGTGCTCTTTGAGTCTCAGGGACCGACATTTTGATTGCTATGGCATATTATTGTCAGTGCGTGTCAAAGTAAAACGTTAGCAATCACAGCGTCCTAACACTTGTGAGACGAAATAACTCAGCAACTACTTCGCACTACAAAGTTTTACATACAGCAACTCAAGTCATGCAATTCAATTGTAATCAAACGTTTCATTCCCCCCTTAATTACAGTTGGGAGCGGAGAATGCGGACAGCATCGGAGCAGTCCTAAACAGTAAAGATGAATTAAGAGAGATTGAGGAAACAAGGGAAATTTGCAGGTGAGCTATAGTTTTGTTTAACACATTAGGCATTCAAGCCGAATTCATTGTCAATATAAAATGTGGTATGTGATCATTCTTTGCATCTTTAAACATAACGGTGATGAGTCTGCGTATGTAAAGGCTCTGGTCCCAAACTAGCGTATATCATCTACTTTCGATATATCGTTGGTGCCATCTATTCTGTTGTAAACATAATAGTTTGACTTTTCTGTGTGATTGATCATCATCTTCAATTGAATCATTGTTTGATAATTTTGTAGCTTGCTTCGGTTTACCCCTTTCTTTCATCTTAAAGTTAAAATCGTGTCTAAGAATGTATTTCAGAAATGTGTATTTTGTAGGTCTTCATTTGATTGCTCAGTCCCACATTCCAAAAAGAAGGCTCAGACAGAGGGAGAAGACACGGAGGAGGATGTGGAAGAGCAAAAGGTAAGTGTGTTAGCATTACAAACGGGCACTGTCCAAAGAACAGACAGTTTATGCAAATCACAGCTCGAAAGGAATCATGGGTGAGGTTGCAGCTCAAACAGCTTGATTCCGTAGGTATGCAGTACAAACAACAAACTGCCATCAGGGCAGGTGTGGTTATTAGGTTGTGTTGGGTTGGTGTTATACTATCTGAAGTTGTCTGTCTATTAAACATTCTACTGTTAATAATACATATTGTTTTTAGTTTTAAACACTGCATTTGGATGAATCACAAGGTATTGTAAGTTGTAGGTAGCAATACACTGTTTGCAAAATACCACTACTCACTTCCTCTTTATGACAGCCAGGTACAAGCACTGCCATACTTACATGGCATCTTTATGAGCATTTTTTTTTTTTAAATTTTGGACTTCATGAAACAGCCTGCCAAAAGAAGGTTCCCAATGGAAAAGGTTATTTAGGTTTTTCTGGTCCTATGGGACTTAACTACTACTCCATACTTGCCAATACCCAAATTTTCAGTCAGGACATTGCTCTAGTTAATGTTTAAGATATCTTGTCATGTTGCAGCCATTGTGTCTGATATTGTTATTTCTTAAAGAGAGACATGCAACCCTGTAGATTCAGGATGCTGACACTTGCACAGCTACTGAGTTTTGTTGGCCAAGCACATTAATTTGTAACAACACATGCCTCAAAATAAGATCACACACACACACACACACACACACACACACACACACACACACACACACACACACACACACACACACACACTTTCTGTCTGGAAAATAAAGTATAGTTTTAATATTTTTGGTTGCCTGTGTGTTTGTGTGCTAATGTGTTTTAGGATGAGGTGGAAATACAACAGCCAGATGAAAGCAACCCATATGAGGAAGTGTACAAGGACTCCAGTACATTCCTAAAGGTGGAAAAGTCTTTCACTTAATTTTATGTTCTCGTCGTATCTCCTTTTTAGTGTGTACAATCCAGAAATGATTTGTCAGTAAAATTATAAATACATATAAACACTAATATATTCCTGTTGACTTCAATTCCAAAATGAAGTTATCCTCCTGTTTTTGCGTTGTTTAACTTTGTAAATAAAATATGAAGTCTAAAAAAGATAGCAGTCAGTGCGTTTACATGGCACTAGAGATATTCGAATTACTGCCTTAGTCCGATTATGATCGGAGTTTGAGAACTCCGATTGGAATCGGAGAACTCCGACTGAGACACCCAGATAATGCGATTGGAATTCGAATTTCTCTGCCATGTATACGCCTTAGTCGGACTATTAACTATTAAATGCGTCACGCCTCCCTCTCGCGACTCATGACCGCAGAACTACATCGTCTTAACAAAACAGACGGCGCGAAACAACCTGGCAAACGCAAATAATAATGCTCACATTTGGAGAGAGGGTGAGACCGGGGTGATGCTTCTCTTCTAAAAGAGATGGGCATATTAAAATAACGCGCAACGGAGACCTTTTTAAAAAGTTAGCGCAGCAAATGCAGGGCTCCGGCTTTGCGCACCCGTGAACAAATACGTATTCGTTCGTATTTATCTTTCTACCTTTTTGTTCACATTTTTTGTAAGTTAGAAGAATTTTAACTTTGTAAATAAAAGCACACCAAGAAGATGTTTTTCTGATTTGTTTTTATTTTGGTAATTTCGCTGTTATTCTGCTGGAACCAGCGTGCAGTGGCACCAACTTCCTCCACGGTCAGCACTTTAATGAGCTTGTGTATAACTGAAGACACAATTCCTTTGCAAAACCTGTACGCAAACACACAAACTCTCCCACCAGTCTGCTCCGAACCCGCATCCAACAAGAACGAGACTTTCGGGTCCGTAGCGACGGCACAAAGCGTAGCATCGAAGACATTGTGTTGTTGTAGCCCTCCAACAGCAAACGACGTTCTTGTCTGCCTTTTAAAATCACCATGAGCACAAGAAATAGGGTACACCTTACCTGCAAAATAAGTAACACGTACATTATGTACTATCGTACATATCATAATGATTTAATATGTCAACCGAAAGCAGCTGACCAGCTGAAAAGACTCACTCCACCCCCTAGTGTTGGGAGGAGGACATGTTCCCGTCAATAATTCGAATTTCTCAGCTGCATGTATACGGGGACAAGGTGAGAACTCCGATTGGACCAGAAAACCGAATTATTGCTTAGTCCGATTAAGCTCTGCATGTAAACGCACTGACTTCAGCTTTTTACCGTGTAACTAGAGAATGAAATTAGTTCATTCTCTAGTCAAATACACTCCCCAAAGCAGGAAGAACAAGTTTTGTCAAGGGTTTTTTTTTTAAGGAGAGGTGTGCTGTGCGTACTAGAGTAAAGCTATTTGAATCACTTGCTGGGAAAAAAAACCTGTTAGATTTTGTTTTGTTAGGTTTGTATGTCCATGTAAATATGTAGTTAGCTGTAGAAAAGCAGCTCTGTTTTTGTCTTGATTTAATTTGGCGAGGATGTCGCTGATAAAATGCTATTTTTAATTCATTTTGTCAATCCAAGTTTAATTTAGTGCTGTTTGACATGACAGAAAATATCTGTATATAATGTTGTCTTATCAAAATTATGTAAGTTTAACAATACATTTTGGGATTTGGTCTTAATAACATGCTACCAAAGACTTCTTATGACTTTAATGATACTGTTTGTAAGTTTTCTATGGTCATAGTTGTGTTTTTGTGATTTATTTTTAGGGGACCCAGAGTTTGAATCCTCACAATGACTACTGTCAGCATTTTGTTGACACAGGGCACAGGCCACAAAACTTCATTCGAGATGTTGGTAAGTGTAATCTCATTTGCAGGAGTCTGTCTGTGTTTATTGTTTTCACAATACTAAAATTATAACTTCAGTACAATGCCTGCCTTAAGTATTTTGACACCGATGCTGAAACGGTAACAACGCAAAAACCTGAAGTCCACCAAAGTACTGACAGAACATCAAAGTATTTTGCCACAGTAGCTGTAGAACAATTATTGAATCATTTTATGTTTAAAGTAATTATCTTGCAGCTGTTGACGTTTGTAGCCTCCTGCTAACTTCGCACAGACACTTCCCTGTGTGCTTCAATAAAATTTTATTTGTATCGCACATTTCATACAAAAAATGCAACCCAAGGTGCTTGACAGGCCAAGAAGTGGCCGTCATGGCCTCCGTGGCCTCCGTGGCGGTTGAGAATTTGTACGAGCTATTTTGGTCGTGACTCATGTCAGTTGTACTCTTCTCTTGTTGTTATGTGAAAAAAAACAAACATAGCTTGAGGAAAGGGAGCCACACTGTCATTTACTGGCTTGTAGTTGTAGAATAGCGAAGAACAAAAGGGCAAATTACAGCAATAATTACTGTGAAGGGTTTGGCTACAGGGTTATTTTCGTGTAACAAACAACAACAGTCACACAGTGATTTATGTGTACAACCTTTCCAATGTCCACGCACTGCCCAGGTTTGGCCGATCGGTTCGAAGAATACCCGAAGCTGCGGGAGCTGATAAGACTGAAGGACGAGCTCATCTCCACCACCAACACCCCTCCCATGTATGCAAATCAGTCGTGACAATCAGCAAAAAAAAAAAAACATCATAAAAATAAAAAGCAACGTTTTGATGTTTTTCTATGCCTGGCATCACCTGTTTTGTACTGCGTATGTGTTATTTATGTGCTTCTTAACATGTGCAGGTACCTGCAGGCTGACCCAGAGCACTTTGACCTGCGGGACTTAAAGTGCGAGTTTGATGTCATTTTGCTGGAGCCTCCCTTGGAGGAATACTACAGAGAATCAGGCATCAGCCACACCGAGCGCTTCTGGACCTGGGATGATGTATGTATGCGCATTCACTTACCACACAACTATGCGTGCACCGCTTCGGACGTCTTTCGTCTTATCTGCCTCACTCATTTTGCTACCGCAGATCATGAAATTGGAAATCGAGGAGATCTCAGCGCTCCGCTCCTTTGTCTTTCTGTGGTGCGGCTCCGGCGAAGGACTGGACCTGGGCAGAATGGTAAACGTGATCTCTCATTTCTTTCAAAGCACGTTTTATTTCAGGCACCCTGGAAGCAAAATGTGTGCTGCACACTTTCCTCTGGAAACAAACTGACACTAGTGTTATTTTAACAGGCTGGAAGGAGACACTTGAGGTCGATATTCCGTCAGTCTTTGTGAAAACGATTTTTGAAGAAAAAGCATCGTGTTTCAGGGTGCCTGTCTCAGTGCATTCGAACCAGAACATAACATCGGTACATTCAGGCTCATTAACTATTTCATTTAAATAAATAAGAATAATATTAATCTAAATTGCCAGCCACCACCACTTTTATGTTCCCTGTATGTCTCCATTAGCTCGTGCCAAGGCCAAGCAGAACTTTATAGCCCCTGCTTTCAACTCTAATATGACCCCCCGACAAATGGGGTTTCAAATTGTTGACTGAGTTCCACTATAAAACTAAAAATAAGGCATTTCAGTTTGTTTCTTTGTGGCCCTGTGATGAACTGGCGACTTGTCCAGGGTGTCACCCTACCTTCGCTGACCCTATGACAGCTGGGATAGGCTCCAGCAGACCCCCCGTGACCCTGAGATCAGGAATAAGCTTGCATCGAAAATGGATGGACTTTCAGACGCAATTGAATAAAGTGTGCAAAGTGGTAAGCAGTTAAAAGATTGATGATCTTGTCACAATATTTTGTTATTGCCTCCGCTTAATAAATCTGCATCATGCCAGATTCACTTCCATCATGTTACATTCTGTTGAAAGATGAACGGAATTGATGATTTCCAAGCAGAAAGTTAAAGGTTGTGAGAAATCGCACACACAATCTGTCCATCTGGGTTTTTTTATTTGTTCTTTGGATCTATAGGTATACAGTTGGGTGAAGTTTGTTGCTGAACTGGTTTGCAAAGGCAATCAACCACAAAGTTGTCCCTTCAGAATACCTGCTTGCTGGTTTTATACCGAGTGATTGAATGTTCACTGTTAGATGAGACAACCTGGCCATCAATCTGTCACGGACACACCTTGTCATTTACGCACCTCGTGATGTTCTAATTGCGATGAGATGTGATGAGTCACAGGCACACTGGTAAAAAAGAAAAAAGAAGGAAGGAAAATTTCTAATATCTACGCCTTGACAAGGAGACATACATGTTAAAATCAACATACGTGTTTATCTTTTTTTTTTTTTACTACTGTTTGCTATTCTTGCATGCAGTGGTGCAAGCTGCAAGTCTTTTCCCGTGAATTGTACTGTTTGTCACGTCTGTACTGCTACTAACAAAGCCTTGTGGTCACGTCTCATAATGCCATATTGTTTCATTGCAGTGTAAAAAGAGAGATATCCTCTAACATTTTAGCGTGAAAACACCGGGAAGAGGATTTCATCAATAATTTCCTGTGATTCTAGTCCAGAGGTTGTTAGAGGCTGTCAAGGAAAAAGGAAGTTGGGACTGAAAATAAAACCTTAAGTGGGGAACTAAGTTAAGAGGCACAACTCTTGCACAGTATGTACCCAACTCTAAGGGTGAATTCCAATTCCTCCCTTAACCCTCAATCTCAAAAATGCGCGCTCCCGCGAAGTGCAAGTGCTGTCCAGATTCTCAGAACGTCAAGTTGAGGGACAAGTTTAAGGGCTGTATCGCCCTCAATATTGAGATTCTCCGGCACCACCCTTGGGAGTAAGGGCAACCCAGAAGGCATTGTGTATTTTCGCCAAGACATCTTCAAAAATGGCGATGAAAAAAAGCGAGCTACAAATGGAAGTATTTTCTTAGTTAATAAAGATATAAATATTACAAAACCATTTTATTGTCTTAGTTTAAGACTTTTTTTTTATGGATTATTGACATCGTTGTTGCGTAACATTTATTTTTTTAACTTCACGATGTTTGTCAGCTGGACCGGCGGTCCCGGCTTCACGTTACTTGTATACCTCGTTGTGTAGCGACGGAGAACTTCTTCTTTTTCGTCGTCATGTTTTTCCGTCTCCTTCTTCTTCGTCATCGTCGTCTTCTTGACAGACTGGACGTAGCTTTGGCGTAAGGCCGCCCCCCACAGTCTGAAGACGTAACTGCACTTAAGGGGTGTCCCATTTCTAAGTCACAAGATAGCCCTTACACTTATTTTTGAGGGCCAAGATTGAGGGCCAAAGATTGAGGGTTAAGGGCGAGGGTTGAGATTGAGGAGTTAAGGGAGGAATTGGAATTGGCCCTAAAGATGAAATCATTCCCGATTCTGCAAATCGGTGAGCTTTGTTAAAGATTTGTTAAATGTGGCGTGCTAACGTCTAACTGTGCCTTCACTTTTTTTTAGAGCAGTTCTGAAAAGTAGCCTTTAAGTAGCAACAGTGAATCACTCCTACACCTTATCACTTGCCATTTTAGTGTTTGAGGAAGTGGGGCTTCAGGCGATGTGAGGACATCTGTTGGATCAAGACCAACAAGAACAATCCAGGCAAGACCAAGGCACTGGACCCAAAGGCAGTATTCCAGAGGACGAAGGTGGGGAACAGTCACATACAGACATCATCCATAGAAAATGTATTGAAAGCTGAACCAGGTTTCATCATATACTTTCATGTGTACATGGCATTGCCTCCAGGAGCACTGCTTGATGGGAATTAAAGGAACAGTGCGCAGGAGCATCGATGGAGACTTCATCCATGCAAATGTTGACATTGACTTGATCATCACAGAAGAGCCCGAAATGGGAAATGTGGAGAAACCTGTCGAAATCTTCCACATCATTGAGCATTTCTGTTTGGGACGCAGGAGGTTGCATCTGTTTGGACGGGATTCCACCATTAGACCAGGTGACGCGGACACACCTGTGTGCACTATTTTCTGGACACATTGAATGTCTAAATCTGCTTGCTCTGTAGTTGTGCTTGATTTTTTTCATTTCATTTTTTTTTATTTACAATCTCCTTTCTATTTTTTTTCCGCGTGTTGTCTAGGTTGGCTGACAGTGGGACCCACTTTGACCAACAGCAATTTTAACCCGGAGACCTACGCGTCTCATTTTGCCATGCCCAACTCCCATCTGTCCGGCTGCACCGAGGAAATAGAGAGACTGCGTCCCAAGTCGCCCCCGGCTAAATTGAAGTCGGACCGCGGCGGCGGAGCCCCCAGAGGGGGTCGTGGCGGGCCGAACGCAGGGAGAGGAGGAGACAGAGGCCGCGAAAGGAACCGGCCAAACTTCCGCGGGGATCGGGGAGGGTTCAGAGGCAGGGGGGGGCCACACCGTGGCTTCCCGCCTCGTTAAAGCCAATAGCTCCTGCCGGAACAAGACTGTTTGGAATTTTCTAGAACATTAGTCTGCATATGGAACCACAGGCGTGGATTGATTTGTTCATATTTTAAGTGTCATGTTTGTTGTCGTTTTAACAATAAATGGATTTGTTGAACAAACTGTTCCCACCTGTCGTGTCTTTGGGTTTATTTCTCATGGGATAGAGGTGGACTACTGACAAGGGAGCTCGCCAGCACATTAAGCACCTATTTCCTTGTTAAATAGAAAGTTGGTTATCTCCGCGCGACCTCGATCTGATAAAGTTCCCAGCTGGCTCGCTCACTCATGTAATGTGGTTCGTGATTCTCCAGTTAGAGTATGTGACTGCGTACTGTGTTTTTGCTCTTGGTGACTGGTGTCGTTGTTAGGGTTATATTTGGATTTCAGTCAACCAAAAGTTGGTATGCTGTGCACTCCCGTCAGACAGGTTTCTAATGAAAAACACTGGCCTCTTGCCTTGACGTCTGTTTTTGGCACCAACAATGGACAAGGAAAATATGGTTTGAGATGTCCTTAACGCATACAGAAACTATACAAGGAAACCACCTAGTGACACTGAACAGATGAGATATTTTGCTTGTCTTTTAAAAATGGATTCAATTGGCTCTTCTATCTCTGGCTTGCTCATAATGCTTTTTGTTGAGTTATGCATGCCTGAAAAGTGACAGAAGTGACTGACTGAAGACCAAAACTATCCAAACGCGGATATGGTTTAACAGTTTCAGTGACTCTATTTAACCCTTATGCACAAAACTTTTGGATTTTGGGGTGGGGGAATTGTTTGATTTTGGTTCGAACAATGATTCTTAGCAGTAAATGTTTTCCTTTTAGAAAGTCTGTTTATTTCAAACAGTTAATTCTGCCAGTGAGTGTTACTTGGTCTTGTTTAGTTTGGGTGATGAATTCTGAGGAATCGAGACATATTGTCAGTCTATTAATTTATTCATTTCACAAACTGGGTCCTCGGTACCGCATCCCCATTCTCTAGCCTGCATGTGTTGCAAGTCAGGCGATGTGGTTCTGTTGGTCGCTATGGCAGAGAGAGTAATAAAAATAATAATTTATCATATTTTTTTTATCATTATTATTGTTATTGTTGTGTACTCTGCAGATTAAAAAAACAAACAATTTTGAAAAAATATATAAATAAAAAAATGCTTTATTTTAGTATCAAAAGGACACAATGCTTTGACTATTATCATGACACGTTTTCGTCTATTACTCTTTGGTGGATTCTAAATCTGATTTGCCCTTTGCACAGGGATTTTTATTCACGTCATCAAAACAGGTAAGCATGTTTTTAAAGCCACAGACTTAGGGACTGGCACCGAAAGACAGTGCTTAGTGCTGAACTGCATTTAGTTTATTTTTATGTTATTACAGTCAATACCAGTCAATGCAACTTGGATAGTATATAAAATTGCGCACGTAATGGGGGATGTCTTGATATAGGTCAGCGGCCTTTAGAGTGGGAAGTGTGCAAAGTACAGAGACCATAAGAGTGTGTGTGTGTGTATGTGTTTTGGGGTGGTGTCGGCGTTGTCTATACAGGGCAGCTGTGGTTGTACAGTTTTATTGCAGCTGGAACATTGCCATCTCGAGCTAGTGACATTATAGGAGATCATCAAGAAAGCAAACAAGCACAAATGTAAGAGCAATTTCAACTGAATAGTTCTCTGTCTCATGCATGTGGGAGAATTGGGCCACGCATTTGTAGTATTGACCCTAAAGTGGCCACTCTCGACATTTGTCGAACAACACTGAATGACCTGTGATATTCAAGGTATTGAAGTGATCAGGCGTGTCAAGTTGCAAAACAAATTTAGAAGATGACGTCAACTGGCTGTCCCTGGTCCAAACTGATCAGGAGCAAGAAACTGATCTGACTGGTGCAACCACACACTTCGCCACCTGCTTTCCCCTCTCCTGGTTGGAAAATCATCTTTAGTGTCGGGGTTTCAATTCTTCCAGGCCAGCCTTGCCACAGACACAGAGGGCGAGGTGAAATAGTAGTCAACCATGGACATCTTTCATTTGTCACTGCCTTCTTGCGCTGCCTTGACTGCTAGCGCCTCTCAAGATGAGTTGCTGTAGCCTCGGGACTTTATAACATACAGTTTAGAGTTCACTTGCTCCTCCACATAGCTCAGGAAGAAACTCTAGAACCTAACCTGATACTGCCAAAGGGTGAAGTGTCCCAATGCATGTTTCACAGTAGTAGCTCTGTATGCTGAATCCCAACACTGTCCCGAGATCACAAAACTCGAGGGTCCTGATTTCACGTAGGTTTGCTCATGGCAAAATGCATGCAAAAATTATTACTCTTGCTAATTAATGACAATGTTGATCTACTAAGCTGGCACAAGTAGGTTTGGCACTTTTACACGCATAAAATAATGCACGCAGTCCTTTTTTTTTTTCAGACTTGTAGAAATTTTTTGCAGATTTATTACAAAATAAACACTGAGATATCACATGGCCAGACCCTTTGCTGTGACACCTGTATATTTAACTCGGGTGCTGTCCAATTCTTCTGATCATCCTTGAGATGTCCTACACCTGTCAGGTGTCATCCTACACCTTCATTGGAGTCCAGCTGTGCTTATTTATATTGATTGGACTTGATTGGGAAAAGCACACACCTGTCAATATTAAGACCTGCTCCAGCAGACCCCCCTGACCCTGAGCTCGGGAAGAAGCAGGTATGGAAAATGAATGAATGAATGACACATGCCTTTTAACGCACACTTGTTGAGTTTGAAACGGCCAAACTTTGACAGCCAAAGAAATACTTAAAAGTCTTATTATAACCTTTGTCAAGATAAGTCAGGACAAACTCGGTTATATATGACAAGCACATCCTGGAGAGGAAAAAATGCCAACTCCAAATGATTTCGCCAAGTGTATTCTATAGTCTATTTACTGTGTTAGTAAAGTGTCTTCTTCCAAAATGTGCATTTGACCACTTTTTATTATGTTTTCAATTTTTTTCTTTAAACTTTGAGTATTACAACTATTAGCGTTCTAATTATTACAGTTACTTTTGATGACACTTTAATTTTGACATAACACTGAACATAAACTCACACCACAGACAGACAGACAGTCAGATTGCATGGCACTGCGACTACCCATGCAGTTTTTCCCTCGAAAACAAAGGATGCCCAAAGCCTGTAACAGTGAGTTTTTATCAAAAATATACCTTTGTTTTTCAAAACTTAGTCACACCTTTCTGTTGTCCATGACATAGCTTTAACACATCAAAGCAGAAACACTGTGTCATGCATTTTGTAATTATGCTTAGTTGTCGCCAGTGCTCAGAAAATGATAGATGATTATCTCTTTTTAGAACCTCTCGTCCTATAGTCGAGAAGAGCTGTTGTTGAGTGTTGCAGCAGAGCAATACTGTGAATGAAAAATCTTGGGCATGTATCAGGATGACCCACACAAATACACGGCAAGGGCAAACTAAACCATCTTGCAGCCTACTAAGATTTAGTCCTTCAATACATTGGATCAGTGTTCAGGGGGGGCTCGAAAGTTTTCACATATACCAGAGTGACAGGAGTTGCCCCTGAGTTTCTTTGAACAAGCAAATTAACTACATGCAACTAATACAAATTGTTAGTTGATCATTAGTTTTGATTTACTGTAAGTACCGTCGGTTGGTCACTGAATGGTACGTTCCGTCTTCTTCACCTCAATTTTTTTGTTTTCATTTATCAGCTTTACTCAAAATAGCTGATGGACCACTCTCTCAAAACCTGTTTCTGTTGTCCATAAATTTCAACCTTTTATTTTTTTTTGTCTTTTGAGACACATTTTCTTTGTTACTAGGTAACCGGGCAACCATGCTCGCAATTGTTACCCCACAGCGATGTGTCACAGGAGGTACATCGATGTGTCAAAACCATGCTTAGCTAAAACATCACTTCTCACTACGTCTAAAATTAGTAGACTGTTTTTCTCTTACAGATTACATCACAACAGTTCACTCAGTGCCAACAATGAAACGGCAGACTTAACGCCATACCAGTCTGTGAACAGTGTAGGAGGCACCCAACACCCACTAATGGAATGTACCAAGTCTTCTTACGTACTGAAATGATAAACTTTCAGTTTGTATAGCTGTCAAGTACATTTTTCACCCAACTAAAGTTAATGTTTGTGTATAGTGGCTCCAGAAATAAAATATTGTTATAACAATAATTACTTAAGGTTCGGTAATGACGTTCAGTGCAGACAATGTTCCTTAAATGCATCATTTGATAATAATAGATGGAGCAATTTATATGACATTTCTATTGTGAAGGCACACCCACACACGTTTTAAAGTGTTTTACATATGTGTATATATAAATATATGCATGGGCCTTTTCTGTTAATGTATATAAGGCCTTATTCAGTTAATGTTGATGTTGTAGTTGAATTTTCTTCCTGTTCCTGAAAAAACAAAACAACTTTAAACATCTTTACTTATTTTAAAAGGAGGAGTACAACAGGACCACATTAGAAACACTGGCAAAATATGTAAATGGACAAATGTGTCATAAAATGCCAATCACCTCCTAATTTCAATAGTGACCACCAGCTGACAGGTGAGTTCAGTACCATTGACAAGTTCTACAGTGTCTATGCTTAACACCTTGGCCGTACAAAAAATATCTTAATAATGTAACTTGCATCAATATGCAAGGAGAGAGACAACACAGATGTTTCTGTTTGAAATTTTTTTTGTAGTCACTTTCGTTGTTGTTGTTTGTTTTGTTATTGGTGTGTTTTAGGCTGTTGTTTTCACACAATTGCAAAAAAAAAAATAAATCCTAGCAATGTTTCATTTTGGCTTTTCGTTGACACAGTATATTTATTGTTCTAAACAAAAATGTCATCTTTTCACCTTTCAAAATTTGACATTAACTTAAGTGCTGTACAATTAAGTTACCACTGTAAAATCAGTAAAAGAAAAAATAGTAAAGTGGAATTTATTATTGTTATTTTTAAAGATGATAGGACTAAAAACAAATATGATGCATTCAGTTCCTTCATGTTCCCCACTTTCATCACTTTGCCACTGTGGGACCCCCTCCAAACTGTTCAAGTGTGTTTGTTCTGTTGAATTTGTCAATCATTATCCAGTCATAACCTTCTGAGTTTTTACGCAGTGCCCAGAGCTCTGCATCATCACCCATCACATGGAAATGATGCTCAGCAAAACAGGTCCTGCAAGTTATGCCAGATGTTTTTGAAGGGAGAAAGTCCCAGCCATCACTTAAGTCTTGCCCATGTAAAGGAAGTCTTTACTTCCATGGGATCAGTCAAGAGGGTAAGGTGTTGAGCACCTCTTCTCTGCCTGCTTCGTGGAATCTGTTTGTCTTACAGTAAATACCCAACGTTCGCGCAGACTGGATATGCTACTGGGGTAAGCAAAGATATCAATACTTTGTTGCATGCAAGTGAATATGGAACACATTTGCACTTTTATTTATAGGTTAGTTGTTTGTAGACTAGTTTTGTAAAATAGGCGTTCAATTTTGCATTTTAAATGAGTTATTTACAGAAGGCCTCCGATTAGCACTTCTGCAAGCTATGCTTGTCATTTTACCTGATTTTAGCCTATTTGTTTATAAGATATGTGGTTGGCGTAGGTATCACACACCTTCAGTTTCCATTGCGCCAATGAATGAGACAGCTGGAATTGAATTAGGTTGTTTGATTGCAACGGTTGATAGGATTGAAGGCAACTACCCCAGACACAGCAATGAAGTTAAATTCCTTCCTGTAAAACTGTTGAGCAATATCAATGCAGTCAATGTTCCAAATGCCAACGAGTTGTATGTTTGAGGCTGGGTAGAGTTGTACTTGTCAGGGTGTGTCACCATGTTCCATTCAAATATTAAGCGGTGCTTTGTGTGCTGAAGTGGCTCAAAATGACATTAAAAGGCAAAAGGCATTATATGAACTATGGAACTTTTGTAAGTGTCCTTTTAGTTGGACATTGATGAAACAATGAAATTACAAGATTTTAATTACTTTAATTTTTCAAACATTAAAAAGCAAAGTTAATGATAAGCATTCTCTCATTAATTGCTGATAATATACAATATGTGGAATGTAAAGGGTTTACATTTTATGCAAACTGTTTAATATCACTTTAATATCACAAAGAGAAACATATTTGTTATGTTCAAGCAGAAAACAAATGGCTATACCAAATTAAAAGATGTAGGAAAAAGTTGATGAAAAGTCAGATAAGTCAGTGTAAATGAATGTTAATAATTTAGATTTTAGCATAAAAGATAAAATCAAAAATAAATAAATAACCTTCACATTAACCAAAGGAAAATAAATGAAAAAAAATATATAAATATATAAAAAATAAATAAAAAGTGGTGGAGACATCATGGTTAATATATTAAAGTTGTATAGTCTATGTCTTTACATAAAAGATATTTATTTTGTGTTTTGCAAATTACATTAGTCTAGTCAGTCAGAAGATCTCGCAGCAATTGTCAGCAACACTTTTCCATATGTGCGTTATAGGCTTTTTTTTATGTGACCTGGGGACATCTCTAAAAGTATTCAGGGATCATGGCGCTTGAGTCAATTGTGCCATCCATTTTATTGTGAAATTCATTTTCAAAACTTGGATTGCTTGTGGTCGTTATGAAAAAAAAGGGGAAAATATATAAAGAGAACTAGAATTCAACTATGCACACTGGATTTATGCAGAATCATAGTGCGACAGACTCCCCAAGCCGACTAAACTTGTCTCTCCAGGCTAGTGGATTAACTTGCTTACCTGCCCACATTCCTCATGTTTTAAGAGTGTCTCAAGCCTCTGCACGCTCATATGGATGAGTTGTTAGCTTTGTTCACAGAGATTGCTCAGTTTACCTTGTTAAGTGCCACTGAAATATGGTGTAATGTAGCGCCACCTAAAGGTGATTGAAGGCCTGTGTGTTGCCATAGAAGAACCTTAATGACAGCCATGAGATTGTCTGAAAAAAATATGATTATTTTAGGTGTTTTGTGTCGTCTTCTCAGAAATGTTGTTGCTCCAAAACGTTGGTGTGAAAAGCAATTTTTACGATTTCAAAGTATTGTATTATTTCTTCTTTCTGTTGGCTTATTTGCTAATGTTCATGTTGAGCCAGCAGCGTTTCTTGTTTCCTCTCCTTGTAAAACCTTTAACATATTTGTGAAATTTTTGAAGGTGAGACAACAGGGCCAGAATAAACAAACAGTTAAGGCTCTTTTAGTTGATTAATATATTATGATGCAAAACAATCTGCTAGACAAATTTTCTCTGTAATATAAAATACAAAACTGAAAAGCATAAATTTCATTGGCATATATATATATTTGTATATATATGTATATATATATATATATATATATATATATATATATATATATATATATATATATATATATATATATATATATATATATATATATATATATATGCAATTATTTTAATTTTTAAACATGTTTTTGATGTTTTACAGGAACAAGGAGATGGGGTCTCTCATTTACCTTCTCCTATTAGCAGGTATATATCTGACTGTATGCTTTTATTATTTATTTCTATTTGGTGTTTTTAGCAATACTTTTTGCATATCAAAAAGATTTAAATTCAAGAACTGTCTCACCTACAGGAATAATAGGAACCGCCACCTCTATGAACACAACAGGTATGATGACACTATTTTCTACACTTTCTATCAGTTTGAAGTTTAAAGTGTGTGTGTGTGTGTGAGCGCGCGCGTGTGCTGGGATGTACGATACTTGTAAATGTAAGTATAATGTAAGTACATAATGCAGTTTTTTGCAGTGGTTTTGTATTTAAGATATTGACGTGGAATTTTTATTTTGCTGATTTATGAAAGACTATTATGAGGGGAAAAAAATAACATGACTATGAATTTCAATAGACATCCAGCATGTTCATAATAACAGTCGACCTTCAATCATTAACCCATACAGTAATTTTAATCTTACAATAAACCGTAAGAAGTCATATATTGGTCATAAAAACATAGGAGTAAATTGCCTCCCCGCCTCCAATGTAACACTATCAACAAACATGACAGCTGCTACAACCCCACTTTCAAATCCTTCAACTGCTGCCTTGAATGTTACAGTGTCACCCAACGTGACGGCTGCTCCAACCCCTGATGTCAATGTTACAGCATCACCCAACGTGACGGCTGCTCCAACTCCTGATGTCAATGTTACAGCGTCACCCAACGTGACGGCTGCTCCAACTCCTGATGTCAATGTTACAGCGTCACCCAACGTGACGGCTGCTCCAACTCCTGATGTCAATGTTACAGCGTCACCCAGCGTGGCGGCTGCTCCAACTCCTGATGTCAATGTTACAGCGTCACCCAACGTGACGGCTCCTCCAACTCCTGATGTCAATGTTACAGCGTCACCCAACGTGACGGCTGCTCCAACTCCTGATGTCAATGTTACAGCGTCACCCAACGTGACGGCTGCTCCAACTCCTGATGTCAATGTTACAGCGTCACCCAACGTGACGGCTGCTCCAACTCCTGATGTCAATGTTACAGCGTCACCCAACGTGACGGCTCCTCCAACTCCTGATGTCAATGTTACAGCGTCACCCAACGTGACGGCTGCTCCAACTCCTGATGTCAATGTTACAGCGTCACCCAATGTGACGGCTGCTCCAACTCCTGATGTCAATGTTACAGCGTCACCCAACGTGACGGCTGCTCCAACTCCTGATGTCAATGTTACAGCGTCACCCAACGTGACGGCTGCTCCAACTCCTGATGTCAATGTTACAGCGTCACCCAACGTGACGGCTGCTCCAACTCCTGATGTCAATGTTACAGCATCACCCAACGTGACGGCTGCTCCAACTCCTGATGTCAATGTTACAGCGTCACCCAACGTGACACCTGGTGTGACATCACCAGAAATGACACCTTCTGCCCCCCCAGTCACTGTAGAAATACCACAGCCAACAATTGAAATGGAATTTAGCTTAGATGAGCAATTTTCAGAAGAACTCACAAACTCAAGTTCACAAGAGTTCATTTCCTTAGCACAACAAATCACTTCAGCGGTAAGTTCATACTTGTCACGTTTCCACCTGTTTTGTTGTTATGCTCATTTCACCATAAATTCTTAAGGGAAAGGTGAACTATAATTTACAAGAAAGAAATTAAGAAAGACAATCAAAAGCAGTTTCCTGGAGGTAGTGATGATTTTCCAGGCATTTACAGAAAATGTAAACTCTGTCCAGCTTCATTAATAACATGACTGTAATGGCACTCTTGGCGTGGAACACGCATGTAAACCTTATAGCTTTTTTTTCTGATTTGCTTTTAAATTGTTTCGATAATTTCAGATGAATTCTGTTGGCTTTTCAAATGATCCAAGAAAATGCTGCTATTTTGTGTTTGTATTTTGTTCTTGATGGATGAACTAATTATTTGAACCATTTTCAAGTAGGGAAACAAGATTCACTCTTAAAATAACTTTCTTTAAAATTGCTGTACTGATGATATTTTTAGTTGAATTTACTTTGATTTTGGTTTCAAAACATTTCTCCAGCTTGATCAGGTCTTCGCAGCAGAGTTTGGAGAAAGTTTTAACCGAACTATAATCAGGGGCTTCAGGTAAAACACATTTGCCCCTCACTTACATTTCTTTTCATTTTTTGAATATGCACAATTATGTTGTCACTTCCTTGAAACAACAATGAATGCGTTGGAAATATTCAAATTGAGTGTAAATACAGCCATATGAAGTAGCAAATTTCAATACAAAACTTGTCTTTTGCAGACGAGGATCTGTTAGGGCGGATGTCGACCTGGTGTTCAATGAGGGGGCCACAAACCTAAATGCTTCTTCGGCTGCTGATAGTTTAACAGAGGCCGTGAACAGTGGAAACATTTCTCTCCCTGTCAACACCTCATCAATTTCTGCCGCAGGTAGTTTGGATTTATCATTTACTGTATATGGCATTATTATATAAAACAAATCTGCGAAAAAATAAAATTTCACTTTTTTAAATCTGCAAATTAAAAAAGTCACAGACAATGCGATATATTTATTTCTATATTGCAGTTGTAGAAGCGCCGACTGAGGCTCCAGCTACAGATGCAACTGCAACATCCGGTAAGAAAATAATGACATAAATATCTTTCCAGGACCACTAACATACATATTTATCCATTGGAAACTTAAGAATAAAAAATATATGTTTTACAAAGATATGCAAATATATATCCAGTAAAATAAAGATTTCAATAAAATAATAAATCACTGAGATTGCAATGTATTTGAAGAAACAGATATCAAGGAAACTGTTAATCGTTGAATATATATATATATATATATATATATATATATATATATATATATATATATATATATATACATATATGAAAGGCAAAGCATAAACCGGACTGAAATCCAATGAGTGTCAATACGATAAAATTAATTCTCTGTATTTCACTTTTGTTGATCATTCGCTTTTCATATTTTTTCATCCCAAATGACCAAATGTTACATCATCACCCAACATGACGACAGCTCCAACTACAGACCCCGATGTTACGTCACCCAACGTGACGGCTGCTCCAACTACAGCCCCAAATGTTACAGCGTCACCCAACGTGACGGCTCCTCCAACTCCTGATGTCAATGTTACAGTGTCACCCAACGTGACGGCTGCTCCAACTCCTGATGTCAATGTTACAGCGTCACCCAACGTGACGGCTGCTCCAACTCCTGATGTCAATGTTACAGCGTCACCCAACGTGACGGCTGCTCCAACTCCTGATGTCAATGTTACAGCGTCACCCAACGTGACACCTGGTGTGACATCACCAGAAATGACACCTTCTGCCCCCCCAGTCACTGTAGAAATACCACAGCCAACAATTGAAATGGAATTTAGCTTAGATCTGCAATTTTCAGAAGAACTCACAAACTCAAGTTCACAAGAGTTCATTTCCTTAGCACAACAAATCACTTCAGCGGTAAGTTCATACTTGTCACGTTTCCACCTGTTTTGTTGTTATGCTCATTTCACCATAAATTCTTAAGGGAAAGGTGAACTATAATTTACAAGAAAAAATTAAGAAAGACAATCAAAAGCAGTTTCCTGGAGGTAGTGATGATTTTCCAGGCATTTACAGAAAATGTAAACTCTGTCCAGCTTCATTAATAACATGACTGTAATGGCACTCTTGGCGTGGAACACGCATGTAAACCTTATAGCTTTTTTTTCTGATTTGCTTTTAAATTGTTTCGATAATTTCAGATGAATTCTGTTGGCTTTTCAAATGATCCAAGAAAATGCTGCTATTTTGTGTTTGTATTTTGTTCTTGATGGATGAACTAATTATTTGAACCATTTTCAAGTAGGAAACAAGATTCACTCTTAAAATAACTTTCTTTAAAATTGCTGTACTGATGATATTTTTAGTTGAATTTACTTTGATTTTGGTTTCAAAACATTTCTCCAGCTTGATCAGGTCTTCGCAGCAGAGTTTGGAGAAAGTTTTAACCGAACTATAATCAGGGGCTTCAGGTAAAACACATTTGCCCCTCACTTACATTTCTTTTCATTTTTTGAATATGCACAATTATGTTGTCACTTCCTTGAAACAACAATGAATGCGTTGGAAATATTCAAATTGAGTGTAAATACAGCCATATGAAGTAGCAAATTCAATACAAAACTTGTCTTTTGCAGCCGAGGATCTGTTAGGGCGGATGTCGACCTGGTGTTCAATGAGGGGGCCACAAACCTAAATGCTTCTTCGGCTGCTGATAGTTTAACAGAGGCCGTGAACCGTGGAAACATTTCTCTCCCTGTCAACACCTCATCAATTTCTGCCGCAGGTAGTTTGGATTTATCATTTACTGTATATGGCATTATTATATAAAACAAATCTGCGAAAAAATAAAATTTCACTTTTTTAAATCTGCAAATTAAAAAAGTCACAGACAATGCGATATATTTATTTCTATATTGCAGTTGTAGAAGCGCCGACTGAGGCTCCAGCTACAGATGCAACTGCAACATCCGGTAAGAAAATAATGACATAAATATCTTTCCAGGACCACTAACATACATATTTATCCATTGGAAACTTAATAATAAAAATATATGTTTTACAAAGATATGCAAATATATATCCAGTAAAATAAAGATTTCAATAAAATAATAAATCACTGAGATTGCAATGTATTTGAAGAAACAGATATCAAGGAAACTGTTAATCGTTGAATATATATATATATATATATATATATATATATATATATATATATATATATATATATATGAAAAGGCAAAGCATAAACCGGACTGAAATCCAATGAGTGTCGATACGATAAAATTAATTCTCTGTATTTCACTTTTGTTGATCATTCGCTTTTCATATTTTTTCATCCCAAATGACCAAATGTTACATCATCACCCAACATGACGACAGCTCCAACTACAGACCCCGATGTTACGTCACCCAACGTGACGGCTGCTCCAACTACAGCCCCAAATGTTACAGCGTCACCCAACGTGACGGCTCCTCCAACTCCTGATGTCAATGTTACAGCGTCACCCAACGTGACGGCTGCTCCAACTCCTGATGTCAATGTTACAGCGTCACCCAACGTGACGGCTGCTCCAACTCCTGATGTCAATGTTACAGCGTCACCCAACGTGACGGCTGCTCCAACTCCTGATGTCAATGTTACAGCGTCACCCAACGTGACGGCTGCTCCAACTCCTGATGTCAATGTTACAGCGTCACCCAACGTGACGGCTGCTCCAACTCCTGATGTCAATGTAACAGCGTCACCCAATGTGACGGCTGCTCCAACTCCTGATGTCAATGTTACAGCGTCACCCAACGTGACGGCTGCTCCAACTCCTGATGTCAATGTAACAGCGTCACCGAGCATGACGCCTGCTCCAACCACTTCTGCCCCTGATGTTACAGCAGCTCCTACAACAGTTGTCCCACCACCTGACACAACAATTACATTGGAGTTCAGTTTAAATGAAAATTTCTCACCAGAACTTTCAAACCCAGTCTCTCCGCAGTTCATTGCTCTAGCAACAAAAATAACAGACCAGGTACTTACAGAGACTTTTTACAATTTCTTCTAAATCTCATTTGAAATTCATAATCCTTCTAATGTTAAGATCGATGGTGAGAAGTCAATGACCATAAAAAAATCACATTGCCATGTTTGAGGAATCAATTTTACTATTGCATTCGCTTCAGCAGTGTTTATCCTCTACTTTCGTTATCTTTCCACTGTGTGCAGGGAGTCACTGATGTAAACGCTGCTGATATGAGTCTGTGACTGTAAGATTCTTAATAACTGTCCAATTCTTTTCTCTAGCTTGGACTATTTTTCACCAGATTATTCGGCAGACGTTTCATTCGGATTCTTGTCCGATCCTTTAGGTACGTGTCATTTAACAGTCTTTCGAAACCTGAAGATTAAAACATGTTTACCTTCTTTTTTCTGTGGTATGGAATAGTGCATTTGTTATGAGAGTAAAATAAGGCAGAAGTCATTTCTTACGCCTACCAAGTTTTGTGTTAGATGTGATTTTTACCGACAAACTGCAAAAACGCAGATTAATACATCTCATTTTGTTCTTTCTTCTCACAGGCGAGGTTCAGTTGTGGCAGACACTCAGCTGCAATTTGCTAATTCCAGCAGTGTACCAAACACTAGTGAAGTTACAAATGGTTTTGTGGAAGGATTAAATAGTTCCAATATTACACTTGCAGTGAATACGTCAACTATTGTTGCAACAAGTAAGTGTTTTATATGATTTACTAGCAATCACAATAGGAAAACATATAGAAGAATGGGATTTTGAGCTGCCCAAAAGCTTGTTTCATAGTAGTCTGATTTGATTTTTTTTTCAGTTCCTGTTACTCCAACAGCTGCACCTACAACTGCACCTACAGCTGCTCCAACAACAACCTTGATTCTTACCACAGCTGCAAATATTACAAGTGGGCCCATTACGACTATGAACATGACGACTGCTCCAATTACAGTCCCAAATGTTACAGCGTCACCCAACGTGACGGCTGCTCCAACTCCTGATGTCAATGTTACAGCGTCACCCAATGTGACGGCTGCTCCAACTCCTGATGTCAATGTTACAGCGTCACCCAACGTGACGGCTGCTCCAACTCCTGATGTCAATGTAACAGCGTCACCGAGCATGACGCCTGCTCCAACCACCTCTGCCCCTGATGTTACAGCAGCTCCTACAACAGTTGTTCCACCACCTGACACAACAATTACATTGGAATTCAGTTTAAATGAAACTTTCTCACCAGAACTTTCAAACCGAGCCTCTCCGCAGTTCATTGCTCTAGCAACAAAAATAACAGACCAGGTACTTACAGAGACTTTTTACAATTTCTTCTAAATCTCATTTGAAATTCATAATCCTTCTAATGTTAAGATCGATGGTGAGAAGTAAATGACCATAAAAAAAATCACATTGCCATGTTTGAGGAATCAATTTTACTATTGCATTCGCTTCAGCAGTGTTTATCCTCTACTTTCGTTATCTTTCCACTGTGTGCAGTGAGTCACTGATGTAAACGCTGCTGATATGAGTCTGTGACTGTAAGATTCTTAATAACTGTCCAATTCTTTTCTCTAGCTTGGACCATTTTTCACCAGATTATTCGGCAGACGTTTCATTCGGATTCTTGTCCGATCCTTTAGGTACGTGTCATTTAACAGTCTTTCGAAACCTGAAGAATAAAACATGTTTGCCTTCTTTTTCCTGTGGTATGGAATAGTGCATTTGTTATGAGAGTAAAATAAGGCAGAAGTCATTTCTTACGCCTACCAAGTTTTGTGTTAGATGTGATTTTTACCCACAAACTGCAAAAACGCAGATTAATACATCTCATTTTGTTCTTTCTTCTCACAGGCGAGGTTCAGTTGTGGCAAACACTCAGCTGCAATTTGCTAATTCCAGCAGTGTACCAAACACTAGTGAAGTTACAAATGGTTTTGTGGAAGGATTAAATAGTTCCAATATTACACTTGCAGTGAATACGTCAACCATTGTTGCAACAAGTAAGTGTTTTATATTTTGTGGCATCATGTGATATATTCACTGATGCATTCTGTTTTTATTTGCTTATTTACTCTGCTCAAAAGTTTCACGAATGAGTTTTATTTATTTATTTTTTATAGGAGATACTACATCTACCACCGTGGCTCCGGCTGAGACCACCACCGCGGCTTCGGCAGAGACCACCACCGCGGCTACGGCAGAGACCACCACCGTGGCTCCGGCTGAGACCACCACCGCGGCTACGGCAGAGACCACCACCACCACCGCGGCTCCGGCCGACACCACCACCGCCACCACGGCTCCCGCCGACACCACCACCGCCACCACGGCTCCCGCCGACACCACCACCGCCACCGCGGCTCCGGCAGAGACCACCACCGCGGCTCCGGCTGAGACCACCACCGCCACCGCGGCTCCGGCAGAGACCACCACCGCGGCTCCGCCCGCCACCACCGCCGCCACCGCGGCTCCGGCAGAGACCACCACAGCGGCTCCAGCTGAGACCACCACCGCGGCTACGGCAGCAACCACCACCGCCGCACCAACTGATCAACCTTCACCCACAGAAGGAACACTTGCCCTTTTCTTTAGTCTGAACAGGACATTTACATCCGGTCTTACAGACTCAACATCTGCAGAATTCCAGAGTCTAGCTGCAATGGTGATTCAAGTGGTAAGTGACTACACTCAGAGAATTACACAGAAGAATATTAATGTTTTCTATGCACACAGGTGGTGAAGGGTATCTTTTGACCTAAAATGCCACAGTCCCTAAATCCTCAAAATCTTAAGCCACAAGCCCTTAGCCTTTAGCAACAGAAACAAATTGACTAACATTCACTTTTGGATGAAGATGTTGCCCTCATTGAACAGAGTACATCCTTAGGCTAGCTCTTTAGCCGGTCATAGGAAATCTTCAAGAAATTATTAAAGGCTGCGAAATTAGGTTTTATGAGTACTTGTATACTTGTTGTAGCCGTTTTTTGTTATTTTTCTCGCTTGTGCTTATTTCTTTGTCAAGACATTAGTTTTGTCTTTCAGGTAAATACTATATGTCGTAGACTGTTTGGAGCAACCTTCAGTCGTTCAATTGTCGACGCTTTCCGGTAAGGCTAACTTTCAGTCACTGACAAGCACCAGATGATCATATGCTTTCGACATCCTTTGTAAAGATTCTGCTTTATTTGTGTATCCAGGAATGGATCAGTGCGCACCAACATGACCCTCGTGTTTATAGATAAGAACCTGGTTCCTAATGCCACCTCTGCAACTTCACTGTTAAGCACGGCGCTTCAAAACAGCAACCTGAACGTCATTCCTGGCACCGTTATTGCAGGTCTGGTTAGAAAAAGAAACATTTATCTTTCTTTTTTCTTTTTTTTTTCTTTTTTTATATATGGATTTCTTTGAAAACTCAAATAATAATGCGGAATTGCCTTTGCTTTCTCTAATGTTTTAGGATCAACAAGCAGCGCTGGTAGGCTGACTGTGGGCTCTTCGGCCATCTTTTTGCTGACTCTGCTGGCTCTGGCACAGATCGTGATGGA
This sequence comes from Thamnaconus septentrionalis, assembly GCA_009823395.1. Taxonomy (NCBI): domain Eukaryota; kingdom Metazoa; phylum Chordata; class Actinopteri; order Tetraodontiformes; family Monacanthidae; genus Thamnaconus; species Thamnaconus septentrionalis. The sequence goes on along the minus strand of CM020501.1, from coordinate 6,122,816 downwards.
TTTATAGGTTTCCTGAAAGGCACACTTTCAGCCAATGGCTGTAATTATGATGGCCAGTAATGCAATGGACTCCTGAACCAAAGACAAATAATGGGAGAACTGCACAGTTTGAAATTTACCAATTAGAAATGGTAAAAAGATATGTTCTGTTCTCCAAAATGTCAGCCTAGAGTTGAGCATTTGGTAGTACATATTATATTTGTTGTCATTTCTTTCCATGCTATTTAAAAAGAAAACACACACACACACACACACACACACACACACACACACACACACACACATATATATATGTGTGTGTAATAGTAATAACTTCTTTTATATTTTGCGGGCAATTTTTTCTCAGCCGCCATCCCTCTAAAAATGTGTTCAATTATGTTATGTTTTGTTATTTTTCAAGTGAAATTGGATAATGGACTCAATATTTTAATCCCAATAAAATATCCTTGTGTAGGGACAGTATACATCCAATGACATTGTTCCCTGTGAATGATGGAAGGATAATTACTTGGATGGATCACTTGCAGTATGGTGCCATATAAATTGGGCATAATGCTGACCTGGTTGTGTTGACTGAGACATGGGCAGTGTCTCATTATCAATACTTTGTTTCAGACCAACTATTGATTATAAACTGATTTAAACTGCACGTAAGCTTTGCACTTTTTAAAATGAACCAGTCAACATAACTTCGAAACTCTGACTCACAGTTTTAACTGAGGGGAAATGTAATGCTGAGAGTCTTGCTTCAAGACATGAAATACAGGATTTTCAAATGGCCCACAACACTGGAGGTATTCTGATGTGGAATATATAATGTTTATGTTTAACTATGCAAACACAATGACTTTTGCACAAAGCCATATTGCTTCCTGTGGGTTGCCTTTGATAAATTTAATGTTGAAGGGATAGCCTTTGAGAGAATCTTTACCAACTTGGTTTGTTTTAATAATTGTATGGTATACAATAGTACATTTTTAAACATTTGTAAAAGCTACAGCAACTGTTAAATTAAAATTAGAATAGACCTATGTTTCTTTTTATATGTATTCTCTGAAATGGGGTCTAAATAATATAATAAAATCATCTACATGCAACGTCTGCTCCCTAATTTCTTTCTTTTGTGTTGTTTTGGCATTTGTTTTAAAGTAATGGGAGACACACAAAAATGTAAAAAAGTGTTTGCATCAACTTGTTTTCACTGTCTTGTACTACAGAGTATTTTGTCCACGACACACCGCTACCTTCGCCTCATATTTTTGCTTTTCTCAGTCTACATATTTACAGTACAGAAAACAGTTCAAAGCAGACATCTGCACTGTAATGTTTTATCAATCTTTCACTGCTCATACTGCGTTCTTTGCCTCTTTGACAGTTAAGAAGCTCTTTACTCCTGCTATAACAGTGAATAATCCTTCTTGTCAGGTGCTGCCCTTACAGTTGAAGAGAAAATTATGAGCCCCCCACCCTTAAGAAACTTGACAAATTTTGGATTTCTCCATGGAAATTAACAGTGACAACAAGTGGTTATAGTGTATTTGTTTCCAAAATAACAAAGGCAAAAATGTCCACCAAATTTGATTAGGATATACTGTTGATACACTGAGTTGAAACAAGAAAGGGCAAAAATAAGACATCCAAAATTATTAGCCACCTGGCCATCAATAGTCAATAGTGTACCTTTTCTGAGCCACAACTGAACACAACCTGTGAGAGTGGTACTTCACTAGGTTGACATACAGTAGGTCTCCTGAGGGATTTTTGCCCATTCTTCCATTGCAAATTGTTCCAGCTGATCCAAATTGTGTGGTTCCCAAGCAAAGACATTCACTTGGAGCACCTGCAACAGATTGAAGTGTGGGCTTTGCACGTGTCAGTCAAGCACTGTGGTTTTGGTATCCTTGAGGAACTGTTGAACTAATTATGATGCATGCTTTTGGTTATTGTCTTTTTGGAAGGCCTAGAAACCACAGAATAGACTACGAGCCGATTTCTGCATATTATCCTTCAAAATATCATCATGATTTTCTTTTTTCACAATGCCATTCATCTAAACAAGGATGCCTGTGCCTGTGGTGGCAAAAAAGCCCCAAAGTATGATGCTCTCAATCCAATGTTTTTCTTTGAGAACTGTGTTGTAGGGTCAAAGGCCTCTCCCTCTCTTTGCCAAACATAAGCAACAACCACATTCCCAAACAATTCGAGTTTAGTATCGTCAGACCAACACACAGTTCCAGAACTCATCTTTATTTTTCACAAAAACCTCAGTCTGGCTTTGATGAGCCGCTCTTCGAGTAAAGGAGTTCTCCTGGGACGATGGAACTGAAGCACACCACGATGGCCAGGTCATCAACAATCATTTTGGCTGATTTCCAGGGCTTCTTGCTGACATCTCTGACTATCTTCCTCTCTAGAGTTCTTGAAATATTGTGCTTAGAACCAAGTCCAGGTCCCAGGTGCGTTTCTCCAATAATTTGTTTTCATGTACTTGACAATGATGCAACGTACAGCTGTTCTAAACACTGTGAAACACTGTCTGAATAACTCTCCCCCTTACCATGAGCTTCCACTACCTTCTTTATGAGAAAATGACTGACTTCCTTTGGCATGGTGAGTGAAAGTAGTCCCTCTGAATAATGTGTAAATAAATAGATAAAAAAATACAATAATAAAAAAAAAAACATATATATATATATATATATGTGTGTGTGTGTGTGTGTATGTATATATATTTGCGGTCCCCTGCTGGTGAATGTCCCCTGTTCAATAGGTGGGTGTGCTTTCTCATTATACATGCAATAGGAAGGACTCATCAGAGGAGGGCAGCGTTGTGCTGTAAATGCCTTTGTGTGCAGTAATAATGTCCTAATGAGCATTTTTTTTTCCACCTCAGCCGGAATCAAAGATTCATTGTCATCTTTAAACAAATTGTTCACAATCCAAATCATGAAAAAAAAAATGCTTACACACCTCATATTCGAAAACATTTGTTTGGTTTCTGAAATTTAAATGGATTTAAACTGGGTCACAAAGTCACTAAACCTTGGGAATCACTCATCTTTCAAACTGAAAAACAGATGTGATGCCCTCGCATTACAGATATGAAGGACTGACGTAAAGGAGCGGGATTTATTCAGTCGACGTGCAACTCTCATTAAAAATCCCCCATGTTTTAATTAGAACACATCTGCCACACTTGAGGTGCGCCTGTGAGTTGCTGAGGCCCGGGGCATCAAAACCTCGGCAGGGACGGCTGCGCTCTAATGCACCCTGTCACACACACGTCAGGGACGATGACAAGCTGCGGTTGTGAAGTTCCAACCGTATGAAATCTTAGGTCGAAAAATAATTATATTTACTATGTACTTATGTTTTCTTATTTATTCATTAACACATTTTAATCTATCTATCTATCCATCTATCTATCTATCTATCTATCTATCTATCTATCTATCTATCCATCTATCTATCTATCTATCTATGTTCAGTGCAGCTAAAAGTGAATTCTAGTACTACTTACTAACTAGCCAAAATAATTGTAAGAATTGTAATCCCAAGCTCTATTTCACTGTATCCTCATAGGAGGAGATACTCATCCCTTTAGTGGACCAAAGTTATCCACAGCATTTCATGTTCAGCTACAATGTGTTGCATATTATTTCCATTCTATTTAGTGTTTATCTAAATGAATACTTTGTTGTAATTGATGTTGCTTTTTTTTTTTATCATACTTAGCAGCCAGGGTTGTAATAATTGTGTAATCACTGGCACTAGATGGCTCAGGGCTTCAAAGAAGATGTGTTTGGGGATTTTAATGTAGTTATCGATGCATGTGTTCCATCATTGCACCTCCCTGCCCTGTTTTCTCAGTGCAGAAAACTTGACACCTGCGGCACGATGCAAACATGAGGATAGACCAACATCTCTCTGCTGCAAAGGTGAGTAAAATTAGCTTCCATTGTTCTCGAGCAGTGACTATACGCTGGAAAACCCTTTTTAAAATCTTGACACAAGAGGAGTTTATTCACCGATGTTAAACACTTAAACAGTTTGTTGATCTGTTTTTTTCTGTAATGTAGGAATGTGCAACCCGGATATTTTGTGCTAACTTGTGGACTCCTGGTTTGTGGTTTCAGCTTTTTTTTCTTCTCAGAAACCAGAAATGAGCTTGTATATTTTATGTATAGTTTATCCTTTTTTTTATTCAACAATTTCGTACTATATTTGCTGATTGATCATATATTTGATAAGTTGCAACATTGATGACCGTTTCAGCACTTTGTAACTTCTGGAACATATTTTCTAACGAGATGATTAACCACAAACATCACAAAGACAAGTGTCGACGCTGGATGTTCTGCTTAGTTTGAGTTTGTACTGAAACGGTCCTCTTCCTCATGCTGTTCATCATGAGACAGAGACAACGGCTAACACAAATTCCCATAACATGTTATTGAGATATTTTCTTTTTGTAATATAGCCACCATTGTTTTTATCTTTTGTTGAAATGCATTACTTATTGTAAGATATGATAAATTGTCATTTTATTTGTCTATTTGAATGATGTACTCATGATATAAAACCACTGTTTAATAATGTCACAAATTTTCACATTATCTGTACATATCACCCCTGATGCTCTTAACTTTTGTCAGTGATGTAGACTTAGTTCCACCATTAGGTACAGTTTTACCTTTGCATTAGTAGGAATTCACTGAATAATGAATAACGAAAAAAATGTAATTTTCTTCTGTCAAAGATCATTCACCAGCTCTACTATTCTTACAACCATGATGTTTCTACTTTAAGGAGTATGATTGGATGGGTACAATAGTGTGTTGCAAACACCCAGGGCAGACTTGACCACACGGACTAATTTCACTGATTGCCTTTTACTCTGATAATTTACCCCTCACAGAGGTAGAGGGCACTTTGGCACCATCACTGACTTCTATCATTACAACCACGTAGTTGGCTTTCACACCACTGTCGGTCCCTGTAGTGTTCATTAAAACCTTCTTTTTAGTCAGCTGGAACATCAGCTGTCTCTTCACACTGCTGGCACTGAAAACCTTGTTATGTTCTTGCTTCCAGTCAAATGTGTTGCTTTGAAATACTTTAATGTGTAATGCACTGATTGAGAGTGCCTAAATATAAACTAAATATATTTCTATATCTTGTTCTGTTACATTACAAGTATTCTTGGATTTGTGGGTGACATGTAACAAAAGAGTCTCATGGAGAATTTGCCATCAATTGAGGTCTGTGCAAAGAGGGATAAGATCAACCTGGCCTTCTCTTTGTCATGATCAGGAAAAAATGAAATAGAAACCATCAGATTGAAATACCTTATATAAACTTACTGGGCTGCCACAACTTGTTTATGGTCCTATACAATATTTAGTTAGCTAGATTTCATTAAGACATGGGAAAGTTTCCTTGGACTAGTGTCTTTGACCTAATCTGTAGCCCTTTTCACATAGAGCTACCTCAGAGGCATATCAATGGACTGTTCATAGGTCCACCAATAATCCGCCTTCATCATTCATCGTGGTGTGTAATTTGTGACGTCAGCGTATTTGTTGACATACTGTATAAGAAACGTGCCCATAGCCATAAGATTTGCTACCCAGATTTGTATTGTTTGTATGTCGTATATATTAAAATATAGTTAAATACAGTGTGTAATATCAACATACATAATTTGTATACTGTCTATTCACACAATAACAATAACAAATAAACAAAAATAGTTTTGAAATCTGGCTGTGGTGGCAAATGCCTTAATGCACAAAATGTCATGAACAACTTCCTCCCACCTCTGATATATTACTATCCCTTTTCACACAGGTGGTCCGTGGTGGCTTTCATACCAATCATGGCTGCATGCTGTTCTGTGTGAACTCGACAACACGACCCATGCTGCGTCTGTGTGATTTAGTTAGGATCCAGTTTTGAATGAGAATGTGGCATTTGGGGAATCTGAAACCAAATTCGCATGTCTTATCTGTGTGTGTGTGTGTGTGTGTGTGTGTGTGTGTGTGTGTGTGTTCAATAGGTTTGATGAAGCCATGGAAAACAACAGTTTGGGATTCCCTGAAGAGGTCAACGCATCACTTCAGGCTGATCTTGAGTCCTGTACCACACTGAGGTACCAGGCCTCTCGCATTTTCCTGTACACCTTCCTGTCTGTTGGCATCTTCTTCACAGTGGTGGGCAACTTCCTGGTTGTCTTGTCCATTGCCTACTTCCGACAGCTGCAGTCACCCACAAACTCCTTTGTAATGTCCCTGGGAGTGGCGGACTGCCTCGTCGGACTGCTCGTGATGCCCTACAGCATGACTCGGACGGTGGAGGGATGCTGGTTCTTCGGTTTCCTTTTTTGTCGCCTTCACTCGAGCCTAGATGTCATGCTTTGCACTGCCTCCATATTCCATCTCAGCTGCATTGCCTTCGATCGCTACTACGCTGTCTGCAACCCGCTGCTTTACTCACTAAAGATGTCCCGCAGTCGGGTGGCCCTTCTTATCCTCGTGTGTTGGGCTGTTCCCATACTCATTTCCTTCGGCCCGATCATGCTAGACCTCCATGTCGCAGGTGTTGACGTTCTCCTCCCAGAAGATGTGTGTGTGTTTCTGGTCAACCGCGTCTATGCTGTGATGGCGTCCTTGGTGGCCTTTTACTTTCCGAGTGCCATCATGCTAATAGCCTACTGGAAGATCTACAAAGCTGCCAAACGGCAGGCCATGCAGATCAGCGCCATGGAAAGTCAGATGGCTGCCGGGGTGGGGAAAGACTCGAGCAAGAAACAAAGACACAGGATGACCATGAAAAGGGAGAGAAAGGCAGCAAAAACTCTGGGGATCATAATGGGAGTGTTTCTAATTTTCTGGATGCCTTTTTTCACCATCAATATCGTGGACCCCTTCATTGGATACAGCACAGAGGCCGTGGTCTGGGATGTCTTTCTGTGGCTGGGCTATATAAACTCATCTCTAAATCCATTCCTGTATGTTTTTTTCAACCGTTCTTTCCGCAAGGCTTTCCTCATGTTCATCGGATGCAGGGTCTGCATGCCTGGCTCATCCACTGGGATGGAGCTGTCTCACACGAGAAAGGAGGCGAAAGAACGTGCTGATCAGCACCAATAGGACAATCTTGTTGTTTGTTTGCTACTTAGCTTAATCTTAACTAACTACAAGTGTCATATCAAAAACATGTGAGGCAAATTGATTATTTTGGTCTGTGTCATTCATACTTTTTATCCTAACCCAACTCTCGAAACATGAATTACTTTTACAAACTTTCAACCTTGAATTGTTTTAATTGTAGTGGTGTTACAAAATGTTCAGTACTACCCCTCATACCTCTAATTTGGTGCTGGTATCTGGGTGCTTTGACTGAGCTGCGTAGAATTTGTTTTCTAATACTGATTTTACTGATCTTCTGTGTCTGATTACTGACTAGTTCTGTACTTAACAAAGAGAAAGGAATTTAAAGACTTTAATACATGTAATTCACAAACTGCACTGACTTGTTGGCCTTCTGTTTGACACTGAAACTTTTTGAATTCTTATATTATCATATTAACACTATAATTAACACTGCATAAATGCTTTTGAGTTATAGGTCATGCTCTCTTTTGCTGTTTCATACAGTGTATGGACCATCACAAGTGTTGTACACAGATTTGGAAAATCATTTTTGTACTCAGACTCAAGCATCTGAAATGTGGCAAGTGGAGAGGATTAAAAATTACTATAGCCGAAGCAACAATTATGTATTTAAAAAAAAGCAAACAAAAAAAAACCACAGGTGCAAGTAGGATAAAGAAAGAAGGATTAGGATTATCCATTATCAAATAATGGATAAAGATGAGATGTGATGGTATATTATTATGGTAAAAACTTTTTAGCTGTCTAAATTCCACCTTGTGTTAGCATTAGATTACTGTTTAAAATATGTATGCCGTGGGGTCTTATGGGTTATGATTACTGTCTTGTGTCAGTAAGTATTTAGTGGCACTGAAATATGATTTGGAATTCTTTCTGAAGAATCAGAATCTGTAATGGCTAAGCTTTACTCAACAGGACCTACGCTTGAATGGACTGCGACAGTAACACCAGCAACATTATACCGAAAACTGAGGCGAAAGAACCATACATTATGTGTGATATTATTCTTTCAGAATTTACTGAAGGACTTAACTCCAATGAACAATGCCAAGCCCGCAGAGCTGCTTCAGACATACCACTCAATCTCCACCATGTGACTTATCAGCGGTCACATGCTAGCCTCACCTGACAAGGCGGTCTATTCAAACCGCAACCAGCTACCTGGTTATTCCTAGTTACACTGCTCTGCCACACAACCCCAAGCCACCAGGGGGCTTTGGGCCCCCCTGGTGGTCCCAAAGCGGCATGTTCAACCTCCTCTGAGGAGAATTAAAATGTCCGTTTTAATCTGTAGCTATCTCTTGTGTTTATTACACCCCTTATATGCTTAAAAATAAATGTTGGCTATTGTAGTATTATATAGGAAATAAAATAAACTTCAATAATAAACTGTGGCTAGTGTTTTGTTTTTTTTGTTTTTTTGGCGTCATTAGGTCGTTGGACCCACCGCACTGTCAGACAGTTAGTGACGTCGCGGGCCGGCGACGCCGACAGGTATGATGGGTATGATTGACAGCTACCATTAGCAAGAGGATTACAAAAAAACAAACACCATAATGACATCTAAAAGGAGTTATCCCAGTGTGACAACACGAAGGAGCAGTGTGGGGAGGGGGGAGGGGGGCGGAGATAATGTTGATGCAAATCCAGAATGTAAGGGGGTTATTGTTAAGGAGTAGGGATATGGGACGACAACGCCACCTCAAGTTGTTTTTTGAGGAATAAAACAATATAAGGCACACAGGTTTTGTTTACGAATGAGCTGAGACGTGGTTTACAAAGAAACAAGAAGGCTTTATTATAATTTAAAGGAAGTGCACCTAAAAAAAGGAAATCCCGGCAGTTATGGATTGGAATCAACTAAACCCAGAAAAAGAAAACAAACAAATTTATAAGTAAACTATCAATACCAAAAAACAGGAGAGGAAGCACCGTTCAAAACAAACAACTTACTAACAAGGGGGAACAATTAAACAACAACAAAAAGAACAAATATCAAAACTACGCGCCGACTGTCACAAGCAGAACGGCTTCGTAATTCGGATCTTAATTAATGACGTGAGCCGACAACTTTCTGCGTCAGCAGCAAGGAAATCCCGGCAGTTATGGATTGGAATCAACTAAACCCAGAAAAAGAAAACAAACAAATTTATAAGTAAACTATCAATACCAAAAAACAGGAGAGGAAGCACCGTTCAAAACAAACAACTTACTAACAAGGGGGAACAATTAAACAACAACAAAAAGAACAAATATCAAAACAAAGGGACAAATCCAATTCTCAAACTCAAAAAGGGGAAAGGATCTTCAAAACAAAAGGGGCCAACGATTCAAACAAGGGGAAGAGACTGGTCAAAACAAAAGCCGGACAGGCTGACAACACCACACGGGGGGCAACAGAAACAAAATGACTCACGGAAGGTGATGATGCTGTTCAGGGCTGAGGCCATCTACATCTAGCAGGAGCAGGTTGAATGGGGACGGAAACCCAGGGGAGTCACCCCACTCACATGTGCACAATCAAATGCTTGCATCCCAGTGGGCAGTCAGACTTGGGTGGTGACGACACAGCAAACTAAAACAAAAGGGATACCACCACCCGTCCACACCTGTCGACCTCAGCCTCTGAATAACAAAAAGAAACACAATTAGGAGAGATCAAGGACGCGTATACGGAATTAATAGTTACACTCACACACAAGCACACACACATCAGGGTTAGGTATACATTCAAATAAACAAAAATACACAAGTAATTCAACAATGCAACAGAAGGAAAAATAAACAAACAACCAAAACAAACAAAACGATAAGAAATAGTTAGGTGGTCACTACGCGCCGACTGTCACAAGCAGAACGGCTTCGTAATTCGGATCTTAATTAATGACGTGAGCCGACAACTTTCTGCGTCAGCAAAGCAGCAGCAAATTTGACTGGTCTTAGGGGCTGTCAGTACAGCGGCCAAGCCATGATTCCAGGCGGTATCGGGAGTTGTAAGAGGCAGCACATGCCGAAAAAGCGACAACCGCACTACATGCCAAACCCTGAGGCAGACGCGAACGGGCGCAAGGAAGCGTGACCACAGCGGAAATGACGTGACGGGGCGTCAAAGTGTAGTGAAAACCAACTGTTTCCACCCCTCCCTTTATAACACGGCAACCCCCCAATCATTGGCTGACGAGCCAGGCAATCAGTTGTTAGGGCGTGACTATGATGCCACATTCTACCCTCCCCTTTTGCATCGTCGCCGCGACGATGAGCCACTAAGTCCATGGTCGATATAAGGCAGAAACTGCATTCAATGCAGGAGCGGGGAAGCCGACGGCCCCCTGTGCCGGTTCACCCACAGGTCTTGGCAAATGATGGACATTAGAATGCTGACCAGCTGTTGATCGCACAGAACGTCGTACTAGCGATGTACTAATGGCAGGGTCCGGGATTGGTGGAACGTTGTGAACCAGGGGCAAGTCTGCAATCACAGCAGCAGGAGCAGTAGTAGGACCTGGTGTTGGGCTGCTCAGCTCGGATCCCATGAAATGCGGCTGAGTTGTTGCTGCCATTGCGGCAGTTTCTAAACCTGCGACCCGAGCGGGCTCCTGCTCCAAGCCCCACAACCCATCTTCCCTAAGAAGCTCATCACCCGATGATGACTGGTCACTGGAAGGAGGACTAGGGGCAGCAGCAGTATCCTCCCGAAGGTTGACACCAACCGCAGCTTTCAATTGAGAACGATTGACCCGCTTAATCTTAGATAGGTCCTGTAGGGGTGCAACCGTGTATACAGAGCCCCCTACCTCGGGCACTCTCAGGATTTTGTACACTGCAGGCCCCCACAGATCCCGGATCTTGTGCCGCCCTCTTGCACTAAAATCCCACAACCACACCAACTGGCCTTCTCCCAAACATGCATCACGAACCTTACAATCATTGTTCTTCTTCCGGCGCTCAGCAGCAGTCTTTAGCCTTTTACGGGCTCCCTCAAAAGCTATCTGCAACCGAACTTGATGCTCTTCGATCCACTTGTGGACAGCACCACCGGCGGGCTCCGCAACCCGGCCCAACAAGAAATCCATTGGCAGCCTCGGCTCCTGTCCGTGCATTAGAAAGAATGGTGATTCACCTGTGGACTGATGAGGAGTAGTGTTGTATGCAAAAAGTACCAATCACGTTTTCGAGACACCGGCAGGGTTCGAAGTAAATTATGAAGGATGCGGTTGAAACGTTCGCACTGTCCATTGCCAGCTGGGTGATAAGGAGTGGTGCGGGACTTCTCCACACCATACAGACCACAGAGCTGCTGGATTAAAAAGCTCTCAAAATTGCGGCCCTGGTCAGAATGAATACGGGCGGGGCGCCAAATCTGCAAAACCATTCCATTCCTGAGCGATACCTTATCTCAAAGTCAAAGGCTGCAAGCTGGGCTGCCCATCGCTGCTCTGTTGCACCTAACTTAGCAGATAACAGATGACTAAGTGGGTTGTTATCTGTATAAACAACACATTTGTGGCCCAGCAGGTATTCTCTGAATTTTTCAGTCATAGCCCACTTCAGTGCTAAAAACTCCAATTTCATAGAGCTGTAGTTTGACATATTACGCTCAGTGGGCCTCAAACCTCTGCTTGCGTAGGCAATTGGTCTAACTCTACCGTCCTGTTCCTGAGAAAGTACAGCCCCTAAGCCACCGTAACTAGTGTCCACCTCCAGGACGAAAGGCAAAGAAAAATCAGCGTACGCCAGCACGGGTGAGGAAACAAACTTTGCCTTCAACGCCTCAAAGCTTTGATTACACTCTTCTGTCCAATTATCTGCGATTTCCCTCTCTGTTCGCCTTGACTTTCCCCAACTTCGCCACCAACCTATGGAGAGGGGCCAACAACTTGGCAAAACCCTCCACAAAGCGACGATAATAACTTGTAAAGCCAATGAATGACCGCAGCTCTGTGACGGTGGCGGGGGTTGCCAATTGGCAACTACTTCCACCTTGGCAGGATCTGTGGAGACACCCTTATCGGCTACCACATGCCCCAAATAAGGTACTTCCTTCCCAAAGAATGCACACTTACTGAGCTTCGCCTTCAGACCTTCCTGTTGCAACCGCCCCAGCGCCATTTCCAACCTCTCCAGATGCTGTTGGACTGTGGAAGAAAGAACAACAATGTCATCAAGGTAAAGGAGCAAGGTTTGCCATTGCTGATCACCAAAAAGACGTTACATTAGTCTTTGGAAGGTGCTGGGGGCGTTGCAGAGCCCAAAGGGCATCCTGTTCCACTCAAAAAGCCCAAATGGTGTGCAGAACGCAGTCTTGGGTCGATCAGCCTCTGAGACCAGAACCTGGTTGTACCCGCTGGCCAGATCCATGGTGGAGAACCACTGAGCACCCGCCAGAGCATCTAACGATTCTTCGATGCGAGGGAGGGGAAAAGTATCCTTCCTCGTCTTGTTGTTAAGCTGCCTATAATCGACGCACATTCGCAGGGTACCATCCTTCTTTCTAACCATCACAATGGGGGATGCGTAAGGGCTACTACTCTCTCGTATGATCTGTGCCTCCAGCGGCTGATTAATATGTTGTTATACCTCTTCATATTCTGAAGGTGGAATACGCCTGTAACGTTGCCGGACAGGAACATTATCTAAGAGAGGAATCTCATGAGCTATCCGGTTAGTACAACCCACATCCCCCTCGTGAGAAGAGAAAACAGATGCATACCTTGCAAGAAGGGACTTCACCTCAGTCTGTGCCTCAACGGAAATGAAGACAAATCCATGGAATCAAGCTGGTCCTGCACTGAAGGGGAAGCTAAGTGTGAAGACACAGTAGCTACCTGTGACAAGACCTCTGTAACTCCGGCCGGCAAACTGACAACACACACCTCCTCCAAACAGCCCACAATTGTGTGAGGGTTGAGCAACGCATCTGTGGTGCCGACGTTCGCCACGGGAACATAGGTGGTGCCCCTCGTGACACGCACCAAGGCCTGTGAATGTGACAGTGGCGGTCCTGTCACTATGCCTCCAATAGATCATGCGCCCTGGCTACTTGGCCATAGGGATATCCCTTTGGCCGAATGGTTAAACGCGCATGGCTCTTACCCGGGAGTCTGGGATTCGAAGCCTGCCCGGGCCCTCTGTGCCTTGCCACATTCTGGCGTTGTCAGCAGGACCCATGTAGCACTACGGGTGGGTCCATGGATTCCTCATTTGTGTGGCAGCCTGCGCGGAGCACGAGGACGTGCTTGTAAAAAGAGGGGGAGAGATGTGACAGTGGCGGTCCTGTCACTATGCCTCCAATAGATCATGCGCCCTGGCTACTTGGCCATAGGGATAACCCTTTGGCCGAATGGTTAAGCGCGCATGGCTATTACCCGGGAGTCTGGGGTTCGAAGCCCGCTGGTGTGCCTTGCCACACCAGCGGTGCGGAAAAAGAAAAGAAAAACGGGCAAAGGATAAAGGTTGATGAGAGGTGGAGGTGAAATGCCGTTTTTCCGCCAAGTTTGTTTTTTTGTCCAGCTAGCTAGCATCGGATAAATGTTAGCTGGCTGATTAATATTTGTTCGTCATGAACTCAACTTTATTGTTTGTTTTATGAAAGTTGGCCATGTCCTGCCAAGTTGGCCTGTTTATTCAGATTCTAACAGGGAGGGAGGGCATGTTGTTGTAGTCAGTGCTCTGTCATTGTTCAGTGGAAGTTGTCTCTCACGTATTTGACACTTAATGTTATTTTAGCCTTACTTAGGATTAATTTACTAAGCTTAGTGTGTATTTTATAGGCCCCTAATTAGAAATGTGCTACTGTTTTGTAATTCAAATAAATATTTTATGGAAATATTTTATTTGGCATGGAGTTGACTATTTTAGACTGTAACGTCCTCTAACTTTATGTTTAAGAACCAGCGGCTGTCCGTCTGCCACTATTGGTCCTTCTGGCTAACGCTGGGCTGACAGGTCCTGTCAATCAAGGTGTCAGCCGGTGGTTGGAGGAAGGACTGGGGTGGAGGCGGAACCTCAAAAAAGGAAGCGTGTGAAATGTTCTGGCCATGTGGTGCGGTTGAGAGGTCTTTGAGCCGTTTTCCTATTTCTCATGCTGTGAGTCCGAAAATAAAGACTATTGTGAACAGAACACTGTCGACTTCAACATTTCAGTGAAGTGTTACACTGGTGTCAGAAGTGACTTCGAACGACAGACTGCGGACGGGTTTGTGTGGTTTTCAAGTCCGCCCGTTGCAGTTACCCACCGTTGGCCGCCGTTAGCCGTCGCGAACCATGGACGGCAGACGTGGGAAAAAGATAAAGGAAGAGATGGAGCCCGGCGAGAGAGACGACGGTGCAAGCGGGTCGGCAACGGATGTGGCCAAGAAGTTCGCCAGCGCTGCACACGAGGCGAGGACTCGCCTGAGAGACACAGCGGTGAAAATGGCTAACGAGGCCGGCCTGTCTCCGTCATCGGGGGTTCGCGCCAATTCCCGCCTGACCGGAAGTGGCCATCCAGACGTGACCGGGGGGCGTGCGGATACTCCTCGCTTAGCAGTCGGCTCTGCTATAAAGACCCCAAAGTACTCCGGCAGGTCGGATTGGGAGGCGTTTCTGGCCCAATTCGAACTGTTAGCTCACGCCGAAGGTTGGTCAATGGACACTAAGGCGCTGCAGCTGGCTCTGTGTCTGACTGACGATGCCCTCTCCTGTCTCCTGTTGCTGAACCCAGATGAGAGGCGGGACTATGGGGCTTTAGTCGGGGCTCTGCAGAGACGTTTTGGGCAGTGTCTACAGCCCGAGCTCTTACGTAATGAACTGAGTAACCGTGGTAGGAAGTCGGGGGAGCCGTTGAGAGTTTTGGCCAACGACATAGAGAGTTTGACGCGGCGGGCTTATGCTCACATGCCCCCTGGAGTACAAGGTGAGCTGGCGCGGGATCAGTTTATTAGGGCCCTCGGCCCCACCGAGCTCCGTGTACAAGTACAGCTACAGCACCCGCAGACTCTTCAGGCAGCATTGGAGTTGGCTGTGGAGAGGGAGAATGTGTGGGGTGTGGCTGGTGGAGGCTACCGAGATAAGACTGCATCTGCTGCTCAGACCACAGTGGGGTGTCCACCGGCGGGAGAGAGGCCAGCGTGGGTGGAAGAGATGACAGGGCTGTTGAGAGCTGTGTCACTACAGACAGCATGTAGGTCACACCCTGGCCCCAGAGTTTGCTGGGGGTGTGGCCAACCAGGACATTTGGTCAGAGACTGCCCCAAAGCGCACCAGGCTCAGGGAAACGGGTCAGGGCCCGCATAAAGGGGGAGATGCGGACCCAAACACCAACTCCCTCCCTAACCCAGCAGCCACAACCCTCTCCACCTTCTGGAGGTGCCCAACACTACAGCCGGGGAAGTCAGGCACCACTTCCTCCTGAAGCAGATGACTTCAACAACTCCATCCATGAGCCGGTCGTTGCCGTGGGGCGTGCGTCTGCCGGTGACTCCTGTTACCTGCCTGTCATGGTGGAGGGGGTACCCTGTTCAGCGCTCCTGGATACAGGGTCGACAGTGACAGTGGTGAGGCCTGATGTGGTGCCAGGGGGAACGCAGCTCGAGCCCACCTTGGTGCGTCTGCGTACAGTTACAGGTGAGCTGGCCCCTATGAAAGGCAGGGGCGAACTGTCTGTGACTGTGGGGGGGAGAACACTGTACCACCCTGTCTGGATAGCTGCGGTGCAGGATCAGTGTATCCTAGGTCTGGACTTTTTGAGAGCTGCTGGCTGCCAACTTGATCTGCTCCGGGGAACGGTGTGTTTTCAAGGGGGGTCAGTCACCACCTTGTTTCCGAGGGTCCTTCCTGACACGGGCCTGGGACCCCCTGCAGCAAATGCAATAGAGACTGTTGTTACTCCTTTTTTCCCCGGTCCCGTGCCCCCGGTCGCTTCCCCCTGCAAGGAAGTGTTGTCCACTAACCGCAACAGTGATCTTTCTCCAACCGCCCCACCTTTCGCACCGCGGGTGGAAGAACAGAGGGTGTTGACTGCAGTGAGAGAGATATGGAGGAAAAACTGTGACGGTTTGGACTCGCAGCAACAGGACCAGCTGTGGCAGGTGCTGCAGGTGTTTCGGGACTGTTTTGCTCTGAGTGATGGGGAGGTGGGGAGGACGCATCTTGTGCAGCATGTGATTGACACAGGGGATGCTCAGCCTATCAAGTGCCGGCCACGGCGCCTTCCCCTGGCTCGTCAACAGGCTTGTGATGAGGCTGTTGAGAAACTGCTACAGGCAGACCTCATTGAGCCTTCTGATAGCCCGTGGGCTGCGGCTGTTGTCATGGTCACAAAGAAGGTTGGCTGGCGGCTTTGCTCAGACTATAGACCAGTGAATGGGGTAACAAGGAAAGATTCATACCCCCTGCCTCGGATCGACGAGTCACTGGACTTGGTGTCAGGCTCCTCCTGGTTCTCTTCCCTGGACCTCCGGAGCGGGTATTACCAGGTCCCGCTTGCACCCGAGTCCAGGCCTAAGACAGCCTTCAGCACTGGGCGGGGACTGTGGCAGTTCAAAGTTCTCTGTTTTGGACTGTGCAATGCTCCGGCCACCTTTGCCAGGTTGATGGACAAGGTGCTGGCTGGTGTGCCACGTCAGCAGTGCCTGGTCTATCTTGATGACATTCTGGTGCACGGCAGCTCCTTTGAGGCTGCACTGGGATCCCTCCGGCAGGTGCTGACAAGAATCAGAGCCGCTGGTCTGAAGCTACACCCGGACAAATGCCACTTCATGCGGCGAGAAGTGAATTTTTTGGGGCACAAGGTGGGAGGAGAGGGCATCAGCACAATGAGAGAGAAAGTGCAGGCTGTCACTGACTGGCCCGCCCCCAGCAACCAGAAGCAACTGAAGAGCTTCTTGGGCTTGGCCTCGTACTATCGGAGGTTTGTACGAGGTTTTGCCCGCATCGCTGCTCCTTTGTTCCAGCTTCTGCAAAAAGACAGAGACTTTGTGTGGACTGAAGAGTGTCAGGTGGCGTTCAGTAGCCTCCAGCGTGCCCTGAGCGAGGCCCCAGTGCTGGCCCCTGCGGACCCCACCTTGCCGTTCATCTTGGATACGGATGCGAGTGGGGCAGGCGTGGGGGGTGTTCTGTCACAGGTGGGGACAGAGGGGGAGCGGGTGGTCGCCTACTTCAGCCGGGCGTTCAACAAACATGAGAGGCGGTACTGTGTCACTCGCAGGGAGCTGCTGGCGGTGGTGTTGTCGATCAGACACTTTAAATACTACCTGTGTGGTATGCTGTTTACAGTGAGGACTGACCATTCCGCTCTGCAGTGGCTCATGTCGTTCAAGGAGCCGGAAGGACAAGTGGCAAGGTGGCTGGAAGAGCTCCAGACCTTCAACTTCAGCGTAGAGCATAGGGCGGGGACGCGTCACGCTAACGCCGATGCTCTATCACGCCGCCCGTGTGCAGCCACTGGGTGCCATTACTGCGAGAAGAGAGAGGTGAGGGAAGGAGAACTGTGTGTAGAGGAGGAGGACAGGTCCACCCTGCAGCAGGGGGGAGAACTCTTGTGCCGAGAGCTGCAGATGGTGGACGTGGCCGAGTGGAGACAACAACAGGAGCTCGACCTGGACCTGCTGCCTGTCCTCCAGTGGGTGGAAGCACTACAGCGGCCTCCGTGGGAAGCAGTGGCGGCATTATCCCCAACCACCAAAGGGCTGTGGTCCAAATTTGAATCCCTGCGTTCACATCAGGGGGTGCTACAGCGGGCATGGAAAGAGCCTGCAACAGGAGAAGAAAGATGGCAGGTGGTGGTCCCCAAGGGGCTGCGGGAGGGCGTGCTCAGAGCCATGCATGGAGCTGCAGGGTCAGGGCATTTTGGAGTCACGAAGACCCTCCGCCGCCTTCGCCAGAGTTTTTACTGGGGTCGGTGTCGGAGAGACGTGGAAGATTTTTGTCGTCGCTGTGACTCTTGCACAGCCCGTAAGGGGCCTCCAGGCCGATCACATGCACCTCTGCAGCAGTTTCCTGTGGGAGCCCCAATGGAAAGGGTAGCAGTGGATATAGTGGGCCCTTTGCCTCGCTCGAACAAGGGTAACCGCTACGTGCTCTCTGCTATTGACTATTTCACCAAGTGGCCAGAGGCCTACGCTCTGCCGGATCAGGAAGCCGAGACGGTGGTGGGCGACTGATGGAAGGCATGTTCAGCCGGTTCGGTGTGCCGGAGTGCATACACTCCGATCAGGGAAGGAATTTCGAGTCCCGGGTGTTTGCCTCCATGTGCGAGCGCCTAGGGGCTCACAAGACCCGTACCACGCCCCTACGGCCGCAGAGTGATGGCTTGGTGGAGAGATTTCACCGCACCTTGGGCCAACAACTGGCTATCATCACAGCTCAACACCAGCGAGACTGGGATGATCACCTGCCCATGGTGCTCATGGCCTGTCGCTCTGCAGTCCAGGAGTCCACTTCCTGCACTCCGGCTCTCCTCATGCTGGGGAGGGAGCTCCGCACGCCTGCCGCACTGGCGTTTGGGCAGCCTGTCCTGAGTACGCTAGGAAGCTGCAGGATCGTCTGGAGTCGGCACACAGTTTTGCACGGGAGCAGCAGCGGAGTGCCGGTGTGAAACAGAAACGGAATTATGATGTTCAGACACGGGGAAGGCACTTCGTGGTTGGGGAGTTGGTTTGGGTGTACAGCCCTCAGCGCAAAAAGGGTCGTTGCCCTAAGCTGGACAGCCAGTGGGTGGGGCCTTGTAGAGTGCTGGAGCGACTGGGAGAAGTTGTCTACAGGGTGCAGCTGCCACCCAGGGGAGGAGGTTGCCCTGCACAGAGACAGACTGGCACCCTACAGAGGAGTGTCTTATTGCCAGCACAACGTGCACCAGAGGCCCCCGACCTGTCTGCAACCGCACCCCTTCCGCAGTCACCCGTCGCCCCCTCCCCGGGTCCTCAGTCGGCTGCTGTGTCTCCGCCCCCTGTTTCCCCCTCCACACAGGCTTTGCGCCCCCAGCGGCAGAGGAGGCCTCCAAGCCGGTTCACGGACTTTGTTGTAGGTAGGAGTGAGACCGCAGGTTCTCAGGTGGGCTAGAATGCGCCCTGGTCTCACTGAGGGTCTGGTAGTCTACCCAGATTCCTCTAGTTAGGACAGAAGTGATTCAAGTTATGTGGTTCACCTGTGCGTTGTAAAAAACAAAAACAAAAAAAAAACAAAAAAAAAAAGTTGTTGGAATGTTACTGGTTTGACATAGACAGTTATGTACATGTTTTTCAGGGTTATTATGATTGTGTGTCCTGTGGGTTCTAGGTTTTGCCTGTCCGGACCGTTCCTCGAGGGCGAGGACCTTGTGGTGGGGGGGTAGTGTAACGTCCTCTAACTTTATGTTTAAGAACCAGCGGCTGTCCGTCTGCCACTATTGGTCCTTCTGGCTAACGCTGGGCTGACAGGTCCTGTCAATCAAGGTGTCAGCCGGTGGTTGGAGGAAGGACTGGGGTGGAGGCGGAACCTCAAAAAAGGAAGCGTGTGAAATGTTCTGGCCATGTGGTGCGGTTGAGAGGTCTTTGAGCCGTTTTCCTATTTCTCATGCTGTGAGTCCGAAAATAAAGACTATTGTGAACAGAACACTGTCGACTTCAACATTTCAGTGAAGTGTTACAAGACTATTGTGGCAGTGGATCATTTATCTTAGTTTTATTACTTTAACTAGTACAGTGTGTAAATTAATGCAAAAAAAACTTAAAAGTAACAATTTTGTAATTGGGTAAAAACTTTAAAGGGACACTAAAATCATAATGTTTAATACAAAAACAAATTGATTTTAATTTTCCTGTATTACTGCAATGTCACTGTAATAATAAAATAGGAAAATGCACTTATGATCTATTTTGCTTGATGATCTAATGAGCTTTGTCTTTGCAGGAGCAATTCTAAAATATTTTGGAGCTCCAGACATTGAGCCAGAGGGATCTCCTGAACATCCTGACCAGGAAGATCTAGGACCATCCCATTCCTCAGAACCTCCTTCTGTCCAGGTGAATAATGTGTGTTATTGTTAGGTGTCTGATAAGTGTGAGACTAAGGTAATTAAGCATTATTATTAGTATTAGGTTGGGTGTTTGTTTCGGTATCATATTTATTTTTACAGTACTGTGTTCCATGTTGAGTGTATAAATAATACACATTTAATATTTTTGATATCATGAATATGAATTATTAATTTTAGCACATAATTTGGTCATAAAATTAAAGAAGCAAAAGAAAATCTAAGGAGCAGCTTGGGAGCCAAAAGAGCCGGTTCTCTGGAATTCCCATCACTACCACAGAAATGCCACTGCTTTCTGACTAAATATCTATTCGAGGAAAAGCAGTAAAATCTAGCTAAAGAATGAAACCGGTGGCTTCATTGGCAGCAGTGTGGGACATCAGAGAGATGCATTCTGAAACGTTGCTCCCTCCCACCTTTGACACACTGCAGACTGAAGTAAGAGCTGCCGGAATGATCTCACAGCTGCTGTGGCGCAATATTAATTGCCTGTCTGTCAGTGCTCTTCAACACACTCTTGTGCTGTGACCCAGTCAGTGTTTTTAAGCCAAATATATAAGAGAAAGGGTATCAATGGTAACACAGTGGGTTTTCACGGCATCCATGAATTCCTATAAATCATTTGAGCTAAAAATACAGTGAAGATTGCACTCATAGGACAAAAGGTCGTGCAAATTGGTCCTCAGCAGAATAGCGTCATAGGTTACTATGGCAACACACACTCATGTTGTCAACACAGACGAAGTGGGAAACACAGGATGCCTAATACTCTACAATTGACTCTGTCCCGTTTTTGCGTGACATTATTCAGTGCCCAGAATTCAAATGAAACAGGCAGAAACTCTAGCCAATTAGAACTACTACAGCGACTACTAACTGCTCTGCTACTACTACTACTACTACTACTACTACTATTGCTACTACTACTACCACGTGTAGTGGGGGCCTAAACAGACTTGTAGGAACAAATAATTTAGGTCCTGATTGAGTTAAGGTGAGGGAGCTGGTGTACAATTGGAGCACAAAGAGGATTGTGTTTGTCAAATGGACAGAATAGTGCACAAAGCCCATTTAGCGACTTTGGTTTAATGATTATGCAGATGCGTATGTTTTTAACAAAACACGCACATTGGGTTGAAAAGACAAAATAGTTGTCTTTTTTTGCAACCGATGTGCTTTACCAAAACTGAAACAGATTGCAGCTACTGTCGTTACGTCATTATTTTGCACCTTTTAATAGGAGGTATGAATTTCGCAAAAAACACTGGCCGCATGCAGAACAACCGATGCCGACCGGGTTGCAGACACAGGCATTCGGATTCAAAGCCACCTGTCATGAGCCCTTTTAGACAGTGGGCACAAAACCCCTTATTTCTGTAATATTTGGCTTGAAGTGTGATTTTTACATTGGTAAAAACTTAATATATTTCCCATAAATACATCAATAAAAGTGTATAATTGAAGTACAATATAAGTAATTTGGGTTTTCTACCCTTAGAACAGTTCTCAGATATGTAAGAATATACATATAGTTAGGTTGTTGCTCTCAGCCATCTTGCACTGCCATATTTCTAAGGAAGCCTGGCGTGGCCAATCCAGCCAGCCTGACAGCGTGTTTCATAATTAGGGTGACTGCTCATGTCTTCAAATAAACCAACAAAGAAGGTGGACGAGGTATCCAGGCCACTGTGGCTTGTGGGCAAGCTCAGGAGGGGAGAAAGAGTGAAAGACGCTGCAATCTAAAATGTAACCACTTGATGTCACTGTTTCTTCATCAAAATCTCGCGTTAATACAAACTTAACCTTTAAATAGAGCAGTCACCACCACTTTCGCGCCTGTTTTAGTTTGTGTGTGTAATCGATTATCCGGGATCTTAGTAAATCAGGCCCCCGGCCTTCTATCTGCACTTTGGTTAGCATTAACAGAGTGTAGTGTACCTTTTAAAAACGGCTCCAGTGTCTTCCAGTGACACTTATCTGTATCGATCCTCTGCCTAAGTAACCCTGTGAGGAAGGAATTTTCACATTGGCAGGGTGAAGGTAATCTTCAGCCATTGCAGTGCAGTAACGCGAATGGCTCTACATTAAAGGAGTCCAACCAAAATGAGGGAAAACATCTTCATATTGCTTGTGTGCTCTTCTTGAAGTGGCAGTTTGTGTTTTTACACTGCAGCATGAACACAATTATTCCAGTGCTGTCTGTGTCTGTCACACATTTCTGACTAGACTAGGCTGACCTCTTCTGATGCCTTTACTGATAATTATTACTGAGTAATGGTTCATTTGTATTTGTGGTGATTATGTCCGTAACTTTTGGTTTTGGCTTGTTGGTTACCTGTATAAAAGGTTCCCTGGTGTATATGAGACACACTGTTTTCAAATGTGTGGTTGGCAGAGCTTGTTTTTTTTTTAAAATCTGCACTTTATTTCATTTTTTTTTTTTTTGCCTTTGTTTTTAGTCCTGCGGTAACACACACAACATCAAACAATAGAAACAATTAGCAGTCACAAGGCCTGATACATTTGTGTGTTTTTAAACTGATCAAGTGCACAAGATAAGCAGCGGCTCACTTAAGATACAAGATGAAATATTTTTCCCTTTACATGTATCTCATCTTTCTTAAAAATCCCGACAGACTGGCCTTTCAAGTTCCCCAGAGACCTCTTTGAACGTTCATCTTTTTTTTGTGTGAACTGAATTCTTAAGTGACAAAATGTCTCATCAACTCTTACCGGTGGAGAAAAGGCATTTAAAGTAAAGGAAAGGGCAGGGGTTGTTTTGTGAACTTTTCATTCAAATAATTCCAATAAATACTTTGCAGCTTACCTCCCTTCTTGCCTGGCCTGCTTTGTACAATGCTTTGTCAGAAAACCTTGAACTAAAACCGAATCTGACACATTACATTTTGATCAGCTTCAGTCCTTTTTTGGCAGAATGAAAAAACAACAACAATCGCCGCTGGTCCAACAAAGACAAAGAAAAATCAGTCGGTGTTTTTTTTTTTTTTTTTTTTTTAAATCCACGTTTTTGGCAGTTTTATATCTAACAAAAGATGGACTGTTTGTTAGGAATCGTCGTGTGCCATGTCAGCTAACTCATGCTAAAAGACACACAAGCCAACTGTATAAAATCTTCAGAAAAAAATACCATGATACTAACAAGGCCAGAGAAGTGGTTAGGCTTATCAGCTGTGGGCTGCTGAAGTGTTGATGCGTGTTACATTCAGGTGACAGTCACATTAAATACGAGTATCTGAGGGTTCTCGGCTCACAATGCGGCAGCTCCCGTAGCCAGGGGCCGAGTTAAACTTGCGGCCGGCGGCCGCTGGCAAGCCAAAAGCTGGTCCAAGTTCTCCACACCTCAGCTGACAGACATCTGAGAGAGTGTGAGCAGAATATTACACAACAGCCGCAGTCTTCCATGCAGGCTGGTCCAATATGGACCTCTTTTAAATAAAAAACGAAACAAAAAAAAAACAAAATTATGTTTGTGGCACCACCACCACCACACACTTTAAATGTCAGTCTCCTTCAGGCTGTAGCAGTCCGCAAGGTCGTAGAACTGATAGCCGCCCTGCTCACAGTTATAAATCCCCATGGAGACTGTGTCCACGATGTCAATCCGGCCCATTGATGGCGAGGGACTTTTTGCCGTCCCCACCTTGATTTTGTTTGACAGGTTGTTCACCTTTTCTCTGAGTTGCAAAGAGGACCTCTGCAGCGGCGGGAACAGGCTCCATCTCTTCAAGCCCGGGTGGCGCCCGTTTCCTTTGTGACACAGCGAGGTGCCGAAGGACTCGCGCACCGCGAAGCCTGACTTGTAGTCTCCCCTCTGATCCTTTGTCATTCCCCTGACAGCTGTCCGCCACCTCTGGTCGTAGAAGCGGCGCAGGAGCCTCTTCCTGTGGCGACACTGACACCGCAGGAGCCGCGTGAAGGCGCGCTGGAACTCTTTGCTGGAGCACGGGTAGATCATGGGGTTGATGCAGCTGTTGAAGTATCCCAGCCAGAAGATGACCTTGAACACCGTCTCCGAGGGCTTCAGGGCCGGGAAGAAGGAACCTGGAGGGAGGCAGAGGAAAACTGCTACTGCTGCAACACACCGGTAAAGCGTCTTTTCACATCCCATTCAGAGCTCTAGCTAGCACACCTTAGCAAGTCAAATGTTGGTTGGTGTTTTACTTTGTCAGTCTCGTCAAAGCATTGACGTATCTGGTTCTCAGTCAAAATGGGTTTTTTTTTTTTTAATATAGATACCTAAAGAAACAAATTGACATATAGCTGTTTTAAAAGTTGCCCAGTCAATTTTTCACTGTTATCATTTTCATAAAGATGACAGAAAACTATTTTTCTGCTTCTTCCTGCCTCACCTTACTCACATACCACAAAGCATTACAGTAAGTGTATCTTTTAGCCTTAGAGAGGAATTGTTCATTTCTCTCACAGTGCAAAACATATTTTCAATATTATGTTGGTCATGATTTTCTATATAGCTGTATCAAGTTTGGAGAACTTATAAGCAGGAGCCACTTGGGCTCAGAATTATGGTGGATTTGTTGGTAAGACAATGAGACTTTGGGAATGAACCACAAGCCCCTTTGTACTGCAGACTTCCAAGTTTTATTCTTCTTTTCCTCTCCTCCTTTCCCCTTCCTTTTGATATCATCTTGTGTGCAATTTTTTTTTTACTTGAGATGACATCAGAACGACAGCCAACAAAAGCATTTCAGTTGTGCTTTGAAATTTATTCTTATTGGCCTGATGTATTAAGACTTTGCATACTAGCTGCCAAGAATCATTTGTAAGGTTTTACACAGGAGAGATGGGTTTTCACACTTTTCAATTAAGGATATGAAGTTAAGTTTCCAATGCAAAGTGGTCCATCAAGCTGTTCCTCATGACATATAGCTCTTTACAAGGCTTTCTATTGGTGGCTGTCTCCCCAAGCTTTGATTTACTAGCTAATACATCACAGTGCTGATGCCATGTTTGCACTATCTTGGCCCAGAGTTTGTTTTAATGCGCTAGCACTACAGTAAATGACTTGTACACATTATTTTTTAAACAGGGAGTTTGAGAGATAGAAAAGAAAAAAAAAAGCTTCTTCTGCAATGTTTTTGACTGCTGAACAGTTCAGATTTGTGCACTTGACGATGGATCTACAATTTCTCGGTTCGCATTTCAATTTGTTTTGCAGGGTTAATGATTTCTGAGCTTTTGTGCACATGGACTTGAATGGCACTAGTATGTCTCCTTTTGTTTGTAACATGTGAATGATACATCATTAACCTGTATTTTAGTTTTCTGTAGGTTATTTCAAAGGCCTGGCAATGAACCACTCAAGAAGATTATAGTGGAGTAATTAAATGGAAATGATGTTTTGCATTGATTCCTTTCACTGAAATGACATCATCTTAGCAGTCGGACAGCAAGTGATTCATTTCTCTGACGCACATCCGAACAAGACAAGTGAAAATAGTCTTCTCTCCGGTTTGGTCTAATTTAAGCCCAACGTCTAACAATTTGACGGCTGTTTTACACATCACATCCCCGTCTCTCCAGCCCTCCATACAGCAGTTCAACAAGATCATTAAGTTATAGAAAGAAAAAGAAACTGATGCTAATACTGAATGGAAATGCAGCTCTTATGAGTGAACAGACAGATTCCTATCCAGCTGGTCAGCTATAAAGTTTAAGGAATTATCTTCCTCTTCATTCTGGCCAGTGTGAAGATCTGTCTCAGGTAAAGAGCTTTTTTTGTTGTTTTGTTTTAATGTACCTCACATTTTACATCAAGGGCAAAGCTCCAAATCATTGAGCTACTGCACGTGGGCCATAAAGATCAAGTAATTTATTATTATGGGTATAGCAGTGGCACTACTTCCTGAAATGACTTTAAAAGCTGGTCTAGACATTATGCGTCAGAGTCGGGCTGGAGCATGTGGCACTCCACAAACGTGGACACCCTGGCTTTAGATGCTGGTAATTTAGGGCTTTTGTTCTGTGGTCTGCACACAAAGGACAATATGATTGCCTTGAAACAAGGTTCAGCCGAGGGAGGGTCATGTCAATTGTTGCGCAAGACCATAATAATGTGACAATGTGTTCGGAAGAGCTTTCATGTTTTATTTATGTTTTTGCAACACAAACTTGTCATTGAATTTGTGGATCTATTTTGGGAAAATTCAAAACAACATGTTACCTGTAAATAGACCCTTTACTGACTATTAAGCAGTGGCAAACCGTGAGCACTATAGATGGACTTCACCTCACCAGACGGGGAACTCGTTGCGTTTACAATTTCCTTCCGGCTAAAATGTTTTGGACAGCCATCATCAAAAAAGCCAAATATGACTGGTGAGCCAAATAGGTTCCCAACTCCTGGCCTATAAAATCAATAACATTTTCCACAACAAGCAACCTGCTTTACTTAAACTTCATGAACAATCAGGGTCATCTAATCACATGGTCGGTGCTATGAAATCAGGTTTCAAACGCACAATACACTAAAAGTTACGCTCCGCTATCATCTTCCGCCATATGACTCTCTAAATAACTCGCTCTGTGTCTCACTGCATCTGAGACAGTGAAGGTTAGGACTTCATGGATGCCCAAAATCTTTATTTTTTTGTCCTGCCCACCTAAAATCAAGCTGTGGTTGGTCAATTCACCCCCACTTTGAAACTAACTGGGTCTTTAGACATTCTGACAATCCTGATTGGAACATAAGATGTTTTCAGGACAGTGATCCTTCCATCACTGATGTATGCTCATGTAGATGAGAGAAAAATGTATTATGTCAAACCAAGTGAAATTGAATTCATTCATTTCTAACCCGCTTATTCCAATTCAGGGTCACGGGGTCTGCTGTTATCATTCAGTTCCCTGGACATTTTTTCATCCAGAAAAATTTTTAAAACAATAACCATGTTTCATTCAGTTCTCCCTGGTCCAGAGTTCTCCTCTAAGGGCGTGGAAAGCCTGAGAGTTCCCTAATTACTATTATATGGACTTCATATAAAGTAAATCAACCACTGGGTGTTGTAGAAGCACTTCATCTACACTGGTAAGTCGGCTCTGCTCGTCCTCGACAGCCTTTAGTGTAGCCAACACTTGGCCCCGCTGAGCAAACAAGAATATAACAGGATCATGACATAGTGCATTTCTGTTCCACCTTTAAAGGTGCATTAAGGAGAAATCCACGCTCAGGCATTTATGAAATCAGCATAATATGAATTCAGTTTCTGCACTTGTTTGGGGTGGTTTTAGTTTTGAAAATCAGAACAAAAGCACTGTTTGTTTTAATGGAAACAGATTTGCTGAATCAGCTCTGACATAGCGAACATTCAGCTCACGTGACCTGGAAACCGGGAAACGTGGCCGTTTTAACAGAACTGCCTGGGTGGATGAGGAGGCCAACGTGTTCCTCGGCCTCATTCACCGAAAATAAAATGAAGCAGCCATTTTTGATAGTATTTGCTGAAATCAAATACTGGTACTCGATTGGTACTGTTCACGTCCGCTTGTTCCGAGGAACGCACAATTTACATTGCCTTGTTAGTTGGCATCAAACCAGCTGATAGAAATGTGGTACGAGGCATTTCAATTTTTTATTATTAAGAAAAATTTCAAATGCTCGCTCTAAATTTTCTGCATTGTGGACAGTGCCAGGAGTAATATTACAAGTGAGAGGGTGTGCATTAGTGGCATTTCTTCTGCATGGTTTTGTCTGCCTGTGAATTAAAATTCAGGCAACAGTTTTAAGGCTGTGTTAACATCAAGAATGTCCAAGTGTACCTTTCTATTCTCTGCTGACACCAGTTTGGTTTGAGGGAACATGGCTCAGAGTTCCAATGGCTGGGAGAAAGAGGAGATCAGTGATGCATTAACTTGATAGCTTGGCCAGCCTGACACTATAGTAAGCAAGCCTTCTGTGACATCACAAAGAGCTTGTGATGTCACTTTCCACTCCAAATGTCATGGCAACGCAAGTAGTAGAAAAACTAGTACACTGAAATGCGTACGTAGGTTGAATTCATTGGCAAAACCTAATCTTCAAAATGACAATTATTTGCATCAGTGCCTTACGCATTGTTTTAGTATTGCCGAATATAAATGGTTCATCATACTGAAACAAGCAAGAAAACTTCATGTGGAAGCTCTACTGATGAATGTGCTGGTTGATTTTTTTCTTTTTCATATTTTTTTCAAACCAGCCAATTGTAACATTTTTGAATAATTCATTATAAAAGACACCGTCTTCAGTGGGTGCACTAAGAATGGAAACAAATCAGGGCTAGCTCTCCACTGAGTTGAAACCCTCTGGAAGTTTGAGTCATTACAGTGAATGGGCCAAATTGGCACTTGAGGTGCAATAAGTTGATGTTTGGAAACAGTTGCCAGTAATGATGTGTTGTCCATGATGTATCAGCATCAGTCAGTCTGGCTGACCAAGTCAATGTGAAGGGACTGAATGGAAGCATAAGATTAATGCAGATCCCCATCCACCGCACAGGGGTTTATTCATGAAACAGTTCAACACTTTATTGATCCCAATGGGGCACTTTACGATGTGAACTGCTTGCTCTGAGGGGGATTGGGCCACAGGTCACGAGGTCATCTTGAAGGGATAGATTTTAGGTTTTCAAACAAAGAGCTTTAATATGTGACAGTGTCCTTTTACTACAATTTGCAACAATTACGGCACCACTAAGACATCGCGGACACAATGTTTATGCAAATTATGCGTACTGCCTACTTGGAACAATGAATTCCGAATGTAGCTCTGCGTGTCGTACCTCTCTTGAATGTGTCTGGTCGAGTGCTACGAACAGAATGGTGGATTCAACGTCACCACTGAAAAAGGGTTGTATGCTAATGTTTATTAAAACTACAGGATTACAGAATGGGAAAATCCTATCTTCATGGAATCGTCCGTATGATTTTACACTTAATTAAAACTACAATATATGGATTGTTGCTGTTGACCAAACCGTTTTCAGAAGCCCTGCGCTTCTCGACTAATCTTCACTTCCAGGAAGGCATTGAGTGTTTATCCAGACTTTACGGACACAAATAAACTTGGCCTTTTCACTTGCAGCGAGTGAATAAAGTGATTAGCTGCAGCCAATTCATTTCTGGCCCCACCACCGCCCTCTCTCTCACTCTCCCTGCAGGCTTTTTTCCTAATAATTCAATTGAATAAATTTGCCGGCATGAGGGAGTGAGAGCACAGTGAGTGCTCTGCTGGATAAGAAACTGCCCTGTGATGGCTTTTGCGATCAATTGTGCTAAATGTATGCAAAATTCATGAAGCCGCCAGTGTGCTCCTAATTTTGTGCACTTATTGCAAGAGCTGCCGTAAGAGCATAGCACTTTTTTTTTTTTTTTTTAAATCATTCATATAATTTTTGATTTATATGATGCTATAATCACACACCGGCCATCAGAACTGCAGGAGCCTTTCACCCATCACATAGTTATTGATTTTCTCCTCACCCTATAGCTCGTCCTCTCAACAACGTGGTCAGTTTTCACAGCTTTTAACATTAACACCTTCTTTTTTCTCCCTATAAAAATCCATTAAGGTTTTTTTTTTTCTTCGTCTCTTGAATTTCAGGACATTTTTGTGAAATAGAATGTGTGACTTCATTAGCACAACCCTGCAAAAAAATGTCAAACACAAAACAACGTCACAAAGAAATGTGTGGAACGAAGCAGGGAATGCCAGCTATCTTGGGGGAGCTGGACTGGCTATGCAGCGTGCGGACAGATAAAGGATGCTGAGATGTTGTTGTTGTGGAAAACTCATTAGTTAAGACATGCAGCCAGTTCCAGCGTGGCTGACCTTTTAGGCATGAGCGTGAGCCATCTGAGTCAGAACCTGACTCAGACTTGATGATGGGTCGCGGCAACAGTACTTGTCAGTTTTAAGCTGTGGTTTATGAACACATTGCCATCCATGGCCACCAATCAGCTGGCACATCTGAGGGAGTTTTTTTGTTTTTGTTTTAATTACATGCTTAAAACTCCCAGCTTTCATTATTATTATTATTATTATTATTATTATTATTATTATTATTATTATTATTATTATTATTATTATCATTCCAACTCCAACTCTAACTCGACAGTGTAGTACAGTTTTGAAGGCAGACTGAGAGAGGAGACGTACCCATCGGGAGAAAGAAGAAAAAGGGCAGCCAACACAAAATGAACATCCCCACCACGATGGCGAGAGTTTTCGCAGCCTTCTTCTCCCGGGAGAACTTCATGAGTCGCACCGAGAGCGAGCTGCGGAACGGGAGGCTCTTGTTGCTCTTGCCGCTGGCGTTGCGCGCGTCCTCCAGCACGCTGCGGCAGTGTATCCGCAGCACCACCTCCATGGACTTGTTCCTCTCCCGCTTGACGCCCGCTTCGAGGCTGCTGGTAGTCCTGCGAGCCACCACGTACACCCGAAAGTACATGATTAGGATGACCATGAGCGGCAGGTAGAAGGAGAAGAGGGAGGAGAAGACCGCATAGCCCGGCTCCTCCGTGATCCGGCAGATGCCCTCGTCCACCGGCGGCGGTTCCTTCCACCCGAGGAGCGGTCCGACCGAGATCACCGTGGACGACGCCCAGAGCAGCACCAGGATGACCACCGCTCTCCTCTCCGTCATGATGCTCGGGTACTTGAGGCAGTGTTTGACGCCGATGTAGCGGTCGATGGAGATGATGCAGAGGCTGAGGATGGACGCCGTGCAGCAGAGGACGTCCACCGCAGCCCAGATGTTGCAGAAGACGCGGCCGAACACCCAGCATCCCAGCACCTCCAGGGAGGCTGAGAAGGGCAGCACGATGATGCTGAGGAGCAGGTCGGCCATGGCCAAGTTGACGATGAAAAAGTTGGTGACGGTCTGCAGGTGTCTGTTGCACACCACGGACAGGATGACCAAGATGTTGCCCACGATGGCCACCAGGATGAAGACGGAGAGGATGATGCCGACAGCGACCACCTGCGAATCCAGAGTGAAGTTGGCGCACGCCGTGGCCCCGCTGCTGCTGTTAACTCGTGTCTTGTCCGAGGTGGATCCATTGTAAGCTTCGGTGTAATTGACGCTTTCGTTCCTCGAGTCGGAGTGTGCCATTCTGGACGCGCCATAAAGAGAACTTCAGAGGAAGTTCGCTGCGTAAAGACGCGCGGGCGGCATTGTTTTCCTTCAGGCGGTCGTTCTCCGCATCCGAGTTTCACCATCCATGAGCAATGTAGTCTTGATTAAAAAAAAAAAATGAATGAAGGACTAGAAAGCCTTAGTTAGAGAGAGAGAGAGAGAGAGAGAGAGAGAGAGAGAGAGAGAGAGAGAGAGAGAGAAAAGAAATATTCTCAGCGCATAATGCACGTGGGGTTTCATTTCTGCAGGATTGAAAGAATATTTTAAAGATAATATTAAAAAGATAACAACAACAACAACATCATCAACAAAAATCGAGCTTCCCGTTTTGGTGCGTTTCCTCGGTGCATTAGGTCCGGCAGTGGCGGCATCCCTGTTTACTGATCAGAGACACAGAGCTGCTACAGCAGGTCCGGGTCTTAAACTCCACCCACACGTCACATATTTACTGCTGCGTTTAGGATCTCCACAAGAGAGCGTCACTTCAATTCCGGTCACGAATCCTATAGGTTCCATGTGACGGGCTAAGTGAAGGAGCCCTCCCACTTTTTCATCTCTTGTTCTGGTGCTGATCTTGACAGAATTTTGCATGCTTGTCTGCCTGTGATGATTCTGTTTGAGCCTAGTTGAAAAAAAAAAATCCCAAAACGCCCTTTAAGGTGATGTGAGCCACCTTTTATCCTATCAATCAGCCAGTCCATCCAAATGGCTGCGGGGCTCCAACAAGACTGCACCAAGCAGCGAAGTGGCTCCAGGCCATGCTGTGAAGTTTTCCAGTGACACTGCCGGGGCTCTCCTCTCTGCTCTCTGCGCATAGCTGAAGGATAAAGGACAGGCCCACACAAACCACCAGGGAGCCTGGAGGAGAGGACGGGGCAAGGGGAAGGGTCACTGAGCGGACAAACAAGTCCTGCATGGGAAGACATCAGCTCAACATGCAAAAGTAGCCCCCTTTTGTGCGAGGACACACCACTTTAAGCTCCTTGTGAGAGGCAGTGGGGTCAGTGGGAGATTTGGTCATCACAAAATCCACTTGTTAAATCCAAGCTGCCTCTGGAATGGGCGCAAGTAAGATATGATTGTGGAAAACATACTGTGATTGTTTAGTAGGGATGCCAATTGGTATCTTATTGGACAACATTTTGAAAACAGGTCCACAATTTGTGTTCACTATTCATTATTGAAATAAAGACAAAGACATGGAGGGGTAATTCACCGTTGTATTGTAAAATAAAACCTGAACATCAAATGTTACAACAATGTGCAAACATTCTTGTTGTTATTTGAGTTGTTTTTCGAGCATTGTCTGCACATCGTTTTCTTTATGTCCATCACTTTAATCCTTTTATTTCTTGACAATGGGGATTCACACAAAAATACATGTCAGATTTGTGCAGAACTGAGCATCTTCACTTTCACAAGCTCGCAAGGTCTTCCACGAACTCTGCAGCTTCATCTGCAGGAGAGCAGCGTCCAAAAGATGATGAGCGTGCATGGACTAGTGGGCCACGATAGTTCCAGTACAGCTGGTTGCAAAAAGGCTGAAAAAGCAACACTGCATAGAAATATTGTTTGAAACCACCATGTCAATGACTAAAACATTTTTATTGTTTCTTCTTGTTGTCACGTCTCATGGTTTACTCCAGACACATGGACATTCAATGTCTAAGTGTAGCTATGGTTTGAAAGAAAAGGCAGTGTAACCCTACACCTGTTTTCTTGCAGTTTGTCATTACGCTTTTAAAGCGGGCATAAAATAGTGACTGTGTTTACTGGGCAATAAAAATCGAACTGTTTAGAATTTTGACGGCCTCTCACTCAGCTGGTCCATGGCATCATTTAGAGTGACTTGGAAGCAATGTCATAGATTTTTTTTTGTAGATTCAGGAGGAAAGATAAAACTCCGACCTGCTAAGTGTGCATATTGAACTATGCTTCAACATGCACACTCGCTCTGGGCTGCTGCATGCATTTCTGTTTCCAGTCACGGTCAGTCAGCTGTCAGAGAAGAGAACATCCTCATCATTAGATTCATGCACCCCCCCCACTCCACCATACCCCACCCCCCGCTTCCCCTCGTCCCTCCTCCGTTCAAACAAGGACTAGAACCTCATCAAACACACATCTGCTCCCTTTCATGAGATGAGAGCCAGAGTCATGCATCGGCAACGCACACCCACACACACATTGAAAAAACAACAACCTGCAAATCACACCACTTCCTGAAAATGTCTCCGTTTTATAGTCCAGTCTGCTCCTGTTTGATTTTTTTTTTTTAAATTAAAGACCGAGTGATTTGATAGGCGGCGATGAGATGAAAGTATATTCCGAACAATGTTAACCTTGATCCTTGCTCTTTGATTGCACATCTTTTTCAAACCAGCTGTGTAGTCAAAGTCAAATCATTAATACTGGAGCAGATCCCCTGTGGAAATGTGTTTACACAATGTGGCCCCCCTCCTCACGACTAAATCCAATCAAGCTTATTCCCCCGATTTGATATTATTACTATCAAATATTACTATTGATCTATTTCTCCTCTAACCATGGAATCTAAAATCTATAAAGCATATATATCATTTTACAGAGGGTTGTTTTTCACCTGGGCATATTTGGCTCCCATCCATTTGTTCCGGTGTTCTAAATCCGTCTCTCCGTCTTTACTTCCTATGTTATCAGCAATCAGCTCTAGACTGGCTGGATGCTATCTCATTTGCTCTCTGCAGGTTGTTTGGTTCTTCACCAGCAATACTCTGCTTTTGTTGTGTTAGTATGCTTACTACAGGCACTGCACTAGTATCACAACAATTAAAAACAAAAACAAAAAATATCTTTAAAGCGCTCCCTAACAGCAAATGAAGCCACTTTGAATATTACAGGCTCTTAAAGAACCTGTTTTCACCATAAACTGACATCAGCACCATGAACCTTTTACCCTTTTTCATGATCAAGACTGTTGATTTCAATGTTACGAACGAGTTTAAAGAGCGCTCTGATTAGACAGTGCGAGAACTTAAATCTGCTGCTTTTGTTCCAGTGGGGAAATAGATTAATTTATCACACTTAGCCAGCCCTTAATTAATACCATTTCACAAAGGCACCTATCGCCTGCTGGAGAGGGTGTCATCAGAGACAGATTACATAATAGCTGCCTTTTACCACAAGACTTGTGTCCTCTCTCTAGCCAATGTCTGTACATCAGTGCGCCAATCTATCTACCACCTTTTCATCTCACACAGGTTAGGTTGTGCTGGAAATGTTAGTATATTTAATTGTATTTAAATATACTAACATAAACTGCAAGTTTATTCATGTCTAGGGCACTTTTTAAAAGTTGCACAGGCTAAGGGATGACACGTTTTAAACAGGAGCCCAGGCTGGATGCATAAACCGGGAAATTATTCAAAAATATTTAATGAGCAAATACCACTAATCTTGCCCAGAGGCAAAAATCTGTCAAAAAGCTCTGCACAAATACACAGGGCAGCAATGCCAAACTTGAAACATCTCACATCTCCCCAGGCTTTACACTCCAAAAATGAGAGCTTGGCCTCATGAGTAATGTGTCTTAACCTTGAAGAAGAGAAGAACGCGCGCATATATGTCACAGAGGCAGATAGGTTGTCTGCCTCACGAAACCTTAGTGCCTTCGGATTGAATTTGTGTCACCGTGTGTGCTCATGGACATGAGCCAAATGCGAACAACAACAACAAAAAAAGATTCACTGTTTTACATACATTATTAAACATAGAGTTAATTATATTGTTCACCTAACCTGATCCACTATCTGCCCAGGCCTACCTGTAAACCCAAACTCAGATCCTACCGTGCTCTATACCCAAGCGTTCACCCTGAAATTCAGTGATAGATTTTGTAGGGGAAAAGTGAGGAGAAATTTCCCATTCTGTTGGTCACAATTCTGATCCGTATGATGCCATAACAAAACCATATCGACTGCCTTATTAGAACATACAAAGAGATGTTCACCCAGGCCTTACTTGAGTAGTAACAGGCAAACGCAGATTTGCTTTCTCAGTGTGTCAGTTCTGGACACAAGTTTTTTTCTTTCTTTTTTTTAAAACTCTGTGTCAAATAAGGACTCATTGCACTTTGATGGCATCTGTGGAATGCAAATGATATTATGATTGTGACTTTGGATTGGCATGTTATGAGATTATTCTGTTTGTCTAAGGCTATGGCAGCAGACCTGAGCTGGCCCAGCATTATCTTGCCAGCGCACTCACTCAGGGGAGACCCTGAATCGCCTGGAGCCATGTTGTGATGCTGCATTGAGTTTTAGCGTTTTAGTCACTAGAAACACAGATCGTTGATTTAATAAAGTTACATTGAGTCGAAAGAATGCAAAAACATACTGATATTTAATTCTAAACGATGAAAACAAAAATAAGACTATCTCCACTGATTAGATGGTTGTTTTCCTTGTGGTTCTGCTCTGAAATTTTGTTTATTTTACTTCCCCAGTATTATCGACGACTGGTCACTCCGTCATCCACTGTGGCCTCTTGCACAGTGGTTTTCATTAGAATGTAAACTACCTGGCATACTTGGTGACAAGGTGAGAAAAAAAAATTATGAAATTCCAATTTTGAGTCAACTGTCCCTTTAGGAGAATGCCAGCTGGCAAGAAAGGGTTGTTGGAAAGGTTCAGTGGGAGTTGCACTTTCAAATTTGCCTTTAATTACATGTCAAGACAAAGGGATTTCACCCTGTCTTCATATTACATCAAATGTCCTAGTTATAGATATATTTATTTTGCATTTTTAGTGCAGCAGAAACAATATTCTTTTAATGTTCCTCTGATGTAAAGGCCCCTGTGACAGGGGCCTGACCACAACAACACTGAGACCTGAATTTCCCTTGTGGGCACTAAAGGATATCTAATCAATCAAATGTAATCAGTAATGGCTGAGGTGTATGCAGGTTTTATGGCTGTTTGTTGTGCTGACGTACATTTGTGTGAGTCCTCACAAAACGAGTTAAAATGCCCCTGAAATACAGTAACAATGATTATCACTGTTCCCTTGATATACGGTGCAATGTAAGATCACTCCCTGCTCCAGAAGACGTTTTTTCTCCTCTGAAGAGACGTGTGGATTTATTCAAGTGGGACTCCATCTGTTTTACTAGAAACCCGCCATCATGCCCTGTGGCCAGCGTGCATCACTGAAATGATTCTACTCTCTCTAGATGAACACCTCAGTGACTCACCAGCATTTTCTCTCCATGATTGCACACAGGATATGTTATTTGCCAAACAACAACTCTATTTATTCAGGCACGCCTTTTTGGTTTGTTTCAGAGTTGGTCCCATGTAAGTAATGAAAGGAAATAAAACCTGAGATGGAAGTGAAGAGCACATTGTGGGGATGGTACATTAAAAAGTTACATGCAAAACTGGATGAACATTTTCTTGCAAATGCACATCCTCAATTATTTAGTGGCGTTCAGAGCAGAACCTGTTTTCGTTGAGTTATAAAAAAAAATACCCAAGATGCTTACCAAACATTTTATTTTTCTTCAAGACTGGATCTACCTGCCAGATGCCTTGCGCCGAATTTTAGCATTTGAAAACACGTAGTGAATCAATATTCCAAAACACAGACTTTTTCGGGAAAAACGAAGGATTTGCTCATACAGAAATAGAACTAAAATCTACCCAAATCACCCAATGACTGTAAATAACTTACATAAACCGTATATTTCCATTAATTACATTTTTTTCCCGGACTCATTTGAAGTACTTTGAAGTAGTGGCTGAGGGAGAGTGTGCGTTGTATGTTGTCAACCTTGAGCTAGCAAACTAGAAGTGTTCCATGCCACCAGGCAGGTGGGCCTACTTCTTCTCACATGGGTAAATGTAACCTCATGCAACAGACAGCTGGAAAATACTTTTCAGTAATTTCCAGGGCCATTAATTACCTGGTATAAAAGGACAAGACATTCCAATTGATGTGTTGCAACCAAGGATGCAGTCTTTCAAACACATCGCCCCAGTGGAGATGTGGTGTTGCTTCTGGTACCTCTGTGTCCCTGCAAAAAGGTGGGGGGCTTCCCGTTGATCCTGGATCCGACTTCCAGACCTATGTGTCCAATGAAGCCTGGGGGGTGATAAAGACCAGGACCACACTGCCTCAGCCCTAGAGCAACAGACAAGTGAAGTGCTTCAACTACTGCCTGTGGACACAGATAGCCATCATCATTGACTATCAGTAGACAGGCTGGCACCACCACACCGCTGGTCCCACCAGACGGTTGTAAGAAAATTGACCGAATGCACCCTGGTGGCCTGAAGTCCGACAGGTACCTACAGACCTCAATGGACCTTTCATTTGGGACCCTCGCAAAACTGAAAACCTTCTGTGGAGGTGGGCACATTATCATGTGCCACTCCTTAAGTCAAGTCAAGTCAAATGTATTTATATAGCACACTTCATACAGCAAGCGTAAACTGAATGTGCTTACAACAGTCAGTGTTTGTCAAAAGCGTCTCTTTGGTACTGTATGGGTATTTGACCAATTATGTGGTCTGGGACTTCTGTTGTGTAGCGTATCTGATAATGATTGCACGGTTTGTTTCCAAGTGGGACTAGCTGGCACCTGATCAACCACATGTTGAGGCAGCTGGAGAAATCCTTCTCCAACCATAATGACGACTCTAAGGACAGGCGAAGGGATTGCCCCCAAGGAACTCTAGTGGGATTATGTAGTGTACAAGGGTGGCCAGAAGGGAGAGGAAGTGTGGACAGTTACCCAAATCAAAATTGCAGGGTTGGGATTTACCTATTGTTCACTTACTGTTTGACATAAGAATGCAATGTCGTGCTCCACTCCAACTTTCAATCAGGTATATTTGAAGTACCCTTTGTGTGTGTGTGTGTGTGTGTGTGTGTGTGTGTGTGTGTGTGTGTGTGTATGTATGTATTACTGTGTGTTCTCCTCCTTTTCTAGCTTTATACACATTACATATGAGGCCAACCTCTAATTTGGAGTAAGCGTGTGTGTGTGTGTGCACGTACATACATAGAGCTTTCGATAACAGCCCATCTATGTCACGCTTTATACTGCTATTTACCGCATGCAATCTAAGGCAACATTAATATACTGCACAATGAGTTTAAGAGTAACAAGGCACTATAACATTATTTGCAGGAACAATATAAATAACTTTATGATTAAATAAAGTTTGCAATACAGTGAATCTTGCATTCGGTTCATGGGCATGAGCACACACTGTGACACAAGTTCAATCTGAGGGCTCCAAGGTTTCATGAGGGAGACAACCTATCTGCCTCTGTGACATGTGTGCTGCAGCAGAGGATGCAGCTCCGACTACTCTCTGTGTTGATAAATGGGCCAAAAGCAATGACAAACATTCCCAGGCGGTATCTTTGCCTGAGGTCACGCTTGCACTTTTAACTCACAGTCCGTAGACCTCTGGATTATAGGGGCAATTGACTAGAGAATATCTGGCAGGATGAAGATTGGCAAAGTCTGGGAGAGAGAAGAAAGATGGATGATAAGAAAGGAAGGTGTGGATGGAATTTAAAGTAAGGGCTAAAGGAAACACATGCTATCAAGCCTGAGGGATCAACATCAGTGAGTACTTAGACGGATGAGTTTTTTGTAATTTTTGCGATGAATAGACCTTGACCTTATTGACCGACTTCATTAGTGGGGAGCAAAGGCCGCTATGACAATCGTCTGACATAACACCAGGAGCAAAATGATTTTCAAAGACAATTAAATGCTAGTAGTCCATTTTGGCTCCTAGAATTGGACTTTTTGTCTCAAAAAAGAGGCAGTTTAATGATGCTGTAATTAATATCCAATGTTTGGTCGAATTGTTGCAATACAAAACACATGAATTAACTGTCATCCCCCAAAAACATAGTTTTCAATTTTATTCCAGTACATTATGTGTATGTTTGTCTTTGTCTAACAATGCAAATCTCACATAATTATGACTCACCAAGTTTCCTGAGGCGACTCCCTAGAGGTTTCTGAATCTCCTCTGAAACGCTGGGACCCTGCTGTGCCTTTCTCACGCTATATGCACTTTGAGTGTTTGTGTCTGTTTGTGTGCTTGTGTGTGTGTGTTTGGATAGATGAAATAAACTCTGATCCCCCGAACACAACACACAATTTCACTTGGCCCATAAGTCTTACTTGGTTAGTCCACAAGTGACCTGGTTGGCCCTCACAAATATTTTGTCTTTGCAATTTTGTGTCATGACTTCATCACTTCCTCAATAATTAGGATTAATGTATCCTGTCTATCTGTGTACATAGTCCAATTTCCCGAGGTTCTCAGCAGTATTTTTTTTTCCAAGTGAACATGTAGGTCATTTTACATTAAAGATAAATGTATTGTCAACATAACTTTGAGAGGCAACTGGATTGCTAGGACTTAACTGCAAATCACACTCATATACATATTGCTATCATTTAAAAAATCAGACTTTTTAATCAGTCTTAATGTTTCAGACGGTTTCATAAG
The DNA here is from genome assembly GCA_009823395.1 of Thamnaconus septentrionalis. NCBI lineage: Eukaryota > Metazoa > Chordata > Actinopteri > Tetraodontiformes > Monacanthidae > Thamnaconus > Thamnaconus septentrionalis. The sequence goes on along the minus strand of CM020501.1, from coordinate 6,082,978 downwards.
AGATAGAAGAAAAACACTATAAAACACTGGTAACTGAGGCCATAACAATGGGGCTAATGTTGCCCAGTAAGAAAGCAGGTCTACTTGACTGGGAGTGACAGACAAGTTTTGCCTTCCCTTTCAGAATGCCATCTATGGGCTTCTTACTAAATGGGTACATGCAATAAATCAAACGGATTTCACAAATGTCTCAATGTGCCAAGTTAATGTCAATCATCTTTGGGGAAACTCTTAGAAGTCAAGAAGTCCGATTGGCAATTCACGTGTCAGCCTTGCACCGTTTAAAAAAAAATATCATAAAAACAAACAAGTGAAAATAACAATCATGTTATTGTTGACAGTGCAGACTATCCTTTTTAAAACATGTCCATTACTTCCCTGACAATACAATAACCCCATCCTAAAAGGAAGTGGACTGGCCAGACTCAACCTTATTGCAATGTTGACCTGGTGTCATTCTTCATTTCCCTTCCTCTCTACCTAGTTATCTTTGTAGATCAGCTTTTCATTTATCATCCTAGAGTTGTAATTTCTAAACTTTCGAGACGTTGTCTGTGACCCTGCCTTGTACCAGCATTCAGACCACTCGGTAGGTAGCTTTGTACTACCAGGAAAATAAGTTGAGGGAACTTGCATCTTTCCTCCTTGCTGTGTCCTCACTTAAACATACTGTTTAATATACTCAGGGATGCATGTTGCGAAAGAAAAATGCAACAAGCATGGTGACATGACTTGCGATAAATATTAAAATTCTTAAAAATGCAGTACTTTCACACTGCTGTTGTAGAGCTCAGAGAGGGAATTGGCTATGCAACACTGAGACAGAATAACTGTTTCCATTCCATTAAGATAGTTTTATTGAGAGAATTCCATTTCGCTACAGATGATGATATGAAATAAACACTACCCCGAAAGCCATAAATTAAACTCTATTGTTGTTTTTGGCACTCCGGCACGACACAATGACTGATGGGTAATCTTCTTGTCAACTCTTTGACGGGTTGTTGCTTCTTCCATGTTTCATGTGTCAAAGTTCCCTTTTAACCGGGCACCTTTTGCTCCCTTTGGAATCTTACTTCGCTCAGCGAAAAAAAAGAAAAGAAACCCTTGCAGTCCACTTTCTTAGGAACGACAGGGCAGAGATGACCCTGTGGCTTCTGACCTCTTGGCTTAAAATGCCCCCAAAATCACCTCATTCCTCACTCTCCAATGCGCTTGACAGACATCTCATCCTGCAGTGGTGTCAGACTGTGTTGTAAGAATTAGTCTTTCCCACACAGTAGAGTCTCTAGCTGACTATCTGATGGTCATTAACTCGACAATGCACACCACCACATACTGAGCAGAAGAAAGGGAAGTCTGAGAAAAATCCCAGAAATGGTTTATTTTGTTTGATTACCTTCCAAAACTCTAATGAGTCAAAGTCAAATATTATTTCGTGAGAAACAGACCAATTAAAAAAAAAAGAAAAGAAAAAAAAAGTGATTCAAAAATGTCAGACTGGTCCATTTCATGAACACTCAAAACACAAAGACCAAATCAAAGTTTTAATTTGTGATGGAAAATGAAATACATGTAGCTGAATAATATGTACACATTTAATAAACATATAAATGAACAATTTGACAAAAAATACACAAAGTCTAATGTGTTAATGTAAATATAGCACCCAGTATTGAAATGGAAAGTTTCCATTGTGACAGCAATAATACAACAACACAGAGAAATTAAAACTATTTAGGAGGAGAAAGGTGTTCTTTGGCGGAATTAATGAACTTCTGGTTTTGGACACAGGGCTTGTTGACAAGTTTGTTGGTCTCACCTGGTCCTGCCAGGTCTCCCTACCTTATCTAATGTGCCACAGCCATGTCTGATTGGCTCGACCACCTGTTGCAAATGAGTGCATTGTCTCTTTTGTGTCACTGCTGCTTCAGGTTGCGAAGCATGTTGTGTCTCTTTCAGCTTCCTAAATTCTTCTATTTTTCCATCCTGCTTGTGCATCTGTCATCTGTCTAAGTTGGTCATCATCAGTCCTTCATAGCTGTTTAACTATGAAAAACAACAGCAGTTTATTTCACACTTCACATGAATAAAGGTCTTCTTCTTCTTCATATTCAGCTTACTGAATATGTTAAATGGAAATGATGATATTTGATACACGTATGATTTTCTTCTTCTTCTTCTTCTTCTTCTTCTTCTTCTTCTTCTTCTTCACAAATGGGACACTGGAGCCAAACTGACCACCATTTATTGTTTTTTGCCCTGGTGCATTAGTATTTTGTGGATGAGAGGTTCAAAAGTAATGTTCTTTGAAGGCCAGTGCTCTTCAAAACAAAACAAAGTAAATGTTGGCTTGAGCAATATCCCCACTGCAGACTGTAATATACCGAAGTATTCAGACAGCCTGAAAGCAGCAAGGCCGCGCTACTCATGCAGAATTTAAAAGATTGGGTGAGGGAAAAATACTCCCAACAACAGACCACTCTGGAGGGAGGGTGTTTGTGAAAAGTGCATGAGAGAAACCTGGGAACCTTGGTTGTAGCACTGACATAGAAAAGAGAAATGAGTGCAATCTGCCTGGACTGAAGCTGCATTATCAGACACTAAAAATAACACTGTAGGAACAAAGACTTGGTCATACAAGAACTATGAGAAATAATTGCTCACACAGAACTAGATTGAAAAACGAAATTATCTTATAATATTTTTGAGACTCAAGATAGTAAAAAAAAAATCCTCATCATTCATTCATCCATTCATCTTCTATACCCGCTTATTCCAATTCAGGGTCACGGGGGTCTGCTGGAGCCTATCCCAGCTGTCTTAGGGCGAAGGCAGGGTGACACCCTGGACAAGTCGCCAGTTCATCGCAGGGCCACATAGAGACAAACAACCATTCACACTCACATGCACCCCTACGGACAATTTAGAATATTCAATTGACCTCACATGCATGTTTTTGGACTGTGGGAGGAAGCCGGAGAACCCGGAGAGAACCCACGCAGACACAGGGAGAACATGCAAACTCCACACAGAAAGGTCACAGGCCCGGGCCCCGGAATCGAACCCACGACCTTCTTGCTGTGAGGCGGCAGCGCTAACCACTGCGCCACCGTGTCGCCCAATCCTCATCATATTTATAGTAATTTGAAATTGCCAACGCAACACAACCTTATTCTTTGGCTCATTCTTTTTGCTTTTTGTTTTGTTCCCGTCCGCCTCAACCAACCTCACCCCACCCACCTTTGTGCATCTATCTGATCTCATTTGCTTTAGAAAGCTACTGTGGAATGGGTGTCAAACAGCTAAGTGAAAATTAATTTAACCATGCAGGACCCCCAGGTGACATTTGTGGATCAACCCTCATTTACATGTAACATTTAAAATCCGCACTCGCCCATTGTCCCGTAGTCAAGGTGGCTGAACTGCTACAGAAATAGCAACATGACATTTTTTTTTCAGAAATTTTGCCATTGAGGGAACCATGTTCATATTCAACAACAGAAAGCTTGAATGTCAGATGAGGATGTTTGGATGCGATTAAGGACCTTGCACACCACATACATCTTGCTAAAGGTTGCTATTTGGAAGCTATATTGAAATTAAGTACAATTCTTCTGCTGCATGAAACACAGTTATGAGAGTTACAAAATGTCACCAGAGCCTCCCCATCAACAAAGTAATGACCAGATAATAAGTGACACTGTAAGCTTTGTGTAGAATAAGGAACATTTCTTGTCAAGTAGCAGATAATGTGGCCGTGCATCTGTGGCTTGCATTGGAGTGTACTGACTTCATGACCAGGAATCACTTTTGCTTGATTTGAGCATGGCATTGAGCAAATGTTCATTTTCGACCAATCTAGCTCTCACCCGGGAATGTGTCAGCATATCTGTTTATCTTGTCATTGTTATCATTTTTTTCCATGGAAAACTGAAGAAAATGCTCCTGCCATCAATGCCACGCTAAGTTTATTGATGAATGTTCATATGTTTGTAGATGATGTAGGTTTCTCTTTCACTTTCTTACGCAGTGCACGTTTACAATCGGGTCTTTTCAAAAAGGCAATACAATAAAGAAACGTTACGTAATGTAACAAGATCCAAATAAAATGAGGTAACCAACATTTGCAAAATTGTTAGAAAATGCTTTATTTGTGTCAACATCAAAAGAAAACATTCATTAAACTTACTCTGATAATTTGACATATTCCGTAGCCTTTAATGAGTACAGTAGGCTGGTTTATGTCACTGTGGTTTGACACTTGGAACATACCATTCTTACAATACCACATTCTTACGATCTGGATTTGGATAATCCCACAAAGGCATGCACAGCTCAGCTCAAGGTGGAAGGAAAACTATATGGGTGTGATATAAAGATTGACTGAATGGTCGGAAATGGTATGACTGCAAGAGACTTCTAAAATGAACAGATTAAAGACAATGCTGTGAAGACTAAAATTTATTTTCACGGAAACTTCTAAGTTTAGTTTTGGTTTTCAGCTTGAATACTAATGGTAAACAGGATGTGGTGTGAAAAGTTTTCTTCTCAAGTTGTCTGATATGGCAGTACGAGATCTTTGGGACAGGGACTTCTTGTCCCTGACTGTTTAGGTCAGGTCATCCTAAGTCTCCAGTTGGCAACATCCAGCAAAGTCACAGCAGCTGTGGCTTTTTCTCACAGCTGCAGGCTAGCAATTGATTTAGTTTGATTCCAGAGGAGCTGATCTGTGAGGGAATAAAACAAGTTGCAATTGGGCTTTAACAGGCTGTTTATCACTCTCTTGCACTTTTTTTTCATTCAGAATAAGAAATATTCCAGTTGAAGATGCCTGGTGGGCTATTTACAACCAGGAGGATCCATTGCACTCTGGGTGTGCATATCTGCATATTCTTCGAAGCAGCATCGGCCGTACACAACATTGTATGTAAATTGTGCAACTGAGCTACAAGATGGGAACATACACTCACTGGCTACACAATTAGGTTAAATGTTCAAACTTTTTTGATGCAAACATCTAATTTTCCAAACACATGACAACAACTCAGTGCATTTGGGTACATAGACCTGTGGCAGACAACTTGATAAAGTTCAAACTGGGCATCAGAATGAAAAAGAAAGGAGATTGAAGTAACTTTAAATGTAGTGAACTTGGTTCTTTGTGCCAGACAGGCTGCAGGGCTGTTTCTTTCACAAAGTACAACTGGAATTTTCACAACATCACAACCCTCTCTTGGGTTTACGGAGAGGAAAAGAGAAAAGGTCCACTCAGAAAAATGCTTTGCTGATGTCAGGGGTCAGAGGTCAGAATTGCCAGACTGGCTGGAGACCATAGAAAGGCAACAGGAATTCAAATAACCACTGGTTCCAACCAGTGTTTGCAGAATAACAACTCTGAACTGACCTACTTGTGCTAGTGACTGTAGTTCGCAGTTAAGTAAAAACTTCTTCAGCGCTCACTGTTCCCCAATGGGAGCACATGATGGTGCTTTAGTGATGACAGCGTTAGTTTGGGGTGCAGCAAGCAGTAATTTTTCTAAATTTAGAGGAGGTGGCACTGTAATTACTGAAAGGAAAAGAAATCTGATGATTCATTAATCGGTAGTTAGGACAGCGGGTGGATGGAGCGTGTCCCTCAAACGTCCGTCTCCATCTTCAGGGACTGTAATTATGACTGACGAGCTTGCCGGAAATCACTGTGGTGTCTCACAATAAAGGACCACAATGTAGACAAAAAAAACAACAACAACAAAAACAAAACAAAGTGAATGATTCTGATCTCACTGTGTGGAAATAAATATCCATGCTCAAATACCAGTCCCTTTTTTTTCTTATTGTCTGAAGGACAGGCGCACTTTTTCATTTAATATTCCCCCGAGACCCTGCCGGATCAGTTCCAGTCATTTGTCATGATTATGTGGCAGAAGTTGCCCTCCTGCCCTCAACCAGCTGAAGAAAAGATGTGACAGGTGTGAGAAGTGACAGCGGCGATGTGACGTGACGCTTAACAGCTAAATGTGAACGCTGACTCTTCACAGCCAGCTGATGTCGGGAGAATCACAAATGTGGATTTTTACATTGTTCCGTTTTTTTGTTTATTAATAGAGTTCAATGTAGAAATGGGTCAGTGGTCCCAAAATTTCAAAAGGTAGTGTACCTTTGTATCTTTTTTGGTGTTCAGCACTATGCAATTTGGCCTGAGATCGAGTTTGGAAATCTCAAACAAAGCCGCCGCAGTGACTTTCCAAGTGTGAGCCGGCGGCTGCGTTAACGACTCGCTGCTGCCCTGCCTGTGGAGCAAATGTCAGCTTCCCATTACAATAGCCATACATCTCCAGCTGAGTAGAATTACACAGATGATGAAGGGCACATTTGTCCACATGGTTTACGCCGCCGATGTCTCCTAGACGATAATCCGGTTTGGGCTCGAGTACATTAAAATTATGGGTGTAATTCATAAAAGTCCACGTGACTGCAGAAATAGGATTACATAAGATGAGTCTCCTGGGGGCTCAATCCACTTTATGAAGAGTGGCAGGTAATCGACAATGCAGCATCATTGCTACATGCACAGTGTGTGTGTGTGTGTGTGTGTGTGTTTGCCTATTATGTTGGACTTGAGTGGTAAAGACAAATTCATCAAAGTGGAACTAAAAATAGATGTGGTTAGTCATTGACATTCTGCATGGCCCCTCTCCAACTTTAAGGGACAAAAAACAAAAACAGGCTTTATTTATTTGTTTGCATCCGTAAACCACAGGGAAACAGCACTTTGTTTAATTAGGTATTTTCAGCCAGACAGAAGAGCGACAAGGCCAGAGGAAAGACAATAAAATCACCAGCAATCAATGCAGATCCTTAAATTCCCATTACTACCCTGGCAACAGAATCAAAGATTGAGGGAAAGGCCAAAAGAAAAAGTAGACAACGGAGACGCAAGCGTAGCACATCAATAATGCATCATTTTGTCTCAGAGCAGCAGGGCAAGGTGTGTGTGGCTGCATGGCATGAAAACAACAAGGGTTGCCAAGTGGTGTCATCCACACGTCACCAACGCAGGAATCGACAAAATTGCTTTGCGGGAAAATGGTTCAGTCTGGTTCAAGATGAAGAAACCACTTTGCAGAAGTGCAAAATAGTTTTTTCGTGTGCAGAAAAAGACGGACTGAAAGCGAAATTGAGGGCGCATCCTGCGGCGGTGACGCAACATGAGAACTTTTCTTGCACATTTATTCCCACATAAAGGAAAAATGTCAAAGCTACTTTGTGGTTTTTGGGGTCTAAAATTTTGAAGAGGTGACCTCTTTTCCCACCGGTGGGAGCTTGATGTTATGCACCCATTAGCTAAAGAGCTCACATAAAATAGAAAAACTTGGCCTACCGGTTGTATCAACCAACCATGTCGAGAACGAGACCAAGTCAAAGTCGAGACCCATGAAAATGTTTGAATGGAGAGGACACTGTTAATAGAGCTCAGCTGTACAGCATTAAATCAATCCAGCCTATAGGGCTACTTTTAAATTCTGTCATCGTCTCTTAACGTATAAAATCTCAACTGTACTATACACACACAATCGACTCCATCTTTTTTGTGGATACACTGACACTTGTTCACAATTCACGATAAATATGCGTTACTGAAGTCTTGTTGCACAAATCCCTGGGAAAACGCTGAACCACACTTCAAAGTTTAAAGTCCAACTGAAATTTTTATGAAATATTCCAGTTTTCTTTTTCTTCATTAGGAGTCAGTTTACCTCAAACAATTCGAAGGGGAGCAGTGTGTGGACGTTGCGTAGGTGTCCCCTGGTCCAATGTGTCTGCTCAACACGTAGAGCGTGTTGGTCTGCTGCCTTGGGTGCAATTTAAATAAATGATGCAAAAGAAATTGGTTGAAAAAAAAAATATCCATGATCCTCTTTGCTTCAGGAGCACTTTTGAGACAGGTTTGACCTCACAACATGATGATGAAGGGGAATCCAACTCAACATGCTAGTCCAACAGCAACAGATAATAAAGCTGAAAACAAGCTCCAATGTCCAAAAACCTGTCAGTTTTATTATTATTATTATTATTATTATTATTATTATTATTATTATTATTATTATTATTATTATAAATGCAGCTGTAGCTCTGACCTCCCGCCAGGCACTTTGCGTCGTCCTCTTTTTGCTGAAGTGAACACCCGCCGGGAACTGAAGCGCACATTGCATCAAAACCAAACAAACTGCTTGACTTCAAAATACCACTGATGGCCCTGCACTCAGTGAAAGGGAGGGAAAAGTGAGAGGATACGGATGGCTCAGTGTCTAGTCATTACAACGCCTTTCTTTCGAAATAACTAAGAAAGTTGTGAAATGACTTGAAGACTTTGTTCAGGAGAAAATCTTCGTCTTCACTGTTGAGCTGTCAACACTTTCCTGTCTTAAAAAGAAAGAAAGACTGTTTTTTTTTGCCTCCGATAATTTCTTTCTTTGAGTTAAAGGAGAATTTCTTTCTTCTCTTTACACTCTTTGGCATATTGTATTTTCTTTGCACATTTTCCGCCCACTTTTTTCCCCTCTCTCGAAGCCCAGTTAGAACAATGCCAAATTAGCTGTATGAATATTTTACACACGCCCACACATAAAGCATTTTAACTACCTTTTATGTGTACAGATATAAATATGAAAGATTTTTGACATTTATGAGCTCCACCAGAAATGGTTAGATCGATTCCATAAAAAAAGTGCAACACATCTCCAACACAGATTTGAGTCTAAGTTTCTCTATTTTGGATGGGCTCGCTAACCTTCTGTGATTGCATCCCATTGCCTGAACAACCCCCATTTCCGAGGGGTCAGTGCAAACAATCGTTTGCTACTATGGATCAATTTAATTGCCACATTTGTCATTCTGGCCGACGGGCCAGGTCATTTTGCAAATGCGCGTGTGTCTGTGTGGGCCACGTGTGCATATCGGGCTACACTGCCAATGGTGGAATAAATGCTGCGCATAAAAGGATTTGGTTCAGATAAGATCCACAGCAGCAGGAGAGCCGGTGCCTCAGGCAGCTCGGCAGCAGCCAACGAGAACGTAGCGATAGGTTTTTAAAACCCCAGATAAATGCTCATGCAAATGCAAAAATTGTAATAAGTGTAACTGTTTTTGATTCTGAAGTTATTATTTTTTAGTATTATTTTTTCCTCCCCCTCTGGTTAGAAAGCGCTTTCACAATGAAGTTCAAACACAGTATCATCTCAGGTGTCTTGGAAAAGGACACAGTACAATGACATGATAAACAAGACAAGAGGACGACAACCTGTACTCGTTTTCTTCAGATCAACACACAGCCTAAGATACGGAGCTCAAAACCAGGGGGCTGCTGACTAGCTTCCTGTCCAGCCTGAAAATCAAAATCTTAAACATATAACTTGGAAGTTTTCATCGCTCTCTTATTCCCTGAACCATGTTAGAAACAGCGAAGGAGGGTGTCCTTCAGCTAGAGCCTACAGGGGATTGTTTTGCTGTTTCCCAGCAATACCCCTGCAGATTCAGACACATTCCTCTTTGGTTAGTCCTTAAAAAAACAAAACAAAAAAAACAGATGAAGGAATAGAGGCGAAACATTTCAGCAACCTCTGGGGCTTGGAAGTGCTGGACGTAGAAGGACTCACAGTCACTCCCTTCCTCCTCAAAAAACACATTTAAAACAATCAATCCTGTGACTGTCCTTTCGTGCAGCAATGGGAGTTTTCCTTGAGTGTCATTAAAGGAATCGTCCTCCTTTTGGAACCACACAGTTTTGAAGGAGCTGCATCAACATAAATTTGATCCAGCCTTCCATTCCCGGCGGCAGGCTGTGGAGGGTTGCTGCTAAAAAAAGAAACTGCCTTGAATTTTTATGAATCCATTTACTCCGGGGTAAAGCACTGGCAGCAGGCTTTAACATCCATTCACAGATCTTGTTTTCAATGTCCTGCCAAAAAAAAAAAAAAAAACGTAACATATTTTAAATTCCGTGTTCATTAGGCTGCAGCTGCTGATTGGTCTACGTCCTTTCCTTTGGGCCTTAGGTTCCTTAGGTACAGCAACACGTGTGAGCTGAAGAGTGAGCTGAATAGAACAGAGATGGATGGATGAATGTATTCTTGTCGATCAATATTCTTGTAGCTCTTCTTCCGTTTGGCCCGTCATCTTGCCGGTCTTCTGGATGAGTGCCGATGCTACGATCAGTCCTTTTCCAGACCCACTTTCTCCACACTGGTTGCAAACCAGTAATCTTGTTGGATTTTGTGATTTAAACCAAATACTATGATCTTGATGGTTGGCACAATTTGCACAAAACACAAGTGAAGAAATTATTCAAATAGGACCCCTCCTTTCTGATTCCGTTATAATCACAATTTTTGCAAGAGAGAAAAAAAAGTACACAATCTTTGTGATAAAAAATGTCTCAGCTTTTGCACTGTCTAGAAACCACCCACAATAGAGCAGTAGTCACATACAATGCTTTTAAACTTGGCAATTCATACAGCAGAGTAGTTGAATATCCTAATATCTAAATCGTGTTTGCACTCTGTGAATGACTGCAAAGACCACAAGAGGAAATCATCATGAAAATACTCTAATTTTCGTCTGATTCTATTTTGTATCTATCAGACCCACAATCAGCTGGACCTAATGTTGAAAGAAACATTTCCACCTGAGGTTGCTATTACAACTCTGGTGCAAGCATTTTCTTTTCTGTTGACCTTACTGAGAGGCACCACCTAATAAGCTTAACACTGCTAAAGCTCACAGCAGCACTATTGAAACCCTGTTAGTGGTGGAGTCACACAACATAAGTGTTGAGGTGGAGGGGGTCAACTAGATGCATTTCCACTCTATCACTGTTAACGACTCTACCCTGATGTATTCCTCCATAAATATCACTGTGGTTCAATTTGCACCTTGTAAAAGCTGAGAATCACTGCTGTCAGGCTGATGAGGGTTGTTTCAGAGGTCATTACTTTTGCCAAAAATAATTAAATAGATGTGTTTACATTGATGAGCTCAATGGTACATAAAGTAAAATTAGTGATGCATTTATTGTGTTTAGTTGTATCGATGGATGAGGCAAACATAGAGAAAGAATTTTGAAATTGCGTTGCAAATTTGACAAAAAAAATAAAAATTCGAAAATAAACTCCCCACTACTCATTCAAGAAATTCAAGTTTATACAGAACCAGCATTTAGTTCAAAACTGCAAAGTCTCGGCAGTGTCTAAATGGTTCACACAAAAGTGCAACATTAGGCTTGATCTGCCTCTTTAACAGCAGTGTTTCACTGTTGTATCCTAAGAGGTTTCACAATGCTACTGTTCCCTTTCGAGTGACTGTCAAAAACAACATAGTGGTGTGAAGTGGCCGTGACAGTAAGTCTTGGCTCACAGGATTCTCTTGGACCAGAGAGCCCTTTCAAGCGCTCTTCTTGAAGACAAGCAAAACTCCCGCCCGGGATGTCTGACAGTCTGGTGAAATATGCATTGAAAGTTTCAATGAAAAGTTTTGATGTTTAACTGCCTGTATGTCCTAAATCAAGCAGCTCCCCCTGTCTTTCACAAAACATGGTGAGTGCTTATTCTGTTTAGGAAAGAACATTAGTTTCACTCAGCTTTAGCTGTTGGCAAAGTTAACTCTCGTCAGGCTGAAAAATGTTCTAAGTGTTTCTATCTATCTACCTATCTATCTACCAACAGGGAAGTCTCTCCGATGCTGAGTCTTACAAAGTTTCCTCTTTTTGTTCCAATGGACCAAAGCTGTATGAAGAAACAGAGAGGCAGATCTATCACTTTCCCCTCCAGCACATCTGTTATAATATTGTCACAGGAGGTTATTAAGGTGTAAATTATTGAATAAGCTGTCTGTCGGTATGGATGGAGCGATGAAACCCTTTCCTGAAGCATTTTCTATTTCTGCCTCTGACTCAGCTTATTGCTCTAAAATTAACATGTTTTTTTCAGCGAATAATACATGATTTTGGTGGTTCAAATCATTTTACTTATCTTTTTTATTTCATGGCTCTCGACCAAAGAGGTCATCATTATCAACTCAAGACTGACTGGAAATCTTGCATTCCTAACAAAAAAACAAACAAAAACAAAACCTTGCCAAGACAAACAACAGATGTGGTTTTAAATATATGTCAATTTGAACTGGCAAAAAAGTAAACATGTAGTTATTACAACAGACAAAAAGTGAAGATTAGATTTAGATGATCATCAGAAATCAAAATAAGTGTGCGGATTTCAGTTTGTCGGTTGAAATGAGTAAAATCAACACATTACACACAACGTTATTTGATCTATTTTCCATTTTCATTGATGATAATCGCAAGAATCTAAGCAAATATCCAACACCAAAAGACTTAAAGGACTATACTTATGCAAGAGCTTCATGGAAGCTGTGAAATGTAATTATCATCTGTTCATGCATGAAATAGAGTCACTTTTGAATGAATGTTGAGCAGTGTCCATGACTGGCTATGCACTGGGTATACATATGGGCAAAGATATCTTGCTGTGCCATGGTGTGTGTGTGTGTGTGTGTGTGTGTGTGTGTGTGTATACATAGAGAGAGAGAGCTAGCTTCTTCTTGCCTACTGTTATTGACTTGTCTTTACTTGAGTGACCTTTACTTTAATTTTACAATTTGTTCTTTTACATCACTTCAAGGAAGTCTCCTTGATTCAAAAACCACGTAATATTAGTAATTGACTTTCTGGCTTTACTGCCTCCAGCAGGGAGGTTGGGTCTGTCAGCGCTGTCGTAGTGCATTTCCCTGAAATAACGTGAAAGGGTTGAGACTGGCCAAGAGACAAGAAGAAACCATTTACTGCTGGAGAGAATCCAGCTGAAATGGCCAAACCTCATTTTTTTTTTTTTTTTTTTGTTACTCTAAATGTTGCATGTTAGTTTAATTGGTGCTGATCTATGGCATGTTTTGATTGTGTAAGTCTGTTCATGAGCAAGATAACTCCAGATAGACAGGGTGCGTTCGGAGGTCGTTTTCACACCTAATAAACAAGCAGATTGGCTACAACTGGGGTTGCAACATTCAGCTGGTCCGAGTTTGCTTTCACACTCTGCTTTAAATGAAGCGAACCATTTAAATAACGTAACACCTAGACCTTCATACCAAGGAAACTTGAACTTGATCTTGAACTTGAAAAGCTCTTTTTCATTTAAACAAGTCAAATATTTTATTTTTACACTTTGTGTGACACTGCTGTACCATGTGACTCAATCCCAGAGGCTCATTTTCCCCTAAATTAAGTTGGATATCGTCATTGGTCTTGTGAGTATCCACCAGTGCTTGTGATACGTTTTTTTTGCCAGACCATTAACTTCACCCTCACTACACACCTAACCACAAGCCATTTCTCCCATCTATGCAACACCTGCCTTTGTTTGGGTTGTGTTTAGCCACAATGCCCTGCCTTGTGGGTAATCATACATTTGCCTCACTTGAAGCGACCTACATTTTTAGTCAAACCAGAATTTGCTTCTTGACCTGAGAGGGCTTTCTGAGCAAACTAACTGGAGTTTTTAGTGAATCCTTTACATTTTGGAGCCAGTCTGGATCCAAAGTGAGTTTTGGTTGTTAACGTTCTTTTTGCTTTTAGTTTCTCCTCTTGATTTCATATTTTTAAAGTCAAATTTTTGTCTGGTCATATTTTTTTGAAGACCTCACAGAACTTTCTAAACTGAATTTACAGGCTTGTTCAAGCCGACCTGGCAGTCAATACTGTCATTCTCCTTTCCACAGTCCACTGGCCAGCTGTTGCACCAGGCAGCATTTAAATCAGGACGGTGCTGAATGGATGAGGAGGCAGACAGTTGAAAGGTTGAAAGCGGCAGCCTCGGCGATGAGTTATGTAAGAGTGACTGCAAGCGGGGGCCATGTGTCATTTTCGAGTGTCGGTGTGGAGGTCTGCTTCCAAGGCACCTGAACCTGACTGATGACGGCCGTCAGAGGACGGGGAGCTGGAGATTGATGAAAAGACGGAGGAAGTTTGCTGAGAAAGGCTGCGAGGCAAACAGGGCGAAAGGACACTCCTTACAAAGAAATGAAAGGGAGGTGTGTTTTATTCCACCCTCTGTGAGCAGAAACATCCAGCCTCTCGTTAACCTCAGCGCAGCTAGATTCTCCTGTCCTCAGGTGATTATGGACACCTGGCCACAAAGCAACAGGGGAGCTCACTTTGTCAGGACTATATTTTAAGGAAAGCAATCAGAACAAAAAACGATTATGTCATTGTTATAATGACCAATCAGGAATTAAATTGCCCTAGTATGATGTAATTGATAAAAGAGATGGATTACAACTTATTTTCTGTGAGCAAACCCAGTTGAAGAAATGTGCTCACATGGACACAATATATATTGTATTTATATTTAATTAGCTTATTTTACTAGTTTGTCATGTTCTTATCAGAGTGATTGGCAAATTATGCATCCACGATGCACAACTGCAGACAACCAGAGGCACACTATGGTCAGTAACTGACTTGATGAATTCAGAAGTCAGAAGCTGAGCCATGGCTGGCCAGAGTAAAATATAATTTTTTGTGTGTACACATGAGTTTTGATTGCTGATTCAAAGCAAAAAAGATATTCATTTATTTTCTAGTTTTTTTGCTTTAAAAAGGGAAAAAAAGTTCTAAGTGAACTTCATGACTTTAACTTTCGGAAAAAGCGACAGAGAGGTGATGGCCAGACACCATACAGACATTTGAGATTTTGACGTGACTTTATCTCTCGTGACTACAAATTAGTATATCGTTTAGTGTGTCAGTCAGCCAGCCCATGCGACATAAATTTAGGGACTGTCGCAGTATCTTGAGATGGTTCAGGCAGAGTTCAGTTCACCAAAAATGTTTAAATTCATGCACTCTGCTTGAAAGCTGCAACAAATGAATAGTAGGTACCGCGCTGAGCCAGTTCTCCCCTCAAGCTGCAGTTTTGAATGAATAGTTGGATGTTTCCTGAGCTGAATATTGATTTAAAAACCTCATCTGAGTCTCCTGGCACTTCTCCGTCTTTCCTGTATTCCTTTCTAGCCTGCACTTACGACTGCATGACATTTGCAATTGTTCAACGCTGAAGTGAACCTCAGCAGAGAGTGGATGCCATTTTTCTTACTGCCTTTTTTTTAAAGGGACATATTAAGATTTGTAAAGATGCATGTCTTGGATGTGGAACACAAATCTTTTATGCTCGCACAAGGTTGCACGGAGTTACAAATTGGCTTCTAAGCTGCAAATCGGAGCTGCTTTTGAGTAAAGGGTGCGACTACTTGTTTAGCAAATGCTCCAGTAGTGTGGTACACCATTGAATATCTCTGGGTGAAATGTGCTTGAATATGTTAAACCAGTTAAAACCAAATGGGTGCCAATGCATTGATTTAATAATGTGTCAGTTTCTGCTAAATGGCTCATTGGGAGGACACACATGTACCTTCACATACATCACATGATTCACAACAAACTCTGAATAGATCTCATTCCTGAAATGATCACACTTCCTCGTCCACGATTTGCATCTGAAATAAAATCATCTATAAAGGGAAAACACCATCAAGCATTCAGCCATTATTGACGTCAATAATTGAATTGAATGTGCTTCACTAAGCAACAGCATATGGGGTCTGCCATCACGGTATTTATCAGTGTTCATCTCTTATCACACCTCTTCCTGTTCTCAGTCTCATATTTAAAATGATAACGGTCGATCAACTTACATAATGCCACCTATGCTACTGGGGCTAAACAGATCTGTTAAAAAAAAATAGCACACACAAAAAACACTGAAGGACAAGACACTGGAGGTTCATATGTGGAAATAATTATTCCCAATACACACATAGAGTACATATGGACGAAAGAATATCTACCCTATCCTTTGCAATTAGACTATACAGTGTATTTGCTGATTGTATGTAGTGATGATGTCATTGTTTCAGACTAGACTACCGCATGATCAGGACACTTGGGTGACCCAACACAACCAGTGTGGAGACATGTTACCTGCTTCAGTTGTTGGTGTTTTTTTTTTTTTTTTACATTGTCTTGTTTCTCAGTGATTTGAATTATTTCTGTCAGTGAAACTCCAGACAAACTGTAATGTGAATTAGAAAATGTTGAGTACCAAATAGTATCTTAATTTCAGTTTTGGGTTAAAGGTTCCTTTAAAACAAACTTCAGTAAAAATAAATATCAGAATTGAACCAAGTCAAAAAAAAAATGTTTTTACTGGCTTGGCAACACAGGAAGGAAAATGAGAAGCATGAGAATCAGAATGATGACTGGGAGAGGCTGCTTGGAGCCACGGCCTTCATCTTCTCTGGCTCAGCCACCTTGGTGGGAGTGAAGAATGACCACTTTGGCACTACAGTGTTCTGCTTTGGAAAAGCCCATATGTTAGTCCACAGTGAGTCTCATGGTACACACAAGCATTTTATTTTTTATCATCATTTATCATCATCATTATTATTAATATTTTTTTTCTTATTGCTTTTGCTGGCAGATGGCATAAACCAACATACTTCTAAATTTAGACAGCATCAGAGACATTAAGTGCTCATCACAGCTATTACAGGCACCCTGAGGGGGAGATGTATTTGCTAAA
Organism: Thamnaconus septentrionalis; assembly: GCA_009823395.1. Classification (NCBI taxonomy): domain Eukaryota; kingdom Metazoa; phylum Chordata; class Actinopteri; order Tetraodontiformes; family Monacanthidae; genus Thamnaconus; species Thamnaconus septentrionalis. The sequence goes on along the minus strand of CM020501.1, from coordinate 6,066,326 downwards.
TTTAATTGCAGTCCCTTGAATGTTTGATGAAATTCACTGAAAGCCATAAGCGTCAGTCTGTTGTTTGCATTAGTGTGTGTGTGTGTGTGCGTGCATGCGAGCGTCCGAGCAACAGGGAAAATGGAAGCATTTTCCTTTTCACAATGTAAAGAAGATCTACGAAGAAACTTGATGTCCCGTCCCTGTGATCAAATACGTTGATAAAATTTGAAGCCTGAGCTTTAAAAAGAAATGAAGCTGTTTGGAAGATCAGCGACCCAAAGATGTGTCACGATCCAATACAGATTATTGCCTGAAATAGGAACAGCCATGTTGTTCATTTTAAGCGATCCATCTTCATCCAGACTGAAGTCCGAGTTAGACTCGTAATCACCAAGTCAGCATGAGCGAAAAACGTGCGTGACTGACGCGGGGAACGTGTGATATTACTGTAAAATTCAGTAATTCAATAACGGACTTTGAAAATCCGACGGAGGTTTTCCGTGGCGACCTGCACGGCAGGTTGTCTGCAGGCAGGCGTCCGTCAGACACGCTTCGTTTTAATGCATGAATAAAATTAAGTGGACAATGTTGGCGTGGCCAGGTAAGTGGTATTACCTGTCTGCTACCCAGGCTTACCGCTCGCAGCCCGCTACTTCACTCTACGTTCCTAACACTCTCTGCAAAGGCTTGTGCATCCAGCAAGCCAGCGCAAGAGATTTTCTCGGGATTATAGTTAGCCGCAGTCTGCGCAGTTCGTCTGTCCAGTGAGATTAGAAATGAGCAACGGACGTGAAATATGCACTTTTCCCCTGCTCTATGTTGGGCTTGTTGCATTGTTACTTTGTGGTGATAAGATGGAGTGCTTGGTATTAGGCACGTATACACCATCCACGTAGATTGCTACTGCGATTAATTAGGCTCACTCACAGCTATCAGAAAATGTTCGCATTTTCTCCAGCGGGCTTGACTTGTGTTGTTTTTTTTTGTTTTTTTCCCCTGCATTATCATACATTAATATAATTTTAAGAGCTCAGAGGTCATTTGTTTTAGTAGATCAGAACGTGTGTATGTGAACAAATACAGGTGCTGCCAATCAGCCAATCACTTGGCAGCAACTCGATGGATTCAGGCATGTAGACGTGGTGAAGGTGACTCGCCGCAGTGCAAAGTGAGCATCAGAATGCGAAATAAAGGCGATTGGAGTGACTTTGAACGTGGTGAACGAGTTTGTTGGTCCAGACGGACTGCTTGTCTGAGTATTTCACAAAATACTGATCTGCTGGTATTTTGCAGGACATCACAACCGTCTCTCGGCTTTACAGAGAATAGTTTCAAAAAGAGAAAATATCCAATGAGCCGTGCTGATGCTGGGTTCAGAGGAGAACGGACCGACGGGTTGGATATTATAGAAAGGATGACCAAATCAATTAAAATAGATTTCATGTCTTAGAATAAATTCTGTGTGTACAAATCCAAAATAAACCTCCCGTGGGTACGCTGCATCCGCCGAATGAGAGTAGGAGTGATGGTGGCGAGGCTCCAGTCCTGGTGTGGGATAAGTGTTGGCGGAAATGAGATGGATGAATGCCCCGACGCTGCTCTGGAGGTCCATCCATCCCTCCGCCTCTTGCCTGCAGCCTGAGTGTTCCCACTAACGCACGCGCTGCCCGCTAACGGCACTAATGTCTGCTCGTGCTTTAAGTGCACTTCATCACAGTTTAACCTGCTTGATTTTGCCTCCGCAAGCAACTCCATGCCTCGCAATGACAAGCGGTGGGACCTCTCTCTGGAATGTAGAACCTCATCAGAAAAATGGATTGATGCCATGATATTAGAAGCAATACATTGTCTTTCAAAAGCAGACAAATGTCAGACCAGTGTGACGTGTGGAGCAGCACTTTGAGTGTCCTCCATTTTCTGTTGCGCTGCTTTTGCCCACTCTGTTCCATTTCTGGAAAATGTATGAATTCCTTTGAGCACTGACACATGTGTACGTATGATGCTTTTGTTTTGAAAGCTAGAGTTCTGGCTGAACAGGTGCGTTTGACTCTATTGTGTTTACTGCTGGCACAAAGATGCAGAATTATTGAAAGAATGAGGCCAAAATGCTGCTCCATTTGCATCTCTTTTTTTTTCAAATGCACAATCCAGTTTTGGGTGAAGTCTGACGATTCTGAAGCTGTGGTGCGATATTACTGTATCTGGCAGCACTGACTCTGGCTCTCACTAACTTCCTCCTCCGTTAGCAGCTTGCAACAGCTCAGTGCTTTTTGGAAAATGATGCCGCAATTAGCTGCAATACAGAGCAAAGTGCCTCTCTATCCTGCTGACCGCATACAAAACTGCAAACAGGCAGTTATTTTAGGTCCTCAGATGTTTACGGAACACCGAATTCCGGATCTTGCAAAGTAGCTGTCCCCAATTGTAGACACTTCACCTTTATTTTGAAATGCAGGAAACCAGACGGTTTCAGATTACTGTCAAAGTGAGTCCAGTTACCCTTGATTTCCAACATATTTGGAGATAAACAGGCAGGAAGCCTGTCAGAGTGTCAGAAAGTGAGGAAGCAGCGGGAGCTGGGAAACAAATGAGAGGAAATGAATTGGCTGATGAGTCGGATGGAGAGCCGCACGTTCAAAGGCGAGGATATGAAAGGAGAGAATGCTACGAACAGAAGATGACATTAATTAAGGTAGTGTGGCATTCACAAGCCAGGGTCGAGAAGTCCCATCTTCAATGGGGCTGAGCACACAAGCGTAGAGGATGCGCTCCGCATTTGTCTCTTTGAAAATCAAACCAGCAGCGAGCGGGCTCAGATTAACATCTGTGCGCCTGTGCCAGAGGTTGTTTTTTGTTCTTTTTCTTCCCTTCTGACATCCAAGCGTTTCAAATGTATCAATACAGTGAGGCACAGTTATGGTTGCCTAATTAGGTTAAAATTGTGACATCACCTCATTTTCTTATCAAACTTTCTGAGCCGGAAGGCTCAAACCTCTGGATAAAAAATATCATCATGTTAAAATGTGCCTCTGCGCAGCCGGGGCCTTGAGGACAAGGCTGCGATGACTCACACCAAACGATAACGTACCGTCACCACGTTGTGATACACTGCAGGAGGAAGTGAGTGTGTGAGTCAGAGAACTATTTTGCAAGTTTGAACTCACAAAGACTAGACGTTTGCTGTGATGCCTTCACTCGTCACACCTGTTAAAAGTATGTGAGCTGCCAGCAGACGGTTAAAGAATGCTCATTTATTCTCAACCAGTGTCCGTTCTGTGACCACTGGGCAACTTAAGGGATCCTCTCAATAAGCTGTTTATACATTTAGGGAAACGTGCATGATAAATTTAATTCAGTAAACCAAACGGCATGAAAAAATAAAACTGATGTGCTTATTCTTAATTAAACCAACTATTTGATTTGACGTCTAACTAACTAGTAATACTAAGTTACTATTAGCAAGCTTATTAACAACTATTCATCCAACATTTTTCCCATTTGTTAACAATTCATCTTAAAAAAGTAGATATCGGTCTGCTCAAAGTCACCCAAATGGGCATCATGGGTAAAACACAAACTTGTTTAGTTTTTCTTGTTTTTTGTTTGCCTCATTATTCTCCTTCAGTGATTCTTTATGCAGTGCCACCACAGGTGCAGAAGGAATTGTGTTCTTCAAAAGGTTGGAAACAACCTACGTTCAAGCACACAATAAAGGCACAGATGTAAAAAAAAAAAAAAAAAAAAAAAAAACTAAACAAAAGAATATGTTTAATTTGAAGAGGAAAAAAATGTAGTGCTTAGTTCTTAACATAGAAATAAAAAATACCTTTTTTCTTTTTTTACAAGCTTCTGCGTAACCACTATTGGACAGAGTCAGAGTTATGCAATATAATCTGAAGGACTGGGACATTAAGGTTGTTGGTACTTCACCTAAACAATTAGGCAGAGCTATGTTCCGTGAAGAGTATAAAGACGTCCAATTTGTTTCCATTTTAATTCAGTGCCTGCTGATTAAAAGGTTGATAACTGCCACGTGTGCAGCCAAAGACTAAGCACGCAGTTGTGCAACTAATAACTTTAATGATGGTTCTGTGTCATTAAGTTTTTTGGCCTTTACTTTTTGTTCTCAAAGTAAAAGCCTGTTAAGGTTACGCTTTTGCTCTTTAATCACACCCTCAAAAGAGGAACAAGACTCAGATTATTGTTTAGCTGTGTAAAAATTAAACGAGTAATTGGTGCTCTTGTAGCGGCGGCAGCTTGGCAGCAGTGACATTGGGGTTATGGCCCTGTGTTTGCTGGTGCATTAAGATTGAGGTGAAGTAATAGAGGCGAGGGATCTGTTCAAAGTGAACCACAGTGGGAATTGTAAGTTCTACTGCGGCATCTTCTCCAGCCATCCATCATCACCCAGCGGATGTGTTCACACAGTCCAGCTTCACCAGACAGCTGGCCTTGCGAGAGAGACAATCACAAACAATACATTTGATCAAGAAATAGATGCTGTTATATGAACAGAACCTCAAGATGAAGACTGCAATGCAATGTTCTGCACTGGCGTTGCGTAACAGTAGAACTCTTCCCAAAGTTGCCCCTCACCCAAGCCCATCATTTGCACCTTCTCATGGATTAAGGCTTTCTCAAAACCAAGCAAGGCTGGGTCACGTTCAAACTCCCCCTCTGCCATAGGGAACGTGAAAAAGAAAGAGACTGAGACGACATCTCTTTCTCCAAGTGGCCGCTTTGATTTACAAACTACATATTCAAGTGATATCAGTTACAGTGACCAAATCAGTGCTGCTACAGATTTCCCACGAAATGCTGTAATTCTGTTTAAGGGTTTTGGGTTTTTTTTCATGCAGAATGAAAAAAAGTATGCCTATCTGTTGCAGTGGGAAAAGCTACTTTGCGGCGCTGACAGGGCATAAGAATTTATCCCTTTATACCTTCCACCCTTCATTAGAAATCCCATCATTAGCTTTGAAGGTAACTAATTTGGAGCAATACTTGGTAATGAAGTGGTGGTGGTCCCAGTTCGGGACTGGGCTCTTGTATGTCTGCTGCTCAGGGTTCTAGATCCCTAAAGCTGTGGTGGAATACCAACCAACCAGCAAGGCACACACACTGACTACAAAACAAACCGCTCAGCTCCATTGCCATCCTAAGGGTTTAGTGTTATGCATTGCACACGCATCAAGCGGAATTTCGGAGTCAACATTAATCTTTGTGATCGCATTAAGGCAAACCGAGTGCCATACACACGAACAAGGACCTGTTCAAGCTTCACATCAGTGCAGTTTTTAGACTGTTAAGATTACAATGGGGAGCAAAGGTGCAGAGTTCCTTTGGTTGCGGTGAAATCCATTCGAGTGACTACAAAGGTTTCTCACAATGAAGTGATCCAAAACCCTTGAATGCCTTTGCTCAGTGTGTGTGTGTGTGTGTGTGTGTCTGTGTGCGTGTGCGCGCGTGCGTGTCAGAAATTGTTTATGCTGAAGTTGTTGAAATTGTTTCAGTCCCATTAAAACCAAATGTAATGTAAATATCTGAGAAGGAGTACTTTTTTGGCAAGTTGTTGTTGTTGTTGTGTTTTGTTTTGTTTTTTTTGCATCTCCACTCGCAGCAGTTCTTGGGCTGTCTGACTCCCAGTTGTGGTGGTGGAAAAGCCTCTGGGATCAAGTGAGCTCAGAGGCCGAGTCAAAGCTTGTGGGAACTAGTCTTCAGCTCCGCATTCTCTCCCGTTGGGCTCGCCACACATCTCAAACTGGGGTCATCCCCACTGTCCGCTGCACTGAGATCTGATGTTTGGCGGCAAACGCAGTCAGCCTGGTGGAATGTTAATACTCGTGTTTAGAGAGAAACAAATACTGCTGGAGACTGCAAGAAGAAAAGGAATTTCTGAAAGGATACACAAATAAGACAGAAGCAAATCCAGCTCATCCTCGTACTGCAGCTCATGAATAACATAAGACCCTGTGAGTGACGGTATATTGATCTCAAATTAAGTTCCCCTGCTTTACGCAATAAAAGTTGCATATAAAGCCTACATTGCCAAACAAAGTTATTTGTCAAAATAACCCCCTTTTTTTGGAAAAAATAAGAAACAACCTTTGGTAAATGGTGACACTTCAAATGCTACTACATGTTGCATTCAGGCTTACTGGGACGCACGGTGCCATGGTTTAAAACTTTTAATTACCACAAACTGGTTTATACTTTAATGAGGTCACCAACCCCTCACGACCTTTAGGTGGTACATCATAGAACCAAGTCACTTTTCTTTGTTGGCTCATTTGTCTTCTGAGCAGCCTCATTTAACAACTTTGCCATCAGCACACTGAGCTCCTCTGCACAAGCTTTGATGTATTTCTGATGATCTCATGGTGACATATACTCTTCTTTCCAATAGCCGTAAATTGTGTTAAGTGGTCGAAAAACAGACTTCTCTTCCCCAGGACAGAAATGTAAAATGACACAAACAAAGATTTTCCTCGCTGAAGAAATTGAATATTGCCATTTTACGCTCAGCAATAGTTGGATTTTGCTTTAAGGCACAACAAAAACTGGTGGACCAATTTGTCTGCCTTTAGAAGGAGCAACAGCGTGCAACTGTCATGAGTGAATGCTTTGCACAAGGCAATAGCAAGTCTGACAGTGTAAAATGTGTTTTTTAATAGGGTGTTGAGCCAATTAAATGTATTTGTTGTCATTTTTCTCCAAAAAGCGTTTGCAGCAATTGCTGTTAGGTTGAAGACCATGTCATTTGCTTATTTTGTCACAGGGAAACTCTTTACTGAGCTCATTTTGTAGCAATGCGGTATCGTTCAGTTGCATTACAATGTCTTTTGTATTCATTATGACTTAATGGTTGTATTAATTACAGCTTAACATTGACTGCAAGCACATGTGTGCTTCTCCCCCTCCCCCTTTCTTTCTTTTAACAGCGGTTGAAACAAATTACAAAAATGCAGCAGCCCGCCAGTTTAAACAGTGATTGCCAGTATCTGCTAATGATCAATTGCTCATGCAAAGCACAGCGTTTAGGACGGCATTGGTTATTAACATTTCAAAGAAACACTAAGTGGAAATTAAAAATAGCTTGTCCAATATCGCTTAGATAACAGTAGTGCTGATTACCGGCTTTGTCCGACAAACATGTGCTGATGCAATTTAACAAGAAGACATTGGACCAAGCAACACTGTTTTGGCCAAACAGTTTTTGTGCGTCACCTGGCTGGAATGAATAAGAGTTGGACAGGCTATTGGCGTGAGCGCAGGATCTATTTTAAGCCCACATCCTCCTCCAAAAGAGAGGTCTGATAAGGTTGTAGATGGGCCATAAACCAAAGAAGTTATCACTGCACCGTCACCTGGAGAAATCAGGCTTTTCAGTCACAGATTGCCCAACCCACAAGTCTGCAACTACCTTTTCTTCAACTGTGAGAGACTCGCTTTTTTGCACCTTCTTCATAACCTGACCTGCAGGTCTTTGGACTGTGTGCTGCTGTTGTCCACCATCTGTTTATTCTGCTAAAATTCCATGATGGTATATATTTCAGCAATTTGTAAGGCATTTCTTTGAAAATGCTAAATTTAGAACACACTAAGATTACTGTAGTAGAGTAAAACTACACTACACAGCACAAAACTTGGAGTTTGAGACGGATGTGTGACAAAAAAATAGAAATAATTCATTGGAATAAAAGAGTTTGTATTTGCAAGTTATGAAATACCACCATCAAAGCCAAAATATGAAAGTGTAACAGTCTAAATAAAAGATAACAAAGAAGTGAGGTTGATTGTCATGACACACTTGTTATGTTTGTCACAAGTCCAAGTATGTCCCCCTCTTTCTTTATTACACCTCTCACTCATTCCATGGACGGGGGCTGGAGTGCGTCCTGACAGCCTTTTCCTGGCACAGGTCCAGGGTTGTTTGTACAATAATGGCACATGTCTGGCGTGATGGATGCATCATTAGCAGAGTATTTAGTCATCGACATTGATGGCAGCGCTTGACACTTTGTGGCATTTTGAAAATTCGGAGGCTGCGTTTCGAACTCTATTAAGCCAAACGCTGCAAGGCAGGAGCATGAGCGAGATGTCAACCAACCACCTCAACTTACTTCTACTGCTCTACTGTGACATTGTGTTCTTCTCAGACAATATTAAAAAATAAATAAATTAATAGATTTTGTCATTCAGCAAATCACATTTATTCCCTGGAGAAAACCAGGCAAAGCCCTTGATTCTATATCTTGTGTTGTGTGACTGTGTTATTGTGTAGATAAAGCCAACTGACTCCAGCTGTCGAAACAGATTACTGATTCTCGACACGGACATCGGAGACAATGCACATTTTACTGATAAATATGTTTGCCTCTCTACATGATCATGCCATTATAAATCAAATTTGAATAGAAATGTGGAGGTTTGAATGGATAAAATGGCTTTTGGCTGTTTCCTAAAGGTCGACTGAATGGGAACGTCAAGTATAATGGTTCCTTTCATATTCTGCTGATGCTTTTCCTCTTCTAGGGTCACTGAAGGTTTGCTTCCACAGTGATGTCACATCCACTGATCTTACCAACTCCCATGAAGACTCTTGATTCCATGACATTCACTGGACTATTAGTGCTGCAATTTTTCATGATTTAGAAGTCATTTCCTTTTCAGTCATTGAGATTTTCCCTCAGTTGTAGTTTTTATAATCCCTTTTTATTTTTGCCAAATTTATGTGTGGTATTGCACCTATGCAAAATGACCTTGGCAGAGAAAGAGAAAATCATTCCACAGTAGTTGCACGTACATCATTCTGCACAGCAAGACGTATATGTTACCATCCTTGTATAAATCACACTCCGCAAGAAGCACTGACGAGGGGAGAGCGGTTCCTTTGATACATTCCTACTGCTGCCCTCATGATGTGATGGAGGGGCTTGTAATAGGAAGCAGCACAGGCTCCGTACCACACAGTGATGCAGCTCTCTATGGTTCCACTGCTGAGCTTACTTGGCTAATGATGAGGTGTTGTTGGTCCAGGAGGGTCCTCACCCTTGGTGACGTGCACTCCCAGGAACTTAGTGCTTCTCACTCTCTCCACTGCAACACCACTGAAGCAAAGCATGCGCTCCCCTGGATTCCAAACTTGTGAATAACTTATGAATATTATTTTTATCACATATAGCTTGATGCCCACATGCACATGCATTAACTTAGTAGCCTGGTGATTATGGCCAGACCGGACAAAAAAAAAAAAATAAAATAAAAAAACTTAGTAGCCTGGTGAATGAGCAGATCACAAGCATTTTGGAGTCGGTGGATTGTGTAATTGATGAAAAGGGAAATGTACCCCAAAAAATGTTGAAAGATCTCTTTAAAACACAAAGTACAAGAGTCTTTGAATGAGGTCTTTGGCTACATTCAAAGACTGTAGCAGAGTCTATTTGAGAGAACACAGGGTTGTTATGTAGTAATAATGAAGACCCCATATTACATCAGTCCTCAGATATTTTTCTTCTGTGACTCAGCTGGAACAACATTACGCAACCAGAGACCTAGAAAAGGTATCACGGATTAATCAGTATGTATCAATTACATTGTGATGTCACACAGTGCTGAATGAGTCTTTCAAGTGGAACAAGGCAACATTTTACATTTCATTAGGGGTAGGCAAGGCTGCAACATTTCTTTTGCAGCCAAAACCAAGTCATTATTATACTTTTAAACACTTTGTCCTTTAACGTGTTTGTTATGATGCTACCACCTCTGCAGTTGACTACAGAAAGTGTGTGTTCCCTTTGGTGACATGAATTCGTGCAGCATTCTTGTTTTAGATGACAGGGAACTCAGTGCCACAAATGATTTTGCAGGAAGGTCTGTGCTGGTTTTCCTTCATGGCTATGAAAAATAAACATCCCTCCTTCCAAACTCAGAGCATTTTGAAGACAAGTGGAGTCTCTCACAGCAGCATATCAATGTTTATAAATGAGAGGTTGAACATAGAAGTGTGTGTATTACATAACCCAAAGAAAACACTCCACAAGAGCAAGAGTGTGCTTTTGTGCTTTTCACATCAGCTCAGCTCACAATACAAGAAACCTATGTATGTTACACTGCACGTACATGAAACTGTTGTGACGTCAAACATGCCAAACGTACTTGCTTTTCACAGGCTTGCATTAAACAGTGTCCATATTCTTCCATCAGTGCTATCTCTGTTTAATTACCTCTTTGACACATTGTTTTTTTTTTGTTTTTTTGTGGGGGTTTTTATGGCTTGTGTGGTTGTGTGGAAATTCTTTGAGTTGTTTCAATGCTGCGGTCTCAATAATTCAAACTAGAAGAGACAGGTTGGACACGGGCCTGAAGAGTCAAGGGTGAGCTTTTTTGGTTAGAATCTAATTAGAGCTGTTTTAAGTGCGTCTGGGAACGTGCCTGTCTCCAGAGAGCTATTTACGACAACAAGAAGGTCACAGGTCAAACAGTTTAAAACCTCTTTAAGATGAAAGTTGGGATGGGACTGAGGGAGCAGGTGGTCGAGCTGGCCCAAAACTTTCCTTAGTTTACCCTCATTAATAGTATAGTTGGGTTTTCCTCTAGGAGCAACAGGGAGAAGAGGAACTTCACAAGTGGCATTATTTCCACTGTTGGCATGAATATTTGTCACCTTTTTTAAATTATTCAAAATATTCATATTTTGTGGGGAGGGTGGAGAAAAAAAAGTTTCTTTGCCGCAGAAGGGAAGGCCAGTAAATTGCAAAAATCTTGATTCATAATTCAGGTTTGATGGGAAATATTGTAGTACGTGGATGACGACGTTCTAGGCAGGAGAATTATCCGCTAGGATTCAAAGCAAATCAAGTCAAGCTTTATTTATATAGCACATTTCAGTTGTTTTAAATGAGACACAAATGTGCCTAACAATATGAAACCTAAACCATCCATGAAAATCCCACCTCCCACAATAGACACACACAGGCACACTAGACACACTTTACCACAAAATGAGAACAGACCCACCCGCACACATACCTCGACACTAGATTAAAAATGCGAAATATGGCAGAGGGACAATGGCCTGGCTCTGAAGATGAGGGTGAGAAAGCACCACCAATTGGAGAGCATCCAACTCAAGAGGGATCACAGCCTATGGCCACAGGGAACACCACCCTGACTCAACACATGGTGGTCGCAGGCCCACGACATCCCCAATGATCTCAACTTTAGTGATAAAATCTCAAGATAGAAATAATTATCTTTAGAAAAATTATAGTGAATAAATAAAAATGAAATAAGAGGCTTTGCCTTGCATAAATAGGGGTTTGTAATTTCAAAATTTAAGGGATATAATACATATCCCACACTGGCACAGGTGCATGTTTATCATACGCTGCACAGGTGAGGCATTGCTAAAAGTTCCCTTCATGCTATGCTTAGGGATGCTGCCGGAATCAAGAGAGTTGGCATTAGCTCCTGAGCCCACCGTTCAATGGGGGCCTGTTGGCGCAGAGAAGTGTGGCAGGTGCAGTGATAGATGGGCAGAGTTCAAACAAATGGCGTTAACCTCCAAGCTGGAATATATTCCGGGGAGGAGAAGCTCAAACAGCTGATGTGTGGTGGACCTATTTGGGTTTCATCTTGAGCCTTTGGACAATCTAACCCGCTCATCAGCAGGTGCTCTTTGAAAAGATCTCTGTCTGTTTCGGGGGATTAGCTCGGAAAGTAAACATCTGTGACGCACTGGCATCAGATCTCATTCCTGCTGTGACTGTGACTGAAACTTTAAACAAATACGTGCGCATGGACCATGCAATCCGCAGCGGTATGTGTGTGTGTGTGTGTGTGTGTGTGCGCCTTTGTTTGACTGAGTATGTGCAGTAGAATTATCGAGACACTACTTTCTGATAATGACCTATCTGAAACATTTATTTACCTATATTCTCATATTCGACATAATTAGCTCCATGTAATACACTAATACTCATTGTAGCACGAGAGGCTACAGTTTCATTATTTCAGGGGGCAAAGATTTTTTTTTTCCTCCAACGCTGGCACAGACTGCCAGCAGCAGAGTGAATTTAAGCACTTGACAGGCCACCAGATGAGCAGGAGTCAGAGGCAGTGAGCCGTGCACCAGTGGGCGCTGCCACTCAGGTAGACACTAGGAGACAACGCAAGCGTTCAGAAAGACAACCTGCTGCAACTCTGGGGAGGTTAACAAAGTGGCTCATATATCAGACAAGGAGAGTAGCACCAAACAGCAGCATTGTGAAATATTTTCAGTGTCACCCAATGTGGATGAACCCTGTTTCTCCACTGACAGTGCAGACGGGCAAGGCTATTTTTCTTCCTTCTTTCTTTTTAAAGAATCTACCCCTGACACTGACACTGTCCCAGTCCTCAAAGGTAGAAGCAGGAGATGATGTGATAATACAGAATATCGCTTCAGTTGTCCAACAGCGGTTTTCTGTTGGTTCTGAACTTTGTTTGAACTGTTCAGGCGAAATAGGTGATAAGACTGTTTTTAAAACAAAGGAGAGTGTGTAATGCTCCTGGTTTGCAGGCAATGATCATAGAGGATCAGCAGGATGCTCGTCCGTGCTTCTTTTGAGATGATCTAAACATTTTCTACTGTACTAAATAAATGTACCTGAACAAAAGAGATCCTCCAACGGCGTTGGAGATGGATAGGCCATACCCTCCGTAAACCAGCCTCAAACACCACAAGACAGTCCCTCAAGTGGAACCACCAAGGGAAAAGAAAGAGAGGTCGGCCACGAAACACCTGGCGCCGAGACTTGGAGGCAGATGCCAAAAACATGGGCCACACTTGGGGACAGCTTGAGATGTTGGCTCAAGACCGAGATGCTTGGAGAACTCTTGTTGGCGGCCTAAGCCCCAGACGGGGTAATAGGCGTAAGTAAGTAAGTAAGAACAAAATTAACTTTCTAGGTCTAGGTTTTTGTCCAATAGTTCCCTGTCCAAAGACTTTTGATTTCTTTTGATTAATGTTGACAAATGAAGACTGGGCATTTCCTTAGTAGGGTGGTTCATGTTCATGTCACTTCACACTAGATATACAGACTGTATTAAAACTGTATTAAACATGGAATGCCATGTGAAGTTTGATCATTACTAGCAGTTACTATTAGCATTTTTATGCACTATTATTATTATTACTTTGTTGAATCCATTTATTATGAGGCTGTAAGGGATTCCTTTAAAAAAAAAAAAAAAAAACATTTGACAAGCCCTCCCCCATTTTTGTATTGGGATCTCAACTCCTGGTTGCCAGTTATTTATCTTTTAATGTCATAAGTTGAGATGTTAGGTTTACCTGTAGAGGCGTTTTTAGTTCAACTTATATGTGACTTTCTCTAAAAGCGCCATAAAAGCGTTATTGGCTCGTTCCTTTGAAAAGTCTTGTGATGCTGCAAAGTTATCCTGAGGCCAAGGTACAATTGGTTTCATTCTTTTTTCATTTTTTTTCTCATATAAAAATCACATTGTATGAACATTTCCATGTGCTGACTTCAAACCAAGGGCTGAGCCTACTTTCCTCTGTGATGAATTGGAGATTCTCTCCTCAGTCTGAGAAACAAATGCTTCATTTGCAGAACAAATCCATGTACGCTCCCAAAACAAAAGCAGGTTTTTCATCACAATGTGAAAAGCCAGGGTATCATTTGCAGCAGGAGGAAACGCAGCAAGCTCCAGCAGACCATCATGAAAGGTCACGGCAATCAGTCTGGCTCTGCTTCTCAGCTGCCGAAGATGCTTCCTCTTCCCCCTCCACCTCCTCATCTATTCCCTTTTATTCTTATGTCCCCTCTTAATAGAACTCCATTAGTTTTAATTACTACATCTTCATCTGATGGCAAATCAATACGAAATCACCACTGGGACCGCAGTCCACTCTTTAGTCTTTGTGCTGCTCTCACCTCCTTTCTCTTGCTCTTTCACAACCTTCTGTGTGAATAAGTGTAAGCTATTGCTACATCCATTTTGAAAGGGAGAAAAAAGAACTACCGCGTAATGATTTATCACAGAAAAAACACTGCATGCTTTCTGTTGTGCAGTGAGCAAAAAGTATTTGTACCTATTTCCAGTCCGGTGTGTGATTGCTTTGTTTATTTAGGAAGACTTTTTTCCCCCTTCCGTGCTTCATGGAGTCAAGGTAACCTGAGAGCAGAAATCGCACAATTAGTTAGAATGATAGATGGAGGATGTGAACGCTACTTATAACATAACATCTATCAAGAATAATTCAGTAATTGACTTTAACTTTCTTTTTTGGAGGATCTGTTGATTACAAAACATCAATATTATTTTGGGAAATGTACTAAACAACATTAAAATTCTCAGGCTATTGAAGCACACGTTGAGACTTAAATATTCCTCATGTTCATCAGATGTGTTTTTGTTGAAAGGTAGCAATTAGTTAGTGCTTTATGTATTATTATTTTTTTTAGCAATTGCCATTCAAACCAAAAATAATAGAATCTTTCATTAGGTGGCAGCAAAACTACAAGATAACTCATGATGGAGTTGACAACTGTTGGACAGTGACAGGGAGAAGTACAGAAAGATCTTCGAAATGCATGAAGGATCACAGTGTCACTTGTGTTGCACTGGGCATACAGTAGAATACTGTGTGTATTGTCAACGAATAATTCATTTAAATTAATTCAAAAGCTCTCCAGTCCCATTGCAAGAAGCAGGCATGTTTGTACATATTTATTACTTTTTTTTTTTTTTTTTTTTTAATTGGTCATTTGGCATTAGATATATACACAGTTATTCTACTTTTCAATATGTTCACAGTGGATACAGCTGAAGCATAAGGAACTTCCAACTCAGTGTGTTTGTTATCATTGATTGAATATTTCTGAGATTTAATAATTATTGATTGAAAGGAGTGTGCAGTCAGCAGTGAAAACTCAAACAGAAATATAAAGAATAAAACGTCAATAGAATTGTGGTTTGAAATGTATGTATACATTGTGTACATTTTTCTGATCTCACATTCAATTATTGGAGCAGCAGCAGTAGCAGAAGCAGGAACAGCTGAACAGTGTTCTTATTAATGTTTGATGGATTTGGCATTTCTTTTCATTGGTCAGTGGGTTTGGGAAAGCAAAAAAATTCCACCCCATCCCTCAAAGTTGTTTAGGTAGCAGCAGTCAGCTCTCCATGTATGCACGTCACTCCAGCATGATTTGCGGTGAAAGATTAGCAAACTTAGCAAACTGTCAAGAGGTGTTTTGCTTTGCTTTCATAAAATCCTGCCTAACTTTTTATTACCATATTACCTATTTTGTCTGCATAAAGAACACTGTGAGAGAGGAACTTCTATGTTTATCTTTTGATATTCGATTGGAATATGGCCTCTTGAGCAAGAGCGTCAAGGGTTGGTGAAGGGCTCCTGCTTCAGTTTATAGCACTACATGCAAACCAAAAACCCCACTGAAGAACTGCTGAGGTGCTAGTGCCACATGAAAACCACTGACAAATCATTTGGCGAAGCACTGAAACCTGCGAAGGAACCGCTGAAGAACTACTGAGGTGCCAGCACCACACATACCTCACAGAAGAGCTGAGGAACCACTGAAAAACTGCAGAGGTGCTACATAGCAACACATTCACCCCCAAAAGAACCTCTGAAGAAATGCTGAGGACCCACAGAGGTTCTATTACCTCATGCAACACAGACAACCACCAAAAACAGCTGAGGAACCACTGAAGAACCGCTGAGGTGCTGGCACCACACACACCCCAGAGAACCGCTGAGAAACCAGTGAGGAACCACAGAAATACTATGTAGCACTACAACCACCAGCAACAGACAGTCACTGATGGAAATACATTCTGGCGTTGGATTCTTGCATCATGAATGTTTTGCAGAATAACTGTCAATTTATCAAAGGGGCTTTATTCTTTTATAAGATATAAACACAGACAGGGTAAAAGCTTGTTGTTATGGCAGTCTGAGTCTAAAACAAGTTGTATATTATAAATGAATTAGTGGAGCTTTTATAAGGAAGAACAATAAAATAGTTAACAGTAGAGGCTGAATTTCCAGCGCTAATTTCAGGAAGATACTTGACATGGCCACAAATGGCTGTGTGGTTATTTTATTCACATTACTGTTTGATTATCGCAAATTAACAGAACAAAAAGATTAAGGATGTTTTCACAGTTGGAAATATCCATGATGGATGTCATAAATTATATCTGGCTTTAAAGGGGGTTTAAAAGGTTTGGGACATGGCAGACTGAATGTTTTCAATAAACTTTAATGTATTATGTAACGCTGTATTGTGACTGTAATGTCTTAAAAATGGCTGTGATTACATAATTAAATGTTTTTCTGCCTGGTTTTGTTAAGTTTAAAATTGTTGCTATGACTCAAAATTGGATTGCCTTGTTTACGAACTCACCCGCAAATAATAACAATAATAATGACTACTGTGTACTGTGTTGTGTGTTTCACTTTTCAGCCACAGAATTGGAAGAAAAAAAACCATACACAACACAAACTTGTTTACTGACAAGAGAAAGCTTCCACTCTGTTTTTTTGTCCAAGTTCAACACGCAATGGCACCAGGGGAAATCATGTTGATTCTTTATTCTCTCTCTCTCTCTCTCTGTCTTTCTCTCTCTCTCTCTCTCTCTCTCTCTCTCTCTCTCTCTCTCTCTCTCTCTCTCTCTCTCTCTCTCTCTCTCTAGCTCTCTCTCTCTCTCTCTCTCTCTCTCTTTATGGCATAAAAAAGAAAGAAACAAAATGTTGCCAATTTGTGCCTTACCCCTGAGGGTGTTTAAAATAAAAGCAATGATTCAAAGGTGATCATGTTGGACTTAAATCTGCTAATCCTATTGGCCATTTTGGTCTCTGCTTGAAAAACACCTGGCAACAAAGTGCTGTCGTAAAACTGGAACTCTTGTATTGTAAAGTCAGGTGAGGTGAGCTCCTCTGCTACCCGATTTCATAGTTATGACAACACAACCACAAACACTTAAACACCAAATTGTATGGATGAACCTCAGGCATCTCAGGCCTTCAGAATTTTCTGTGTTGAGTGAAGGTGAGCTAATTGAAGCGGTGAAAGTGCCAAACAAACAAAGCGAGCAAGTCAAATGTTGAAAACTGGAGCGCATACGTGATTTGGGATGCCTTTAACAAAGCTGACACAGCGACAGAAGCCTCGCGGGCTGTGCAGATGTTCGCCTGCAGGGTGTCTCATGTAATTATCATGACAGGACTTGTATGACATCAAGTTTGTTGTGTGTGGCATTGACACCATGAAGCAAGAATATGCGACTGTTACACAAGCGTTCGTATTAGCCGAAAATTCTGCATTCATTTAAAAAGTGTCTATCTATCTATCTATCTATCTATCTATCTATCTATCTATCTATCTATTGAATATCTGAGGAAAAAACAAGATTTAAGAATGACTGTGAAGAATAAATGTGTCATCCGTTGAAGTGACAAATATCTTAAAATGCTTGTCAATCTGGTTCTGCTGCTTGACAAGTGAAAAGCAGTTTTCTTTTAATGAACGATCGGGAATCAACCCCATTAACAGCAGTATTAAAGGGCAGAAGGTTTCCATCAGTTATCAGTGTTTTCATGGCTTATAGCAGGTTGATGGAGTCCGTGGCAGCTTTCATAGAGCAAAATCTGTAACTGTCAACCCAATGTTGGGATGTGTGATTCTGTTGAGCCAGGTGGTGCCTGTTGGTATAATGGTGGAAAAGAATTTAGCAAGACTCTAAAATGAATGTCTTTCCAGCTTCTCCTGCTGCTAAAAGAGCTCAGCTGCGCATTAAAAGGTTGTTTTCTGGTCAGTCTCTGTCACTCAGTACTCGTTTTAATGTCAGTGGGGGAAAAAAAAAAAAAAAAACATTCCCCCAGGCAATTTGGCACAGACTCCCCCAGGTCCCAACACTGCAGCTCTTCAGCTGATTCACTTCTTTAACTTTCCTGTTTAGCATCCGAATACTTTCTCACCGCTCTACTGCCCCCTACTGTGAGGCAACCAACCTAACATTATTTCTCTGCTTCTCAGCGTTCGCCACGCATTAAAGATCATCACCTCTGCCGGAATTTACAACTGGAAATACTTTTCAAATCCCAAACCCAGCAACTGTAACAACAGTCTGCATATGGCCTTCTTTTCTTTTCTTTTGCTTTGCTTTACATTGTTTTCTATTGATTGTTTTCCGCCTACGTGTATGACGTGTCAAATATCGGGACCATTTTGGAAAACCAGATAATGCATTTCAAGGTTGTTTACAGACAATCAATGGCGTTGGTCAAAGACAATCAATTTAAGAACAACGAATCCAGGCTTGTAAATTAGATTGGAAACTATCACTTCTGTCACTGCTCCACTTCCTGAAATGCTCATGAACAACTATTATTGGCTAAGTAATTAACTGACTGTTTGTGATAAAATATAGCAATTAAAGTAAATATAATTATGTAAAAGTAGATGTATTTTATTAATAAAAAGTATTCCAGAGAGAATCGACACAGTGGCGCAGTGGTTAGCGCTGCCGCCTCACAGCAAGAAGGTCGTGGGTTCGATTCCGGGGCCTGGGCCTGGGACCTTTCTGTGTGGAGTTTGCATGTTCTCCCCGTGTCTGCGTGGGTTCTCTCCGGGTTCTCCGGCTTCCTCCCACAGTCCGAAAACATGCATGTGAGGTCAATTGAACACTGTAAATTGTCCATAGGTGTGCATGTGAGTGTGAATGGTTGTTTGTCTCTATGTGGCCCTGCGATGAACTGGCGACTTGTCCAGGGTGTCACCCTGCCTTCGCCCTAAGACAGCTGGGATAGGCTCCAGCAGACCCCCGTTACCCTGAAAAGGAATAAGCGGGTATAGAAGATGAATGAATGAATGAATTCAGAGAGTTTTAATATGTAATTTAAGCCATTTAGGCAGGAATGATCACCTCTATAATAGCAATCTGTGCCTGCCATCTAGTGGTGGTTTTGTAATCATACACTCTATTCTACCAAGCTGTCTGTCTGTCTGTCTCAGTCATCTGGACAACTGGACTTGTCACAAAACAAG
The DNA here is from genome assembly GCA_009823395.1 of Thamnaconus septentrionalis. Taxonomy (NCBI): domain Eukaryota; kingdom Metazoa; phylum Chordata; class Actinopteri; order Tetraodontiformes; family Monacanthidae; genus Thamnaconus; species Thamnaconus septentrionalis. Next base: position 6,047,262 of record CM020501.1, on the reverse strand, counting down.
TCCAATTGCCCTAACTCAACCCTTCTACCTCGTCTACCAAGCTGGAACATAATACATGGTGTTACACAAAGTTACGCAAAAATGAAATTGTGTTGGAGGCGTCGTGAAATAACAAATATTAAAAAAAATATTCAGAAAACACAAATATCCATAAAATAAATAGCTTGAGTGACTTAAAATGTAAAACGACAAAAGTCTAGTTCAGATACCTGACACGTAATGATATATTTTGACCAATTATTTGTAATCAAGATGATCAATATAGGTAATGGACAAAGGACGAAAACGTCTGTGAGAGAAAAAGAAAAAGAATCATTCATCCAGTGTCGCCAGCCAGGCCAATACTGCAGCTCTCAAGATTTTGAAGACACACTTTCATTCATTGTTTTTGTCAGCTCAAAACTTTATGGCATGGAAAGTAGTGACACAAAAACATCCAGTAGAGAGATGCTATTTGACAGATATATTGGAGCGGTGCAGAGACTGTCATTAAGCATAGTTTTCCTCCCATTACTTTTTGGTGCGGACTGCTGCGAAACCAAGTCTTAACAGACACAATTACCAAAGTTTACTTCTTCACAGGTCACACAAAATTGTTACTTTGGCTGGTGATTTTCATCAGTGACGGGAGACAAGCATGACTCTTTCCCCAATTGCGGTATTAAATATCTGCCTTGTGACAGCTTACTGCTCCGCCACAAAAAGGGAAAGGTACAATCATTTCCATCAGAGGGTACTGTTGAAGCAGTTCAAGGGAAAGTTTATTGGGAGAAGATGACAGTTAGACTTAGGAGTCTATTTAAGACTGTTTTCTTCTTCCGGCTGTTCCCTCCATCTAACTCTTTCCTCAGCATCCCTGTCTCTCACACCAGTTCATTAAAGCCTCTTTGATGTTTTCATTCTTTGGTCTGTTTCAATTCCACCACTATACCTACTGCCACAGACAGACACCCCTCGGTAAAAAGGAAAATAACCCTTGGCTGTGAGAGGAAAGGTGTAGAAAACAGTGATGGGAGCAGCCAAGTTGTATAGTTTAGAGGATTGGGGAAGAGACAGGAGGTTAAAATGTTGAGCTCCTCCTTGGACAGGATAAGGATGGAGCAGTACAGCAGATGCTCATGTTGGATGATTTAGGGGTAAAGCCAAGAGAGGCCAGACTGGGATGGTTTGGACATGCACAGAGGAGGGACAGTGAATATATCAGCTGGGGCTGAGCTGCCAGGGAGGAGGCCTGGGGGAAGAGCAAAGAGGAGATTTATGCATGTAGTGACAGAGGACCTGAGGTTACAAAGACAGCAAAGTGTCACTGCTTTTTTTTGGCTGGAGTTATAAACAGAAGAAATTGGAGAATAAAATGCAGCTTCCACTATTGATGAAACTCAAGTCAGGTCTGACAGCTCGATGTGGATGACCTTCCACGTCAGATGAAATGTTTTACAAATCCAAAGGTGTTGTGTATATTCAGGAAAAGGCTTACAGACAATACAATATTTGTATCAGGCACAAGTCCTGAAAAAGACATTTTTGTGTGACGTCCGATTTTTTTCACCATCAGTCAAACACGACAAACAATCGTTTCATCTGAACAAACCTTTCTGCTACATCGACTGGTTCCACAAGCGTTTAACGAGTTTATCACGGATCTGCAAAGATTGAAACCCGACATCTCTCATCTCTTTGGCGCCAGCAACATCAAATATTCAGGTACATTAATCATTCATTTTATGAAACTAATAATTGTGTCTTGTGTGTGTGTGTGTGTGTGTGTGTGTGTGTGTGTGTGTGTGTGTGTGTGTGTGTGGTATAAAAAATGTGCCAGACAAGGCTGCTGCGGTACAATCTTAGCTGCAAAAAAAGAACTGTTAAATGGTAATTACATATAAACCTGTCGCAATAAAAAATAAAGATGTAAAAGTTGCATGATTTTCGTTTTTTGGTTTTAGTTATTCATTTCCTTTTTTAAAATAAAAATAAAAATAAATAAATAATTTTAAAAAATGAGTGCTCGCGGCCACCGATGACAAATAAAAGCAGAAAGTCTCTTGAAGTCTGCAACACAAAGTTCCTTTTCCGGGTATGTGAGAGAGACAGCAGGGAGAGAATCTGTACGTGCGTGCGTCTCTCTCGCACGCTGTGTTAGTGTGTGTGTGTGTGTGTGTGTGTGTGTGTGTACGCATGCAGCAGAAGGGATTGGCGCTCTCATCCCGACAGGCTCCGCGCGAGCGCTGCTGTTCTTCGCTGATACATTTCAGTTTCTCTGATCGTCTTCCACGTCGTCATCCACACACACACCCACACATCCCGGGCCAGCGTCAGCATCTGCCATTCGTATGGAGGGGTTTTTGCCCTTCCTTTACAGCGGTGAGCTAGTCTGCACTGTCAGTCAACTTTGAAGCAATTTTACACGCTGTGTGTGTGTGTGTGTGTGTGTGTGTGTGTGTGTGTGTGTGTGTGTGTGTGTGTACAGTTGCAGCAATCAAACTTTAATAATAAAAGTTTGTAAAAATAAATCAATTTGAAAAACATTCAAGGAAGATTTCCTTTTTTCTGGGTTAAAACTTGATTGAGGCTGTTTACAGTTATAGCTCCCCCACTGGGTCTAATCCAAACAAGTAATGAGCGGCAGGCAGGATTTGCAGCAAGGTTCATGCCAATGGAGAAGTCATTTAACTTGGAGACAGTTAAAAACCTGTCCGAGGGGGAATGATCCTCCCGGGCTCTTTAAAAATCCTCTTGTGCGTATGCTAATGATCCCAACACAGAGTTTTCAATCAGACGTGCCAAAGCAGTGTGATGTGGAAAAAGTTGATCCCCCTGTAAAATTCACCCCTCGCAGGTTTTTGGAGTATTTAAGGGTTTAATTCTGCACTTTGTTCAGCTGTCACGCAAAGATGGCTGACACAAGAAAATAAATTGCCAAGAAATCAGTGAAAAAATTACTAAATAAAACTTTATATTTAGACTGTGAGTAAAGTGAAGTGAAACTGCAATCAAAATTCTTGGATTTTTAATTGTGCTTTCATCTAAACTTGTTATATGGGTGCCCAATTTGATTTGGTGAATGCAAAGATGTAGTTAAGACAGTCTCAACAAGACACTAACAAGACCGAGACAGACCGTGTCGAGAAGAAAGAAAAAAAAACAAATCAAAGTCAAGACCAAGAGCCCCCAGAACCCTTAGGGTTCAGCGGTTCAGCATACAATCAGTACAGTTCTTTTAGACTGAGTAGCAGATTTTTTTTTTTGATTACGATTTTGGTGACATTTCATTTCTTGACTCGACTAATGGCTTCGGCAAATAGTTGTTGCGTGGGAGAAAAGTCACTCAGACCGTGAAGAGAAGAGATGGACGAGCGCAGGCAGTGTGGTGCCAATGAAGAAAAGGTACGCACTGGAACATCTTTTTAGAATAGACGCAAATTTAGAATTGGTTGCAATTGAGGAAGGGTGCATAATAATTCTGATAATTCTGGTTTTTGAAAGCCCCTCAAGATTGTTGTGTCTGAGACGGTGACAAAGACCAAGACCAAGGGGAGTCGAGACAGAGAACATGTGAATGTGGTCGTGAGACCGGACTCAAAATCAAGGCCCAAGTTTGGGCTGTCTTTCTCTTCTTTTCTCTTACCCGCCTCACTGGGCGTGATCCTCAACAGCAGACTGAATTCAGGGGAGGGCAAAACAGAGCACAAATATTGCCTCTTTAATGTCGCTATTAAATCATGATAACATAACCTCTAAAATGCACTTGGATTGTAAAAAAAAATATATGGTAAAGTGCCCTCATGGTGGCCTTTCTGTGGACAGAACACAAAATGGCTTTCTGCGCCGCCCTTTCATTTGGGGGAAAAAAAAAATGTAGCACTGTACCATATGCTCTCAGTGCTAGAAAATTAGCATTCCGGCCAACCGTCTTGTTTACCGAATGGCCCCAAAACACTTTAAAAAATTAAAAAGCTTGACTTCCTCAAAGTAATGAAAGCTACCTTGAGGTCTGGCTGCTGTCTTTGGTATTTGAAATCCTTCCTATTATCTAGGCAAGGTTGGCTAGTATGAAACAAGTTGGTCTGAACAAAAAAAAAAAAAAGACATTAATGAGTAATTAATTAATGACACAGATTGTAAAACATTATTTGAAACTGTCTTATGTCATCTAAATTTGTGATGACTTTTGCATCCTAGTCCTAACACATGCAGCAGGTGCCTTATTTGCTGTTTTGGCCCCATCTGTCCAATGTCCTGTGTGGTGGTGGTGATTATCTTAAAAGCTCATTGTCACATTGTGTTGATTTATTTGTGTTGATTTCCTGGAGCTTTATATATAGCTCTCTATTGCCTGTGCAGAGTCCCAACACCAACATTTAATCAAGTTCAGCCAACTCTGCAAAGGTCTCCCTGTCCTCATCAAGTCTCACTGACTGATTGCTTCCCCTTCTTTGTTCCTCATACAGGAACTTCACGGTGCATTTAACTGAGATGCAGCCTTTGGTCGATCAGTATCTTTGACAGGAAACTACTCTAAGTTGGTTTCTACCTCCAACTAAACAGCACAAATACCAAACTAACTCTGCTTGGCACATTGTTCTGACTGTGACAGCAATAATTTGAAGTTTCAATAGAAAAACTTTGTCTTGCCATGTGGCTTTCATCTATTATTCTATTTGAATTTCAGTGCCCTCTGCTTTGAGCGCAGATGAACAACAAACGCACCATTGACTTTGGGAGATAAGGGCATTAGTAATCCCTCTGAGTAGAGACGGTTCATCGTCGTCTAGGCAGTTTCTGTATGTGCACTCTGGTTTCATCCTGCAGAAAGGCTCAATAAACGCTGCATCCACGGCCATTGATGCAGGCTTCTGATCACTTGCCTGTCTTGCTTGGGTTACATGTGTGATAAACTGGCAAGCGGTTTGAGGAGCACCCAGGCCCCATGTTCTGGAACAGCTGGAGGGGGACAGGGCATTTTTCCCATCCAGAAATGATGCTTAGTTGCACCCTCTCTGAGGTCAGCATTGCTGTCAGCAGCACTACAGTCACACTCATCTCACTGTTGTCAAACATCAGTGTTTAATGGTTTCTTATCTCTTATGCAGATTAAATGCTAACCTTTTTATTGTATGTTTTAAAAGAGAAGATGACTGACTTGCAAAAAACAAACAAAAAAAGAAAACAAAATCTACAGCATGTGGTGCTGTCCATGGTGCTTATGCAACTTTCTCGATATGGGTATTTTTTATTGACATTTATACATTAATGTATAAATTGTATTGCAGTCACATTATTTATTATAATTGAAGAAATACTTTCATGAGATTAGGCTCCAAATACCAAGTACAGTTCTTGTTGCAGTGAAATCTGGATTTCACTAACTATAACTCAGTTAAGGAGTACATATGCCACTGTCAATTTTAATCTGGTCACATTAACTACCTCTTATTTTGAGACACTAGGAAATCCTGGTGGTTTTTTTTTTTTTTTTGTTTGTTTTTTAAAGAGGATAGTCCTAATATGGGTAAATCAGCAGAGGTCTCACAAGCTGTTAGCATTAGTCAGCCAGAAAGCCAAGCTCTGATGTGGAAGTTGGTGTCTTTCTGCAGGAGCAGTTGAGCCAAGAGATACATTCTGATCTGAATGAATGCTGTGTGGAATGCTGTAATCATCAAAAGCAACATGTCCCTGACCAAATGCGCTAATGAGGAACCAGCTCAAGTGCTGCACAGCTGCTGCCCACTGCTCCTTATTAGAGGATGTTTAACATTGTGAGAACAAATTTCAACCTACGCTTTTGTGTATAGGTATGTCTGCACGGCTTCTTTTTCTTTTTCAGCCTCTAACATTGAGGCAAGGCAGAAGCTGGAGTTGCTCCTTCCACAAGGTCACAGAATATATTTGTGGAGCCGTGGGGATTTGATGGAATCTTGTTGCATTTTGGAAAGCCTGAGGTCCATCCTTCAAACCAAAGAGCTGAGCAGTTTATTTTGTCTGCCGCTGGGACTGGGTGTTTCCCACTTGCAGCCCCTGGACCTCTGCATGGGACTGGTTCTAATGCATAATGGATGGATAATCTGAAAGTCAGCTCTCAGTTGTCTCTGGAATATGATCGTTGAATGAGTGAATTTCATTTTGGCTTCATTTACTTGTGGTTTTGAGGAGGCTATTACAGCCGAGCTGTAAAATGAGGAACTGAAAGTTGCAGGTTGTAAAATAAATTCAATGCAACCGCAGCGACACATACAGTAATTGCTTGGCTTTTCTGGTTAAAGTGCGTAAAGAAAAGAGTCCATGTTATTCAGGACCACTGTTATAGTCATGCATCTACATTTGCCTTTAAGTCCGTCTGTGCTTCCCACATGTCCTTTCATTTATGAGAATACACTTCCAGGTTAAGAGTGCTTTACTGAGTTAAATGCTATTTTCTTTGGAAAACTGAAGAATCAGCTCTTCACCAAACAAAAATGCATCTACAATGACAGGTGAGCTGTGCTCATCGTCATCCTTTCACACGTAAGTTGTCTGAAGTGATGCACTGCCATGGATTTATGACTTGTTTTCTAAAATCTTCTTCATAAACATGAAAACTTAAGCGTTTTTATTTCTTGTTGAAAGCAAATATGTGTAGTTTATACTTTTAATTTCATTTTTTTTATTCTCTGAGCCCTGCCACTGACACAGCACCCCCAGGTGGCCTGATAGAAGATTACATAAATTCAGTTGCCTGCCTGGCATCACCAATGGCAACAATGTGTTTTGCTCTAGTGGCACTTCCATTCAAACTTTGTGGTTAAGAGCAGTTGATTGTCACCAAGGGTTGCTGGAAAGCATGGCGTGCTCTCCCAGCAGGACGCTGCCTTGGCAACTGAAGCTACTGGCCAGTTGAGGGTGCTGTTTTAGTGCCAGGGGTGCCGTCCTCATCGTGACAAGCAGTGCACCCATTTATTATCACCACCTTCACCAGCAACCTTCTAGCTGTGCAGGCACAGTGCTAACCGCTGTACTCTTACAATAAATGTAATTGTGAATTATATATCCTTTAAAAAATTAGCTATGCAAACATCCATCTTTTTTCTATCTTTCTGTTCCATTCCCCGGCTTTCTTTGCAGAAGTACAAACACATTTTTACCAAAAGGTACGAAGTTTCCTTTCATTCTGCCTGCATTCAGTGCGACTTTTGGGGGGTAGCAATATTTTTGTTCCCTTTGTGATATTCTTTGCTTTTCATTCAAATCCATGAAAACACACATCGCAGTGCCGCCCCAAAAGAAACACATCGCTTGGGGCTTCTTTTTTTTTTTTTTTTGCTTCCACAGTGACCTGTCTTCCAACAACAATTGCACAAAACATACCCGGGTTTCTCCCTTATCTCCCTTCAACATGTAAGGGTGACAATATCACCATGACAACAGAACAAGGTGGCACTCGACAGGCTCGGAAAATTGCTGTGGACACACAGGATTTTCCCCTGCGGGTTTCCCGACTCACACAAATAATTTGTGCGAGCTTGTGGTCTTCCTTGGGAATTTGAATAAAATGTAAACACCTCGCTCTTACAAGGCGCGCAGTGGGTTTGGAGTAAATCGTTTTAACGCTTTTTGCTGTTTTTTTTTTTGTTTTTTTAACAGTTGTTTGTTTTGAGACACTTTCAATCTGACGGCGGATCGCGTTACTGCAATTTGAAAATTTACTCTAAGCTGTTTTGCTTGTCCTGCCCAGCAAGGGAACTGATGCAGTCATTGCTTGCTCTTTCGTCAGGATTTTTCTTGGCTTTTTCTCTACGACATACTGGTTTGATTGGGTAACAGCAAACAAGGCCATTTCAGACTTTCTAATTCGCCCTCCTCACTTCTTTCACGATCAGTGCTAATGCCCTACTGTGTCTCATTTCACACGTCGTTAGTTTTTAACGGCCACAACATTTCCCAATAGGACCAAATTAATACGGAAATAAATGATTATTATGACCTCACAATGGATCTGGCTACTGCAGTAGAACAAGGCTTCTCAAAGGGGTCAATATAATAACAGGTAGTGTTTGCTCATCAGAATCTTGCTCTGTTGTATGTTTTTGACTGGGGCAACATTTTAAATGAAATAAGTAATAAAATAATTGGGAAAAGAACATAATTGTTTGCATAGCCAAAACATGAAAATCAGGTGCTGGTAGGTCAGGCAAAAAAAAAAAAAAAATCTAAAATAAACCACCTTTCACTTAGACTAAAATGTTCTATTTATTGAGAGAACATTTGAATTCACATCTGGTCTCTTTAGGAGTTCTGCATTCAGGATCTGGCTGACTGAACCCGATGAAGCCAGTTGAGAAACGTCTTGTTCACAAAATTCAAAAAAATAGTTTTATTGTGTAGAAATGCAAAATCATATTCAAAAATGAATTAATTCACTGCCGCACAGTGATAGAAAATAAATATTTCTGACCTTTAATGCAGTAGTCCGGGAGCCTGGACCAGCACACTCACTGCTTCGTTTTCTTCCTTGAGCATCTGTACACAACAGATGGCACATCAAACCCACTTCATTGTCAGCTGGTGTGAGTGGAAGGGAGCAGCCATCCACAAAACAGAGAGGAAGAAGCACATGTTATACAGTGGGACAGATGTGAGAGTCTTTGAATGCTGGGCACTTGTGCCTGGAGTTTTATGTAGCCATGAAGTTCCAAAAAAAAAATGGGGTCGGGGACTGGGGGGGACTCGGTGTGGGTAAAAAAGTGCACGGCAGCGTATTCCTTGTAATACGCTCGTAAGAGCGTGAGTTTATTTTTAAATTTCACTAAAGACAGTGTGGATATTTCCCCACTCAAAACAAACAAATGTGAAAGATTAACACTCTCAGTGACACTCTAGCGTTGCTGGAGATTTCGGTCAAGAAACAAAGCGCGTGCTGGCATTTACTCCCGCCTGTTGCCTGCACATGATTTGACACTCATTTGTTGCGCCTTGGATTATCAAAGACTGGAGCCACGTGGGTGGAGCTGATGTCAAAAGTAATATTTTTATGCATTCTTGACTCTCAAACGGCATTTATAACTGTGAGAGATAAATTGGGCCGGCCTTTAATCTGCCTGTTACTCCACACAAGCTATTTAACATAATCATCCCCAGGAATTGTGCTGTCGGCAACACATTTAAACATCACAGCCTCGTTCTTTTTGTAATAATAACAATAATAATAATAAACTTTATTTATATAGCACTGTTCATACACAAAATATGCAACCCACAGTGCTTAACAACAACAACAAAAAAGAAAAAAAAAGATAATAATAGTAATAACAACAACAATCATTGTGAGCCAACTGGTGCTAATCAAATTTCCAGTGCAAAACATTAAAAACTTTGGTGACTGGAATGAACGTTTGAGCTCTATGAATCTATTTGTTGACCAGTTGGTCAGTTAATATTGCATAAATTCTCCAAATTCCTGAGACCATGATGATTGATACAATACCTGCCAACACAACATTTGAGATTGCAAAAACCCCCAAAATATATTTATCCACCTTATCACATAAAAGTGATGAGATCTGCATGACGGGCAGGGGCGGCTCTATAATATTCTTCTTGGGGGGGCAAGCTAGGGGCACAGACTGTAGAAGAGTGGCACACCGGAATGACATTTGTTTTCTTAAATGCCCTTTGTCTTAGGTCATAATAAATGGTAGGCTGAGGTATAAATTATAGAACTATTTTATTTACCCAAATAATGCACAAAACAGTATATCATCCAGCATTTAGTAATCTTATCTGACTGAGTAAAATGCATTTTGTTTGTTTGAGTGGGTTGATCTGTGCTCCGGGAGAGTATACTGGTGTATCTAATACTAGTAACCTAGTAGTATTAGTTTCAGCAAGATAAACAAGTATTTCATAGGTATCTATGTATCTTTGTTAACTTATAGAGATGGAAACAAACAACTGAGTTTAGTTATGAATGTTTTTTTTTTAATTCATAACAGGTACAAAGTGCATACACATCAAAAATCCCTTTGTGAGAATTACATTTGTTTGACTTATATTACAAGTATGCAGTTTATGTGTATTATTTATAAACAGGATTATGACAGCTGAATACGCTTGTTTTGGTGTTGACTACCTGCAGAATGCTGAATTGCAGATGATGGGCCCTCAACCTCATCATTGTGAAAAGTTCCTGGGAAAAGTTGTATCAATTACTCAAAATGTCAATACAAGTATAACATCAGCTAAACTTTTAATACTTATTCAAATGTTATCGATTTTAAAGACATCCTGCTTCCTTTCTTGACATTGTGGACATATCCTATTCACTTCATTTAAACGTCTTATGTTATAGGCCACTTGTCTATTCATTAGCTCATAAAAACAACAACCACACTTCCATTCAGCAACAATAAAGAGCATTAAAATAGACATAAAGTAATAAAACAGAATTTAATTAGATTAACTTAATATTGCCCATTCCACAGTCCAGCCCAATGCAGAGGAGGTGTGCGACTTTGAGTGTGACTGATTCAGGATGCAGTGACTGACTGATACCTTGATCACCGTTATCTGCAGCTTTTTTTTATTTCTTTACTGACAAAAGGGTCTCAATTTTTTGAGTCCTTTTCATCCTGCTTTGTCTCTATCACCGTCTGCCCGTGAAGAAATCATGCATATTATTTGGTTAGAAATAATAAAGTCAGAAAATCACTTTCCTTAAAATGAAACACACATGGGTATCACGCGCAATTATATCATCCTCAAATGGTATGGTACAGCAACCCCAAGCTGGTTTGTTTGCACACGTGTATGAAATAAATCTTGTTGTAGACTGAAACCGTGTAATACGTGACGCTGGACACTTATTTGTATTTTGTGTTGCTGACAGCCGCCGTGTCAGGCTCGTAGCGTCCACACTGGCTGTGTGACACAGCGGCTGTCTGCTACACACAGCCTGTGTGGACGCTACAACACGACTGGTCGAGATAAAAGCGAACGCTAAAAGTCTAACCTCCACTCAAAAAAGCCTCGACACTTGTATTTTGTGAAGCAACTTTTATTTAATAGGCGACAGAGGCGCTGACACAGATACATGCAGTGAGTGTGTCAGTGAAGTTAGTTCAAAAGTCTTGCTTGGGGCTGCAGTGACGATTGTTTTTCCACATTTACCGGCGGAGGCTAATGCTTCTCATACGTCTCAATTCATTATGCTAATTAGAGTACGGTGCTAACTGGAGTTACACCTTACTTATCAACTTAATTTAAACATTTGTACATCATTCAACACTGCACAGAGTGACTGTTTGCTTACCCTTGTTTTCTCCTTTTCCGCAAGACGGAGTTGAAATGCATCTAGACGTTAATCCTCAATCGATCGTGAATGAACGTCGACTCGGACAAAGTGATTGGCAGCTGATTGACAAACTGATTGGCAGCTCGGTGGGTGTGGCCTGGCAGGGTGGCCAATCATATTCCAGGGGTAGCCAGTGCCACCCCCAGCCACCCCGGTGGCCACGCCACTGATGACGGGCGACCTTAAACGCTCTCAGAGAAGAATTGTTTGTCGGGCAACAGATGTTTTTGAAGTGTTGCTTGGTTTCCAACTGCTGCCCAACAGAAACAACAACTCCCCTTGCAGGACTGAATCACGGTGCTCAAGGTGCTTCCATTACTCCGTTTCACTCAGAAGTAATGGTCCGATTCTGATTTACAGCTTTGGATAACCTGCCAAAAGCCGAGCACAATGGCCCTCCCTGGGAAATAATGGAGAGCATTGGTTTACAAAGCCAACCACTCAGTTCTGTGGTCAGCAGCCAAAATGGCCTGAATGGGAGGATCATCATTTTTTGCAGCCCTAGCGTAGCGTGAACAAATGCAGGTGTAAGTATTTGCCTTTCCTGCATGTGTATTTGTTTGCATGCTGATTGTTAAAGGGCCGGTGTGCCCAAAATTTAATTACGGAAATTTTCTTTACTCTCAACTAAGTTGATGGAGGATCTGATGACATTTTCTAATAATAAGTCATGGCCTTGGAGTTTTGTGGTTACAAAAATTCAAAAACAAATGCCAATGAAAAAGAGGTTTGTTGTGTCCTGGTACCGAAATAAGAAAAAAATACAACTGAAGGAAAGTGTGTCTTCATGCTATTTGTGTGTCAAGTGTAGCAGTTCATTCTGAGTCAAACTGGCAACACCAACGCCATGTTTCACTGTGGTTTTGTTTTTGTGTTTTCAGTGTGGATTCCTAGACAAGAACACAGCCATTTGCCTCTGGCAAGAACTCCATGACAGGCTGCTCCAGCAGCAGTGAATATTTTGTGTCTTCAGCTCTGAGACGCTGAGACTAAGTGGACTGTTGCGTCTTTCAGACTCTTGGATGTGACGTGGACATGAGTGTTTTTTTTTTTTTTTTGCTTGTTTGTTTTGCTTTGAGCGCACATTCACCAGACTTCTGTTATATTGGCATTGGGTGGAATGCTCTCCTGTGTCTGTTTACTTCCAGATTGGATATATGAATTGGGAAGCATCACCAGCACAAGGTTGAGTTTATATGGGCGACATTTCAATCCTAGGTTTGCAATTTATTTAATCCCTCATGGTGCAACTGTATACATTTTTTGGCACTATTGTAATTAACCACTATTTTTTTTTTTAATGACCTCTGTCTGTGCTTGACATAATGTTAAAAAATCTACTGCACCTTGAGTGTTGTCATACTGGATACTGGATCATGCTGGAACTTTTCTACATTTGACTTGATAATAATATTGTTGTTGGCAATATTTTTGTCACAATATTGAAAAAAAAAAAATCCATCACTGTATAAATTATAGTCCCAGCCATGCTTCAAATCAGCCTGTCCTCACACTTGCCTGACAATGACAATGATAAAGACTTTCAGGCCTTTCAGTGTTGCTGCAGGATGCACAGCGATATGTCTGCACTTCACTTTAGAAAAATATTGTTTACTTGAAAGGGAAGGAACACGTCGAGGTGGGAAATGTATCTTTGTGCGGAATCCCTATCTTTTATGTTCACATGACAGCATGGAGGCTGGAGTCTTTATGTTCTTTCCAGATGAAGAGGTGCTGTTCATCATTTCTCAGAGTGAAGGATTCACTGAACTGTTGACTATATTGAAGGAGAGACGTTTTGAATTTGGCTTCTCAGCCCGCCTCAATGGCAAATATATTTTGCAATCCACAAAGTGCACCTTTTTTTTTTTTCTAGTGTTGTCGGTGTGTATTGCTGACACATTCACCGCTCACTGAAGTGCTCTTAAGCTTTAAAAAGAACCCCACAGTTGAACTGTCTGGGGGTTTAACATATAAAACAGACTGGGCGTGCTGAATAGCAGATCTGCTAATAAGTGCATGACTGACTCCGACTGGGTTTTTGCAACACATTCCAAAACTAGCAATTGTACAATCACAGTAAATCAGTACTCAGAACTGGTAGCCTCCAAACAAAAGTGGTTTGTGCATAGTTTGTTTTTATGTGGTGTGACCACAAAATTAGTTGCCACTAGTTTAATACACCAGTGGAACAAAACAAGATAGTTTCCAATAATTGATTATTAACATAAACAATTAATCTCATCAATATCATTAATGTAATTATTCCCCGCAGGATTTTAGATTCACCCTTCTGTGCAGCTCAAGTTAGAAGTAAATTTTCAGTGACACTGGCTTTCAGTGGTAGAACATTAGGGGAAAACGAAAAACAAACTCACAGTGAGTCAGTGATTCTTTTCAAACCGTTTTGTGTCTAAAACTCCAGCAAACCCCCACGACCCTGGCTGCAGGAGAAAAGGAGGATCGTAATGAATGTATTTTGATGTCAGGCTTTGACAGAAGTGTTTGTGTGTTTGTTTATTTTTGTAAAAGTACCCCCCGTGCATGTGTCGAGACAAATGGCGAAGGCGTGAAACATCATCGGTTGAGAGCGCTGCGATCTTGAACCACCTGCTAATGGCCGTCACTGCACAGCACCTCGTCAGGGTATTTGCCTCTCATCACGATCGAGCTCATTAGATCACCAGTTACTCACCACTCGGAGCCAAACATGTAACATGCATTTGCTGCTGCAATAAACATTTCAATCGCGAGCTGTCTCACTGAAAAACACTTAATTATACTGGCATGATGAACTTCACATCGGGTTTTTTTTTTTAGCACCACTTCAGAAGAAGACAATTTAGGGCAATCATATTATATGACCACCCTCTCAGTTGGGGGGGATTTCACACTCTGCTGATTCACATTATGAGTAGGTGGAACCTTCAGTGCTGTGCATATTTCAGTAATGAATAGCAACGCGAAAGCCTCTTAAGAAGTACTTGTGATCATGGTTTACTTTTGGGGATGAAGGATGGGTCTGTTCAGGGACAAAACACGCAGAAAAATATGCTGTCTTCTTTTATGCGCACACATGTCGTCATCACATCTGCACACATTGATAATGTAAGAGTCCAGATGGTTGATTCTTTTTTTTTTAAAGAGATTGATTAAACGAATTATGAGTTTCAAAAATAGCAGTAAAATGTACAAAAATGTGGCTACCATCAAGCTAGTCGTTACTCTAGTACTGTGTTGTGGCACACAAAGTGCCATATTAAATTCTGTGATGTTGGTTGATGATGTGTTGCTGAATTCAATGCATGCCAAGCAAACTTTTCTTCTTGAGCAAGTTGCTAAGATTTGGAAAAGACTGTTTTGGCAACACTTTGTCTCACAAAAACCAAATGACAAAGCAATAATGCACCGTTATATCTAGAACCACATTCGGTAGATATCTATAATGCCAATGTTCTGTTATGCCACTGGAACGGTTTTATTCAGGGTGTGAAGTTCACACTCAACTACTTTAAATGTACTGTATATGAATGTTACACTTTACGACACATTTATGCATATTTTTCAGACAGTAAAGTGAGTGCTTGTACACTCAAAATAGCAATAAGTAACTCAGCAGCCGCTTTATTTGGCAAAATGTTCCATTGCAAACAAAGTTTGACACAAATACAAGGTTACAGCAAGAATCAGAATGGGGAAGAAAGGCATTGTTGTGGTTTTGAACGCAGCATGGTTGTTTGTTCTAGTCGGGCTGATCTTAGTATTTCAAATGCAAATGTTTTGCTTTTATCCTATTCCCCCCAAAAAATCAATGTACCTTTGGTGCACTGAGCTGATGTGACAAACATTCAAAGGTTTGGGCCCCACACATCTAATCCTGGTGTAGTGGGTGTGTCCTACTTTAGGAGGCTGGTAAAGGCTTCAAGCTGTCTGAGCATTTTTAAAGGTGAACAGCCTCCACTAAAGGCACCTTCAACACACTGTCACTTGTCTTTGCAAAGCATGACACCTTGATAATCCCGATCTGATAATGATGCTGAACACCCCCCCCCCCCCACCACCCCCCCTCATCCTCCTCCCCCAGCCCACCTCTCTGTGTCTCTCTCTCTGTCCCTCTGTCTGTCTTTATTACTGCAACATTGAAGCTGCTTGTGTACCTGTGGCCACTGGCCAAGAGGACACAAGAGTGTGTTTGTTTGTAATATATGCAGGAATATGTAATTACTATTGGGGCATTTGGAGTGGATTCCGATGCTGGCGCCTTTTGAAAACATAATGTAAATTAAAATTGCTTGTGTTCCATTGTGTTTTGATGAAGTCTCAGAGACAATCCTGGCTTCGCTCCTATGTTCTGTAGAAAAGCTGTATTTTTTATTGACCATGAGCCAGAAATGAAATTACAGGGCCCTCAAGGTATTGTTCGTAGACCCAGCTGTAGCCCTGTTGTACACATTTTGTGCCTAGAAAAGTATATATATACATATATAAACCAGCGTGTTCCATGGTTTTAAAAGAGTTTTCAAAGACAGTTGCAGTGTCATGCACACACACACACTCATGCACACAGGAAATATGAATAATTGATGCCTCTTTGTCTGCTACTGCTCCTTTTCCCTTCTTTCACCATTCATCATGCTCGGCAATCTTCCGTGGCTGCTGACAGCTTTGAGGAATCAAGGTTCTCAACATTGTATTTGTTCTCGCCTTTCTCATTAAAGGTCACGCCGTTTTTTGGAGCACAAAGTACGACTCATTTTCCCCCAGTGGGAGCGAAGCCCTCTCAAATCTTCTGCGAGAATTTTTTTTTTCCTTCTCCCCCGCCCCTCCCCCTGCCCCTCCCCCTCTGTGGATAACATCATCAGGCGGCTTTTTCATGCAGCTGGAGCCGTGACAGAACATGAATCATTCATGCAATAACAGCTGCGCGCGTGTGTGTCGGCAGCCGTGTCGAGGCATGTGCAACCACTCGTACACGCGGAGCCTTTTGTCTTAACAACCATCATGATGAGGCAAAGATGATGGTTGATCTTTCCCAATTGTTTAATGACCGTGCGTGAGTCTGACTGAAGCATTTTGAATACGCGCGTTCTCGTCAGTGCCGTCGCCGTTTGCGCCGATCCGTCAAATATGGCCACGTCGCACGCACGGCGCGTGGCATTTCATTTATGCCGGTGCTGAAGTGCACGCGGCGGCTGATGGAGTGCCTGGTTCTGTGGTGCAGCCACAATCACCTGAGGCTCGTAATGAACAAAAATCAAAAAGCTCGTGGCGGACTCAGAGCTTCAAATATAGATGCGCCAGCAAAGAAACTCTAAATTATAAAACGTGGATTCTTCAATCGCGCGTTCGATCCCCGCAGCAAAGACAGCCCAGTTTTGCGTGAGGTTTGCTGGAACTGAGCGGGTGAAGTGCCTCAGTGGGACGGTTCACCCAATATTCACATTTGTCCCTCAACAGTATGCTGTTGGTGGCGCTGATGGCGTTTTATCGTCCACACAACCCTTCTGGAGTTTCATGGAGGGAACGAATTCCACCCAAAGGGAGCCTAACGTGGCCAGTGACTGCAGCATGGGAAAAGAACTACAGATGAGTTGCGCTAATGTCGCCATTTCAACCTTCATGACACGTGGATCTACCATGCAAGGAGTACATGGATGTGATTTTTTATCTTATGGTTTTTAATGGAGTTCGTGTCCTTGAAAGATTTCCTTTGGAATGGAAATAATACCTTTCACAGCATCCAACTCCACAACAAGTTTTTTTTTATTTTTTTTATTGTGACATAACATCACAATGGTACGTGACAGTGGAGAGAATAGTACATTTAAATATCTATCTATACATTGTTTGATTTCTTATTTTCCCCGTTGCAATTGTCGCTCCTTATGTCTTCCCACTCTGATTGGTTTCACCTGTGCCTCCTTTACCCAGATTGGCTTTGTTGCTTCCAGATTCCCACCTGTGTAGGACCGGCTTTGTTTGCTTGATTTCATAACTGTGCCTGTTTGCTGCCAGTTCGGTTTGCATGATTCCTGACTTCATGACTTTCTCCTTGATTAAAGAGCCTGTTTTGTGGATTTGGATTTTTCCCTCTTTTGTTTTACTCCTGGGTCCATATTATTTATTTAATTATTAATTGAAACATTTGAGGAACGGACTTAAATCAAGTTAGATACATTGGCGTGACCACGGAAGTGATATGAGGTAATGGTCACTAATTTCACCAGATTTGTTGAAGCACTGTCCTTGTGCATAAGCAACTGTGGATATACAGTTCAGACTGATGACATGGAAAACATTTGAAAAATGCCAAAATGTTTAACAAACCATAATTTACATAACGCAAGAGCAAAGTTGCTCAAAGCTGAGCAAAGTGTCCACATGTCCTCTCACAATTCATTCCAAACATGATTTCATGTGCAAATGTATTTATTTCTTCCTGTATGAGTGTCAATACAACATTTGTGGTGATTAGGCTTCTTCCAGGTGACCGTGCAGACATGCCAAAGTAGACCTGAACTGCTCTTGTAGAAGCAAGTGTAGTGAGAGGAGTTAGACGAGGGAACAGCGGTGCCACACTTGACCTCTGAAAGCTCATTTTGCCTGGAGGTAAGATACGCCTGAATTCATTCTGTAATGCATATTTCCAGAATAAAAGGTATGGAAGCCTTAGAATCTGCAAGTGTGCAGATGTAACGGCGGGCATGTGCTGTTTCCATCGCACATGAAATCCCATTAGCACATGATTCTTGTTGATGTTTGCCACAAGCTTATCTTGCCGTCACACTCCTAACAACTTTGAATGCTGAGAAAATAAGCTGCTGGGTGTTGCAAGGGTGGCCAGGATGCTCACAAATATGCCACCTCCTCAGAAACTGCAATTAAAAGACAATAAAATTACAACTTTGTTGATGCAGTAGAAACTGTTTAGGCATCAATGTGTTGGATGATTGCACTCTCACAAACAATTATTTTATGCTGTGCTAAGATAATGTTTCACAGCCTAATAATTTGGATGCAAGAAAACGTGCCGTAATGTTAAATTGCCTAACAGCAAATAAATACCATCATCCACTAATCCTAAGGATAAAAACAAAAACTCAATTTCTGTGGAAATCCTTTGCTATTTGCTGTCTATGGATCATTTTCGGTGGCGCAGTGGTTAGCGCTGCCGCCTCACAGCAAGAAGGTCGTGTGGAGTTTGCATGTTCTCCCTGTGTCAGCGTGGGTTCTCTCCGGGTTCTCCGGCTTCATCCCACAGTCCAAAAACATGCATGTGAGGTCAATTGAACACTGTAAATTGTCTGTAGGTGTGCATGTTTAGTGTGAATAGTTGTTTGTTTCTATGCGGCCCTGCGATGAACTGGCGACTTGTCCAGGGTGTACCCTGCCTTCGCCCTAAGACAGCTGGGATAGGCTCCAGCAGACCCCCGTGACCATGAATAGGAATATGCGGGTATAGAAGACGGATGGATGGATGGATGGATCATTTTCAGGTGACAAGAAGGGCACACAATTTCAAACTGATGCACACTTCCTAGTGGTTAAGTCTTCAAAATGAGACTACAATAAATAGTATTTTAGCTTCCCTTCCAGTATATCTTTATTCACTGCAATTTTGTTTTGCACTGAAGTATGCAACTTTAATATTTCTTGATGATTTCTCCCTGTTTTTCCACGGACAGCTGAGGATTTAGAAAAATATAATAGTAATAAGCAATAAAGCTAAAATAATAGGATAATACAAAGTATACAGTTCAAAGTACACTTACATTTACTTGTTGCATTTCCTCCTGACAGAGAAGGACTAAGCTAAAGACACTGGTGCTTAGTGACTATAATGGTCAGTGTTACGACATATAGGTTGCAAATGTGTCCCAGACTTGCAGTTTTGTTTTCCAGGTACCTCCGTTTTCCTGCACCTGACAGGTGATCTGAGTACTGTTGCTACGAGAAACGGGAAATTAATGAGCCTGCGCTGTCGCGGCTCACAGAGCCTTATGGCCTCCAGCCCACGTGCGAGTCACATGACTTTCAGCAATCAATAGCACCGTTGCCAGAGGTCAAGCAGCGCTATGCCACACAAGGGATATTATGGTGAGTTGCTTGATGCTGTATAAATGTATTTGATCAATTGATCAATTGTTCAATTAAATTTTACAGTATTTTAGTTATTGCCTGTGATGCAGATTTAGTTTAATACTTTTATATTATATTTCTGTTTATTTCATACATTATTGTGACTCTTTACATCTTGATAGAAAATAAAAACTTTGCAGTCAGGGAATTTGCAGGGGATTTGAAGGCTGTGAACTCCACAGCCAATTAATTTATGTTTTCTTTTCACAGTTTCCCTGTGTTGTTTTCTGATGGCAGCAGGCGATTATAATGCAGTCTTTGGGGCAGGGCTAATTCGTCATCCTGTCATCATGGTGGTGGAAGGGCAGACCCGACACATGCTCGCTACTGCCCCCAAGACATTTGGTGGCACTACAAGATAGGGCGCTCTGGCGTTGAACATTTCACAAACTGCAGCTGTAGTACAGCAGTTGCAAAAAAATATATATATATATATATATATATATATATATATATATATATATATATATATATATATATATATATATTTACTCATTTTAGATTTGCCAGGTTTATTGTTTTATATTTGGATGACAAAAAAGACAAAGATCATCTCCACTGGACATCCATTTGAAAAGATTTATATTAAACTCCTGATCCTAGTCATCTTTCCTTGTTGACGATTCCATTCTTGGCTAAAATTAATACAGAGTTTTAATTTATTTTTACATTAGAGTTGCCAAGACACCTGCCCCGCTGAAATCCATCACAGCTGTCTTAGAGTGAAGCAACTAAAGACAATTTAAAGTTGCCAATTAGCCTGAAGTGCACGACTCAGGACGCGGAAGGAAGCTGGAAGAGCCGGTGAGAAGTGCCGAGTCGACAGTGAAAGACCCGGGGCAGAAGCGAATCCACAGCCTTCAATGCGTGAGGTAAAGTCTTAGCCCCGCCCCTCTTCTGCACCGACCATTTTTATTTATTTTTGGTCCGCCACTCCTTGGGTGTTTTGGGCCTGGTGTGCAGCCAGATTCAACAGAAAAAAACAGACAAAAAAACTTGACAGCTCAAATGTGATTAAGTGGAATAATTTAGAGGGGCACGTTTTATGTAAGAACCCCTTTGATCAGCAACCAAACACCAGTAGACATCACAGCAACCCGGAATGTGTGATGTCAGTGAATTTGTCAGTCTTGTAAACAACATGAAGCCTCTTTGACCACAACAATATATGACTTGCAAATTCCATTTTTACAGCCTCAGTATCACAGATATAATTTTATGTATCACCATAAGGAATCATCCAGGCTATTCATTGAAATGTAATCACGGGCTCTTGTGCTCTGAATTTCAAAGACGTTTGAAAAATGTCCATCTGATTGTCATAATGGAAAGCCAATTTGGATGGAGGGCGAGCACTTTCAGTTATATCATGGACAGATGACAGATTGTCTTGATGTGAGGGTAATGATGATGAGCAAGATGAATACTGGTGCGATTATATCTCATCTTAAAAAGGATGTGCCCGGACAACTTGGCATAACCGGGTGGAAGATTCACATTTTCAGAAGAAAACAAAGGCCACTCATGACCCTGATCTGATGAGTGTGAACATGTTTCAGGTTGAGATAAAAGACGAGGGCTTTACCTTGTAATACCCTTAATACTTAGGGCTCAGCTATATATCAATTTACTGAGCTAGATAATCTAAAATGTTCCAGAGCTGTCTCTGTGATACATTTTCAGGCCTTAATTATATGCATACACCATACGTTTTCCGTCTTCTTGCCACCTTCCCACTTGAAAGGATTGACGATTAAAAATATATCGGTTCTCACGATGAAAAGTCAAACCTTTAAAGGGAGGGTTCAACAATTTGGCAAATCCCTCTCATGCTATAATCCATGTAATCTTATGAGAAGGTACATTAACTTGAATTATCAACACATGCTGTTTTGAGATCTAGGAGGCAGAGACACAAACTGCTCAGTGAATGAAAAAAACTCTACTCTTCCTCAAAACTTAATCACTCATCAAATACACAATCCTGCAACTCCAAAACACCAAGTAAATATTTATGGCACTGTCTTAGGTGGCACTGTGACTCACAATTAAGGGAAATGTATCTATTAATATAACAATATGGATTATGGCTATAGTTGAATTTGCTAAACAAAACAAAAAAAAAAGAGTTGAACTATCGGTTTAACCTTGCAAGCCAGACCACAAACTGGTGTTAGACTGTTTCCAGGAACTAGTTATGGCCAGAAATGAAAGCTTTTGGTTGGGTGGCACTTGTGGTGGGTTTGTTACATACAAGTTTATAGAACAATACAGGCCTATATGTAGTTTTCTTGTGTGGTTCATTTTCCACATTAAGACGTTATACTTCTTGTACATATATTAGAATAATTTTCTCCCACATGATTGTAGGTGGAATGGGTAATTTTCCTATTTAAATAGTTTTTCAAAGTAAGAACAGAGCTGTGCACTGTTTTTTGAACAAAAGAAAGCTATTTCCTTCCCTCAAGTTATATCTGTTTGACTTGCAAACAATTTCAGACTGACTCTGGCTGGCATTTCAACCAAAAAAAAGAAACAGACTACCCTTTTTTTACCCAGGGACATTATGTCACAGCATAGAGATTTAAATAATCTTAAAAACTGTCCTTCTCTTAAGCAATTCAAATGAGGGTTTTCACATTCTTTCCTGCAACTGTCCTTTGCATTCTCACCCGAGAGAACCAAGAGACAAGAACTAAATGTTATTATCCATCCCTAAAGTGCAGTAGGTTCAGCAGGTTGAGAGAGAGAGAGAGAGAGAGAGAGAGAGAGAGAGAGAGAGAGAGAGAGAGAGAGAGAGAGAGAGAGAGAGAGAGAGAGAGAGAGAGAGAGAGAGAGAGAGAGAGAGAGAGAGAGAGAGAGAGAGAAATCCAGTTGAGGGACATTTTGTGATTGCTGTCCCTGTGGTGCCTTTCTCTGGGTGGAGAGAGGTAGGGAAGGGGCCCAGCTGGAGGCTGTTGTGGAATGTGTTCTGGAGCAGATGGGATTGTTACGTGAGTCAAGTCTAGGAACTGCACTTGCCACTTTGGCGTGCTTGCATGCAATAGTAAATTCATGGCCTGTCCTGTGTACTGTTGTGCACACACACTGTCTGCTGAGAGTCAGGAGATTGTGAAACTTTGCAGGCACATGATGGCCTACGTCGGAGGACTGCTTAACACCGTTTGCCTTCATCTGAACATAATGGGGTAGTTGACAAGTTCCCATATTCAAAGATAGGTTATTCCCAATGTAGCTTTGCTCCAGATGGATCAGGTCAGTGAACTAGATAGTGAAAAGCTGTTATACAACTCCACTGTAACCTCCAAGCCACTGCTCCCTGTTTGATAAATGCATAGTGGCTCAGTGATATGTAGTGTTAGTCTGCAGCCGTGCACACACAGTGACAGCAAATGAGTGGCAATGAGGGACAGTGATACTGGAAATTGATAGGTAATATTAACTTAATGATTTTGATCTTAGTGAGTTTTCCGTCCAGCTCAAACCTCCATGTTTCAGCAAGATGATGTCCCTTGCAGCACACAGATAGATAGATAGATAGATAGATAGATAGATGGATAGATGGATAGATAGATAGATACCTCATTCATTCCCGGGGGAAATTAACATAATTCATTTGTTAATAGCAGATCATGTAAAATCATAAAATATAAATTAAATATCAGTCTATTGGGTGTCTCTGATCAATGAGTAATTATTAATAATGAAACACTATAATGCCTTTCCTTTTTGTGCATATGAAGATGTAAAGGCTGCCTGGTTCCACATGCAGAGCTGCACACCTCTCGTCTCATCTCTATAGACTCTATAGACTTGAATAGGAGACAGTGATTAATGCCTCTCTTCCCTGCTGCATGCCATCAAAGGTCCACCTAATTTAGCTGCGTCTTTTTGACATGTTGGCTGGAATGCAGCGTAATCCAATTTTGGTGGGAGACAGAGCTTCTCCAAGGCTTTCGGTGATTGCCCACTCATTTCAGACTAATTGTGCAAAAGTTTCACAGACTGAGGTCGAGAATAACTCTGGATGTCTCCCCTCTGAGCCTGCCTTCGGAAGTGGTGTGCTGAAGAATGAGTAATGGAGATGGCTTACTGTCAGAATATTTAGCATTTAGAAATATGTTCATTCAGATTACTCCACATTGGTTGTTATAGTAAACTTGGAGACAATGTGATAGTAGAGATGATTCAAAGGATAAGGGGCCATGCTTTTCTGAATATTAAAATTTGATGTATGAGTAGTTTGTCCTGTGATGATAAAAATAATAATGTAAAAATAATGTTTTTCATGCGACTGTTAATGGAAAAGAAATCAACTGATGTTTCAGAAGTGCCATATTGGATGATACATTATGCTTTTTCAGAGGATTTAAATGGATTTGAGATATGAAGTCAGTTGGCGTGTCAGTTGCTGAGAACTTTCCAAATGCCCCTAAAATGCAATTGCCTTTACAGGTGAACTTCCCTTGACTTTCTCTGAACTTTTGGTTTTCCTGCTTTTCAGTGTCACTCTCTCTCTCTCTCTCTCTCTCTCTCTCTCTCTCTCTCTCTCTCTCTCTCTCTCTCTCTCTCTCTCTCTCTGTCTCTCTGTCTCTCTCTGTCTGTCTCTCTCTCTCTGTCGCTCTCTCTGTCTCTCTCTCGCTCTCTCTCTTTTTGGATATTCAAAAAACTTCAACTATAGTTTCTAATACTCCTTATCTTTTGACTTGTTCAGTCGTTAGTTTAGCTTCCCTTAATTCTAAAGATCTCTTGATGTTTTGCTGCTGAGTTTGCAACACTGGTTTGCCCTTATTTTCTTTGCTTTGTTTGACTCAAAATCAATAAATATGTTTTATCTGATTACTAAAATAAAAGACAATTATGATATTGCGTGACAAAGTTAGCGCGTAATGAACACATTGAGTAACAGTTGACAGACTCTGGGGTTGAGGAGCAAGGCGAGAGCCAGGAGGCCGGCGGATGGATCTCTGTCTGCAGTTAAGTACTGCACAGGACTTTCAAGTTGAAGATCAAGGGCCAGGAGCATGAAACTCAAGATTAAATTCAGCAATCTGTGTTCCAACATTGGACTACTTATGGTCATATGGCCTGAGCTGCGGGGTAGCCGAACATTTTGCCACTATTATACGTGTTCGAGCACCCTCAGGGTAAAGCTGTGGCGCTTAGATAACTAAAGCTGAAAAATAGATCACCTTTCCCCCAGGCCACAGGGTGGCTTTACTGGAGCAACAACCGTTTCAGAGTCCAGGAGTACAACCTCTTGGCTTGTGTAACCTGCAGAAACCAAACAGGTCTTGCAGGCAAAGCTGGAGGATGTGTATTATTAATTATTAAATGCCCTGCCTGCCTCATAGCGTAGTGTCAGATCCAACATGGTGTTCATTACTGAGATTTTAAGGTCATCCATCTATCAGTTTATGCCTCTAACTAGAGGTTTTAGCCTGGCTGTTTTATGGGGTAATACTCCTTTTGGGTTACATGGAAAGGTTGCACAGAAGCCCTGCTGATGTTTTTTCCAAAAATATTCAAACATATGTCCAAACCCAAGTGATTTTTCTTTTCTTTCATCTTTAAGATCATTAGTTGCAATAGGGGTTGGCGGGGTGAACTACAGAAACTGTTTTAAGATGACATTTCATTAACATGAACATTTTTTTTTTTGTTATAGTATCTCAGAGAAAAGGGATATTGAATGAATTTGGGTGCATTTAGGACAAATGTAAGCTGATCACTTATAAGCTGAAAATGCAAACACGGTCCCTCCAAAGCCAGACTGAGGAATATCCCCTTAATTTTTATTTATGTATTTATTTTTACCAAACATGCAGGGATCCCCAAACATTTTTTTCTTAACATTTTTTGTTCAGGACAGAAAACTATAACTCACGGTTTTTCAGTAGTAAGCAGGATAGGACCTTGCCGTTTCGCTGTCAAAAAAACATGCCCCTGTTATCCTGCAGCTCATCGTTTTTTCCACACTTCCGGCACCAGCTGAGTGCAGCGCTGCTTGAGTTTGACAGTTTTTGCATGGGACCTTTTCTACAATGAGAGAGGGAAGAGCCACAAAAACCTTGCAAGAAAAAAAAATCAAAACAAAATCAAAACGGAAACTAGCGAATCAAACAGTAGAAACAAATTAAAAAGCCCTAATGGGTGAAAATGATTGTGATAAGTTCAGAGAAGGGCCCACAACTCATGAACCTCAATACTTATTATACCTTACTATACTTACTGACCACCAAGCCCACAACGCCATATCAATAGTAAATGTACCAGTAAATTGAAACTTATATAATTATTCTGATTATGTAAACCTTTTTGATGAATTACAAACTTATATTTTCTAATAACAATATCAGTTAATACGAAACATGACAGTTTGGTGCGTGTGTGTGCGTGTTACTTTAAAGCGAAGCGCATCCTCTTGGCGAGAGCTGCGCATGCGCCGGCGGAGAGAGCTCTCCTGATTTGACGAGCCCAGGATGTGCCTCACGATCCACTACATCGCAAGTCTCTCCGCCACTAGCGCACCATCCTCTGCACCTGCCCACTTCTGAGGTTTCGGTTCGGAGCGCTGGGAGGGGTCACCACTTCGCAGCGAAGCCAAAGGAGGAGGAGGCATTTCCGAGACGGCGACAAGAAGCGCGTTACAGCCTCACATTCAGCACCAGGGCATCGAGGAAAGCGTCCGGATCGAGAGCATCTCGCAGTGTTCGCCGAGGAGGACATCATCTTTTGGGAATTACTCAGTGAAAGCCAGCGCTGGAGCCAGTGTGAAAGACCGGCAAGAGGTGTCATCTTCAACGGTTTAGAGGTGCGTCGCCTTTGCGTGTCTCTCCGCGGATCATGCCTCGGCTCGGCTAGTCACACTGGTAGCAGCCACACTTGCTGCACTGATTGACCCGCCGCGCTGCTAACGCTAGCTCAAGGCGAGGTCCGCCTCTCCATTCATCATTGTGTTGAAGCTACTTTGACTGGGGCACATTTATCCTCCCCGCCAAAAATAAAAAAAAATATCCCACAGTGATTTAACATATTTATTCTTATTCTTATTCTTATTCTTATTATTGTTTACCCCTCCCGGACTGCCACGCCATTTTAACAGTGGAGGCTGCAGCTCCTCCTGTTTAGTGCGTGCTGCCGACCTGCTAACGCTGTCTAGACCGCACTCCGAGCACCGCTATCCAGTCAGCCCGGTGCTGAAAGCCTGGTCTGCTGCTGCTGCTGCTGCTGCTGCTTGTTGTGGTGGGGACAAGCTAGGCTGCTATGCTAGACAGGAGCTAGGGCTGAAGCTAAGTGACACCGGCTGGCCACTTTGAGGCTCGAACTGTAATTCACGTCCGCCTTCAGGTCACTTAGGCTCCATTTAGAAATAATTCGATTTCGGATGAAGTCAGCGCTGCGTGCTTGGATTCTCCTCCCTTTTCCGCCGTGCGTTTGAAGGGTTTTTACGTATCTTTTGTCCGGGGCAAGTAGTCCTCCCCTTTGTTTATTTATTTTTTTTTTAAACTCCTGCGTGCGTTCAGGGAAATTGTCAGAAAGTCCTTATGGCTTTTCACGCCGAACGTTTTTGACACTTTGCGTTTTATTTACGCGTGAAAAAAAAAACAATCAGCCGTCGGCTCTAAATTGTCAATAATGTCAAGATTCCACCAGCTGTTTTCAAACAATGAGAACAATTTCAGGAATGGACAGTGACAACACAGCTGACTCAGCCCGTTCACGTCGCGGTGTACACAGCCTCATCTCCCCCAATCCGATCGCAGCTCCTGTAACCTCTCACACGCTGCACTCACTTGCACTAATTTTGATTTCTCCCCCTTCAACCATTTAACGTGCGTGTGCGGTGTTCTAATAGGGTTACGTTCAGACCGAGAGAACCCTGTGCCACACAGCAGTCGGAGCGTAGCGCTGTGACCTTATGATGGTTTGCCACATTCCCTTCCTGTAACCGGATATATGGAATCTCAGAAGAAGTCTCGAGGGGTGCCAGAGCGGCTGTATTTAGACTTGACCGTTATGTTCAGACTCACTGTCAAGCCTGACCACGTCCACTCTGGTGACGAGTCTCATGGAATCAGCCTGGAGACGGATGAGTCAGAAATATGTTGAGTGCAGAGTGCAATGAAAAGTTAAGTCAGGAGAGAGTAGGGATTGTCTTTCCATGACAATTGCTCAAATGGTTTGCACAAGCGTCAGTGAACTAGTTTCACCTCGGTTTACGTCTGACAGAGCTGTCTGCTGGGAAACATCTAGTAAGATGACAAAAAACACGACCAGAGTTAGATCAAGTCTCTCTATGTGTGTTTATTTGATGCAAGCATTCATAAGTAGACTAAATCCATTTGCATAAGTGTAATTTCATTGTGGATATATACATGCTCAACAGTTTGGTTTAAAATTAGTTATTGAAGTCATCATTTTGAAGGGGTTCCTTTCAGCTCCGACATGCCATTTGTGATGAAATAAAGCAAAGAAAGTGAGAGAGCCCTGTTTATTCAGTACTTGTCATTTCTTCCCTGCAATTTCAGGCCTTTTGTGGAATCAAGCCTTCCTCTGTGGCTGCTGATAAGGGAGAAGCTGTAATTCTAAGGCTAAATCAATGGCAGCGAGGAGTGCCTTGTGTTTTCCGTCTCCAGGGAGAGGAAGCAGTATTGGCTGAGCACCATGCAACCCCCTGTTGTTGCACTGACGCAATGCTTTGAGGTAGCCATGGTTCCCCCCTCCACCACTAACATGAGCTGGATTGCTCCTCGTCAGCCCTGAGTCTCGCACAAACGTTTTGGTCCTCCTTAAGGAGATGAAAAATGAGGTAGTTCAGGGGACACTCAACAATCGATAGGAGCGCTTCTCTCTACCATATCAATTTTAACTCCCGTCTCCCCAGGGTGCATGCTAAAGCTGGAAGGGAAAAAAAAATCAGCATGCTAGAGGTGAAAGTTGTATTTCGTCTTCTTTAGGACCTGGGTCCCCGTTTAACTGTGTCACAAACATTAAGTGCTTCTTCAGAAGTTTGTCCTGGATGTTTTGTAACTTGCCACATATTTTGAGTGCGTTTGTCAAGAGGTGCTTCAGGGAGTTCTGTTTTCTATCCTTGCCAAAAGAAATTGCATACCTGGGAAATAGATTTGAACACATTGAGCCATTTCCGTCCATTCCAAGTTGCATTTGTTTGTGTTCTGTATTAAATCTCCTCTTCAGTCTCCGCACGTATTGTGGGCTACTTAGAACAACAGCTGCTGCCAATTGCTAGTTTCTCTGTAACTTTATTTAACATTGAGTCATTTTGGAGTTTGTTCACGTGCACTTCTTCTTAGAATACACAAACATTTCCATTTTCATTTAGTCCCTTTTTTATACACATTTCCAGACTTTGCATCAAGCTTTTTCCCTCCACATCTTGGTTTGCATATGGCAATCATGTATGGTTTGTTGTGAAGGGGAACTGGAAAACCTGGTTAGCCCACTCAACCTCTTGTAATTAGAGAGTAGATTTGATTGCCCTCATGGATCTGCAGCTGCCGCCCCTGTTGCTAATTGCTGATATGGCGCTACCCCACGTCGGACAGTAAAGACAAAAATAAGGTTGGCGCTTTGTTTCATAGGGGACACTGAAGTCGATGATCCAGCAGTGCCTGAAAGTATTGTGTCAGCAGGAGCCCAGTGCAACTGGAGCGACTTCTCTTAAGTTCATTTTCATGTTCGCTGGTCCGTTACAGCCACACCCACAGCCCTTAGTGAGTCTTAGTCATAGTTTACATTGTCTGGGGCCCGGCTTCTTTCTCCATATCATTGAAAACAAAAATCAACCCAGTCGCTTCTCGATATTTGTTTCCCTATCGGGACGGAGCCCGCAAAGCACCACCAGCCCGAAGGGAAAAGGCTGACGTTTTGTCTAACTCCATTGAAGCTAATCTAATTTAAATAAATAAAAAGCGCAAAAGTATGCGCGGACCCTTGTGTCATCACAGCATGGTCTGTGTGAAAAGGTTTTAATTAAACTTTAATATCTTAAGCAGCTCAGATCTTATATTCAGGTTGGAGCTGAATTTTTCAAAAGCGCCTCAGAGTTGTGCTGTGCATATAAGCCGATGACGTCTGCGGAGAGATCAGCGCACACTTTTATAAGTGTGGGCTGGACTTAGAATTGATGTGGACAGCTTGATGATGTGGTGGGCAGGTCTCACGCACTCTGATATGGTGCTGCGGCTGCTCTGATCCACTGCATAAGTTGCTGAAGAAGGAAAAAAGCATTGTCAGCATTCTGTGATTTGATTAGAATGTATGACCTCTTGTATGTAACTCTTACTTTTCGACATTTCCTATAGGAAGTTGGTTACTAGTTGATCCTGTTGTAGTTTGCCTTTTCTCTTATCCCCCTTTCTGTCTTTTGTGACAATAAATTGGCTCCAGCGCTGTGGCTGTAATATTCTTCAGAATGCTCGTTCAAAGGCTTCATTGAAACTCAACCTGTGCCTCTGCCTAACTCTTCACTTTATGAGGCATATTAATGGCATTTTAGTTGGGTGTACCATAACTGTTGTGTTATGAAATAGGGCTGTTTTAGTGAAACTAATTCAGCGGTCTAAATGTGCCGTTAGCCATATGCTTGGCTGCATCCTGGCACTTGTTGAGTGAAAGTTAGTGTTAAGCAGATTTTGCTGAGGCGGGTTGAGTTTGCAGACTCGTGCTACACCTTTTTCACTGAGACACATTCGTACATGTGGCCAGAAATACATCCTCACTGGTTTTAATATGCATGAGAGAGAGAGAGAGAGAGAGAGAGAGAGAGAGAGAGAGAGAGAGAGAGAGAGAGAGAGAGAGAGAGAGAGAGAGAGAGAGAGAGAGAGAGAGAGAGAGAGAGAGAGAGAGAGAGAGAGAGAGAGAGATTTTTTTTTCCCTTTGTCTCTTTTTGTTGCAGAAAATACAGGATCTTAGCACCTATTTGCCATAGCAACAGTGGAAGTTTCCCAACGTTTGAGATGGGATTTGCTTTTCAGGACCATTGTCCAGGTGATGATATATGACAACAAATTAGCATGGCAGTTTGTTTTTTATCAATGTTTTACCTATGGATTATAAATGAGTACAAGACATTGGGTTTATTTTGATATCCGTCTGGAAAACAAAGAGTTACAAGCTGGCAAATTTCCTGGTATGACGCGCTTTCACTTGCGTTCATTTGTGCAGGGAAGTAATTAAAACTGGTGCGAAAAGCGATGGTAACCACTCGAGATGGGGCAAAACATTA
This sequence comes from Thamnaconus septentrionalis, assembly GCA_009823395.1. Lineage (NCBI taxonomy): Eukaryota > Metazoa > Chordata > Actinopteri > Tetraodontiformes > Monacanthidae > Thamnaconus > Thamnaconus septentrionalis. The sequence goes on along the minus strand of CM020501.1, from coordinate 6,016,549 downwards.
CATGACACAAAGCCGAGCTAGTGCATTGTTTTCCTTCACATTAGCTCACTGAGTGCAATGGACCCCCGGTCTTGTTAATGCTGCAGATTAAGTTTTGATACATTTTTAATGAATTTATTCTCTGCAAACCAACACATTCATCAGATAACGCAGATCATCAAACAAAATTGTTGAAATACTCAGAATTGCTGTCGGATTGATTGTGTCACTTCCTATATAGCTACATATTGTGTACTTGCAGCGTAGCTTTCAATTTTCTCTTTGGTGTTTTTGGATGGGGGAGAAAAAAAAATGCTACCAAAAAATACTTTTCCAAGCCTCTCACCAAAACCGCTGTATTTTTACATTTGTGACTGTAAATGATCTGTTTTTCTGAGCGACAACCAGGCTTAGGCCAACATCAATGCATTTTTTCCTGGCTATAAGAAGCCAACACACCCATCTCAGTGTATTTTGCAATGACAGGGCACAATTAAATTGAAGAAGATATTGTTGGAGAAGGTGAGAAAAAGAAGGAGGAAACGTAGCCGAGCCAGACAACCAGACAAGTCCGTTCTTTTGAGAGGGTACAAAGTTGGCATCCAGTCTTTTGGTGGTGAACTATGCTAGCCAGGTGCATGGCTTAAATAGGAGGGATGTTGATCTCATTGTTATAAGTCAGTGAATAAAAAGCAATCATTTTGAAACTAGGCTTTTAAGGTATTAAAACTATGTACTGTTGCTTTGAGGTGGTTGTGGGGAGCTAGACTACAGACTCCAACTTCAATAATTATCAGTAAATGTGAAGGCCTACTTCAAAGTAATGTGAACAACACAGTGCCAAAGTTAGTGCATTTTTGTTTACGTGCACAACTTTTCACTTGATTGCTGTATAAATGTACAGACTTGAGTAGAAGGAATCCGTTTGAAGTCAAGGCGGCGTCGGCAGGCAAGAGATGCGTTTCTTTCCTCTTCTTTTTTCGACCCACATTATGAAGGCTCACTCAGAAAAGTGTGTGGGGACGGCAGTTATACGAATCAGTTTTACGTGATTCGCATGAAAGTGTGTACTGTTCACTCCTTTGTGGTGGCTTTATCTTGGTTTGACAAACAGCTGATGCCGGCTGTCGGCTGACGGCGACAGCTTTGTTGGATTCATGCTGACGCGACAACGTGCAACTAACAATTCTGCCTTTTCCGCCGCCTCTCCCATATGTGGGGGGTTGTCATGGTTGGAGTCATTCCTCTGGTAGTTGGAGTCATGTAAACGTTAGGCTTGTTGCATTTTATGGTCTCTCTCTGTTTGACTATAGACCAGGTTGACTCCAAACATTCCTACCAAGTGACAGACGAGCAATTAAATCAGACCCATCACAGCTCCCAACTCTTCCCTCCAGGAAAATAAAGTGACTTGATTTGGCTAGTGACGTTGTTGTGTTTCTAAAAACTAGTTTGTCACGATGCAGCCCGTCGGCTTAGACATAATGACGCATCACATAATTGATTCACTCTAACCCAGCTGATATAAACATTAATCAAGCTAGGGCTGCAACAAACAATTATTTTTGTTGTTGATAATTTCTTCTTCTTTTTTTTTTCTGATTAGTCACGATTAGTCACGATTATCTTCTTTATTTTCACCACCTATTTTGGACTTCTGTTTAACCTAAGTTGCTTAAATCTTCACACCTTTGTTGTACTGTTGTCCTCTGACGGCATAGTATTTGCAGGAGCTGTAACTCACTAATTACTGCTGTAATGTACGCTTTTACCTCCGTGAACTATCGCTCGCTTAGCAATCTTGTGCCATGATTTTACAAAAAAACAAACGAAAACAATTTACCTGCGTCATGAGTTAACCAAAAAGCATGTCATTTAAAACATAACTACGGAGTATCTATCCTCCACGTTATCTGTGAACTCCTCTCTGCGGTGTGTGACAATACAGCGACTCTGGAGTGTCAGAGTTTTTGAGGTGTTTGCGCATCGCCAGAGTGCTGCCATGGAATGCTAGGTGAGCTTCACAGAGTTTGTACCTCACGTGTTTCACTGCTTCATTTTTATGAAATACTCCTGAACTTTAGAACCTTTGGGTTGGAGTTTTCGAGTATTTTTGGGATGTGATTTTATCATTCAGTCAATTTACAATGACAACACGACACGTCAACGCTTAAATTCTTTTCGTCAACAAATTTAGGTTGTAGACATAATCGATTGTGTCGACTAATCATTGCAGCCCTAAATCAAACTTTCCATCATTTCATTTTCCATTACTGACTTCCCCAAATTGTACTTTTAAATTATACACACCAAACACTCTAAATACATGTTTAATCTACTCAAAAAGGAATAATACAAAAATGAAAAAAGTGGTATCAGCTTACACTGGCAATTTTCTATATACCTCTCCACTAACTCTTTATGTTCGGTGGTTGAACAAGGTAGTGCATGTTCCAGTGACAGATTGCAGCTGTCCCAAACCCAAACCTAAAACACAGCCTGTGCTGTGCTCAGCAGTGCTGTGAGGCGTCCAGCCTCAATAGAAATAGTCATCTGGTGAATTTTACAGATGCAGCGTGTAGGCATCAATGAACAGTAGCTGACAATGTAGTCTAGCCAGCTGGACATAATTTATATGAAAACATCCAGTGTTGCTCTCGCTTGCACAATCATTGTCCCTCTGACCATGGAACGACAAAATTCTCCCGTTACTGGAAAGTTCTGTGCCACTATTGTTCTGTTTGTTTCCCCCATCCGCCATTGTGTTAGCTATTTTGATGCAATCTAAATCAAATGAGTGAAATGAATGCCCCGAGTGGCTAATATAGTTTCTGTTGGTTCCCTCATTCAGACCTCAAATCCCTTTCGTACCCACTACCTTTCACCCCCATCATGAGGCTTTGCTGGGACCAGTGGTGGGCCCCAGCTGAGCTCCTCCCACTCATTGTGTGAGCTCTGCCTTGGTGCATTAACTTCCCTATTGTTGGGCTCCTTTAGAGGACTCCTCATAGTGAGAATCCATACATGGCCCTACAGTGACTCCAGGATTTGAGTTCCAGGGTGGAACTAAGTGCTGAGAGGATGAGTTGTGCATATTTTTCATGGCATTTTTCTTAAATGCAGATGCATCTATTCATCGCCGTTTGTGATAAAAGTCCTGACAATAAAATAGATTTTCAATATAAAAAGTGAATGCTTCATCCTTAAGCCATGGACCCAATAACTGTGCATCCAGCTGAGCACTTCCACGCCTCCAGTGCATACACTTACTCTGTATTCTACAGTATGTTCTGATATTTTTTGTACCTTAACGGTCATTTATTGTGACGGAACATTTTTTGTGCCTCCATGTTCACATCTGCAACAATATGTATTGTTGTCTCCATCCTATTCAGAGTTAAGTTAGTGTTTTCAGTTTCGTGTCAGCGGCCTTCCTCTTCTGCAAAGTCGTGGACCATGATGTGTGTATCTTTGCGTGTGGCTGTGTGGGTGGTGCACTGTAAAACTTATGGAAGCTGATCCTCAGCTGTCAAAATGCTGCAAGTTGGTAATTTTTATTGTGCTTTTTTATGTGCTGGGTGGATTCTAGCAGATGTTTGTTCAAGCTGTTCATCAAGTTTTCGATCTGGACTTCAGTTTTTTTTTTTTTTTTTAACACTTTTAGAAAATCGTGGATCACCTCTGCTGAAGCACAGGTTTTTGCTTTGATCAGCCTATTTTGGTCAAAGTGACAGTGCAGCTCTGGAGAGCAGCGGCGTGACACGTTGAGCCCTGATGCTTTCAGACACTCCCCCACTGCTCTACGAGGGCCAGCGTGTGTGTGTGTGTGCGCACGGCTGTGTGTGTGTGTGTGTGTAACTCTGCTTGAGATCTAGGTCAGTCTGGTGTCAGCATCCTAGCTTTTCCATAATAACAAATGACAATGACTGGACATGGGTGTTTCGTTGAGAGAGGTCGCCTGTAATGCGGTGCAGTGGTAATTTCTCTCATTTGTTTTATCTGTAATAAATATCAAGCTTTCAAACCTGAATTGAAGAAAAAAATGTTCACTCTTTAAAAAGAAATCATCTGTGTGTACTTTTAAGAGCAATGTATGGAATTGTGTCTCATTACCGTTTGGGAAATGTTCGTCGGAGCAGACCGTTTTTGGCACAAACTTTTAAGACTTTGGCTTTTCACATATTCCAGTGTCAAATAGTTACGATTAATGTTGCCAATTTTCTAGTGACGCGACTTTATTTAGTCGCTCAAGTAGCTGAAAAACTTTATCTGAAAGGTGTGAAACATATCGGTGAGACTAATAGCAGAGCAGAGATTTTTATATTTATTAAATTATTCATTGTGTTATCAAATACCATTCCCTGCTTTCTTTAGCACTGATTTTGACCTTATTTCCCTGATGCCTGAATGCTTATCATGTATTAACCTCATTTACATTCAGGGTATTAAAGTAATCCTTGTCAACATGCACATCGAGACAGATCTTCATTTGGAGTTTTTGTTTAAGGGCAAAACCCCAGTTAAAATTCAACAGGTACCAACGTGGAAGAGTAGCAGGCTGCCATCAACACTGACTGCTGTGTATCTGATCTGCTTGAGATTAGTCGTGGTGGTGAAGCAGTGTCCCTCTGAAGGTTAGAGAGGCAAGCTGGTGATGATGGGGGGTACTTTTACTCTGGCTCAGCATGATAGTTATGGGTGGCGGAAGTCAAAAGGAAGAAGCCACTTGTTTCTTGATTATCCACATGTTTCCTTTCTGATCTCTGTTTGGATCCTGGTACCCAGGAGTATCTGGCCTCTGCTTAAAAAACAATTAAAAATGACCTTTAATTTTGACTTACTGACCATTTTGGCCAATTCGCAGTCAATTATCAATGTGCTGTCACAAATGATGTCAGGTGCGACAAATCAAAATGCAATGAAATGAGAGATTAGCTAAACCTCAACAATAATAGAAGAAGTGCAGTACATCAGACTTTTTATTTTATTGTCACAACAACTTGGTGAGTCCATCCGTTGTTCTGAAGTTGTGCACATCCACCATCCCCACTGCCGAAAAGAATACATTGCTAAATTATTAAATATGTACAAATGTGTAGAAATTCAAAAATGCTAAGTTAAGTTATACTAAAGGTTTACTCACGATCTGAAAACGCTTTGAGTTGCATTTTTTTTTTTTTTTTTTTGTTCCCAGCAATTAATCCAATTGTAATCAGGAATAATTTTAGTTCCTTAACCACTTCTCCGAATGATCACGGTGTGCGTTTCACTGCAGCATGACCATGAGGATGGTTTCTGTGCTGTGGTCCTCATGCTGTGTGTGAATGTGCCTCCCCTGCAGGCCAGAGGACAGGCAGTGGCACAGGAAGCCGAAGCGTTGAAGCATGACTGGTTGCTGTTGCACTGCGTTCTCCCTTACTGTGCACATCAAAGCTATTTGTTAGGAGCATTATGCAGTTGCAAGAAGATAAAAATATATATGTAGCAATACAGTTCCTGCAATCATAATAAATTACTGAAGCGGCAGATATAAAAAACTAAGACGAAAGGCTAAAAAGGAGAGAAAATGGTTCTCAACATGGTTAAGAAAAATGTCCTTATACAATGACCAAAAGTGTTTACTTGCAATACAGCTTTATATGGCTTTGTCATTTTCTTTAATGTGGAAGCAAATGCTTTCCTAGTCTGAGATTTCTATGTGCTGTTATTTTTTTTCAACATCAACTGCAAACAGGCTGGAACCTAGCATTTTGAACACTTTTTAAAGGAACGTTTCTTGTGGTTTTGTACAAAGAAAAGCTCTGCTGCTTCCTCGGGAGAGTTTCTGAATTGCACTCAGCTCTGAGTTAACACTGAGATGCAGCTCAAGCCAGAAAGGTGACACTGGTGCCGCCCACTCAGCCAAAAGAGTCTTTTATTTTGTCTGGCTCTAGTGCAGGGCCTATTTTGATGGCATCTGTCAGTATTTTTGAATATGTTTTCACATTGCTGTTAATGGAACTATCCCATTTTGTTCTTTTGTCACAATTCCTTTCACTGACTTAAGTACAGTTTGAGTTTAAATCAAGTCAAGTCATTTTATTTATATAGCACATGATGAGTCACTAAAAGGCTACTTATCTGAAGAGCATCTTAGTGTGCATCAGACTTCAGAATTTAGAACAACTCTCCAAAGATCGACGTCCCTTAAAGATTCAGATATAGGCAGTCTATGTAACAAAGGTTCAAAATAAAACTGATTTTCTGAGCTGCACTCTTCATCCTCCAGCGGAGAAGCTTTGCGCGATAAATCGTACCAAAGTCGTGCTCGTGTTTGCAGCCTGGCGCAGCAATGTCCAGTTTTACCTTCCTGCTGACAGGTGGTCTCAGTTGGTGCTTTTAGAAGCAGTTTAGTGGAGCAACCAAAAAAAGGATGGATTCTCTATCTCAGGGTGTTTATCGACAGGCTGTGGACACAGATTATTGTTCAGAAAAATCGGGAAAGGGAATATTTCATGAGCCCTTTCAGACCATTGAGATGGTGCCACTTTCACTCTGAAACAAGCTATTGTGTTTGCTTTGCAGTCATGCGACCACTTGAGTTACCCAGAATCAGCGAAATAGGTTGATTTCAGCAATTAAAGCTGCCAGCCTTCCTCTCCTTTTATTGCCGTAAGGGTTAAGAACTGATGCAAGCGGAACCTTCGCTTCTATTGTTTAATGGGAATGAGGGAAAAAAACACGGAAGAAAAGAGAGAAGCGTCCCCATATGGTGACAAATGGCCTGCCTTAAAGGAACAGGCTGCATGCGGTGAACTCATCTTAAATTAGCTGAACAGAGGCTTCTGAAAAACAGCCATGGCAAAGTAAAGGCTGTGAGAGCAGCCGCTGCTGTGCGCTTTGTTTCAAGATTGCTGGCATCTCACATTTGTCAACTCGCTTTCGGGGGACCCGTTTACTTTCTCGATAATCCGTCCATCCATTTTCTGCGACGGCGCTGGAGCCGATCCTGGCTACCTTTGGGTGAAGGCGGGCGGGGTTCCATCCTGGACATGTCACCAGGTGGTTGCAGCACCACACGGAGAAACAAACCAGCGTTAACGCTCACAACCACGGACAGTTTAAATACAGGATAGCAAGAGATGCACAATTTAACATTTAACATAGATTTGCATGGCTGCACATCTTCTTTTTGTTTTTCCGCTGGCGCACGTTGCACAGTGTCATTCCTGACTACTGAAAGCCTTTATGGCTCAAAAAATAATTTAAACCAGCGACAATAATTTCAAAACATCTGCTCAACCTCCACCAAATTTCGGCCTCCATCACTTTTGACCTTTTTCTCTTATTTAAAAAACATTGTGACTATTTACCTTGTTTGTAGACAGGTTTACCATCTGTACACATTTAATTTGTGCGCGTCTCTGCCGCATTTCAAATCAGAGGAAACCTTTTGACCCAGACAAGAAGCAGAAAATGTTTTGAAATGTATGTCTTGCTGTGTCGTCCTTCTTGTTCAGCTTCACCTTGTGTGTCACATAATAAAAAGAGTTACATAACTCAATGCATCAGCATCAAGTGTTTTGGTCTTGCTCCCATTTCAGACATTAACAACAACAAAACTAACAACAAAATGCTCAGTCATTACTCTGTTGGTCTTGGTTGCACAGGAGATAATCGTCAAACGTTTGAAGTAGCACAAAGACGAGCAACACATTTCTTTTACGAGCTTCGTTAAAAATAAATCCAGCACATTTGTTCTTTGGCTGATGCACCACTCTGCTTTTTAGCTTTGACTTTTGCACATCTGGTCTTGTTTGTTTGTTTTTGTATATAGATTGACTTGAATTTTTCTTGCAATTACTGTATAGTTTATTTTTTGGATTGTTTTTTTCGTGCTGCAACAGTGTAGTTTCCCAATTTTGGATCAATAAAGTACATCTGTTCTAGTCTATTCTAACAGCGCCTCTGCATTGCAGTAGTGGTGAGAAGCTGCTTGCAGTTACAAATATCACAACTAACTTTGTTAGTTTGTGGAGTTTCTTGCTTGTTTGTTTTTTGTGAAAACAAATATGAGGAGTTTGTTCTGCAGCATGTCAACCTAGGCACTAACCTCTCTATGTAGGAAAACCTCTGGTGTTTGCTTAGCAAGGTGAAAATGTGTTTCCTCAAAGCATCGAGACAGTTTTTTGTGTTTCTTTTAATACAATTCACTGGTAGGTTAAAAAGAAAGTTCACTCCAAACCAAAGCTTGCACTTTGTTCCCTCAAGTTTCCTTGACATTTGAAACTTACCTTCTGCTACATGTACCCCATGGGGTCAGGTCTACAAACCGAACCTAGAATACTGCTAACACATCCTTTCATTCAATATATAGAACTGCATAGACGTTTTATTCATAGATGTCTTTGTCACTCAGAGAAAAAACAGGATTTTCATGCAAATCCCTGTGCAGTCCTTGCTGAAAAGCATTGCAGATGGCCCATTTTTCTCCATCATAAACATGTTATTCTAAGCTGCCTGAACTGCATTATCCTTTCTCAAATGTCAGACCTAAAAGGAAATGCTTTGTAGAACTTTCTGGGGCAAATTATGTGGGCATTACCACAATACATCAAGCTGAAAACAGTAAGCACTTGTTTTTTTTTTTTTTTACCAACATACAATCATCATGTCATAGAATTGAGTGGAACATGGCATTATTTTGCCAAGAACTACCAACGTATAAAACATGGAGAAAATAAAAAATAGAATTGTATAGTGTTTTTGATGTAACAATAAACACATGGCATCATCTGCTGTGCTTAACAAGTGTTGAATCATGCAGCATCTCAACCCAAGAAGAACCTAATTAACATGCCAAAATGGGTCATATTCCAATAATCAATTCTGCACAAAGTTAATTTCTTCAAACATAAGCCCCACATCATAACTGCACAAATGATCATATTTGAACTTGATACGTTTTATTTTTATTACATTATGTTCATAATTAAGGCAATAAAATTCACATGATGATCAAATCATTGGCTGTATATAAAGATGCTTGGAGCTCATGGTTTTATAAAAGGATGCAAATACGGAATCGCCAGAAACCTGCATTCTATCATTCGGCCAGCGGAAGCCGTCAAAAATTGTTGCCCCCAAAAAATAAGACTGGCTGTCAATATGGAAAGGAGCACTAAATTCACAAACTGGTTCCTAATAAAAAGAAGCTTTCCTAGGTGCAGGGTCAACATGAACTGGCTATCTGCCCGTCACATGACCGTGTTGAGTCCGCAGTGAGGAGCTCCTCGCACTGTTTGGCCTGTTTGGAGTTACACGCATCACTCTGGTAGGATTTTGCGATTGATTGTTGGACAGGAGCCAGGAGCTTGATTCATTGTTCCTTTCCGCGTTTTACGGGTGAGCGGCAAAAAAACAAACAAAACAAAAAACTGTCAGGACGCAAGCAGAAGTGATGGTTTGGAACTTTCCCAATCTGCTTTTTTTTGGTTCTTGTTGTATTTGTCTCCCTCGTGCCAGTCCTCTGGATTTCATACTGTTCATCCATCTTAACCTTTTGTGTGTCGTATTATGGTCCTTAGGCCTAGATCTGTCATGATTATGCTCGTTCTTTATTCCCTTTTGCCTCATTCGCATTGGCAGCAGGCTGGGTCTGTCCCAGCTGGCCCATTCGGAAATTGCTTACCGTGGAAACACATCCCACAATAGAAGAGACTACTGCACTGATGCCAGCTGTTTAGCTCTCATGTTTACCTAATATAGCCCCACTGAGTTCAGTTTTTTTTAAAACAAAATCTAAAATAAAAACAAACCATAACAAAAAACAGCCCAAAATATACATTGAAAGTTAAGAGTCGATCCTGGAAAAATAACTATTGAGCACAGAGACCAGTATTGCAGAGAGAATTATCTCAGGAGCCTAGCTCTTATTTATGTGACTTCTAGTTTAGCCGCCTCCCAAAACGCAGACAAGTGCCTCAAAATAAGAGGGCAGAACTGCTACAGGACTTGTGATGTTTTTTTCCTCTTTAAACTCCGACTTGATGACGACAACTGAGCACAAAGCTTAACACTTACCCACAATCCTGACTCACACAGTCTTACCTTTGGAGAGAGAAGATTTGTGAACTGCCTCTGACTTACAGGGAAAACACTCACACACACACACACACACACACACACACACACACCAGTGCTATGTTCAGACTTTTTTTTATGTGGAATTTAAAATGAAAATAAAACATTTGTTTTCTTAAGAAATCGGTTTATAAAGAGAAATGTTGTATGCGTGAAATGATGAACCCTGAGCCTCGTCTGTGATGTGCTTCCACTTGCAGTGACCTGACCTTCATGATGAGTCTTCTTCATCGCCCTGAACCCCCCAGAAAAAAAAAAACAAACTTCTAAATGAGATGTAATAAGTGTGTTTAAAGCAAATGTCCCTCTAACCAGTGACTCTTTTTTTCCCTCCACCCAACAGAGACCATGACTACCGCCACCTCCCCCATCCTGTTGAAATGGGACCCCAAGAGTCTTGAAATTCGCACCCTGACTGTGGAGAGGCTTCTGGAGCCCCTGGTCACGCAGGTATTTCAGCTGACATGCAGTCTCTTTTGATAAAGCCTGTTCAAATGGTGGCACAAGGCTTGTTACGGTCTTGTGCCTTTTTATTTTATTTTTTTTACTCTCCTCCGTCGGCAGCAGAAGTTTTGTAACAGGGCAGTCTGTGGAAAGCGCTGACATCCACGTAAGCCCAACAAGCCATTGAGGTGGGCAGGCAGGGGAGGGATGTGAAGTTTGGTCAACATGTTATGTGTTACCCGCAGCGGGGTCGTGTTAGGCCGCCAGGAACTTTGTTGAATGGAAAAATCAAAGGTGGCTGAAAACAGTCGTGGTTGTGCCAGCAGTGCCTAGTCTCATTTTTGTGATCTGACATTACACTGTTACACAAACGCTTGTATTTTCACTTCCAAGCTACTTAAAATATTTTTTGTTATTGGTTTGTCTGCAATCATCAGCGTTTTCTTGGGGTTACGCTGATGATCCACCACTGAAAATCACTAGTTGCATTGTAGCCTCAGATCAGAATGTGTTTGACTTTTGCAGCTCCTCTGCTACAAAGACGTTAAACTGATTTGGGTTTGTGCCAAGCACTTTGGCCCATCGCCACTGACTTTGTTTGGCTTCCAAGCTACACAGATGGTGGACACGAACTCAGAGCCTACTGTGTCTGCTGTAATGAAAAACAGTCGTTTAGATTTGGCGTGTTGTAATTTTGTTTGCTTCTTGGAAAATGCCACCTGTGCATTGCATGCACTTACACTCACTGGCCACTTTATGAAGTGCAATGTTCAGTTTCTTGTGAACTCAGCTTATAATTAATTAGTCAGTCACATGGCAGCAACTCAGCGCATTCAGCCATGTGGATGTGGTGAAGATGAGTCGCGGAAGTTCAAAGTGAACATCAGAATGAGGAGGATGCCTGGCTGTTGGAGGCAGACGCCCGGCCCACTCCGCTGTGATTGGTCACACCCTTCGTCGCTGCTGAGCCTCACTTCCTCAGTTTGCCGGTGCAGGAGTGTTCTGCTGTGATTTCCACGACATCACGGCCATCTCTTGTCTTTACAGGAGATGTGGTGTTTTGAGTTTGTGTGTGCATATCCCCTTGGTCTTGGTCTAGTTTTCCTTCTTTTTTCAATGCTGGCCCTGACTCCACCAACCCAGTCTGGACTAATATCGGAGACAGCCAATAAATTGCCTCAGTGAGAACATTCCCTCTTTGCATTTATAAAATTGCATCTCTGTGTGTTCTCTCAGCTTACGTCATCGTTTGCTGGTGCTTGTTCCTTCTGCCACTGCATAAGAGATTGATTATGATGGCTACATAGCCACACACTTTTGGATTCGGACAGTAAGTGGGTTCCCTTTACAATGTGTTGCAAAATTTTTAGCACATTTTTAGGAATCTACTGAGACATTGACAATTTGTATGTGTTTTCTGGCTGATGGAAACCTGCTTAGGGACCAATAAAGGGATGGGGTCGATTACTGTATGTTTCAGAGGCTTCCTTTAACTTGTTTCAGCAGTTGTGTTATAATTGAATGAAGGATTCAACACTCATAGCAAGTCAAACAATAAACGCATTTGCATATTTTCTTACAAGTTGTGATTAATTTAAAGGGCACCTATGATGCTTTTCCACGTTTCTGAGCTTTAAAAACTGTTACAATGTTGAACCCTATGGTCAAACGATCGAAAATCGTCAAACAAATTAGGTTCATGCGTTTGGACGTGAGCCCTGCAAGTCGTTGGGCATGGTTCTAAACGTTCAGTTCACGGAGATTTTTTCAACAATGGGCACGCAATTGCGTAGTTGTGTGCCGGAGCTCCTTTCATGGCCAAGCTCCGGCACACTCTCGGACTGGTTCCGCCCATAGTTCCACCCTCCGCCACTTGTATGTATGAGGACTGTGAGTGTATTGTGACCTCAAGCAACATTAGTTTTAAGACTACTTGCAACGTACAACCGCTGAATCGTGTTGATGAACTGTTAGCCACCACCGCTAACTCCGTGCTCTGCTTGTGTTGTGTGTTGTGTTCGCTGGCAGTGAAACTGAAGAGGCAGCGATACCTTTGACGCTGCCAGCATGTTAACATGGGTTGTATAGAGCTCTTCCTGCTTTGTGCTTTGTGTGGACGTAAGTTGTGCAGATATTCTTGTCTAATAATAAACGACTCTATGACTGAAGTGATCGTTTCAGCGTACATATTTTCTCTGCTAGGACAGTGTTTTGATGTAAGTCAACAGTATGAAACCAAATCATTCTAAGCCCTATTAAAATGTCTCGCAAAAATACAAAACAAAAACACGGGCAGTACACAAAGTAAAATATATTTCCGGGGACACGGAAGGCACAAAAATCATCCAGGGACCTTCGGTTCGCCTTGCGGCTGTAACTCAACCCGTGCTGGGTCTGTACGAAGCTGGATTAGCCGGTAAACAGTTGCTAAAGGGTGAAGCCTTCACGGCAGTAAGTGTTTAAATTGTGCCTGTTTCGTAAAGTTTGCTGTTTACTCTTCACTCCTGCACCGGCAAACTGAGGAAGTGAGGCTCAGCAGCGAAGAAGAGTGTGACCAATCACAGCAGAGTGGGCCGGGCGGGTGCATACACCGGCAAGGCCGGGGCTGGAGTGAAGTGAAACAGACCGTTTTCGCAGGATACAGGGAATACGAGGAAACGAGCCGCGAGATACGCAAATCTAGAAAGCTTTCAGCGCGGAAAATCGTGTGTTGCTGCCCTGGAGAGGCCAGACATCAAATACAAAAGCCCGAAAATTAGTATAATAGGTCACCTTTAAATAATAATGCATTTATTTTTTTCTTGTTCAGGGACAGTGACTAGTGCAGGTGATTCTGGTCTGCATGGGCCCATGACGGTCTTATTACTTTGTGTGTGTGTGTGTGTGTCTAATAAGTGCCCATCAGAGTGACAGGATGGTAATTGCTTTATTTTAGGTTGAGGGGGGGAAAGATTCCTCTGTCAAGTGACAAGTAACAAATTATGCACGTCTGGCTTTAGGCTTTTTCTTAATTCTGAAAATGATATCTTCCTTCGAATTGAGCACACTGAAATGACCAATTTGCCATCAAATCGAGCTTTGTTGTGGGGGGTTGAAGATACTGTTTGTCTTCTGAGTAGATGGTTTTTTTTTTGAGATTTTGAGTGAAATTAAGTCCTTCAGGTAGGCGGCGACAAATTCAGTTGTAGTTGGAGGTGGATATAAAATGCAGATGTTGATGGTGTAGTGGCGTGGGAGGTGGAACCGGTTTCAATGTAAAGTTTAGTGTTGTCAGCATAGCAGTGAAAAGAAAATTTGTGCTTCCAGGTGATGTGGCCAAGAGGTTGGGTTTTGGGTTGTAAGGGACAAAAAGGTTTGGACCCAACACTGATCCTTGAGGGACCCCACGGGTACGATTGTGTGTTTTGAATTTGGTGCCCTCCTGGGTAGCAAACTCAGTTTGCTACACTCCTCTTCCAGTCAGGAAGAGGAGTGGGACAACTTTAGGACAGGCTTTGTTTTTCTCTCCCCGTACGAGGATGTTTTACTTTTACTTGTGTTAAATTGCTGCTGAAACTTCTGTGAGTTACCAGTGTATGCATTCATAGATCTACTTTAATTTTCTGTTTTTTATCTCGCCAAGACACAGTTTTCTTATATTGGAGGCATACTCGTTCCCTAATCACTAAAATCATTTGCGGTGCTGACATGATTTGGCAAAATGCAGTGACACAGTGACAAATTGGTGCATATAGGACATCTAAATTCTACGTCTGCCAGTTTCCAAAGCTGTTTTTTTTCTTTCTCCATTCCTCACATACAAAACTATAAATCATTAAATTATTGGATGCTTACTTTAAAAATAGAAATAAAAACAGCTTTTGCTTGGCAACCTGCATACCTGAAAGGAAAAGTTTTCCCTTTTGCTGGCTTAAAACGCAAGTACGACTTGCTCACAGAATAAAGTGGATTTACCCCTATGAACTCTCTGTCCTAATTCTACTTGGACGGGATTTCCACCATTGGGACGTCGCTGGTTGACATCACATTCTGCCTCTACGGCGTGCAGGGAAGAGCCTACCCGCTGCACCGACTGTCCAGTTTGCTAGAGCAGAGCGAGAGACCCATGTAACCACGTCCTAGTTGTGGAGTCTTTCTCCAGAGGCCTTTGATCCACATGGTTGCTTTTCATGCTATGACATGGATTCGTTCATGGTAAGTGCTCGGTCGTCTTAATCAGCAGGACCTGCTCCTTTGATAAATAGTTTCTCTTTGATGCCTGCCTCAGCATCTTTACACAGATGGCTGTTTTTCCGTTCCGGGCCAAGCTGATACAGGTCTGTTTTCTCATTATTTAGAAGTGTTATTCTCTCCCTATGCACTGAGAGTTCTGTGTATGATATGACGCTTAACGTCATTTTCCACAGCAACTATGCTCTGGTTTCCTTGGTCGCAAACATGATGGTCAACACAAACTAATAACTGATGAGCAGTAGCATCAGCAGAGAACCCGCAGTGAACAGACGTTTATTTTGATATCATCTGAGTCCAGCGTCTTTTGACACATGACACACGCTTACACACATGCATGTACACAAGCAAACACACACACGCACACAATCTACTGAAAGGGCTTAACATAAAGGGAGGGCAGACGACGGCGGAAAGGGGATTAAGGCTTCACGCTGCATCACTGTCATAATCCATTAAGCGAGCAGCAAAGGAGGGAGCCTGGCCCTAAAACACACACTTTTGGAGGGAAAACTGGGTGCCTCACTTTCCCGTTTGTCTGTGGAAACCAAAGAGCCGCAATCTCTCAGCAAACACATTTGAGAAGCATCAGCGTTGTGACACTTTTTATTCATCGTATGAAATGAGTCATGACTACTTGGGCAAAGTGGATTTGGAGAAGTGAAATTCTCCTCCCTGTTTTCTAGCTGGTCTGAGTCTCGTTGAATGAGGGCTTGAATGGCGATGCCCAATGGCGCGATGTTCTGGAAAGTTTTTACGATTTTGAGAAATATCACTAAAAACTTTCTGAAATAAGACATACTGTTGTGTTTAATGTAACAACGGCACCAACAACAATTTTCTTTCAGGAGAATCAATACTCACTTGAGAAATAAAAATGAAGCATGGCAACTTTTTCTGTTTATATTTTTCTAACTACAATAGGTTTTCAAGAAATACAGAAATATAAAAAGAGGATTTATATCACTTAAGAGTCAGTACATAAAGTCACAAAACAAGAAGAAAAAATCTTCAGGTAACTCTAATCTTTGAATATCAACCATTAAAATATGATATTTTGTGGAGTATTTTTTTTTAACCACAAGGACGAAACCTGAAAGTTTTTTTTTTTATTTTTTAAATAATTTTCTGTCTGAACCTATTGAGGAAGCTAATGGGAAAGTTTTGTGCATTTTCTTGCTCTTTCGGCTCTGAAGCCACCTCTGCTTCTGCTGACATCATTGTTTTGAAACAGAAGCTCAGTCTAAGCCTTCTATTGGCTGGAGGCAAAATCCCTCTTCTTCTATTCACAGTACTGCCGTGTGGCCATCATCTTACGTTGTATAGACCTTGTATAACTTTGGTGTAGACTTTTAATACTGGATAAGGTAATTATGCACTTTGTGGGGTTATCTTAACGTGTCTTGGCGGGTCTGACACGGCCACACCGCACTTTTTTTGACTAATGACCAGGTGAAGGCGACAGAATTGGGTGGTTTGATTAGGTGGACAGCTAGGTGCCCCCTTAAACTCACTGCCTTTTTTAAATGTGTTCGACAGGGCCTTTGGGTCAGTGCTGGACCTTGTTAAACACACTCTCATCTGTCTTGAGGCTGTATGTTTTGACACCATGCTATGTCAGCATATGGCTGGCCCCAGGGTTCCTAGCAGTGGCCATCCGCAGATGTTGGCAGCCAGCTCTTTCCCTCACTTTCTTCGCTTGCCTACACCAGTCACAAATCCGTTAATGGATACTGCCGCTGAAACACAGCGGCTTTATAATTTTTGAATGGCTTATGTTCGTTAGCGTTTGCTGGTTGAAATTCACAGGTTTGATTAAAACAGCAGTGCCATTATTTAATTGTTGACCCTCCTCTAAATGATCGTTAAGAATCCCAAATTTGTGATGTAACGACAGGAAATATGAATAATGAATGAGAGCTGTTAATGCGGTTTTGATATTTGGTATATTAAGATCACATCAGAGCTGAGGATTAACAAGTTGTAATAACACAATTGGGTTGATTTAGTTATGTTTGCTTAAAGTCGCTCAGTTTCCATGAACTCACTTATGGTACCCTACCTTTCCCCACTGCCATGCCATCCAAAGTCCACATGCACACACATGGACAAGGACTTGAGGCTTTGTGTTTTCTAGATGATGTACTGATTTATTTTTTCCTCATGATACTTGAAGCTTTTGGAGATTGAGATTTGAGAAAGCTTTTATGTGTTTTGTCTTTGAAGTGAACTCCATTTCTAAAGGCATTTCTTCTGCGGTTGCTTTTATGGGTAATGGTAAACCTTAAGGCATAACATTAAAATAGAACATTGATATAAATATATATATATATATATATATTTTTTTTTTTTCTCCTCTGAAAAGGAGACCTAAAAAAACTAGTTAACTTATGATGGAGAAAGTTTGTCAGTTGAAGACTTTATTGATTATTGATGCTAAAATGTTATAGTTTTTGCAGAGATGCACTTTTAAGACGCTCACTTACGTCGTATATTTCTTTCTTCTTTTTTTTTTTGGACTTTCCCCTCTGTGGACTGCTCATTGTGCAGCGCTGCCCCTTGGCATCCAAATCACTTGGTTTATTTTCTTCACTTTTCCTTCTCACAAGTTCTACCGAAAACACTCCTAGAAAAAACCAAGCTGGTATTCCAATACTCTGACTAAAAAACATAAAGGTCTCTAAAATGTGTCTACATGAAAAGAGCACGTGAAACTACTTACTGACTTGTTTTGTACATGGTGGAATCTTGCATCTTCACTTAACTGGGGGCAAGAAATGCAAAATGGAAATGTGCGGCATTAAAATAACAAAACTTATTTTGATATTGAACTATCCAAGCAAGTGTTTTTAGAAGTCATGCTGGTTAAGTAACCATTTCAAACATAGAATAGATGAGTTTGATTTAATTTGAAAATAAAACATTAGAAAAATACTGAAATAGATGAATTCATTACTTTTCTGAAAAGATTAGAGGTCAGTTTCCCATTAATGTACCAACGTGGAAATAAACCCATTTGTTGCATAAATAGCACCACAATAAATGCAAAGGAAGATGAGTTTAGATCAGATCAGTTTTGATCAGATCAGATGTGAAGTGCAGATGCGTGTGTATGGAATTTGTATTTTGAGCTTCAGTGGATCGACAGCCACATTTGTATCATTATTGTTCAACACAGGCTTCAGGTGACTGTGACCGAGCTCTCCATACTCGATATATTAGGGAAGCGTGAACTGACAAGGATGAGAATTCCATTTTGCTGGTACGAGAGCTATTGATTCCCGACACCCCTGAAAGAATGATTCAATTAGACAAGACACAGCCTCTGATGCACTTTGTTCCAACTGGATTTATTATTATTATAATTATTATTATTATTATTTTTTATACCAATATTACTTGCAATGCAGAAATATATAAACGTTTTTCTATAGCATTGCAGCACGTTTTGCTGGAGAGAGCAGCCTTAACGCTGGACTTTTAGCAACTAAGAAACTGTTCTTTAACCGAACATTGAGTGGGCAGAGGATTTTTTTTTTTTTTTAGGTAAGTAAGACAAAATAAACTTATTTTGTGAGCAAAGAGTTTTAAACAGTTCATTAGGGAGCTTTTTCTGACAGTTAAAAACTTCTCCAGCATATGATAATTCCAGTATAAAACATATAGCTATATATATAGGCTATGGGTCAAGAGTCTAAAATAGTATCACAGAAATGCAGGTAGTGGGATAAACCTGATTCTTTTGGAAAGCATAAACATGTAGAAGAACTGTATTCATACACTTTTGTCGCTTAAGGCATGTATGCAATGTTCTCCTTTAAGGTTATCAGTTGGTTTTATGGGGACATTGTTGCCGGTCAGCGAGCTTCATGACTGAGAATGTTATCGCTTCACATCCTGTCCCTTTAAACTCCATTAAGTCATCGCTGTAGTATTGAGCTCTGTGTTTGGCATTGCTATTGTTAACGTGAGACGGGAAATAGAGAGCCGTTTCTGGAAAAATCAAGCTGCAAGTTGTTTTAAGCCACTGGTGTAATTGTCACGACGCTTACCAGCTCCCGAACTATTCCCTTGTCTCACTATCGGGCAATAACAGAGCAAGAGTGGCAAAAAAATATTTGCCATGTATCAATACCTATTAATGCAGCAAGATTATCTTATTGTGTATTTTATATTGAAAGCTCACTTATCACCTCCATTCCTAGTAACTGAAATATGTTTTAAAGAAACTATCCTTAAATAAATATAAACTCAACTAACACATGGGCTGCCTTTGTTTGCAGTTAGGTGGTTAAAATGAATCTTTTACAATTTATTTAATAGCCTACACAACGGAGCTTTTTGAGCTGATCTTCAGTGAGTGGGGGCAGACTCAGCATGTGATCAAACAGTTAATAATATAACCATCCATCCATTTCTTGAGAAAAAAAGATGAGGGTTGTACAGGAAATGGCATCTTTGTTTGTCATGACTTGACAGTACTGTCCTGCAACCTTATTGTGTTAGCCTTGACTTCCTCATTTCAATTTCCACCTCCAACACAGGAAATTGTGTGTAATTTCTGCAATTGGTACAAATAGCTTTTAAACCGTGCCCTGAATCTGACTGCATCCTATTCAGCCCAGATGGACCACACCAGTAGGTTAAATGCTCCAGTTTGGACGATACCAAACAAAACTGGTATGGATGCAACTTCAATATTCATTTATTTTTTAAACAAGGGGGTGTATTGAGCAGAGCAAATGTTCTTCCAGATTTTTTTTGTTTTGCAAGATTTTGTCCTGTTGCGATTTCCGCCAGACAAAACTATTATCCACACAGTCACTTTGCACAAACTACTTTCAACTGTTGTTCCTCTCACAGCCAAGTGAAAAATAAAGAAGACCCCCTCATTTGTCCCCCGATGTTTAACACACACTGTGCACTGTACACATGGGCACAAATAGCTTTGTTCATTATTTAAGGAATGTAATATATATATATATATATATATATATATATATATATATATATATATATATATATATATATATATATATATATATCACCAAGGTCTCAGAGGAGGCTGTGTACAAGTGTGTGTGATCCCGCATATTTGCAGCCTGGCCGCATTTGCACGCACATGCACGCGCCCCGCGCTAATGTTCAGCAGTAACAGAGCATCACTCATTCGTGGGATGCGAGTCGTGGAGGTTGAGGGCGGAAAATTGAATGGCTGCGCAGAGCCACTGGGATTTACTTCTGAGTGGCGATTCTACTGGCCAAAGCTCTGGAGAAGAGAAACCGTATGGCCTTTAATGTTATCGATCAGCTGTTAAAAAAAAGAAAAAAATAAAGAAAACAGGGAGGGCAAGGCACACCGACTCATCAGGCCTGAGGGAAAAGTTAAGCCCACCACTGCTGCAGGGTAATCACTCAAATATAGCCCGTTAACTGTTTCCTATCTGAGCTTAAAGATGAGATTAAACAGTCTCCTCATGTTGAATAGACCGGATCTGAAAATCACCCAGCAGTCCGGATGTTCTTGCAAAGTTGCCCAAGTTAATCCTCGTTAAACTTGTATCTGCACCGTGTGCTTGAAAAATGTGCAACAGTGCAGTAACAGGGAGTGTGGGGGTCGCAGTATGAATAAAATTATTTATTTATTTATTTATTTCTTAAACTAACACTCATCTCATTATTGAGTGTGAAACACAGCTAATGACAAAATTCTGCATAGTGGACACACCACGGTTAAATAGCGATTTAATGATGTAATTTACCACCATGTTACACGAGTTAATGATCTCCAAAGCACTAAATGTGGGTGCCTTCCATGTTTTGCTTTGGAAAGAGTAAAAAAATTGCTCGTACTATGTGATTAAGTCCCTTCTTCAAACAAAAGAAGGGACTTCTACAACAACCTTCGAGCTTTGTCTTTGTCAACAAGCAGCTTACCTACGATTCTGCACTCGAAGTGGACATCAAATTGACTGACACTGAATCAGATTGTCATGACAACATTCAGTTCTCTGGGTTATACCCACTTCCTGTGCAATTTCAATGTTTAATATCTGCAATTCATTATGGGCAATAATTCAAACCCAAAGCCTAACTGGGGAATTTCATTGAAATTCAAAAGGGTCTTTACAGTATACACTGCACCCTTAAGAAACATCTTAATAAGTTTTACCAGCCATCCATCACTAATGGAAAATAAAGTCAATTTATGGTATGGAGATGTTCTCTTTTCCCCATTACATCCACCTACAGAAGCTACTTTGGAGGAGCAGGGCAATGTTTTTCTGGCCCTTTTATATACATATCTCTTCTACCGTACAGTATGTGACAGTGTATTGATGTCTTCTTTTTCCATTGGTTCCCCTTGCTTGCTCAGTCAATCATTAGGGAACATGTGGAAATACTCTAAAGGGAGGAGGCTGACTCAGGAGTTGCTCATTAGCCACATTCACTGCTGGCAGCTGCCCGCATGTGGTTTGTACACCTTTTTTTTCCCATGCCAAAAGGAGAATAAGGGTTTACAACATTGAATATTTAAAACATATAGACTCAGCTCCTTTAGCAAAGCAGTATCATTATTAAAGGAAAAATGTGATGAAAAATTTTCTGTTAAAGTGATACAAATTAGTCTCTGGTGGACAGTTGCGTCCGCCCAGGTAATTGATGAGAAACGCTATGAAGTGCAAAGGTTCTGATGTAGGTGGTCTTTGAATGTGTAGAGAGATGCCATAACTTGGAAATAACCCAAGTAAGGACATAGAAAAAAATAGAAATATACAGCATATGCTTGGCTACCAGTTGCTGGCTTGTGGAAAAGAGTGGAACCCTTTCTCCTTGACAGAATTTGTTGCATTTTTATATATTTTTTTTTGTTAAACTACTTTTGCGTGCACAAAGCAAACATTACTGTGGCCCAGAATAGCCCCCCTTTTCTGCCTCTCTGCTTGTTTAATCTGCTCATTTACTCCCACAGCCTTTTTTTCAAAGTTGAGTTTTGCATATAAGTATCAATTTGTAATGTGACATTTTTTTTAGGGTTGTACGATGTTTGCAAATTACAAATGTCATAATACCCCCGCAACACGTTTCATATGTTTGTGAATGACTGCTAAATTCTATACCTTGGGTGAATACGTTGCCCTCCATGCTGAAAGTGTTTCTGGTGAGTTTTTCACAGCATCACAACTTTTTTTTTTTTCATCCTCTACACCTTGGAACTTGGGGAAGTTGTGTACTTTTTCTTTTTTTTTTTTTTTTTTTTTTTTCAGAAAGATCATAGTGATCCTTTAAATAATACTTGTTACCTGTGTTATTTTGGGATCCCGTCAGGTTGCTGTCTTCTCAAAAGAAAGTGTCAGGGTTGAAGCACATCACTGCCGAACGTGTTGCAGAAGCTAAACAGCTCGGCTGTTTGTCATCAGTGGCACTGCTGGAAAGGTGGCTGTGATTAAACTCTCGCGCTCGGAGTAACATAAGACGAAAGTGAAGGTGTCTAAAAAAACACCTCTTGGTAATGTGGTTTAACCTGACACGCAGGCTGTCTCTTCCTCAGCGCGAGCCCCTCCTAGAGATGTTTGTTTTGCCCAGTTTTCAAGCCTATTGTAGTATTGGCTCAGTACTTCCTGATTATCTAAATCCTTACAATTAATTCCTTGTCTGTGTCTTCTCTGTTGAACTTCTTGAGTCAGCTCACATGTACTTGTCCTTCTAACTTGAACCCAATCTTTACCCTAAACAATGGTGATTTATTGTATCAATGCAAGGAAAATAACCTTTTGCTGTGTTCATTTGCACAGCTTGACACTTGACAGCTGTTTACAACCTCACAAAACATTATTCTCCTCTTCCTCAACTGCCTTCTTTAAGGAAACTGCCCGTCTGTTCTTGCAGATGCAGCTACAAGACCATTTGAGGTGTGCTGAATTTTATCATTTACCTACTCTGTCACATACCTGCGCTTTTGTACACATATTTATTAAGTATTTAGTTGTAGTCTTTGATTTCACAGATGTAAAGTTTCCTCTGGCCAGATCCCCCAGCATGTCAGGGCGTGTCGTCAGGACAAAACCTTGTTATTATGGATCACAAGCTGATATGTTGACATTATTTTTTTTCTCCTATTTTAAACACCTTTCCTTGCTTGTGGAAGAAAACTAGGAACAAGGAGGTGCATTAAAAACAAAGACCTGCTCTACAGGTAGCTGTGGGAAGAGCAGACTGGATGGGGATTACATTTGGGCAGAATGAAAGTGTTTTCCTGAGAGCAGAACAAAACAGTGTTCACCAAATGCCCAAAGCATTCTGATGGACAAAATGAACACCTAGTGAGGTTGCGTAAGCCCTTCCCTTGGAGGCAGTGAATTGGTAAAGGGGCCTCTTGGGCTGATGTTGCTGCGCTCTCCAGTAATTGCATGTTCTCCGTTTCCTCTGAAGGTTTTTTTTGGTCCGCCAAAGACTCAGATGGTCATTTGTTGAGCTGCCCACTGGCTCATTTTTGCTTAATATTTATAGGCTATTGGGGGAGAACTTAGTCCTGGGTTGCCTTATCCTTTGACTATTCATAAAGCGTGCTGCAGCTCATAGGGTATTCATGATCTGTAGGATTTCTTTGAGCCAGAACAATAGCCTACTGAACAAATCATTGGCCAAGGAATCGTCAGTGCTTCATCAAGTGAAAAACCTGCAGTCTGCCGTCTTCTGAATCCCAAAACATTAATGGCACATTCAGGATTCGTATGCTTATTTTGAGACAGAGCCAAGACTTCGACCAAGTCCGCCGTTTAAATGAAACGATTCAGTGGGATGAAGAAAAACGCATCAATTCCTACTTTTTACACAGTCACTTGGAGCCTTGGAATCACTTTCTGACGCTCAGGTCCTTTTTTCCATGAAGTGTTCTTTGTCTCTTCACGGACAGAGGATGTCATTCCAGACGGGTGCAGGGAAAGCTAAATATTTTCACAAAAAAGTCGAGTTAGACTGCGTGTTAAGGCAGACACATTAGATCAGCTTCAGCATCGTCTGTGAGGTTATTGAGGACATCATTAAATATACATCAAGCTTTTCGAGTCATTGTTGCGGAACAAAACGTCAGCAGGCTGTGACTTGATTGCCTCGATCCCTTTGGAAAACTACTGACACACACTTCTGCTCATCTCTGTGCCCAGTCCTGTGTTGTTCATGGCATTTGTAGGTCATCCAGACACAGGAGGTAGACCAAGGTAAGAAAAAGAAAGAAATAATTCTGAGCAATATTTATTCAAAAGCAGTAATTAAAAGTTAATTCAAACTGTCTATAGAACCTCAAACAATTTCATCCTTGTAATGGTAAGAAGTAAAGGATTTTTATCTTTTGCCTTCATTGATATCCACACTTTGCCAACAACCGATACTTACTGATTGTTATTTTATTACTAGACAACATAAACTTTTGTAATGAAACACATTATTTGCACTGACAACATACAAATCAAAGCTAGTTCATTCGTAACAAAATGAGTTTTCATAAATTTAACGATTGAATTTCCAAAAATAGTCTTCAGGATAATTTGTTTTCTCAACACAGAATTTGAGCATCATTTGCGATTCCTCGATCTTTTCAGGATTAAGCACAATTTAACTGAAGCATCGTGGCAGAAATGACACTCTTCTAAGTTCACAAACACGAAGAGTGCTGATCTTGTCTACCGCTTGGTACGCCGGGACAAATAGCACTGTGACTGCATGTACCTCAGGGAGTTTGTGCTTGCAGGTGTGTGCTGTCATGTGCAAATATATCGATGAGTTATCGATTCACCAGACTCAGATTGAACTGAATGCACAGGGCATGAACTTCACAATAAGGACTTCTCCTGTCATGGGCGGGGCTGAGGCTGAACAGGTACACCGGCCTTGCTTGTCAGTGCAGGCATCAAATATGATGTCATTAAATTATGACAAGGTTTTCCTTCGTCATACCATACCAGTGCTTCTATTTCTAGGTCCATACATCTTTAAAGTTTTTACTCCTGCCTGGGTGGCCCTAAGCAATGTAGCCTGGACATGACACAGGTTTGCTCTTATCCCCTTTTGCCTAAAAAAAGAGCATTGGGTATATTCAGCTGTCTAATCATAGTAACAGTTGGATTTATCTCACGTAACCTCACATCAGAAGCTTTGTATGGGCAGTCCGGGGGGTCATCTACTTTTATATCTAAGGGCGTATTCACACCTGCCCTGTTTAGTTCGGACTAAACCAAAAAAGTCCCTTGTGCGGACGTTTTGGGCTGGTGTGAATACAAACCAGCGAACTCCGGTGCGGAGCAAACAGCCGGTCCGAGACCTCGTCGGAGAGGTGGTCTCGGTTCGCTTCCAAACCGTGGTTCGAACCAGTTCTGAAATCACACACCTTTTTACACGTCACAGGCTTCCGTAGCCAAAACCATTATTGGAAATAATGTTTTAATTAGCATAGTAGAAAGTTTAGTAGCACGTCGTCGGACCGTCAGGCTAACATGAGCTGTGGTTCAACGTGGAGCAATGAGGAGACGCTTCTTGCGAAAACGTCTTCGTTGTCGCAAAATGGTAAACATCTCCTCATACAATCGACGTTGCATCAAAAGCCTCTGATGCTCCAAATTACCTGCAAACGCTTGTGTTTGTGTGAGAAAAAAAAACAACAAAAAAACAATCATCCTGAGCACAACGAGTGCCGCACGCTGGAGCTCCACGATTGTTTAATTTCAGTATTTTACCGTGTTACCCCGCCCCGGACCGTTTTGTCCAATGATTGAACGATCTTTGTGGGTTTGTTGTCAAATCCTGGGACGCTTGTGAAAATTGCAACGTGAAAAGGAACCGAACCAAACCAAAAAAGATACATTGTATTTTGGTCCGGACCAAGGAAAGCGAACTAAGGACTTTCCTGGTGTGAATACGCCCTAAGTTATATCTGTCTATCATATTCAAGTGGGGACAGTTATTTGTTCAGAAGCCCATGCCTTCTTATTGGTGCACACAGGCAACATCAGCCACATTGAGGAAATTAAGGAGTAAAGTCAAACATGTTTTTTTTTTTTGAGAAAAAAGTTTTCTCACGACTCCCCTTTTATCTCCAAGTTTTAACGGTCATTTTGTAATAAAATGTTCACGTTGGTCTTTTTTATTTTAGCAGCAGACATTGTTTACAACGTGTAGACGTGAAGCTTCTTCCTCTGAAATGTTCAGTGCAGTTTGGAGTTGTCTCTTCTTTTTTGTCCCTCGGGCCTCGTTATCACTATGCAGGATGCTTATTGGTTTATGGGCTCCGCTGATATTTTGGGACTGATTATAAATGCTTTCGATTGGAAGTTGGCAAGATGGATGCGGAAGATATCAGAATCCAAATCTGACCAATTCCGCTGCTGTGCAGTTGTGGTACCGTAGTGCCAGATTGTGAACATACTTTTTGCACAAAGAGACTCTGATGGCACAGCTTGAAAACATGAAGTTAAATCAAAGTTTTACTCAATGTCTGGGGGGCATCTGTCTCACAGAAACTTTTGTTGTTTGTCTGGAAGGTTTTTGCAAGACAAGGAAGCAACTTTGATGTTTTTTGCTAGTTTATGAATGAGGACGACTGCTTTTCCTTTTTTTGTGGCTTTAGTTAAGTTTAAAAGATCTTATTATCAGATTATCTAACTTTAAGTCCCATTTGTGTGATCTATATAATGTTGAGTTACAGCGTAAATCAATCGAAGAATAAAGTGTATAAATAAATTTTTAACCAACTTTTGGTCGATGCCAAAATAGGAAGAGCATGATGAAGAGGACTTTTTAAACGTAAACTGTCACTGAACCAGACCACCTAGTGGTCGATTCAGGGATCACACACTTGTTTTTGAGATTTTCAAAAAGATCACCTTGTTGGAGAAAAATTGGACATGTGCATACAAAAGTTTTGAGAAGATCAAATAAGTTAACATGTAAATGTCATTGTGTATTTAAGGTGCATTGTGCAATTTTATATGAAAAATGAGCACCCTAACTTTCTGTGAGTAGTATAGATAAATAAACAGATTGCAGAAGAAGACCATAAACCAAAACTGACAGGAACTGATTACTTCAGATGTTACATTTATGCGTAATGTATCGTCTAAAATGTAGAACTCAGCCAAATAATTGTTTCCTTTTTCTTTTGTGTAATTCCCCAGGTGACCACCCTGGTCAACACCAGCAACAAAGGGCCGTCCAGTAAGAAGAAGGGCCGCTCCAAGAAGGCTCATGTCCTGGCAGTGTCTGTTGAGCAGGCAACCCAGAATTTTTTGGAGAAGGGTGAGCAGATTGCCAAAGACAGCCAAGACCTAAAAGAGGAGCTCATTGCTGCTGTGGAAGACGTCCGTAAGCAAGGTGAGGATGCTGATGCGAGTTTATTTTTCGGCCGCAATGCTTCTCCAGTTTTCTGCATAGCTGTTTTGGTCATAAATTGATCAAAAACTTCTGTGCCAGTTTGCAATATTCCTTGTGTTTATCACCAGACACCCATAATTCCCTCTTGCTCTCAGCATTATTGCTTTCGCTATTTTGAAATTACACCCAGGTCATATTCAGTTGTCGAGCGTAGCGCAGCGTCTGAGTGGTTTGTTTTTAAGGCTCTCTTCACTGTCGTCTGTCTTTCAAAGCCAGCAGTTACAATTTAATGCCTCTGCTGCTCTCGCAACACGGAAGGCCTGATGTCATTTCTCATGTAGCCACTGGATCTGCTGTCTTTTACAGTTCCATCAGTAAACAACCTTGAGTGCTTGAAAATGTCGGCTCCCCTCAAGAATGACATGGATGGAGATAATTAAAGGAAGGAAAAAACTGAATGGGAGTTCTGTTCATCACATTCAACATGAACCAAACAGATTTCTTGTAGACTGGGGAATTCAGCAATTCATAATGGTGCTCTGGTGACATTCACTGGTGTTTTTATCATTTGATTTTTTTTCTTTCTTACAGAAAAATAAAAATCCATCCACCACCACTGTTAGTGTCATTCAGGTTTGCACTGGAAGAAAATGCAGATGATAAATACATTATAAAAGCAGCAACACCGGTAATAGTAAATTGCTATTTTTTCAAAAAGAAAAAAACAAAAAAGTGGTTAAGGATGCAGCTAATTAACTGTGGTTATGATCTAATTTTGAAATATTGAAAATATGGAAGGTTTAATTTTGTCTCTCTTAACGCCTGCAGCCTGAAATTGCTATTTTTCTTAGCAATTTTCATTGTGAAACATCGTGGTGGGGGAGTCTGCACATGGAGAGTTGCTGTTGAAAGTCTGAAAGGTGGCAGTGAATGCCAGCCGGAGTCAGATCTTTACCGCACCGCAGGCAGATGTCGAGTGAAGAGTGGCACAGCAAATCCATCTTATATAACAGATTAGTGCCCATTACTTTCAAGCTTTACGGGGGCACGAAGCCCCATGAATGTAATGAGCCTAATTCAGCCGTTGTTTACCCCGAAGTCACGCATCGTTAAGGCTTTGAACACGTGTGGTGGCAGAGAGCCTCCCTGAATTTTAAGATAGGGAGACGCTCATTCTCATTAGCCACAGCTCACCCCAACAAATCATGATCTCCCTGCTGGGAGCCTTCCCCTGGCTGGGGCAATGTCACAGCTCTCTGAGTTTGTGTTCCGTGCTGACTGCCAGTTTGTGAGCTTTTATGCAAATGTTAAAATTAAGTTACCTTCTTTTTTTTTTTTTTTTAAATATATATATTTTAGACTTGAACCTAAAAGAGCCAATGGCTTGACTGTGCGGAACTGGGAAAGAGTTTGCACTTTCTGTGTTCATTAGAAAGACAGAATCAGTTTTCATCATCTGGTGGAAGGAGCAAACTGATGGAAGGTCACTGATGCATACATGCTAAAAGCTAAAGAGAGACTGTAATTAATAATAAAAGACCTGTGCTTTCCCTAAACGAAACCCACTACATTTCAGAACACAGTAGCCCAAGGAGTGTGAGATTAACACACGGCAGTCCTAAACTGTCACTATAAGGGATAATAAACAGCTTGACACACGCTGTGCTCTCTGTTTTCCTTTGCACATAACAGTTTTTTTTCTCTCAAATTGTTTCACACCTTTAGAGAAAGTTTCACCTAAAATTCTTCATGTTTTTTTATGCAGAGGAACCTTGATCTGAGCCGACCTGTGACTTTCTCCATCGGATCAGCAGAAATCTTTGCATCATTATTTATAAAATAGCCTCTTTTCTAACAAACTGATATAACAACACTGGACAAATACATGCACAGACACTGTGCGTGTGCGGGTGCGTGTGAGTGTGTGTGCGCGGGCGTGCGTGTGGCCTGACGGAGGAATTTTGCTCACTCATTACCTAGCCTTAGGTGAAATGGGAGGTCAGAGCTAAACCTCACTCCGTGACATTATGCAGAATAAAAAGTGACTAATCATTCCAGCTTTGGCGCACATATTGCCTCTTAGAGGTCCTGTGGGTTCAAGCAAAGTGGGGTGTTTGGGGAATTTAATGATGAACCATTTGTTACCCAACAAACACACTTTTTGCCAGCTCCAGCGAGGCACGGCGGCGTTCGTCCTTGTTATGGTTGTTTGCACTGCAGTGCCTAAATTAATTTTTAAAAAAGGAGTCAAAATGTCTGATTGCACATGTTCCTATTCACCCCAAACTTTCTTTGCTACTCACAACTGAAGTCGCTCTGGTGACATTCTCTAATCCACATCACTATTATGGAGAATGACAGAGGGGGAAAAAATATACCCAGTGCCAATGTAATGGACTATCAAGAAAAAAACAAACAAACAAAAAAATGCTACATAACACTTTTTAATCAGTTCTGGAGATCCACAGAAAGAAAAAAAACAATACAATGGGAGCCTTGTTCATGAACATGAAACAAAAACAATAGCACAAGGTTAAAAGTACAGAATACCTAATATGGTGAAGTTTGTCGTCTGCTTTTGGCCCATCATATCCTGAGGGAGCAGCTGTGAGCAGCATCTGTGCTGCACTCAGGAGCCACTGTGTGTTTCAACCCCTCGTTTTTGTGTAGCTGCATTGTTGAATGCTGTCATCCTGAAGTGTCCTGAAGACACAGCGCGCTTCAGTTTGACTGAAGATGGAATCGTCATGCTGGTTGTCAAAATATCCACCGTGGCCTCCGACCTGGAGGACTTCTCTCTGGGGAACCTGGTGAGGTCGGCCAGCGTGTGAGCTAATTTGACCTGCTCAATGCCGTCTCGCTGTCGGGCTAAAAGCACTTGGTCAGCATCAGCGTTTGGAATCAGAATGCAAAACCACACAGGTCTGGGAGACAGAGACACTCAGCTGCTTTTTCCATGAGGTGAAATTTTATTCCTTATGCAAACACGTCACCAGGGCCGTCGTCTACCTAGTGGGTATAGCAACTGGGTGAAACTTCATTTTTTTTTGTGAACCATCCCTTCAATCTTTAAACCCTCTCTGTGTTCTTATACTTATATTATTATATTGAACTTTTTTACACTAATTGTAAATCTCTTCTCTTCCTTTTCCTCTTCTGCAGGGGAGACGATGCGCATCGCCTCGTCCGAGTTTGCCGACGACCCGTGCTCCTCGGTCAAGCGGGGCACCATGGTGAGGGCCGCCCGCGCTCTGCTCTCCGCCGTCACCCGCCTGCTCATCCTCGCCGACATGGCCGACGTCATGAGGCTGCTGTCTCACCTGAAGATCGTGAGTGCTCGCCCGCAAGGGCTTTTACTTGATTGGGTTGAGTTCAGCGAAGAGTTTTGCATTTTTGTGTGAAACTCTTTTGTGTATAATATCGTAAAAAAAGATCTCCTAAGATCTGTGTTGTTTTTTCTCCATCTTTTTCTCCTTCTCTTTGAACACATGCATTATTAAGACCTTTATCTGATGTAGCTGTTTGTTCAAGAAAAGTCTTCCGCGTTGACCCTCGGAAACCATATCTGCTTATCTGGCAACCTCTGCATGCATTAGCATATAGATGAGGCATGGAGGAGTATCCTTGGAACACACAACTCGTTATCATTTATAAATATCATGCCCTTATGCCCTGATGTGTATTTATTTATTTATTTTTTTCTAACATAACCGCTCTGTTTATGACTGAGTCAGTGGAGCCACGTGAGCTGCTTTGCTCTCTGGGTGGACGGGCTGCGCATGTTGAGCTGCACGATCGGCTGGTCTGAGAGATGCACATTGCACTCTCGCGCACTCTCTGACTTATTTTGTTCGAAGATTTATTCTTGGGGGCAACAGAGGGGCTTAACTGGAGCCCGTATAAGCCTCGCCATCAAAGGCCACTTCCGAGTTATCTTCCGTTTCCCCCCCTTTCCTCCGTTACATCTCATGTCGTGTCCTTCATTTGGGACTGAATGGCGTTTGAAATCGGAGCGCATGGATGGAGGCGTAGTGAAATGAAAGCCATTACTTTTCTCAATTAAACGGTTATTGTCTTTTAGAACCTGCCCGCAATTACGCGGGAAGCCGTTTTCGCATAAAACCAATGACGTATTGTGCTTCACAGCACGGGCAGGTTTTATTTTTATGACTAATTCAAGCTGCAGCGTCGCAGCCATTCTTCAAGTTAATTGGCCCATCGTTTTTAGGTCTATGTAATGTATTTCTTTTGTGTTTGTGTGTGTGTGTGTGTGTTGTGTTTGTGTGCGCGTGTGCAATACAGGTGGAGGAAGCTCTGGAGGGAGTCAAGAATGCAACCAATGAGCAGGACCTCGCCAACCGCTTCAAAGAGTTTGGGAAGGAGATGGTGAAGCTGAACTACGTTGCGGCTCGGAGGCAGCAGGTAACTGGGACCTCATTATAAACCCTCTCTGTATTTCCTTGGAAGAAAGCAAGAAAATAAACTGACAAGCAAGATGTAGTATGTACCGAAGAAAGAGCCGCACCAGTATTTGTCTGTCTGTCTGTCTGTCTGTCTGTCACATATTTATAGCGATTCCGTCATGGTGCTTTGTTGTCATTATTATAGTTGGTGCAAGAATAACAACATTAAATAGGTTAAGTAGACATAATGGCATATTAATGACATGAATGTTCTTCAACAATACTTGGGTATGAAAAGTAAAACACCAAGTCTAGTTTCAAGTAATGCTTTGTACTTTTCCAGAATATTTTTCTTGTTATTTCCAGATTTGTCAACAGTGAGTTTTGCCATTGGTGCCTCCGGTGTGTGTCAAAGATTTTTCCGTCTTGTCTTGCTCTGGCAAACATCCATCTTGCTGATATCCCTCAGAATGAAAATGAAAAAATTGTTTCTCCGACCAGGCAGTGACCAGCAGGAGGATTTTATTCACCGTCTGTCTGCTCTCTGTCTCAGTGTCGTCATCCTCAGCCTCATCTTGTGACGAGTAATCGTAAAAGACCCGGTTTACTCAGAAAACCTTTTCCACCTCCTCAGGAGCTGAAAGACCCCCAGTGTCGGGATGAGATGGCGGCCGCGCGCGGCGCTCTGAAGAAGAACGCCACCATGCTGTACACGGCCTCGCAGGCCTTCCTGCGCCACCCTGACGTGGCGGCCACCCGCGCCAACCGCGACTACGTGTTCAAGCAGGTCCAGGAGGCCATCGGAGGCATTTCCAGCGCTGCCCAGGCCACCTCCCCCACTGATGAGAAGCACGGCCACGCCGGCATCGGGGAGCTGGCCGCCGCCCTCAATGAATTTGATGTAAGTCTGCAAACGTTTTCCTTCCTCTTTCATCAACTCAGACCTGTTTAGTACACTGTTTAGTTCACATTATAGGTATTTACTTGGATTCCTGAAAAGAAAAAAGTAGTTTTGATGGTTGAAAGTGATCCTTCTTCTCTTCTGTTCTCTACATTTTTATTTATTTATTTATTTATTTATTTTTTTGTTAAGTTTACTTTAAAATTTGTGAGCGGGGTCTAATCATTTTGTTAGGCTCTGTATTTCGTTCACTTTTTTAATCCCCACAGGTTGAGAATTATTTAGAAACGCGACTCTCTGCTACCATCTAGTGGCCAGACATCGCTGGTGATCATGGGAGACGGGATCGTTTCACTGACCTTTTTTTTGCTTGTTTTTAATAAACCCTCTCAACTTAGAAATACGGGAGAAACACCGTCCCGTATCGATTTCAAACGGGACGCACCATTTCACTGTCAAATATACGGGACAGTTCTGTATTTTAAGGGACTGTTGGCAACTCTCATCATAAGGCGTGGAGTAAAACATGTTACCACTAAAATGCGCTTCCACCGCGCAGCAGGTGTGTTCCCTACTAGCAGACTTTTATAAATTCAGTATCTTGTGATTCATATATTTTTTATACATCCATGCTACATGAAGAAACGCTCTCATTAACCAAAGTGCTCCATTTTTTTTTTTCCTTCATGGCGGCTTGATATCAGGCTCGGGGTCTCTCCTTCACAGTGTGTGACTGACCCCCTTTGGTTCTAATTGTAAATTGCAAGCGGCCTCTCGTCATGACGCAGGCCGGCGACAGGGGGCAGACCTGTCACAAAAGGTGGACCGTGGCCATGTGAGATAAAGTCTCCCGAGCCCCGAAGCAATCTTCTGCTAAAAGCCTGTTTGCTTCCAAACGTCTCCAGCTCCTTTGAAGCTTGCTACCCGCTATTAGGGCCGTGGCCCTTTGGCGGCCATATCAAACGTGGTTTGTATGTAAAACAGGTCTTCCAAAAGAACAGAGAGGCCCATAAAATGTGATTTTGTCCGGTGGACGGGCAGACGGACAGCAGCAGAATGAAACTAATTGCCCTCCGCTCTGCCCTGTGCGATCGCCTGAAGCTTTCGCTCTCCGTGCTCACCAAACAGACGCAGGGTGTGATCAGATTCTCCCAGAATAGTAATGACCTGATACAGAGCAGCTGGGCAGAATTTGCAGCGGTCAAATCTACTTTATTCAACTTTTTTTTTTTTTTTTTTTTTTTGCATAAACCTGCTGGTTTTAATTGTGGTAGTGTATGGAGAGTCTCTGACTCTCTTTCTCACCTCCGAAAGAAAAAATAATAATTTTTGATTCACACGAGCCCACTGACGTACACGCTCACTTTGTTTTCAGTAATGGAGTCTCTGTGGAGACTGCAGGGTTGGATGATTGTGCTTATCTGTTTTGGGGCGGCTGCTCCCTGCACTGAGTCAGCTTTGATCTGTTCTTCATTCTTTGACTCTCCCATAATGGCTGAATGCACGGATGGCAGAGCCGGTGTCAGCAGCAGAGGCGCCAGTTCACATCAACTGGCTCCACGAAGAAAAACAAAGCTTTCATACAGCTTTCACATTATTTATTTATTTTCTTTGAAATATCATATACACCAGTGCGTGAGTTGATAAAATGTCTTTTAGGGGCACACACTTATGTTGCAGGTGTTGTGCCTTCGGAGCCTCGACTAGCAGTTCGTGTTAGTTAGTCTTCTACAGACTATGGTTATTATTACCTGTGCTTATTTGAGTTCCTGTTTCCTCTCTTTGATCCCCAACCAGTTTGTCCATTCTCCTCTGACCCCTGGCATCAAGGAATTTTCCTCCACATGGCTGCTGCTCACTGGGTATTCCCTCCTTTCAGGACCATCCTCTGTAAACCCCAGAGATGATTGTGATGGTGTGAAAATCCCAGGAGATCAGCAGTTCACCACATTCAAAGACACTCTGATCCCCTTCCTTCCACGTTTTGATGCTCACTTTGAACTTCAGTAAATCGCCTTCACAACGTCTGCATGCCAAAATGCATTGAGTTGCTGCCTCCTGATTGGCTGATTCGCGTCAACAGTGAACACTTCAGTTTAACTTTGACCCTAATGAAGTCAGCTGGTCAGTGTACTTCGGCCATTCTTAAATTCTCTTTTAGTCAGTTGTTTTTGTGAAATGTTCAGATGGACTTCAGGATTAGTGCATTTTTACTGTTATACAATAACAGAAGAACACTTATTCTAGACAGAAAGGTAAAAGCAACAAGGTCTAGTTCGGTCAGCAGCACAGGCGCTGTGATTCTAA
Source organism: Thamnaconus septentrionalis (assembly GCA_009823395.1). Classification (NCBI taxonomy): domain Eukaryota; kingdom Metazoa; phylum Chordata; class Actinopteri; order Tetraodontiformes; family Monacanthidae; genus Thamnaconus; species Thamnaconus septentrionalis. The sequence continues at coordinate 5,981,797 of CM020501.1, read as the reverse complement.
CAAAACAAGAAGACTGTGTAGCAAATCAAAAAAAAAATTAGTTAAAAAATCTCAGTCATTAGAAACACTAACTAAGTCTTTAATAAGTGATGATGAACATGTTGCCTCTCTTAGATTTATATCTCCTGCCAGACGGAGGCAGCAAAAAAAAAAAAGAAACTGTGATCATGGGAAAAATCTGCCACAAGCAGTTTTTTTTTTTTGGGTAAATTGCAGTCAGCGCTTTTCATCACCTCGATGCGACTGAGTACACAATCATCTGAAAAGCATTGCAGCAGCCCAGAGAGAGTGCCGAGCAAAGAATGTCTTGATGAGAAATTTTAAGTATGGGAAACCATCTCCGGGATTTGTATTTGTTTCTGGGGGACAGGTGTGGAATTAAAATGGTGGAGCTGGTGGGGACACGTTGCTCCAATGACTCTGCAACACTGAAGGTCTGTGACACAAAGGTTGGACAAGAGGTTTGAATGCTTGGTGCAGACATGGCCAGCGAAAGGGCAACTCATGAATAAGTGGGGGGCGGAGGGTGAGGGGGCGACCTCATCTATTTCCCCCCTTTTTTTTTTTAAACTGTCAACCAAAATAAGTTTGAAGTGAGCCAACCAAGGACACTGGAACACAAGATCTATTAGGAGAGAGAAAGGAGGTCGGCGCCAGTTCAAATTTAGTCCATCTTTCCCCCTACGGCCTTTAATACGAAGGTGACAGGAAGCCTGTCCTCATCAAATAAAGAGCCAGGTGTAGTGTGAAGGAAACCCAGCAATGTTGGCAAAAGTCAAGATTTTTATTGATTCGCCGCAAGTTAAGTATCATTTAAAAAAAGAAGAAGACTTTTTTTCATGTGTACTCTTCTTCTATCTATCTCATAGTAACTGAAATATTATAATAAGTTCCCAACGCACCTCCTGTGCATGATTTTGCACATGTACACATTAATGCTTGGGGATCAAACCCATGACCTTCATGCTGTGAGGTGACAGAGCTACCAAATTATCAAGCAATACCTTGTGGTGAGACTGGAGGAAAACAGGTAACTGCAGCCTCAATCTGCATATTTAATCTACAAGGCCTTGATGCTCACGACTTTTTTCTTCAGATATCCCCCTAAATTTCAGGTCTTGCTTCTAATAACTGCAATGTCAGAGTAAAAATCACAAAACCCCAAGCAGATCCACGTTCTGTGCACCTCCAGGTGTGTGACGAACCAAGTCCTGCTGAAAATATAAATGCTCACCATGAGCCACCATGAAGAATGAAGAAGAGGCTTTATAGTCACTTAAAATGTAGCATTCAATTCCTATGAAATTACATCCAGCCAACAGACACTCCTACAAATATGATATGAGCCTTTAAACTTTTTTTCTGTTCTCCCTTCAGATATCTACCTTTTTCAGAAAAATGCCTCCTCATAAATAATGCCCTTTCTGCTTGTTCATACTGCAGATTCTTTCACCCCCGCCCCCCACCTCCATTCTTTATGGTATTTGACAGGCACCCCCTCGAGCCAGATCCAAAGCAGCTCTCTCGGAACTAGTTTTCAGCCCTCGCCGACACGTCGGCTTTTGGTCCAGGGCGACGCGGAATTTGAGGATGGCCACCTTTAAATTCGCCATGCAGGGAAAAAGTGCCCCGTCACGTTGGAATTAAAGTCTTTATTTGGGGGGTATGAGCTCGGTGGGAGGACAGATGGAGTCGAGGCCTTCGGGGTATGTGGCTAAAGACACAGCGTGGCAAAGCGCGCGGGCCGAGATTTTTAGGTCACAGCGACAGACACACGCACAAACAGTGTCAGTAAAAAAAAAAAAAAAAAAAAATTCAAGACCTGCAGGGATACAAATTCACTGCAGCGAATGAACTGACAGACAATGCATATACATGCTGGATCCTGCATGGTATATATACCTGTTGCAGAACCTCATGCCACACAACCAGAGATCCCTTCCTGGGGATAACAAGTCCTTTTTCTCAGGGAGGGAGGGGCAGGGGTGGAGGATGGGGAGGAGTGGGGGTGCAGACGGTCTGCAGTTCTCTCACTCCCAGCGCGGAGCTGCAGCAGACGCCACGGTATGCATACAAGAGAAAAAGGCTGAAAATATTTAACTCCCTCTCCCTCCCTCCCTCCCTCCTGTGCTCGTGTTTTGACGGCGCTGTGTCTCAGTGCTGCAAACAAGGATTCACCTGGCGTGACCCCCTCGGATCCACGTCTCCCATAGCCTGTCGCTGCCTCGCGCTTATTTTCCAAGTGCCGCGAGGAGGGGAAGCAGTATAGCCTTCGGACGAGCTGCAAAGTGAGCTCGTCTCACAGATACCTCGTCTTTTTTTTTCTTTTTTTTTTTAGGCTGAGGCAGCGGAGGATGCACATTTGGGGAAAAAAATGAAAAACCTTGCCAGGTTAAGCTTGAATTATAGAAGGTCTTTGTCTTATTATGATAACAATAATAATGCATTGTATTTATAAAGCGCTTTTCAAAGTCCTCAAAGACACTTTACAAAAGAGAAAAGACATCAGAGACATAATCGTGACTTCATCAAAAACGATTCCCTCATCCTCAGCGCTCCTCGTCCCGTAATCAAATGACATCACTTTCTTCTCCTTCAGTCAGGACGAACCGCCGGGTTGTTCGAATCATTCTTTTGTTTAAAATATTCCGCTAGTACGACCCAGTTGTGCGAGCACGGCGTCACATCTGCTCTGGACGGACCGTGATGCCGAACAGGTGGCCAAAGGAGCAGCTGCTCAAAACACATCAGCTTCCGGCCTCCGAAGCCTTACGAGGATGTTCGCGCTGTGGCCAGCAGATGGCAATGTTTAATTACTTTCGTCACGTGTCTGCCCTTCCTCCCCTCTCCTCTCGCTCTCTCACGCACGCACGCACACACGCACGCACGCAGAGTATTTTTTTTTTTCTTCCATTTTTCACTATTTTTCCTACAAACCCTTAGAAACAGAGATTTTTTTTTATTTTTTTCCATTTGGTTCCCCTCCCTCACCGTTTGCCTTGTTCTCTCCTCGCTCTTGTAACATAAATGACATTAAAAAAAAAAAGGAAGGTATTCTCCATGCACCGCGGAGGGGCTCCGGACGTACGGCGACCCTCGGAATGAGCGTCGCCGAAGGGAGGGGTGAAGGTTCCGCCCTCTCACCTGAATGACCCGCCCCTTTCCCGACCCCGCGCACACACGCACGCACATACATAGCCGCGACGGGAAGCTGATAGCGGAGCTTCGCCTTAACCTGGTGTGTCACCACTCGTACTCTCACATGTACCCGCAGCTGTTTGGAGTCAAAGCACACGCACGTACGCGCACACACACACACACACACACACACACACAGAAGCAAAGAAACATTCAGTGGAGGAGCAGAAGCTACAAGCCCGCGGCAGACATTGGAGTCACAGTGGATCAGTTTACCTCGTTGCTCTGTTATTTATTTCCCTACATATGCCCCGTCCTTGAACAATATTATTTATTTATTTATTTATTTCCCAGGGAGATCCACAAAAAGCCTCTTCCTTCACTCTGTTTCAACGCACGTTTTTGTGTCACCACTGGTTCCGGCTGCCCGAAGGGTCTCGAATTTACTGAGGTGCCTGAAAAGCCAAGCAAGCTTACAGGCAAAGCCCCTCATGGGTTTGCATCCATGCATTTTCTTGCCTCTCTCTCTCTCTCTCTCTCTCTCTCTCTCTCTCTCTCTCTCCCTCTCTCTCTCTCTCTCCACCACGCTGCAGGAGAGACTCTCTGTGCACAGTGGCGTCCGCTGCTCCTCTCACTCTGCATACATTACAGGGTAACTTTAACCGGATTTACTGGCAAGCCGGGAGAGAGTGCGTGTGAAAGCCAGTCCTTTGTATCCCTGTGTAGAAAGCTCCTTTTTGTGTAGGTGTAAGTAGCTTTCTTTTACTCCGACATGACATTGACCATGTTTGTGATCACGGCTCAATGCATGAATACACATGAACAGACCTGTTTTTTTTTTCTCTCTCTTTTTTAAAAAAAAAAATCTGATACTTTTTACAGTATATGTGCTTTGAATCATATCAGCGGTTCCCCATTCGTTTGTGTATTTTCAGCAGACCAACACAAATAAACCCGTTGCACATGGGGTAGGAGTCCCCCAACTCTTTCCTTTTTTGTGCTCCGGAGTTGTCGTCATGCTAAAATAAGGACAGACAATATTTGCACACATCCTCATCGTGTAACCTGGTTGAAAACCAGCGTGGCAAGATTTGGGACACCGGGTCAGGAGCTGAGAGTTTTTATGGCAATGATATTGACAACGAAACTCTTGGAGGAGGTCTAAATAAATAAATAAATGGACTGCATTATTACTTGGCGGAGAAAAGATCAAACGTAGTTATTACCAGCGTTCGCTGTGGGCTGACTATCAACTATTGTCACACCTACAGGCAATTTATAGTTGCCCATCAGCCTAATGTGAGTGTCTTTGAACTGTGTAAGAAAAAGGAAGAACCCTGGAATAACCCACACAGAGCATGCAAACTCCACACGAAAAGCCCCCAGGCCCTGGAATCGAACCCACAACCTTCTGCTGTGAGTCAACAGGGCAAGGATGCATTGTGGAATTCCATACATCTGCCCATTCAGTCCACATTAATAGCCAGCTGCAACTTTCACCGCTAGTTTTTTTTTCTCAAAAACATGAGGAAAAACTTGCTGCTCATATGACCTTTTTTTAATTAGGATTTTTTTAAAATTTATTATTAAAACAAAAACAGGAGAACCTGGCAGGCAACGGTTACACAAAAAGGTAAGATTCCCACCCAGCTTATCACTTTTGATAAAGGTTCATACAAAGATGTATCAACAGTGGACGTAGTAACGTATGAACCAGCGCTGCCGCCTTCATTTATTTTTGCCTCCAGGCTTCATCCACAGTTTGATGACGCATGCGGCGGTGTGGCTGTGGTGGCCAGTGTTTGTACAGCTACACATGAACACCTGTTTGCGGTGTCTTTTCACGGGGTTTCTATGGAAATGTGGCAACTCTTGAACAAAGTTAAACTGTGAGAGTAGCGCCGTTCACAAATTCAGTTCACTCACAACACGGCAAGTGGCATGTGGGCGACAATCCAGTTTCATTGGTTGCCACCCCCCCCCCGCTTCTGGGATCCAGACACGTCCTCCAAACAGTGACTGCACTTGGTCCTCGCCTCCGCGAGGTTGTTTTAAATTCTCCTGCTGCCGATAAAATTTCCCCTCCTGCTTTGAGCGACATCGATTGTTAGCCGGTGCCCAGCGATGACCCCCCCGCATGCTCCAATTATGGATGAGATGTTCCCGGGCCGGCTGACCGCCGGAGAAGCGGCGGTCGGAGAGACACCTCAGCGCCGTAATGTATGCAGATGTATTCCTAACTGTGAGATAGTTTTCTCGGTAATTGCTGTATCAATCTATGCCTTCCTACCCGTGCTGTCTCATTCTGGGCCTCTGCTTATTTCTCTCGACCCCCCACCCCCACCCCTCCCTGGCCCACGCGCACATGCTCAGACACACGCGGAGTCTGCCGCTCCCCCTCCCCTCCACATAGTCTCCGCTTCCCCCAATTTTTCACTCTCCTTGACTCACATTGATTCGCCGACCGAGCATGTGGGTGTTCAAAACATTCCTCAGTCACTGCGGGATAGGAAAAAAGAAAAAAACTGGCAGAGAGGAAGGAGCACTTCCCGACGACGGCAGACATCTGATATCCGGCGCCGAGGGCCGGGCGTTTGCGCGCGTATCGCATGGACGCACGCGGACGCCGCGCGTTAATAACGGCATCGAACGCGGCGGCGAGCGGGCGGTGGCCTTATTGACGGGAACCCCGCCGTGCTCAATAAAACTCCACTTGCGCCGTCATTTTCACCTTGGCTGAGCCACGCGCTCGCCTCGAGGTGCGCGTCTAAATTACGACATCCTCCGCCTGCCAATTAAAACGCCGCCTCATTCTCCATGGACAGATGCACCTGTCAAGAGAAATATGGATGGGGGATACTAAGCCAAATTAATGGGACATGACTGGGGAGATGGAGGAGTATTGGTTTGTTTGTTTGCCGTACAGTAATTAGCCACTGCCTCCCTCGTCTTGCTATGGTGGCAATAAGCGGAGCCGTGTGAAGGGTCGAGGAGGCGACGCGTCGAGCTTCACTGGTGAACAGGACCCGGAGATCTGAGCTAGTCAACAGTGTGAGCTAGCAGCCCCGGCTCTGCAGTCTTTACCACTCTTGCTCATCCCCTTGTATAAATTCTCGTCTCGTGAAATTAGACCGGCGGTCCGCGGGGGGTAATTTGGGCAGTTTAATGGGACAAACATTTGAAGTACTTACTTGTCGTGTAAGACAGTGGATTTCAAAGTGGGGGCCACAGAAAACTGGAGAGAAGATAAGAAAGAAAATCAAATAAATAAAAGAATAAATAAATAAATAAGACAATCACGTTATCTTTTAATTAAGATTATCAAAATATTGTTTAATCATTATTGTTAAAAGTAATCTATAATAACATCATATGATTGCCTGCCTGTCAAAAACATTTTTCATGGTGTCGTGTGTGTGTTACGTGCCGGTTTGCTCCATTTATCAAGGTGATTTGCTCCTCAAGCTAGCCTGGCTAGTACAAAATGGACGGGTTTGTGACAAATAGACCGAAGGAACAGACAAACAGCCCAGTTGTGGAAGACACTACTGCAAAAAAAACGGGAGAATTGGCCGGTTAAAGGAAGAAACTATGACGCAGCATACATTAAGTATGTCTTCACAGCCATAGACAGAAAAATGGCCATGATTATCAACATGTTAGTTGATAGTATTCCTATTCTAAAAAGCATTCTAAAAGTTGATGTTTCTTTTACATATTTTGTAACATTGTCTGTTGTTAAAGTTTGGGATCCCTTGATGTAAGTGTCCGTCTATGATGCCATTACATCTGGAAGTGCAGCGAGATCCTTTAACTAGTTTATCTCAGTTAAGTTCTGCACACAGCAGGAAGAAAGAAGTTTTTTTTCTTGTCTTTTGCGACGATCTACAGATGAAGGAAATCTGATCTTTGCACATACTTCTAGTCTTTAAATAACGGCGTAACAGAAAATAAACTACATCCCTGCGTGTTCAGCCAGTTTTCAATTCTGAACTTCTGTGTGGGTGTGCTGGTATATATATATTTTTTTTTTTTGTAAAGGCAGTGCACCTTCAAGTCAAGGTCCTTTCTGTGTTTTACTAACTTGCCCACTCAGCTTTGCACAGGCTAATGGAGACAGAAGCACGGTCGCTCTTGGAAACACAGTAAACATACACGTATGTATTGCAGCTCACCTGCTTGCAAAGGACTTGGGTATTTTATTCATTTTTACCTGCATAGGAGGAAAGACTGCTTACAAAATGACGTGACGACTTACATGTCGTGTTTGTCAAGCATCTTTGTTTGTGGCTGTCCTTGCTGGCAGGGTGAAGCCACAGTTCCTTTTTTAATCACTGACTTGCTAAAATGCATTTCTCCTCCCACACATGCATATACAAACAGAGTCTCGCAAAAAAGGGAGATTTTGTGAAAAGGGATTAAAACAAAGCTACGTGTCCAGAATTCAAATCTGTGTTTAGAAACAGAGCAGTCTACCCCAAAGTTCTTTTTTCTTCCATGCGTCATAATGAATACATAAATATGCAAACGTTTTACATGAAGTAAGTTCTTAAGGGATAGTCCACTCTAAATTGAAATTTAACCTACTTATTACTCACCCCTATCTAATAATCTGATAAATGTTCTGGTCACTTTCTAATTCACATAACTGAATTGAATTATTCCTTCCACGATTAATTAATTTTCGCAAACTAACCTGCCCGATAGACCAGAAGCACAGCACAAGCCCTGAGGTGATGGACAGGGTTCCCTGTGGCTAGTGCCGTTCCCTCAGGAAATTAACAGGTGAACTTTTAAGAAATGGGTTAAGGCTGTGCTTTAAGCTGTCCAAGAATTACATTTGGTTAAACTATGTTATGTCAATTTCTGTAGAGTAAAGCTATTCATTCTTCTTTGTCACCAAAGATGAATCTTTGTCACTTTGGACACCAGTTCAGGGGGGAAAAAGTTACATTGTCAAAGGACACTGGATTTGGAGGGAGATAAATGGATGGACAGCTTTGATTAGATACTAGGCAGTCACTTCTCTGCTCTTCAAGTGAAGTTGAAGCTTCAGTAACTCCCCTTAATAGTGGCTCACTGCTCTGGAACATAACTTTATTCTCCTGATGCACCAGGCTTTACATCTTCACCTCTGATTTAGGCTGTCATGAAAATGGAGAGGCAGTCCGGCGAGAATTTTGATCACATAGAAAAGAGGAACTCACCAATGGCGAGGCCTGCCTGCCTAAATAGTGCAGCACTTAGAAACTCTAATTTCCCCCCGTGGCATTGGGAATGGAGGGGATGCCCCATATTCCAGATCTGCGTTTGGTAGAAGCACTAATGCACCAGCAAAGTTGCCCAGATGAATCTAGTTTTGTTGACAGGCCAATTAAGCTGTCATTGTGGGATAATGGAGTGTTCCACAGCAATGATGCATGCCCCATTCAGCGATGATCCAGATTCTAGCGCTCCCATACAGAAAGCCAGCTATACTACTGCTTTTCCTGTATTCTTTGTATCCATCAGGAATGCTTTTTTAACAAGCTTAACTGCTTTTTATCAAAGTTTAAGACGGATGAAAAATGTCTAAAACATTTTTTTTTAAAAAAATATTAGTAAGTTTTGTGTATAACAAAAACAAAAAAATAATGATAACAGATGGTGCTTCCATCACTATAGCGGTCCTCGGAGAACACTTTGATTCACACTCCTGCCTTGATAGCATTATGTCTTCATCTTGTTAGTTATACATCTTTTGCCTTTATTATGTCCACACTTTTTTTAATCCTGCAATTTGCCTTCAAAAGCATCTGCAGTGTTCATCGCCATCATCCTAAGCGTGCACAGTTATTTCACTTTCACGCTCAAATGGTGGCCAATGACGAGTAAGTCTTGGCTTGAGGTTGCGAGCTTCGCCTGTACGTTGCAGAGGCTGGAGCTGCTAAATGAGAAACTTTTGAAAATGATCCTGCTTTCCTTGCCAAGTCCATTGGCTGCCTCTTCCCACATCCCCCATTGCCTTTGCACACAGAGGTAAATACCCCACTGCATATTCACTGGTGAATGCTAGGCTCATATATTCATTCTCATTTAGCAAATTGTGTGAAACCCAAATAAACGACGGAACGACAAACAAATGGCTGTATGATATTAATTGAAGTCACGTCCTGACGAGAACGCGCAAACTCAGACAGTCAAGACAGCTTGTTTAGGCGAGTTCAGGGCTTGACTTCGTGAAAAATCTTTGCATTAAGCACCGTGGTGTGTGTGTGTGTGTGTGATCTCCATTGAAAGATTGGCACAAGTATGGCTTTTTTTTTGCCAACAGTGTGGAATTTGTGGAAATGCACAAAATGAAATCAGAACTACATTTGTATTCAAATGATGTCTATTCCAATGCCTTATAGGGGAATATGTATATTTATATGTACTCCAGAGGACATTGGACAAGGGCCTCTTGATGCATTTATAAGGCTGAGCATCGTCTTCAGGTTGTCTGACTTGTTTTGTCAGGAGATAAAGAATTTCAATTCACACAGGCAGCACATACCAAATACATACATGAAATATTGCATGATTCATGCAGTGTTCTATAGAGAATAGCAGGACTAAGGCATTTTAGCTATTTTGTATTGAACAAAACATTTTTCTACTCAAGTTATAGGTTTATTTGATATGGTATGAGACAAAGGAGAGACATGTCATCCATGTTCTGGCTGCGTTGGATTCACCATTTCCTCAGTTCTATCGGTAATGTTGATTTATGAGCCATAGGTAGCAGTGACTCGGTATTCCAGGATTACAAGTTGGAAAAAGGAAGATGGACACATCCGTTTTTGGTAGTATTTCCAGGAAAAACAACAGATAACTGAAGAATACATCACAGTTTGGGAGTTGAAAACACCTTGTACATATACTGTGAGCCAATCAAAAGGTGAGGTTTGTCCCCTCTATTCATATTTTACTTTTATCTCTTTAAAAAAAAAAAAAGTCTTCAGTGGTATCCTATTTCATCCATCATCTTGTCATTTTTGGCAAAGGTGGTGTTGTGTTGTTGGGGGATGGGTGTCAGACTTCGCTCCTGAATCAGTTCATCACAGTTCCTCTTTACTTAATGGTGTCTCTGCATCCCTCTGCATGTTGGGGTAGGAACAGTACAGCCTTTATCCTGGAATGACCTCCTCTTCACAGAGTGTGATCATGAAAGAGTCGGTATCAAAACAATCTGATGGACCGTCTCAACTCTGAACAGATTGGAAGCTTTTCCCTTTGAGTCTGATTTCTTTATGTCACCACAACGATTGGCCACCAAGAAAGAAGACGGTCTAGATCTCGATTAGACGCTATCTGCCCATGGGAACCGACAGCCATTCCTCGTGATGCCTGACTATAAAGAATGTAACATGATTATGGTTGTACATGGAGCTGGACCTTGATCTTCTAATCACACTTATTCTCCCCTCCTTTTTTCACTGTTGCTGTTACACTGGCTTATGAGGTTTGGCTCTACCACAAGGTTCTTAGTAATGTTCATATTTATTTGTGACATCCCTCCCAACCCACCGCTCATCAAATATCATAAACAACTCTCACCTTTGTTCAGGAGCATTAAAGCGTAGATGTATGACATCGGCTTAGACTTGGGTCTTTGCTTGCTGCCTCCTCAAATCTCCTTTTTTTCAAAGATATGCTCGTCAAGGATCACACAATCCACGCTATTACTCCTGCCAGCTCTGCCACTCGGCTCAGTCACTGAATCCTGTGCTGTTTTCAATCTATCACACCCCTAATTCTTGTTATCTGCCTCAAAATGAGGATGCGCTATTAGACTCGTTTACTGACGACAGACCAACAGATGACCAAATTCCATCTCTTAAGGGAAGATGAATCACAGGACATTCCCTTATCTAATGGCCATTCCAATTTCTTGTATCAAGTCTGTCTTACGAAAAGGGCCGCAGCAAATGACAATCTCGGAAATATAAGAATTCATTTATTTTCAGTCCTTTTGTATTGTTGTTGTGTCGCTGCAAGAGGTTGGCATGGTAAAGTACAGTTGAATAAATCCAAACATTTTCATCTCAGCGATCTAAAGCATTATTTGGTCAAATGCAATTTATTTCAAGCTACGTGACAAATCCAAGTATATTGCAAATACATGTGGCTTTTTTGTGTTAGAGCTTTTCGAGGTTAAAACTATCAAATATCCCAAGGTTGGTCCCAAAGTTTCTCACAGACTTCCCCAAGTAGGACGTGAGGAGTGACTGCATTTTTGCCAGTGCAACTCAAAAACTTGTGGATGCTGTTAAATGTCTTTGTCTACTTTGTTAAAAGTGAGCACATGGTGACACCATTTTATGTGCAGTATAATTAAAATCTGACCCCTGAATGAAGTGCTGGCATATTTAACTTTACTCTTCACCCTCACCGTTGTTTCGATGCTGAAACGTTTTCCAGTCTTATCAATTGAATCTAATTTTATAATGCTAAAATTGTTTCCCAAGGGGGAAAGAAAATCTCCATGAAAGTAATGGAGGTTAGTTTTGCTGTAGGTTTAGTGTTGTTAAAATCCACACTTGGGAACTTTTGAACTCAGTTTACAGTCCAAAACAGATCCATCTCTTCACCCCTTGAGTCCTCTGCTGCAACTAATCCAATAAGCATTCACCCACTGGCCCTGAAAGAGTAAGAGACACAAAATAAATCAGTCTTGATGCCCTACCCCATTACTGTCCGTCAGTTATTTATACCATTATGCTGCTTCTACAACACTGAATATAGAAGCCCTTGTTGCTGTGTGCCTGCACGTCTGAGAGCACAACACTACATTTGTGGTGTCATGGCAGCACCTCTGGCTATGTGGAAAACAGTCTGTAAAATTGTATTATATCGTCACCGTTCAGATACCCTGCAGTATTGTGAGTGGTCTCAGTCTTTATTTGGACAAACATGGCATTAGTGAGTTGCTGCTGCAAAGTGTAAAAAATGGATAATTTCCATGTAACTATGAAACAGAAAAGAACCAATGAAGAGCCAGCTTTTTTTGACAAGTCAAGTAATTTGTATTTTCTCTCGTTTTACCATTTCATGCACTTTCAGCAAACATATTTCTTATTATGCCTCAGCACCGAACACATGGCTTCAACTGTTGCACCCCTCTCAAAGGTGGTGTTCAACTCGTAGCTTAGGACAACCTGACTGATTTTATTTTGTTTTAATTTTTGAATGGTCCCTCTATGTGGATACTGGCAAACTGTACAAGCGAAGGCTTTAACATACTCCAGTTTCAGCTGCAGGCAGGGGACTCAGTGCCTTCTGCCCCCCCAGCCCCTTTCTCTCCCTAACCCCACCCCACCATCCACCCAACACACACACACATACACACTTCAAAATCGTGCAAGCCCCTTAAATGCTTCCCTCATTATGGTTTCGACAGTCACAGCCCCAAGGTTTGTACCAGCACAGAAAAAGCCTTTGGCTCTGAGGGTAATGTCATGCAAGTCACAGTACAACAGCATGTGTGTAACATAATCACCGCCTTAAAAGGAGGAGATAGCTGGGGACAGACTTTATGTATGCATGGTAGCTCATGTGTGGAGAGAATCCAGGTGTTATTTTGCGGTCAGGCATAAGCCTGTGAAGCAAAAAGCACAAAGCTGTATAATAACCACACACACACACACACACACACACACACACACACACACACACACACACACACACACACACACACACATTTGTATATACAGTATATATCTATGTATGTATGTATGTCTTGTCATGCCTCAAGCCCTGTGAGGCCGAAAAAAAGGTGGAGACCAGGCTGTGGGTGAAGCTTTAACAATAATTTATTAATGAAAACTACATAAACCAACAAAAATGCAATCAGTAATCAGTAATGCAATGAAATGGATGCGTGTAAGTCTAGTAATTGATAAGGTGTGTGTGTGAATGTGTGAGTGCAAACAACCCAAATTTAACCCATGAAACAAAGAAAAGAAGTCCCAAAGCAACCCCCAGCTTCTCCCTTGGAGGTCCTGCTTCTCCTGCATGCAGCCAGAGAGTCCCAGCAAGAGCACCAGCCTCTTGTGTTCCTCACACACCCACACCCAATCAGCCTCCAGGTGTCCCTCATCAGGCCGACGAGCTGGCTGTGCAGGAGCTGGAGATGGGCTGGGCCCAGGAGGCTCCCCACAGGCCATCACAGTATGTTTTAGGGCGTATTCACACCAGGAAAGTCCTTTAGTTCGCTTTCTTTGGTCCGGACCAAAATACAATGTATCTTTTTGGTTTGGTGCGGGAGCATCAGAAGCTTTTGATGCAACGTCGATTTTATGAAGAGATGTTTACCATTTTGCGACAACGAAGACGTTTTGGCAAGAAGCGTCTCCTCATTGCTCCACGTTGAACCACGACTCATGTTCGCCTGACGGTCCGACGACGTGCTACTAAACCTTCTACTATACTAACCAAAAGATTATTTCCCCTAATGGTTGTGGCTACGGAAGCCTGTGACGTGTAAAAAAAAGTGTGTGATTTCACAACTGGTTCGAACCACGGTGCGGTCGCTCTCACACATCAACCGATGGTTCGTTTGGAAGCGAACCGAGACCACCCCTCTGGCGAGGTCTCGGACCGGCTGTTTGCTCCGGACCAGAGTTCGCTGGTTTGTATTCACACCAGCCCAAAGGTCCGCAAAAGGGACTTTTTTGGTTTAGTTCGAACCAAACAGGGCAGGTGTGAATACGCCCTAAGTGTCTTTGAGGGAAGATCCTCCATGCAAGGTGATGCGGAGTGTTCAGTCATAAATAGCTGCTCTCACACTTTTCCCCAAACTACAGAACAACCAGCTTTGCATTCTCTGGGAGCCTTATGATTAGTCATGACTGGGAGGAAATGCTCTGTCAATCATTGGTTTTCACTTTCTCTATGTTCCTGTGAGTGAGTAACCTCCATGTAGAAGATCTGGCATGGGTCCACTGTTGTAAAACCTTTTTAATGCACTTAAAGGTACAAGATGTGCTGTGTTTTGGTGGCTTTAATGGATTGTGAAATGTTTCTATACCGCACAGAATTCAGCCTTTCTTGCACTCTCCACCACTAAACTCTCTCAGGACCACTCTCCCCCATAAGTCCCTGCTGTGCACCCACATTAAGGTCTGTGCATGGTCTGTGGTGGCATTAATGGTGGCTTGCTCACAAACATGTAGGCAGCCTTGCTATTTAACTTATATGTGAAGGAGCCGGGTTCATGCTGATAGAAAATCACAAAGATGGCTTGAAGCACATAATTATATACAATTTAGAAAAGGAATGGAAAGAGCGTACCGGCTGGGAGCAGTGTGACTGCAGTTTTGCAGAGGGGTGACAGAAAAGGTTGGGTTTTCATCCATTGACAGAACTGAAAGGTTGCTGAGCTTGTCAATTTAGGTGAGGTAATTACCTTTAGCCAAAAAAATGAGACTGTCTATATTCAGGAACTTTGTAGGAAACAGAATGTTTGAAATTTTACAGGCAACATTCAGAGTGGCATACCCCATTTATTTGATGCGCTGCTTTAAATGAGTAACTATTCAGATCTGATAAAACTTTGATGACTGCAGCATGCATGTTTCAGACTTAACTGTTCTTAAGCCCTTAGTTGGAGAAACTGCCTAACTTTCTCCTCTGAGGGTGCGGACTGTGAAAGCAATATTCAGAGTGCAATGGAGGTGAGTTGGGAGGTTTTCAGGATAGATCCGTTAGATTTGAGCCAGAAATTTAGTGTCATCCGGGATGTAGAAAGTCTTGAAAATGTAAAGCTGAAGTTACTGAAAAACATTTCATGAGTCTCTTGTGGCATCTTTAAAGCGAATGCTATTTAAAACTCAAATGCAGTCTAGTGGTCTTGACACAGAAGGATCAAAAGAAAAGTTCCACTTTCCACAAGCACCCAACACAGTTAAAATTGGATTTTGTCCCGCGTGTTTTGCCAAACGCTTTTTTCCAACCCAAACTCTCAGTGCGTCCTGTACCGCTGACTGCTGCCAGAGAACCTGGGCACAGCTCCAACCTCCATTACCTGGGCAGGCGCAGAGTCTTGTTGGCCTTATTATACTACTGTACTGTAAGATTTATGAGTCTGTCTGCGTGCATCTGCTACATTAATAAACATTCAAGCACCCTCTCTTACATTTTCCAACACACTTTGATAGGAAGTTATACTGACGCTTACTATCATGAGCGTCTCTGCTGTCGGTGATATGAATGTTTGTGTAGTGTGGAGTGTGAGTGTACGTGAGCACACGTGTGTGTGTGTCTGGGAGAGGGAGGTGTCGCCACTGACCCTAAAGCAACACTAAATGTGGTTTGGCTACATATTTAGACACTGAATTGACCGTCTTTTGGTTATTGAAAGCAACTTTTCCAATCTTACAGCTTTTCCATAGATTGTCTTGCTAAAAAAAAAACAGTCAAATTTGAGCCACTTTTGCCTGCAGAGTGAACATCGCCTTCCCCCTAATGTCTGCAACTATCCTGTCTCATGTTTCATCTCGTCTTTCACCTCATTATCAAATAAACAACACGGCTCAAAATATCCAAATGCTTTTGTTCCTTCAACACGTTGGAAACAACTAAGGGATAAAGCCACAGTGTTGACGGTGTGAGTCTCAGTTGGCTGCCAGGGAACTTTTGTCTGCTGTTCAAAGTGCAACTGGAAGTAATTTGCTCCATACATTGTGTTTGTTGTGTTGTTAAAGTTTGCTCTAAGGTTTAGTAAGCAAGAAATGGTCGTGGGCTCCATCCAAATAGTGTGTTTAAGCTGGTGGCAGTGGCACCATGAGCCGCGCACTCTGTTTTAGGAAAAAATACTTTCGATGGTCTGTGAGTGACACTATTTTATAAGTGACACCTTTTCCCCCTTTTTTGTTGACTTTCCCCCCTTTTTCTTCCTCCCTCATGAATCATTAAAAGAGGCTTTACTTTTGATTTGATTAATGAGATATTTGTGAGCTATATATACTATGCTGAGGTGCTCTCATTAATAAGAATAGTGGGTTTATTTTATTTAATATTTTAACCTTTATTTGTATAGGTTAATCTCACTGAGACACAGTCTCATTCTCAAGATAGAACCTCTTCTTTATATTTTTTTAAACTAATTTAAACAGTAAATAAGAGATGCATATTTTGTATCACGAAGCCAGATTCAAAGAATATTTTAATAAGTTGTTACATTTGTTTTTTTTATCTTTTACACTTCTCCATATTCAGAACTCTGGGTGCTATCCTGCCTTCCCTCCCTTGAATTCATTTTTTTTGGCGTGGTATTATGTGTGGTTACCCATTAGGCTCAGTAAAAGTGCTCGCTTCAGACCGCACGGTGCATATTTGACAGTACTGACGAAAACCCTCTCAAATATTCATTGGTCAGTTGATGCTTTGCAAGTATCAAGTAGGCTCAGATCTATTTTCTCAGATGTCATACTGTCATTTGATATAAAAGATTCAGCGCTGCTGAATTTAGCTTTCCTTATGAGATAAAGACATGGTAAAGACGGCCTTTTAAAATATTGATTCCACTCCAGGAGGCAGGTGTGCATATGGATGGATTAAAATAGAAAACAATGTGTTTTTTTATATTCAAGAGGGTTGCCATCCCAAAGTGAATCTTTCACATCGACAACTCACTGAAAAGTTGGTTTCTAGGGCGCTGTACTTTGCCTGGGTCAGATTTAATATGTGCATTTTTTGAGTAAGACCAGCAAATGGTTTTTTTTCTGAGAGCCACATGCAGTCATCGAAAAAACCACGTATGGCTGAAGAGCCGCATGTTTCCCGACCGCTGCACTAGACAAAAGTTCTGCTACCAGCTAGGTTTACCATACTGTAAAATCGAACACTTTGGTCTTAGGTACAAGGCATCAATATACATATTATTATAGCACACATAAAACCACGTTATTGTCCAAGTTGCATTAAGTTTACCCAACATCTCGCAGTGGTCTAAACTGAAGCCTCAGTTGCCTTCCTAAGTTGCTTGCACGACTGTGGTGGCCGGAGCCTCACCCACACTCAGGCGACCTTCATTATCTTAATCAATCTGAGTCTAAGTTCTGATTAATGCCTCTCCTTGGGCCAGTGTGGGCAGAGCTTTGTCAAACAATGTAATGGTCACGACCAAACAGCCCTCGGACTCTGAAATGGGGCCACTGGAGGCAAAACCACTGTTTACTCAAGACTTTAATAAACTTCACTCCAGCAAAAGACTTGTCAACAAACACTGGAAATCCCTGGAAGGCACATTTGAACATGGACAGATTTGACATATGCCCCATTTCACTGGCAGAAGCCCTAAAGTGGGGTCGTGCTATTGACCCCACTGAGCACGCTAAAAACATAATGATGGGAGTTGTACTGATTAACCGTCAAAATCAACATTCACTCTGAATTATTGGCTTGAAGCCTGGCCTACATAGGAACACGAGGGATTGTGAGCCTGCAGGTAGGATGTGTCAAACTGCCCTGTACAAAGAAACAACAGCAAAAATCTAGTGAAATTGACAATTTGATGCATTTTGATTTATTTTCATTTATTTTTTCATAGACCATTTTCAAATTTAAAATTCTCTTTTGGCGAGTATGGCTCTGCAGTATAATCCTTAAACAGCGTAATGGATCGTGATTTTGACTACAGCTGAGAAGCTCATTCTCTGCTTGAAATCAATTAAAGAGTCATATTACAGACAAATAAAGACTTTCCTCTCCACCCTAGCGAATTAAATGAAAATTTTAGATTCTAAACTCAATTTCCCACGCATTAAGACAAACAGTGTCTGCGCTTGTCTTGGCTTTGCTGTTGTTGGCCACGTGTATGAGCGGTGCATGACGATGAAAAGCGCACCGTGTTATGGATCTGCAACAAGATAAAGCACTGTATAGCCGAACAGAGAGGACAAATGTTGAGGAAAAACCACCAAAAAAGCAAAAACCATGAAAGCCTACAATTCTACAGTTCACGAGAGTAATTTAAGCAACTTTATTTTTTGATTCTAGCCTGATGAGGCTTGACAGTAGCTGCTGCAAGCTTTGTGCCAACTACACCCCTCGCCTTTCTCAAACACCTATCTCAGCTTTCTAAATAACACCAACAATTGTTTAGGGAGCAGATGAAATATAAATGTACCATTGCTTTTGCATCTGTTTACATGGTATCACTGTTAGAACCACAACAGCCATGAAAGGAAAGGGAAAAAAATATGTGGTGAACTAATAAAGGACAAACAGTGTGATGAGGACTCAAGGGCATTGTAACAACTTTGCTTGTGAGCAAGTTTCCTACAAAGTGAAGGAAGTTCAGCTTAAGGCAAAGAATCCAAGTTAGTAACGCTTTCATGTTGAACCTTTTCAACAGTCTTTCTTTGCGATAACTTTATCTGTTTATGACCTTTCGTATTTCTTTTTTCATTTTCTTGCTGTCATCTACTGTATAATCTCTTCAAAAGTCTTTTGAGCCTCAATCCATTTCTTTTTCTTTTCTGACAAAAAGCCTTGTGTTTACTGCCTTGTTCTAGTGGGTGAAGATGAAATGGGACTTTGTTTGCTGCCTACTTACCTACGAGATAAGCAAAACAGAAACCCAATCTAAACCCTAACCCTAACCTCAGCTTTGGAGAAGTACCTCAAGTGGAATAAACAAGTTTGTGTACTTGCATGCAAACTTACATGTTGTTGCATGTCTTAAATGTTTAGCACTCTGTTTGACCTCTTTTATATTTTACTTTCCCAACTTGTTTGGTTAAACTACTTTTCACCTCCCGGTGTTGATTATTGTGACTTCATTACATGATTTATTAGGTGCTAAATTGAAATGAGTAAAATTACTTGACATTAAAGATAAAAAACAAAACAAAAAACTAATTAAATATATCTGATAAATAATAGTTCAAAAATAAGAAAATAATGAAAAGTATATTGATTTTAGTTATTGCCTTGTTTAGTTTCTCGACAGTGTGTCACCCCTTAGTCCTATGGTGATCAAGACAAATTACCACAAAATATAATTACTGCAGGAACCATATTTTTCAGAAAATGAATATCAGTAAGGCTGATTAACTGCATACTGGAGCTTAATGAATGGCATGGTGGAAGAGGTCAAAGGGTCAAAGATGGATCAGAAAGAGACATACTACATTTGGCTTTTCTCCTCTGGTCTGGTATCAGTTATAACTAGGTTTTGTTAAATAAATCGCAAAGCTCATGTAGCCGCTGTGCTTCACGTATTGTTGTGGATTCATTAAACTGTGAATGACGTTGTCACTTGTAACTGAAAAAAAGTCAACTTTCAATAAACAGCGCTATCCAGTAGCAATGCAATAGGTCTGAAGATGAGAGGAAAATGTTACAACTGAAGATCACAGGACTCTATTTATAGGCTAAACTGTATTTCTATTTACTCAGAGACACATGCGGCTTCCTTTGCCATCTGCTCATATTTCATGGGACTTGGCCTCTTGAGAAATGTCTCGGGAACATTCTTTATGATACATTAAATGTGTTGGTCACCATACCATAAGGTTCCTGCTTAACACCTACAAATGGATTCATAGTGGCAGCCTCTTCCCATATTGAAGTTGAATTAGAATTCCTTCTAAATTATTTGGACATGTGAGACTAGTGCCTGTGATGCATAATCAATAACGTGCTGATTTTAATCTTGATTTTATACTTGACCAGCCCGTGGTTTGGGAAATCATCCAGTCTGCAACTCCTAGGTTCAGTTATTTGATATTTTGGCAGCAATATCATTGTGAGCAAATCGTCAGGATTTCAGTATGCACCCATCGCTCTGCGTCTCGCAAGTAATTTCGCTTGGCACTCCATTTTTCAGAAATTTCAATAAAAAAAATAAACACTTGCTCTTTGCCGGTGATCTGGTGCACATTTTCTATGCACTTCCTTTTTTTTTAATGTGTATTTTTTGCAAATTTCGTATTTTTGTGTCATTTGTGAATGCTGTGTATTACTCTTCTCTTTTTTATTTGAAAGAGGTGCGGTGTAATTTACCCTTGGAATTAACAAAGATTTCTGATTCTCGTTTTGATAGTTGCATGGAAAAAAGTAACTTGACTCCCAAGCTTGGACATGTTATGTTTTCTCCTTGAAACAGATATCAATGGCAAGAGGAATGCACTTCCAAAAACTAACTAACTAATTTCTTCTCAGGCAGATTCAAAAGAAAGTGATGACAGACCCAAACCTGAACATATGCCCGTTTCCCTTCGTCATCATTAGATTATGTCATTTAAGATGTATCAAAGTCCAATGTTTTTCTTAAATGAAGAAAAACTACAAACCCAGCAGCCTTATCCCAGCATATGCAATTAACTTAAATGTTGGGCAAATGTTGGCCTTGTGGTGACTGCAATACCCAAACTAAGCTTCCGACTTCTTTGTCTCCTCCAACAGAACAAGATCATCTTGGACCCTCTGACATTCAGCGAGGCTCGTTTCCGTCCCTCTCTGGAGGAGCGTTTGGAAAGCATCATCAGCGGCGCTGCGCTCATGGCCGACTCGTCTTGCACGCGTGATGACCGCCGTGAGCGCATCGTGGCTGAGTGCAACGCGGTCCGACAGGCCCTTCAAGACTTGCTGAGCGAGTACATGAACAACGTGAGTTTTCGCTTTATTTAAATTGATGTCGGTGTTTTGACTGGGTTTGATTTGCGAAGACTTATTATGTAGTATATGCACATGCACACAAAATTCTATTACTCCTCTGCACAACATTCTTATCGGTGACAATAACTCTCTTTGATACTGGAAAAATAGCAGAGCCTAGTAACACATAGCGATGTCCCATGTTGATCCAGCATAATTAAAAGCACTTTGATCTATTTTTCCCCACAATAATTTCAATCAACTGACTTTACCAAATCTAAAAGAAATCATAATGCATTTATCCCAAAACATTTTAAGCTTTAATTTTATTTTAAGGTGTTCAAAAAATAGCTTTCAAGCTGCAATAGAACATGAAGAGCGCAATGGCTTGCAGTAATTCTACTCTGTGGCCACGTGTTGGTTGTCAAATTATTTGCTAATTCACCCATTTCATTTTCAATTTCTTAGTTCCTTAGTTCCATAGATGACCTGCGAGATGTGTGATTACAGCTTGAAAATAGATCTTTTTATGATTATGATAAATGATTTGTTAAATAATGACCTTTTTGCTGATGAACAATTGATATAAAAAACCAAAACAAAGAATACAATAGCCTGAGTGTCTTAGCATCCCATTGCAGATAGGAGAAGAATATCATCCACTGAGAGAGAAAAATCTAATATTTGGATTTCCCAGCCAGCTCATAAAATGCATGAATTAATGAACATCCCATAAACACCCCCTAAAGTTTCTTATATCCTTTCAAATATTAACCCAACTTATTGCAAAGTCCCTAATACTTGTGTTATGATGTTTAATGTGCACTTCACAAATATTAACACTAATCCCTGACAAAACCGCAATTCTGTGACCAATCCAGGTCCCTGGTCACTCGCTTCTCAAGACATAAACACACATTAGCAACACAGCAACACATCACTGTGCCTCTTGCGATCAATGCCGTCTCGGCTACCGCCTTTCACAGCAGCACGCAACAGTGCTTTATTCTTGCCACTTTAGGATGCTAGCTTGCAGAAAGGAAGTGGTTTTCGTCATTCATTTATTTATTTATTTTCAAATCAGGTTGATTATTAGACTTGCTGCCTAAAGAAATCAACCTACAAAAAATGCCCGAGTGAATCTGCCTTAAATGTCTCCAAGGCTCTGTGAGAGAGAGATGTTTTAAAGCCTTTTAGAAAATTGATGCAAAACATTTGCATACCCCCCTCCCCCTTTAGATCGAATCATCCTTGTCAATGAAGATACGATTAGATTCCAGCTTCAGAGAATAGAACTAGCTTCTCACTCAGTGCAAAATCAATTATTTTTCCCTCTTTTTTTATCCAACTGAAAAGGCTGAAGACATAATTAGCCTTACGTGCAGCTGAGGTAATTGCCCGGTTACGTTTAAGCAACGTAAACATCCACTCCTTGCTTATGTTTTATTCTTCTTCATTTTCGTCCACTACCCTGGTCCACCTCACCAATTTTTATAGGAGGCCTGAACCACAGCACAAGGTTAATCAATGTGGTAGCTAGCAATAAATTAGGTTCAAGTGACAGGAGAATGTCCATACCTGTCTCAGCCGCTGCTGATCTGTGATTGGTGACAGCGGAGCCCGGCTCCCTGGCTGATGCTGAATCATCAGGAGCAGCTGATTTAGTTACAGCAGCACCGACAGGGCCAATCTATCAATTGATCTTGGGAATAATGCATTACTAGCCTGGGTCAAGGGAGCCTGGGCAGAATATAGCCATAGCCCGAAACCACGGCAGGTGAGAAGTGGGCGACCCGGCAGGATCCCCGAACAGCGGGCAGAAGGATTTAGGAAGTGTGACGATGGCGCGCTGATCTCGCCATTAGCCAGACGTGGCACATAAAACTTAAAACAAGAGTTGGTAGGTGGGCCGGCCATTAGTGGGAGACTGATTGCTGTGTCGCTCACACACTTCCTCTGGGGGTTTCTTTGAGGGACGCTCAATCAACAGTTTGGCTGACTGTTCACCTAGTGTGAAATGTGTTCAAATATGCTTCAGCTGTCCATATCTGATTATCCTCTGTTTCTATAATGTCATAGTTCTAAAAAGTGGCAGAAGATGTTTTTGGAACAGACACCTGTCTGCTGAAGAGCCAATAGAAAGTGTTCTTAAAGGGAAGGCAGAACTTGGACGGGCTTCCAGTTGTTGTTGTTGTTTTTTGTTTTCTTCTTTTATCGTCTTCTGAGGCTTTTCAGTGCAGCCAAGTAGTTGAGTGGTTGTACAGATGAAACCACTTTATTGGTGGTGCACAAGATGAATAAGTTAGACTTCAGAGTTGAAATTGTAGCGATCCAGCTGCTTTGCAAAGTTGAGACAATTGGGGATTGAACAGACAAATGGAGTTAAAAGAAGGCCAGGGTGTTTTTTCTTCTTCATCCAAACCTTTTGTTCCTTTGAGATAATGCAATCTGAATGCATGTGTGATTATTAATATTGTCACCTGTTCTGAGACCATCTCATCTGAAACGAGAAGACCCATTCTGTGTAAGAAGGAGAGGAATGTGCTGAATCAATTTGACAAATAAGTCTCGCACCTGTTTGCTGGATCGCATTTGTGTTTAAAGCGCAACAGGATCGCACTGCCATCAGACTTGCTAACTCAGGATCAATAGTCTTTCATTCTGTTGCTTCTCTTTTTCTCCCACTGCTTCTTGTTTTAAAACTTGATAAAGGTAAAGTTGGCTCCTTGTCTTTTGCAGCATGCAGAATTTTTTGCAGGCCCAACTAAATGACACCACTTTCGCAACAAATTCACCCCAAGCTGATTTGCTAAGTATGTTCAGTTTTTGTCTCACCAAGATGATTGTGTACACTTTGTAATACACAACAGACGCAAAGAGCTTAATTGCATACAAAGTAATGACCACTCGGTTGTGGGCACATTGTGCTCTATGTTTTCCTATAAATGTGTAATTTAAAAACACCCACAGTCTCGCATTACGTGGCATTACCCTTCATGCTGTCAGGTGTTTATTTTAAAGGTCACAGTTATGTTTTTCCTTGCTGTGAAAATATATTTTAGTGTAACGCAAAGAAAGAAAAGTGACAAGAACCATGATGTCCGTGTTGAAGTATGTGGCTTCTTTGGCAACCGTAGCAGGTTGTTGTAGTCACAGTTAGGTCAACTGAGATCTGGATTCACTATGGCATTGTAGAGTGGTGGTTCTGGCCTGAAAAAGCCCCTGGATTTGACCAGCACTCATTATACTCTTAAGTATTTCATAAAAGTAGAAATACATCTTTAAAGAAAAAATATATATTGTTATCATGTTAATTAAAAAAAAAAATAATAATAATTTTGTATTAGATAAATATATTAAATGCTTTTATCTGCAAAAAAATGTGAGATAAGAACAAAAATGCAAAATTAAAAACTACAATTAAGGCCAATCAGGCGTTCTAATCACACAGCAAGTGTTGGGCATTAAAAACATTACCGTTTGCCAAGACTGTCGTGATGCAAGCCAAGAGCTAGCCTTGTCGGCTACCGACATATTCACATTCATTTGTTAAGCGTTGACATTGAAACAGAGGACGAATCACTGAGCATTCATGGTTTTTCGTATAAAAGTGTTTCAATCATCCTTGGACAGCAATTAGCTGTAAACAGCTGAGTAACGACAGCTAGATTCCACTGCTGGAGGTCATTAGGTTTGTAAAATCATATTGAAAAGATTATTAATGCAAACAGCCCAACAGGGTGTTGGCAGGACTGCTGTGCAGTAAAGATATGTGCTTTGAGGGACAGCCTTGTTTGATTAATCTTGCTGCCACTTGCGTCCTGCAGATTTCTGACCATTCAACCTTCTCCTGCATAGCGCCACTTCCAGTCCAGCCCCCATGTACAATGAATGTTTTGACTCCTTCATGCGCCCACAGCTAGGCGTGCATCACTACAGCATCAACAAGAATGCACCGATGTGAATGAGGGTGTTGCAGCAAACCCTGTCAGCAGGGTCTGCTGCAGCAAAATAGTCATGTGTATGTACCGAAAATAAAAGGGAAATGACTTGAGTGTAAAGGAGAAAAGAAGAGGAGCTGACCCCAAGGAAAAACACGGCAAAACCATAGCGTGCCAGTAGCGGTCTTTATGCGGTCACCTGTTAAAGCATGTGGTCCCAAAGGCCTGGAGCATATGTACAGTATATGTATGTATGGTAGGTTATTTTTCTTCCCTGAATGTCTTTATTATATACAGTATATATTTTTAAATACTTTATAATGTTCATTTTTTAAGTTGCAGTTTGTTTAAATTTGTCCCTGAGAGGAGGAGAAGCGGTCATAGAAAATGGATGGATGGATGGATGGATGGATAGAAGATGGTACAGATGACAGAAGTTCTCATTTTACCCAGTGTGTAGAGAGAAGAAAGAGAGAGAGAGAGTATTTCGCTTTGTTGACATCATTGCGATTATTTTTCATACTTTTAATGACCCCAGACAATTTTTTCAACACAATGTTTTATATTAAATTACTGTTTAATTCAATTTATGCAAATACAACAAGAATTACGAGTGGCTAAAGTTCCTCTTATTTTTAAAGCAAAAGTTACAGACCCACCAATTGCTACATACCTAAACATGTGGAATCTGTTGAAATCCCCTGAGGGAGCGGTGATCAGCAGTGGTGATGCGTTCAGGAATCACGTGGGAACTCCACCTCAAAAATCTAAATCCTGATGGATACTGAGTCGCAAGCAGGGAGATAACACATCCCAGTTTTTTAGTCTGACCCAGCTGGGGATTGAACCCACGACCTTCCAGTCCCAGAAAGGCCACCTACCACTCGGCCACTGAGCTATTATTAAACATGTACGTGATATTTTCAAGGTTATCGAGTAGGAATAATGTATTGCTGTCTGACTGACTGAAATGTTTATGTCGGCTTCTGTATTTTTCTTCCTCGACGGACACACAGGCAGCTCATTCTTTCCTCGACGATGCTCTTAATGTGGGAGTGTTGAAGTAAAATTGGCAGAATTTGGAATTCTGAGATGTCCTGTCCTCACTCCCTGTCCTGTGTCTCCTGTTATTTCAATAATATCATATACATAAGTGATACAAATAGTAATAGCAATAATAAAACTATCCATATAGAGAAAGAATACTTAAACTATCAATTTTAATCACTGTCAATTAATCAATCACTCTCCAGATCCAGATGTATCATTTATAGTTACATCTAATTGCTGGATCAAACATGGACTGGAGAACTGTTGAACTGGTGTGATCCCACTTGTGGCTCATTAAAACAGCAACAGATTATGTCACATTGTAAAAGTCTTTAATAAAGTGAGACAAAATGAAATGGCGAGATAAAGAGAAGATCATAGATAGTCTCTATTTTTAATCATTGTTGGTAGTGATGAAGGATGTTTGGTATGCTCACTCCTGACTATGACAACTCACTGTAGTGCAGTCCTCAACTTTAAGCAGGTCTTCCAGGTCTGTTTGACAAAACCTGCCAAAGAGCCACTCGAAAGCACTGCAACCCAAAATATGCCAATGCAAAATCCCTCACTGTACATTTTTGTGAAATTCCAACAGCATTTAGCAATTGTTGCAAAATCTGTGATGATAGCTGAAACACCGAGATGGTCAGTGTGGTGTGTGGATGGTAACAGAGTGCTGTGGAAAAACAAATAACTTTGTATACTAAATAACTTTGTATTACCAGCAATATTTTCCAGTTTTTTCATTGACTCTTCCATGATTTCATTTCTATGACATTGGCGCTTCTAAATTCAGGATGTGACCTGTAGCTGGTGTTTATTATTTTTGTCACATGACCTTTATTTGTACCAAAAATGAATCATACATGATTAGATTTAAAATCCACTCAAAACAAAAATACCTTTCTTTTCTCATTTTTAATGCTTCTCTAATTTTTGTTCTATTTTTTTTTTTTTTTTTTGTCCTCACATCAGGTCCCCCCACCACCACCCCAGACTCAGCACTTATACCTATTAAGTGTCCCGGGCTCAGCAATAAATCATTGGTTCCCCTTAGCGTCACACACCCTTACTCCCATCTGTCAACATCTAATGTGCCACACGGCAACTGTGCACCAGGACCACTTGCTTTAAACAACTTAGCTTTCTTAGCCATTGAAGTCTGGCTCAATGACACTGCCCCTGAGGAGAGCCGACCACAAGGTGCAGGTAAAAACTGTAAGTCTATTTAAGAACCCCCGGGGACTCTGAGAAGACTCTTTTATTCTCGCCTCTTTGGTGTGAAAGTGACTCGGAGACAGCTGAGGCAAGCGACCCACGGTGAATGTCCTCCGCTGAGATAGCGACACTGCTCGTCAGTGGCTTTAACCTGAAGGTCAGAGAGGCTCCCTGCTGTGAAGCGGTCTTCAGCGGCCCCTAGCACTTAAGAGGCACCCTTTTTAAAAGTCAATTTTCTGATGGGGTCTCCCCTCGCTCGCTCAGTGTGTGTTTGTGCAACGCAAAACATAATTCCAAGAATTTTTATAAACGTCAGCTGACGAATTAAACGTAGCAGTTTGAACGCCGCTACGAGAATCAGGTAATGCTGCTGTGTGAAAACAGCTCACATATTTTCGAACAAGAGAAAAGGCCTAGGCTCGAAGGACACACGGCTAGCTCCTACTCCCGTATTAATTATATTGCCCTCAGTCTTTGACAGACTGTGATTTAAATGGATGTGGCATCAATTCTGTTGAATAGAATTGATACAGTTGGAAGTGGAAATGCATTTTTCATTTCCACCTGTTTGTTATTAAAGTTTTCTTTTCACAGTGTAACGTTGAAAGAAATCTGCAGGCATGAGACAGAATGAATAGAATAGAAATTATTGCCTTCATTTATCCCACACTTGGTAAAATTATATAATTACAGCAACATGTAGTGCAAAAGATTAGAGACAATTCTATGAATTAAAAAGAAATAAAGAAATAAAATGAACTAGTCATAGAGTAAGAGAAGAAGAAAAAACATGCATGGCTTTTTTGTCATGTGAAGGGTAAGGTCACAAAGAATAACCATATATTTTTATTGATGGTGGTGGTGGTGATGATGATGATGATGATGATGATGATGATGATGATGATCATAATAATAACACAGAGAAGGTGGCCACATTGCGCCACAATGTTTCTACAGTAGGAACCTGGATCTGCTCAAGGTGTCATGACTCACCCTTTCATCACACCTGGTATAAGGGAGCTGTGAGATATTTTTAAGTCAGGATGTAAAAAAAAAAAGTGAAGGGATGGATTATCCTCTCAAGGTCATGCGGAGAGAGGCAGAGAGGTCTTCTCAGAGGTCAGTAAATGCTAGGTTTTATTGCATGGCACTAAGAGTAGCTTCCCGACGCCTTAGATTTAGAGTGGGTTCAGGATGTGTACATTTTTTAAACAGTGCTGACTCAGTAGTGTTAAGAAGCTGGTATTGATTTTTTTTTTTTTTCTGGCCATGTGATGGTTTTAAAAGCCCACACCCCAGATCCCACAGGTGCCTCATAAACGCGCCAAGCGTTCTGTGTGTCTGGCTAGACATTTTGTTACTGCTCTTTGTGTCTTTAAAAAACAAACAAACCAAAAAAACAAAACACACAACCCTTTGCCAAAAAAGAAATGACAGACTTACCTCGACGTCCAAAATGCTCAAACTGTCACCCGTTGTTTTCTTTATCTGTAGAAACAGCAACAATTTTGTCCTTAGGTCAAACACCAAACTGCTAATGTTGTGTAGACCTCCATGAGACGCGAGAAGACTCTGACAGCCTTTCAGCTGTGTTTGGTGAGGATTACTGTGTTTGTTATTGTCTAATGTCATACACTGTGAAACACATGCCAGGTGGTTGTGGAGTTGGGTGCAGTACAGGCTAAAATGGTTGGATTGACCAACTACAGAACTGGGGGTGAATTGTAACAACCTGTCACACAAGACAAGGTGTCTTCCAAAATAGTTGGATTGTTCTCACATGATGGCACATCTGTCTGGCTAACAGCCCATGGAAAACATTCTCATTTGCCCATTTAAAAAATACATGAACAAATAAAGCCCTTTGTTGGGTTTGTTTCTTTTAAAAACACTGTTCTTCTGCTCTGATAATATTGATATTGTGATCTCAAATCTTCCAAAAGCACTCTGTTTTTGCTCTTACCAAAGCTACTTGCTCCTTTTTCCCCCCAAAGCTTTCTGGTCCTGCAATTTTTGCTTCAGCTGAAAACCATTCTGCTGTGAGAAATTCAGGCCCGATACTCAGCATTCCAGCTGCCTCGCATTCCCAAAAGGTCACTTTTAATACATTATTTAAAGTAGGAATCGTTCATTATTTACAAACATTGTTTTAATTACTATCACATCTCACAGTGGCAAGAGCTTCCATTTTTGCCCCCTTTTAAATCTAGTTCCTCTTGAGTGCTCATCATTTCCGTGAACTGCTCTGCAGTTTTAGCGTCCTGTTTTAAGCACTCAGAACAAGGACTGGCATGGCTTGTAATTTTGTCTTCTTGCGCGGCACTGTTGCACTTGCAGATTTGCCCTTACCAGATGTGACGTGACATCGCAACTTTAGAACTTGTGGAATGAATCCCCTCTGGGCAACAAGCTGTGTTGTCAGCTAGTGAAACCCCTAATTGCCCCCTTTTTTAAAAATTATTTATTTATTAAGAAACAAGAAAAAATAAGATGTAGGTCAGGCTTGTCTTTTACATACTGTAGTACTGGAGTAGACCAATATGAAATGATTGTTTCTTGTTGAGCTTGTTAACCTGCCCCATCCTTTTTTAAAATAGGTTCTTCATAAGCTAGCTATGTTGAACCTTGACAGCACTATATTTTATCTAAAGGTAGGTCATTTTCTAATGTGGTTTTTGCTGTCATTTGTCATTTGCTGGTTAGTTGCGTCTATCCTGAGGGTCTCTTATGGTGCGTTCACTCCAACGGTGACAAGCGCAAACTAATCGCGAGAAACGCGAGTGTAACATCGCTGGATCACAATTGGATCGTTGGCCAAAAGTCCGATGTTTCCAACATCAAGCGACGATGCGACGGGCGCGTCATGGCGTCGCTTCTGACGCGGGAAATGCATTGCCTGAGTTGACATTGTGTGTAATTGCGTATATACATCGACGTTGCGTGTGTTCTCGTGGAGGTCGTCACACTTGTCGCGTTCGTTTCTCGAGTTCCACGAGCCGCTGCCAGTTCACCGCTGCTTTTCGTCTCCGCCTGCGGTGGCGCTTCGCTCAGCCGCATGTCGTGAAAATTTCACACCTCGAGGCCAGCGAGGTGCAAGAAGCGGCGACTCGCCTCCGGTTCACCTTTTTACAACCCCTGTTGTCGGCTAATTGCCGCGTCAACCCGGTCGCACTCACGCTGAACAGCGAGGTGGCTAATAATTGTCTCCAACCATCCGCATGAATAAAAGGGGAACATGAAGCAACGTGTCTCCCTCCACAGTAGTCGGCCGGCTATTTTTGTCAATAAGCACAGTAGTTTTTACATGCGTGGAGAAGTCACAAGTCCGTACTTCGTATACATACATCAGGTTTATTATCAGGCCAAAACGAGCACGCTGGTACATGCAATCGGGAGCTGGGCTAAGTTGCTAACACACAGAACACTTGGACGTGTGCATCACCGGTACTACGGTGTCTGACGAGGCCCATGAGGAGCGACAGGCTCGTCTACCGTACAGTGTTTTTTTTTGTTTTTGTTTTCTTTAAATACAAAATAAAACGCAAACACAATACTGATTTTCTCAATAAAGTTTGTATCGTTTTCTACAATTATTATACTCACCATTAAATACCTTTATTTTGTGATATTCCTGTCGCACACATTTTAAGTATACACAGCTGTCTTTTATAATTACAATTTTCTTAACGCACACTTGGGGAGGTTTTCAAATCCAGACTGCCTCAAAAATGACTCAGATTCCACGCACGACATGATTGCAGCTTTGATCAATAGCTGTGCAAAGGAGGTTGCTTAATTCTTCATGGATATTAGAGGGTGCTGGGTTGTTATCACTGGATGGTCCATCTACAAATCCCAGTGGTGTGGGGAACCACTGAAAAGGAATGCTAATGATATCAATAATGCAGTAGTGCCTAGTGTTGCAGGAAAAGTGCTGAGAAGCAAACACTGTACCAGTAATGGTGATTTCGTACAATAATGATGATGATGATGATGATTATTATTATTATTGTTATTGTTATTATTATTATTAATAAGTCAGTGAAGGCTCAGGAAAAGGCATTTCACAAAAGTTTGTAGTGTTGAGATGAATCTATCTCATTCAAAGTGGGCCAATAGGATTGCATCACTGCTCGTCAATTAAGTTTGGAACAGCTTTATGGCTGAAATTAATATGAGGGCCAACAAACAATCGGATCAAATCAGATTCTTAATAGACCCGAGAGAATGAGACTCATCTCTCAGTGCTCCTGCTGCCTCGCAAACAAAAAAAATATCAATGTCTCAACTATCATCATCTCATCGTCATGTGTGTCAAGTTGTAGTGGGCTCTCGTATATAGTACCAGCAAACCCAAAGATGAAATTGAGAACAATGTTTTGCCGTTGTGCTCTTACTGTGCAATTACAGAAGAGGTGACTATAATATCAGCCGGCAAATGTTTCAAGCCTTGCACTCAATTCCAATTATGCGTGGCTCCTTTTGCTGGAGGAGAAACGGAATCCCCTGTAGGTGGTGGAAGGCACCCAGCGCCTGGCTGTCTGGATGCCCTGATGTTACCATCTCCAATTGAGGTGATCAGATAAATGAGGCTTTAATTGGGTTTTTTAGGCTGAGTAATATTAGGAGATGAGATAGAATTATCCAGGAACATATTAATGTAATAAAAAGCTCTCAGATGTGGCAGCTCTATTGCATTAGAAGTCCGCCGGCCCGGCCCCGCCTCCGCCCCTCCGTTGCCAATCTCCCTCAAGGGCTCGCTGCCTCGAGCGGCGCTAACATGATTGACATTGATAGCTGGATCAAATCATAGAATCAAACCTAATATCATTAAGTGAGTAGACATGGGAGGGAAAGAGCGGGGCTCTAACTGTATTAGATGCTACATATGTTGGGGTTATGGATGTAGGGGACTTAATACATTGGGGTATCAAGTATGCAAGTCACAATTTGTGGCAGACAAAAGTGTGACTGTGCATATGTATCGCTGGCATTTTGCCGTGTGCGTTTGCGCGCACACAAATGGGGGTGCCTACAGATTAAACTCTCTCGATGTTTACTGGCTTTTTACATTCATTAGACGCCTTGCTTTGTCCCGGCGTCCACTGGCAGAACAGGCAATTTATTTCACATGCGCAAGATGAGAGATAGTTGCTAATGTTTATGCAGCGGCCTCATCCTCCACCCTGCACTTGCCCTCAAAAAAATAAAATAAAATAAAATAAAAGGTTACATGACCCATCTGCTACTCTGCTGATTAAATCTGGAATAAAATAATACTTTTTCAGTTCTTGATTTCTCAAAACAAATTAGGGGGGAGCAGTACTATTGGGTGAAGCATGAATCCACCTAGCAAAGAAACAGCAAACTCAGAAAGCAGTATTGGCATCTAATTATTTTGGCATTGTTTATACAACAACATAAATATGTTAATTTATGTTGATGATAAGAAATGTGGCTCTATTCAGAGTAAATTGCCAAAGGTCAGAAATTAGGCAACTAACTTTTACAAGGCAATACATTTACTAGTCAATACACCTTGGTTTAAGGTAGCACATTTATGAAAGAAAAAAAATAGTCTTCTAGAATGTGTCTTATTGATTTTTGTCTTCACGGTGTTGAAATATTTTTGCCATGCTGAAGATACAGTTTTAATTTTACCACTTGGATCCATATCACACAGCAAACACATCTTTGTATGACTATTACTGTGATTACCAAGACGGAAAAAGGGCCCGTGATGTGTTTTCATGGCCTTTGAGGGATGATTCCCTGAAGCATTGGCAAAAAATATGACTGACGACCGTGTCAGGAAAGAATAAGAGCATGTGCGCTGTTTCAACAGACTTTAGAGTACCATGACCTTTTCAAAATATAGATTGTTGTTGTGTTAAATTATGTCCTCTATAGACACCCAGTTCTTGGCTGTTCACTCATAATGCATTATTGATTTCTGTGAGCTTTATTACTCTATTTAAAGGCCAAAAAAAGCACTCACATCTGTGTCAGCGCACATTGATGGACTCCAAAATTATATTTTCTGTTTCATCACGGTCTTTGATTCAGAATAGATGTTAATATATATGTTTAAGTACTAAAACATTTTTTGTTTTCATAGGTTTTTCCTTTTTTTTTTAAGTACACACGTTTTAAACTTGAACCATTGAAAAATAGAGCAGACTTGATGATGATTGTTTAAAAAATGTATTGATAACTTTAAAAAAAAGATTGCATTTCAGAAGCATATATTTCCAATGTAATTATCCATACTATTGATATTTAAAATGAATGTCAGTGAGTTAGAAGATGTGATTTGTTAATCTGTCCATCTGATCTACCCGATCTGCAATCAGAGCCAAACCTGCACTGCCCGACCTGGGAAAATGGAAGAATGTGCCGCACCACGAAGGCCCTTGGCTGATAAATGTGGACGGGATGTGGGGGAAGTGGAGGGTGTTTCCATGCCCTGTTTGGCCGACTCTGATAAATGTTTTCTCTGTTACTGATCTGCCCTGCTCAAAATTGCAATAGTTTCTTACACAGCCGACCTAACCCTCATGACTCATTCGCGCTCCCATTGGTTACCCGTCAAATCACCCAGTGATAGTGGGTGTGTGCTGTGGCGGTCACTCGGCCGGCGGTTCAGCCAAATGTGTGGCCACCTGAATGATCTAAAGACTGGTGGGATCGTGCTGTTGCGACACTAGTTTTGGAGGCAGAGTGGGTCAGCATCTGTGGGGAGAAAGGCTTGGCTTTGTCCAAGCAGCTGTCACAGAGGTCTTCCTGCAGGGATACGACGTCATTTTGATATCGCGGACATCAAAATACACTCTGCGCACTAAAATCTGTCATTCAAATACACCATTATTGCATTTTTAATGGTATCCATTGTGTAGTGCTGGATATCAAAGCTGTTTGCCTCATTGGCACCCACACAAAGTGTGTTTGTTTTCACACACGTGAAGGAGGCCTGAACCTAGTGTGACAATATCTATGGTTTGCATCTGTTCCACTTGGGAGGACAAAATCAGAATTTGGTCCCGTGAAGCAGACCACAACCACAACCCTATGCATGAAATCATTTTTTTACTGTATGGAGCTCTTTGCGAGTAGTGCACTCCTCTCTGCTCCTGAGTGTGACTACATGGAAGACCTACGGATGGAAGCTGAGCAGAAAATATCTGACTAGGTACACATAAAACAAAGGCATTGATGATTTTGATGAAGTAAAACTATATTTCTCAGCAGCAAGTTATACTTCCTGTAGCTGGCAACAGGCTACAGCAGCAGTGGACTGATTTTACCTAGACTACCAACAGAAGCAGAGTATAATGCACAAGTATAAAATTCTGCTGCTGCTGAGAAACTAGTCCCTCAAAATGCAATGCAATACAAGGGTAGTTTTATTAATTCATATAATATTATTCTATGAACGCAGACATTTACATCGATAGCATTGTGTTGTGATTAATTTCCTGTGGGTGTGCTGTGGAGTGGGTAAAATTGTGTTTATTGGCTGGCTAGCAGCAACCCATGACTTGCGTTAGCCTAGCGCCAGCAAACTCTGCTTGGAATTGATGTCAAAAAGGATGAACCACCTCATTAAAATGCAATTAAAGCCATATTTGGGTTTGGTAAACGTGATAGACATTGGGCAGAAAACAAACAAACAAAACCTCACGACACATTGAAGCCAAATAAATCATCAAAATGTATATCTGGCATTCAACCAGAACCTCTCCAGTTATGTTTCTTTCACATACCCACCTTTTACATTGATATTTAAAAAATGTATTCTTTGAAGAATTGAGGAGAAGCTCAGAGATTAACCATACAGAGTTTGTTGCAACATGATTGTGAGGCTCCAGTTCAGGATGCCGTCTTTAAATGAGCTCAGTCAGGTGAGGTGTGTTGGTATACTGGTATTTGATGTTGTGCTAACAATAGCGGTACACAACATGGGCCTCATTTCTTTACTGCACGCCCATGCTAAATCACTTTGTGTGAGACCTGCTTTTGCAGAAAAGTCCTCATTAATCAAATAGATGTGCAACATACACACGCACCTGTATGCTGCCATAAATTTCAAATCCCTACTTCCAGCAACCATCTGCATGTGTAAAAACAAGGTCACTGACACAAGGAAACTCACACCATTTGTCTAATAAAGAAGATATCACTTTCTCTAAAAGAGCTGGTGTAAATGTAGGACACTGTGTGAAAAATAAAGATTGAAAAAAAGGAGGACTTCGCAAATGTATGGAATAAGAAAGACAAATGAAGTCAACCTGAGAGCTGATGATTAAAAACAATACTTGGGAGAAATATATATTTTTTTATCTACAGTTAGACACACCAATGTATTTCTTTTTTTCCATGCAGAACGTGACTGAGTTCATTCATTTGCCCACTTTGGTGAGCAAATGAATGACACAATCCACAGCTGACATAATCGTACAGCGCACGCACAGGCAGTGAAGTTATATTTAGATGCGAGCAGATACCTACCCCCCCCCACCCCCCGCGTGAGACTTAGGAACCTTTCTCTCGGATTGGCCACTTCACTTGGCTTAATCATGTGTGATCAACATAAATGAAGCATGTGAAAACTCACACCGCTAAATATGTGAGAAATCGGCCCGAGGACACGTGTTATTTACAATGAGAGCAGAGCTGTCAGATAGTTTAACCTTACAAGCGCCTTGGCTTGCAGCGCACTGGAACCAGAGCAGCATTCTGGGGCCCAGCTCCCAACTGCGCTTAGCTTCGCCTGGAGTCGAAAAGGCTTCCAAGCCGGTGCCGACACTGAAACGAGCCCTGCAGGAATCTTTGAAATTTGCAACTTGAGATGTTTTTTTTTCCACCCGGTTGATCACACATGTGATATGCGTGATTTTGCAGTTTTTCTCACACACATAGGAGCAGCTTCTGCTGAGATCTGCTGTTCATTATACATGTGTTTCAGTTAGGACCAAAGTCAGCCAGAAAGAATTTGTTTGTTGGAGAGAGATTTTTGCATGTATGTGTTGCCACATTTATGGGATGTGCATTTCACACCTAGGCCTTCAGTGAGGTCCTACTTAGTCCCACCTAAATTAATACGACTCATACTGTAATACTATCAACGTATAACAGAACTACTGGAGCATCCATACAGAATCACACTTACACATCACGTCATCAATATAGGCCAGTCGAGCAACACCTTTCAGGCTCTCACGAGTGCTTATCCAGTCACAGGACCCGTGCATGTCCAGTTCAGTGTGACCTCCCTGCTGGCCTTGGAGTCGCAGACTCATGATCTGATTGGCTATTGCAACCGACTGTGTTTGTTCACTTACAGCGCACACAAGCCCGCTCTGTTGATTCTGAAGGCCTCAGGCAGATTTCATAGAACCTGACAACACAAGCTAGCTGAAATATGATTGGATTAAAAAAAAAAAAAAAAACTCAATATACAGCAATGGAAGTAGATTTAATATGACATGGAAATAACTGACAATGAAGGTTAATTTTATTTACATATTTGCAAAAAAAACAAAATCATTACAAAAAAATCATGCAAAAAAACTAATTAAAAAAGAATTAATGTTAGGCCACCACTGATTTGAAGTTGTATCCAATGTTGTATCCAATGTTTCCATACTTGTCTTGTCAGTGCCATACAATCACAAGTCTTATGGCACTGACGGACTTTGACACAATTTGGCAAATCGTTGCATGCCACGCTTGCAACATGGATGTACATAAACTTTGGTGAGACATCTAGTTTGATGTTGGCAGACCGTAAGGTGACAGTCTACTAAATGGCAGGCTACGATGTACGTCAATATGCAACGTCCTCAGCCCACACCAGACGAGGAGAGAGAGGATATCGAACAACAAACGCTTTATGCAGATATTAGTTGACTGTACATTAGATATGCAGTTAAGAAGCATAAAGAGGAAACTGGGAAAACTGACCCCTGTGAGGAGATGTTTTTGGCAGACCAATCACAACCCTCACACTGCGTCATGCATTCCATGTTTTGTTAGGTGGTCAGTTCAACCCTCACGGTTAAACTCGTCCTCTGTTGTCCCTCCCTGTCGCATCTTTTGAGCTTTTATCCAGCCATCCATTTTATAGACCCGCATTCTCCTGCACTCAGGGTCGCGGGGGTCTGCTGCAGCCTCTCCCAGCTGTCATATAGGGCACAGGCAGGCTAACAGCCCGGACAGGTCGCCACTTCACCGCAGGGCCACATTGAACGACAACAAGACAAACAACCATGCACACTCACGGACAGTCTTGATTTCCCAATTCGCCTCACGTGCCTGCTTTTCAGACTGTGGGAGGAAGCCGCAGTACGACACGGTGGTGCAGTGTGAAAAAATATACAAAACATGGAGGTCCGAGCTGATCCACGTTCTGGGCTGCTGTAGATACATGGTTTTGCTCTCGGGCTGCATGCTCACCAGAGGACCACTTCTTTCTGCGGATGTGGTTGTTTATTATTAATGAATGAAAACAACAGCATTTTTTTTTTATTGTGTGTGCTTATTTTAAACATGAATCCATGCATCCATTTTCTATTTCTGCTTCTCCTGCAAAGAAAGACAGTTATTCATACATGTTTTTTTTTTTAAATCAAAACTACTACTCTAGCAAATCACTATAAATGTTTCACATTGGGCATTGAAAAATCAATGGTCTGCATTTTTTATCTGCTGCAAGTTTACTTTATAGACTATAACATAAATATACACAGATGTACTTTCAAATCTATTTCAATGCTTTTTTTGTGTTTGCTTTATTATTGTGTGGCTTCCTTTCTGTCAAATCCCTTCCGTCCAGTCAGAATTTCCAGAAACATGACGGTGCAAAGGTGAATCGTCTAAAGTTCAGATCTCTGCCACAATGCGAAGACATGATGCATGGAGCATTACTCATATTGAAAAAGAAGGTGCCTTTCAGAGAGATATTTTTGGTCAATTTCTCTCTGTCACAATGATGTATTCCCCTCACACAATGAGCGCTAGCTCTTCATGTGCTTTTTTTCTACAATGGTTGCTCCCGCTTGAACAAAGCCTTGCTACCGGCAGTGCTTAAAACCTGCATCACCGCTGATTCTAAAATAATAGTTTTGGGGGAGTGGCGGAGGCGCGCCAGATACCTTTGAATAAAGTAGATCATCAATCAAACTCTTGTGGTGAGGTACGTTATATACACGGTCCAGTTGGGGTCTTCTGTATGTCATCTGCAGGTGTGTGCAACCTCTGACCTTTGATGATACACAAGACAATGATATACAGGATTTTTCACCCTATGCGTGAAGAAAATCTCTCTCGTTTAGCAGAGATAGCTACTGCATGCTGCAGGGTTTCTTTTTTAAATTAGTTTGCTGATGAGGTAAGGTATTGTAAACTCATTCATATGTTTATTTTTGCTCATTTATTTGCCTTAAAAAGCGGCCAGCCAGCTCACCAAAACGACAGTAATATTAAATAGTGGGAAACATACAGCGATTTGAATGACGGAGACTCGCAGCAGCAGAGATACGTATGTGGACAGCGCAATGCTTAAAAAGTTCAAAAAGTGAAATTAGTCACACGACATGGGATGTTCGCAGCCAGGGCACAGTGCTTATCTCTTTGTGAAAATATTAGTTCTCGTTGACATACACCCGGCCCAGTCTCACGGGGCTATTCCACATGCCTTTGTGAACAATTCAGTTCCAGCCCAGCATATAAATGGTCTATTATCCATGCGTTTTAAGGGAGAATGCACCTTGCAGAAGTCTCCTGCGCACTGAGCATTGCAATAATTAAAAGGAACACCGCTGATGTTGTCTTGGATTACGTCGCAAATAAATCCAGTTTGGCGCACTTAATGCTGTTATCATGCCTTCATCCCTCTTCTCCCTCTGAACCCATGCAACAAGCTGTCTCAGTGAAACGGGCATGCCACCACTCAGGGCTGATACAGTGGGGCATAATTTATTCTGCCCTGTAGGCCTGTAGCTGAGGAGTTACAATGCATACGGAGAAAATAGGATTAAGTGAACCATATAAGGGACATGTTTGCCCCTGCGCACACTTGTATATGTGAGCTCTATAAGGATAAACAAGGACAGCGCTGCGTGAAATGTATCTTATTTTGAGATACAGCGTGCTGTGCTCTATTTTCATTTCATCGCTACAGCGCTCTTCGCTAACCTGAGATGAATCAGCTTTCTTCCGTCATCCAACCACATACAGATCCGTGCAAGTCACCTCTCAATGCCATGCATACAATCAGTTTAGCTGTTGCAGTCATTATGGTCCTTTTTTTCCATGTTTTCGTATGTAGGTTTCGTGAATAAGGTAAAATATAAAATATCAAAGGTGTGAAATAACAAAGGTAGGTTGTTCATACATTATCCCCTACACCAAAAACATTATATACTCTATGCTCAGAAAGACTTTTTAGAGAAAGAGTTG
This sequence comes from Thamnaconus septentrionalis, assembly GCA_009823395.1. Taxonomy (NCBI): domain Eukaryota; kingdom Metazoa; phylum Chordata; class Actinopteri; order Tetraodontiformes; family Monacanthidae; genus Thamnaconus; species Thamnaconus septentrionalis. Next base: position 5,942,366 of record CM020501.1, on the reverse strand, counting down.
ATACTTACACATGCGTTGCAAAAATCCTAGTGCGCTAATGTTACAGTTGTTACAGTAACAATATTTTAGATCGTTGACAATTTTTAGGAATTGTGTGGAATCTATTTTTGACATCAGGCACCCAGAATGTTCTTTGTTATAGTTTATACTACTCACGCCACATCACAGTAGCTGTGTGCTGGTGGCTCTGCAGATGGTCATTTTCTTCATACCTCAAAGAACTTGATGTCTGTGTTATTCTGTGCTTTTTATCTCACTTTTTTTTCTGTACATACTTAGAAATATTTTATTTTTGTCTATACCTCCAGTTAATATAATTCTTGATCTTTTGCACTGTAGCCAATTTATTTTTTATTTTTTGTTGTTGCTGTAATTATGCAAATTTCCCCATTGTGGGATCAATAAAGGTCTTCTTATCATCAAAATATTTTTGAAACATGGACTGTCAGTGTTCCTCAGTTCAGAATGAGGCAAAAAAATAAAAAACATAGTCAACATTGTTCCTGAGTGTTGTTTACATGTAGCCTGTACTTTGCTTAGCACTTACAAAAAGTACATTTTTAAGAGATGCTTTCTAATGCAGTGTGCCATTTCATATATTGCAAAATGGCCTTGACTACAAGAAACATTTTGTTGACAACACAGTTATGTGTTTTCTGCATTTGTTTCCTTAATAATGAAGGACAGGCTTTTTTGGCCCAAAGACGCGGTAATTGTCATGTGTACCATTCTAAACTGACATTTCTCTCTCAACAAAATGGCTTTCAAATGGCATTTTCAGGAACAAGTAAAGTATTCAATTCAAGTGATGATAAAAGTTCAAAAATAGACGGATGTCTTCCAGTATATGTTTTTAGGTGTGTACATCTATAGAAAGTAGAAGATAAGGAATTACACTGTTGACGACACTACATCTCTTTGCTTTCCTTTAGGGAACATGCAATTCTCATTGTCTTCTCGTCGTCTTAATGCTTTACTGGGTGTCCTGGCCCCTTTTTTTCCCCCTTCCTTCCAAATTGCTCAACATGCTAATTCGGTTATTTATATTAACGAGTCGGTATTTGTGCCTGCAGCTCATCTCCGGAGCAAACGGAGTCCTTTGTATGCCTACAGCTCACTGCCGTGTTCTGCTGTATTGGCCACTAGGTCTTGTCACTGAGAATAGATCGGAGTCTCGGGCCACTCGGAGAGCCGGCAGCTAAAAAACAAAGCCGATTGGTAAACAAGCGCGGCAAACAAGGGAGCAAGAGGCGAGGGGATGCGGGGAAACGACAAAAACGTGGAAAGATGAAGCGACGGCAAACGGAGAGGCAAAGACGTAGGGTTAGGGAGAAACTGCATCTCTTGTGACCCACCTTGGGGCTGAGTGCAGTGAGAGATGAGATCTAATTAATGTCATTTTCGAGGGGGGGGGGGCATTCTCATGGAAACTCCCTGCGGGCGATTACTCACCTCAAGGCTCCAGCTCTTCTTGAGACAGCCTCCGTCCAGATGTGGCCCTCAGACACAGTCACACATGCAAGCCTCATCAAAAGTCTCCTCTCCTTATCTCGTTAATTACAGTGCTAGCTTCATTAGCAGCACGAGGCAGAGGGTGCAGCAATTGTGAAGCGAAGCATTTTGGTGATTTCTTAAATTAAAAATTGTGCTTGTTCGCTCTGGGGTGCAATGGGAACTTCTCACACTCTTAATTGTGGGAAGCATGCACGGTTAAGCACTATCCTCTCAAGAAATATTGCAAAACTTTTTTTTTTTTTCCCTGGGCCAAGGGGAAAGAAAGCGGGGGGGACAAAATGCAACAACATTTTGCAACACCCAAACGTGGCAAAGACTGAGATTTTAAAGTCGAAACAGTGACGCTGATCCCTGGAATAAACAATTTAAAGCAGTGGAGTTTGATGTTTTTCAGTTTTTTAGATGATTTCTTTGGCGGGATGCGCTCATACAAAAAAAAAACATGCACAATATGACAAGTAAATATTAGTGGCACATCTAGGACAAGCTGTTTTAAACATATTTATTTAGTACACTATTTATTGTGTGCATATCAAAAATTCAGGACACTTTTAAAGCACCGGAACTCCAGCAAGAAAAGGCAAACATAGGAATTAAAGTTGACTAAATAACACTCAGACCGTACAGAAAGAGAGGATATCAAAACGTCTGAAATGGCAAAGCTTGCCCTGTCGCAATTACTGCCTCGTGTTTCAACTGGCATGTGATAAAATGTCCACAGGCTCCGTCTGACTTTCATCTGCCATACTGGCTCAGATTATTCCATTCAGCGGAAAGTAACGCCGCTTCCAAATCTTAGTACTAATTGGCTTAATTCTGTCGCAGCGTTTGCTTTCTAATAATAGGCCACTATTTCCTGGAGGTTCAGTAGATACACTGGGCACGTTCCAGAAAGCAGATCTGCTGCAGCAGAGAGAAGAAGCCAGTCACAGTCGCGTGCCGGTGCGAGTGCGATGCAATGCCTCCCGCTTTGTATGCCGCTCACTCCACAAGTCTGCGGCTGCGAATGATCGGGAGGAGGGGGGTCAATCGGTTGATCAACTGGTTAGAGAGATGCCTTCGTACGAGTCCAGGTCCCGAGTAGATTCCGTCCATCCATCCGTTTTCTTTCAGCGTTTTTCCTGCGCTCAGGGTTGCGGGTGGGGGTGCACCCCATCGCCGCTATCTCAGATCGGAGGAGGGATGCACCCCGGGCAAGCCGCTATTATGCATTTTACGATCGAAGCGATTACTATCGGGACAGCTCATGCTTAAATGGAGGAGAATAAAACAGTTTGGCCAAATAAGAGAGGACAAGGACATGCTGGTCTTTTGTAGTATTCTGTCTATAGAGAGAGAGAGAGTTGACGCGCATGTTGCGGTGCCATTCGATGGTCCACTGGAACCACTTGGGGCGCCACACACACAGTGTGTATGTTTTTGAAGGCGGAATCAGGTGCAGAACAGTGAAGTAGATGGAGTAGCTGCGCAGCGTCACTGCTGATCTGAGGTCACGCCATATTATTAACCCCTCAGCTTGGAACCAGCCTGTCATGGGTAAACAGCCGGGAGTAAATAATCAGTCTCTGCTTGGCCCCCTTCTCTTCACCTTTGACCCAACTGGCATCAAATTGACATCTGCTTTTAGCATCGCACACAGATATTCTTCAGTCTTGATGTTTGACCACTCGAGTCCCGTCGGATTGAACTGTCCGTCCACAATCCCCTCTGGTTTGCCCGAGATAAACCTTCGATTCAGAAACTCTTTCCCGCTATTGTTGCTTGACCTCTCTCCTGTCCCCACCCGCCGAGTCCCAAGTCTCCCTCAAAGCTGCTGTGATTCATCTCTGTACTGTAGTGTATCTCCTTCTCTCAGACTGGACCCCTCCGGTCCTGATCTTGTACTGTATAGCGGCACTGGTGTTTTTTTTTTGTTTGTTTTTTTTAATTTCCAGGGAAAAACAACATGAAATATGACTGTATTATCATGAAAATAATATAAGAAGACAGCCAATGCTTTCAAATGGTGGTCTATATTGTTGCTTGCCATGCTGTACATTATAAGTGGTCTTATTTAATTTTATGTACTGGCTTCCGACCAAATACTGTTGTGTAGACAGTTTTGTCAGCTGATTGTACTTGCTTTTTATTTCTGTTGCCGTGTGTTTGTCTAGATGGTGCTTCTGTTTGACTCACTGCCACCACATATATTTTATGAGCCTTTATGGCACATTAAGGGGGTCCTATTTCAAAAAAAGCCCCAAAACACCAACTAACCACCCGCACATTCTTAGATCACCTGTGTTTTTCTGCATTCCTGCCCTAAAACAAGCCGTTTGGATTTTGGTGGGACTTTTTACATCACAAGTTGAGCTGATTGTCATAGTAACGCTTCTGCAGACTTGCGGCTGGAGAATCGCATAGGCTGTTCCAAGGTGAGAGGGGGAAGAGAGCCAAAGACTCTCCTCATGTTGAGTAAAAGAAATGCTTTTGTCATCAAACATTCATTCATTCATTCATCTTCTATACCCGCTTATTCCTATTCAGGGTCACGGGGGTCTGCTGGAGCCTATCCCAGCTGTCTTAGGGCGAAGGCAGGGTGAAACCCTGGACAAGTCGCCAGTTCATCGCAGGGCCTGTCATCAAACAAACCTTGTTTATTGTTTTAAGTAGAAACCTGAAATAGTCAAAATAGGGACCTTGTAAACATCCAAGGTAGTTATGTTCTTCGGTTGTGAGGTAGTTGGCAGGTCTTAGATCAGTTGGTGTCGGCAACAGATAGTAGCACCTCTGGTCAAAATATTCATTTTTCTTTCATTCTCAGATTTTTCTGCTGTTATTCCAGCAACTTTGATGTAACGAAGTTTAAATGTTACTAAAGCTAAATTTGACTTAAAGTCCACAGTTTTGTTTTGTTAATTATAAAATCTGAATTTCAGTGCTTTGTTTTTGTGCTTATACTACCTTTGCTTGAAGGGAATTAGGTTTTTGTATGGCAAACACTACTTAAAACAGTCCGACAATAAACTAAGGCAGTTGGAATATTTTAATAATATCTAATGAATGTAATATTTATCCTCATCCTAAAAACGAGCCCAAGCCAGTTTGAACATGACCTTGTTGAGCCGTGTTTTGTATACCCTGTAGATTTGGGGGCTGTGGGTGTTGGTGACTGTGCAGATGCAATGTGGGAGCAATATAGTGATAAACAGAGCCATCTAGATTGTGCTCACTGAAGCGGCACAATGATAACTGGATCATAACCAGATGATCTGGCTCCGTTACAAATGATCCACTTTCATTTGGCGCCGAGGAGGCCTGGCAAAAATGACTCCTCAGCTTTGAATGGCGCCTCACATATTTCCAATTAGTATGTTAATTGACGCTTAATACTTTAGACGTAGTGTGAAAACACAGTGTTCTTAAGTGAGAATAACAAATGAAATGGATTTATCAGAGGCAGTTTGCATCCCGTTTGTCCAGGTTCTCTCATTTCTTGTTAACTCTTGTGGTCTCCTAAAATAGATCAAGGGGAATTAAGACATGCAGAAGGAGCAAACTTGTCAGCACGAACTAATGTGCATGATGTTTAAACATCATTTGGGATATGTACTGTATATGAAGTTCATATTGAGCAGTTTAACAATAATATAATATAATTATTTTGGTAATTAAAGGAACCCATACAAACAAAGGTAGAACATGCAATCTCCACACAGGTTGAAGGATCAAAACTTACAAGAAATTTACAATTAAATCCTTTGGAAGTGAAAAGGGGATGTTAGGCTTGGAACGAGGTCTGGACTCAGGCGCGGACACAGGTCTTAGGAGGTAGAAAAAAGGTGTATTTTATTGCCAACAACCTCGCAGGACTGACAGTTGGACTGAAAAACTAAAGAACAAAAATGCTGGATCCTCCAGGAACATGGTCACCAAAGAAACGAAGACAAAATCACTACCAAAGGTAGGACGCTGCAAACAGGCAGGGAACAAAAAAAAATAAAAATAAAATAAAAAATAAATCGCTAGGCTGGCTAGGCAGAGACTAAAAACGGAAATAAAGGCAGCAAAGGCACTTGGAAAGGGAGCATAAATACACGGACCGCAGGGCAGTAACTCTCGGGAGTGGCAACGAGACGTTCTGGCACGGAGGAGGAGGACTGCTGGACCTATATGCTGCTGCTGCTGATGGGGATTGTCTGCAGCTGGTCCTAATCAGCAGAACCTGCCTCATCTGCACCGTGCCAGCCCTGGGGAGAAAAGGGAAAGATTCAAAGCAGGAAGTAGGGAAGAAACACAAAATAAAGGCACAATCAGGAAATATGACAGGGGAGGTCCCTCATTTAACTAAATGGTTTATTAGTGAGACACTTTCATTGGATGTGTAATACAATTATAAGTGGGAAATTTCAAAATCTACTCAATATTCCATGAATGAGGATACAGCAGTGGACGGGCCACAGGTGGCACCTGTCTCCTCGACACTCAGAAAGGTCAGGCCTAAGAGAAATGCGACTCCCTTCTCAAACTGTGGCCTGTGGCGTGTGAAATGGCAATCAAATGGCTCAGTTTATTGAAGATGGCTGGATGACCAGGTGGACCAGATGGGTTCCTATCACTGTGGTGACAATCCATTGTGCGTTTCAATAAAACGCAGCAGAAGGGCAGAGGGACCTTTTGGTGGGCTTTGGGTGGAAACGGTTTGCTGCAACCATTCAGTAATATCTGTTTACGTCGTATGGCGGAACGAGAACCTTTTCCAAAGCTGCAATATTGTGAATCTGCACGCCATTCACACAAAAAGCCTGACAGCATGGAACTTCCTGCACTTTTAATACAAAGTTGTTTGGGTTTCCTTTTTTTTTTTCTACATATGATAAACATCTCCAAATAACAGAATTCAACCAACCCCTTAATATTTCTAATAAAGCAGCCGTACAAATAAGGGAAAGATTGCCTTTCTACTCCTATTCAAATTGGATAAGAAGGGCGACAATGATGTGCAAAATCAAGGAATCTCCAGGAAGAACAGTCTGCTCTGTTCCTGTTGGGAGTCCAATTATTTTGTTTTATATATGTGGACTCTGAGGTGCTATCAGTCTACCAAGGTTTCTGGCCTATGCCAGTTATTTTCAGCATCAGCTGAAAATAAGCATTGGGTGAAATTACTTCATCCATTCAACTCCAAATGTGAAGTTGGTGTGCAAAAAACCCCAAATCACTTCAAAGTCTTCCCTCAATATTGCGTTTGAATGTAGCACAATGTCTCACGGTCACATGACTTCAAGGTTGAGGCATTAATTTGTGCGGTGGTTTGACTTCCTCCTGCCTGATCTGTAAATACATGTCTTAATCAATCATGAGTAACACCAGCCTAAAGGAAGTAGACGTATGTTCATTCATTCATCAAAGTATATTAAGAGAGTCATTGTGTGGTAGTGTTCCAATGCTTCTTTTTCATTGTCACCATATGGGACAGTAATGTCTGCATATATTCAGACAATATATTCTCATTTCACAGTCAATATCAAGAGAAAAACAGTTTTTTTTCCTGACTAGTGATATTTTTTAATGAGATCTCAAATGACAAGTGACAAGAAAAGTGATGCATCTTACCATTGCATTTTAGATCCCATGAAACTAATTCCGAGAACAGTGAAATGAGCCGGCTTCATGTATTTCTCTTTCTCTTTTTTCTCCCCCACGTGTCTGGTCTGAATTGTCCTGCGTGTTTACAATTACAGGTAAGTGCCTCAGTTTTTTTTATATCTTTGTTTGTCCATTCATCACACTCCCACTCAGTCATTTTCATGCATTTTGTAAGGTGACATCCACATGTTATTCTTAATATGTGATTCCTAATTGCCAGGAGTGAAAAAATAGAGACACATTCACACATAAGTTATTATGATTTACACATATTTTATTCCTAAAATTGTTATTTCACTGAGAGCAACTCATAAAAACTCACTGCAAAGTTTGACAACTTTGCACTGATACTCAGTTTTATGGAAGAAAATCTAAATCTAATAATTATTAGTATTTTTAAAAGGGTTAAAGTAAATCGTGTAATTTAAAGCAACATGTAGTTTAGCACAATAATAAGGACATCTATTCTCAAAAGATTTTCTTTTATTATTATTATTAAGCTCTATTACTATTGTATTTATTGGATAACCATCAACACAGCGCAGCTTGGCTAACCTCATCATCTATGGATGTGCACAGACATCATAACTTTAAAAAAGATGGTTATAAATAAATATAAAGAGTTCACCAAAGGTGAAAAATCTTTTAAAAATTATTTATTAATTATTAAAATATATATATTCACTTTTTAGTGTTTATGTACATATTTTCCACGGTAACTCTACACCTCCTCTGGAAAAACTAGAAAAGATCAAATTACTTGAGAACCCGTAGCACATCTACAGTATGATTATTCAGTCTTATGCTACTGCTGTTTAGCATTTGGAAAACCTATCCACTGCTGTGCTAATTAAAATTAATCAATCAGATTTATTCAGGACCCAGCATTTTGATAACATGTTGGATCCAAATGTTCAACGAAAAAAAGTTGTTTAATGAGTTCATCACCAAGACTTTATGATCAGCGTGTGCCTTTGAGGTGCACACATTGGGGCTTTAGATAGTTTGGTTTTGTCAAATCAGACACCTTTATTAGGGCAGCAAAAAAATGCCTCCATGCCTAAAGCAATGCATTTCAAACATGATGCACTTTGTGTTGTGTAAATTGCAAAAGCTGTCTCTGGTCGTCGAAGTTTATTTTGTCAATTTGAAGGTTTTGATTAAGTTAAGTTGAAATACTGAGCTGGTGCAAAAGGCAAAGACACTTTGCTGAAACGATGATTTAAAATGAGTTGCCTTGCAAGGGCACGTCAATAACTGAAACAGTGCGGAGGAATCTCGGGATGTTCTGCTTATTTAGCTAATGTGGTCAGGGAATAGGTCCAAGAAAATGTGCTTCTTTTAATTTGCAAAGAAAAAGTGTATTTCTCTAAATGAGTTTGTTTCCGTTTTTCAGATGCTTTTAGTGAATTTCTTTGATTGAACTGTACAGCAACATTTCCCATCCGCCATTTATTTAAAAGTTTTGGTTTTTTTGCCAATTCACTGTCTGCTCAGATTGTCAAAGACGACTGGAAGAACTGACACAACCAGTATTGTCATCGTTTTCCTCGTACATCATCCAGTGCATCCTTTCAGCCTCTTTGATTTTTTCATTAAAGATCCTTTCAAGGCTGATGTTGAAATTTTGAAGGGGAAGCTGATGGCTTGTCGCAAGTCCCATTTGATTATTTATTTATTTATTTATTTATTTGAACCAAATTTGTTGCAATCTGTTCTCAGATTTTGGATTGGTTTTTACTTTGTATCCATTAGATCCTGATTTCCTGCACTGAGCTGTAGATGTGTGGCAACTAGTCCGTTGATTGCAGGGCTTCCCAACTGGGATGTGCGTGCTGAAGCTGTTTTAAAAGTGATCCTTCCCTTGGATGTGAGTCAGTGATGCTAAACTGATAACCAATCGCCATGGATACATGTGCTGATATTAAAAGACGTCATTTTGGTGCACTGTAGATATATTTCCTACATTGTAGCAGACCGCATAGTTCTGTTTGATTTTGTTTTGTTTTGAATATGTTGCATCTGACTGGCAGGAATTCCTGCTGAGACTCACCCACTGGCGGCGACCAGGGGCACAATGACAATGCTCGTCATTCAACCTCCTATTTTATACCACAAAAAAAGAAGCAATAATTAGGGGTTATATTTAAAAGCAACTCTCCCCTCCAGAATGTTCCATCTGACGGCAGTGGGGGGGCAGGATTTATGCCGTGGTCTGGCTTGACTTCTAGGCAGCTCTCACATTGGCCATCTATTTTAAACGGTCATGGCGCAGATGAGGATTACAATACAAAAAAGGGGTTCCAGCTGTCTCGCTCCTTTTGATATGATATAATCAGTGTGCATGATGTGCTGTTTGAGCCGGCGAGTAAACACATTAATAAACATTACACCACAATAACAAATTCAGCTGTGTTTTTTTTTTTTTTTTAATTTATTTTTTTTTTTGCTTTGAGTCAGGCCCTAATTAAAAACACTATCTGTTTGTGTTTTGCACTCATTATTTTGGAATTCTGACCTTTTTGCACGCTGACAGCCATTCACTCTTCCGCCATGCATTGTTCACAATGAAAATGGATTAAACCATACTCTTTGTATTGTTCATTTGCATTGTATGTATAATGGATTTGTAAAAATGAATGGCGTCTTCAGTCTCTTAGGGCCTATCTGATTAGACTGGCCTTTCAGCCAGAGTCCCCTCAGTTCCGCAGACCAAATTGGGCTTTTATGCCAATTTCAGTCTTATTCATGGAGTCTTTGTAATCTCAATAGCTCTTATGCCGCCCAGAATAGCTTATGCAAAATGTGCCCCATCTTCAAAAATGTATTCTAAATAAACAAATGCAAAACTAGGGTGTATAAATCAATTAATCAACACAGGCTTAGAACCTCGTGATCTCAACGAGAGGGGACTCTAGGTTCAATGCGACGACCATGTCTTCTATAAATTTCGTGCAAGATAATTTAAAACAACTTCCCCACCGGCCATCTTCCTTATTTCATCCAAGGCAACGCTGTAAATTTGGCATGTTCTGAATCAGCACTAAAGTGAAGCCATGAAGCAAAAATAGACACACTATCTGAGGGGGCCAAGGATTTATCATCGATCAGATGTCTGTAATGGGTGCAATAACATAAAAAAATATGAACGGTATAAATTTTAGTTGTGACCCTTTTAGAGTCTAACTCAAGCTGCGCGGCAAGGCCGAAGCCGGTGTACCGTATATAGCACATGGTACTTTGTCATCCTAGCCATAAAAACAAATACACATCTCTCGCATCTTACTGGCAATACAGGCCGTATCTTTCTCAGTCTGTTTGTCTCCCGCCACTGTCTTGGTGTCACTGCTTTTCAGATGGTGGCAGCAGCCAAATCCTGATTTGTAAATATGATCTTTATCTTTTGGTAGCCTTGTTGGATCAAACCATAGCTTGTTTGCTTGAAATGTATGAACACACAGTGAAACTCTGATGCAAAGAGGTGAACAGGGATCAAATGCAGGAAGCGGACTACAATTCCTAGCTCGAGGCAAGAGCAGTGATCGAAATATTGTCAAAAGAAAATACATCCTCTGCTGGTGGGAAATCATAAGAACAATAATGTTTTTGTAATAATTAGTCAGGAAATTAAGAGTCTGGACCCTCACTCATCAAGGGATGAGTGAGGGTTCTTGTTAATTGTTTGTCTTCTTCATGGTGCAGCTCCACCACTGGTGAGGAGGGAATGTGTTCTTCAAATGGTTCATATTATTCAGCTCAGCATGACTTGGCAAAACAGGAAATGACACAAAATGTAGGAGCTGAGGCAGTGTGTTGTATTGTTTACATTGTTTAGCTCATTAAGTAGCATGGAGTCTGGTCTTCTGTTATTGCTGCATATTATGTGTACATTCTGAATGTTTTTATCTCTTCAAAGGAACACATTTATCATATATTGCAAGCCAAACATCAAAATCATCAGAATTAGGGATGCAGAGCGGTGGCACTTCCTGTGTTATGTAGTTGTGTATCGTGGGCACTTTAGCGTACACAACATCATCATGCTGGCACTCAAATTTTCACATGTAGAGGAGAAAAAGCTACCAAAAAGACTGGGAATTTTCCAGCCATTTTCTATAACCGAAAATCACCTCTTTACATCTGTGACCATTTTCGCACGAAAGGGAAATGAGCTTTTTTTGTAAAGTGAAAACAGATTTTAAAGCGTGTTTATACCAGAAACCACCAGCACCAAACACAGAGACAAGAAACATCTAAACTTGCATCTTTTCTCCCTTTTCTGCCCTGTCGCTTTTCTGTACGTCCAATTTATGCAATGCTGTTTTCATCTGCTGTCAAGTTTGAAAACCACGGCCAGCAGAAAACCACTCCTCATTGAGCCAAACCTGAAGAAGTCGGGCACACACTTTTCAAAATCACTTCAAGCTCCTTATTCAGTGTGGTGACTGACAAGTTTACCCCCTTTTAGGCACTATATTGACTTCTCGGCCGTTACTCCCGCTGCGCTTTGTTATCCCAGGTGTGCTGTCGTCATCAGAGCTCAGTAAATCACCTCTTGGCACCTTCACCTGTTGACAAATTGGCCTCCCTCGGGTTCAGTGACTTTATCTGGAACCAGTGTGATGTCCAGCCATATTTACTGGAATGCCTCAGAGCCCTGTTGCCAACTCTGACCCCTGCCGCGTTTGTGTGTACAGCTCAGACGAACTAGCCAGATATCAAACGATTAGCTTGCTCCACAACACTTGGTGAAAAGTAAAAAAATAGGTTTTTATCACTGTCATTGCTGCACAGTTTTATTTCTTTGGAGGTACTTACAAAAGCACATAAAAAAATCAACTTTTGCTATGTTTAATTTTTCTGCATTAGCAGGCAGCAAAAGTTCAGACTTTGCATTTTGTTCAGATAAATTAACATAATTGTTTCAATAAACTCCAAGGAAAGGACAGATACATTTGCATGACTTTGCGTTGGCGTATCCTCCTCAATGAGAATATTAGATTTCTCTTTTTCGTTTTTATTTTGCTTTGACCACCTTCCTGTCCAATCTATAATTAAACCCCAAACTTAAAAGCCAAATGCTTAGCAAATGACCCAAGGGTGGTGCTGACTTTATGTTGCACTTTAAATGGGCATTTATTAATGCATGTCTGTGTTTTCACAGTTTTCAAAACACATTTTCTTAAAAGACTTTTAACTTGGAGGCACACTTTCCCCTAAATGGCTCGCGGAAGAAGCTAGGCACCAGGCTCTTTGCATGAGAGCCACTTCTAGTTTAATTAGAGAGCTTGCCTTCATTTATTTACAAGGCTTTCAAGGCAGGGCTTTCCTCTGCAGCACATGGTTTCCTCTGGAAGTAATCTGTAATTACAAAATATGTATAACAGTTGGGTTTCTAACTGACTAAGGTTCGGGAACAATATTTAAAAGATCAGCATTCTTAATAGAGCTAAAACGTAACTGCGTTCTCTCAGGGTTTCTGGTTGCAGAGGTAAAGTTTGCCCACTCAAAGCCCCCACTGGCATTCCAAATGTAGTCAATTAAGAGTTCTAAGCGTGAAAGCCAGCCAGTGAACTATCTGGATATGCATGGCTGTACAAAGCCGTTAACCAGCTGATTTGGAGAGTTTTTACTATACGGTGAATCTTTCCTCTAGTTTTTACATTGTCAGTAATTTTGTGGCAATATGTATTGACCTTTTTTCCTTTAAAAAAAAAACCTTGATCTTCATTGATTGAAGCCAGTAATACAAGGTCCTGCAAACATGACAGAGGAATCAGTGAGCTCCACCCATCTAGATTTTTGTTGTTGTTTTTTGCAGGAAGGTGACTCATCAAATCTTCAGTAGAGAAAATAAATGGCATTCATACTTGGAAACACACACTTCATTGACATGTGATGGACTAATAGACACATTTTAATATGACTTCCCCCCCCCCCCCATGCTTTAACCTGTGTGCTTCTCCTGATAGAATAGTTACTGCTACTAAACCTTCAGAAATAACTTGATACATATTATGACATACAGCACAATAAGCCTGTGCTCTGTTTGTTTTTTCTTCAGTGATTTTGGAATTTCTTGGAAATTTGATTGTCGACAGTTGTCGATTGCTTTATAATGAGTGAAGTCATTGCAATAACTGATGGTATTTTTTGCATCAAAAGAGCATATAAGTCTCTGGAATTTAAATATTTTTTTTGTAAAGGATGCCTTGAAGATGGAGTGGTTGAACTGTAAATAGGGAAAGCATTGAAGGTATTTTACTGTGAGCGGACACGTGGTCTACTTTTGATGTGTTACACAATTATTGATGGGACCTCTGTGGGAGTGCAGTTTCAACAAACGGATGTAGGAGCAACACATCCGCAGTAAGTGGCTAATAAGAGGGTTTGCAGCATCTGTAGGAGGTTTCCAAAAACAGGCTTTCAAAAATGTGCTTCTTTGAGCCACAGTTTCACTAACTGATTGTGTGATTGCTCGTGTGTTTGTGCGAGCGTGCCTGTGGATGTGAGTGTTTGAGTCTGCTCCCTTTTATCACCTTGCAAGGGAGCACAGAGGAGAACTTTCAAACTCTTGAACTTCTTTGTTCATTGTGAAATAAATGTTGCAGCTCACTTTAAGTAGTGTTTTGAAATTAACATCTTAAATTGCCGCCATTATAGCAATAGTTCTGTGGATCAATGAAAGGAGCAAAGACTGAATGAAAGAAGAAATGATGTCAATGCCACACAAGTGATAAACACTGTGAAATTATTTATTTTCATTGTCACTCTTAAAGTGAAGTTCCTTCACCTCATGGCATCAAATCTTTCAGATTTACGAGCGGCGTTTTCACACTAGAACCCTCTGTCCACTCTGTCTGACTCAGCGTCTTTTCCAATACATTTGTCCAAATACAGCTGATCAGCATCAACTGATATGTTTCTCAACCGTGTCGTGAAGCAGGAAATCCTTCATCTGGTAACTTCCACCTTGAATGGAACACAGAAAGAGCTCAGTTACTGGCCCTCTGTCTAAGTCATACATCAAGTTAAGTGAAGAATGAAGGAAGAATAATGGTTATGCTGCTGCTGTCAAAATGTGAGGTTTCATCAGTGAGCGTCAAGACAAATGTTTTTCTTTAAATCTGTCTATTAAGTTTTTTTTTTTTTGTTTTTTTGCCTTTAAGCCTTAGTAGTCACTTTAAAGTCACAGTCTGTTTACAGTATGCCCAAGCCAGTTGCACATTCTTTCCTCAACATACAGTTCAACACAATAAACATAGTTACTCCTCACATCAGTTTATCTTTCTTCAATGTAAGAGCAGATCCATGTTGTCTGCAGCAATAGAAATGAGGGTTGAGGTTCGGATTTTATTAAACAGCAATTGGAAGAACAGCAATTTTCAGCCCGCAATGAATTAACAATTCATTTGTTTCTATATGATAAGTGAAATTTAAGCAAGCTTTTGAAAAATTACTTTTAAATGAATACATAAATAGTGCAGAGTTTCAATGAAATGATTTGATGTGAATTAACAAGTCTAAGTCAAGTGACGTTACCACATCATAGTGTCAAGAATGGCTGTTACATACAGCAGTTTTTTGTTTGTTTGTTTGTTTCCCTCTGAATGAGGCTGAGGAATATGTTGGTCTCCTCATCCGCCGATATGGATCAGTTAATGCTAACAGCTATATTTTTCTGCTTGTTATGGAAACCTCTGAAAAGACGCAGACAGCACAGATCCTGTGAGACTCATGTTCGCTTTGTCAGAGTTGATTCAGAAAACCTATTTCCAGGAAACATGCTGTGCATTTAGTTCTGATGAAAAAGACAGAAGCCACGGCAAGGATTCGACAGTGTGAGTTAGAGGATGTTTTGAATGATTCGGTTTCCTTCACATTCCTAAGGAGAATTTCTTCCTAGTGCACATTGAAAGGTTTTATGGAAACACACTGATGTTTTCACACTTAGCATTTCATCAATTAAAGACGGCTACCTTTGGACTGATAGCCAAAGCAGCCAAAGGTAAAAGTAATTCCATGGATTTTGCATCATAACAGTTGCAACAATAATAACATCTAAACCAGTAACATTGAAACTATGGTAACATGTCAGTATAATAAAAAAGAAAAGAAAACAAACTAATGGTAACTGGACTAAAACAATATAGTACAAACTGGGTCAGGAATGGGGGGATTAATAGTGACTAACAAAGTCACACTGGGGCCTTGAATTGAATCATAAATAGTAATGAGTGTAACATCTTTAAAATAAAATAATAGCAAAGGCAAAAATACACATGGCTGTGTGGCACTACATTTTTTCTTGGCCTCTTTTTCCGCTAAAACGTTGCAGAGAAATGAACAACCAGAACTAGAGAGGCGTCACGCCGGCTCTAATTTCATCCTGGCGCAGTTTTCTCAAAGATAACTTTTATATTTTTATTTTCTGAAAATCAAAAACAGCCCCACCACCAGCTCCACCAACACCACCACCACCCTCCTCGGCTTCACGCTTGTGTTCACTGCAATTAAAACGAAACCACTCTGCCGTATATATGAGGGGACTAAATATTTAATTAATAGGTCGGCACATATACACACATTGAATGCATGCTGATGAGTTTGTTTATTAAATACTGTTTTTAATTAGGGGAGTTGGAGGCCTCATTTGGATTGGAATTAACAGGGGCAATAAGTGCCATGCAGGGAGCTGCTGAAGGAATTCTTATTTTCTTTTGTTTGCTGTTTTTGTTATCATTTTTTAATTTTAAAAATTGTTTTTTATTGTTGTACTCTTCTATATGCCTACCCTTAGTGATTGCAGGCATTAGATTGAGTCTATCAGGATAAAACAATGTAGTAAAAACAGAACGGTCTTTGACCGAGGTGCCACTTTTAAGTTGTTACTTCCTCAGGACGTATAGCAGCACCGTGGCCACTGATACACTGCACCACATTCCCCGACTCAATACCTAGAGGCTGCCAGCGTTTTGAGCTCATGAGGTTTGTGTGAAGTGTGGAAGCAAGGTGGGTTAAAGCAGGGCTGAGCGCTGCGGTTCAACATTTACGTCGCACGCACGGCAGAGTGCGCAAGTCCCACCTCTCTCTTTCTTCTCATGCAGCTTTTTGACAAAGGCGAAAAGAAGAAATCTTGTCTGTGAGCACAAGCCGACCGTCCGTGCCCGCTCAGGCAAAGCCGCCGAGCCAAATGTGGCGAGATACTTCTCGGGCACAGCCAACGAGTCAGGGAAAGCAGGCAGTCGGAGGCTCGTTTGTAAAAGATGTGATAAATCCATGAAGAGCGCTAACACATCCAAGTTGGCAAAAACATCTCCCCCGCCCGTCATGCCGACCCGTTTACAACCCGTTTCAGTACGAAAACCTTTGCAAAGTGCTGCGAAGCCTCCGAGTTATTTTTTGCCCACTGTGTGGAGCAGAGTGAGCTGGCTTTTTGTTTATGTCTTTATTTTGAAACCGATAGCTGTGCTCAAACTTTAGCGGAATCTCAAGGTCTCTTCTTGTGTGTACAGTCTGTGGACACCTGAGGGTGAGCGAAACAAAGGTGGTGTGAAGATTAATTATTTAGAAATGGCCTGGTTCATAGGGTTTTGCTCTTGCTTTCCCCCTTCTTTTAATGCAGTCAATTGCTCTTTCTTTCTTTCTGTCTTTCTTTCTTTCAGTCTTTCTTTCTTTCAGTCTTTCTTTCTTTCTTCTTCTGTCAGTCCCTTAATCTCTCACTTTGCATTGGGATCAGACAGAAGATTGTATCAGCGCGCTGCTTGGCATGGAAGAGCAGGAGACCACAAGGATCAATTGCAACCTGGCTGTCTTGCTGCTTGGGTAGCTTCTGTGACTCCCAGCTCAAGGCTTCAACCTGGATTACAATCCATAATCAATGAGAGTACAGTGTGTTGCTCAAAGACCCAATCTATCTTTCAACCTGTTTGAAAAGAAAAAAATCACACAATAGATGGTTTTTCTGTATTTTTTTATAATTGCTTCTTTTAAAGGCCCGGTATATGGTTTAGTAGTCAAATAGTAAACAAAACAATGGCAAACGACCTCAACAGTTGCAATAATAATAACAAGTTGCTTTATGTAATCTGGTGCGTCCTTGAAAGTGGACCGACTCTTTGTCTAAGCTAAGATTAGGTTGTTTGTGTGACTGTGTAACCAACGAAGGACACTGACAATTGACAATTTCTGATGATTGATGCGGCACCTTTTGAAAGTTACAAAATATCTGGAGCACATGGGGAAAAACGAAAAAAAGCGCAATCCACCAGCTTTTCACATTTTTTTTTTAAGTACAAATGTATCATCAACATTGATCATTTGACCAGTAAATTGACAGTGCACATTCTATTGTCGTGGGATGATCTTATTCACACATCACAGGTCCCTTTACCGACCAATAAAATCTTAACAAAGCATATATGTTGTTGTTGCTGTCACGGTAAAACGTGAAGCCTGAAGGAATCAAGAACTCACACACGCACAACAAAAAAATAAGCAAATAAATAAATAAGTTATGATTGCTGCCACGCTGTTGTGACTGATTGGTGCCGCACTATTATTAGCTCTGTCACTCAAATGCAGAGTCTCAGTGAAAGATCAGTGGGTTCAGGTACTGTCGAGTGCCTGTGGATAGATGGATAGATGAGTTTGTGCTCTGAGGCAGACAGCCGTGCTTTATGGCTCCTGGGTTTTGGAGTGGCAGTGCCAGTCTCGCAGTGATCACTCAGCGGCTGACACCAGACGCGCTTGCTTCCATTCACATGTGCACATGTTTAAGCGAAACACCGGCAGAGGGGAACACCTTGTCGGAGGCCGTTCTGCTGCAGTTTTGTCTAGTCAAATACTCAAATACCCTCCCTGAACCAAAGTTTCTTATTTTGTTTGTCTTCCGAATCATTAAAGGGGGGAAGCGCAGTCAGCCTCTGTGAAAAAAAAGGAGCATAACGGAACGTTGCACACCCTTCTGATGAAGGAAAATTGAGTCAGCCCCAGCTCGGGCGGTTGCAGCGGCGCTGCAGCGTCTATCTTATAGTATAACATCTTCCCATCTCATATCCTCTTTAAATAGGGCAGGGGAGGAAGGAAGCAACAAAGGCAGAGGGGAGTTCAAGGACGGAAAGGGGAAATGTGATTGATCTAAAGGGAGATGTGTCTGGCCAGGCTCTCGACAAAGTACCCGCGCCCTCCCCTACACTCCAAACCCTGTTACAGCCCATAGATCCAGCCGTCCTACCTAAGTCAGGGTGATGGAGGACCTTGTCTGCGACTGTGCCGCGCCGAGGAAAGGGAGTGGGGAGCGGGGAAGAGGGTGGTTCTGCACGAGTCTGGCCGCACAGGCAGCTGGGTAGTTGAGTAAGGTCTGCGAAACGACGGGGGTAGACGGAACTTTTGCATCAGACCACAGACGCGATGTCAATGCTGCACTCAGATGCCATCAGGCAGACGGGAGATGGCAGATGGAGGACGGATAAAATGGGGGAAAACAAACACGCGTTCCAACGGAATGACAGGACGGTGAACTGATTTGACAATATGTTGCCATGGTGGTGTCATATTGTTTACAACAAACAGAAATGAATACATTACTGTGCATGTTTCTTACATAACTGATAGCATTAAATGCAGCTGTCATTCTGCTTTCCATCAGCATTCTGTGTTTGTCAGATGGAATCCTTCCAAAACTTTCACATTTTAGGTCTTTCTATCTATCTATCTATCTATCTATCTGTCTGTCTGTCTGTCTGTCTGTCTGTCTATCTGTCTATCTATCTATCATTACATACATTGTAATCCAACAACTCGTATTGCTCTCATGATACATTTTAGCAAAGAAGTGTAAACAAGTGAACCGACCACTTCTAAAGTTTTTCTCCATCTAGTTTTCTCCATCTACGCTAGATTAATAGACCCCGTCCTCCGATCCATTTCTGGCTGGCAGCTCTGAAACATGAACCGCGTCCCTAAATGTTCTGTTCTCCCACCACCGGCCATCCACCGTGAATTGTTTGCTTCCACAGTAAAGGTGGGTGTGTGCTGGGAGGAGTGAGAGAACAGGGTTAGACAAATGTGTTATTAGATTACAAGTGGGGGGAAGTGACCCAACTCGTATAGGTGTTCGCCCAAAATAAATGTGCCCATTTAGCCGTGCATGGCATGAGAAAGAGTTGTCGCGGCTGAGACCCTCTTGTCCTGTCTTTTTTATTTATTTATTTATTTTTTTAAGTGGATTGCTTTATTTTGTGAATGATTGGCAGGGATATATTCTTCCAAACCTCAACTGCTGCCAGCCAATTCTAAGGTAAATGGAAAGGCAAGTGAAGTGGATCGTGCTCTGGAGATCAGACATTTCCTGCTTGTGAATGGTGGCTAAATAGAAAAAAAAAAAAAAAAAAACCTTGAGCAGCAGTCTGTAACCAAGGCAACAAGCTGGACACCACTTTCTCCCTGAGATTGTTTGTGAAATGTCGAGTGGCTGATGTGCGTCCGCTGCTAAATCTCATGGGGAGCCCACAGCTGAACTGATTAGGGCTTAACAGCGTAGATGATGCATTATGCATTATATTGACAAATTAATATTATTTCCTGAGCTTGGTTTAAAGGAGAACATTTGGCAATTACAAAGGGTCACTTTTTATTTTATTTTTTTTTAACCATTACATTGCTTCATTAGATAATGTTTAGTCACTCGATGGAAAGCTTCCATATGCTGTGTGTGTCCAGGTTTTTGACTGAACCAATGCCATGCTCCCCCTGCATCTGGCACAGTGCGACTACCAAATATAAGACTTTTGTAATTTCATTCATCCAAAGTCAGTTAAGAGAAAAATAACAGTGATGTGATGTTCTACTTTAGGTTAAACAAAACTACTACAGCTTCACATGCTTTTTTTCATGACCTTACACCACCAGTCAAAAGTTTGGACACACCCAATGAATTTAATGTCTTTTCTTTCATTCTCATGACTATGACATTGCAGTTTCTCACTGAAGACATCAAAACTATGTATGAACACACAAGAAATTATGCAGGAAACAATGAAAGTTTAAAATAACTCATTTTATGTTTAAATTCTTCAAAAATAGTCGCCTTTCATAAAAAGCATGTGTAGATTTTTAATGTGTTTTTCTTTGCTGCATAATTAAATATATCTTGTTCATATATTTGATGTCTTCAGTATCTATCTGCAGTGTAGAAAGTTGTAAAGATTAAAAAAAAAAAAAATGCATGAGAAGGTGTGTCCAAGCTTTTAGTGTATATCTGACAATTATGAAAACCAATGGCCCCTTTGAAGAAAGGTGGTTATGTAATTAACAAAACTTTGGAGGTGTTGAGAATGCCTCCTGTTGAAGGTTGGCGAGAAGGTCAAGCAGGATTTCAGTTCTGAAGTCTGCCCAAATCCATCTATGCAAGGGTGAGGCCCACAGTGACTGACAATAGATTTTAACAGTGTCAATACTGCAGTGTCACACTTTAGCATAATGCAGAGTAGGCAAGCAGTGCAACAACCCAGGGTGCCACGCGGGACATACACAGCTTCTGTAGCTATCATATGATAATTTTCAAAGGAAAATAAATACTTCATATCAATGTTTTGCCCCTGGAGCAGAGCATTATGACTGTATGTATATATATGTATATATCTATATATATGTATATATGTATATATGTGTATATATGTATGTATATATATATATATATATATATATATATATATATATATATATATATATGTATGTATATATGTATATATATGTATGTATATATATATATATATATATATATATATATATATATATATATATATATATATATATATATATATATATATATATATATATATATATATATAAATATATATTATTTATTTTTTTGCACAGTCACGTCATTTTGTCATCTGTAAAGGCAAATGAAAAATCATTTTTACTTAGAAAATAGCTGAATTTCCATTGCCCGTACCAAATAGATTAATTAATTTTGTGAAGTCTAATAATAACATTTTTCATAACAATTAGGAGGAAAGTGCTGTCTCATTTAATCCCAGCCGGGCTCTTTCAATTAACCTTTTTTTTCTGTTAAATGTTAAAGCATAATCTATTCTCTATTCATTTTTTGAATCCTACCTGATATTATTTCCCGGGTGACAAGCATGTTGGTTCCAAAGAGCAATCTGGACGGGCAGATTGTGTAGCCAGGGTGGTACTGTGACCACCTCCCACTCTGCCGTTCCCTGCAACACTGCCAGAATCCCCATTCATCTTTCTCAAACCTACGCAAGTAATGCATGAGACTTGGTTGCGAACGCTGATTCAAAAGGCTGTTTTTGCAGCCCTCACATCAAGGCGGTAGTTCGATCAAACAAGAAAGGAATGAAATAACCTTCTTGTTGCCTCTGGCGTAATAGTAATGATAATAATGAGGAGGAGGAGGAGCAGGAGGAGCAGGAGGAGGAGGAAATGCTAAAATTTAAATGTGACAGCTAAATTGTTTATACCCAGATCAGCCTTTTTGGTGGTTCCGTCGGGCCCTCCTAGAGCTTATGAGGAGTTTATTTATTTATTTATTTATGCTTGTTAATTGCCGTCACCCTTTTTTATGACTACAGCACCAAATGCCAAGGGTGCGTGCGTTCCACCAACAGACCACTGGGACGCGTCCACACTTGTGTGGATCAGGGCAAAAATAGAAATGATATACTTGAGATCAAACCTCGGCAGTCATAACACATCAATTTTCTCCTTTTACGTAAACCCAAGGGACTGCGGCTTTTCGATGAAAAAGAAGAAAACACAGCACGGCAAATTAACACGATTCCCTGCAGCAGTTTAAATGTGAGTCCTGGTGACGCAAGTCTTTGGTCTACCCTTGGCGACACGACTTGATTGATTTACCTTTAGCCTCTTTGTACCCGTCATGCACACTATCAGGTTTGTCACAGACGGGCAGGTGACAAAGGTAATCACAGGGCCTTTGACAGAATGTCAGCAGGCATGGGCCCCGGCTCCTTTAAACGTAGCCTGTTTAAGTTCATAACTCAATAGGAAGCGAGGGAATGGGTCGCCTCAGACATGGACCGGTTGGGATGTCAAAGGACAGAGCAACAGGAGTTGGAGCGGACTTGTTCTTCCAAAGGGCACAGCAGATGCATGTGATGCAAGGATGCAAATGGATGACAAATAAAAATGGAATTCATTTTCTCACATCACAGCTTGCTTTCAAGAGAGGCTGGATGACTGACATTTCTGACTGTGGATCGTCATCCAGGAGCGAGAGGGACGCCGTGGCGGCGGTTCAGCTTATTTTGGGTCACGACTCATGTATAAAGTTTATGTTTTCCACCTGCAAATATCGCAAAAAAGGAAAAAGTCATGTGAAGTGGCCGCGCTTGGTGTGCAATTTAGTGAAACAACCGATGTTGCGACCTTTTTTTAAATGGAAACGATCGACTTTACCACTGCCACTGAAGGACATCGATGGCTGTGGCGTAAACCATCTAAGCAAAATATTTAGGGACATGCTGGCCAGTACCGCAAACAAATTGAATCTGTTTTCCTGAGAGGTCTGAAGCAGCAAACAAATCAAATATTGGCGGACACACCCGCGCATCCATCGCCTTCATGTTGAATGGAAGTGAACGTGCTTCCCGAGTTCACACCGATGACCGACTCTCTGCGCTCGGTTCAAAGGGCGCAAAGTACCGCGACTCCGCCACTAAGGTATTCGATCTATTTTTTATTTTTTTTATTTTTTGTCTACATTTATTTCTCCTGTCCCCGGGGGCAGGGCGGCGGCGGGGGAATTGCTGGTGCGAGGCCGCGAGAGAAGAAGCCAATTTAAGTTTGGGCACCAGTGAGGAGTGTGGCCAGCCCCGAGAGGTTCCGGCTCCCCACCTGTTCCATTTAGTCTTGGAAGAGAAGAGGGGCCACTGGGGCAAGCCACAGTATGGGATTAGACACAGCATTTGGACACACACACACACACACACACACACACACACACACACACACACACACGTGCACACAGCCCCTCCCTCTCTCCCATCCACCCACACACATATCTGCCTGTCTCTCTCTCTCTCTCCCTGCAAATTAATAAATAATAATATAGTGATAAAATGTGTCTCACAATATACTGTTTTTAAGGTTGGGGAAGTTATATACTGTATATATAGTATATATATATCTGTGTGTGTGTGTTTGTGTCTTTACTAATTTGTTCACAGTGTAACTGACTACCTAACACTAAGGTGTGAATTTGACCAGCAATGTAAATACTTTATGTTTTAGCTGTGTTTCCATTAGAGTTTTTCCCAAAATAAAAGCAATATTTCTAAAATTTTGACAAAGTACAATTTCGATTCGGAGATTTTTCCGTTGAGTGGTGTGAAGCAGATAAACCGTAATTCTCAGAAACTGTCATTTTTCGAAGTTTAGGTGTTTCCATTACCAGGTTTTTATTGCGATATTTAGGTTTTGCACAATTCTAGGGGTAATGAAAACACAGCTACTGTCTCCATTCTGAATCCATTGCATATTTTTCCTCATTTTTTGTACCACACGGCAAAAGCTCAGTCAGACAAACAGATGTCCGCGCAACGCACACACACCTCTGTCTCCTAAAATGAAAAATGCCTACTTTGTTGCGAAGATAAAGGAGTGAGAGTCAAAGGACTGAGGGAGATTAGGACAGAAAGACGGCGGGGGTCACGGAGAACTTTCAGGAACTTGTGACAACCTTTGTGACAATCTCGTGGCAAGGCCATGGAAACTGTTTCTTCAGCTTCTCTAGAAAACTGGAATAAAGAAAGAAAAAAAGAAGTACCAAAGTACATTTTCCATGGTCGTGGCTCGATTTGAGTGCACAGCTTGAAACTCCACTCACTCCACTTCCTTTTAGCTTCTCATACAACCAACAAAATGTGCAAGGAGCTGCCAGAGCCTCTGAAAGCAGGAGACATAAATCAGTTAGATTATAGTTCTTACATTCTTTTAAATGCTCAATTAACTCAAAGCTGTCTGTTTTTTTTATCATCTCCTTGTTTAACATGTTGAACACAAGCAGTCATTGATGAGAGGTGATTTTAATTACATGGGCTATTAGATCTTTAACAGTTAGCCACGCGACATATATGTCTATTTATACACATACAGTATATATGTATAATAATGACTTTGTAGAACTTTGGCAGTTTCCCCACTGCAACTCTCGCCGCTCCGTCTCCATCTCTAACTCTCCGCTGTTTGTATTTCCTTTTCACCCCAACCAGTCAGAGCAGATGACTAACTCACTTGATTATTACATGTTGTTCTCTAAAAGGTGATTAACACAAGCGTCAGACCCATTAATTGACCACTAAATGTTCTGATTCAGTCAACACTTCTGTTTATACAGTCAGGCTTTTCACATTTCGACATCATTCGTCCAAAAGAAAAAGGTCACATAACTGGTAGTGGAGACAGACATTTTGTTGTGGCGTACTGTTTTTTTTACACTTTCTTTTTAAAACTTTGGAAATTTTCCCAGAAAATTCACTGCAGTAAAAACTAAAACATTTATTCAATATATTGACCCAATTGAATTATAAAATATGTTGGTGCAAAACCTCACTATCTCTCTCTCTCTCTCTCTCTCTCTCTCTCTCTCTCTCTCTCTCTCTCGCTCACTCACTCTCACTCTCTCTCTCACACACACACACACACACAAACATGAACACACACACGCATGCACACACATGTCAATGTATTCTTTTGTCAGGGTTCTCACAAATGCCCCTAATCTGCCAAATCCAGGAAACACCCAGTTCCACAAAGGATTAGTTTGATGACTTCGTAGCCTCTGGCGATATTATTGTCAAAGGTAAGGACGCTACAGGAGGGCAATGTTGATAAAACATAATAAATAAATAAAGAGAAGAGAAAGAGCAAATTATCTTTATCACAGCCATCGATCCAAACACAAATAAACACATGACTTTTGTGCTTATAAGTGCAATTCAATTGTGCTGTCGTAATTCAGGGCACCAAGCTTTCAAAAGGCATCGCCAATATGTCTAAGACACTCATTCGCCCAAATTGTTTTGCATCCCATATGTCGCGATGCTGCATACAAAATACCAAATCTTTCTAACATTTATGACAACCTTATATTAGGTGCATTGCCACAATATTTTGCTTTAATCATTTCTGACACAAACACACTGTAAACTGTGGAGCCTCATGTGAGCTCCACCTCTGAGCCCTTTCTGTGGGTCAGTGATACTCAAGCATCTGCTGGCCAAGGTCTGTTGAGTGCTGCCGTAGCTTACTGCTGTCGTTATTTATTGCCACCCGGTGCTCATGTAGGGCAGCTCCTCTCTCTTGTATTTAAGAAGTGCTTGAGGCCGTGCTCATATATAGGACTGTACAGATTTTTTATTTATTTATTTTTGTAATTTTTCTTCTAACTTTCCGCTTTCAATGATGAAAGAATTGCCACCGTGGAAAGTGGCCTCTATAGAAAATAGCCTGTCTATCAAATGCCACTCCACATTAGCAACTCTTAACTAACTGTTGTTGTTGTTTTTTTCATCTTTACACATTTGTCTGCGAAAACTGTCAGACAATTTGTCAAAGCTGCATGTGCAAGACAGTTCCGTGTAAATTTAGACTGCCTTCCTGATTGAAATTGACTCCCGCTCTTTCCCTGACTGTCCCAATACTTCTGCTTTAATTGCAGTAATATATTGGTGTGTCGCCATAATCTCATTACATTTGAATAACAAATGACCACGGGGCCTCTACTCATCCATATTCTCCGATACACCAAATGTGACATAAATCAATCAAGTGATCCATACTGGCCCATGCCTGGGAAAGCTCTGCCTCATCTGTCTCTGTCCACTCATTGTCTTAAACGTGTTACTTTCTCATTCTGTCGTGGACACTTTCTTCCTTTTTTTTGTCCTTCTCCACCATTACTGCTGGAGATGCATTTCAATATCGCTGCCGTGTTATGACTCAGTGATGTCTCAAGGTAATTGTGCTACAGTGATACTCCAGATTTTCTATATGTACCCTTTCTGGGTGGGGATTTTGCTCTTTCCTTGTTTTGTGTTGAAGGTTAATTTGAAGCAGAATTAACATTAGAATACCGTGTTGGTGTGTGTGTGTGCGTGTGTGTGAGAGAGAGAGAGCTGTGTATATTCATGCGCATCATAATAGTTCTTGGACTTGCGTCAACTGGGCACAAAATTACCTATACTACTCTCCTTTTTACCATCATTGGTCATATTTGTTTTAGAGTCATATTTTTACATTGTAGGCAACACGGTGGCGCAGTGGTTAGCGCTGCCGCCTCACAGCAAGAAGGTCGTGGGTTCGATTCCGGGCCTGGGACCTTTCTGTGTGGAGTTTGCATGTTCTCCCTGTGTCTGCGTGGGTTCTCTCCGGGTTCTCCGGCTTCCTCCCACAGTCCAATAACATGCATGTGAGGTCAATTGAACACTGTAAATTGTCCGTAGGTGTGCATGTGAGTGTGAATGGTTGTTTGTTTCTACGTGGCCCTGCGATGAACTGGCGACTTGTCCAGGGTGTCACCCTGCCTTAGCCCTGAGACAGCTGGGATAGGCTCCAGCAGACCCCCGTGACCCTGAATTGGAATAAGTGGGGATCGAAGATGAATGAATGAATGATTTTTACATTGTAGTTTTATGATGTTACAATTCAATTTAGTCTTCATCATATCTCATTTAGCCAAAGATGTCAAGTATGACCGGACCCTGCCTAATTGTTTCGTCACATGTTGCAACTGATTCAAAATATTAAACAAAATTGAAATACTGTGTGCCGTAACAAGTTTAAAAGAACAAATACAAAGACTCCTGTTAACTCGATAATTAGTAAATATGGACTGTGCTTATATAGCGTGTTCCAGCACCTTCACAGTACCCCAAAGCACTTTACTAAGGCCTCTCATTCATCCATTCACACATCAGTGGATGGCTGCTGCCATGCAAAGCACTGCCAGCCCCATTCGGAGCAATTAGGGTTAAGTGTTTTGCCCAAGGACACAAAGACAGACTAGGATGGAGTGGGATTTGAACTACCAACCTTTCGGTTATTGGACAACTTGCTCTACCTCCTGAGCCACAGTCGCCCACTGTAGCCACAATGATTGTTGATGGAAGTCAACAGTAACAATTGTTCTGTTTCATTTCTACAACCACTTCTCCTGCACTCAGGGTTGTGGGGGGTTACTGGAGTCTTTCCCAGCTGTCTTTGGAAAAAGGCAAAGTCGCCAGTTTATCCCAGGGCCACGTTGAAAGACAAACAACCACTTGCACTTGCACTCAGTCCAGGCCAATTCAGAGTTTCCAGCTCACCTCACAAGCATGTCTCTGGACTGTGAGAAGAAGCCAGAGAACCAACTCATACACGGGGAGAAGATGCAGACTCCACACAGAAAAGCTCCGGGCTCCGGCATCAAACTCACAACCTTCTTCTCAACTTTGCTGCGAGGTGATAGTGCCAACCACTGCACCACCGGGTCTCATTGTGAACCACTGCACCACCGGGTCGCCCCGAGTAATAACGGAAATTTAGTAAATCAATATGAATTTCCTGTTGCCATTGGGTAAAAGAATTGATGAATAATTTTCTCAACCCAGCAGCCTTTATAGCCTTTATAGGCTGGATTTCATCAAACCAACAGAAGCACACTTGATTCGGCTTGACCACACATATAAAATACAAGCATATCACAACATCATACACAAATTTCACACTCAAAGTGCTTTATTAGAAAAACAATTTGAAAGTCATTATTTATATCAGGCCAAGTGAAGAATTCTTTGAGGATTTAGTGAAGTTTGTTTTTTTTTCTTCAAGTGACGCTTGCATTGATTCAGGGCAGATCTTTTGTAGCCTTTTGTAGAAGAGATGAGCGCACAGCATCAGCACCTATATCCCAGTGGTTAAACAGTTCCTTTCAAAGGCTTATCAGTGCACTTTATCATCTGGCTTCTCTGACAAGCCTTAGTGTAGACAATATTGAAAATCAATATCTGGTCAAGGGTGCCATGTTTTATACAAATACTTGGCAAACTTGTTACACTCATGCAAGTCCATTTTCACCGCTATGCAAATGTATGAACTCTGATTTGCATTTTAATGTTAACATAAATACCAGTGTCATGCGATTCACTAGGCGTGATTGCAATGCCTCGACAATTTATTTTGCTCGTGTTGAACCATCAACATTGATTTCTCGGGGTCTTCTGATGTCTCGTTTTCATGTCTGTTGAACAATAAGCCAACGTCTTCAGATGAAAATTGCTGAAGCTTCAGTCCGTGCAAAGGGAGAGAAGTTCATTCATAGAGGGCACTGAGTACTGACTAGGTGAACAAAGAACGGAAATTGTAGATTAAGCCGACACAAAGATGCTGAGCGAAATAACAACTAGAAGGTAGAGATGGCAGTTTGATTAGAATTGTACACAGGAGTGAAGAAAATGGATAAAATGCCTCAGAATAGCAATTAGGGGACTTCATTTAACTTATTTCATTTATTCAGTATTCTACTTTGTCTCAGTATCTTTTTTTCCTCTGTAAAAGCTGCTCACCATCACCCAAGCAGGTCTCATGGATGGACAGATGTCCTCTGATGACAGTTAAGAATAACTATTAGATTGTGACATTAACATTCACAGCACTGCGGCGGGGACTGAAAAGAAGGAGAAAAACAATTTCCTTTGACCTGTTGTCATCATCGTGTTGTTGAAAGACATGCTAATGAAGTTGTGCTCCCTTTGGAGATATCTAGTCAACAGATATCGCCATTCCTGCTATATGTTACATTTATTCAGTGGGAATAGCTTCAAGTGTGTGTTTTGACATTTTTTCCCTCCCTCTACGCGCGATTTCACGGTTACAAACACATGCCCGTCTCCGCCACAAGGATTTTTCAGCATCGTCGCGTCAACTGTTTGATTTGTCTTTTCATTTGTGACACGCCATTTGACACAGAGAGCCTCTCTGGCGTTTTAGATTCAAGTTGCAGACCTATGCCGTCAACATACTAAAATAAAAATAGCTACTATCGAAAAACAAAAAAGCAAGAAAATAGCATTTCCACAGACAACTATGGAGAAGAACTCAATAATTACGCAGCTGTCAAAAAGAGTAGTAAATGTCAGTGGTAGGGATCTACATTTTAAACGATTTCATGCTGTAGTTTTTCTCTGTTTGTTTTATGTCCTGGCATAGCTTGATGAAATTAAATAAAATAGCTGCATGGTCACAGATGGTTATGCTGACATGTCTGTCCAGTCCCTTTGATCACATTCCAACATTAGAGTTGAAATTATTTTCTTCAGTACATTCCTTATGAAAGAATGCTAAAAATAAATAAAGAAAATAAAAGACATAACAAAAATCTGCCTTTCTCTTACATTTCAAGGACACATCTGGCACTGTGGCACACTTTATTTTGTTTGAGGCAATTATAAAATTAGAAGAACGTGTTCTTTTTTATACTGTAGCCCCCTTCTTATTGTTATTGTAGTGGCGCACACTGAACTAGCTGAATCAGAGACATAGAAAGTAATTTGCAGATAAAAATGCATTCTATATTAAATTTATGATATTCATTCATTCATTCATCTTCTATACCCGCTTATTCCAATTCAGGGTCACGGGGGTCTGCTGGAGCCTATCCCAGCTGTCTTAGGGCAAAATTTATGATATTGAATCTTGAATTATTTTTTTAAGCTTCCACCTGAAGTAACCTTTTTTAACTTTGGAATATAGGATTTTTTTTAAGATGATGAAAGACAAATTAATTAGAACAAGAATAACTTAAATACCAAATACCCAAGTACTTGTGTAGCCTTGGTGCATTTTCTTTTCAATTTGTCTTTTCTTGGTTCTTGGGCTGTTTTTTTTTTTGCAAGGAGAAAAGAAACAAACAAAATAAATACCAGTTTTTAACAAAGTTTATGCCAAGGGCCCTGTTTGTCTGATGTCAACGAGTGGCTTGCAGTGGGAGGACGTGGCTGTGTTGTTGATGTGTCACTTATGTAAGGTGGATACTCAAGTGGGCATGAATACGCGAGGATTTCAGCATTCAATTAAAGCATGAATGATTCACATTTATGTCATTTGACCTGGAGAACATCCACTTTTAATCAACCAAACTGCTGCTTTTTTTTTTTGTTTTGTTTTGTTTTGTTCTGTTTTTTCTCCCCTCTTTGCTCCTGACCACTAGGGGGCATAACACAGGCTCTAGTAGTGTTTTGGTGCCAATCTGAGACAGTAACACAGTGGTCAAATGGCTCTTGTTCATCTTACAGTTTGTTAATGCTCCTAATAATGCTATTATAAAATGCCAGTGTTTACCTACTTCATTATTCTGTAAATCATCTCCATGTGACCGGTATTGGAGGTTGTGCTGGCTCAGTGTCGGTGGCTCTTCAAGTTAAGGTTTTGTGCATTTGGCTCTAGTTGTTTGCAACCTTTACTGGGTGGTTTGTTTGTTTATTTGTTTGTTTTTGCCATCAGTACCACAGCATGCTCTGCCCATGCAGTATACAACAGGAGATGCTCGGGACAGCTTCTATTAATAATTGCATAGTTACCCAATGTGATTCAGAGATAGAGGGTGTCTAATCATTTTTCGCATTATGCTAATACCATGCAGCACATTATGGGGGAGTGATAAAATTTCTGGTAAGCCTTTGCTAATCCGCCCTAGTGCTAAAATAATGATTGCTTTTTGTCTGCTGTTGAGAAAAGTGGTCCACACCATGTGGGTCATGCACTGCCTGGAAACCATGTATCTGCATGCTGCAGTCATAATACCTCTTTTTCTATTTATCTACCCATCTGGATCCTGTTGCAAAGCCGGTGCGTAAATATTAAAGCCACGTGCATTTGAGTGCGGAACCCCCTCACCCCCCTCCCTCCTCTTCCCCAGCCCCATCAGAAAAACATGTTCGTAGGCACTTGAGAACAAGACGTAAGCTCCATGCACAAGCGGAGGATTTAACTACTCGTAGTTATTGGCTTGGCGGCCAGTTGACGGCATACTGTTCCTGTCTTATTACTTCACAGGGACCTAAAATCCTATAGCGCAGCATCTCCAGCCCGTCTGTTTTTATGTCTACATTCATTCATTCAAAGACAGTTCAGGACAGAGAGGTGCCTCTGTTTCTCCAAGTGTGGACTTTTAAAACAAACAAACAAAAAAAAAAAGTTATTTTTCTGCTTGCACAGAAAGTTTTGTTTGCACATATTCTTTTTATTTATTTTTTAATATAGACACCACACAATTTATAATCACTCATAAACCCTCTCAAATTTAATTCTAAAGTTCTGGAACAGCAAAAAGAAGAACCGAAGAAAACTTTTAAAGCACTGAGAGATCACACGCCTCGGTCAAAAGCCAGTAGTTCACTCCTAATCATATATGTAGACAGAGCCACGATAAACTTATCCATCTATTATCTTCCACTTATCTTGGATCAAGTTGCAGCAGCAAAGGCCTAGCAGGATATTCCAGACATTACTTTCCCTGACAAATCCTTCAAGCTCCCACTGGGAGGTTTCCTGGAAGATGCAGTCCATCGTAACTTGTGCATCCGAAGCAATATCTCCTTCCACTTGGATGGAGGCGTCTAGTGTAAGTGATAATTCACTCACTATTCAAATGTTACCCTTTCCCTGCGCACCCAAATGCTGGTGGAGGTGACATTTCCTAACCCTCATAACCATTGTGGAATTCTACAGAGGGAGAAAATGTTAACTGGTGGCTGTCTGTTGTGGCCAAGCACTCCAACAAGGAAGGAAAGGAAACAAATGGAATGCGGTGTCATCCCATTGACAGACAAAAAAAAAGTCTAGTTTGTCAGAAAAAAGGAGATATGACTACATTTCAAACCAGATTATCCACAGCTCATGAGAGCTCTTGTGAGTGAGTACAGGTAGTTTACGTTACACTGGAACTTGTCATGCTTGCAGCTGCTAGCTCGGAGAATTGATAACGATGGAATTGTCAGCCATGTTTTGTGTCAATGCAGGATGGACTGATGATTTTTGTCACGTTTTTGACAACTCAACTGAAATATACTTATGGAAATATGGCCAATGACCAAAAAATACGTCTCAACTGTTTGCACCATTAAACAGTGGTTTCATCTTCAAGACTTGAATGGCTTTATGAAATCTATTTGAAATATTTTAATTGGAATTCTTCCAAAAAAAGAATGCACATATTTGATCGTGCATGCATTCATATTTTTAATCAATAATCTTGCACGGATTTATTTCGACATGTCGTGGCACTTTCACGTAATGCGCACAGTCTAAATATCTAACAAATGCAGAGTTAAAAACAAACAAAGAAACGCTCGACTCCATCCCCCGCTGTCTCTCTCCTAATGTTGCAGAAACCAGTAGTCTCATGTCTCAGCCGCTGCGGCGCTGCGCTTGTAGATGCCGCGGATGTCAGCTGCTTTGATAAACATTAAAGAGCACAGTATTGATCGCTCTTTACTCTGATTTGATGTTTGCGATGGCGGAGCCGCATTTAGCTGCGAGGGAGCTGCGCCATGGGCCGAAACCACAGACATCAGCAGGAACAGAGACCCCCGCGGAGAAACAGGAAGGAATCAGCAAACTGGGCGGGAATGGAGGGCGGGGGGATGTTTGCCAACTGGGAGGGCGGAGGGGGCAGACTGTTTAACAGTAGAATGATGGGCCGGTAGCGTGGAGCGTGAGGGGGTGGAGTAGCAAGGAAGGAGAAAAAAATCCTCAGATGAGATACCCTTGAGTGAGATTGGATCTATAAGAGTGAACAGGTACACTGAGGGAAAAGCATTTAGAGGGCATCGCTGAGCGGTCACCGGGTAAAAGTCAGGAAAATAACCTGCAGTAGGCGGAAGGGAAAAAAAAAAAAAAAAAGAGAGGCAGCATTACCTGAGCGCCTGGTTGTCTGCCATCCATCAGCTCCCTCCCGGCTGCTAGGTTGGCACGCTTCAGGGGCAAAGGCGAGAAGATTCCTATTTGTCAGGTGGAGGACGGGGGCGGAGAGGCTACTCAGAACTGGTCACACAGCCGAAGACATCCGGCAGAAATGGTACAACAGTATTTTGAACGGTCAGCCTCCATCTCCAAATTGGTCTTTGCGGCCATGTGGAAAAAAAAAAAAAAAGCCCACAGCCCATCCATGCTTTTATCACCCCATGCACACACATGCATTAAAATATACATTTGTACATAATATGGTGGGGTACTCGCGCTGCACTCCCTCCATCCCGCAGTTAAGCCTTTATGTTGACACGCTAACGCTCATTATGATTTTATCGCAACACTGCTAAGTGTATTTTATATTCACAAAAAGACTAATATAGTCTCCATGCCGTTAAATCACTGAGCTGATTTGCTGGCTTTACACATACACTATGCATCAAACGGGCCGAGACAGAATACAACTGGTGATCATGTGAGCGGTTTTCCATTCATGTCAAGGGAAAGTGGATCTCCGGCAGGCGGCCTGCAGTGTTCACTTGGATATTATTGTGCATTCCCTTTTCAGCAAGAGCCAGTATGTCCAGTGCTTCTCACTGCCTGGTCAAGGCTACTTCCTGGTCGTATGAACTAACACAGATATATGATAGATGTACTGATGAACAAATGAATATACAATTAAGCTCATTGAGTCATTGAGAGACCTTTGTGTGTGGGCTTTGCATGTTCTCCCTGTGTCTGCGTGTGTTCTCTCCGGGTTCTCCGGCTTCCTCCCAAACTCCAATAACATGCATGTGAGGTGAATAGGAAGCTCTAAATTGTCCATAGGTGTGTGAATGTGAGTGTGAATGGTTGTTTGTCTCAAGGCCATGTTTGCACTTGGTCATTTCAAGCATTTTTCGTGTTCCGATCGGCAAAAATCACACAAAGTCACCAAATTGAAACAGTCCAAATCCGTATTGTCATCCGATCACTCAAACCACCTCAGGGAGATCGTTTCGACGCTTCGCATAGCATAGCATAGCATTCCTCACGGACGTGTGAACAGAATGTGATCTCAGTCCACATTAACGACCGCCTACTCCACTCACCTCTCCCGTGTACGTATTTGGTCGGCGCCCCACCTCCCGGCGTCGTCATTATAAAGTTACAAACGAGAAGCGAAAAAACAAATCATTTTTGTTGGACTCTTTTATTAGGATGCTAATACATTTTATTCCGCATTAGCATATTTTGTCAGTGGAGCAGCGGTCGCAGTTTCCCTCATATGAGATTAAATGTGCGACGTTGCATCCGAAAATTTGCCAGCCACTGTTGTCGTTCGGATCCATACGCATCTTTCTGGTTCCGCGGCTATCAGAGCAGAGACAAATGCTGTAGCCCTCTTTCTTCTCCATGCTGCTCTTCTCTTTAGTCGGCGCTCTCTAAGACCATTGACCGGCTTTATCCACGACTTCCGATAATACGGACGAACTGCAGTAGAATTAAAACAAGTGACTTGATATAGTCCGCAAACAGGAAGTTGATTCTTATTCGTTTTCAGGTGAAACTAGCCGTAGTTTTGCGCTTTACTGCCCCTAGTGGTTAAAAATGCACTAATGCGATCACAAGTGGCACGCTCGAGACGCATGTTAATGCTATGTGCGAACAGATTCTTCAAGATGCGTACTTCGTGATACGATCCCCAAAAACAGTTGCAAGTGACCAAGTGCAAACAGGATGTGGCCCTGCAATGAACTGGCGACTTGTCCAGGGTGTCACCCTGCCTTCGTCCTATCAGCTGGGAGAGGCTCCAGCAGACCTCCGTGACCCTCAGGAAGAAGCAGGTCTTGAAAAATATTTGCTTCCATAAAAAAAGGAAAGGAAGAAAATGCATACAGAGTTAAATGTATATGGCGATGCAGTGGTTAGCACTGTTGCCTCACAGCAAGTAGGTCATAGGTTTGAGTCCTGGGCTTGGGGGACTTTCTGGCTGGAGTTTGCATGTTCTCCCTGTGTCTCAGTGTGTTCTCTCCAAGAACTCTGGCTTCGCCTGCAGTTCAGAGACCTGCGCATTAGGCTGACTCACAAGTCTAAATTGTCCTTAGGTGTTAGTGCGACTGTATTTTGTATTTTTCCTCCATGTTGCCTTGCGATAAACAGGTGACTTGCCCTGGGTGTAACCCCATCTTTGCCCCAAGACGGTCAAACCTTCCGGTCTTGACGAGTACAGCATGTCAACACAATTCATGCTCTAAATCTGACTAACAGAGTATTTTCAATCGTGCATTTTCCAGCACTTTTCTTGCACTCAAGACTTCCTCATTCTTCCATATGAGCAGTGAATGTGTGCAGTGTAGCCAAGGCTTGCCACTGCCTGACCATGACTACTTCCTGATGTTGTTCATCATGTGCATACTGTAGAATGGATTTTCTTGATTTGTTTAGTCATTTGTGCCTCTGAGAAACAAAGTTGTATTTTTTGTATTTGTATTTCATATTTAGAAAGAAGAAATGAAAAGTAAAAAATAAAGAGAAAAGGGAGAGTGTTTGCAGTTTAAAACCTCTTAACTTTGGCATACCAAAGGGGCCAGTATGTGATGAAAGTTGTAATTTTGCATCTTGACATTGCAACAAAATGCCTCCTCAGTGCGGCTCCGTCGCTGGTCCCTTGGAGGTGCCAGCAGTTTGTTAAGAAAAACAATTCTTGCCCTAAATTTGACTTTTTGGGATTGTTGGTGGGGAAACAGCCGGGGCAAGAGTAATCAGTTTAATGGTCTGGATATTTTCATGGCTGCCAACGACACTGTCGTCAGCCGCAGTCAGAAAAATGCAGGCTACATGACATTATACACTGTTAAAAGGGCGAACGGTTCATTTGCTGTGAATAGTTTCCGCTTTATCCACGTCTGCTTTGTCCTTGTCATTGTTCGCAATGTTAGACGGTTTATTTTAGAGTGAGAAATTGTGCCTGTCTGTCTCTTCGGATGAGAAAAAAAAATGTCTTAAAGCACCGCAGCTTGCAAGATTTTCTTCCCACTTTATTTATGAGGGACAACCAAGTCCCCCTCCAGTTTCTGTCGGCACTCGCAGCTGACAGTCCAGTTTGTCTTTCCTTCTGGCATCGTTTACCTGTGATTGCATAAAGTAATGTGGCATCCAACACCATGAGACACTCATCCCTTTCGCCTGCACCCCTCCCGTCCCTGTTGAGCGCGCACGTAAAAGGAATCACAAAAGAGGGAGCAAGGGAAAATTATTTCAAAATGAATGAATGAAGAAAACATAATTCTAGAAACAGTTTGCCCCTCTCTGCTTTCTTTTCCTTTCTCTCTCCATCTCCCTATCCCTACATTTCTGCCGTGTTCTTGCCCGGCATCTAATAACTCTAAAGTCAAATTGCATTAGTCTCCACTTTACCGGCCATTTGGTACCTCCGGGACGGGCGTCGCTGCATTGCCAAAGTACAAAGTGGCTAATGAGCCACGGTGCGCTAATCAAATCATTCCTGTTTGGCCAAATCATTTTGACAATGTGACCACAACATCCCATAATAGCTCAGAATGGCACCTGTGCAGTGATTTAGTGTCATGGCCCCCATATCCCCCCTACCCCTGCCCCTGTGGTAACGCACCCATTCATCTTGCACCCCTTCTCCACCGGCGCGGTAATTTACAACTATGACACGTGTGTGCAGAGAGCTTCAGACATAGAACATAATAATATTCACCCACTATCTGCCTTTGTGCCTCAGTCATACCAGTGATGTAAATCACTTATTCATACTGTGCGCTTATGATGCACACATTACACATTCCTGCACATCAATCATAGCAGTCAAGCAACGTAGTTTTTTGCGTTTTGTTGGTGTCGTCTTTGACCGAAGGCGGCCCCTCTGTGACCTCACAAGACACAGATTTCAAAAGGTTTTGATAATTCAGCCTCGCTCCTGCTCTCAGACGAGTGGGATATTAGAGTGGAACTGGGATAATTGATGGAAATACTTCAAAACTTCAAAATAATTGGTGAAAAAGTAAGTAGTCAAAGAATAGGGGAAGAGACTCTTGTCCAAGTGGAGTTAACATTGGAATATTGTGTTTTTTATGGACAGTGAAACATACTATGGCATCATCACACTCATCATGATTTTTAAAACTTTTGCATTCAGCGTTGGGAATGCCAGGCTCTCGGTGCCCGACGTCACGACTCACATGTAGGTGGATGCGACGCACGGCTGGCGTCGCTCGTCTCTGGAACGTTTGACTGAAGAGCCCACTGAAGCGCCGGCCGCTCGCTCTTCAAGGAGCGCGAGGGCGTGCAGGCTTTGATCGCGTTTAATTGCCTTTCTTTCCTCTCCCCCCCGATACAAGTATCAGAAACGCGGTGTGGAAATTTCAGCTCGCGTCCTTTTCTCTCCTCGCTCTTCCTCCCCGTCTTCCCTTTCCCTCTCCCTCCGTTCCCACCTTCAACGAGGGTAAAACAGAAAAAAAAAAACAAATAGATAAATAAGACATTGCAATATTGTTATTGATAGCCATCATCAAAGTCCCCCGGTGGCAATAATGCTCGTACACGCGCCACATGGCTGCTGTCGGGCCCGTGCAGCCAGGCAGGTAGCTGTCATGGCCCGTACAGTGCAGAGGACGACGGCCGAGTTCTCCTCCCCTGACACTTTGTCATCGTAATTCCCGGCTCTTATATTCACATTTGTCAGGATTTAGAAGGTTAGCTGTGAGCCTGGCAGACAGAGAGCTGCTGGTGGTGGCAGCTCCCCCACCCCCAACCCCCGCCACCCAGCCTCCTTCTCCCATGTAAATGTGAAAGTTTAGAGGCTGCAATATCAGCTGTGTTGGAGATGCTGGGGGGCATGTTGGGAGCAGGCCAACAAACTGTCTGTCCTTTATCTAGCACTCGGGCTGCAGGCCATAAATCACTATCATGTTGCACGGGCAAATGATGTATTCACTCCGCACTCGCACGGGCGCACACCAAGTCATTTTCATGCCGCCGGGTGAAAATGGGAACGTGTATAATTCCAAATTTGAGTCAGTGGGTACAACGAGTGGCAGGAAAAAGAGGAAGGTGCTTAAAATGCAGATTTTAGTACGGGGGGGGGTGGGGGGACTAAACAAAACAAAATAAATAAACTCCAGCTCGGAATGTAAGACAAAAATCCAAAATACATTTGTCGTGCAAAGTTTACACAGACTTGGTCAATCCAATGAGCCGCCAACTATTTTGTCCACAAACTTTGGCAAAGTATTAATAATGCATGTACAGTGCTCGTCTCTCGAAGCTGCATCCTCATCACGCTCCATTCACACACAATCAACAAGATTTTAAGAACACGAGCAAAATACTTGCAAACTGGAACTCAACAGTGTGTTTTCAAGTGTCAACTGAACTTGGGATTTCTACACATACAGTTAAATAGATGAGCTGGAAAAAGAATCTAAAGAGCCCATTTGGATCGTACACTAGCATTTTAATATGATTTGATTTCATCTGGAAAGTAACAGTTTAACCCT
Organism: Thamnaconus septentrionalis; assembly: GCA_009823395.1. NCBI lineage: Eukaryota > Metazoa > Chordata > Actinopteri > Tetraodontiformes > Monacanthidae > Thamnaconus > Thamnaconus septentrionalis. Next base: position 5,903,715 of record CM020501.1, on the reverse strand, counting down.
ATTTACATATGACAAGAAGCGGTACAGTTTCCCAATAGTGATGGATTTTTTTGTGCGTGTGTGTGCGAGCACGCGCGTGTGTGCGTGTGCGTTTGTCCGATAGCACTGTGAATAAGTGGCTTGGTCTTGAGGGACCTAAATAATCAAACCTGGTGCAACATGTAGAAGGTGTTCATGGTCATTGATCTCGGGCCGTTCGATGCGTTGTGCAGTAAACCATATACAATTGCATTGATCTTTTTCCCCCCCTTCAGACCAGCATAGTCACCCTCCTATACTTGCATGACATACATTTACAACGTACATCCCAAAAACGGCGCCCCCCCCACCCCCTTACATTAATTAAACTCCATTGATCGGCTTATAGTTAGAGAAACAGTCCAGCGATTGTAGTGGACGTAGTGTCATTAAAAGGAAGCAATCTGAAATGTTGTATGCAGGAAATGTTTTCAAAAGTCTTGAAAAAATGATTCAATAGCATGTTATGCATCTGGTTTGCGACTCTCTGAACTATTAAGGTTAAATTGCACTAAGCCATGGACCACCACACCGACCGTGACAATTAATTATTGTGAATGCAATGGGTGGAAACTAATAAAAGTTTATGGACTTGCAAACGTTGCAAAGGACAGTTAGACTCACTTGTTGTATACTAGGGCCCATATATTTTAATGAGCTCATTATAAAACAGTCACTGGGTGTTAGCCTGCGTCATAGCTTGTCTCCAGAAGAAGTGTATGTGTGGAATTACAGACGCACTAATGTTAACAGTCACACTCACTTAAAGATCGTCTGCTCTTTCCGTAATGGCAGAAAGTTTCATAAACTGAAATGGGATCTGTGGACGTTAGTGATAAACAAAGGGAATGCCAAGTATGTTTAATGTGACTTACTGGATCATTATCTGTGAACATAGAGTAAAGGCTCATGCACTAATTATTGAGAAGCGGATTAGCTAACTCAAGCCAAAAGTTGCTCAATGACACATTCACACATGCATGCGCTCCAAATATTTTATTTAGCGTCTTTAGTTAAGGATGCAGTTAACGGCGACAACATGTTATTTGTTTTCCCTGTTATTGGAAAGGACACCTTGCTCTCAGCTTTAGCAAAAAAAATAAGGTAGCTAAAGACAAATCATTTCAGTGCAAGTGCTTATGGTGGCACTTCTTGTTCAGAAAACTAGAGGTATCTGGGGTTGCACACGCTGAACATCAGCAAAATACAACATAACAGCGGCAACAAAGTTTTGTGGCAATTGCGCTGTTCTACTCGTATCTACTCTGCTTGACACCCAGCTTGACTTGATCCTCCACGTTCCCATACTCACGTTTTCCTTTTTTGTTGTTGCTGTACTACTACTTTTTACAATAAACTTTAGTAGGGCTCAGAATTCTGTCTTTGTTAATGCTAGTGACTCGTGTCAAAATACTACTTTGGCAGACAACATTGAAAATGAAATGATCACTTAAGTGACAAAATTGTTTATTTAAAAAAATAAAATAAACGCACAACACACAAAGCCTGAAACACACTGTTAGTACCTAGTGGAAAAGCACACAAATAGATTTGAGTTGAATAGATTCTAGTGGAAAACCCCCAAATATCAGTGTTGGCCATCATTATTTTTTTCTGATTGTCTTTTTGTCCAATCATACTAAGGCTTGATCAACCATTTTAGTAGGCCAGGCGATGTCCTTGCGCAGTTATATCTTGTTTTATTGACATGGTGCCAGGAGGGGGAGGGGAGATTCACGTGCATTAACATGCATGTGACGCCAATATCTACTCTATTCGTCTGTGCGTCACCCTCTCCTAAAGTCTAAAAAGCTGAATTTTGTCCTCATCCCTTTCATGCAATGCACACTGTGGCTGTTGCTCTCCAGCGTTCCATTTGCAGCCTCTTGTGTTGTTGCTCGACTCTCTATGCAGAGCAGGAGCAACGCCTGGCAGAGGGCTTTGTTTCTTCTATGTTACATGGGAAACTTCCATCCTCTCCGTGTTTTCTTCTGCTCCCCAACCCCCTCCAATTTCCTCTCCCCACCGCGAGCGCCGCCGACTGGTATGACTCCACAGCTCGTCCGGCCTTTCAACCGGGAGCCAGATCTGCCAATAAACTTGCAAGCCCCCCATCTGTATTTATTCATGCTCTTGCTTAGACTTTAATTAGTCAGCTGGAGAGCGCCGCCAAACCTCCAAACCCCTCCGGGCGGCGCGGCACAGAACTCGAACAAGTGCCTCTAATTCCCTGCAGACGGTGACATGTTAGCCTGCGAAAGCCTTGTGGGCGCCTGACGCCGCTGTCCCCTCAAGTAGTGCGACGCAGAGAGCGCTGGATGGGGGGATTTTAAACATCATTTAACAGAAGGGGTTCACCCGAAGCTTGAGGTTGCACAATCTGTTTTTCCTTTCTTTTCCTTTTTCCACCTCCAATAGGTTGAACCTGCGCTTAAATGCATCGGACTTGCCTTAGTGCCTTTGTGTGCGCGTGCATCAGTTTGTGTGTGTGTGTGTGTGTGTGCGTGACTTTGTGAGTTCTGAGATTGTTTTCACGGTGACAGACAGGGAGATGCTAGCTTCACAGCCCGTCCCCATGAAAACACTCAGACTTTGATTGATGGGCCCTTTCAATTGTGGGTTTGCTCAGATGGGTCTCCATCTGTCTCAGGATCCTTGTTGCCTGCACAGTGATCCTCAAAGGAGGGTGATACACCAATTATCATTTGTTAATGTCACATTCTTTTTTTTCTTTTTTTACCCCTCCCTCGCTCGCAGTTTGTTTTCCCTCCTCGTACTCTGCATTACTCTTCTGGAAGAATCCATTCCAGTATTTATTTTATTTTTTATTTTTTTGCACTTTTGGCTCATTGGCGTTCTTTCATTTACTGGTTTTCACCCGTATCTTCATTTTCAGCTCTGGTCCAATGCTTTCGCTTTTCGCTCTTTTAGTATAAAACATTAAAAAGAAGTTAGAGTAATGTCTAATATGTTGTTACAAAGACAGACGCTTCTAGCACACTTATCAAAGCGCTGTGCGCAGGATTGAAGCTGAGCAGGGTTGCATCATCAGAGAATTTGATTGACAAGGGGTTCACTGTCAGTCACTAATGGCATTCCACATCAGGAATTAACATGTAGGGTAATTCTCACAAGTAGTAGACTAGACTGGCTAGGTGCAAGTAAGCTCACTGAATGGAGGTACAAAGCAAACATATTTTCCAGAAAAAAAACCCAGAAAAAAAAACAAAACATTTATTTACTACTGACCACTCTGTTTTACATTTTCAACTGGACAGCAAGTGATGGAAATGCCGCAGTGTCTCGGCTCCCCTACCATCCTATCCATCCCGTTTGCTCCTCACAGAACCATAATGTTTGATGAATTAGCTTTGGCAGCATACTTGGGAGAAGGCAGTCGCTGTGCTTTCTGTCGTTTGAGCTGGAGATGGTGAAAAACTCCACTGCAGTGCAAAAGGTGCAGGGTTGAAAACAAGGGATTTAGGTCCAAACCTCATTTTTTTTGTTTTTTGTTTTTTGTCCAGTGTCCCAGTGATTTTCTACAAACCTTCCCCAAACCTGGTCCACATACTGGTAGCCACAGGTGACTGCTAACATTAGACACATGCGGCTAGAAAGAGTCCTCTGGCTCCTCTGCTGCTCTTTTACTTTTTAATTTTTTTTCTTTTTTTTTGGCAGGTCCTTAAGGCCAAGTGTGTGGGTGGGTCTGTCAAGCCTTATTTACTGTTGGCAGGAGTCATGCTGACATACACACTTTCTGTCAGCGCCACCCTAGTGCCACCTCCACTGGGGTAGATTGGGATGCAGGTCAGCGCTGTGCCCCAAAGTCCCTCACTCCACCTGCGTGCTCCTAGCTTGAAAAGTAAAGTCCACAGTGAAAAGGGGCTCTGCCAAAAGGAATTATCATCAGCAGCGTTATTAACATTCTTAGTATTATTAGTTGGTCTAGTAGTACTGGTAGGGGTAGTTGTAGTGTTGGTATGATGTCTGATTATTGTAGTGGGAAGGGTATAGCTTCTCTTCGAAACCCACGAGAACAAGCTTGGCCTTGTGGTTTCACAACCAAGTGCCCCTTACCTCAGTAGTCAGAACTGACCTTTGCAACACTTCACACCCTTGTAAATGATGCATAGAAGTGACGACAACGGCGTCACCTTCACTGTATATGTACCTTTACTACCCGTGTGTATCCTGACTTCACAGCTTGCTCTCTTTTGTTCCAAACTATTCTCCCTGGTTCAGGTTTCGACATTTCCCGATGCACCGGCCTTTTAGAAAAACAAAATGTCACAGCAACAGCCAAATGTTGTTGAGTCAACTACAAAGAGAATTTGGATGAATTAGTAATTACCAAAACTTTACAATATAATTTGACATCAATTACGTCTGTGATACGAGATCAAAGACAGTGAGTCACAAAGCAAAAAAATACATTATTAAATTCACATAACAACTGAAACTTAAAGCTCTTTAAAGAGACCCACAGATAGTTTACATTTGTACATGGATGGCTGCAGCATTGTGGGTCATAACCAGCAACCAAGCAGATGGAAAGGGGACGGATGTAAAGAAAGGAAAAGAATAAATAGATTTGATGGTGGAATGTTTAATAGCACTGTTTCCATTCCATTTAGAATCGAGCGCTATAAAACTAGACTAGTCTCAGACTGCAACAATCAAATTAGCTCGTCCACCGTCGATAGCAATGGGGAAACGCGAGAAGTGTGCGATGCTATCTGGAATGCACCCGGGCAGCACACTTACGCCACGTGGAGCGCTGCTTAAAGCGGCCGTCTCCAGCATGACAAATCGTTTCTTTAACAGTGACCGATGCCGCCCGCTCCAATCAAACAATAGCCCAGTGTTACAGCCGGACTGGGGCTGTTGACTTTGAAATGGGAAGTGATGTATGTTGGAATACGCCATTTTCCCCATTCAGGGCAACATCTGTGGGGGTCAAGATCAGGAGAACCGAGCAGATGTAATAGCTCTTGGAATAAAGCCTTGGGCGCCAAACTGCAGTTGACCCATTGGGTCAGTTATTTCCTCCACTGTAAATGGGTACATTCAGTCTTACTCTGCCAAACTAGCGCGGGTTTTGTTCTCAAGCAAGCATGACGGACAGTCGGCCCACAGAACAGATATGAGCGCACATTCCGGTGCTGCAGAATGGAACAGCTGAAAATTCACCCTTTGCTTTCACCCGATGCTTTGCATCGTCTATCTGAATCCAAGTACACACTGGATTCAGAAACGTAGGCTTGTTTTATGCATGTTTTTCATATATATGTGTGTGTGTATATATATATGCATATATATATATATATAAATATATATGTATTTATATATAGATAGAGAGAGATAATATAGATAGATATATATATATAGAGAGAGACTGCTAATTCTCTGGCCACTTCAACTTAATGCATTCACAAAGTGGTACCTATTATTTTATTTTTATATTAATATATTTTTTTTATATATCTATAAACCATTTTATCATGAATGTCTTCTTATAATCTTTATAATCAATCTGTATTTTAGATTTTACAAAATCCCAACCCAGGACTATAGTTGAGAATTAGCATTAGCTATGATCAGCTGCAAGCCTGTATCTGTGTTTGACTGCATTGTCCCTGGCAAATAGATACATAAATATATGTATGTATTTTTTTAAAGAGATTTAAGACAAAAAAAACAACTCTTTTTTAGAGTGAGAGAGAGAGTCCTGACCATGCCTTAAGGTCAGCGTACAAATTACAGACATAAAAAACATATTTCGAAAACACAACAACATAACATAACAAATAAACGTGGACGGAGCGCGAGGTCAGAACAGAAGTGGCACACAGAGAAATCAGCTTCTAGCTTGTTAAGGAAAGTGACACCAATAACTGAAGAACAATCTACTTAATAACACCTCTTTTCCATGAGTAATGAAAGTATATTGTAAACACTTTGCACAGCCGGAAAGGACACCCGGTTGCTTGGTTGGCCGTCCTCTCCAGCATTAAGACCACAAGAAAGAAAGAAAGAAAGAAAGACAGTGTTGCAGACGCTGATAAAAAGAAGGTCTGTTCGGCGAATAAAATAGTGAGCGTGAGCTGGGGCCACACCCCGACCGTAGCGGCGAAACCTCGTCCTCTCCCCAGACTTCGCTGCCCTTTCTCCCTGGCCTCTTTTTTTTTTTCATTACCGCAAAGGAGGACAGGATATTAGTCTTCCTCAAGGGCCGGGCAGTGAACTGTTAGTCACAGGGCTGCGGAGTGTTGGCCATAAGGAGATGATATGGAGCAAGAGAGCCACATAGCTTAGGGTGGGGTTGGGAGTGCTGTGTGACTAACGCTGAACTGCCCAATAAGCCGGCTAGAAAAATGACGCTTAGCACCAACTTAGCTCCAGCGTTCCGTGATGGCGAGCGCATTCGCAAGACGACAGGGTGACGCTGGGAACCGCTGCTCGACGGACCAGGCCGACGTTTTCAACCTCACCCAGCCAAGGAAAGCTTTTTTCTCCCGACTCCAACATTGTTTTTTGTTTTTCTCTTACATAGCGCCAATCCAACCTTTTTCGTCACAGAATCCACATGACCCCAGTTGATTGCAATTGTCTCTGCACAACTAAATGAATGATGAATAATGAATTAATAACCTTGGTAAAAACACAGACACCTATTAAAACAACACAAAGAAAATGTTCAAAGTGTTTTTGCATAGACACCCCCCCTCACACACACACACACACACTCACACACACACTCTTGTTTCTGGGTTGGTGGGCGGTTGTTTACGGCTGGACGGGATGCAGAATGCTAATACTCAACCTCTTTAGGGCACTCAGGCTGAAGCCTGTTTATCATCTTGCCTCATTTAATGCGGGATTTGGTGTGTGTTTTACGCAGTTTAGCGGGGGCGAGCGGGCGGGTGGTGGGGTTGGTGGCGGATGTCCTAAAAAAGAAGAGGAAAAAAAAAAAACACACAACCAGCGACAACGCACTGAAAGCATCCTGGGTGACCTAAATCAGGCTAGGTGATAACTCAGACAGATAGATGGAGATTACCCAGGGATCAAGAGGCTCAGTGGCCTCTCAAACAACAATGACTGGAGAGTGCCTTCACTCTCCGCCTCCCGCCAATCTCCAACCACCCCCGACCCCCGCCCCCCGCTGAGAGCCGTATGGCTGCTATGGACCAAAAACATGCCTGTGCTCTCTATAAAGCGATTTATCACCACGCCGTCTTACTGTAGACTTGTTTACTGCACAGAGGAGGAGTCGCCGTATCGCTTTAAAAGCCCTCGAGAGGCCGCGAGTCTTTAAGCTCAATTTGTGACCAAAAGACGCTTTTGATTCCCCCTCGCCCAGATGCGCTCAGTGATTGGTTTTTCAAATGCATTATGCTGTAGAATTAACAGATTTGTGTCATTTTACACCGACGGCTACCCCCCACCACCACCACCTCCACCACCTCCACTCCCCCCGGCTGCCATCTCCCTTTGAGCCTTCATCAAATAAATTATCGTGGTTATTGAATCACAGCTCCCTTAAATGAAATGAGTTTTGTGATTAGATTTTTTTTGGCCCGCGTGCGTGCGTGCGCGTGTATCCGCGCGTCCCCTGCACGCGCAGTTCAGGCGGCCGCATGTGTTTCAGTGGCGCAGGTTCACCATTAATACATGATTGATTGACGAATCGGCCGCTCCGTGGCCAATAACAAGCCCATCTTCTCCTCCTGAGTGTGGGACGTGTCGGTGCGTGGGCTTGCGGGAGAGGGACCGGGAGAGGTTGAGCGCTGATTACCCTGTGCTTTGCTTCATCCGCAGAAATGAAACCGTTTGTCGGAAGCATCTGGGTATTCCTTTTTTTCCCGACGTGCCAGAGAATCAGGCTGTCTTTCGGCAGGAAATAAATACATAAATTATGTGGAAAAATAGAATTTAGGCTCAGAAAACAACTGGATGTGCGCTGTTTTTGTTTAGTTTTTTAGTTTTAGTGTTTTAGTTTTTTTAGTTTTTTAAGGAAAAAGGTCGAAGCCTCTAGTGATCTGTGTATGTTTGGATATCACTTAGCTCTATATTTCCTCTGCCGCAGCACTCGGTGGATGTTTTGAGTGCCATTCCTCAATACATTTTGCGAATTGCACAGGGGGGATGTTTGATGCGCTTTCACGCTTGAATGTACAGTAAATTGTTGTGAGTGTGGGGGGGTGGCGGCCTGCTCCAGGCGATGCTTGTTCCGGGGACCATCTGCTTGTATTGGATTTTTTTTTTTATTTATTTATTTTTTGGCTTTGTTGGGTGTGTGTCCTCCAAACCTTCCCCTTGCTGCCTCGAGTCTCTGTTTCTTCCATTTTCCAAGAATCAACACTTAATGAAGGTTAAAAGCAAGTCGAGAACACTGGCCACACGTGTAGGAATCATCTACGCAGTTATTTAGAATGATTTTTAGTCGGTCTCTGCTTTGAGTCTGGATACATGATTTTATTTACAGTCGATACACTTCATGAAAAAAATGTTGAACATCAAACTGAACACCATAGAATGACTCATTTAATAATACATTACGTATATAGTGAAGACCAGTAAGGTACTTACAAAAGTCAAACTTGCAACTGGCATTAATGGGAAGGCCCCTTTGCCTGCTTCTGTCAGTAAAACCCAAACCAGTCAATGTTGCCTGACACACACTTCCATTCATAAAACCCCAGCGATGCCTTGTGTGTGATGTGTACCGCAGAACAACAGCGACAACACAAAGAGACTTACAGGCAGGTACACAACTCTCTTCCTTATTCTTCTGTCACCCGCTAACATTATCACTAGCTGCTCCACTAGACCAGGCAGTGACAGGTTTTGTTCAAGAAAAAGGTTGTGCTCTGTGGACTCCTGGACTCCTGGCGTCGGCTTCTTGCGGTGAATCTGTCGGGCCTGTCTGTTTTTCCAGCATTGCCGTGTTTGTTACTGCTGCCGCTGAGCTGCGTGCAGTCTACCCACTGTCAGGACTTTTCTCACTTCAAACTCTTTGCCGTCAACAGTCGGTAATTCGAGTAAAAGGGTGATCCATAGTCGAAACCCTATACAGTGCGGGGGAGTTGTGGAGGTGGAGGGGATTTTGACGTCTTTTCGCAAACTTTCTAGTTACTTGGCGCAAAGTGATAAAAGGCTGAGCGTCGTACTCCATCCTAAATAATTGATCCCTGTGCTTCAGGCGTCTGACAATCAAAGCGGTGAGAAACGGTGTGACGGATTAATGGGGTTGGAGCGTTCGGCGCACATGTGGATTTCCACTTCCTTGGAAACGCCTTATGCAAAACACTGACCAGGCAGAGCCAACCTTCTCATCAAACCCTCTCTTGCGGTCGTTGCAGACCCACGAGTTTCATTAATGCCAGTTTTTTTTTTTTTTTTTCGTAACAAAAAAAAAAAACAACAACAGCTTTTCTTCCCACTCCCACACAAGCCGATCCCAGATGCTTTGCTGTGCAGGCAGAAAGAACACTTGCCTGAGGGGTACGTGCACGCAAGGTTCCTTCAAAGGAGGGAAAGAATAAAACATTGGAAATGAATAAATCGCGATCGGGAAATCCATTGCATTCACCGACTCCAAAGCCAACATGTTGACTCTTAAAGTGATGTCAATGATGCCCTGATTGCCAAATTTGGAGCAGGTACAGACGCTGGTGTCTTCATTTTTTTTTAAATTTGTGTATTGATTTCCATTTGTTGTCATTTTATTTAGTTATGTCTTGCCCTTGTGTGCAAAAGCAACAGACATATAGCAATGATCTTGGTCCCAGTTAGTTGCCATCTTGCACTGTCATATTTCTAAGGAAGCCTGGTGTGGACAATTTAGCCCGCCTGACATCACTTTTTGTAAGGCTGACTGCTTGCGTCTTTAAATAAACCAACAAAGAAGAAGGTGAGGACTTCAGGTTTGTGTGCGCAGTCCACCGTAGTTCACTGGCAAGCTCAGGAGGAGGAGGTAGAGTGAAAGACGTTGCAATCTAAAATGTAACCACTTGATGTGGCTGTTTCTTCTTTAAAATCTCCAAATATTACATGCTTGACCTTTAACCCTGTTTCCAAATAGAAAATCCAAAACTTACCGTTGCATCTGCGAACCGGCTCAAACTCGTCTGCCCAGCGTCCTGCAAGTCTAGCCTGCAAGCCTAGCTTGCAGGACACTGGGATCGTCCGATGTATTCGCCTTTTTTTTTTCTTTTTTCGGGCCGTCTCTTCCTAACACTAAACGTTTCGGAAGTGGCTGAAATCAACAACTTCAGTTCCGGCGAGAAGAAAGCAGAGGTTGATTGGACGAGGCGTCTTTTTTATTTTTTTTATTTTTCGGACGGATAGTGCTGGTTCGTAACGCTCCTCGTCAGACCGGAGAAGTTTTGTATGCATAATCTGCAACTCGGGGCACCTTGCTTTTCATCCGCCGAGCCCACCCTGCATGTCGATATATGCTTGAAAAGTGTTCACCTGACTGGAGGAGTGCAGGTGCCCTACATCAATGCGCCTCTTTCAGTTGAATCAAATGAGATCAAAGGTGGATATTTTTTTTTCTTTCTTTCGCTTTTTGCCTCCTCTGCAGTGGAAGAAAACTCTTAGAGTTTAAGAACATTCTGTTCCCTATTTGCCCCACATATAGACTGCATATATATATATGAATGATAGAGTATCGTTTTGGGTTTTCTGTATGTATCTACACATACTGTCCGTACGTTCTCCCAGGAGCAGGTTTGTTGAACTTCAGACTCGCAGCATGCTGGATGTTTTTTTTTTATATATTTTTTTTTGGCAGCAGGCCCTCAGGGGTAGTGTATCTACGATGATCAGACATTTTACCATCGGACAGGGGAGGAATAGCTGAATCCAGGAATCCCGGGCCGAGAGGCTGACTCGCTCAGTATTCTATGGATGTGTGACGCTGACCTTACTCTTGCGCGTCCTTGGCGCATGCAGAGCGCAGCAAACGCCTTTTTGGGGGCATCGCACGCTCAAACCCATTTTAATGTCTCTCTCTCTCTCTCTCTCCTCTCTCTCTCGGAGCACCATGTCTAAGCCCCCCTCACGCACCCCCCCCACCCGCCCTCCCGCAGCAGGGGCTCGGAGCAACCATTTTGATTATGAGAATGATTGAATTAAAGCCGCTGAAGTTGACACTCAATAGATTATCGGCGGTTCGCCGCGGCTAAAGCACACAAAGGCTGATCTGTGTAAAGACGCCCCTAAACCCCCTTTTTATTTGTCACTCTCGCGGCGAAATGGGGTTTTCAAAGTCTGACCTCGGGTAATCTAATGCAAAGTCTGAAAAAAAAAAAAAAAATAAGAACTCACACGGCCACGGACAACAAGCTTTATCCCCCAGCACCACCATAAGGTGTTGGCTGTAATGCCTCTGCTGGAATGATTCCAGATTGTCATTGACACTCTGTGACAAACAGAAGGCGTCAATATTAAAGCAGCGCACTTATCGCGCGCAGTATCATAATAATGCTTTAAAGCTGCGGCTGGGGACGATTTCTATCTCCTTTCATTTCCTTTTGACGTTGGATGTTCTTGTTGTTTCGCTGGTGTGTTTTTTTTTTTCCGGTCAAAACACAATTTGGTCTAATAACTGCGTTGGAGCCGCCGTCCTCACGGGCGCGAGGCTCCACGTGCACCTTGACTGAACCGTTCCCTCCTTCCTTCCCCTCGTCACTGCCACAGCTCAGCTGGCCGTTTGCATTTTAGAGCACGACTTTTAGATTTTGGGAAAAGGCTCGATGGTGACAGCACAGAATGGCACCACTGCCCTACCAAATTCAAAGGGTTTTTATTATTTTTTTATTATTATTATTTTTGCTGAATGCAATATGGTGGTGCAAAGCTTAGCACTGTTGTCTCACAGCGAGGCGCAGGTTCGTGTGTGTGTGTGGTGGTGGTGGTGGTGGTGGAGAGGGGGTCCTGTTCAGTAATAGCGATAAAATATGTGCAAATGTTAGAAGGCTCTTTTCGCCATAATTAGGTGAAACTCTGCAGCTGCAATGGAAGCTGGTGAGGTTTTCAATTTTGAACGGCAGAGACGACTTTCATCGTAACTGTGTATTTTTAGATGCTCAGTCCACACCGCGGTGCAGCAAGTGGTTATGACGCCTAATGAGTTTGATAAGTAAGAAGGAAAAGGTCAGTCAGGCCTTTGCCTTTATTAAATCTCTTTCACACCAGAGTTGCACAATGTGGGGAAGGAGGGAAAAAAGGCACCGTTGCCCACACGAGACCTAGAATATCTGCGGCTTCAAAGAAACGCTGACGTCAGACCTGAAGCTGCTCAGGTCTCGGCTTGTACTGCAGTTCAAAGCGGGTTAGACGGTGTGTTTGGCGACCTGTGACTGGGTTCCACTGTGACTGGGTTCCACTGTGACTGGGTTCCAGGCTACCTGCATGCATCGTGTCATCCTTACCATCACGTCGTCAAGCACGACTGGTGAAAGACTGGGTTGGACTGGGTTTAAATAAATACTGCGCTTACTCAAAATGGCAAAAAAAAAAAATAAAAGCATGTTGTGCCTTTGACATAAGGCTGCGCGTTCCAACAGCTTTTTACAATGTCAGTCGGACAAGACGCTTGTTACCGTGGTAAACAAGTGGTAACCACGGTGACAGCAACTGCATGGCAAACTCAGCAACTAAAAGCTGTGTTGTCCCTGTTCAAAAATAATAAAGCAGAACAACCTCCAGACACTGGCTGTTCTAGGTTACTGCTATATGCAGCCCAAGAAAGATTCTTCTCTGGCGCAACTGCCATTTTCTTTCCGGCAGCAGGAGGATTTGCTCCATAAGGAATGAAACATCCGCGTTTCATCACAAAATGTTTCCAACATTCAGAATTCTGAATTTGTACAGCACCACTTTGCACGTCGCAATGTTGTCGAAATACCAGTAAGCACATTTGGTTGAGCCTCGATTACAGTCTGCACGTGCCTGATTGGCTCCACAGCTGATTTGTGGCTTGGTGTTGAGCTGTTAGATTCTAAGTTATAAGTCAGCCTGAAGTTTACAACATGAATTAAATCATGATGATTTAAATATTTCTAAAAGCTCATCTCATTGCATACACTGATACCAAACCAATGAAACTCATCACTTCTAAACCTGCTTGCGACGTCTCTGACTAGTTTGCTTTTTTCCGCGGATGACTGACTCTGGCAGATTCAGGAGATTTCTCCCGGCGCTGCCTTCAGTGTCAGACAATCGATTTATTTAACGTCAATACAGTCTATGTGTTGGTGATTGCGTGCCTTTGGAATGCTTCTTAATAACACCAGATTATAGCCCTGCTCCAATACCACCATTTGAGTTGCTGTTGACAAAAAAGCTGCCATATGTGGAGTTGATTCTTTTCAAACCCTTCACATAGTGCTGATAGATGTTTTTTAAAAAAAAAGATTTTTCTTTTCTTATTTACATATTTATGAATGTATATAAACACATTTAGCCACACCCAATAACCAAGTGGGACTCTATTGAGGACATGGAAGCATCAACTTACACAGCACAGCAGAACAGACTTGCAGTGACTTGAAGTGCAGCGTGGCTGGATGAGTGAACTGGCCCTTTAAGTGTCTGCTGCTCACTGCTTAGCCCGTCAGCCACCCACTGTCTGTTGGCTTTCAGCCCTTATACCGCCCCCCCCACCACCATACCCCTCCCAACTCCCCTTTTTTTGGCTGTAGATGTATGTCGCAAATGAGACAGTGAACACGGCGCCCGTCAGCAGCTGTGACACTGCAGAATGTGTGGTTGTCGCCATCCAAACACACACAAAAAACTGTCTGCTGCCACGAGCCCGCTAATCTCACTGCAGCCTCTCACACTTCTCAACTGTTTTCATGTGCAGTGCCCATTTTTTTTGTTTTGCCTCAAATCATAATAATATTTATATTCATAAAAAAACATTTCAACACATCTAAGTTGATGTTTGTTCACAATGTTTGATCTTCCTCTTGCTGATGCGCCATCTCTCTGGGTGGATTTCCACTAACCACAATCTCCTTTTTCTCTCCCCTTTTCTCTCCTCTTTGCGCCGCTTCTGCTCTGACAGGTAAGTCCACCCTTCTTCTATTTATTTCGAAGCCTTGTTTGGCGTGCAGCTACTGTCTCTGCAAAGGATGTTTACCAAAATTGCATCTTAAGCACTGGCTGCGCCGCGGATGCAATTTAGTGCAAGGTTTTTTTAAACGGCGAGGCTATTCCCTTTGTTTGGCTGACACACGGAGAATGGGGCGAAGCCATTTCATGCCGGCGTTCTCATTGGCCGTTGGTGAGATGCCAAACTGCCCCGCTCAGACACGGGGAAGAGAGCGCAAGTACGGAGAATTTGGTGAATAGCGTTTATTCATCCTGACACTGATCAGATAAGTGGGAAATGATGAATGCCGTCTATTTTTATTTCCTTTAACCTGCATTAACTTTGTATTCAGTAAGTATCTCCTCGGGCTTGCAGTGCAGCACTAAATCACTGCGCTGCTCAGGATTCAGTTTTATTTGAGGCGATCTGTCTTGGCATAATAGAACATGATGCCGTTGTCTGATGACCCATTTTGCATAAATCAGTTTAGTTCAGCTGTGACTCAAAGCAAACACATTACACAACATGGGCTCTTTCCTTTAATTTTTTTTTTTTTTTCAGTTACTAGATCTTAACAATGAAGTACGATCTGCACACATACTAGCTCTTTCACGTAGAAAAGCCCTAAATGTTTCTTATGCTTATTGATATAAGTTGCTCTCCAAAGCAGCAGCAGTAGGGACTAAGGTGGATTTCACTAAATCTCTTCCAATGGCTGGCAGTGTTGAATTAATGCATTATTTTTTCCTTCAGTGCATTACGATGGTCAGATTACCCTTTCCATTAACCCATTTAAAAATGTTGTTTTGTTCATGCTGTACCTACTATTAGTTGTGTTGTGCGTTGTTGTCGGGGATAAAGCTGCGGGGGAAGTATTCATTGCAATGCATTCACAAGCATTACCTCTGCGTACACTGCCTCCATAACAGCCACAACCCAGAATCCAGACGGAGGAACCACTCAATTTATATGTGTGCATCCAAATGATTTTACATGTGAGTTACATCATGATGAAAAAAAAAGAAACACAAGATTTGCTCTTTGCAAATATAAACGTCCTGACCTCTCTGGGGGTTTATGCCAACGCTGTAATCAATCTGCGCAGGTACGAACGAGCACAGACGAGTTCAAAATTACAATTCAGACCTGGATAAAGCCGCCGTCGCCTCTTTCAGCATAATACTCAGAATGCCAGGCACTGACCCACATCTGTTACCAGACCGGTTACATGCAGCCCCAGATGCAGGCCCAGCTGTTGGGACGTATTATCTCACTGACCGAGGTTAATGCTTTATGTTCAATGTAAGACGGAGCACTACCTGGTCTCCTCCGACCTGTGTGCGGGAAGCTCACTGCAAACACTCTAGTGCCCACGGTAATTGTCCCACTAATAACAAAAAATAAGCGATTCTCCAGTTGAGTCTGACTCTGTGACTTCCCGTCATGAATATTCAGCCTGCCCGCTTCTAAGCAGTCTGTCTCACCTCACCAGGCAGAAAGCACTGCTATACCCACAATACCACAGTTGAGGAATAATGAGTCCACTGTCGCTATTATTAATTCAGCGTTGCTTGCGAATGGCCCATGTAAATGAAGCTGTGGGCGTCGAGCGCTATAGACTGCCTGGAGATTTAGCCCGGGTAATGAATATCATTTTTTTTTTTTGAGGCGACCCACAGGTACTTTGTGCGTCTCAGCTCCGTCCGTTCAGTCTCCAGTGAACGTTGTGGAGCCGTTCAACTGTGCCCGGTCCTGTCGCCTAATGGAAGCGCTCTCCATACGTCGTCCTTGCAGGATTTTCATATTTGCTTTAATCCTGAGCTTTTACGCGACGGACGAGCGTCAGGATTTTCATGACCGACGTCGCGCGTAGCACCGGGCGAAGCCGCATTTACGGCTCAGATAAGGAGGAAAGCGGCGGGATTCACAGCATGAGCGAAAATGGGACGCGTCTGAATTTTTTGGGGGGTTTTTGGGGGGTTCAAGGGAAATGTTGGCGGTGGTTGGAATTTCGATCGCCATCATATCCCACCTGTGATAAAAAGGAGCAGTGGAAAGCCACCCACTCATTGTCATTAGTCACTGCCAGCTCCTAGCAGCCCACTGCAGTGCACGCTGCCACCAGTGATTTAGCTCTCCATCCAGTTATGAGGGGGTGTTCGGCATTTATTATGCAGCACAGTCCTATTCCCAATGAGACGGCAGGATGCTGCCCGATCAATACCCATCACAGAGAGCCGGGTTAATTCCTTTTTTTTTTTTTTCTTAAGGAATTGTTTGCATCTCTGAGCCGAGCATCGCCCGCGGCCCCCCGCACTCCCTTCCGATGCTGTGACGCACACTCCTTCTTTACGGCCTGCCGAGTGATGTCACTCACATGCAAACGCCCCTGCACAAGTTCAGAGAGCCGCAGATAAAAAAAAAGCACAAGCTCCGCTTCTCTCCAACGCCCGCTTGCATATTCACACCGATTGCATTTACGGAGCCCAGAAACGCGCGCACCCCCCCACTGCCGCGGCCTCTAATTATGAAGCACCATCAGTCCATCCTGAAGTCCAGGCTCTCTTGTCGCAGATTGCACGCAGCAAATCCCAGAATATATCAATATCCCTTTATCTCGTGTCTGTTCACAACCAAATTAGCAGCAAGCTGCTTGAATCCATGGCTCATCTTTCACCCCCTCTTTAAGAGCCTCAGCAACTTGACATGGGGAACAAGCGTCATGCTCTCCTGCCAAACAGCCTCCTCAGAGAAACCGAACCTCAGCCCCAATCTGTCGATGACAGGAGAAAAAAAAAAAATCACCTTGTCAGCCAGTTCTCAGTCTGAATCGGTTATTCTTTCTATACGAGGCAAAAAAATTAGGCTCGTACACGGTCATCAACATACAAAAGTAGAATGAGAGCAATTTTTTATCACTCGGATCTCTGCGGTAACCTCTAATCGATGCTGATCCCCACTCAGCATCATAATCCCAGGCATTTCCAATGGCTGCTGTCTCAGGGCGCATATTTCCCCTCAGAGAATGATCACCCTCAGGGCTCAGGTCAAGCAGAGATTTGATCTATTGTCAGACAGATGAGCTGACGTTTTCTCAACATTTATGGAGGGATTTTCGCAGTCAGCAGGAGACAAAGAGGTTGGGGGGGGCATGGGGTGAAGGGAGTGAGAGAGAGAGAGAGAGAAAGTGGTAGAGGTTTAAGGAAAGTAGAGATGAAAATGAGTTTAAAGGAGTTTAATGTCAGCCCACAGGACACGAGGGTTTTGAATTATTTAGGAGTCTTTTTCACCACCTTTGGCACTGGTTGCTTGTTCCACAGAACAGTGAAGTGAAATCAATAGCAGTGCCAGGCCTGGCCTCTATGCCAGGCATCATCTAATATTTATACAAATGAAGCCTCGTAACCTTAAATTCAGCCAGCCCTTTCATGTGAAGGTAACTGAGAAAGATTGGGAAAAAAAAGTCAAAAAGAGGCAATGGATTTTCCAAAGATGAATACATTATTGCTTAGTTTATAAAAACCCTGTCGTTCCTACTGTTATCGCCTGAATTCGAAATGCGACGGCCGGGCTTGATTAATAGCAATGTTGAGTCTAAACGTGGGATGCCCTTGGTTCCATAAACAAGACGTGGAACATAAATCTGCATATGACAACTGAGGCCATTATCGCCTTCCAAAATGTGTCCATGGTAAAGTAACCTGAGGGCGTGTTGCGATTATTATTCAAAACTACACACTGTGCCTGAAAAGTATTAATTAGGTTGTTCAGCCATGGTAATCACCCAATTACTTCATAAAGAAAATAAAAAAGTACATAAATAATTTGAAAAGTATACATACTAGTAGTATACACGAGCCAGCTGCTCAAACTTTTGATCTTGCTTTTGATTGATGCATTGCCCCTTTTAACGTTTCAGTCATGTGTGGTTAGTTTCAGGTTGAGAGTAAGATTTTTCGACATCTTATATAAATGGCTTATGAAGTCATAGCAGTACAGTGCAAATCATGTCCACCCCATCATACTTCCAGAAAAGAAAATGAAGAAATAAATAATCAACGATTATTCCGACTCCGTGGTTGAAACACAGCTGCTTTGGTCTGTATGTTCTGTGCCTCGCTTGATAGATCAGAACTTCTTTTTATAATTCTGAAAACTAACACAAAAATATTGGATTTCAGGAAAACTACAGTTTACTGAAGGACATTTAATCTTACAAGTATGTGCTTAATTTTCTATGAAGAGACACTGGAACTCTGTCATGAACATTCAAAATCAAAGTATCACCAAACAGTTATGAAAAAAGCTGGCCAAAAAGGTAGCTAGATAGCAGTAGATGAACCCGGTGCCAATTATTTAATGACTGTAAGAACGTTTCTTTAAAACATTTTATTCCTTCGGACTTACAAGTTGTAAACATTATCTTAATGTAACGCAAAAAATGACAAAACAAAGTCAAATTGATGCATGGATCCCACCTCCTTTTTTTTTTTGAAAGAAAAGACACGGGAATTTCAGTGTGTTGATGTGACCCAAGCTGGGTATGTATGATGCAGCCACAGTATGAGGAGATGCACACTAGAGAGCAGTCTGTTCCCTCTTTCTGCTGCCGATACTATCCTTGTCAAGCCCCTCTACACACACACACGCACACACAAACACACACACACACACACCATACTGATCATGTCAAAGAACCCAGGAAACAGAACATCTGTCAGTGTACTAATTTACACAATGAACACCAGGGTAAGAAGGTTATTTATATACACCTCAGAATGGCCTTGTATTCAACAAACATTTTACATCACACAAAAACACAGTAAATAATATTTAATGTGCAAAAAGTCTTCCTTTAAGCTGCTGAAAGATTTCTTTCAAATCGATGATTGATCATTTTTAGTGTGCTAGAGTCAGCGGAACGAGGCGTCACTCCCATAGAAGCCAATGAGTGCGAGGTAATGAGAGGCATAGCTTTGAATCTTTGAGACTCTGCTCACTTTACTTAGTTGGTACACACAGAGTGGCATAATCGTATGAAAATATGGTAGCTGGTTTTAAAAGAAGAGACCACAGATCACCCTTTTGCTCAGATATGCAATGGCAAGGAAAGTACACGGATAGCGAGCCAACACAGTGAATGATAACACAACAAATATGAGAATCAAAACAGAGATCTAAAAGTCACACCATGGATTTTACATTGGAGATGAAATGCACATACCCCTCTGTCCCTTTATATTACTACGTATTTATGAATAGCATTTTTCTTCTGTATTTCATCCGATTCTTCTTTTTTTTTTGGTCTGATACACTGCAGAGGCATGGCTCTACAGTCAGTGAGCACAGAGACTGCGGATATTGTCATTCTTCCCTTCTGACAGCGTCTCACATACAAATGAGTTTACTGTAAATAGGAATTTATTTATTTAAACATTTTGTTGTGGTTTACAAAAGAAATAGATATCTTGGATCTCTTTTTTTGCCCACACTTGCACTTGTATCTTTTAACATATATTACAGACTCTTTTTTATTTTATTTTTTCATTTAAATCAAACTTTAACAGCTTTTTTCATCTTTTGAATGCTTTTCAAACGTTGTGTTCACTATAATACAAATCCTTAGGGGTCCCCCATCCCTCCCTCTTCTTTCTTGTCCACAGTTCATTTTGAAACAATAATTAAATATCCTGATGTAGAAAGACACATTAAAGCTCAAATATCCATACAAGAGAGGAACAGCTTCAGTGCTCACAATGTATTCGTCTCCGTGTTTCTGTAAAATATCAACAGGTCCATGAGTCATGGCTCCCAAATGCCTCGCGGTCACAAGTCAGCAGCAGAAAGCAGTAAATCCACCGCAATACAGTCAGTTGCAGAAAGCACACTCCTTCCTTTTCACAGTGAGACGCTGTGTTTAAAAAGAAAAAAAAAAGTGTTCAAAATATACTTCCATTCCTTTAGTCCTAAAATATTCCCTCTCACAAGTGTTTCCAAAAAGGGATTTGCTGTATTTCCTGGTAACCACAGGTAGGGATGTATTCACAAAGGAGGGTGGGAGAGTAGGGGGTGGGGTCACACCTCACACTCCCGTGAAGGTTGCTGTTGGCAAGTGCAAGAGCCATATTCATTGATGATTACCAGCGCTCCCTCGATGTGATTGGGCTTATAGTCAACATAGTACTCCGGCGTGGAGATTGTAGCCATCTGCTGCATGCTTTGCTTTTGCTTCTGCTTACGGCGTTGACTGCTGAAGCACTGCCTCAGGTGCCTTATCCCAGCAGGAAAGCATTTCCATGCCACGTACAGCATGAGGACGAGAATGAGAAAGGAAAAGATCAGCGCCATGGTCCCCGTCACAACCTTGTGGATCTGCATGGTGCTCTCCAGGTCGTCGTGGCCCATGGTCACCGTGAAGGAGCTGGTGACCACCTCGCTGCCCTCGCCGTCGTACGGGTTGGGGGTGAACGGGCCCAGGAAAAC
Source organism: Thamnaconus septentrionalis (assembly GCA_009823395.1). Classification (NCBI taxonomy): domain Eukaryota; kingdom Metazoa; phylum Chordata; class Actinopteri; order Tetraodontiformes; family Monacanthidae; genus Thamnaconus; species Thamnaconus septentrionalis. Next base: position 5,883,104 of record CM020501.1, on the reverse strand, counting down.
GGAGCCGCCGTGCGCCAGGTCCCTGGTAGAGGCGTACAGGCCCGCTGTCGTTATCTCCACTGGGGGATCTTCACACAGCTGAAAAGCATAGACGGCGTCCAGCACGTCCTCACCCTGCGCGGTGTCGGGGCTGGAGCACTGCAGGGAATTGTCGCGTTGGCCTCGGAAGGCGCTCAGCCAAGAGGCCAAGGCACACACGTTGCGACTGCACTCCCAATCGTTCCCGGCCAGGGTGATGCTCTCCAGGGAGGACCACGCATCCAGGATCTGCTGGTCCACGTACGTCAAGCGGTTGGAGTCCAGCATCAGTGTCTTCAGGTTGGGCGTGCTCTCGAAGACGTGCGGCTCGATGTACTCGATCTCGTTGGCGGACAGGTCAATCTTTTCCAAAAAGTGCCACGTCCACTCGAGCGTGTTGACGACAATCGTGGCCCGATTGTTGTGCATGTACAGGGTGCGTAAGGAGATGAGGCGCGGGAAGTGGGCTAGGTTGACTTTGACCAGTTCGTTGTGCTCCAGATGCAACTCGGTCAACTTGAAGAGGCCGGCAAAGGAGTTTCTGGCCAAGCTCTGCAGCTGGTTGTATCCCAAGTCGAGGAACTGCATGCTCCGGCAGTCTTGGAAAATCCGCACTGGCACAAACTTGAGAGCGTTGTAGCGCAAATGCAAATTGGTGAGCTTCCTAAGGCCGTGGAACAGGTCGGGCTCGAGTGCCTGTAGCCTGTTGTAGGAGAGGTCCAGGATGCGCAGGTTTGGGAGTGGCCTGAAAGTGCCGTTGGGTAGACTCTCGATGCGATTGCTGCTCAGGTCCAACTCCTTGACCCGCCTTAACCTGTCGAAGGCGCCCTCCTCCACGAAGTCAATGTTGTTGTGGTCTAGGTAGAGCCAGGTGAGCTGCGACAGACCGGCCAGTTGGCCGTCGCGCAGCTCGGTCAAGTTGTTCTCTCTCATGGACAGGCCCATGGCGCTGCTCAGATTGCGAGGAATGTCCGTGAGGTTGAGCCCCTCGCAGTACAGCAGCTTGCTGTCGCACCGGCACAGCCTCGGACAGACCCCCTCCACCAAGGGCACCGTTCTCAGAAAAATGCCCAGCGCACACAGTATCAACCCAGGGGGCTTTTTCAGCGGCCACTTCAAGTAGAGTCCAATCAGAAGGAAATCCATTAGTGTTTATATCCAGAGATGTCGCCGAGAGAATGTCCATTGAACCACTGTGGATATTATTTCACAGGTATAGCATGTTTATCTTTTTTTAGACCATCTTAAATCGATTCATGTTCACGTCTCCACAAGTGGTGACTTTAATTATTATTTTAATTTGGTCGATCTGATCAACCCCCTAGCAAACGCAAAAGATAAAAGGCGAGCCTATTTTATCACCGACGGAGATTAAGCAGTCGGTGGTGAATCAAGGATTCGTTGGGGAGAAAAAATCTATATATTCAACAAGAATTTCCGCATTCTGAATCCCGTTTAAGAAAAAAAAAAAAAAAGGCTCCTACTTACCCCTAATCTGACAATCTCCATTCAGCGTCGCTTTGTGCCCCCAACCCCAACACTAATTATGTGCGAATCTAAAAAAGACCCCACTGTGGTACAAGTTCCCCCCCTCCCTCCCTTCTTCTCCCTTTTCAGCGGACACCAGACCCTTGGCAGGCGTACAATGTCTTAGTTCTCCTCAAATGAAAGAGCCAGAAAGGAGCAAGAATCCAAGTGGCTTTTCAGCGCAATGGTAGGAAGTGCAAGTCCCCCCCACCACCACCACCACCGTCGGCACGCATGAGCTCCGTCTCGTCCGCTCCTTCCGCAGTCCTCTGCTGCAATGATCAGAGGGGAGAAGAGTCAACCAGAACCGGAGAGAGAGGAGAGAGAGAGAGAGAGAGAGAGAGGGGGGGAAAAAGCCAAGAAAAAAAAAAAATATATCTGTCTTGCTCCTTTTCTCCTCCTCCTCCTCCCCTCCTCCTCTTCTTCTTGCTCTTCCTCCTCCCCTGCTCAAGTTTCAGCAGATCTGTCGCCGCACATTACCGTCCATCTTCGGAAGCAATCACCGCCGACGACTTTGCGAGGCTCAAAATCCATCCGGAGCGGGAAGATGGTGTTTTTTTTTCACTGGCGAGCAGCGAGAGAGAGAAAAAGAAAAAGAAAAAAAACTGGGGAAAATGGAGAAGAAAAGAAGAGGCGAACACTGTTCACTGTTTTCTCTGGTGCGACAGTATTCCTTGTCATCTCAGAGGCTCATCTCGGAGGCTGCCGCCTGCGTCCCCCCCTTAGTTGCGGCTTGCAGTTTGTTTTTCCCCCCCTTTCTTTCCGCGCGCTCTCCTCTTGCTCTCCGCGACTGTTTTTTTTTTTTTTTTTTTTCCCAGCCAGCTGGAGAAGGCTGCTGGGGGGCTGGTGCTGGTCGGCAGGCAGGCAGGGGAGGTTGGATGCGGGGAAAGCAGAGGAGCGTGCAGTCCCTCGCAGCGGAGCGGCGCTCTGACGGCGCCTGCAGAAGCACCTTCTGTTCACTGAGTGTCGTAAGCCACTCACAATTCGGAGTGCTCGCTCTCTCTCTCCCTGCCGCTCTCCCGCTCGCTCTCTCTCTCCTTTCCTTGATCGCTCACTCACTTTTTCATGCTGCTCCCCTCCTCCGCTTCCTCTCTCTCTCTTTCCTCCTACCTCCTCACTCCTCTCTCTGGCTGTGTTTTTTCCCCTCTCTCTCTCTCTCTCTCTCTCTCCCTCCCTCTCTCGCCTGAGACATTTACATATCCAGAATGGGCTGGGCTTAAACCAGAAGCTTTAATGAAGCCCCCCCCCCACCCCCCTCCCTTCCCTCCTACCCTACCCTCTCTCTCTCTCTCTCTCTCTCTCTCTCTCTCTCTCTCTCTCTCTCTCTCTTAATCTCCCCTACTCCTCCCTCCCTCTCTTTCTCACTCTCCCCTCCTGTGATGAATTGGGCCATATTATGTATGCCGCCTTTGACTTTGCTGTGAGAAAGCACTTTCCTGACGTCCGCGCCGCAAAAATAATATCCAGCCAATGGGATGACGTCCGAATAGGTGTTCTGTAATCACCTCCATAAACCCTTAAACGAAGGGGGCATTTGCAAGCGTATCGGCTACCATGCACCCCCATATTATTGGGTTTTTATTTTTAAATGTTTACAAACGTATTAATGGACATTAGCACATATAACCTAGTAAATAAGCAAGAGTTAGCAGAGCTGCTAATTTACATTTCCTGTCTCTCGGCAGGTCATATGCACAGAATAATAGTAATTAGAAATAAACAAGTTGCAAGCAGACAGTTAATTAATCCATCCTTTCAGACATGGCACTAAAGGGCAAGGTTAGCACAGTGCTATTGAAAGTGCTTCAGTGGAATGAAGCACTTTAGGTGGAAGAAAGTGCATTTGATGTGAATGCGATGTGCAAGTTAATAACACATAATCATGATCACTCTTGATTTGGAAATACTGTCGAGTGACCAGTGTTGGTCTGGTCCTCAATGCTGCTTTATCATTACCATTTCTGTCAGGAATTTGATGTGATCACAAGTTCCTGTTGCCAGCCCTTCTCTCTCACTGTCAATTAGTACTAGGCTCCCCGTCATGAATGCAGATGTAGTTTTGCTCACCACGAAATATTAACACAATTGCTGGAACATTAAACATTCTTCATGAAGCGCCGCTCTCTCGCCGTGCGAGCCTGGTCACTGACTGCCCATTTGTTTACCGAGATAATGAACTTTGACAGGACGTTAAGCATCTCTTGTTGTCGTCTCAGAGTCTCAGTTTTTTTTTTTATGTGTTTTTAACGTTATGTATGGGAGTTAATGTTTATGACTAAGGACTTATTGTTATTTTGCACAGCATAACTTTAAGTAGGTCTCAGTGTAGCCTCCTACTGAACCCTCACTTTAATTCTAAGCATGACGTGTCTTTATTTCTTTATTTTTTTTTATTTAAATAGCTGAACTTATATATATGCATAACTATAGTTTTCTACTCCCTTACTTACTGTTTGTATGTTATATTGTTTATATTTTATTGTTTCATTAGAGGTTACTTGGTGTAAAAATGTGTTTATCTTTAACTGCCTTTGACTATAGAGGGACTGGGAAGTCATTGTTGAGCTTTTTCCCATTTTTTGATAATCGTCCGCTGACTTTGTTGTCGACAAAATGAAGTTGCAACAGTTCAGATATGTGGCGACTGGGTGCTTTAGCTTTAGCATCCACTGCGACTTCGTGACGAAGAACCTATTCATGCAAGGGAACATTACATTTAAATATCTGTCCATCTGTTTTGCAACCATTATGCAGTTTAACAACACAGCAAAATGAATGTTAGAGATGAAAGCCTGTTCTGTTTATCATTAACTATGCCATGGCTGCAAAATCCAACCAAAAGCCAAAAGGATTTAACTATAACTGCTCCTGTTTGCGTCTGCTCTTCATTCATACCTCATACGAGCGATAATGACTCGGAGTTCAACGGGGCAGCAGAGTTAGTGTTAGAGCTGCGACTAGCAGGGTCAGACATTTTTAAGTGCGTCCTCAAACCAAGTCAGTGTTCACACAGGGACAAACCCATTACCTCAAAAAAGGCCATTATGACTGTAACTCCACCAACATTTTTAAGCCGCTGTCTGCTTTACAAGCCATTCTTATGTTTATCAAAATGAGCGTTGCTGAAAAATAATGGATCCCAGGCGCACAGGCGACGGCCTTTTGGTGTTGGTTATAGAATAAAGCACTACATTTCTGCATTAAAAAGGCTGAGAGACAAGCGAATGCAATGCAGAGTGAATTACTACAGCACCCACGACGGCCATCAAGGCCACTATGCACACTGGCCGTGGAAGTGATATTGGGAGATCACTGCGGCTGTACGCCCAACTGTCATTTAGAGGTTTATGTGCTGAAGTTCATCTTTTGAGTCATTTTCTCATTTTGTGCAGCGATCCTGGACTGAGATTAGAACTGAATCATGGCGACACTGACTGACAGCCAACTCACAGCTGCATTTTTGCTGCACTATGTTTCTCTTTATTTCACTGAATTAGGCACGGATAACCTTTGCCTCAAACATATGGATTTTACTTGCACTTCTTCCTTTGCACTATAAGATTTCCCAGATTAATATTGTTTTGTGAAAAGAAAAACGCAGGACTGTGTTGAGGCATTAACAGTAATAAGACGGTGAAGTTGAAGTTGAAATATCTTTAGAACTACACAGAGCTCTTTGTGCTATTCTGTCACGCTTTGGAACTGCAAGGCATCACAAAGCAAACGATTATAGGCAACTTTAAATATAAATATTTGTTGTAGTTAAATACAGTGGAACAAGTTGCAGCAGCTCTTAAGGAGTCCATAGAAATGTAAACATTTCAAAGCTTCTCACGTGTGCTTCCCTTTCTCAACCGTCTAGTGCTTGTAGCAGAAACATAGAGTGAGAAGTAAATAAACACACTGTGACTACAACAAGCTTGTTTTCCATGACAGCATTTCACAAAATAAAAGAGATGTTGGTGAAATTTTGATAAAGTACGCTTTGTACGTGCTTCCATTGAAAGGTGTTTCAATGGAATAGCAACAGTGCTATTGAAAGTGCTTCAGTGGAATGAAGCACTTTAGGTGGAAGAAAGTGCATTTGATGTGAATGCAACGTGCAAGTTCATTCATTCATCTTCTATACCCGCTTATTCCTGTTTTGGGGTGACGGGGGTCTGCTGGGGCCTATCCCAGCTGTCTTAGGGCGAAGGCAGGGTGACACCCTGGACAAGTCGCCAGTTCATCGCAGGGCCACATAGAGACGGACAACCATTCACACTCACATGCACACCTATGGACAATTTACAGTGTTCAATTGACCTCACATGCATGTTTTTGGACTGTGGGAGGAAGCCAGAGAACCCGGAGAGAACCCACGCAGACACAGGGAGAACATGCAAACTCCACACAGAAAGGTCCCAGGCCCGGGCCCCGGAATCGAACCCACGACCTTCTTGCTGTGAGGCGGCAGCGCTAACCACTGCGCCACCGTGTCGCCCAACGTGCAAGTTAATAAAACATAATCATGATCACTCTTGATTTTGAAATACTGTCGAGTGACCAGTGTTGGTCTGGTCCAAAATGCTGCTTTATCGTTATCCATTATTCTTCCATTGAAAGGTGTTTCAGTGGAAACTAGTTTTGTGGTTCTCGCGAAATCTCATCTCGCGAGACTCCGCTGGAAGAAAGACAGACGCTCAAGACCTGTTGTGTGTTGGTACGGTTCTCATTGCGCCGTCGCCAGTTGCCTTGACAATATCGAATAAAAGACCAAGGCTACGGAAGAGAGCTCATCTGCGTGCGTGTGTGTGTGCCAAAGGCCACGTATAAGGGATTTCTGGGAGAGGGTTTTGAATGAGGAATTCACAGATGGCCTGTGGATTCGACATTTCAGATTGACCCATGCAACATTTAATGATCTGCTTGATGCTCTTGCGCCTCTTGTGGCAGTCGACTTGTCATGCCCTCGGGAGCCGGTGCCTACACAGGAGCGAGTGGCTATTGATTGCACGTGACAGCGTAGGTCAAGCCCTGTGCTGTGTAAATGCAGAAATAAAAAAGTGTGTCCATCGCACTTTTGAGATATATTTCAATATTTTGAGACATCTGTCATACCTCCTCATGATCGCGTCAGAACTTGTTTGAGAGGTTTTTCAAAATGCAGGTGTTTTCTATTTCGCTATTTAGGTTTTTGTGAATTTCTAACCATAATGAAAACCTTGTTGTCTTGCGCTCTGCTCCAGAGGTACACGGAGAGCTCTGTCCAAGGTACTGTGCAGGCTCTGTGGGAATGCATAACAAATGGTCTCGGTTCATCTGAGAAGTGTATTTCAGTTTTTATTGTGTCTGACAACGACGCCAGCATTGTAATTGTGTTTCCATGTTTTGTTTTTTGTTTTTGATACTTTCTTTATTATTTTGTATCTGGCAACACACAATGTTTTGTTTTTTTCAGCTATTAAACCAAGCTAAAAGGTCCATAAAATGTGTTTATTGCCCTTCAGGTCACTTGTGTATCATCATGTGACTGTTTCTCTGAGTAAAAACAAAAAGACAAAAAAGTCTTCCAGTATATATATATATATATATATATACATATGTCTTCCACATATATATATATATATATATATATATATATATATATATATATATACATATACATATATATATATATATATATATATATATATATATATATATATATATATATATATATATATATATATATATATATATATGTATATATATATATATATATACACACATATACATATATATATATATATATACGTATATATATGTATATATACATATATACATATATATATATATATATATGTATATATACATATATATATACATATATATAATTGTTACTATTATTTTATTATTACTACATCGATTACTACATGATTGGATTCATCTTGTCTGGATAAACTTTTGACAGTGAAATAATTAGTGGGCTTGGTGTGTTATCAGTCCAATGACTTTAAGGGATGAAATAAGAATCAAAATTAACAGCATCCATGATTACATTCCCATTACGGAAATAATTGATTGAATCTGAGGACGTCTGACTGTGTGAGGCCAACAGAATGAGGCAGATGATGACTAATTGGTCTGCTGCAGAGATAATGTTGATAGGCAGCTACAAATAGAACTGTTTGGGGGTCTTTCCACATTCTGTGAGGCTGCCGGTGGTGGTGCGAGGTCACAGCGGGAGATAACCGTGCCTGCTATTAGCATTGACTGGGATAGCGAGATCATTAGTTTAATCCTTTTGACTGGAAAGCTCTTTGTAATTATTTTTGCTATAGTTTTGGATACCTTCATTTTTTTTTTTACAGTGTAAACTGGATACTAGGGCACCCATTACAATGACCATGGGATGGGATTATTTGCTTTTAAATAAATCATCTTATTTCAAACATGTAATTGTGCCTGAAGTCCTACAGTACGGAAGCCAATAAAAGCCATGTGTTTATTTATTTATTTATTGCTGCTTTTCTCGTATCATTTTCTCAAGATTACAAAATGTAAACTTTAAGATGATTGCAAATTTCAATGTGAACAATATGGTTGAAGACTGTCTCACACACACGCACGCGCACACACACTTGTTCAACCAGCCAGCCTCCACAGTCAGTTGAGCAGTGAGTGCATGGAGAGCACATCTTTGCAAGGAAACTAAAATGAACCCTCCCCAAAAAATATGTTGTTGTAAAATATTTACTGTACCTGGTTTATAATTTTTCAATTCAGTGATTTTCAGTCCAATGAGCGTTGATGTTGAAGTGTTGTGTGTTGTGGAACACAAAACAAACATAAGTGAACAGTATTAAAGCAGGCCCAGCAGGCCCGGGGAGAGCAACAAAATGGCGCATCCACAGCAGCGTAGAGAGACTAGATGATTTAAGTAGACCCAGGTGTACTGAATCACCGCAATTAAGTCATCTCCACAGAAGAGCCACCATCTCAGAGATGATCGCACGTGGCCCAACACAACCCCCCACTCCCCCATTTTCTGAAGCAGTTGCAGCAACTGAGCAAAGCAAACAAACGCCTGTTTGCTGGAGTACGGGCCCGCGGCTGTTGCCCTGCGTTACGGCACCTCTGATTTTGTCGTGCACTGATGCAAACTTTGCATCAGCGACGCCGTCAACTGCTCTGACAGTCAAATCAATACAACTTAAGGGGTTTGAGGCGTCTATAAATGGGCAAGACTCGAGGACGGAGTGAATTTAAAGCAACTGACAAAGCTCGGATCTGTTTAACTCTGAAGTTTGCCAAGTGTGTGTGTGTGTGTGTGTGTGCGCGCGCGAGCGAGTGTGTTTCCGGAAAGGACCAAATGGGTTAAGAGAGCTTATCATTGTTAGGCTGAGGAAATAAACTGTGTTCCAATAAATCTGGCGGCAGCTTTCAGCAGCGGCATGATCTGAAATTGCCTCCAGTTTCCTGCGACACAGAAATAATGCTCTTCACCGTGTCCATTTGACAGAGGTGATAAAACAGGTCTCCAGCTTTCTTTATTGATCTCGCGCCAGCCACTAGTGTTGTGTCGTTCGAAGGTCCAAATCTTTTGGCTGAACGTAGTGAACCGAATCCCTTCCTGAAACGATTTGTTCACCTCTCGGTTCAGTTGAGCACTTAAATTTTGTCGGTTCATTTGAAATCTCTCTGCTTTTCATGGTTCGCAAAGTGAGGTGAAAGCTGTGTGAGAAGGTGCATGTTAAGCGACTCGCGCTTAGGCGAGTCGTTCACTGAACGTACTGCCCTCAGGGGTGGGTGGACTGACCCACTGGGCCCACTGGGTCTTATACCTGAGTGACAGTGAGCCCCGGCAAAAGGTTCTGCTGAAATCAAGCACGTTAAGTTGGGAAAAACAGCTTTAAAACCATGCCTCCGCCTTTCATAATTTACCATGCTAGGTCAAAGCTGAAGAAACAGTGGACTGAGACACTCAGACTACCAGTACTGAGAAACGAATTTGGTGATCCAAATCAAAACCCTATTGATTGGAGTGATTCAATACACCATCACTACAAGTTGAGAACTTAGACTAATGATCTGCTCTCTGTATTTCTTCCTTTCTTATCTTTTTTGAACAAATGATAATCAAACTAAAGTTTTATTGTTCATTATTTACTTGAGGAATAGTAAATCAACCATGATCAGATTTCAGGTCACCTTTGGGCCACTGCATTAGTTTTCAAATGAGGCAACAAACTGATGCAGTCAACCTGCATGGTTTAACAAATTGCGCCACAACTGTCAGTCAAAACACACCCTTGGGAACTTTTGCTTTTAATTTCTCGTTCCTGACCGGCTGTTCTCAAAAGCCCAAACATATTTTTTTAATTCCCACCAACTGACAGTACCACATTCACTTCCACCGAAGCAGTTCCAGGGTCAGTTCTGTAATCTGAATCCACGTGTGAAAGCACAGACAAAGGCAGTTGACATGAAAGCATTTGCAAATTAGAGGCCGTTGTTGTGGCGATACAGATGGATAAAGATGATAGTGTGCAGATGCGCGCAGCTATCCTATGAAGTAGCCAACCACGGACATGCAGACTGTTTTCGTGCTGCTTCTTAAGTCGAACTGACTGTCAGTGAGCACCAGTTTGTACTGATTCCACCTCAGGGCTAGCGTGGTGTTTCCTTAAGCATGTTTGAGTCTTTGCTTTGCAGATCAGCAGCATCTGAAATATTAATTTATCCACCCCGCATATTTGTTGTGTATTTTCACCCCATGATAAGTCGTATAAAAGTCTGATAATAATGGGAAGCGTGGGAAGTTAATGACATCTTAATTGGGGGAAAGGGGGTAGGGGGGCGGTGAGGGAGGGGGAGCCGAGGTGCGTTTGTTTAATTTGCCGGCGCTTTCACGGTAACTCTTTATTTTCCCACTTGCATACGCACTGCATGCTACACGACTTTTGCCACGTAAAGACGACGATGTTTGCACTTCTCCCTTGGACACTTTCATGAGAAGCTTTCCCTCCCACACGCCAAAAAAAAAAGCAAAGTCTGAAACGGGGAGAGGGCCAGACAAGCCGCTGTGTTAGGATGTGCTCGGCGGAGAGACGGCGAGCATGCGGGGAGGAGAGAGGATTATATGCACCTCAATGGCTTGCAGCTATGTCTAATGCGAGGTGTTCCCTGTTGAGAATTCTCTGCTGAGACAGTGACTGTGTCGCGCCACGACACCGAGCAGCCGCCAGACACACGGGATCAGAATTCCTAACCCGCCACCGAGACTCCGACAATTTTGCCGCTACCTGTCACGGCCAATTTTAGATCCATTTTTTGGGTACTGGACGGGTAGCTGTGAGTGACCTTTTTTTTGTTTGTTTTTGTTTTTTGGATTTAATTCAGTGACACGCTTCAGCACATCTTATGTTGGTATGTTTTCTCTCCGTGTTGTTGTTTTTTTTTTGTTCAGACGCGTTCTTGGCTTCAGAGGGCGCATTAAACGCAGTGCGTGACGTGGCTTCGTCTGCCAGGGGAACTTTGTTCTGCTGTCAGATGACACAGAAATCCCACCGGGAGCCACCAAGCGCATTTTTCAAATCGACGCACGCTGAGCACTCTGAAGCATCAACACACACACACGCACACACACACACACACACACACACACACACACACACACACACACATAGCCCTGCCTTGTCTTGCCTATTGCTTCATCCAGAGCCATCACATATTTCATTCGTCCAGTGGCTCCTCACATGTCCGGACACAGCAGGGCAACAATGCAACGACCAGACCAGCCTCTGATGCAAAAAGGCTGAAAGACTTGTACATTTAGACAGAACTTTTTATTTATTTATTTTTTTTTCCCCATGTCTGTCAATCAAGGTGAGAAGGGCTAGCACAGAACCAAAGGCAGCAGTGTATTTCATGAAACACATGTATGTAAAAAAAAAAAAAAAGTGTAGTCATTTTTGTTTTTCTGTTTTATTGAACCAACCAGGAATGAGTTGAGAGTCCAGCATTTACATCTTGTCTGATACACTTTTTCAGTTCTGGGAATATACCCTCTGTGATGTCACAAAGGGAACCAACACCTCTACCAGGTTACGGACACAGTGCCCAGCCAGGTCATCGACATATAGCAGCAGGTTCCAGAAGTTACCATAGAACTAAATATACCATTTCCTGAGTCTGTCAGGTTAGCATCAGAGATGGTGTTTAGGGAAAAAAGGTATAAGAAATTCCCATTTAGAAACTCAAAAGAAAAGTAGGATACAGTAACATTTGCTTGCAAGTTGGAGTATTACATTTGGAAGAAAGAAGAATAGTAGGTCATCGAAATGGAGAAAAACAATGAAACAACCCCCTCTGATTTTTTTTCTCCATTCCCCCTGAAATTGTACCACCTGCAATAAATTCACAAAATGGGGCAAAGCAGTGCAAACAACAGATTAAAGTTACACAACAGTGCCACACAGTGACACTAGTTTTTAGTTGTATTTGTTTATTTTTTTTTAAAGTTTTAAGCATTTTGCCCTTATTATTACCCTTGTGCCCTGTAACCACCAGTTAGAAAATATACAGTTGCTGCTCTGAGTCAGTGCACGCTGTGACAGTGGCCTATATGATGTTTACCAGTGGACACCTTCCTGTATCTTAAGCTCGATGACACTTTCATATCGAAACAACATGTGAAGATCATGGCACAATAACACATTAGAAACAAGTCTATGGTGCTATATTTCTGCAATATTTTGAGCAAAATAATCAACAGGAAGAACTGTGTTAATTGCACTTGTAGCAACACTAGACAACTTGTTAATAAAGTGCTGTGGGTGTGCATTAGTTATAATCATCTCACTTCACCAACCAACTGCTAATGCATGCAGCACAATAAGCAGGCAGAGCTTTATATGGCAGGGACATCAAAGACAGCACAACATCAACACTGTGCATTTGGTTTCTTTGGTTTCTCTATGTAGATGATTTGATAGATAGATAGATAGATAGAGTTTCAAACCAAAACTTTTTGGGAGGTTTTAAGTGCACAAGCACCCTTGGCACCCCCTTAACAGTGAACACTGCCAACTATGGTGAAGAAAACAACCTGTGATCAAAGCTAGCACGCGCTCCGTCTGAAATCCAATGCAAAAGTTCAACGTTGAAGTAACTCAAGGCAAGCTCTGTACAGAAAAAAGAGAGTTCTCAGCCGTGGTGGATATAATGAGATCCCCATAGGAATGAATGGACTTCTGGTGGACTCATCTGCGAAAGCGGAAATGAGAATGAAAGTTTGTTTTGCTTTCTACTTAGGGACCTTCATTTGCATTTTTTTTGTTTTTAATGTTATTGTGCTCACAAGACATTAGCGACATCGTCTTCTTCTTCAGCCAGGCGGAACAGACTTATGATTTTGACTCACTCCCGCCATTCTTTTAAATGTTCCCAGCAGTGTTTCTCGATATATTTCCAAAAAGAAAACTTTCCTACGAAGGCAACGTCCTCCAGGAGACAGTGCTCTCAATACTCGGAGAGAAACATTTAGCAAAGGACGAAAAGAAGGCAAGGAGTCAGTGTCAAGGTGGTGTAATTGAATGGAGAACTGTATCTTACAGTATCACCTTGATGGTAATTAGTTGCACGATGTCTGAAGTAAAGGATGATGTTTAAAATTGATAGAATGCAGATGAGGAGTATTAACAAGTCTGTAGACGTGATGACACGACCAAATCTACAACCGACACCTGATAAATAGTCAGAATTAGTGTATTTAGCACCGGCAATCTCAACATTTTGTTAATTTCCAAGGTTCACCAGCAAATTCTGATCATAGCCATTTAGAAAACTTGTAAAATATATGTGTGTGTATATATATATATATATATATATATATGCGGTTGTAGCCATGGATTTGAAAAAAAAAAAAAAACTTTTTTAGGTTAATAAATTAAAACAGATTTTTCGATGCGCTTTGAAATTTTGATGAAGATGAAGAGGAATATTGCTTAGACTTAGCTGTTAACCTTTTGAACTTGTATGTTTATCTTGTTTTATTGCTTGTCGAGTGATATGGGGCATTAAGAATGGATACAAGGCCATTATGCATTTTATCGCAGTTCACTGAGTTTGCCATTAGAGTCTCATCCTGTCAAAAAGTATGAGAGCGGAGGGCCAGAAGCAAACACAACCTCATTTCTAGCTTTTGCATGGAAAGAATGTACACAATTAAATGAAGAATTTATTTATTTTTTTGTCATGACATGAAAAAACTACTGAATCCCTCTTCACCCATCCAGGCCATCTGCCTGAACTAATTAGATTTTTTTTTTCCCCCCTCTCCTTAAGACCTTTTAAACCTGTCTTACTCTTTACAGTATTACCGCATTAGCACAGTACATTTCGTGCATTATAACTAAGACTGTCTCTGCCAGTGTCACGGCCATTCTAAAAAGAAAATGCACTGGTTCCACATGGATTAGATGCACTGCTGGGAAGTTTTCCCTTTGTAGTTGTGGACCTCAATGCAGGACGTTGCTTTGAAACATTCAGCAAACCATGTTCACACTAAAAAAGAGAAGCTCTACGAGAGCATCTCCTGCTCACTTACCCAGTTCAAGTCGCAGTGTAGCAAACACAACTTGTCAACAACCTGTGAACGCTATTTCCATTTCATATTTTCCATTTTTGCACCTTGGGCCTCACTGCCTTGGCTTGAGGAAATCATCTAAGCAAAAATGTTGTACTCATGAAGATGGAGCAAAGCGTTGAAGTGGGTTTTATTAAGACACACACACACACACACAACTCTCTTTCTCTCCCCCCAGTTGTTGTGACTAAAGGGTGTGGGTAATTGCTCTACATTAATCCTTTTTGTGGTCTTTAGCTCCACTTCTTGCCCCAGTGCCTTAATCAAGGCCAACAAAGAGATCATTTCTGTTACTTAAATATCACGTCTGTTGATGCGCGCTCTAAGTCCTCTGGTTGCCCACTTTGCAGACACAGTGCATCCCAGCTGTTTTTTTTTTTTGTTTTTTTTTGTCATCAAGAATATTAAATGTAAACAATTAAAACAATAAAATATTACCTTGAGTTTACAGACTTTGGTACAGTTTACAGCAGCCATTTCAAAGGTAATCACGTAAAACCTAACACACACACACACACACACACACATACATATAAGCTTTATACTGATGTGTTTAAGTCACACACAGACAACACAAACAGTGTTTTTATTGCATCTTGAATCTCTGTGGTGTTGTCAGAGCGATGGATGTATGTGCTCTGCCTCCTGCTGAAAAGAGGCGGAAAACACATCAGAAAGCCACTAGATTTAAACTCCTTGATTAAAAATGCTATGTGTTGTGTCTGATTGCAGACAATGGAAGCCAAATCCTAGCGCACACACACACACACACACACACACGGCACACTGGGAAGGGAAGGGAAGAAAAGCTCTGCTGCTTGCTGGGGTTGGTTGTGTTCATCATTTGTTATTTATTTATTTATTTATTTATTTATTTATTTATTTATTTATGCATTTATTTATTCATTTCGCATAATTACCTTTCTCTCTCCCCAGTATTTTAAAATCCTCAACAAAATATCTCTTGCCTAATCAAAGTCACCGTGTTTGCCTTTATCTGGCTATTCCGCTTTTACAAATTCTATGTATCAGAACAGCTTATGGGGGTTGGGGTTGGGGTTGGGGCTGGGGCTGGGGGGGTGGGGTGTAATTTTAATGTGCAGCCAGTGTTACTTGCTGTCATGCCTGACTCATTGAAATATAATCAGCAATTGCTATGTGAAAACAGCGTGCTGAAATATCAATCCAGAACGCATCACTGGTCGAATTGCCTTTTTTCATTTTCTTTCTTTCTTTCTTTCTTTTTTTTTTTTTTCAATTTTAAACCTCAAATCTTTCAGAGTAGCTCTGCAACGTGAACTAAATTTTCTTGGGCCCGGGGGCGGATTACAAAGACTATTTCTATTTCCGTTACCGAAAAATCAAGCGCAATATCATATCGTCCTTATATTAGCTACTGACTAATGCAGCTGCCCACCTGCACAAGAGTCTTGTCCACCAGATGGGCTATGCATAATTAAGGCGTTAGCCCTCAGCAGAGACCTGACCCCGTCACAGCGTTGAAAATAAGTCTTGCCAGCCCGGGGCCAAGCTTCACCTTCTCTTTGGATGCCCACAGGTCTCGGTTCTGCTGCTCTCACATCAGTGTAACTGTTATCCAGCAGAGCTCAGAGGCATGTTGAAAATTTGAAGGTTTTTTTTTCTTTTTTTTCGTGCCGCAGAATTTCGTTCCATTTTTAACATTTTAAATGCGTAATAGCTGTTACCTCATCCTACATTTCCTCAACAATTCTTGGAAGACAAGGTACCATGTAAGGTGAGCATATGTCCTCACTTTGGGTCCTAAAATTATCTCCTTGGGGATTTTATAAAAATCCTTCAAGTGTCCGGGTTTTGCGTACGTAACATTAATTATGTGCATTTAATTTAAAATATTTTTAATAAAGCATTGGGCCACTGGTATTGTTCTGAGGTACCAGTCAAACATGCAACATGATGCAACAACCCTGAGAGCTCCTGCTCTCAGGTCCAAACAACAGTTGCACCGACTGCCTGTGTGCTCACATAAAAGAACATGCCCAAACATAAATTCAGTTCTACAGATGAATTGCAATAAAGGTACCAGTTTTTTTCCATGGTGGTCGAAACCGAATGGAAGCATAGTGTATCATCTGCAAAGTTGGCAGCTGTGTGTCTGTTCTGACTTGTAAAACCCCAACGCCACCGACGAGCATGCTGTCAGGGATTATTTGTGTTTACATTATAGGAATTAAGCCTAAGACTTAAGAGAGAGATATTATTTTGTTACGTGGCATTCACTTATCTATTCAAAATATCTATTATTACACTAGTCAAGAGAATCCTGACTGAGCTATTGATTGTTTTGATATCTAAATATATAACTCAGATAGAAAAGGAATGCCTTGAAAAAATGTAGGCCTCCTTTGTTGGGTTTTCAGAATATAATTGGAGATGTCAATTCTTTTTTTCATTTAAACACCGTTTGGTTCTTTGTCCTACATTTACTCCACAGTTCTTATAAGACAAGATACCCACCGTGTGCCCAAAATCGATTTGTGACGTCACGGTACCTGATATCAGGTGACTATAGTCTCTGCAGCTGCAGGTTTAGCTGAAAGCTGGCTCATATTAGCCCTAATCCCGGCCTTCTTGGCTGCCTTCCTGGCACGCCGCCTCTCTTCCCAGTCTCCGGGGACGACCGCGTGCGTCTGTCCACGCTTTGCAAATGCCTCGACTTTGGTAAACAGTTTGCCTTTCGTAAAAGCACATTATGGTGTCCCTCGACTTCCACCCACTTGTTATTTACCACTGCTTATCCTCCGTGGGTCGTGAAAAGATGGAGCTTATCCCAGATGACACTGGATGAGAGGCGGCGGTGCAGCCCAGATAAATCGCCAGCATTCAGAAAATGGGCCGCAATTAAATTCTACGTTAAAAGCACGATCTACCTGCAAATGCCTGCAATCTCCACGGAAGCGTTCTGAAAAAGCTCTTTATGGAGCAGAACTAACGACGACTACCTCTGGTGAATATCAGCTAATGATAGCAGATCTGTTGCTGTGTTTTTTCCCCTGTCAGACAGTGTGGCTATTTCTCTGTGACCAGTCCTCCTTCTTATGAGACGGGGAGTCACTAAAACCCTGCGGTATGTAAATAAGAAATCTGCCGTTCCGTGTTCTTGTTACTGGAAGTGAATAATTTTATCAGCCCATGATCAAATCACTGCTCATTTAGATGCTGCGCAGCAGCCACATAAATCAGGTATAGAACCATTTAAATGTCTTTTTCCCAGTGCCTGAATTAGCGGCAGATCTCCGGCAGATTGATAAATGACAGCCAATCCGCTCGCGGATGATGTCGGCATGACGTTTCCTGAAAATACTCAGCAAGGGGTGGGGGGAGGAGGGGCGCGTCTGCGACTATGGCGGAGATAAATCTATTCCATGTTGCCGGCTGGAGGAAGAGAATAGTTGTCCTTTGAGACGACATCAATCCCCAAACACCCACTACGACAGTAAATCCCATCCCCCTGATCCGTTCTCACGCAGTGATCTCGCATCATGTCCAGATAGTCTGTGGCTTTAGTGCTTCTTTATTTCTCGTAGCTAATAGCAGCCAAAACCCGTCTTAGTGGTTCGGGGGCCGCCGTGTGGCTAGACCGACTAAACCCACATGAAAGAGGGGGGCGGCTGTAGACGTAATCATTTCAGTCGTCCAAGCCAGCCGCGGAGGACTTTGAAGTCGCCGTGTACCCGGGATCATTAAAGTAGGTGTGGAAAAAAACTATCGCCCACGCGGCAGGCGCCTCTGTGTTGCGACTCCAGACGCTAGGCGGAAGGTGGGCTCCTGTTATCGCGTTATCGTTAGCATGTTATTATGTGATTACGCCGCCGGGCCGCCGTAGCCTCGCTAATCCCAGATTCCAGTGCTACCTACGCATTCGCAGCCCACCTGCGGGAGCGGCCTGAGTCACCGTCAAACGCTTTTTACTAGGCACATATTCCTTTATTACAACCACCACCTTCGCATTGACAGACAGGAAAGAGCTGTTAGCTCCAGGGGAGCACTGCTCGCCGCTAACTCGCTTTGTGTAATTCAAATCGATTGAATTTCGTGTTCCTGTTGCGCGGATGGATTTTGAAACAGTCGCACTCGTCCTTCGCGTCAACTCCCCTCCACGTTACATCAGCCTTTGTTTTTATTTATCTATTTGTTTATTTTAGAGCTGCTGTCAGAGATGAAGCGAAATGTATCTGTAAGAACTCCCTCCTCCCCATTAGCCACTGGGGGTTTTCTTGAGCGCTTCAGTCCCAAAACCCTCAGGAGAACTCGCGGGGAGTAGTAGTTTTTGACAGATGCGAACGATGAGCAGGAGAGTAACCGACGTCGGGGAAGGAGTTATGGAGTCTGACGGGAGAATAAAGGATGGACAAATTCCAAAACGTGTAATAGGATTGCGGAGGCATAAAGTATAGGAGACAAAAAACGCACGGCACAAAACGCAACGGCGTATGTTACAGTTTCCCCTCATCTGCTGACTGATCCTTTCACGCAAATGCCAATTTGCTCAGAAGCCTTACACCTCAAGGCTCAAAGAACAATGAGACGTTTTACGCCACGCCGTAGAATAATGGCGTGTAGCGCCCACATCTGGCAGACTCTGCAACGATGGGCTGTTTATCCTCATGCTGCTGCAAACATACATGCAGGCAGATTTCACAGAAAAAATAAATAAATAAATAAAAAAAACAGGAAAAGAAATCAATAAAATCTGCTGTTGTCTATCCCGCATGACAATGACATGACGTCCATTGTCAGTAATTAGTGTTAACGGTCGTGTCGCTTGCCTTCAGGGTACGAAGAACAACTCCTGGAACAATTCACGGTTTTGACCCTGACAGTTAGGACGCTATCTATTTTGTATCCAGTCTGCGGCACAAAGATATTCCATAATTCATCGCATGTTATTGTTTGGCCCGGTCAGGCACAGACAGGGCGGAGTGTGATCCGATGATGGAGAGAGAAAATGATGATGAAATGGGATTATCTCTCACGGTATTAAGAACAGGTCCTTGAATTGGATTGACCTCCGGCGGTCCCCCAGTTCAGGTCCTCTAGCTGATCTGCAGCTTGACTTGCATTGAAGCTTAAGTCTGTATTTAAAAAAAAAAACCAAAATAAAATAAAAAAAGAAACAAAAAAAGTGTTATCTCCTCCCAGACAGCCACGTCATATTTGTGCACGCACTGGCAGCAGAGGAAATTGTGCGCGTGTTAGCTGTAAATTGCCATTTCCCAGGTCTGCGGTGAAACAAAAGTACATCAATGATGCTCAAACCTTCTTTTCACCCCATTGACTTGCTTTTCTTTTTTTTCCCCCTTCCGCCCTCCCGTAGCACAGTTCCGCTCGCACCGATATCACAGCACTCTCTTATTTTCTCACCCTCTCTAACCTATCCTCAGCCTCTCCCCCCCTCCACTCTTTTCACTCCCGCTGCCCTTCTTTCAGTCCCTCCCTTGCAAGCTACTTGCTATTCAGTTCAGGGAGGCTGCAGGCAGCATTACTCCAGCTCCGCATACTGCTGCCGCTGCCGCCGCCGCCGCTGCTGCAGCACTACACTTTTTCATCCTCCGCCTCCTCCTCTCTCTGTCGTTCTGTCTGATAACCAGACATTTTCCCTCGTACCCCCCCCTCCTCATTTTCCTGAAACAGTTCACCTAGAGCCGCGACATAGCGCCTGACACTTCATATGTAACCCTCCCCCGCGAAGGCATTCGTCTGTCCGCGAACCTCCGCATTGCTGCGTAACGCCTCATTGCTTCTGAAAAAACATGCATCTGTAAACCAGACTTCTGTTGCCGTCTTCGCCCTTTGATGTTTTTGGGAACGGTCGTTTGCGAGCAGTTTGAGCTACTTTGAAGTCTTGAATGTCAGTGCGCACTGGAGGTTGCGTTAGACTCTCTGATTGTTCCTCATTTTGACAGACATGGATGGAAAAAAAAAAAGTCTCACATTCTGTTCCAATAATCACAATTGTAATGCGTTCTTCTTTTTTTTTTTTAAACAAATAAGACGGAAATGTTTTGTTGTTCATTTTTTAAATGAATAAAATATCTGGCAATTTGTACCTTGAGCGTGTCAGCCAATGGCAGGAAGAGAAATAGAGCCACTCAGGTCTCCTCTTCCTGTCCAAATATGACACAATCTGTTTTTTTTTTTATGTCTGGAGCTGAATTGAAAAGCATTTGAAGCTGCAGCAGTCAGTCTGTGTCACCCTGTTGTTGTTACTATGGTTACAGCATGTTTACACTGGCAACATATAAGGCACGCAATGCATGCTGTAAATGTCAAAAGGTATTGCTTTGTATAAAGTAGGTGGCTTTAGCAATCAGCAGAATAGACAATATGATGACATTTCTTTCTACATTTGCCAATTTCCACTCACAGCTTGCAAACTCTGACCTGAACCCGTGGACGATTTCAGAATATCTACACGTATCCATTCCAACACATCCGGTAGTTTGCAAGTTGTCCTGAGCAAATCATGAAACTCAAGAGTTATTGTCCAGACTTGGGGGGCCGTGATTCTTCATCTCTATTAATTTATTGACTTACTCGTTCCTGCTACCACGAGCCAGTTTACTGCAAAGAAAAACGCAGGGCATGTCATGGT
The DNA here is from genome assembly GCA_009823395.1 of Thamnaconus septentrionalis. NCBI lineage: Eukaryota > Metazoa > Chordata > Actinopteri > Tetraodontiformes > Monacanthidae > Thamnaconus > Thamnaconus septentrionalis. The sequence continues at coordinate 5,862,315 of CM020501.1, read as the reverse complement.
TGTGCGACTGCTATTCTCAGCACATTTGTGTAAATATGGCAGGAAAAGCAAGAACTGTGGTGTTAGAGTTTAGTTATAGTATAGTTTCAACTCACCTTCATCGCTGCTATGAGGCTGAGCTGAGAATGAACAAATCACTCTGGCCCAACTCACAAAATGAACGTATCACTCAGTAACCCTGGAAGTGGGTTGAACTGGGACTGCACGAACTCTAAAGGACTGACTCCTTGGGCCAATTCCAATTCCTCCCTTAACTCCTCAATCTCAACCCTCGCCCTTAACCCTCAATCTTTGGCCCTCAATCTTGGCCCTCAAAAATAAGTGTAAGGGCTATCTTGTGACTTAGAAATGGGACACCCCTTAAGTGCAATTACGTCTTCTGACTGTGGGGGGCGGCCTTACGCCAAAGCTATGTCCAGTCTGTCAAGAAGACGACGACGATGAAGAAGAAGGAGAAGAAGAAAAAGACGACGAAAAAGAAGAAGTTCTCCGTCGCTACACAACGAGGTATACAAGTAACGTGAAGCCGGGACCGCCGGTCCGGCTGACAAACATCGTGAAGTTAAAAAAATAAATGTTACGCAACAACGATGTCAATAATCCATAAAAAAAAAGTCTTAAACTAAGACAATAAAATGGTTTCGTAATATTTATATCTTTATTAACTAAGAAAATACTTCCATTTGTAGCTCGCTTTTTTCATCGCCATTTTTTGAAGATGTCTTGGCGAAAATACACAATGCCTTCTGGGTTGCCCTTACTCCCAAGGGTGGTGCCGGAGAATCTCAATATTGAGGGCGATACAGCCCTTAAACTTGTCCCTCAACTTGACGTTCTGAGAATCTGGACAGCACTTGCATTTCGCGGGAGCGCGCATTTTTGAGATTGAGGGTTAAGGGAGGAATTGGAATTCACCCCTTGACTAAAACGACTCAAAAGAAAAAATATATATTTTTGGTGAATAACTCATAATACTCAAATCAATACGAGTCAAATACATTGATTCATTCTTCTTCTAAATTTCTCAATTCACCATTTTTCTTTGACTTTATACTACTTTATTTTATTTATTTTTACAATTTCCACATTGCAATGGTGGACACTAAAACAAATAATGTCTTTCTAATAACCTAAAGGACATTACTATTTTTAATATTGTTCTCTTATTATGTTTTTGCATACATTTTTTTAAGTGCTGATTAAATTATTATTTAGGTGTAATACTATGTATGGATACTTCTTTGACTCTGATCTAGCCTTAAACTGCACAATTGAAAAGAAAAAATGACTGGAAAATGATGAGCTGAAAAGCTGACTCTCGAAGTTGGGTTCATAATGTCTCATTGCTTCACTGGGTGCCCTATAAAGGGTTGCAGAGCTTTTAAAACACTTACTGGACATGTATTTTGCACCAGAAATTCTGTGTGTTTCCAAGCCATCTCGTTTTCTTTCACACCATTTAGGTTATAAACATCATCGGAATTGCAAGCACATCTTACCTGGATGTTATGAGTCTATTATGGACTGGAGACAGCCTTATCCGACTGGCAACGTTATAATGTACCGACTATAGGCATCCAAAGTACCCTATTACTACCAGCTTCATATTTTCCGGGGATCTTATTTTCTCCTCAACTTCTATATAGCATCCATGACTTCTATTTTCCAGAAGCATCTCCAGTCACAACTTTTATCCTTTTTGTTTTTCCAAGTCTTGGAAAACTGCACATGAAGGTTGTTGTTGAATGTTAAACAGTATTGTTGATACTGATGTTGTTAATTGTGGTTTGCTGTGGATACATTTTGTTAAGAAAACAAAAACCCACACAAACAAAACAAACAAACAAAAATAACCAACACTTCGTTTGGCAGTAGATGCCAGCCAGCACCTGTGGCCACTCAGGTTTTCCCCTCCAGTCAAAGGTCTTGCTTGTGTTGTTCCCGTTGTCTTCACTATGTAAAATTCTACCCGTGTTAATTTCTTTTGAATTTTTCATTCATCTTTGCTTAACTTTGCCATATGTTTTGGTAAATACGGTATTCAGATGAGCCGACATGAATGTACTTTCAAACGTAGCCGCCAGTTGAAAACACACATCTTAATCTTCCGTCATACACGTCTATACACGGTATTTTTTCCTCCTCCATCCCTCTTGTCTGTTCTCCTAGACTCTCCTGATGCCTCTCTCTCCACTTCACTTTTGCGTACTATGTGTCCTCTATCCACCCCTACTGTTATTTGCTTTGTTCTTGACAGCAGTACCATCTGCAGAATGTCTAAGATGTGCACTGTGACAATGCTCTCTGTGTATCTCTGACTCCTGGGTGCATGCCTTCCGTATCTTTTTGCCTTTTGGGATCCTTCGAAACTTCTAGAATCACAATAAGTAAGCAAACACAATGATTTGAATGAATCTGCTCTGCACACAGAATCAGCAGTAAGCCTTCAATCCATTCCTCTCCACCACTTATCCCGAGGAAACCTCTTATTATATTAAATTAATTTGGACATCAGGAAGTTGCCCATTGCACATTGCCTGTAAATCCTTCACAGTGTGCTTACCCCACCCTCAACAAACTGCTCCCGTTTGACGCACGGTGTACTTGATGCTAGGCCAGATGCTTCCTCTCATCCCCAGCCTGCTTGACCACAGATGCTAATAGACAGTGACAGGCACACATTTTATACATGAGCTAGTGTAATGAGAGGAGTTAGCAAACGGCTTTAGCCATTAAACATGAGATAGTTCATGCCAAAAGACACCCTGGCTGCTCCTCAGGCTATGTTGTTCTCCCTGCTGCAGTCACTCCAACTTACCCGCGACTGCCAGGATACCACAGCACATCTAGGCATTGTAAAAGAACACAAGGTTCCTGCAAGCTGTATGTTGCTGAGTTCCTTGGTATCCACCCCATGCCTGAGGACTATTTACTCTTTAATTGCAATGTCTATTTAGGATTTTAAAGAAAAGTGACCTATATTATTGATTACCTTTATCTTGTGTTTTATTATTATTTTCAACTTTGTTCTTTAACCTACCATGAAAATATTATTTTTTTTTCTTTAGGTAAATTATTTGTTTTTTGTTTTTGCTTTTCTCTTTAACAGATTAAAAAAAAAAATGCAATCTTGAATAATGCTTAATTCATTCATTCATTCATCTTCTATACCCGCTTCTTCCTGAGCTCCGGGTCACCGGGGTCTGCTGGAGCCTATCCCAGCTGTCTTAGGGCGAACGCAGGGTGACATCCTGGACAAGTCGCCAGTTCATCGCAGGACCACATAGAGACAAACAACCATCAATTCAATAGATAGATGTCAAATTTGGATAGCAAAAACAGTCAACGTACAGCCAGACCCCTGCTGTGATCCAGTCTTTCTGTTTTTGTTGTTGTTTTTAGACTAACTAAGCCGTTTCAAGAATCTTAATCTTGAGGTACTGCCCTTTGCATGAACTATGAACTTTTATCAAACATCCAGTTGATTTGCTTGTACGGTGAGGTCTTGCTGTGGTTGTAACTTTGCTTTGCTGTGTAATTGGACTTGTGCCCTTGTCCCAGTATGCATACGGAGAGCAAGGGAATCAATTTACTAACCCAGATTTATTACTCAACTTTGTCTCAGTGGATGACTGTCCGCCCCCTCCTCCTGCTTGTTAGTGGACCATATTTCCAGTAGGTTTTTTTTACTCTGTTAGGTCCCCTGAAATATTTAACATCTCCAGCTGACACTGCGTGAACTGTGCCCTTGTTCAGTGCTGCATGGGTCTCGCTTTATAACTCACCAACTCCCTCCCTTCATGTTCATGAGTTCAGTAATCTGATGTTAGATTGCCATCTCTGGAGTCAGCTCCAAGCCAAGCACTGAGCCCATAAAGATCACTGTTGTTGACTGAAAAGGAAGAAGAACAAAAGTCATTTTACAAGCACTTGAAACTTGTTTCATATCAGAGGGCACATTCACCTAAATCTGGTAAATAAACATAATTAAATCAAAGCAAGCAGTTTTGATTACAACAATTAAAAGTATAGGTAACTGTTTGAAGTAGACACAAGGGAAATAGATGGATGCTTCGAACATTAATTGTTGCTTTTATCCAAAATTAATATCACCTGAAATACATTTTAACAATTAATATTCTATGGTTTAATTATATTAAGTATTCAAAACAGGAATTAGCCACACAACGAAACAATCCATTAAATTTAGGTAACTTTTTTGGCCATTAGCACATCAAGACTCCCTGCGTGCACCGTTCAGAGTTATAGCTGACTCAAGTGAATCCATCCTCAAATTAATTGGGCTTCACTTTAATCTCTCCGAGTACCCCTTGGCAACGGCAGAAGAAAACCCTGGGAGTACAAGTCACCCTGGTTGAGAAATCAGTCTGAATTGTCTATAGGTGTGAAGGTGGGTGAGAATTGTTGTGCCTCTGCGCACACTAGCCCCACGGTAGTCTGACTGCCCAACACGTTGGGACTGGGACAGTCTCCGTCCTGCCAATTCCTACGGAGGAAAGAAGGCACAATCCTCATAATTTTTGCACCTTGCCAGTCTGTTTTAAACCTGCGGTCGATGTTGCACAGGGATCAGAGTTGGCAATCAATGCTGAATCGGCGTCTAATATAAACAGCGTGCTGGAAAAGTATTAAAGAAAGAAAGGTGTTTGATGCTTTGTTGCAGTATCTACAGCAGAAACCCGACAAAGAAGTTAAGAGGGCATTTTGCAGTGATTAGCACCGTCACTCCATAATGAGACGGTCACAGGTTTGATTATCAGACCTGCGGTTCTTTTGGTGTGGAATTTGCATGTTTTCCTGCATTCCAAAGATGTGAATTAACTTAATTGGTAGCACTAAATCATCCATATTTGTGAATGTGGACGTAGATGGTTGTTCGTCTCTATGTGTCCGCACGATAAATTGGTGACTTTTCCAGGTTGGAACCCCGCCTTCGCCCCAAGACAGCTGGGATAGGCTGCAGCATCCCTGCAACCCAGAGTGCAGGGGGTAGTGATAGAACATGATCATGTGGACAGATGACACACTGCTCTCCAAAATCAGCCATTTTAGTCCTATTGCGCTATGGTTGCAAGTAGTGCTTTGCATGCTTCAGGTAAAGAGCAACCGAAAATGAATAAACATAACAGGAAACAGTAAAATTTTAAAAACAAACTACCTTCCGAATAGTACTTCACGCACACTTACACTATCTTGCATTGTAAATCCGATATCTTCCCCAGTTTCAACATAGTCTTGTGCCTGCACTGTATTTAATGGTACGCCTGGGAGGTTCTAATGACTATAATAAGATTATGATGTGGCATCTATTTCTGTTGCTCTGTCATCTCATTAAATGACAGAGAGCAGGGGTAAAGAAACAGATTCTGAACCCTTTAATATCAAAGTTGTTTTTTTTATTGCATCTGCAGGCACAACAGTCTGCCTTTCTTTTTCAGCGCCCTTTAATTTAAGAGGCTGATAGGCAAAGCTGCACCTCTTTAAGTTCCACTTAATGAGAACAAGTTGAAATTGGCCCATCTATGGCACCACAGCTGACGGAGCACAACTTATCTTAATGAGCATCTAGCGACCCATTATCCTGCTGGTACCCCGACCAACACGTTACCAGCCATTATCGTCCCGCACTGGGCTCGCACATACATAAACACTGTCTCACCCCCTTGTTATCAGCTTGTCTCCCCCTTGCAAGCCGGTTGCAGACAGTATAACCACATCGGACAGTAATTGTACCTCTCGCTCCTGCCCTAATTGAATTGACAAGAAGCTGGAATGGATGTCATTTAACACATTGATCTCGGGTGACTATGAGAGAGAGGGGACCCCGCCCTCCACCCTCACCTGCCTTCCGTTTTCCTCATTTCTCTCCCGGTGATTCACTCGGCCGTTGCTTTCGCTCGCCATCCCGTCGCCTCTTATCAGATTCATTTTGTAGTGTTCCTCCTCGTCCGTTGGTTTTTGCGCTAGCTCTTTCGACAGCATTGTTTTGGCGAGTGTAATTCTTCCGCTGCGACTTTCCATTCTTAGCCTTTATTTTCAAAATGTGAACGACACGAATAAAAGCTCTAACAGTGCAGCGGAAACAAAGCAGCATTCTGAGGGTGTTATAGGGAGTTATAAAATAAATAAAGGAAGAGCGAGTTTAGTTTGTGCAAAACTGCTGTGCGTCGCTAAAGCTGGAGTCACACTACATGGTGCAACTGACCTAATTTCCTTATCCATTCCTTATTCATTCCTTATTCCTGATTGTGCATGAGTGTGTAAGCAGGAAAAAATAGGTGCAAATTCACATGGAATGCTGCAGTCTCGGAAGAGATAAAGCTCTGTCTTAACTTATTAGATCGGGGGTGATTCAGATATCTGTCAATGTGATGAATATTTTCTGGCACTGTGAGTTGTGCGTCATTTGAAATGTAGACCGCTGCTGCGCTGATGCCCAGGCTTTAATAAAGGTTCACTTTAGCCTCTGCATCTAAATGCAAATGCTTTCATTCTGCTATACTCTTCTGAAGTCCTACTGACTGTACAATGAATAAACATGCGTCGTTTCTCACAACCTGACTTATTTCCCCCCCATAGCTGTGCAATTAATTGACTTTTAATTTACTCTTCATGATCTGAGTTCAGAGCAATCTGGCTCAAATAAACTCTGTCCCGCTTGTGAAATGCTTACAAAGTGTAGCTTAAGGTGTGATGTTGTTCTCATCTGCATCCATCAGTGCAACTGCAGCGTCACGTCAGCAATGCTGCCACCGTCATGCAGCTACATGCAGCTTGCATTATCCAGCTTTGGCTTATTTTTGTCATGCTGAGACGCATGCAGATAATTAGATTTGAAAAGTAAAAGGAAAAAAAAGAGGTTATTGACACCACATCAGCAACAGCTATCAAGACCTGTAATTTAAATCCAGGTACCTGGTGCACTGCTTATCTCAGAACCTGAGAAATTGAACAATTGTAAGGCCTTTAGCTGCTCCACAATCACTGAAGAGCACACAGAGCATCACCAGAGTAGGCAACGACAAATGTGCTGCTATTGCTTCCATTACCCCACACACTGGTTGCTTATTTTCTGGCACCTTCCTCTGTCATCCTTCCCCCACTGAGAGTGAATGAGAGTGCACTGGGGGATGTAAAGTAATGGATGGGGGACAGTTGGGAACATTGTCTGCAAAACACCAATGGCTTCCCGTGTTTACCAGGGGAGGTGAACGTGCACTTTTCATTATGTTACAGTTCCAAAAATAAAAAAAATAATAGAAAATAATAAACTATTAATGCTGCTTTGTGGGAGAGAGCCAACTGTATTGTCAGCCTTTTAACAGCTGTGAATTGAGGAACACACACACACACACACACACAAACACAAAGGTTCTTCTGGAGGAGTCGGGCAAAATGTCAAATATTTTGCCGCGTGAGCTGCTGGAACAGGGATACACCAATGTAGCAACACCTTGTTTTTTGTGTTTGTCTAAGTTTGCGTGTCTTGGCACGTGTGCGCCCAGTGCGAGGCAGCAGTTTCGACTGATGCAGAGTGAGCCTGATGCTTTCATCGACCTTTGACCCATCGCTGTTTCTCTGCGGCCTCTAAGCGTGTGTTCGGGCATTCTGAGCCTTAATTTGGCAGTTTCATCCCTTGTTTGAAAACGAACGAATGCAGGCCCTCCGAGGCGGCATGAATATACACCTTTGGTGCCTCGCTTCAAGGGAAGGGGCCGTAAAAAGGAAAATGGTCTTCATCAGTAGCACCTGCCTTGACTCAAAGTGACTGTCAGGACGATCGTCAGCGGGGTGTTTCAGAATCATCTGAACCGGTCAGAGCCCCTGAGTTGTGGTGAGGAGTTCCGGTGCGGGGGATGGGCGGGCCAGGTTCCGGGATGTGTCCAGACTGACATCACTGCTCTGTTTTAATCTCCTTAACTCAGATTAAAGCGTTCCGAGTTTTGAGAAATAAAACAGCTGGGATTTCCGATTCCAGTAAATTTAAAAAAAAAAAGGAAGGAGAACACAAAGGAACAAATTAATCGAATTAACTCTGGTTCTGTGTCTTTTGGTCATGTGACAATGAGTTGCGCTTGTCGGGTCATGAAGAGCCCCGGCCATTTCCTCTTCATCTCGGCTGCAATTAAGATTTGTTGTTCACACGTGAAACCACGATAATACGTCTGAAGTGTCCTTAGAAAGGTTCTCGTTAAGCCTTTTTTTTTTTTTAGTTTTTTTCTCTGAGAATCTTTAATCCAGCGTATCCCTCCGGTGCCTTAATGACACATTAGGGTCTTTAGGCAACACAATAACGAATGTTGTCATCGCTTTTGCTTCGGTACAGAGGAAGAGCCTGTCCGGAGCGTGCTTATGAAAACATCAGAGCTTGCACGAATGTCTGCGCGTCATGGGAGTTTGGGTTTGTCTTTTTTTTTTTTTTGGAGGGGGGGGGGCCCTTCAACCTATTTTTCACGCTGTCAAAATATGTTTTCATCGCTGTCTCTTCAAATTAATAGTTTTAAACGTTTGTGTTTAAATCAACTTAAAAAATATGCTCCCATTGACACTGAATTGGTAAAATTGTTACATGAGTTTGAATTTAAAGCTTCCGACGGCAAATTTTCACACAAATGTTCACAATTACAAGAACTAATACAAACAGTTCAAGCCATGAGTTCATCTTTTTGACCGCCATCTTACCCTGTAGTTCCTCAGTTTTATACATTGCTTCATACAGATGCATTTAGTGATAGCTGTATAGTGTTAAAGCGAAGCCAGGCTATAAGCTTTGAGACAAATTGCTTAGTGTTAATGTTCAAGATTCATATGAATGAAAACTTGTGCTCTATGAGCCTTAGCCAAGGGCAAGATAGCGATACCTTGGAGGGAAAAGGCAATGATATCTGTTTTATGGCTACTGGCTCTTTTCATTGAGTGGCACATTTACATCAGTGACCTTGTAGACACAAGAATTTTCCACTGCAGGGCGTCCACTGCAAGATGTGTGCAGCTCAAACTGCAAAAGTTCATACGAGCGTATATAAATATGTCAAATAAAGTTTTTTGTTGCTTAAGTAAGAGATGGAAAAGCAGTATAAAATGATAATTACCGCAGTCCTTCTTTTGGAGAGGATTGCACATCAAACTGTTTCAGAAATACTCAATAATTATCTCCGGTTTTAGTCAGATATGTCATTTGAAGTTTGTGTGAGCCTCAGAAGTTTTTGAAATGTTCTGTTGTGTTCTTGAGTTTGAGAATGGCTGGAGGTGTGTTCTATTTAGGATCTGTTAGTCACCAGTTCAGCACAGGGCAACACATCTGCTACGCTCACACTCACAACTACGGACAATTTAGAGTTGTCATTTGGACTAAAGTGTGTGTCCTTGGACTGTGGGATGAAGTCGGGGTCAGGAGAGAACCCACGCAGACACAGGGACATCATGCAAACTCCACACAGAAAGACCCCCTGTCAAGGACATGAACCACTGACAATGTAGTTCGCAGTGTGGTCCTCGCCTCTGCACCACTCGCCCATCCTGATATCCATTGTTGTGTAACATTAATAATATCACTGCTTCAGTGTCACTTATGCAAAATTGAAAGATATGAAGACTTTCGGGTGCTTTTTCAGAAAATGATTCTGCGACATGATGCCGACCGGGGCTTTAGAGTTAGCATTCAGTGTTAACCTTGGGCTGAGCCTGATAGTATGAGCTCTTCTTTAAATCTTTTTTTTTTTTGGGGTGGGGTTATTTTGGCACATGGCTTTCAAGCGTTAAGCTCCCCTCAGCTATCAAAGGGGCAGAACAATAGCGCGAACACCGATAAGCAGTGACATTTTGTGTCTCATTAAACAGGATAATGACTGAATAGCCCCTTTCTAAAAATGCCGCCTCTGCCGTAGCTGTGGCCGCTTCGTCTCAAAGATCCTCGCTGAAAGGCAGCAGGGCTTAGTGGGAACCCCAGTTCGCCTGCCGTGTGGTTTTGTGCAATGGGCCGTTGACCCTCACACCTGCCGTGATAGACTGGGCGAGGCGACAACATGTTCAACAGTTTGCTTGTCACTTGGATTCATGCGACCTTGTATTCCTGTGCTGCAGAACACGATTCTTGCATACAGTATTTTTAAAGGATATTTCTTTGCAGTTTGTTGCAGTTTTAGGGGAAGATAGATTTGGAATTGAAGAACCGTTGCAGGGGTGGGGTGGGGGGGTTGAAATGTATTAGGAGAGGTCAGAAAGTTGCCCTTTTCCAGACCTTCTGCCTGTTGAGAAGAAAACGTATAGGATCAGAAATACAAATGACTGTCATATATATATATATGTATATATATATATATATATTTTTTTTTTTATGGAACTTTTCACTAGTACAGATTCAATCTAGAGTTGATAAATACATAAACCTCACTATCACGCTGATGTTCCATAAACTGCCATTTTCATAATTCCATTTAAAACACCCATGACGCTCAACCTTTACAATGTAAATGTCTCTTTAGCGCGCAGTGTATTCAGAGGAGCACCACGACAGTTTTATGACTGCCTGAAACGTGCCGCACTTAAGCCTTCCACTACAGGGTTTTAGAACGTTTGTACATGTCCCGCAGCAGAAATTACTCACTCCAACCCTCTGGCAGCGTCTTTCTCACCTTCAGGCCAAGCTTTCGTTCCAAGTATAAAAGAAATCTTATGAGTGGAGCCGTGAAAATCACCTTACTCCTCTTCATGGTCTCCAAGCAAAAACAGTGGAGCTTGTAAGTGCTAGAAGGGGCGTCTGGGTGGCAGAGAGGAGGATGAATCTTCACTGTCTGACAAACTTTCCAATGAGGAAATTTGGTTGTATATCAGAAGAGAAAAACAGGGCCAGTGATTCTTTAATGGTGTCTGCCGCAGGGCGGTAGTGGTTGTAAGAAGTTCTTTTTGTCGGACGGTTGAAAAATGTCAAAAGGCAAACACTTTTCTGCGCTCTTCTTCGATCAGAACTTCCTGTCTTGAAAAAGCAACTGTCGATGTTTTACCAAGTGAGGCACATTACAGTTCACTTGCTCCAGTGGAGAGCGTCTCAGCATGTTAGAAAGTGTTTTCTTGAAACCACGGAGCACCGTCAGGAAAAATCACAACTTTTTTGTCTCAAGTTTACCCAAAGCAACCTGAAGTTTCTGTGCTTCTAGAAATGATGAAGCGGTCAAATGTGATCTGCCTTGTCGCAGCCACAGCGAGGACGACAACACCTGCACTGCGCTAACGTGTCGGGGTGTGACGCACAGACGCGTGACTAATGATAGTTGCGATGAGAGTGTGTTGAAAACCATGAAAAACGACAAAAGGCACGCTTTAATTAGAGGTTTTAAGGCTGAGCGCGTCGCCTGTGTTAACACTGATTATGACCGTGTTTTTTTTTTTCCTCCTTTCCACAGACTGGCAGAAAGGAGAAAGGTGACCCGCTGAATTCAGCCATTGACAAGATGACAAAAAAAACCAGGGACCTTCGCAGACAGGTGAGTTTTTTAAATCCTTTTTTTTTTTATTTCAACCCAATTTCTTTTTGTACACGTTCTTAGAGAAGAGGTTTTTAATCTCAATTAGTTTTCACCTGGTTAAATAAAGAATGTATTAAATAATCAAAGCATCATCTGAAAAAAAAAAAAAAATCGATCTCTGACCTCACCTGTGTTTTTATTTCGTTTTGGGCAACAATACTTTATTCCACCTGTGCTACTATTGTTCTCATCAAAATGAGAGATGTGTGCTGCAGCCGGGAGTACAGTATTTACTGCTTCAGATTAGTGTATTGTGTTCTGGTAATTGTCTGTCAATGAAACACAGCACAGCACAGGACATGCCAAACTGTTCAAATAAAAAAAAAAAAAAACCCGCAGTTGCCCTGTTCTTTTTAGGGAACATTTCATACTGTGAAATGTTGCAGCTTGGTTGTTTTTTGGGGTTTGTTTTTGCTCCCGTTCAAATCAGCGTTGCACTCTGTTGGCTTGGCCTAAATTGCAGCATGTTAACGCAGTGTTGAATTGGAACAATAGTGGGGTTTGTCAGTTTGTCAAGCACATTCATACACAAATCCCAGGTATTCCAGGTAATTTTCCTACCTCCTACAGTCTCTACTCCACAGATCTCCTCTCTATTGACTTACTCTTCGACCTCCATGTCAAAGAAGTGAAGTTAAAAAATATTGTGTTTCCCGATGCTAACTTACAGCAACTGTTGGCGCCTGGAAGTTTTCCTTATCCCTGTGACCTCTTTATACCTTGGGATCTTGCAGGATGGGAGGCTTCAAGTCTTTCACCCACAGGGCTTTTCGCTGTGGCTTCCTGACAGACAGCAGGCGGTGCTCACTTTGACAGGATGTTCCATTGACACAGAGGTTGACTTGACAGAATAGGCGGTCTGATTGAGCCGCCAGTTGAAGTGGGACGGCCTACTTTTGCGGCATTCAGGAAGCACACCGTGAAGACACGGCGGCGTAATTATTTTAAACGTTTTCAGTATTTACGAGCCAGTCGGGCCCTTGTAGGAGCACAATAGCTTCCTGCGGGTGGTGGTGGTGGGGTGGGTTCAGCCTCCACTGTCTCAGTTGCGAAAGGGAGGGATCAAATGCTGGAGCAGACAGGCACAAATGGCAAACAGCGCTCATGAAATGGGGCAGGATAAGAGTGAACAAGCCGAGTGACAACACCAGTGGAGAAACTCCTCATCGTGTTTTCTTCTCATCACCGCTATGTAAACATAACAAAACAAGGCAGAGCAGTCTGTTATCCGGGGCAAATCTGTCGGCTGTCTGGCGTTATTATCCGCCATCAACATTTTTCGTCTCAAGGCAAACAAGCACATTGGCGCCACTGTGAGCTATTAGGCATTTCATAAGATTTTGACGTAAAAGAGAAAATGTTACGTTTGTCTGAGGGTGCGCGACGCAAGGATTTTGTCTGTTTGTGACGCAAAGATTACAGTGGGAGAGGCTGGTAATTCCGCTGTTCGCCCACTCTGATTGTATGTTTGACATGTTAACAAAGAACATTGATCATCCCCGTCGTCTCTGTGGCGAGAGACCCTCAATCACCGTGTGACACACCCCGTCACATGCACGCGCGCGTGCACACACCCATACGCGAGCAAGCAAATGCATAGGAACATTAAAAGCAGAATATATATCAAAGGAATCTGAAGTCTAAATATGTTGGTGTCCAATCATAAGGCAATAAGCCTCAAGTAACAACGTCTAGAAGGATTTTTCATTTTCGTTGGAATAATATTATTGCATGATTTAAAAAAAAATGGTCAGGAAGCTGGACTGATAAACACAATGAGAGAGATGAGAGGGATCGAATAAAAAATAACCAGCTGCCTGTTTGACTAATTACTGAATATTTTGCTGCAGAAACCGTAGGCAGCGGGGATGTGTTTTTGTCTCGGACTGAATAAATCTAATAACAGCTGTGAAAAACGTGTTATTGTCACCCGCCTCTGGCATATAGGGCTCACTTTAGGATCGGACAATTAGGGGATGGAAATGTACTACTGAGCAGCAATATGAATACACTGCTAGCCTTTAATGGTTATGAAAGCATGACTCAACAGTTTGTTCTTGCAAAAATCGTTCAGGAACCCACACCACCTTTGTTAGCAAGAACATTTTGTTCTGCGTCCGCCAATTGTGTCTGCGTTGACTTGCTGAACGTACTGAGTTGTCAGGATGACGGCACAATCATCTCATTGACAGCATGCTACATACACACACTTCACAGAGCTAGCATTTCCAAGAGAGCTGCCCCGCGCACACGGTGATGCAATCGCTGCATCACTTGATTCAACAGGCAGGGAGGATGAAGTGTTGCGCTCATTAAGACTAACAGCTGTTTTGAGGACTCTCGACAGTCGATCTCCTTCTCCACTGCATGTTGTGAAACTGCAAGCAAACTGTAAACCAGCTTTTTTTTTTTTTTTTTACATGTGAGTAACTCCTCTCAACTCTGGTGTCAGGAACTGAAGTCCCAAGCCAAAAACAAAACAAAACAATACAAAACGAACAAATATGGATGATACAGACAATTCAATGTGGAAATTTGTCATAGTGGCTGTGAAGGGTGTGGCGGCTGCTGCAATTTCCATTCACCAGCTCAGCTCTCCTTCAGTGTATTGTTAAGCAGCACTGTGGTGTCACGACAGTCTCGGGGACCCAACAATGTGGAGGGCAAACTGAAAGGTTATCGCTTGTGCTGCGCTATCAGGGAATGGAAATGTTGGTTCCTGTTTAAGACAAACTAAACTTTTTTCCCGAAGTTTTACTAAGAAGTTTAATATCGGACCTTCAATGGGAAAGAAAGATAGGAAGTTTTACTTTCATTTCAGCCCTTTTCATACCTGAGGGGCAGATTAGAGCCACACATGTTGGCCCCTTGACACGGTGATATTGTTTTTCACACTTGGTGAAGGCGGCTCAATGCCATACCTTCATATACCGACAATTCAAACACGTGACAATGTGATGCTTGTTCCTACTGTCTCTCAATAGGGTTGAGGTTACACTAAATTTCTTTATTTGAATGTCTTGTTTCCACCAAGAACAGAATCCAGGCCAATCATCAAGTCAGAAATATATACGTAATAGAAGAAGAAAAAAGAATAATACTGTACATCAATCAACAAAGATTTAACTTGAGACGCTGCAGTGTGGGCGTGTAAGGCCTTAATGTCATATTATCCCCCCACCGTGGGGTGGCCACCCTCAGCCACCAACTAGCTCCGCCCCTGGCCGGGGGAATTCCTCCTCCTCCTCCTCCTCTCTGGGCATCAGCGGCGTCGCGGAACTCGCAGCCTCCTCAGTTCACAGCTGCCTCTCGAGTGTCTCAGCGAGCCGCTGCATGTTGACGCTGTTTGACGTCTCGACGTCTCCCTCGCCAGCGGCTCGTTCACACGACACGTCCTCACGATTTCACACTTCCCGTCCAGCAAGAGACGTCGATCCGCCTCTTGCCCACCTCTGATGCTGCCCGCAAAGCTGGCTAGTTGGCGGACTGCGTCGGCTCACATCCCGCAGTCCGCCTCGCTGCCGTTCACACGAACCAAACATGAAGATAAAGGGGGTATGAAACAACCCGTGAGACAGGGGCTTTAGTTTCAACTGGGACAGAAACACATGCTAAGTACTTGCAAGAGGATTTTTTTTTTTTTTTACTTGATTGTAGATGGATCCTCCAGTGTGTGCCTTTGGAGATTTTTTTTTTTTTTTTTAACGGCCATTGGAACTTTTGGGGGAAAAATTGGAAAGTAATAACTATTTCCACTCCTCGACTCCACTAAATAATATAATGATAATGTTGAAATTGACACTTTGAGTGCTTAAAGGTGAACATTCTTTTCTTTTCCATCAGGAATCAAATAAGAGTGAGAGTCAGCCTTGACAGCAGGACATAAATAAAGCAGGAGAAATACAACACAATGAAAGTACCAGTTTCAACCGCAACATCTTTGTGGATTGCAACGCATCCTCTTCCTTTTAATTAGTATTCACTCGCCAAACAAGCTGACAAAGTTGTTGGAAATGAGCCATGTGCTGCAACCCCCCGTGTCGTCCTGCCTTAAATGAACGCATCTGTCAAGTCATCTCTCTGGGCCCTCTTTTGACTGATGGCTGATTCCCACATTCCCTGTAGCACTGCTGCTTCACAAATTTCCACTCTCTTTTTTCGCCCGCTCTCTGCTTCGGGTTTGTTTCGGAATCATTTCCATCTCTGCCGTTAGTTTGCTGATTGGAGCAGCAGCTGTTTTTAATTGTTGAGGGTGATCATGTTAAGGAGGAACAGCTGCCTTGGAACTTGTCAGCTGTAGCTCTTTATGGGGACCAACAATTAAAGAACAACGGATCCTATTTTTTGCATTTCATTCCTGCAAAACGCTTTCAGGCTCGTTATTAAATTTTCATTCACTGTATTATTGCAAACTCCCTGTTATCCTCACCAGTGGGGAATAGTCATGTTTAGAGTAGGATTATAAATGTGATTAACTTCAGTCTCACTGATGAGAGAGAGACTCGGTTTTTAACTTGACAGTCACTTAAGAGCAAAACAAAAACTGGACTTGTAACACAGATCAGTATTAGAAAAATTATTTTCACGTCTGCACCCTACAATTGGTCAAGTGGCTTCCACACCAGGTTGCTTTGATACCAGCCTTCAGCTCATCTGTATTGTTGGAGCAGTCAGTCAAGCACAGTAAAGCCACAGCCAGCCAACTAGTTGCTCGTAGTTTGACTCTGCGGGCCGACTCAAGGTCCTTCTGGAAAAGGAAAAGAGAATCTCTGTAAAGCTGGTCAGCAGGCAGAAGCAAAAAGTTTTCTCAAATCCCTTGCTAGATCTTAGCTCGCTGGATTGACTGGACTGAACAGAGTGAACCAATAGCAGGTAGCATACAACAGTCCAGTTTTCCCCCTGAGACCAGGCAAGACAGCTGTAATGTTGCTTTTGGTTGAAGGATTGTTTGACGCTTGTGGTCCTTTTCCTGGACACGTCTGATGAATGATGGGTCCCAATGCTGACTGCAGCTTCAGTCCAGTTCTTCTAGGTATTCTGTGCACGTGTCCTTTTGTAGAATCATCAAAAAACAAAAAACAAACACAAAACAAAACATTCAACCATTCATTACAGCTTCACAGATTCAAGGCATTCAGATCAGCACTCGTGGTTTCCATCCTTTCGGTATGTACTGAAGCTCAATTGAATTGTAAACTAGTCCCAGTGGCAGGGCTTGCCACCGAATGTTTGTTTACACAAATGATGACGCTGTCTGTATTTTTGCAACCCTTTGAACGAGAATTCATTGCTTTATTTATGAGTCGTGCACTGATCATGGAGGACGGCTGCGACCGCTTCCCATTGCACATCTGTCTCTTTGACAGCACAGGTGTCTAATCCCACAAAAGGCAAACATTTCCCACATTACAAGCAATTGTCGATGAAAAGTTGATGCTAACCTTGTCTATGAGGATAGCACAGACCTACAACTCAATATGTGAAACAAATACATATTTTCCCAGTTTTGCTCAGCATATGCATAATTATAATGACTGTCTCAGACTGGGTTAGATTCCCTTGGAATCAGGTGGGATTCACCAGTCTAAATTTTAGCTGTTTCTCCACTTTGATTGGCAAGAGCAAGGAGTAAAGATAAGAGCCATGATGAAGAAATAAGATTAAAGTGGTCTAATTACTTCATTCAGGGAGTGGAAAAGTCGTTAGCAGCAAGCTTGTTGGCAAAGATCCTTCACACATATTCAGCATTAACATCCCTCTGTGCCACAGTGAAATTGTTTTATTTGGTTTGTTGCAAGCTGGCACATCATATAAAGCAGGTTATCTTGTCTGAATGAAGAAACAGAGGGAAGAAGAGCTCCAGCATTAATCACACTGACTGCTAACTGTAGGCAATGATGAAGATTGGAGCGGTTGTGATGACAGTTCTAATCAGCGATGAGGACTTTGTCTGGGATCATGCATAACAACAGTTACATTTCTGGCCAAAATGAATTTGTTTTACAAGACTTTTAAAACATGGGATGACAACATAAAGGCCTTGTACATATCATACAACTGGCCTTGCAGTCTGCATAAATAGTGTTCGAAAATACATCCACAGCATAAATTACACGTAAAAATGTACAACCTTTACTTGCTAGGCACGCTCAGTAAAAATACACGCTTTCATTATGCTACGGTATGGGGAGCCAGCTACGCTTTCACAAAGTACTCTTGCAAGGCTGTACTTTTGTGTTAGTGTGTTAAATATGGGTGGATATGGCTGAAGAGCTTGCTTTAACTTAGCATCTTAGTTTAGCCTTACAGAGCCTACGCTGCTAGCTTGAATACTGATAACTTCCTTGAAGAATACATGTGTCCGGCATATCAATAACAAAAGAATTGACAAGAAGGACGAAAACATGGAGTCATGTGAAATGATTAATCTATATGCAAAACAACTAGCCGTTGCATTCAGGGCACAGTCGTTGTTTCTTTGCACAAAATGGGGGAAACAAATAGCAACCCCGCTAACTTATAATGAGGAGAGCCTCTGCTATCTAATGGAATCCCAGGTCTATTTTCTTTACGTGCTGGTGAAATACAAAGGGAGAGTTTGAGAAAAGGTAGTGGGAGTGGAGCATGGAGGGAAGTGAAATCCAAAAGATTGAAGATAGATTTCTGTGGGAGTGGTGGTGGGCATTAGAATGCTGATGGTGCAGGAAGACTGACTCGGGAAATCACTTGTCTGCATCATTTCTCCTCTCAAAGCCAGAGTCACTCTCACTGTTCAGGATTCAGAGGGGCCCTAAAACCAGCACTCTCATCGCCATCCATCCGCTCATGAATGCTGCAGACCTTAAACGTGGACTAAAATATTCCTACACTACCCATGTACTCAGTGTTGTTTTGTTTCGTAGCCCAGGTTTGAAGACACAGGACACTGATCTGGTTGTCAAAAAGGGTCCACAAAGAATCCACTTGATGCAGAAGCTCAGCTACGTTGCTTTAGTGTCCAGTATGCCATTTTGTGCAATTGTTATCAAGAAACCTTTTAACATTTCATTGTATCTGCTGATTCAGTGGTTTGCCAGCCTCAACACTAGTGTAAAGGTATGTTCAAAGACTATTGGGAGTCAGCACAGGAATGTGGCGTAACCTTGGAGAAACAAGGTTTGAGAAAGCAAAAGATAATGATCAGCTAACCAGAACAAGTTTTTATTGTTGCCTTCTGGTTGTCGCTATAATGGGCCCCACACCAAAATTACCATGCAAAATCTTTTATCTCCCTCTGCAATTAGACTCTTCAATACTGACCCCAATCACTTGTTTATTTATTTCTTCTTTCAGGATTTATTTATTTGAACGTTTTGCTGATATAATAAATGAAACTATTTCACTGATTCTCCCCATGTTGCTTAATGTTTCCTTCCCTAAGCATTGATTGCTGACATTATTGTTGGTCTATGTAAGTGTATCTGAAACTGACAACCAAACATTGTTCAGCTTTACGTTGACGTTGGGTCATTTGAAACGCTCTGTAGAAATAAAGTGGACTCGACAGGACATCATGATACATTAGCAGATTATACTAAAGCCCCACCCCCCCATATCTTCCTTTTTATCTTTATCAAACGCCTGTAATCTTGGATCTGATATCAATGCTTTACAATATGTGCATGTCTACCGTTTATGGATACAACACATCAAAATGACAAAAATTCAAGAGCCATTTGTCTGAGGTGGTTTTGAAAAGATGCTATTCTGAGCTACTGCATGTTAATGGAAAACTGGTACTATGCCATAGGTTTAATGGGTGTATGTTTTTTGTTTTGGTTGTTTGTTTTTTAATAAAACCTTTTAAAATGCTGTTAGACTATTTTTAGAAGTGTCATGTAAACAACACTGGACAGAATTGGTCTTTTATGAGTGGAAACGGCAGAGCGTTAATGGCTGTGAGGGAGGCGTGATTCACTGTTCCTGCTCCTCACTCTGTCGGCTGGCAATTAAGTTAGTAATGGTCGGAGGTCATCTGAGTGTGACAGACAGACTTTCTTTATATTGATTTTTATTCTATTGTCCGACAAAGCCTTTAGTTTCCTCTATCTTTGCCTGTACTGCTTAAACATGTTTTTTCGTTTGCTCTATGTGTAATTACAAAAGATTGCTGGACGGAGTCAAACAGACTCCCGGTTAACCAAACACATTTTCTTCAGTGTCATTTGTCGAGACTTAATAATTTAAGTGAGTTTTAGTGTGTGTCATTACACTGATAGGTGATGTGAACGGAATCATTTTTTTTTTTTTTTTTTTTAGTTCAAATCAGTGTTGGCAAACAGTCTATTATAATTGCCCATTCAATTCTAAAAGAGTTTAAACTGCTGCTTTTGTGTCTTTCACTTCCAACTGTTTAATATTCCTTTCGGTTTCAGTTGTGCTGTTATTTGATGTCCTCCTTATTCACTATAAAGGGATCGTTTGAACTTTCTTTCTCTAGTTTTAGGAAAGACTATCAGAGCCCATTTACCATCTCACGAAGCAACCAATCTCAAACCGAGTTCATACAAATGGGACAAAAAAGAAATGTATAAATAGCAAACACTGCCTGGGCTATTTGGCCACTGGGGAATTAAACAATCTTTCTGGCTGTTTGTACTCCTGCTCATTGAGATGTTGACTCCTTTTTTCACCCTCGTGTCGGCTGTATTTCTCATTTCTCACCCACCCTTTCATTTTACAACGCTCATATACATTGTTGCCAAGTTTATTAAAGTTGACGTCACCTTCATTGTTTCACTCTCTATTCCAGTTGAGGAAGGCGGTGATGGACCACATCTCAGACTCCTTCCTGGAAACCAACGTCCCCCTGTTAGTGCTCATCGAAGCAGCCAAGAGCGGCAACGAGAAGGAGGTCAAAGAGTACGCCCAGGTGTTCCGCGAACATGCTAACAAGCTGGTGGAGGTCAGTGTTAAATTATACATGGGGTCATGGAACGGATGCACATGTGTACACCTCTCTTTGTCATTTTTCAGAAATCCTGAACACATAGATTTGTGATGCTAGTGTATAAGCAACGCATGTGAAGGCTCGGTAATGACTTTTGGACATCAACCACATTACTGGGTTTTTGCTCTTTTCATGTAAACCTTGGAGACACAAACATATAGACACACCCTTGTTTCCATAATCCATTTCCTTATTGCAGGGTCTTGTCGGCTCACCAACTTGTCATAAATGGTATTTATAAAAAAGTGTGGAAACGTTAAACTACAACCTACAACTCATAGGAAACAAGTTACATCACATTTCAAAATTGCTTCAGGTGTTCGTGGGTGAACACATCTAGATTCTTACATGATATACAAAACTGTAAAAAGCCTTACTTTTTTCATTGCATTGCCTTCTTAAAGTATGATAGGGAAGTTTATACTCCATGAGGTGACTTTGTGACAAAACAACTATTGGATTGGGAAAAAATGAAAATAAAAAATGCCCCTTCACAAACTTTAGATGATCCCTCCCACAATCAGCCGAAAAATAGTCAGAGTTTTTGTAAATACAGCTTGAAGGTTTTTTTTTTCAGGAAAGAGTTATTGATTGTCTGTGAGAATCTCCGGACACTGAGAGCCAGTTTACTCACTGTCTTTTTCATCATGGTTGGCCGTAGAGATCACCTAAGACCTTTCACTTCGACTGACATGTGTTGTTTCAGTACATCACGCTGCCGTTAACTGATGAAATCCACACCAAATACTTTCCTTTCATTGAACTAGCTAAGAAAGGTAACACTGAGTCTGTGGTTAAGATCATTGAGGTGTGGTCTGTGCGAAATGTATGAAAACATGGTGCACAGGCAAACATTGACAAAGAAAGCTTGGCTGGTCGACTGTAGCATTGTTTCCAAATGTTAAGTTGACCTAATGCAAGCATGATGTATGCGAAACAGACAAATACTAGATAGAATGCTTAGTCAGCTCTGGGATAACCTAAATAATTACTTGTGAAAGATAATGTTTTATGACTTACTGCTGTATCTAACCTTCCATACTCTAAATTATGATATTCAAACTAATGCTTACTAAGAAATGCTTCAGAAATTAAAATGAGAGCACAACATTCTGCTTTGAGTGAAGAAATGCAGTAGCTGAGTCCTCAATGAGTCAGATGATTTTATGCCATTAGTGGTAAGAAACACAGCATGCACAGTCGCCCGTGCAGAGTTGATAAATTAACGCTTTTAACGAGCCTAAAAGCAGTGGCTTAGTAAATTAAAACAGGAAGTAAAAGGGTGGTAAATTGGCCAGGACTACATTTAGGTAAATACAGTTTTGTTTTCATAAACACTTTTTGGCTCATCTAAAGAACATCTCCATATCCTGGCAGTTGGAGTATGAAAGCCCAGGGAGGCCATGTAGTTAAATGTAAAAAAAAAAGATGAAAAACATAAAAATGTCTTCATAGTGCTTGCGTGGTTCAATCAAACAGACTCAGTCAAGTTTGTCTTGAAACACCATCATTAACACCATTTTTAGCCAAAATACTCGTAACCTCTTTGTAATCATGAGGGCAGGAGGACAGCCATGCTTTCCCTGTCAAGTGGCCGTTAGTTAGTAAGCTTATTAGCATATTAACATAAGTGTCAAAGTGGTTGGTGGCATAACTGACCTTTATTCACTAAGTTAATTGAGGTCTTTAAAACACACTTAAGCTCACACAAGGTAAGTCTGCCTTTGAGTTCTTCTTCTCCGAAGGATAAATGAAGACTTCTTGAAGAAGACATGCTGCTGCCCCTGCCCTTTAGTAACTCAGTGTCATATAAGTTTATCAGACAGTAAATGGTAGAGTGGCACATGCATATGAATTTGGATTTCATTAGATCAGAATCTCCTGCCAAAGGACCTCCCCAGCAGTGATCACAGAACATCCCTCCACATTGTCTTGGCCAGTTAATGGGAATGAGATATTTGTGTGGCTGGACATGAAGCAGATTGTCAAGGGTTAAGATGTATGAGTAAAACCTCTGTGATAGGGGGAGAACTAAAAACTATGCAATCATTTTAGATCCTTTTTTTTTTCTTCCAATGAGTTTATCAGCTATGTGTGCACAGACACATTCATAGAAAATTAAGTAAAATCGTGAAAGTTATTCAGATTACTACTAGACTAGCCAACAACTTCTGTTAAATCCCCCTTTTAAAAACTGCTTATGATCATTTAGCCTCGACTACACATGAGCTCTTGGAGTTGTATTTTAATATGTGATACTTGGAATCTTAAGTAGAAGTTCTGGCTACTGGGCATTATATTTTTCCTGCACATCACACAAGATTATTTAATCAAAGTTCTGATGAAGCCCAAAATCAAAACCCTGAAGTCATTGCTGTGTTGCACAAAAGCAGGACTGAGCCATTTTTGCAGCAATGTGCCTGGGCATGTCGGTTTGCTTGAATGGGGCTACTGCCTTTTGGGAAAACTGTTTACACACTGTAACCTGCAAGAATTATCGGGCACAACAATGGCAGGACCCTCGATTCACAAATAGAACACGCTCCAAAGCCTCACACTGCCTTCCCCGACTTGCCTTCCCCCCATTGTGCAAGCGGACACCCTGTTCTTCTGCATCCTTGCTTGGTTATAGAGCAGTTGTTGTTGCTGTTGTTGTTGTTGTGTACAACGAACTATTCAAAGTTTGACAAGATCTGAAAAATGGGGGTACGCACCATTCACATCACTTGTCAGTGTTTTGCCCTTGAATGTTAAACAGCTCAAAACTCTTAATTCATTTCTATATGAGCGCAGTAGTGTTGTCATTTCTGCCAAGACTTTATACACACCTTCACAGACACACTTATTTTAAGACCATCCATTGTGATTCTCCCCTATATTCACTGTTGGGTTGATGAACATACTGATCAGACTCACAGGTGCCATCTGCTCGACGTGAGCTGTCTTTCTCTTGCCATAAGTGCAGAAGTAAGGAAAATGGGTATTACTGACACAGTACAGAAAAGTAATTTTTGTACATATGTATATATATATATATATAGTAAAGTATTTCCTATCAGAAATCGGCCAGAGGGGCTGACTACGGGTTAGTAAAAGGGACAAAAAGGCTTACGCCGGATTCACACCGGACGCGGAAGCGCCATAGCGATTTAAAAACACGTTATGGATTGCATGTAACTAATCGCGATTAACGCTATTAACGCTGACAGCCCTATATTTATACCCCCTTTTCTTGCCTACGTGTATGTTCTAAGGCCCCATCCCCTTCCTCAATTTAACTACTAACCCTTGGCCCCAAAAACTGAGTCACAATGGCTAGTGATTGAAATCACCCCCCCAAGAAATGGGTTGCCCCTTGTTGAACATGATACGTCGTCAGTGGTCTGCCATGCTTTTATATAAACAGATGAAATGTTTTTCCCTTGTTGCCACCATGCCAACTGCAGCAATTTTCAAAACCCCAACTGCTAAAAATGAGACTTGCATGGAATCACTGTATCAGGATTGTATTTAGATTTCTATGATTTATGATTACAGTAGAGGGACTCATGAAGGTCATTGAAGTCAGCAACAAAGACAATGTTGCTGTACAAACAATGGCTGTTTTTAAACAAAATAAGGTACACAAATTGGTATTTTTCATCCTTAAACAATTTTGTAATCCACACAAAGAAGAAAATTTTTACTTCTAATTCACGATCTATCTAGCTATCTAGCTATCTTTATTCTTCTGAAACATTGAACCATTTTTATCGATAAGTTTTAAAAAAATAATATAATGTGCAATGACAGTAATCTGCAGTTAACTGAACAAAAGCTTTTAGTATAAACTGTTGATTAAAATCATTGGCCTTTTGTTAGACCGCAGCAAATACCGTCAGTGTTCATACATGCTATCCATAATTTTATACAGTTTTCTTTTATGGCCGCTGCATGCCCAACCATTAATGCTTTCCACACTGACATGCTCTTGTAAATTCCAACATGGGAGGAATATCCAATCTTTTTAAGTTACCACGGTCCCTTTCTTTATTGCCACCGCATTGCGAATGTGTGCGTGCCAGCAATTCCTGCACATCTAAAGGACGTTACGCTCCATCACTATTTTAATGTCACGGCAAGGTTTTCCTCTGACCTTGACTTCATCTTTGAGCCTCCTTCATCTCGACAGCGTGACTGCTGTGAATGACGGTTTAGAAACTGTTTTAGCGCTATGAAGACCCATAGTCCCATATCTTTTATAATCAAAAATCTGTTTTTAATCTGATTTGAGTCCTAGACATCTGCTCCTGTAATTGCCATGTCAGTGCCTTTTTGTTTGCTTTCTTTGCATTTTCTCATTGTAAGCAACCTCGGAGTAGTTTTTAACTTGTATTTCTTTAAGTGTCCTCTATTTTGTATGGTTGCTTGCCCTACAAGCCTTATATTCAGATCCCTTATCCTAGGCTCTAGAACATCTAAAACAGCTGACACCTCACTTATATCAGGCGTGGCTCTTTGTGTATGTGGTCATAAGGCCTTGTCCAAGTAGCTATAACCTCAAAGATATACCAGTCACTTCATCTTTACCAGTTCATTAGCTTTTCCTACTTTGGATTTACAGCAATGACCTTCTTTAGGCATGAGCAGAGTCAAGGGGAAAGGCGTACATCTAGCAATTATGCATAATCAATACAAAGTTGAATGTAACAAACACTGAGATGGCCTTCGGCGCTCAGCGACATGAGACATACTGCGGCAGTAAATATTATTCTGGGGGCCACAGCATTAAACACTTTACTGGACAGTTAAGCAGAAAGCGGATGGAACACTGTTGGAACAGGTTTATTTTTGCTGACCCGTACCTCCAAGTCAGCATTAATCTTCTTCTTTCATTTAAAGTCCCTTGTGTGAGCGGACTCTGTGGCTAGAAGATGTTTCACACATCGCCGACCCAATCTACTCTCAGCTTGAAGATCTATTTTGTCAGATGAGGTATGCAAGGCCACAGGTGAACCACATCCAGTGTTCAAAGCTACTCCCGGCCCATTCTTCCTTAACAAAGCCTGCTTTTGCAAGACACTTTTGCTGTAAGACGTGACGTTCTGTTGAATTTTATTCATCCAAAGCCATTTAAAATGAAACTATATCACTTTTGTCTTTTGTTTGTTTGTTTTGTTCTGGTACTAGAGGGTGACTCTGGATTTAGGGTTACATTTAGCATCACCAAACTGCTGACATTAGGACATGGTTTGATGGTACTCGCACATATTTTCTGAAGTTATGGTGCGTTGCTTCTAGCTATAATGGTGGCAGGGCAACTGTTCTGATGGACGGGAGGAGGCAGAAGTTCACGTCGAGCAACATGCACGCATGGCCAGCTTAGTAAACAAAAGGATAGAAAGGGTTGGATATCAACAGACAGGGTTTGTGAAGTGGTGCTTTATTTACTACTGAAGAAATCGCACCTCGAGAGCTTCAAATATAAATATAGCTTTTTTTATTCCTGTATATCTGACAGCTATGGCAATCACATATTGCCTGTTTACGTTGACTTAACTTTAATGGACTCAACTTTTGGCCACCGACGACACACGTGTGACTCCCACTGCCTCACACCCTTGCAGTCGTTTGTGGCTCCACTGGATTTTATCTAGTTACAGCCTCCAAACATTGCAATAATCCAGATTTTCAAAAAAAACAAAATTACCGTTTCATGAACCTCCAACTACCTTTTATGCAAGTATCTGAGTCGGCGAAAGTGTATGCTGAATCGTTAAAGGCACCTGTTGGTTTATGAGTGTTTTTGTGAGTGTAGTAGAGAGTGTAAAGTGGGGAGACTGCTCATTTTGAGTTGGGTTTAGATTCACTCTTTGTGAAAGAAAGACCCCACTCATCAATGTTTTCATGTTGGGAAGGGTCACACTCAAAGAGATGCGAGACAGTGCCATTCTTTGCCGAGCAAAGGAAAGAAAGAAAGGAGGAAAACACAAAGAGAAGAACAACAAATTACCACACCAAAGGGAAAAAGTCTGTTTGATGTTTGACTGGACTCTGAATCTGTCTCGTATTTGAGGACCTTTTCTGCGGGCAACATTTTGTACACTTTCACTGTTGCTGTTATGTTGCATACGTGAGTCAGACATCTCTCGGCACACAAGACTGCTGCTCATGTCATCATTCCAGGCTATTTAGAGATGTAATTTTGTGAATTTCTTGTCTTTCTGAAAAAAGATTACAGTGTTGGAAGGGGAAAAAATGGCACGGTAGACGCTGCCGTCATAGAGAGAGGGGCGAGAGAGTGAGAGAAAGAGAGAGAGCAATTGTGATGCGCAGCTCCACAGATGGTTCTTGGCCAAAAGTTCAGAAAAGTAACATTTTCAATTCCACAAAAATTGCTCAATTTTCTAATTTTCCTCAAATTTGAAAGCTGTAAAGCCTCTTTTGTTGTTTCCTGTTTTGCTTCCTCTTCTCCGAGAGGGGGTTGTAGCCGATTCAGTTGTCTGGCACGGACCAGTGGTCTCTACCACTAGGGGTGCTAAAGATACTGGTCGCGACCAGCTCTACAGTGGTCTGTGCTGTGCTCCTTGTGGTCTGTCTGTTGTCTGGATCAGTTAATAAGTGGTCTGTGAAGTGGTTTTTGATTTTTAATGCACCTTCTCCGTTCACTGCATATGTTGCCAGCACTGTTAATTGAATACATATCAAAGATCATAAACTTTTATCTATCAAATCCACATACTGGTGTCACGGATGACAGTTTTCAGACTTTGGTTGTTGCTGTCTGACTGTGAATTATGTGTCGGCAGTCCCCCCCCCCCACGGGGAACAAGCGCCTCGCTCGACGGGTACACGCACGCTATATATCCCGTACAAAGGGACGGTCTACCATAGTGAGACCGGTGGACGCGATGTCTTTTCTCGTTGGTCGCCGGCTGAGGTGGCCACACCTTCAGCGTGGGACGGTTCTCGGTTAATGGTTGGGAACGTTACGGTTATCACTTGAATTGTGTTTTATTTGTTATTATTCCAATCATTTAAACTGCGTGGCTATTTTAGGAAACTTTTTACTGTCGTTTTAATCTCTTATGCTAAAAGAAAATAAAGAAACAGGGGTTTTTAACAGTGCCATAGATTATGTAGACTCATTATGCATGCGACTGCAGTGTTCTTCATTATTATTATTATTATTATTATTATTATTATTATTATTATTATTATTATTATTGTGTGAGGTGTGTTTTTATTGTTTTCTGTGTGAAGTGATTTCTAATTATTTATTGACAATGCAGTTATTTTCTTTTCTCATGGGTTTATATTATTGTCTATACAGGCAGTATAGACAATAATATAGTCTATACAGTCAATAATATAGTCTATACAGACTGTTTATTGCCCCCCACCCTCCATGACATTGCTCTGGAGATCTTAAATCTCTCTAACTCACTCTTTAATTCCATTGTCGTTGTAAATAAAGCATAAAGAACCAATTCTATCTTGTGGTCTATTGAGGATTAAAAGCAACTTGTGTGTCACAACACTGACACGGACTGACTGCTGCCTGGCACTGACCAGTGAGTCACCGGTCGTGATCAGTCGCTGCCAAGCACTGACCAGTGACTCACCGCTTGCGACCAGCTCTACAGTGGTATGTCCTGCGCTCCTTGTGGTCTGTCTGTTGTCTGGATCAGTTAATCCACTTGCTGCTCTGACACAGACCAATGGTCACGACCACTAGAGGCGCTGAAGATACTGGCCACGACCAGTTGCTGCGTGCGTGTTCCCGTCGAGCAAGGAACTCGTTCCCCGTGGGTGGAGGCGACACATAATTCACAGTCAGACAGCAACAACCAAAGTCTGAAAACTGTCATCCGCGACACCAGTATGCAGATTTCATAGATAAAAGTTTATGATCTTTGATATGTATTCAACTAACTAACTAGTGCTGGCAACATATGCAGTGAATGGAAAAGGTGCATTAAAAATCAAAAACCACTTCACGGACCACTTATTAACTGATAAAGACAACAGACAGACCACTGTAGAGCTGGTTGCGACCAGTATCTTTAGCGCCCCTAGTGGTAGAGACCACTGGTCCGTGCCAGACAGCACCTGGTCGCGACCAGTATCTTTAGCACCCCTAGTGGTAGAGACCACTGGTCCGTGCCAGACCAACTGGTCACGACCAGTATCCTTAGCGCCCCTAGTGGTCGAGACCACTGGTCCGTGCCAGACAGCAACTGGTCGCGACCAGTATCCTTAGCACCCCTAGTGGTAGAGACCACTGGTCCGTGCCAGACCAACTGGTCGCGACCGGTATCCTTAGCGTCCCTAGTGGTAGAGACCACTGGTCCGTGCCAGACAGCAACTGGTCGCGACCAGTATCCTTAGCACCCCTAGTGGTAGAGACCACTGGTCCGTGCCAGACCAACTGGTCGCGACCGGTATCCTTAGCACCCCTAGTGGTAGAGACCACTGGTCCGTGCCAGACAGCAACTGGTCGCGACCAGTATCCTTAGCGCCCCTAGTGGTAGAGACCACTGGTCCGTGCCAGACAGCAACTGGTCGCGACCAGTATCCTTAGCGCCCCTAGTGGTAGAGACCACTGGTCCGTGCCAGACAGCAACTGGTCGCGACCAGTATCCTTAGCACCCCTAGTGGTAGAGACCACTGGTCCGTGCCAGACCAACTGGTCGCGACCGGTATCCTTAGCGTCCCTAGTGGTAGAGACCACTGGTCTGTGCCAGACCAACTGGTCGCGACCAGTAACTTTAGCGCCCCTAGTGGTAGAGACCACTGGTCCATGCCAGACAGCAACTGGTCGCGACCAGTATCCTTAGCACCCCTAGTGGTAGAGACCACTGGTCCGTGCCAGACCAACTGGTCGCGACCGGTATCCTTAGCGTCCCTAGTGGTAGAGACCACTGGTCCGTGCCAGACAGCAACTGGTCGCGACCAGTATCCTTAGCACCCCTAGTGGTAGAGACCACTGGTCCGTGCCAGACCAACTGGTCGCGACCGGTATCCTTAGCGCCCCTAGTGGTAGAGACCACTGGTCCGTGCCAGACAGCAACTGGTCGCGACCAGTATCCTTAGCGCCCCTAGTGGTAGAGACCACTGGTCCGTGCCAGACAGCAACTGGTCGCGACCAGTATCCTTAGCACCCCTAGTGGTACAGACCACTGGTCCGTGCCAGACCAACTGGTCGCGACCGGTATCCTTAGTGTCCCTAGTGGTAGAGACCACTGGTCTGTGCCAGACCAACTGGTCGCGACCAGTATCCTTAGCACCCCTAGTGGTAGAGACCACTGGTCCGTGCCAGACAGCAACTGGTCGCGACCAGTATCCTTAGCACCCCTAGTGGTAGAGACCACTGGTCCGTGCCAGACCAACTGGTCGCGACCGGTATCCTTAGCGTCCCTAGTGGTAGAGACCACTGGTCTGTGCCAGACCAACTGGTCGCGACCGGTAACTTTAGCGCCCCTAGTGGTAGAGACCACTGGTCCGTGCCAGACAGCAACTGGTCGCGACCAGTATCCTTAGCACCCCTAGTGGTAGAGACCACTGGTCCGTGCCAGACAGCAACTGGTCGCGACCAGTATCCTTAGCGCCCCTAGTGGTAGAGACCACTGGTCCGTGCCAGACAGCAACTGGTCGCGACCAGTATCCTTAGCGCCCCTAGTGGTAGAGACCACTGGTCTGTGCCAGACCACTGAATTGGCTACAACTGCTGCTGCCATCTCCTCTATACTGTGGATTGTTGGACCAACAACTAATCCTGTAGATTTTATCTTGAATTTACCCCTCGTCTTAAGTTTTATCAGAGGAATCCTCATTAGGAAGTTATTTTGTGTGTGCATGCATGAGTAGTATGTGTCAGATCATGTTATTTTTTAATAACATTTTTTGGTCGGGAGTTGTGCCGTTATGTTTTCCTCCAGATAAAAGATAAATAAAGTAGACGTTTTAATCTCCTGTAGCAATAAATTAAAGACATTTATAAAGAGAGTTTTCCTCTTTCCCTCGTTGTTTAATTTGTGATTGCCTTGTGATTTAGTGGTTGCTTGTCCTCAGCCCTGTTTCCTGCACTTTACTGCTGAAATCAAACCACAACCTGGTATTAAAATCATTTCTGGTGTCACCACTGGACCCACTAAGAAGACTGAAGGTGTTTGAATAGAAATGTCAACACCATTAAGTCTGTATTTAAGAAAGAATTGCCCTAAACCCTGAGTTGCTTGTGTAAGGGCATCAATTCATGGCTCTTTTATAACTCCTATCGTTGTTGGGTTTTTTTGTGCCACACACTGCCAGACTTTGCAAAACCAGCTGGTATGAAGCTTAGCCAGACTTTTGAGTAAAAGACAATGTCAACATCCCCTCTGAGCAGTAGGAGCAGCTTCTGTGAAGGTACAACATTAAAAGGAGCGGTGGAATTCCTGTCATGCTATTCAGATATGACACTAAGTGGATTACACGAGATTAAGTCTGTCAAAATGGGAATCGAAACAGGAATAAAACTTGACATAGTACCATGTTTCTGTGCTCTGAACAAGCCAACGTATGCTAATGTGATATACAGCTCAGTATAAATCCTCAATTATGTCATTTGCCCACCAGGACTGAGTCACGTCTTAGGATGTAGCATAATGGCATCTCTGCTTTTGATTTATGCATCATCTTCATTTTCCGGGGTGGCTAACAATGAGGTTTGCTTCAATGTATGCCATCCAGACGCGTTCCCTGTTGTCTTTAATGTCGATGATTTACTTAAATGGGTTTATGTCATTAATGATGAGATAATAAAATCCAATAAGTACCCCAGGAATAAATATTGTCACAAAATGCAGTCAAGAAAAAATTGTTAACAAAAGCATTGAACAAAATTAGGTTTTGGGTAAACAAAAAATATGTTTGATTTAATCCGTACAATTCTATTACACCAGCATAAACCTCTGCAGGCCTACAATTCTATTATTCCAACATAAACCAGGTTTGGCTGATTTGATAATCAGCCCCTTGATAACTGTAGTTAAGATTCAAATATATGCATGTTTTTTTCCCATTCATAAACAAGGTCTCATCTTCATACACAGTGTCATACATCCTAATAAAGAGTTATTACAATTCTAGAATTAAATAAATAACGTGAAGACATCAGAGTATATGGCATTAGATTTGAATGTTGTCGACCTTAAGAGATTGAAGTTTATTACAATATTATTTTGTTTGATTATTAATACAGTATTATTATTACAATAGATTGTTTTTTACTCTTTTTTTCTTCTCACATTTTTCCGCAATGTACTAGTATTGCTTATTACTTACATATAATAGCAAGTTTAAGAGGCTAGTGTGGTAGTCCATAGAGAAAACACTGTGGTGGAGTATTTTTTAGCAGGGAGCACCATGTGGAAGCTGTGGAGAAAGAACAAGAGCATTATTCATATGAAATGTATCAGCAAAAGGCAGACTGTGGCATGAACGCACAGAATAAGCAGTAATTTT
The DNA here is from genome assembly GCA_009823395.1 of Thamnaconus septentrionalis. Classification (NCBI taxonomy): domain Eukaryota; kingdom Metazoa; phylum Chordata; class Actinopteri; order Tetraodontiformes; family Monacanthidae; genus Thamnaconus; species Thamnaconus septentrionalis. The sequence continues at coordinate 5,830,293 of CM020501.1, read as the reverse complement.
CACTTCTTTTTTTTTCCTCTCCCTTTTGTTGATGAAAAGACCTTGGCTCGCAATCTTTTGTCTATTAAAATTTATCATCCATTGAGCTGCCATAATGGATGGTGAGGAGAGCACATGGAGCTCTCTGGCACCTTATTAGAAAGGGAAAATTGACTCTTTGTACCTGCGGATGGATATTTTAAAAGGAGAAATCTCAAACCCAGGGCTAAGAAGGAGCAGTCCGAAGATGAATAAATGAGGCCTGAGAAAAGTATTTTTGCAAAGCTGGGACTCAATAATCTCTGGGTATTTTTATTATTATTATTATTATTATTATTATTATTATTATTATTATTATTATTATTATTATTATTATTCTTATTCTTATTATTATTATTATTATTATTATTATTATTATTATTATTATTATTACTTAGTATTAATAAGGACCATATAACTACGGGACTGCTTGAATTCATGTAATTATTTTTCATAGATTTGAGCACGAGTGTGAAAGTAAGCGTGTGCCATCTCGGATTGATTTATATCATTGATCAGTTGCCATCAGCACTGCTAATCCAGCAAGACCTTCCTGTGGCTCATCAGCTCAACTACCTCTTTATTAAAGGGTAAATTAAACCCTGACTCACCGACAGCAGGTTAATGTCTCATCAAGAGCCTGCTCTCCGTCCTGAAAACGATCTCCTCGCTCCTTAGCGCGCTCGTTTTTTACGTAACACCGCCGATGGTTTGTGTCTCCAAGGACACGCTCACCACCCACCCTGGGTGGCGCCTTGCTTTTTTTTCTCTCTTTTTGTCAGAATTATGTTTCTTAGTTGGGAGAAAAATAATTCACTGTCATCTCTCTCGCACATCGGCTAGCATGGGTTTGGTATATTGATGAACTCTCAGAGAAACACAAGGCAGTGTTATTGGGCTCATCGCAGAATCGCCTGGGGGTGAATGTAAGATCATGTGAGGCTGTCACCACAGATGTTTTTTATTTATTTTTTTTTTTTTCTCATTTCTTCTAAGGACGTAGCATAGCCTTGACGGACCAAAGGAAACAATTTTTAAACTTTGCTGAGAAAAGTTTGAAATTCTGAGTTGAATTTCCCGTGGGCGCATCTGCTGCTGCTGCTGCTGCTGCTGCTGCTGCTGCTCTTAATTATGCCAGAGAATGCGACCAAATATAGAAATGGCCAACAGCAGTTAAACAGCCCCTCTGCTCTTACCCCGATGCGTTTAATCGGCACCTATTGCCGTAATCCCGAGATAAAGCCTTGAACAGTGATGCAACGGCATGTGGTGGGGTTTGGGGGGGGAGAAGAAGCTCATCTCCCACCAAGCCAGATCGCGGAAGTGAATCAAATCTCCAAGGAGCTGCTCCACAGCCCCTTCTCCCCTTCCCCGAGGTGGAAAGCCCTACTTTGAGCGTTCCCTTGCATCATCAAAGGGGGCCCTCTGTCTCATGTAATATTAACATGTGCTAAATTAGTGGCAAACAGCAGCAGCAATGTTTACACAGCATTAGCACAGACTTGCAAAGGCACACAGAGAGCGGCCGCCTTTGTATTTGAATGTTAGGGAGCTGTGACACCAAAGGGAGGTGATGAGGAGCGGCAAGTTGTTTCAGAAAAAAATTCAAATTTAGCTCCTCTTTATCATATTCGGTTGTCTGAGCGAGTTGGTGATTTTTTTTTTTTTTTTTCTTGCAAGAGGACAGGGGGCAGGTAGGGCCGCTCATCCGCAAAGGCCGGACGACTTTTTGAAACTGTCTGCAATCTAATAATCAGAAAGATTTAAAGCTGGAGTGGGTTGTCACAGTCCAGTCAAATCTGCAAGAAAATTAAGTCCATTAATCACCTGGTGCTCCATTTAGTCTTTTTTTCCCCTCCCCTACATATAGCTCTGAAGTGTGTCTGTGTGGGTGGGTAGGAGATAATGGGTGGCTTCAGCTGGAAAGGGTTGTGGGTGGGGGTGGGGGGTGTTTGGTGGTGCAGAAGAAAAGCCATCACTCCTCATTATAGAAAATAGATCATCTCTCCTAATTAGAGCCGCAGCTTTTCCCCCCTTTATTAAAGCAAAGTTCAAATGCAGAAAAATGCAAGTTAGCGATCCACCGCCGCCATCCGACGCTGATTAATTGGGTGAGCGAATGGAAACCTCGCAGAGATGACTCCAGTGACTTTTTGCTCCATATTGCTTATTGAGGTAAAGTGTGATATAGTGCAGATACCAGCCCCTCTGGGAGGAACGCATCCAGAAAATATGCATTGCCGCGGCCTGCGCGGCCCACTTCAAATGAAACATGACCTCCCCGCTGCTGGCTAAATGTGTCTCACTGTGTTCGTCTTAACAGAGAGCCGGAATAACGCACCTCTCTGTTGCCTTGTGAGAACGGTTAAGGGGGAAACAGAAGAGAGAAATTGAAGGAAACGCATAAACTATTCAAGCGCCGTTAACAGCTTTGAATATGCAAATGCGCCACATGCTGTTTCCACTATATCTAAGCTGAAGGCCTGAGCAGCGGCTCCTGTTACCGCTGTGGCAATTTAAAGACATCAAGTCACAAACACGAGCTATTAATCAATAATAACGAGACAATAAGGGAGATGGGCGGGCGAGGGATTTGTTTCCTGTCAAATATGGAGTGACAGCTTTGGAAGGGATGGGGACACTGGCACCGGCGGAGAGGAACAGTCTGACTGAGGAGCACTATAGATAATTGGGAGGCTCCTTTTGAGATGATTACAAAGAGCGGCGTAACAGTTTGGAGAGAAGTAGCGGCGTCGGGGGGGACAAAAGAAAAACACAAAAGAAAAGAACCACACCCTCAAGATGAGATATTGAAAGTCTGGTAAATAAAGTCTGTGCACTTATCACAATTTCACTGTTTTTTCTTTTTAACTTAAATTAAGATTGTTGTATTAGTATCGTATTAAGGACAGTACGAACAATGCAATATTTACAGAAATAATCAATCAGCAAGGTGCAGTCTGTACACTAGGATGAATCAGGGCATTTACTGGGGACCAAATGGCAGATGTACCTACTAAAGTGGCCGAAGAGCGTCGTTCTGTCCATGTTAGGCACAGACAGCGAGACTGCGGAGGCACGAGAGCCGCGCTGAGAGACGCGGCAGGTGGAGTGAAGGCAAACGGCCGCCGCCTCCAGTGCGTCTCCTGTTTGCAGCAGCAGCAGCAGCAGCAGCACGTCCGCCTCCTCGTTCTGCCGGAGTCCTGCCCCATTGTTGGCACGGCGTCGAGGCTCACACTCGACAAGTGCGCCTCTGTTGTCGTGGAGACAGGTCTGTGTAAAAATGCAGATGCAACAGTCTGGAATTTTCCATCTCCACCCGAGTCCCGTTCTGTCCATTCAGCTCTCGCCGACACTCCTCCCACAGTTCACCCGCAGACGGCCGGACCGTCCTGGTATAATCGCCTGTGCTGGAGCGCCGACGTTTCAGACCGCAGCCATCAACACGTCCTCTGCCTCTGCCCCCCCTCCTCGCCCGTAAATGACATAAATAAAGCAGCAACATGAATGCAGCCAAGCACAAAAAGAACTTAAATCTAATTTCATAGCCTTCCTTCCTAATCTTATCTTTCCTCCTCAGCAAGTTTGCGTTTCTCCTCCCCCATTCGCAGCTGCTGTTGAAAGTTTATCGCAGATAAGTTGCGGTTTGTTTTTCGGCAGAGGGGTCACAGGTGAGATAAATGTCCCCGCTAAACCAGAAGTGAGAGCAGGCAGGAACGTACTTCCTCTTTGGGGATGGGGGAGGGACGGATGGACCCCGGAATGCAAGTGGGACGTCGCCTCGTGCATATTCATGAGCAGCTCTTATGGTCTTTGATCCGATTCATTGAGTATGCAAATGATGTGAACGCACGGGAGGGCACACGCGCACGCACGCGGGCATCTCTTGCCCTCCTGCTAGCCGCTCACATTCATCCGACCACCAACACGTGTCGCTTCACACTGTAAACACAGCTTACTGGGCTAGCCAGCGCCGCTAGCTCGGCACAGACTGTTCTTCTTTCCACACGGCATCCATGAGGGCATGTGATGCGATGTAGCTGTGTGCCGCGTCTGTAATGTGTATTAGTTTAGGTCCATTGGAACCATATGCAATCATTGGTCTGATCTTATCGCATTACGGGGCTGCAGCCGCAGAGGTGGCGGTTTCAGATGTTGGTGAGCTAAAAACGCCGTCAGAGTGCGAGAGAAAACTTGCGTCGGGCGAAATGTGGGAGCGCGCACCTGGCTTTCACAGAGCTGTGACACACATACGGGGAGTCTGTAGACAGTCCAGACTTTGGGAAAAAATGTAGCATGACCAACATGAACAGTTGGCTGAGGAACTCTTATAAACACACTAAAGTCCCGTTCCCACTGGCCAGAAAATCCGACTAAACCCACTAACAATCAGCATTTGGTGGCAGTGGGAAAGGCTCACCGACCCGCGTTGACCCGCGTCAAGCGACACGGGTTAAAAATCGTCTTTAATCAGCTTGGCTCCGATTGGCTTGCAGTGGGAAAGCCAGACCCACGTCAACACGCTAATTTACGTGATGATGTTAAGTATTGTGTGCGCTCCGTCATAATATCGCGCCAGTCGTGGCGTTTATCACGTTCCGAAACAAAGCTCTGTTTGCATTCGAGACTGGATTCATTCAGCGTGTTGCAACACTGGCAAGACAGTGAAATTTGCGAGCTTCTCAAGCCCAACAAGAAAGTACACTGACCACCTCCGGACTCGCTTCCGTGTTGCTTGTCACAACCCAATGTGAGTATTGCTTTCCATTGTTCACTTCCCTGAATTCTGTCGTACTTCACCAATGCAATCTCAGCGTGATGACGTCAGCAGACACGCAGCGGTGAAAGTGGAGGCTGCGAACCTTGCCAGCAGGGGGTGAGTCCCAGCTGGTTTTGGTCAGTGGGAAAGGGGCCAAATGCTGATTGTTAGCCGGTCGACCAATGTTAAAAAAAAAAAAGCTGCGTCGACCCGCTAGGGGGGGAAGGCAGTATGACACAACTGCTTCCCGAGGTAACGAAATCGCATTCCGACCGTCACACTTTTGCACAGGAAAGCAAACTGTCGTCACCATTTTAATACATTTCAAACCATCAGTCACACTGTCAATGGGATTCTTACAGCAGTGCTGATGTCATAGCCATGGTATTCAAGCAGGCTCAAGGTTGTTTCCCATTCACTGTGGAGGCGATGCCGTAGATAAAGAGGGAAGGGAACAAAAAATAAATAAATAAGCAAAACCTTTCTTCTATATTAGGATTGCAGCCTTCAATTATTGTGTATCTGCAGCTGAGATATTTTTGTAGACTGAAAGTATAGGACGTTTTCATGTTATTAGTTCTGGTTTTCTCTATTTTTTTGCCATTTTTTTCACATTGAGCCAAAGGCAAAGTCTTAACCTTGGAAGACGTAAAAAAAAAATTAAAGTGTGCTTAAGGGGGTTTATTGTCTACCAGGGAAATGAAGGTGGCCGTGTAAGATGCACACACTCAACGTCACAATGCCGAGCCTACCTGTGAACTTAAAGTTGTTATTTTTTTTAAAGGTGCTTTCGGAGGCAACAAATGAAATGAAAGAAAAGCAGCCTTTCCAGCTTTGCCAGTCTACCTTTTAGAATAGTCCGAATTGTGCTCCAGTTTGCACTTTGCTGGATTATAATTAGATCTGCGTCATTTTCTTCTTTCACCATGGCAACCAGCACCAAACACATATTTAAAATAGAATAATAAAAAAGAAAAACATTTTGAGGACACAAGAAACAAAGGGATAAGTCTAAAAATTTAATCTAGACTGGTAGTCAGGATGAAGAAGCATTTTTTTTTTTTGACAAAAGCATAAAACAAGTTACTTAATTTCCACAAGTGAAGGTTTAATTCACAATCGAAGGCAACTTACGTTGATGAAACAATACTTCATCAACGACCCAATGGAGGTTGTAGGATTGGACTGGAAAGGGAGCAGAAAAAACAAACAAACAAAAAAGGTGCCCTTGTATGGCCACTTCCAGATTTAATAAATGAATGTGGTGGTCGGCTTCCACCAATAAACAAGTTTTATTTGGTAAAAAAAATTCCTAGTTTGAGGTGCACAGGCCTTACAAATCAAGTGTTCCTCTCACTCAGCCTGAAGAGGCTGCTTTGGCTCTCACTGCCCCTCCCCTACCTGCTCCATCCCTGGAACAGCTCACCCCTCCCAGCTACTATGTGGTGTTTCCATGTTCACTCGCATGCATTAGCAGGTCATTTCCTCACTTCAGCGCAAGCTTGTGTTGTGTCGTCAAACTACCTTTCTGCTCTCAGTGTTTTATCTTTCTGATAGATTAGTTAAAGCGGCAGCGTATATGTGGCGCGGCGAACACGCCTGCTTCCCTCCACTTGTGCGAACCAGTGAGCAGTCAGAGTGCAGTGGTATGTGTTGGAGTTGTGGGTGTTGTGCTGTAATTGCTTATTGTGACTTTCCAGTACGGTGATTGCACAAACCTCAAATCATTGCTTGTGCGCCGTTCCTGTGTTTTAGTCTGTTTCTTTCCTAGTGTTTTAGGGATAATGTGTGTGTGTGTAGATGTGCGCAAATCTTCAACAACGCTGACCATAAACATTCATTTGCAGTGTTTCACTTGCCTTAAAATGCCTGATCACTAAAAGTCTGTATTTTCTACCCATCAATTAGTTTGTTTACTTTTAAAGCCTTTTTAAAAAGTAAATCTGATCTGTAAATTGATTTTCTCACCCATGATTCTGAAGGGCTATTAATAGTATAATAGATACACATATTTAGCATTCAAACAGCACTTCTTTTGTACAGCAGTATTTGAATACAAACATTACAGCAACTGATATAATTAAATTAATAAGATTGTTATTTTATTGAGTACGTAATGGTGCCTAACAACCTGTAGATGCATTTTACACGCCATAGTCTGCGCTGTGTAAATGCAAAAACCTTTCATTCATGAAGCTTATAAAAAAGTAGTGCCAAGCTGAACAGTGAAGCAGAACTTTTTTTGTTTTTTTTTGTGCATCCCACAGCCAGCCCTGCATCTCATTGCTTTCTTTCAGGTTCCAAGGTGTCATTTCCATTAGATGTCACACAGAATCATCCGAATTCACCTTTTTTTTTTTACGGTAAAAAGTAACATAAATAAAGTTCAATTGCTCTGACTTGACTGGATGGAGAAAGGAAAAAAAAAAAACAAATAAAAAACAACAAAGATTTCTCATCTCAGCTCTTAATACGGGCGAGAATATGTGGCACGGAACTTGATTCTGTTTCGCACATCCGGTTCGGATCCCGTTATGTGGCGAGCCTATTCTTCCCGCAATGACCCCATGCTTTTCTGGGCCGGCGCTTCCGCTCTTTGACAGCCGACTTCTGGACGCTATTTCCCCGGAGGTTGCGCCGAGGCAGACACCTCTCATGTGAGGCGCTAGCCTCACACACAAAGAGCCGGGTGCTCCTGTGGATCTCAGCAAGAAAACACAAGAATCCACAGAGCCGTGTCATTCCCAAAGGTGTCAGATTGAATTCTCTTTCCCCACTCCACAGGACTGGGCTTAATACCCCTCTCGGCCAGAGCTTGGGATGACCCATTGGACTGTGGACTGTGTCAAACCTTCTTAAAGGTCCAGTGTGTAATATTTGGCCTGATTTACAATTTTTTCTATCGGTAAAAGCTTAATACACCGCCTATAATTAAATTTATAAAAGCGTATACGCCCAGTACAATAAAAGTTATTCGGTTTTCCGACCCATAGAACATTTTTTATTCATATATCAGAATATACAATATCAAGGCTCTTGCTCCCAGTTAGCTGCCATCTTGTACTGCCACATTTCTAAAGAAGCCTGGTGTGGACAATCCAACCTGCCTGACAGTGCATTTAATAATTAGGGTGAATAATTGCGTCCTCAAATCAACCAACAAAGAAGGTGGACGAGGTATCCAGGTTTGGGTGTGCAGCTCACCGTAGTTCAGTGGCAAGCTTGGGAGGGGGAGGGAGAGAGGTTGAGTGAAAGAGCACTGTAATTGAAATGTAACCACTTGATGTCGCTGTTTCTTCACAAAATCTCCAAATGTTCCACACTTAAGCTTTAAACCACTTTTCACGTGCACTCAACCCTAAATTTCAGAGTCAAGTCCTTCTCAAAAGTCAAGCTCTATGCAGATATTCATGCATCGTCACTGGTCCACTTGATACATACGTTACCTACCGCACTCTGCCGTTGACCGTGAATGTCTGACTTGGCTCAGCTAAACTGAAATAAAAGGCTTTTAAGTCCAAGTCAGGCACGATTGGCTCTGTAGGCGGTCACGCTGGGGCTGGTTGCTGTTCTTACTAATAATGAGTAATCTGACATCTTACTAGTGCTTCTGAAGTAATTCAGTTAACCTTTTTAATGGATAATCATTTATCCCTGCACCTCTCAGCCAAAACAGAAGAAAATCTGCAAATATCTGCCATCTGTTAAAATAAAAATAGTATTGTCAGAAGGGATTACTGAGGGGTTTTTGACTAATGGTGTCACTGCAACGCAACGTTGAATTCACAACACAAATCACGTGACGTCACACGTCTTGAGATGGAGGGCAGGAAGTGAAAAGTAGGTTATTGCAGAGGCTCTGTCCTATAGAAAATTGCAGATGTTTTGCGTAGTTTACACAGTTGCTCCAAACTCCATTTCTCCTTCACCTTCGTGCGTGATCATAACCATGTGAAATCCTATTACTTTGAAAAGAACACTTACTGACCACCGCTTCCATTTACTGTAAGTCTGGAAATGGAACCTCTGCAGAAGCTTTCCGTGTTGTGATGCATTCTGTAATAATGATTTGCTTCATAGTTAGTACAAACAACAGCAAAGGGAGGTTCTGCTGTCAAATTATTTTAACTGTAAAAAAGAAAATGCAAACATGACTGCAAAATACGATTGCATGTGTCGTGATTTGAACCATGTTTAATCACAATACAGGTTTTTTTTAGGCTTCAGGATTTATGTAGGTTAAGAAAAGTGCAGGAATAAAACAGCCAAAAACGAGTTCCATCATCATTTTTCTATCCATTTTTCAAATCATTTTGTTAATCTAGGTGATTTGACAGTTTTTTGGGTTTTTATTTGTTTTGCTTTTTTCTAAATGCTAGTCATCTTGTCAGCGCGCACATGTGACACCCTCCGCTAGCCATGGGCACTGGTGCAGTGTAAGCTGCCGTTGTTTGTAGCATCTCAGTCTTTATTTTCTGTCCTCCCTCCTCCTCTTTCCTCTCTCCTCTCTGTCTTTGCCCCTGTTGCATTCATGCATAGATGGCACGCTAAGTGAAAGAGGAGCCAATGAGGATGAGCAATGCCTTGCTAAGCTGGTTTTAGTCACGGGGCATTGTCATTAGATTAATGGAGCAGAAGGAGCCATCCGTTCTGTCTCCGGAGGGGAGCTTCATTTTTGGCGGGCTGGAGGGAAAAAAAAAAAAAAAAAAAGAAACCGGGGTGTGCGGGAGGGGAAGAGGTGAGGGTCTCAGCCCTTCCCCCAACCCGGTCCTCACACAACACACAGCCTCCCCAAACCACCTGCTGATCTGCAGTGAGCAGTGATGTGTCACAGCTGGCCTCGATTTCAATGTTTGTGCTGGTTTATTTCCATAAGTCGTTCAACCTCAATGTAAAAGACCTTTTTTCAAGACAAAACATTTCTGCACAGGCATTTGGCCTGGTAATTATTTGAAAAGTTAATCTGCTCTGATTTGTGTTTTATTACATTTGACCGGTTACAATATACATGAGTGCGTGAAATAACATGCAGCCACTGGCTTCTGACGGTTGTGTGGTCACGTGACTCGCGGACCACACGCTGTGGACACACTGGCTCGCGGCACATATTCTTTTAAACTCACACTTCATTCACTGTAGGATTCAGTTCTTGCTCCAGTGAATTAATTCTGGCGAGAGCGCCGGCAAAAATAGAGGAGGGAAAAAAATAACATGGGGAGACTTAGGTTACACAACACTGTTGGCTGAAGAGAAAAGACAACTGTTACCATGGCAAATAATCCCAGAATTCTCAGCTCTTATATTTCCAGCCAATTACTCCGAAACTCTGTTTCATCTAGGTGGCAAAAGGTTTTTGGCTGATTTATTCCCAGTTCTTGTGAGCAATTTAGCATTAGTGTTCGTTGTTGCTTTTTTTTTTTTCACTCTCTGTGAACGTGCGTCACTCCTGCGGCACCGCGGAACGTTCTCAAAGTTTTGCATCAAGAATGAAATGACCAAATTACCCGTCTGCGTGGTAATGGGTGTAACTACAGGGCACCGTCGCTTTGAAGTGTTTGAATGGAGTGAAGGAGCACAACTAGTGCATGAATGAAAAGTGTCCAACGCAAACTCGTCATCCACTTGAAAAGTTGAAGTAAGGTAAATGGTAATTGTCTCTTGTTAATTGGTTGCACTTTATAAAAAGTGGCTCTGATTCTGCAAATTACCACTTGTATGCATTTGAATTCTCATTTACTTGTGCTCTTTAAATGAAACACTGTAAGCCTTTGCCATATTTTACTTCGGCTTTACTCTTTCAACGGTGAAGGTTTTTTCTTAAGGAGAAAGTATAGAATATATTGACACGTGTTTTTAGAATTTCATTCTTGGCCTTTAATTCCCACTTTTCTTTCATCACTTATCTGTAGGAAAAAAGGGAGGGTCTTCATCACATGATTGTGTGTTCTGCTAGTTAAATTCAATGGCCTTTGTAAGATAACCATTCACCCTAAAACTCGTATTATCACAATGAAAAAAATAATAATCAAACTCTCTCAACCACAATTCTTTGGACAAAAAAGCAGCTCTCTTCACAAAGCAAAGCGGAGATGCTTTGGGACAGTATGTTTAATTAAAATCTGAGTCACAACCTTGTTGTTGTTATTTTAGGCTCATCAGTGTAGCCAAAACAGGCAGCTTGATTTTTAAGACAATTATGCAATTACACAGCACACCAACAGCACCCCTGGGGACGGCCGCTGCGAATATGTCCTGATGGCGACTCCCACAATCTGCCTTCTGTTGTGCCGTTGGAATAACCTTAAATGCAGCAGCCTGGACCCCAGCTGGTCATAAGACGGCACTGAGGCACATTTGGCCCGAACCGTGTTGATGTCAACACCCAAGTTTTTAATGAAGCTTTTATGTGCGAGACAATTTCCAAGGTGGAAAGTGGAGTTGGCCATCATTTATGCCTCTGCTGTCCATACATTCCTCCCAAAGGAGCACTAACGGCAACATTGTTCAGCCCCCCAAAACTTAATTACTCCAGTCCTGAATTTACTGGAGTGGGGATTTATAGCGTACCGTTGCTATGCAAGAAAATTTACACATTAGGTTTCAGGGGGGAAGGAGTCTCAGTGGGAGTTCCAAGAGTTCACATTAATTGGCAAGTGAGGGCAAAAGTTAAGTATGTTCTTTAATGAAGTAATTAGCAAAAGCCACCGCATCAAAGCCTTCTGGTGATTTCAAATTTGATTTGTCAAGCCGGAGGATCCAAAGATGTGCTGTGATAAATTTCTTATTTAAGCACGGGCATCACTTCTTCAATGGCGCGCATAAACAGTGCGGTGAAAGGTTATTTTGGAGCTCTTTAAATAAATACTGCGTGGATGGAATTCATGTTGTACCGTGCCACTGACCCAACAGGTAGAATAATGATGAGACCTTCGAAGGGTCGAGGGAAGCAAAGAATTCTGAAGATGAGATACGTTCTTGTATGGTCACTTTATCATCTTGCACGTGACAAAAAACAAACAAATCGTACAATGTGCTGCAGTGTGCACTACAAAATAAAAGACTAGCGGAATATCTGCCATCGCCCACCGTTCATAGTGTGTGAGGCTTTAATAATTAGCACCTAGCTAAAGTAATAATCCAAGAAGCTGGGGGTGCTTAGCGACGGGCAGGGTGGATATTCTTGTAATTAGCCTTAATTCTGCACATGCAGCGTGATGATGGCCTTTCACAGCTGTACTCACCGGGAGTCTGGAAGCGCAGGGATCAGTGTGGCTTTGCCACCCGCTCATCTGGACAATCTCAGAGCTACAAATCAGATTAGACTGGGAAGTCCATTTCATAACGTGTGCAAATTTGTTAAAAAAAAAAAAAAAAAGTCAGGTGTAAATTAGCCTTGATTTATTCTTCCCCGCAACAACAAAAACTTTCTGTTCAACTCGAGCTGACATTTACCCCGTTCCCTTTCAAAGCAGATTGATAGGGTTCAAGGTGAGTCTGTTTAGCCCCCCAAACTGTGATGATTAGCGCTCTTGTCGTGCTTCACATGTTTACACATAGAATGAGTTATTATTCATTCTAGTAAACCTTTGCCGAGGCCATCTCCATTTCTTTCTTTTTTTTTTTTGCCGGATCATTTTGCTTTTAATTTAATCTCTCCTCTCCCATCCCCCACTTTAAAGGTTGAGGCATTAAGCGCCGACAACAGCTGACCTTTCCCACTGTGTGCATCTATTATCTAACAGGACTAATCACGCTTTTCTCGTGGCTTAGACAGATGTGAGGAGGCAGAGGGCTGTGACGTGGCGAAATGTCAAGGTCTTGCCGTGTTCGCATTAAGTCTGGGATTGAACTGTGCTGCTAGTGATCGTTGGGATGAACCGAGAATCGAAACCCCTTCGAGGTAGGGTGTTGTTGTTTTTTGTTGTTTTTTTTTTTATCCACAAAAGGCAAAGTGCAGGTGTGTCCATGAATGTTCAACCACTAATGCTGTCATTAAGGAAGTCTTTGGTTATCGTTTTATCCTGCATAAACTTTATTGGTGAACATATTGGGTCACTTAAAGGTCCAGTGTGTAATATTTGGCCTGATTTGTGATTTTTATATTGGTAAAAACATAATATACTGCCCATAAATACATGAATAAAAGTGTATAATCGCTGTACAATAAAATAATTAGCTTTTCCTACCCTGAGAACGGTTGTCATGTATATAAGAACATACATAGAGCCAGGGTCTTGCTACCAGTTAGCTGGCATCTTGCACTGCCAAATTTCTAAGGAAACCTGGTGTGGACAATCCAGCCAGCTTGACAGCGCGTTTCGTAATTAGGATGACTGCTCATATTTTCAAATTAACCAACAAAGAATAAGGTGGACAAGGTATCAAGATTTGGGTGGGCAGGCCACTATAGCTCACTGGCAAGCTCAGGAGGGGGAGGGAGAGTGAAAACTCTGAAATCTAAAATCTAACCACTTGACGTCGCTGTTTCTTCTTCAAAATCTCCAAATATTACACACTGAACCTTTAACCCTAAATCCCTCTAATCATACAGATTACAATGTTGTAACGCTGCCAGTGGTGGTAACAATTTTGTTCTATTGCAATTAAATTGGAAACTAAGGCACTGGAAATGAGGAGCAGTTTTCTGGGATATCTGATCCCTCTGAAAGGCCTGATTTCATCTGTCGAAACAAATTTTTGAAAAAGTTTTGCACCCTTTGTCTCCATATGGCAGATGGCACTGATGGTACTCTTTTCACTGTCAGGCCCTATTCTACATCACAGCCTGATCTTGGCTTTGTCATTTCGGTTTCATGGGCCATTTACTGTGGGTGGTGGGGGGTGAAGGTGGGTGTTTCTCTAGGCAAATTTTCATGACAGGGGTTCTTGCAAAATAGATCCCAATGCTGCCAACTTGGCAGCTCTGTCGCCAGATCTGACGACTTTCCAGACCCCCTTGGCGGTTTAACTTGTCAAAAGCGACTACTGGCACACAGCAACTTTTCCGATATTTGAGAAAATGGTAACGATGACACCAGTGCGTTTTAGCGACAACTGATGTCCTTAATGAGCAGCTGTCACGTGCTCTCCTCAGTCTCAAAGCACCCTGATGGTCTTGCTGTGACGCTTAGTGGTGGTTCAGGCTGTAGATGCAGCACTTTCAGCCAAGATTGTTTATGGACTACTTATGCAGAAGCCTGCCTCCAAAAGAATAAATAAATAAATGAATAAAAATAAAAAATGTTTTGAAGAAATCTGATATTCTAACATTTTTACTCCACCATTTTATACTTGTTTGTATACTGTTGGATGTGGGAAGAGAAAATGTATCAAATTGGTTATTTCACTTTCAACCAGTAGCACTTGGCAAGAGTGAACATTTTTGAGACTGAGGGTTAATGTTGTTGAAACCAGAAACAACTACTATGTTGACCTACACTAAAAGAGCCAGTTCTCTGGTATCTCAATCAACTGACAATGAAATAACTTTAGATCAGAACAAGTTTATCGAGTGATGGACGGATGAGTATTACAGTGAGTCTAATATAAAGTTTGAAGTTGAATGGGTGTTGACGGGTTGGGCACTTTACTTTTAAATCATTATATCTAAATACAAAACCATTTAAAGTGTTCACATGAGCTCAAGTAGATGTAAAAAAAAAAAAAAAGCAAATAGTTTGAAGATGAATTAAGTTATTTAAGTTGTTTTGGAAACATAGGTCTTAATTATTGGGTTTTTTTCCCCTCTGCATTTCAAGTTATGTTTTATGAACCAATTGAACATACAATCAGAGGATAATAGTCAATTCATAAGTCTAAATATGTTTATGATCGTTTGGATTTGGATTTCACAGGCATTTAATGGCCAACTTAAGGCAGTAATGTCTCTGTTACATGCCCATGTTTGGCACCAATTGATGTCATGTCATCAAAATGTGGCCAATCTTTACTGTAGAATGGGTTAAACATTTCAATTTCCCTTGAAACCGTTTCCAAATGGCTTCTGTTGCACAGAGACTATGCAATGTGCACATAGATTAAAAGAAACAACCCAGAGGTCCATTTTCATAATTATTTTTTGGTGCCAAGCCTGGCTGCTTGGCTAGCACTCTCTCCAAGAGGGAGGGGTGGGAAAGGGGAGGAGGTGAGGAGAAATCAATACTTCAGCTGAAACTGCTCCGACTGCACACCCCACACCCTCTCCCCCCAACAGTAGATGAGGAATGGATAGGGACTGCGGGGGAGACAGTCTCGCCCCTGTGGCTACGGTATCCGCTCCTGCAAATAGCCAAAGGTGCTGTAAGACGAGCAAACGTACTGTACTACCTACCTGGGTGACTACGACAAACCCCTGCGAGATCTCGGCGCTGGCAGTGCGAAGGAGAGAAATCGCTCCAGCCGCCCTCTTTGCTCCTCAGTACAAAGTGTAGCAGACAGGAGAGCACCGAGGCCAAAACAAAAGCGTGACTGAGGGGATCTGAGTCAGCCATTTCTTTCCCCTCCTGCCTCCCACATCTACCGCCTCATCATTTACAGCATTGTGAACAAGGCAATTCGGTATGCAAGCCTTTTAATTTGCAGCGGTAGGATTCCCGCCCCTGCGCACGTGCCAACGTGCACGGCGAGCGCCGCGCTCACAAACACATAAATATCCTTGTCCCAAGTCGCCTCTGTCCGTCCAACTTTATGATTTGTTTATATTGCTTTCAATTACCTCCCTGTGTCCCTTGTTGAGCTCAATAAATTTTTTAACGCCCTAGATATTCTCCCAGCGCCCATCCTGTTTTGCGTATGGTCTCTTTTATTAAGGCATTCAAATTTGAATGTGAATAAATCACAGTTGGAAGCACAAGGATGTGTTCTGCTGAAGCCACTAGTCCTTGACATTTAGCATCACAAAGGGAGACAGAAGAATTTAGCAGAAGGCAAAGGGGCTGCAGGGTGTTTGAAAAACAAGGGATAAAGTTTGTGTCCGTGATACAGCTCATGATAAATACAAAAAAAACAACTTTAAATACATTGTGTTGAAGAGAATTAGTAGTTCCATTACAACAACCGACAAACTCCCAACAATAAACAAACTAGAGATGCAGCAGTCAAAAATGTTCATAATTGGGCTGTCCACCAGTTAATCAAATCATTAATCAAGTATTTGGATTAAACACATTTTTTTCTCAATTACCCAGCAATCTTTCAACTCTCCCTCCAAACAATACACACCCTCTTCCATTTTCTCTCGCTTTGCGGGCGACTTAGCGCCAAGTGCCACAGCAAAAACAGCCAGGGCAGATTGTGTGAGCTTAAAATGGACTAAACGAGTAATCAAGGCAGAAAATTTGCCCTGAGGATTTTTTTTTTTTTTCACGCGGTATTCAAGGAATCGTTTCAGCCCTTCAATGAAGCAATTAAGCTGCAAGGGAAAGTTTCTTCATGACCTGAGAAGAGAATTTGAATGCTATTCCCAAAACATTTCCTTTCCTTCCACCAACTGTCATTGTCACTTTTCATTGCGGCAAAAAGGGGTATGTGTTGATCACACAAAAACGTTCATGCCCATGGAGAATGGCACATTTTTCAAATTCATTGTGCAACCTTGTTTGCTAGCTTCCTATTTTGGGCCACACCAAGTTCCTCTGCTTTACCCAAGACGTGTTGTATGAGTGCAGGTGCCACGCGATGTGCAGTCCCACTGTGCGTTGTCTTTAGCGTGAGTGTAACCTCTCCATGGTCATAGTCGTGGCTTACCTCTCCGGCCCGTGGCAAATTACATATGAAAAAGCAAGTCACAGCGGGGACATGAGTCTTCGCTCCAATGCTGCAGCTCCAGAAATACAATCGCTGTAAATCATTTTCCGGCAGCTCTTCATGCAAGCGTAGTCACGGTTGTCACCAAGACGGTGATGTGACGGCAACCTCCATCCCACTTTCAACACGACTTGATTGCAGATTTGATTTAACATCAAATTGGTTCATGATAAATACTACACGGAAAAAATGAGTTAACCAAAGCCATGTCCCCCCACCACCACCACCACCACCAATTTAATCTTTTCTATTGGTGGAACCGTACAATTCATCTTTCTTGCATTTTTATATTTTCATAGAGGAATAAAAATGCATTTCTATACAAGTAATTATTGTTATAAAATGGGTAAGATTAAATACATAGATGTAAATGTCTTCCAGCTCCTCTTTAAGTATGTATTTTCTTTGTTCTTCTTGTCATTAGGTTAGCTTTGATCAATTTTTGAGATCTTTTATTGTACCGTTTTTAATTTTAATTGTTAAAAATACAAAAAAAATGTACTTGGGTATGTTATTGTAAAGGTATGTTTTTTGTTTTTTTTTTTTTTGTTTTTTTTATTGAAGATGCTTGGTTATCTGGATCGTGTCCACTTATTTACATCTATGGCTTTGACAATTTAAACATGAGTTCAGTTCAGTTTCCTCCACTTACCCGAGGCCAAGTTCTGGGAGTTGCAGTCCGAGCGGAAATGCCCAGACTTCCCATTCCCAGGACACTTCTTCTAGCTCTACCGGGAGGATCCCGAGATGTTCCCAGGCCAGTCGAGAGAGGCAGTCCCTCCAGCGGGTCCTAGGTCTTCCTCTGGGCCTCCTCCCAGTGGAACAAGCCCTAAATACCTCCGTAGGGAGGCATCCAGGTGGCATCTGAGACAGAGGCTGTGTCTCAATTCAGGGTCTGCACCCTTCGAAACGAGCGTCCTCAGTCTGAAGGAAGCGTTCTTTGAGGACCTGGCCTAGAAGGACGGACCAAACCCCGCCTACCCGTAACCACACGGGACGGTCTAGCCTTTGGCGTATTTCCTCGTTGCGTCACCGCCGTTCCCTCCTGCTGGCCAACCCCGGAAGTGATGTTTTTATAGCATTAAGCTAACCATTGGTTTGCCATTTAACAATGTTCGATATTCAAATAAATAAAAACCCGATGTTAAAACTGCATATTTTATGTGAAATTTCAATACTTAAATTTATATGACGTGTCTTTGCCAGTGCGTGCCGCTAAGTTCAGCTTCCCAGGATCTCATCGTGAGATCCTGGGAAGCAGGATCTCAAGCAGCACGCAAAGCATCATGGGATACAGAAGTACGCGAAGCAGTGCAGCCTTGGAAATCGGCTAAAACGAGGGCGCATTCCGAGTACGCATTTTGAGCGTCCTAAGGACTTTTGGGAATTGGGACAAGCCTTCGGCGCAGTGCTGTGACACAACTTCCTTTCAAATGCGTACTTCAAGGATGCAGACCCTGAATTGAGACACAGCCAGAGTGAGAGTCAGAATGTAGATGGACCGGTAAATGGTGAGCTTTGCGTTTCACCTCAGCTCCTTCTTCACTATAGCGCGGCCGTTGTACTGCGTTGTACTGGTACAACGGCCGCATTACTGCAGCTACCTCTGACAATTTAAACATTGTAAGTAAATAATTTCATTTGTGTGTGTTGGTAACAATTTCTACTTTTTCACCACCTTCAGAGACACAAAGGGTTGTGGTGACATTTTACCTGCCTTCTACAATATTCTGAGCGCTGTCAACTAGATTTTACAATGAGGATGAAAATGAGATTTGCAAAGCCAATCTCTACAAGATGGAACCACACAGGTTGCCCACTGGTGTGATTTATGTCGGTACAAAAAATGTAATAACGCGGTGTTTCCTGGTGTTAGCGCACTGCAGAACAAATCACAGTGATACAGTTGGGCCTGGGAATGTGTGTTTGATTTATTTGGACTTTCCCAAGTCACGATGCTAGTTTGATCCATCGTGATCAAGGAACAGAATAGGAATCACAACAATCATCAATAAGAGAGCACGCCTCCGAAGGTCCCGCCTTTGATGTGGTTATTTCACACTTTTCTTGTTAGTACGCTCCGGGGTCTGGCACGCCTTGTGATGTTGCTCTGAGCCCGCCGGGCTTTCTTCCTTGGGCAATAGGCACTTCTTCGCCTAATAGCGATTGATTTTCAGAGACGTGGTTTATGGCTGGTCACAGAAGGTCGTCCACTCTGCTGCCTCATATCCCTTATAGACTTGAACTTCACGCAACCTTGACATCTGGCATTACCTAACGTGATGCACCTTAACCTGTTTATGTCACCTCCGGTCAATATGTCGCACATGCAGGCAAGAGCTCGACAGCAAATGACTGGAACAAATAGAAGTGCTCCTCCGAGGGAAGGCCTGTAATTGTTTCACAGTCTGCATTCTGTATTCCCCAGTTAGGTGTTCTGCTTCATCGGTGGTGACAGACTGATTTATTTACAGTGTGTGTGTGTTCTAGTTCTGTGGAATTTTTTATTTTTTATTTTTTTTAACAAACAAAGTAGACATTTCGAAGTGAGGTTTTTTTTTTAGCCAGTTTACACTTCCTCACAACTAAATCGTCACATTTTAGGATAAAGATATTTTACCTATGAATCGAATTTGGTTTTGACATATTGTGGTACAGATTAGCTTCTTAGTGAGACAAACGTCTCCGCCTGCATTTATTTTTTTCCAGCATTTTAAAGATGGCAACCACCGCCATGTGACCTTGTATCAATGGAGCGTCCCATCACCTACGTCGAGTAAAATAAACATCCTGATGACCGTGTTTTAATTGAACAAATGCTTCCAGCTTTCACGTGTCAACTTCAAACGCCATTCGCCTGCTCTTCAATTTCACTCCCCGGGCCTACAGCTTACCCCCTCCCCACCCCGCCGAGTGCCCTGGCTGACACTCTCCTCTGTCAGTCGTATCACAGAGTCAGTGACTAGATTTGTGGCGGAGCAGCTGGAAATGGCTGTAGAAGTGGCATGAGTTAGTGCCAGTAGACCGTTGTGATTAAAGCGAGGACAGCCATCCACTGCCTCTGCACTCCAGTTGTCTGGCACTGTGCTTGGATATTATCAACTGAAGAAAAAATAGAAATAAAAGTAATTTGCCAGAAGTCGTGGTCATAAGATGATGAAAATGAATAGACTGAATGGTTGCAATGGAGGTCAAATATAGAGAGAATCTATTAGGGTGATCTTTGATGCTAAAATAGGCTGTGCCAGACTGAGGTTCTTTTTACATTCTATAAATAAATAAGTAAAAAAAATTATAAATAAAGGCTGTTATTTGGCATGTTTTTTTGTTTGTTTGTTTTTTCCACCGTCGGTTTACCAGTTGATCGTTTGTGACTTTACTGGCTGACATGAGGCCACTGACTGCAGTGGAGGAAACCTTCATCAAATTAGAGCTCGAGTGATTACCTGGGCCAGACCAAACACACAAAATCAATAGTTCTTTGTCCGAGGCTAATGTGAAAAATGTTAGTTCGGCAAGAATCTCTCTTTCCTTGCATCTCTCTCTCTCTCTCTCTCTCTCTCTCTCCACACACACACACGCGCTTCTTTGAATTGCATATCATGTGTCAACATGGTTGACAACATCGTCTTGGGTGTGAGCTTGAGTCTCATTCGGTTTTTTTTGTTTACCTCTCCTTCCCTCCCCATCTCTACAGAAAGCAAAACCCTCAAAGAAAAGACGCTTCCTTTGATAATTGCAATTAGTCGTGTTGGCTGGATGTCAGGGAGCTGGCGCTTTCCCAACCGTCTGACTTTGGTAAAATGGAGTGTGCCTGCTAGGCTTCTTTCCAGCCTTACAAAAAGAAAAAGAAATGGTCTTTGCCATCCTGCCTACTTTTAAGTAGTCACGGGCCTGCTGCACTTGAACAGAGCAAGAGAAGAAAAGGTGGTCTCCTGCCTTTGGTTGCTGTTCCTCCGGTACAGCAACTTGAAAGAAAGTCAATGGCTAAGCATATTCTCACCTTCAAAAACCAAGAAATCCGACAGTATGACAGATACTCAAAAAAGGCCTGACTAGACAGGAAACTTCAAAAAAAAAAGAAAGAAAGAAAGAAAGAAAATCACATTCAAGATTTTTCATCAGGAAACGGCACTTCTTTTATTTGCCAAATGGCAGTTTATGTCCCTCGAAAACTCACATCACTCTCGCAGCAACAGCAAGTGCATGCAGGATGGTGCAAAGCTCCTCTGAATTCCACAGGCAGCAGCGCGCATTCATTTTGAGGACAGATGCTCAATCACATTCTCTCAGCTTCATACAAAGGCCCGCAATCCATCAATGTGCTCATTGCTGTCATGAGCAAAGAGACAGAGCTCTAAGCAAGAGTCCTCTAACACAAATTTGATTTACCTCAATTTGCCTCAAAGAGTGACGTGCAAGAGCTAGAAGTGCTAATACAGGCTGGCATCTTATGCTGCCAACAGGCATGTGTCTGTTTAGCTCAGTTTCAAATCCCGGGCTCATGCTTAAATCTGATTTACTTAAGGATGGTATTGGATTACACAGAGGATGAAGTTATGAAAATGAACTGTGAAGTACAATGCTACTGTGGAACAACGTCTCGAGGGAATGCAGCGGGAAACCCGTGTGCGTGTGCGCATGTTTGCATATTTTAGCCGGCAAGAAATGAATATTTATAAAGTATGGAGAAACTGAAAATCCGACTTTGCTTTTGATTTTAAAACGTGTTGTGCTGCAAGAACATAGGGAAATAAAAAAAACTCATTTAAAGAAAAATAAAATCAAAGACAAACGTTTAAAAAATGCACATGATTTGAGAGTCTGTCAGCAATGTGTCTTTACCCCAGAAGCGTCCTGTGTTAAAATGATATTTACTAATGACAATGCGCTGCAGTGGTTAGCACTGTTCCTTGAATCCCATATCCAAGGCCTTACTGTGTGGAGACTGCGTGTTCTCCCTGTGCCTGCGTGCGTTCTCGCTGGGCACAAACCAAAAACCTGCACTGCACATTGGAAACTGGCGGTAGGAGTGAGTGTGAATGTGAATGGTTGTTTGTTTTGCTGTGTGGCCCTGCGATAAACTGGCAACTTGTCCAAGGTGAAACCCCGCCTTCACCCGATGACAGCTGAGAGGCTCCAGCAGCCCCCAAGACTCTGAATGCTAGAAAAGCGGGTATAGAAAATAAATGAATGATCCAAAGAATTGCTTTGATAGTAAAACAGCCTCTGTGTAACCAGAAGCAGAGTTGAGTTATTCCAATTACCTTGTGACGACAATGTACTTGTTTGCAACCCGTGGTCTGTCAATTTCCTCGTAGCATCCTTTATGTACCTGCAGGAGTTTTAAAGAAGTAGTTTTGTTCCACTGTCAGTCAGTATGTCATACTCTATGTGCTAGTATGTCACCTTTACTGGTAGTTTTCCTGCCAGTGCAACCAACAAAGAGCAACGCCCCCCAAGTGGTGACGTTCATGTACTTCAGTATTCAAAGCAACACTAGTCTATATAGTTTTTCACTGAAATAATGGATTCAAAATCCTCTTTTTTCTGATCCCTTGACTTGCTACAGAACACAAACACACTTCTTGTCAAGCTCTCAAAAGTTAGCTGACTGGCCTTGTATGTTTGTGATGGCAGAGGTAACAAAAGAAAGTAAAGGAGATGTCTGAGGCGTAGAGAAAGAGAGGAAGACAGAGCAACAGGCAGTCAGACAGTCTCTCCATTACAACTACAAATCCTAATCATGTTTCAACCACTCACTCAAAGGTGTTAAAATCTAGTGCTTCTCTTAATCTCAAAAGGAGCTATGCAACATTTGCCTTGGATTTTTGGGGAGAGGGGGGCGAGTGCTAGCTAGTGACATCATACACCCTGCGATTGTGTCGATCTCTGGTTCCTCCTTGTTTCCAGACCTGGCCGCACTGCCATCCTTCAGAGCGTAAATCCTCTCCCACGGCATGAAATGTGTCAGATTGCGGTGAACGGACACCCCATCCACGCTAACGATACCATAGACGGCTGAAACGCTAGCTGGAATTGTAGTTTGTAGTAAAACAAAACAACAGTGTAGAAATATCGAATCACTCTCTCTCCTGCAAAACAACAGACATAGTTGTTCACTTGACATTGTCCTTGTAACTATGCTGTTACAGTCTTGTTGGCTCAGTGGCTATCGTGCTCGGTGCACAGGAAGACCAGTGAGGACATGCAGGGCGCTGAGTGGTTGAGGTGTATGGACAGAGCAAAACAAATCTGATATAATGAAATAACAATACCCCTTCAAATGATTGTGATTGTTTATACATATTGTATGTTTGAGTGTATATATGTATGTATAATTTTGCAAATAACATCAAAATGTGCATACACCTCACCCCCCAGGATACAATGAACAGGTGACAAAAACAGTGATCAAAGCTCATTTTGAGTTGACAACTGTTATTGTCTCTCTTCTATAAGAAGGCTGTAAAAAATCTATTTGGTTATCAGTCATAAACATGTCCAGTTCACTATTAGACGCCTAGCCTACTGGAGATAATAGATATTTTTGGGGGGACATCAAGGCTCAATTTATTGTTTGTTTGTTCCAGGTGGCCAACCTGGCATGCTCCATCTCCAACAATGAAGAAGGTGTCAAGTTGGTTCGAATGGCTGCCACCCAGATCGACAGCTTGTGTCCACAGGTGAGGACAAGAATGTGCATCACTCTTTCTCTTTCACTCCTTCTTACCAAAGCATGAATAAGAGGGTTTTGTCTTTTTTTTTTTTTGGTAAGTCTTAAAAATCGTCATTTAGTTTCCAGAATAGAAGAATAACAAATGAGCAACATATAGATAGGCTTTGATGTTTGACTTGAATTGGATCAGTAGGCCCACAAAGGAACCAACATTGTTATGTAGAGGGGGATTTGGAATGGGTGCTGTGCCACCGTGCGCACCTGCTGAGTTTGTGAGAAACCATCTCCTGATTTGTCTTGGCAATGTGCAGGCAGACCCAGAAAAGGCAGGGGGAAAAAAAACAGAAAAATAGACAGGCACTCTGTGACTTGGAAGTAGCAACGTAACGTCTTGGAGGAACAAAGAGAAACATTTCCATCTGTTCTGCCTGAATTTAACCTCGGTTTCATATCTTCAGAAAAGCAAACAAAACATCAACAGCCTCCGTCTTTCTCCATCACCACAGCAACTACATCTAATAACCTGATCATTACAAACAGAAATCCCCACATATTCTCAAAGAGACCTCAAGAATTCGTGCCAACTGTGAGCAGAGGTGTAAATACGTTTCTTTTTCTTCAGCTTTTCTTCCGTATCTTGGGGAAGGTAGTCTTTAACTGAAAGGAAAATATAGGGGGCATAATTAAGCTTTTTAAACTTGAATGAGTTTCCATATCCTGTGAAGTGTTGATCTTTTCTGGCCCAGAGCCATGTTGTCTATCTTATAGAGATCAGACCCTTGAAGTTCCAAGTACAGAGACTGACGCTTTGTGTGTTGGCAAGCTTTATTCTGTCAAAGCACTTACAAAAAAGGAGGAAAAGTTTGCTGTGATTAAAAAAAATCCAATAGTACTCTAGAACATATCCCAGCTAAATTAAAAAATGAATTAAAGCACCACCCTGTCACTCGTGGCCTGAATTCTCACAGGAGTGCAATAGTAAGTCAAAATGTCCTGCTCCATTTGCACTTTAAATTGCAAATTGTTATTCGCTCTGATCTTCTCTGAGAGTTAATGATAACAGACAAAAAACATGACAATGCAAAATGCCCTGGTCAACAAAAATACAGTCTCTCTGCACGAATCAGAAGGGAGGCCACACTTCATACATCGTTTTCATTTGTTTTTTTTTGGTGTATTTCATCCCAAATTAATGGCATATGGCAAATTAATGGCAATTAATTGTCTGAAAATAAAGTGTAGATTTCCACAGAACTTACTTAGTCCTCTGTTTACAGCCTCTTTCAAGCAACCTAGTTATTAGAATTGTCCTCTAACAAGAGGACAATAAGGCAGGTGTGAGGCCATCCGTGGCCTTTGTGATATCACAAAGGGCTGATCTCCTTTGTCACAAGAGAGTCATGTCAAAAGAAAATTGACTTTTCTCATTCCTTGGCAGTTCATGACCAAGTGAAGACACATAATTGTTGAAAACAATGGTGCGGTGAGTTTTGTATGGTATGTGCAGGATGAGAACTCAATGAATTGAAAGATTCAAGTTGCATGTTGACTTGCTGAGGCTTTCAGGTCAACCCTTTGCTCCTTGCCTGTGTGACCTCAGGCTGGTCCGTTGATAAGTGTTGACCCTCCTTCACTGCAGGTCATCAATGCAGCTCTGACTCTGGCTGCTCGACCCCAGAGCAAGGTCGCCCAGGACAACATGGATGTTTTCAAGGATCAGTGGGAGAAGCAGGTGCGCATATTGACCGAGGCTGTGGACGACATCACCTCTGTGGACGACTTCCTGTCTGTGTCAGGTAAGTGGAATTGTTTTGTGTTGTTGAGTGTCTAATTTAGATAGATATGTTTGCTAGCTAGTTAGTTAGAAGACACCCAAGACACCAAGGGCCTGATTTACTGAAGGTTTGTGCTAAAACCTTAGGACAGTTGCCACCACCGGTGCACCTGTTTTCCTTTGCACATGCAACCTTAGCCGATCACTCACCACCCACAAACTAATAGTGCACACAATCGGTTTTGTGCGTGCTATCCGATATCTTAGTAAATCTGGTCCTAAGAGTTGAAACA
Organism: Thamnaconus septentrionalis; assembly: GCA_009823395.1. NCBI lineage: Eukaryota > Metazoa > Chordata > Actinopteri > Tetraodontiformes > Monacanthidae > Thamnaconus > Thamnaconus septentrionalis. The sequence continues at coordinate 5,804,965 of CM020501.1, read as the reverse complement.
CAGGAATCTAACCAATCTATTACGACAAACATGCTTTTTATGTTCAAAATGTTACCATTTTTAGCATCCCTGCTCAGACTGCTACTCCTTTGACCTGGTCCCAGATAAGCAGGGGAAACTTCACTGAACTCAACACTTAGCATTTTTAGTTTTGCTCATGCATTTCTTTTTTTCTCCCAAGGATAAACGAACATTGTTCAGACCAATATTATTTTATCTTTGCGAAAGCCTTGGGTCTGTCCGCTTCCATTCACTGTCAATATTTTCTTTCCTCCCAAAGAGAACCACATCCTTGAGGATGTGAACAAATGCGTAATAGCTCTGCAAGAGGGAGACGTCGACACTCTTGACCGAACTGCTGGAGCCATCCGGGGCCGCGCTGCTCGTGTTGTCCACATCATTAATGCTGAGATGGAAAACTACGAACCGGGAGTCTACACCGAGCGTGTCCTGGAGTCCATCAAGCTCCTGTCTGAAACCGGTTAGTGCGCTACACAAAGGGTTGGTGGCAGCACAAGAAGACACAGTTTGTTAGATTGAATCGTCTAGTAAAGTTTAAGGGAGGGTGAGTCGCCCTTATTGTTTCATCAGCAAGTGTTTTCTCTCTTATAAGACATGCAAACGCACCACAATCGTCAGCATCTCACTCCAAAGTCCCAAGTCCAACCTAGACATCTGTTCTCTCTTCTGCCTCTCGTTTTCTAGTTTTTTTTTTTTTGTTTGTTTGTTTGTTTGTGTACCAGCAGTTTGGACCTCTGCACCAGACCCGAGTATTTATAATCACAATTTCAAGACCTGGACTCAAAGCCAACATGTGTCTCATGTAGATCAGATTTTACGAAGACAACAGATAACTTGGGTAAAGAGTGGCATCACATCTACGCCAAAAGAATTAGATTAGTTCGCAGATGTTAAATGCGTGCGCTTTCTTTGTCTTCTGTACACAAAATCAGGATGTCAAAGAGGGTGCAGGCAGCAGAATGAGTTACTACTTGGCATTAATACACACGGGCAGCAGGGCTGTGCATGCTGCTGAAATTACTGCTGCTCGTGTAATCTCTTCCACTGCTCGTTTCAGGTTTAGTCCTGCTCACATGAGATCGAGATGTGCCCCTGCACCTTCTATGATTTGCCATTCATGGCTGAGCCACTGACTGTATATAAATACTGACGAAGCCATCGTGACGTCACACATTGGTTTGCAAATACCCGTTTCTGAAGCTCCTTCCTAAGTTCCAGGTCTGCAAGCTTCCGGTGGTGAGCAATGATTGGAATGTGAGTGCCTGTCCATACTTGGCTTCTAATCTCTAGCCACGCCCATAGCTTTATGGCAGAATTCAGTCGAAATTAGACCAAATTGTAAAAAATTGACATTTGACCATTTCAATGTCTTTTTTCTTGTGAGTTATGCCAACAGAAAAGAAAAACACTTTGTAAAGGTATGCATTTAGGGCTCCTTTACAATAATTTACAGTAATTTTTAGTTTTTCCTGTGACTATTTTTGGTGGTCCCTGAGGGTGTAACCAATAGAATGCAGGTTTTTGGTGACAGACAGGAAGTTCTGTGGAGTGACAAACTGTAGTTGTAGTTGTAACTGTTGCTGTATTTGTAGTAATCCTTTCTAAGCTAATTAAATTAAAGTGTGTGCCGTGAAGGCCGAGGCAATCTTGCAATTACCCAGTAATTCCTTTCATGCTCGTGTTCATGTCAACCTTTGGCTCTCAGTATGTACTGTATGTGTTACTCCTACCTGTTTTGCACCTGCATGTTGAACTTGTTCACTAAAGCATAAATCTGTGCACTCAAGAAAATGCATGTGGGCGTCAACATCTGCTGAGACAGTTTTTGACATAAATGTGAGCTCATGTACCATAAAGCCTGAAGCTCCAGATATTATTAAATGCATAAATTCAACTGACGCTTATGTGTTTGCAGATCTTATATGTATATATTCTCAACATTTGCTGTAAAATGGATACGTATGTCAGTGTTTTTTACTTTATTTATTTTATTTTCCATGCTTGTGCGGTTGTTCCTGGTATAACCAACCATAAGGATGGGGGGGAAATGACATAAAGATATACAGCACATAAAAGTCAACCTGTTGGTAAATTTCAAGACATCAGACAAGACAGTTCACTTAGTGAGAAGCATTCAATGGACATACACATGTACATTGAATCTTGTGAAGTGCTTTTCTCAATACTCAATTGTTTGCAATGGTTGTTCAAATGATGGTGGAACACAACAAATTAATATGTATTTCAGGTTTGCTTATAGAGCTGGATGAAGAGTGAGTGAGTTTGATGTTGGTAGTTTTTGTAAAAAGTTGTTTTTGACTTGATTTTTAAATGACTGGATTCAGTTTGAGCTGCAAAACTTTGGAGTTGGGGGGGCTCCAGGGGGTCGGAGTGGCAATGCAAAGACTGATGCTTGGTCCTGGGGATGGGGGTGAGAAGATTGGTGTCCAGTGGTCTAAAGAGGCAAGCAGGTGATGTTGGAGGAGATCTTGAGTGAGGTCACTGAAATACATGCAGTGTCAGAACCAGTGACTGTTGATGAAACCCACCACCTTCCTGCTGTGAGGCCGGTGTCGTCCTTAGCATTTAGCAGCGAATGATAAGGCTGTCAGTGTAAAATGTCAGAAGAACAAAAACAATGAAAATTGAGAACTTGCAAATGGTCTAAATATAATCAACAGAGGACAAAGCCTAATCTATCTATTGTAAGTTTAACACATACTTGTTAGACTTGCGAACATTCACCTTGTTAAAGTGCACCATTATGAAAGCCAAACATAAAAGCACTGTATTCAAAAAATGAAAGTTTTACAGAATCAAATTGCACCACAAAGAACAGGTCTCTACTCCAGCTCTATTTTTCACTTCCAGTCCTGCCAATCGAGCCGGCTCCCAGTTTTTTGTCTCTACCATTAGAGACCATTTAAGTAGACACTGTACTTCCTTCTCACTACTTTCAGCTTTCATCTGCTGACATAATCTGGGATAAACGACATTGTGACATTTCAGCACAAGGGGGATGTGCTGAAATGTCACAAATAGCATTAGTTGAGTCACATGGGCTTTTCAGCCATCAATCCTTTGATGCCCACCTGCACCATAATGGTCTAACTACTACACTCTGTTGCCTCAAAAGCGTATTATGTCAAATTATCGCCATATTCAGTTCCACTAACGAATTGGTGAAGTATGGTGGTAATGTATGGTGTCACCATGACCGTGTTTCACGGGAAGAGCATTACATGCGACTGTGTGGCCATGGAATCTTTAAGATTTTACAAATGTCCGTTTTTTTAATCATACAAACTTGCACTCTATTTTCTTGATGGGAAACAAAAGTGGCGACCCAAGGCTTGCGTACAGGATGTGTTCCATTGTTGATGTGCTCTAAGCTGCCTGGTAACAGGTGCTGGACAAAGTGGTCTTCTACCTTTTTGTGTAGCAGTCTTTGGTGTAAAACTGTTGGACTCATGGAGCTTTCTTGGAATCTTCATGGACATTTAATTCTCCCAAAATTTATTGTGTGACGTCCAATATTTGGCCAACACCAAAGATATTGGACGTCACTTCATCACTCCATCAACCTAATTCACAAATCATTTTGTTGTTGTCCTGGCTACAACATTATTGTTCCAACATTCCAGCATGCATGCTAAACTGCTGTGCGCTTCGACCCAGTTCACAATAATGGCTCGTTAACACCAAGTGACCAGAGTCAATTTATACATAACTTTGGAAGAAAGTTTTTAAATCACAGCTAAACATAAAGCATCAAACTGAGCTGAAGTCTTTATAATCCACTTGCCACTATTGTGTGCTCTGGCCTCTTACCCTTCTTGACCAATGTATGGGTGTTTTGTGATGTCATTGCTGCCTTTCAGAGCCCAATGACTTCTTCTGCTTCGTCTTAGCATCATTCATTGTCATCCAGTCATGGTTGTGGAAAATGTTGATTAAATAGTCGTAGCTTTGGCACTTCATGTGCCACTTTGAAAAAACAGGGACTGATCCATTTCTTTCCAAATATTCATGTTTTATGTATTCTTCATTGAATCAACAAAAAAGAAAATATATCTATTTGGAGCGTGTCCCCAATAAATATTTTGGTGGACTTGAGATCGGGAACAGACCTCCTATGTGAGCGTGCACAAATGGCAGATACATTTCTTCATTCTTGACTGAGACTATTCACAGTGGAAGTGCAAACTGAAACTAGCGTGTGACGAGAGATAGACAAACAAACACCAGATATTACAAAAACAAGATCATGGTGCTAAATATTTTAAAATTCATATGTTATTGATTTGTGCGCTGGAGACGGTGATCACCATTCCTCTTTTCAGCGTCCTTTAATTTCATATGTATGTTCATATGCAAGTCAAAAGCTCTATTCCAGTTGGAGCTAGTGTGACATTAACACTGCAACGCAAGCTGTTGGTGCTAAACGCAACAAAACCTCCATGTGGCAGAGTAGCATGCAATTTGCTTACCTTTTGTCCTTTAAAAGATTTTCAAAAGCTTCAACACAATGTCGGCCTAACCATAACTGCAGTTAAGTAGTAATTCTAACCTTTGATGATCTGCTCTAAAAACATGAGAAATATCTGCAGTTCATTGTCAGTGCAGTAAACGCCTGAGCTGTCTTTATAGTGGGGAAGTGGAGCCTTTGTTAGCAGCCAGGCATTCAGCAAGGCATATTGTGTCCATCCCCACTGACAGTCACTTACAAAAGGTAGATCATCAACAATATTGACAGGGACAAGGTCATATCTCCCTTGTAAGGAACATTATTGCATCCTGTCACATCAGACTGTCAATTTAAAATTGACGTCGGTGTAGTTCTCAATACAGCCACAAATACAACTTCTCTTTTTGACACTTTATCTGTGCTTTTGGGCTGATGGCCCGTCACAAGAAGTTATTGGCAGACGAGATGTGTGTATATTTATTACTCTATTGCTTAACTTACTTATCCTACAACCTTATTCTTTCCTAACTTTGATTGCATGTAAACACTAAATAAGAGCATTTTTTTCCATTTTTAGTCACACTCAGTTCATGCAATCCCTATGGTTTTGTTACTCAACATACGATCCTTAATAAATCTTTCCATAATGGTAATGGAATGGAATGTTAATTGGTGCACAAAGGCAAACAACTGGTGACTTTGAGGGACACTTAATTACTCCCACTGGTAAGGAGCTAGTCTTAAGTCCAGGTGACGGGTGAGGCTGGATTTTGTTTTTGTTGTTGTTTTATATAACCAGTATTTTGATAGTGGAATTCAATGCGTATGCGTGTGCGCTCAACCTGAATCTTTGGCCATTTTGTTTTTTTTTGTTTGTTTTATGTTAGTTTTTTATAAGTATTTATGCTAGCGCTCACTCATGCCAATGAAAATGCCCTTTTTTTGACGAGAGCCCCATCAAACCTATTGGCTTATCACAACTGCTCACCCTCTGACCTTGCCTCAATTCGCCCATTCTGCTACCGCGTGGAGGTGCAGTCAGATTTATGGACTGGACGCAGGCAACCGGGCCGCTTAACTCTTCCTTGTTTAGCCGTAGATTCCTCGCAGACATTCCACACATGGGCTTGGGATTGAAGCATGTCCTTGACAGGGAGAAAAATCAATGGCCTAATGGGAAAGTGGTTATGGCTTCCCACTCTCTTTCCCCACTTCGCTCGGTCTATTTGTCCCAGAGACCCTGTTCTAACAGCCATCCCTGTGTTTCAGCGAACCCTCTCCTTAAAGAAATATGCACGTCACAAGCCAATCATGTGACGTGGGTGGATGTTGAAATTTTAAAATGTACGTATTATTATCATTGCCATTCTGTTATTTAGAGAATGGCGATGGCGTTGCCACTGGTTATTACAAAAGGGAACAGTAAATGAGATGAAGTCCAGCTTTACGGTAAGAACAGACATGCTCACAGTGTCCCCCATACACCATGCCCATGAAGCAGAACATCAAGTGCACTTGAAATAACTGCAGCAGAGTCTGAGGAAAAGGAATAAGGGCACTCCACACTCTTCACTTTCAAAATAACGGCATTGAGGCAAAGTCTTTGTGACTTCAAAGTCAATTTTAATTCCATTCCATCTTAAATCAGAATACCTCAGAAAACGAGGAGTAGATTACTTATAATGGCAGTAGTTTGATATTTAGTAATGGTAAAAGCAGTACTACTAACTCGTACAGTAGAGCATAGCAATTCAATGGCTTACAAGAGCAAGGGAGGTCTTTTAATTAATTAGAGGTCGTCTTTGTTTTTGCTGTTTTTACCAGCGATGAGGAAGAAGCTAACTGCTGTAGGAGTAGCTGTGTAGAATACTGTCGGTCAATCTCTCATGTGGAAAGGGGATTGCTTTCTTTCCCTGTTTGATCCATATTATAGATTCAATGTGGCTCAGTTGATCTTTTTCACAGGCAACATGTTTTCTTGTAAATGCAAAAGTCTGCAACATTCTGCATCGTCAATGGGTGGTTTTAACTCTTCAATCCCCTAATTCAAGACAAGTGTGTGTGTGTGTGTGTGTGTGTTGGAGGGTTGGGGGGGTGTATTATTAACATAGTTAGATTCGTGTTCCAGCTGGTCACTTACTTCCTATGGGAAAATAAACATTTGTTGCTCATTTTCAAGTTGTTTTAAAGCTGAACAGATCCGTACCTTTCATCTCCATCTTCATGCAGGTTGTGCTCTTTAAAAGGCTCACTCAGGCATGCAATCTCTGCTGCAAGCATGCATGGCATTCGTTGTACTTCCGTAACTTCTTACTTTAACTATGCTACAGCCTCAGGGGCACGGGAGGGGGGCTAGTTGTGGGGGGTGGAGGGGATCCATTCCTACATGGTCACATTTAATTCCCTTCATCATTTCTCAACTGGAATGAGTGAAATTGCTCCTTACCATCAGCAACTTTGCTCATTAAGAGCTTGGAGAACATTTAAATATTTCTATTTAAAACGCCTTCCCAGCAATTCCCAAAAGCCTATTTTACGCTTCTCCAGTAAGTGGATTAAACAGAATTAAAATGAAGAGAGGGAAAAAGAAGGAGAGACTTTTTGTGCTGCCTTTTATGTTTGGTGAAATATAGCTGATGTTTTATATCAGACAAAAAAAGTATACTTCAGATACACCTTCAGTTCGTGCCGACTAATTGATTTGGTTCATTCTGCACGTAAGAGAGGAGCAAGTGTGGGGAGCAATGATGCATGAGTCCATCAGCTTCCTTGCAAGAGGCTCGCCAGCCTATCTGCCCACTATTCATTTGTTTTTCTTTACTGTATATACAATACAGCTGTCTACAGCTGTCAACACAGGCCTGAATCAACACAAATAAACACACGAAAACTACCCCTTGAAGAACTTTGTTGATAGTTTTCTTTTTTAGCATGACAAAATTGGATAAAAATCCAATTCTTCCTATCACTAAAAATGATTTTCTCTAAAGATGAGCTGTAGAGGATTTTCACACCTGGCTCAGAATTTGGTTGAATTGCACTTGAGTTTGTTTTCCCCTTAGTGCCTATCATTTGGCCAGCTGTGAGCGCCAAACAGGCGGCCTAAAATCTCCTCGGTGGGGTGTCTTAGTGCACTTTGAGCACTTCATTTGCAGTGATCCAACATGATCCGACCTCAGTTGGACCCAACAGCTGGAAGAACTGCGCATTTCAATGGACCGAGCCAGCTGCCGCAGCCAGCTGTGCATTCTGGGATGTATTGGAGTCTTTTTTCACTTTAAGTGCTACAACAGCCACATAGTGTAATTTCTTTGGGATCACCCCATGTGTTAATTCGACCAGTAGTAGAGCACTTTGGGAGATATATTCAAAGACACACGTGACCGTGGAGAGATGCCGGTACACTCACGTGACTCATAGTCCTGGTTCACTTGGCCACAAATCTATTTGGAGCTAAAAAAGAGTCATGTGACAAGGGAGCCAAATTGCTGGAAATCCAAACAGAGTTTTACAAGCAAACCACCCAATGTCACAGCTGCCCTAAATTGACAGCAGTGGTATTTGCCAAAATTGTTTTTTATGTCTTTACATTTGTTAATACACTACTCTGGAGAATCCCTTTGACTGCAATGATATTTTAATACCAACATAGAATTATTGTTTCCTCTTTCAGAGAATCCCAGTTAGTCAGCTCAACATTAGCTTTAAAAAGGTGAATTCAAATAACTTTTAAGTGGTTTCAGTTTATTTGTTAGATAAACAACTTATTTATTTTTTTGTTTTGTTTTGTTTTTTGCAAACTACAGACATAGCTATGGCTGCTCTGGTTGACAGAAGATAGCTGTGTATTAGCGGACGCAATCACAAGAAAAGGTTCATGTCTCTTTTTTAGAGCTCCAAAGATTTTAAAATGAGGGAGGACAGACCTTCTCTGGGTGGCCAAAGCTTTTGTTATGTTAATGTACCACAGTGCCGAGTCCACGGGGGGAGGAGAAAAAAGCACACATAAAACTCTGCTTTCAATTATTTTTAGCCTAACAGAAGATTACGAAGAAATGCAGCCTGCTAAATATTCAAACATTTTGTCGGCATTCATGAAAATTGAATTATGTCAAGTCACATTTGGCGCGATTCATTTTGAGCATTCAAAGAAAAGAGGGGGTGGGGTGGGGGTGTGTGAAGCGCAGCTCGTGCACAGGGTGTGCCAATTGAATGTGACAACACAATCCGTCAGTGCAGGCGATCAAATGGGGCTTCTTTTGTCGCCGGGGTTTCTATTGGACTCACACACTTTGATTCTTTCCCTTTATCTACATTTCTGACGAGCATTCATTTAACGCGCGATAGAAAGCGCTCGTGCCGAGCGTTAGCATCCGCAAAGGCCTGCGACATCTGTGAGTGCACTCGTCAGTTCGGCCAAGCCGAGCTGAAACAACTGATTGGCACGCGACGCGCTAGCAGCATGTCGTCGCTAACACGCTAGCAGCATGTTGTTGCTAACACGCAGGCCTCCGGGGGGTGACGCCTCACCTTTGTCCGTTGTTCACAAGTGATCGGAGCTTGTTCCTCAGGGGCGCCCTGCTGCTATCAGCTCACCAGTGAAAAGGTTGTGATGACGATAATGACGAAGATGATTATGATGATGACGATGCGTTGGAGAGGAATAGAACAACAAGAAATGTTTTTAAATTTCCATTTCCATTTCCCCTCCGTATTGTACAACAGTGCATTGCTGCCACCCTAGGAGAAAAAAGATGTCTCAGTGTCACACTGTAACTTGAAACTATCACGTTTTTACGTCATAATTAGCACAAAACAATCTGACAGTTGCACCTTATTCTGTGATTTTATTTTGGTTATTTTGAATGACCCATTTATTTGTCACGTATCGAAATACACACGAAATCCCTGTCCAAACATACACAACACAATGTAATACGACATGGGGAGACAGGACTGCAGGATTAGGCTTTTTGTGAAAGTTTCACGTTATACTGTGAAAATTATCACGTAAAAACACGAAACTGTCACGTTAGTTTGAGATCATTTTTTATGCAAATGTGCTTGCATCAACTCGAGTTGATTGAAAAGGAACCCACAATAGGACAGCGATTCAAAGGACTTTTGGGCTTCTATAAATCTAGTTGAATCTATCGCTATAATATGTCTACAAATACGAAAAGCATTTACACCATAATGCACTAATTACTACGGGGGAAGCGCATTGCTGCTACACTAGAATAAATAAACAAACAGTGCTCAGTATCACGGTATAATGTGAAAATGATCACGATCACGTGATAGTTTCACGTTTTTACGTGATCATTTTCACGCTATGACGTGTAACTTTCATAAAATAACGTGACAGTTTCACGTTATGACGTGATACTGAGCCCTGTTCTTTTTTCCTAGGGTGGCAGCAATGCGCTTCCGTCGTATTGCATCCATATTAGGTGGGGGGGAGTCCTCCACTCCAACGCATCCAAAACTCCTCCAAATCTCTCACTGTCTGTTTTCCCTCTGCCTCAATTTGCAGTGATGCCCCGCTTTGCCGAACAAGTGGAAGTGGCGATCGAGGCGCTGAGCACAAACCCCCCACAGCCCTTCGAGGAGAACGAGTTCATTGATGCGTCCCGTTTGGTCTACGACGGCGTGCGTGACATCAGGAAAGCGGTCCTCATGATCAGGGTATGTTCACCGTCTCGTTGCAGGTCGATCGCCGCGGCTCGCAAACGTCGCGGCAAAGAGACGAGAGCGCGGAGGAGAAAGTGAGGGGTCTCCAGCGCACGTCTTCTGGCAACAGCAGACGGAGGCGGCGCCTCTTTAAAATTTCATGAAATATCTCCTGTCTCACCTGATCCCCCTTGTAAGCATTTCCCCCCCTCCCCCACCTCTTCTGAGGCGAAACTCTCCCACTCGCAGACGCCTGCCCGCTCTTTCCCCCCTACTTTCTTCTTGTTTTTTCGTCCCCACGGTTGTGAGAAATGAGCTCTGAGTGATCGCCGGTGATTTTTTTTTTTTTTTTTTCATTCCTTCGTGCAAAAAATACGACCGCCGCGAGGTACATAAATTAATAAATATCGCGTTAGGAACGGTACACCTGTCACCTGATCCGGTTCACGAGACTAGGAGAACGTGCCACTGCGTGCGGTGATTAAAAAAAAAACCCGTCGAGCTTGACTGCCTCACTGCCCGCTCTGATGTTTTCTGCGCTTTTCACCTCGACTAGTCCCTCTTTCTTCACCATGTAATTCATTTATTCAACTTTATGCAGGCTGGAAGGTTTCCCAGTACAGCTTTGGAAAAATCTAATTATGGAAAATAATTTGATGTTGGTAAATAATGTAAAACAGGCAGCTTTGAACTGCCCGGCACCAGCTGCTTTCATAATCCCGTCCAAGTTCAATTACTTTCCGAGGAAAGGACTGGGAAGATACTTCCCCTGTTGTTGCAGCTCCATATAGATAGTATCCTTGCTGCCACATGAAATAGTATTTTTTTTTTTAGACATGTTTTTAAAGTGTCTGTTATTTATTCCCCCTCTTAAAATGAGCATCCCCTCCTTCAGAATTTTCAGAGTGCAGATTTTACGTCACTCGCTGGATTAGCAAAGCAGCTCTCCATGGTGCTGCAAGATAGAGGCAGGTCTGCAGGACTAGGTGGAGTTAGAGCGGAAGTCGGAAAACATAATTTAGTTTGTTCATGTGGAGCAGATTAGCAACAAAGGGGGATGTGTGCATCTTTGCTGTGGGTGTGCCACGTTTTGTCAAAGCAGTTTAATCTCTAAAAAAGGTTTGTCATTTTTGTCACGGCCATGAAAGATGAAGTAATTCCAAATTCATCCGCTTTCTTTCTGTTCTCTCATTGTAACTGCGCGTCTCTTTCGTGTCTTGATGAGAGACTGGAAATGTAATAAACCACTTTGGTTTTCTTTATGAGGTCACCAGCAGCTGTAGTTCATCAATGAATTAGTGCTCGATAAAAAAAAAAGGTCCAAAAAAAGAAACAGAATCATTCCAGGGATTGCATGAAGTCAACTTGACTGTGAATCTGGCCTTTAAAGATGGTAATATAGACTCTTATGCAGTTGTATCTCATTATAAAAAAAAGAAAAAAGATGTATGGTTGATATGGTTTACAGAAACATTAGATACAATGTTTGCAAGGGGGGTAATTAAGTGACGTTTTGGCTTGATTTGCACTAAATAATCCGATTTCAATTGTTCCCACCCCTCCCCTCTCTTCATCTGATATTGTCAGATGGAGTCGCGCCTCTTTCATATGTGGAAGCAATTTAGATGTGAATCAGAAAGATCTGCCAGTGCCTGTGTAGTGCGAGCGGGACGCTGTGGATATTCCGTGGCACTGCTGCTCGTGCGTCACTGGAAATGTAACAACGGTGTGTTTTTATTACATAACTGCGTGTGCGCGTAAATACACCCGTGGAGCTTTATGAGCCAATGGTCTTACGTCCTCCTCCCCCGCCTTAAAATGCAAATAGTCTTCTGCAGTCTGCACACTCTGGAGAATGGCCCCAGGAAGCTAAAGCTTTCGATTCAGTCTCTGTTTGCTCCTGCGTCCATCGCAAAGTGCTGTTTGCTGTCACAGATTCGGGAGCGTCCTGCTCTTCACGGCCTTTCCTCCCGCTGCCTCTGCTTATCATCGTGACCATTAGGAAGAAAAAAGAAGTTCATTTCGGTCCTTGCCCCAGATGTGCGACAAAGGGGCGTTATCTTGCTGAAACATCCAGCTTTGACCTGGACGGAACAGTGCACATGCAAGAAGGGAGTCTGTGGGTTAATGAGGGTGACTGGGCTTAAAGATGATTTTTTTTTTTTTTTTTCCCCATGCAATTTCTCACAAATGCACGACTTGTCCAATAACTTTTTCCCAATCCTTGCACTTGGTTGAAACAACGTAGGCAAGACTCATTGCCTCATTGCCGCATGAGAGTCGTTTCAAGAGTGAGAAACTTTAAAGAGGTCTAAATACAGGATTCGGTTACGGCTCAGTTTTGAATGTAAGCAGACAGTGAATAATCGGGTGCAGGCAAGACTTTGGCATCAAGGGAAAGAAGTGTAGTGTAAACCCAACCATACGTTTTCAGTCATATCAAGAAGGATTTGAGCTTTTTTTAAGCACAGATGGTAGAAAGTTTTTACCAAAGGAGGACTATTCATCACACAAGTTTATTTTTTGAGACATTTTTCTTTAAAGTTCGCTTCTTTTTAAATTAAGTTTTGTAAGCAAAACTTGAGGATGAAAGCTGCATCCTGGAAAAAAATACATATTTTTATTTTTTTTAAGACTCTAAGGGGAGGGAGTGTGTAGAGAAACAGCCTAATCAAGTCACAAATCTCCCCGGCCACTGTTGGCTCTTTTTGTTCCGTGATTAATCTCTGCCTGTTCGTGCCCAGCTCATATATCGATGTTTTGTCACAGCCCTTTGAATCTCGGCCGCTAAGGGTACATCCTCTGGCCTCGGGCAGAGACACAAAAGGGTTTAATGTACTACCAGTGTAAAACCCCTGTGCCTCACTATCAGACGATAAGCGCAGGTGACACACAGCGACGCTTCTTCCACAGCAGGTCACGGTCAACGCCAACGACCATCGCCCTGGAGCGTAACGCGTGTGTCCCATCACTAACCAACTGCTGGCAGTCAATCCCTAAACTTAACCAAGTTAGATATGTGCCACTTCTGAAAAACAAATGTATCTCAAAATATGCAAAAACTCTGTATACATAAAAATACATGCTGGGCAAAATATTTTTTTTTTTTAATATGACGATTGCTGCCCTTGATACATTGAATGAGTGTATGTTTTTGTTTGTTTGTTTTTCCCAGACACCGGAGGAGCTTGAGGACGACTCTGACTTTGAGCAGGAGGACTACGACACTCGCAGCAGAACCAGCGTCCAGACTGAAGATGACCAGCTCATCGCTGGGCAGAGCGCTCGGGTGAGTGGGTGCTTTTATTCTCATGCTGTAGGTCACCGCTTCACGCAAGCAATTCAAGGAAAAGCAGCAAGAGTTTGGTGCTCACACATTTGTGAATGTGAGATTCTTCTGTCAGGTTAAAGATCCAGCAGTAACAAAACATCACTGCAGACAACGTTCACGTTGGTATCTGTTCCCTGATGTCCAACCACATTTAATCTTTAAAAGAAGAAAAGAAAAAATAAAGAAAAAAATGCCAGATTCTTTTGCTGCTGAGTTACTGCAGAAACATGGTGCTTAAAATTGGACGTGCTCTCTTTGTAAATTTGAACGCTTATTATTAGTGAAAGGTGTGACGATTATGCACATTTTATGCACATTTAATCCTAAAAATTAAAAAAAAATTAAAAATAAATGAAGAAAGGTGTGACGATGATATACTTATTTTTAGAGTCGTTTTCTAATAGGAAAAACTGCACGTGTATTTCTATTCCATCTCATTGCCAGTGGAACCCTTTTGAAATGTCAAACTCCGGGCGTTTAAAAAGCAAGTCTTTGGGGATGGCAGGTTTAAAATTGCAATTACAAGCAGAGAGGCAATCAACAAAGTCTCTTTAGATGTTTGACAAAACACACATCACACGCTCTAATGCTGTGCCAGGACTTCAGTCAGGATCACTGAGGGCCTGTGCTTTGCTATTGTTTACCCAGGCTGAAACACATAAGAGCGTATCGTCGCTGCTCCCCCCAGCAGCTGACGGTAGCCTCTCGCGGTGTGTTAACTGTTGAATTGATTGTGGATGCTAGTTGTATAATTAGGCCAAATGCTTCTCCCCGTGGCACAGACCTGAATGATGCCGCCTCTACCTAATCTGCAAACATGGAGGTAAACCTAGGAAGGAGGGGGGGGAATGAAACCGCACCAGCGACCCACTGCTTCTGCTGTGTGAATTGTACACACACAGCTCTGATGGTGATGCGAGAACAGACTAAATTAGTGTGTAATGGCGTCAGACATACGGACGGGATCTCAAGTCAGCGTTGTGACTCTCAGTGGTTGTTGTGCGAGAAGCTGTAAAATAAACATTAGCCGCTACAGTCGGCTGATCGTCTGAGAAAAAGCAAAGAATGAACTTAGATGAGTTTTTTTGGGGAGGGATTTCTTTTAAAAGTTAGTTTTTGTTCCAGTTTTTAAAAAAGATTCAAAGGCCTCGTCGACACTGGCAAACAAATCCAAAGGGTCTGATTAAAAGTTCAATTTAGGGTGTTTTTTTTTTTTGGCAGGTATTCATGCAGTCCAGATGATTCCAAATTCCAGATGGTTCTTCTCGAATACACAAAAGATAAACGTTAAAGATTGAATACATTGTTAAAAAGTTTAGAGATGAGTTTTGATGAGTGCGTGTACACTTACCAGGCACTTTCTTTGGTGCACCGCAGTGGTTATTACAGTTACTGATGTCGTTTTACGGTCTCCAACCATTCTGACCTCTGACCAGTGGCATCCACAAGGCATTTTCCTCCACACAACTGTCACTGACTAGATGTTTTGTCTTTTTGAACCCTCCTCTGTAAAAAAGTCTAGAGTTGGTTGGTTGTATTTAGCAGGTCAGCAGTTTGTCAAATACTGAGTCCAGCCTGTCTTCCACCATTCATCACTTGAATCTCCTTTCTTCCCCATTCTGATGCACACTTTGGACTTCAGCAAGTTGCCTTCAACAATGTGCATGCCGAAATACATTGAGTTGGTGCTATGTGATTAGCAGTATGTTTTAACAGTTAAATGTAATTTCTAATAAAGTGGCCAATGACTATTTCATCTATGTTGCCATTTGAATTGCAACTAATGTTTGATTTAAAGAAGCATCAATGTTGAAAGAACACACTGTCATTTAAAAAAAAAATAAATAAATAAATAAAAAAATCAAAAGAAGAACTTAAACTTCTTCAAAATTCAAACCAAATCAAACAGATCCAAGCTCAGCCGCCCAGGAGCTGCTCCAAGATGACTGTGGGGGTCCGGAGTGTGAAGTGCTTTAGCAATTGCTGTACGTTTACTCCCACCAGGGCTCCCACAGTGATAACATCGTTGAGCCATCTGAGCTACGATGCTGCCACACAAAGGAGCGTCACAGCACCAAACTGTTCGCTAGTTTTCCTGGCACTCAACTGCACTTTGAGTGGGCAACTCCACTTGATAATAGTCCAAAGTGGCTGCGTGTCTCTTTGTGGCAACTTGTTTCTGCATCACAGTTGGGGGGGAAAGGGCCAATAGAGGGGATTTAACTTTAAATGAGCAAGTTTTGCTACTCACCCTAATGTTGGCCGAAGCGCCGGATGACGTTTTCCAATCAACTTATTCCAAATCAATTGCGTCGCCAGTTATCAGGAAGCCAAAATATCCCCTGTGGCCACAAGTCACATGAGGGAGTCTGAGATTCTGCAATTCCACAATTTCATTTAGAATTTATCTAAAGCGATGTACAACACAAGCAAAAATTTAGATTGGAGGGAAAAACCTGAGTAGGTGCAACGACGTGCGCCAGGTTCAGGAGATCAGCCAGAACACGAGTCACATGTGTCTGAAACAACTGGTACGAAACCGGTGGATGAACTTCCGCGTTAACACATGCAGCAACTCCTGTTCACGCAGCATCTATGTGACTTGTGTGGAGGAGGCTGCATTGAAAAGAAAAAAAAAAAAAAGAAACCCTCGGATGGTATCCAGCAGTGAGACATTTTTCTTCCCTGGTTTAGTTATGCTGAAGTTCCCTGACCAGCACTGTAGGCGTCCGCTGGTGGAATTCTTCCCAGGACAGTGATGTGGACTAGAAAATGTCAACCAAAGCCTCCAAGCGACATGGTGGTATGCAGCCACGTGTCAATTTTGGACAAATTATCCCTTTAAAGGCCCAGTGTGTAAAATTTGGCTTGATTTATGATTTTTATATTGGTAAAAGCTTCACATCCATCCATTTTCAATAGCCGCTTCATCCTGCATTCAGGGTCGTGAGGGTCTGCTGGAGCCTCTCCCAGCTGTCACAGGGCGACGGCAGGGTGACACACTGAGCAAGTCACCAGTTTGTCGCAGGGCCACACAGGAGGACAAGCAACCATTTGCACTCACACTCACGGTCAATTTAGAGTTCCCACTTCACTTCACATGCGTGTTTTTGGACTGTGTGAGGAAGCCGGAGAACGCGGAGAAATCCCACGCAGACACAGGGAGAACATGCAAACTCGCTGCTTGCTGTAAAGCGACACTGCTCACCACTGCACCACCGTGTCGCTCCAAGGCTAAACATGCTGCCCATAAGTACATTAATAAAATCGTATACTTGCAGAACATAAAAAAAAGAATTTGATTTTCCTACCCTTAGAACGGCTCTCATATATATAAGAATATACAAAGAGCAAGGGTCTTGCTCCCAGTTAACTGATATGTTGCTCTGTAATCTTTTTACAGAAGCCCTCAACATGAAATGCGCGGTCGGACAGGTTTCCTTAAATACCGCCTTCCTTAAAATAAATAAATAAATAAATAAAATGTTTACACACTGGACCTTTAAGATCGGAGGGGATCGCAGTTTTGGAGAAAACCTGGATTTGCAGTTCTGCTGCTGCTGCTGCTGCTGCACTTGAGCTTTTCAATTAAGCGGGAAACAGTGTCGTGCAGCGCTGCCGTCAAACCTCCCATCACTCACGTCAGCATGCTGCGCCACTCATTAACGTGCGCGACACGAGCGACGGGCGCAGTCTGACAAAGATGTCCGGCGCGGTTAATTGATGTCGCCTTGTTTTCCTCCCACTCGGGAGCAGCCGCCGCCGCATCGCCCTCAGACGCTAACATTTACACACACGCAGCAGACACGGTCATCCATTATAGATGCGCCTCGCCGTGAAGCAGCTAGCGACCGCGGACGTGCGCTACTGTCACGTTCCCCAAAAGCTTGCCGTCCTCTCATGGTCACCTCGAAGCGCCTCGCTGGCGCTCCAGGTTCCTATCGAAAGCGACAAGAGGAAGTGTAACCCGTCTCTGCCCTCTGCGGGCGCTGACACAAGAGCGCTGAGGTTTACGCCCATGATCCCCCCCTCCGAGTCATCCTCGGCGTGCAGCCGCAGGGGCAGAGCTACGTAGTGGCCAACCACTCCACCCCAGGGAGGCAGGGCTGGATAATTTGACTCATTTCTGCATTGAACTCCATGATAACCAGTTTTATGAAATGAAATAATGATCCTGGGCGACACGGTGGCCCCTGTGGTTAGCGCTGCCGCCTCACAGCAGGAAGGTCGTGGGTTGGATTCCGGGCCCAGGCCTGGGCCCTAAGACAGCTGGGATAGGCTCCAGCAGACCCCCGTGACCCTGATCTCAGGAAGAAGCGGGTATAGAAAATGAATGAATGAATGAATGAATAATGATCCTGAATGTTCTGCAATCATTATGAGTGCACAAAAATCAGTCAAGATGTGCTTGGTAACCAAGGAAGCGTTTTAATGTTGAATGAAAAACATTTCCAATCTAATTAAGAGTGCTTGGTGACAGGCCGACTGTTTAAAAGGACATTTAATAAATACAAAAAAAAAACTACACAGTTACAATTTGAATAATGAAAAGTCATGTAGTCATCTCAGGTATCTGCTTATTGCCACAACTATGTCAGTCATGAGCTCACCCTCTGCGCCTCCTCATGGAAAGAATTCTGGCTCCACCAGCCACTGCGTGCGGGTATCTCACACATGACACGGCATCACATCTCCCCTCTCGCTTTCTTCATCTCGCCGTCTCACTCTCGGTCAGTATATAGAGAAATAAAATCAAGTGCGGGGCCAGTCCCAGGGCGCCTTTGCTTCCCCGGCGCTGCGCCTTGCGCCGCGCTCCACTTGTCACTTCTATTAGACTCGGGCGCAAAGATAAGTTATTAGAGCAAACGCGCATAATGAGAAGACAGGAAAACAACGTCGGGGAGGGAGGCGCCTCGCACGACGTCTCGACTTATTAGAACTTGCAGGGAGAGAGAGAGAGAGAGAGGAGACCCCCCCCCCCAACGTAATGCTCGCCAAATAATGCGCACGGGGGCCAAACACGCGCCCTCCAAAGCCGACGCTCCTCAGCACGGTGATTGGATAACAGTGTTGATAGGTCACCCATAAAATTGCACTCTTGAGTGTCCGGGCAGTTTATTTCAAATGAAACAAATTAAAGTCAATTTCAAGACGCATCGCTCGGCGAAGAAACCCTGAAAGCGCTCTAATCCCCGCAGACGTAGCCGAGTCGCCGAGTGTATTGGCACAACACTCCCCAGGCCGGATTTGCCACTATGTTAAGCTCCCAAGGCCCGCTCCTTGTTGTTATCAGGAAAGTAGAGGAAGGGATTTGGGGATAAGTGAATTCTAGAGAGCGGGTTTCGGGTTGGGGAGGGGTTCGGGTTGGGTTGAGGTGTGTGTGTGTGTGTTGGGGGGGGGTTTGCCTCGCCGAGTGCCTCCCTACGCCGCTGACGTCCCAATTGGCTGGTGTGTTTAACCCCCACCCTCCCCACCCCTCTTTTGCCGCAACTTTCTTTCTTTTGTGCGCACAATCCGCGCGCGCCCTTCCTCCGTTTCTCCCAGACACACTCTCTCCTTTGTTAGACGATTTCCTGAGTAAATTTGAATACAAACCAAATCCCTTTCTACACCCCCCCCCCCTGACCCCCCCCCCCAAAACCCCCCAAAAAAGGAATTTTAGGTCGAAATTGTCAAGAGTCAGGAGACTTGTTTTTTTTCGCTTCCTCCTGATTGCTGTTCTTTTCTCTTGTTTTGTTTTTCCTTATGGCTGTTTGTCCTGGTGCATATTGAAAGACAAACCCCCTCAGCAAATCCATACCTCACTGCAGCCCAACCTCTCAACTCGCTGCGTCGGAATTTAGCCGAGAGCTGTAATTGTACTTCTTCATTCGGCGCCGTGCACTCCCTTTGGACACCAGAGGCACGCTGTTCGCCGCAATTATGAAGAGGTGTGAATTATTGATGCCCGAACTGTTGGGTGCAGGAATTATATTAGCACCGAAAATAATGACGATCACCACAACATCCTGAGGTGTGAGTGCCCTGCCTGGTGGCAAAGTGCTCACCTGCGTCGCTTTTAATTAGGAACGAGGTGCAAAACAACAGGGCCTGCTTCGGGTTTTTTTTTTTTTTTTTTCTTTCTGCGCTACAAGTATTTGAAGAACCATTAGCGGGAGACCAAGCTGAGATGTATCTGGATAAACAGTCACCAATAGAAGGCTGTGTGCGGTGGGGAGGCCTCAGTTTTCTCATTATTCTTTCACTACACTTGAACTCATGTCAACCCTGACCAGTGTGGCACTCAAATCAAACACACGAGCAGGAGTGACTCATAGCCATGGCTAAAGCACTCTGAGCGTGTCTCGGCACTTGAACTAAAGCTATAAAGTTTTAATTGGACAAATTCATTGGAAAAAAGGAAGTTCTTCCACTCACAGGAAGCATTGTTAGTGAGCCTGATGCACCTCTTTAGTAGTTCAGCCTTTACATCTGCCCTTTTCTGAACTCTCTGCACAGGAGATGCCCTACAGCTAGTCTGGCCATGGGTTTAATTTGCCATGCCAGGAAGCGGTCTTGTTTAGAGGCTTCGCTGAGACACTTGTGTTATTTCACCACAGATGCAAATGATCTTTGGTCACCTTGAGCCATTGTTGCCTGGCTACAGTGATGCCGGGCTTCTTTCTGGTAACCAGAATGAGGTCACGGCAGGGGAGAAGCATGTCCACTGCACTTGTTAATTGACAGACAAGTGGGCCGGTTTCCCTGCTCACAGCAAGGATTTAGTGGGTATTTCAGCCAATAGGGGAGATAAATCAATAATAAGATTGCTGCACAATTTCATCGTTGAATGACAGAATAACCGGTCCCCTTAAAGTGGCAGTACGTGGTTTTTATTCACCGCTAGAGAGTGCATATAAAGTGAAAGAAAGAGTACTGAGGGTTATATCCAGCATTATTTTACATTACCATTCATCTGGAGCACTTTTCATGCTATTTGCGTGTGTTTTATGAAGTTGCAGCACATTTGCCCACTATAGAGTCAGTTGCTTCTCTCTTTTTATCACAGTGGTATGGTGGCTGTCCTGATGGGTCGGGGAGGAGCCAAAGATTCACAAGCACGAACAAGCACGTGCAGCGAGTCCGGCTTTGTAAAACAAAAGGATAGAAATGATTGTTATCACATTAAATCTGACAGTGACAAAAAAAGAAATGCCACTTTAAAGACGAGTAGTGGCAAACACGTTGAGGACAGTGCGCCGACCTGAGATATGTACAGTGGATCTGCTTTCCATTCTGACCTTTTCAGTGGCAAGAGAGAGAATCTCACAACAGTGGGCAGCGGGCAGCTTCGACGCTGCCTCGCCTCTCTGGGCTCAATGTCTCCCTGTTGTTGGGGGCGAAGGTGGGCCTTTTGAAATGTTGATGTAACACTTGACTCGTTGGGCCGTGCACGGCAGATGAGTGTATGCATGGAGAATATGCGTGGTGGCAACATTTTGACCTTTGTGCTTATCACAATGGAACGCAGAACAGCAGGGTGTCCGAGGTGACAACACTCACCTCCCTGCAGAGCTTTGCACTGAAATACGACATGACGCGCAGAGCTGCGGGTGCGCCGGCAGACTTGGGGTAGGGATCCATAATTAAATGATGCATCAGATGCATGGTGCAAGGGAAGAACCGGGGGGACAAACACAAGGGTTATTTTTTTTGTGTGTTTTTTGTAGGGTTGAAATTTATCGTTGTAGTCCTGAAAGTCTTTGAGGGCTATTTCCTCTAGGTTGTAATTAAATTGATGTGTTTGTCTTTCAAGTGGCCAAACAGTAATTTGCTTGGTCACAGATTCATTAATTGGCGGTGCAGGATTCTCTGAACTGTTGAAGGGTGTCCGTGAACTCACTACCTGCAAAGCTGTGGCTCCGTTCGAGTTGTTTGTTCTTTATTGTTCAGCCTAGGTACATATTAATTTTACATTTGGTTTAAATGTGCGCAGTGCTTACACTGGGACTCTGCTGCCGCTACTGTTGTTTGTGTGCCTTGGCATCCGCAGCAGAAGAGCTCTACACTGGCCTTGAGGCTTCTCGGTTTTGCTAGTTTATTTATGCTATTTTGTTTTTTTCATTTTGTTGTTTTTCTTGCTCTGTGTCATCATTTTAAAACCCGTGATTGTGAACCCGAGGCCAAAGCTGTTCATACATCTCCTTCCCTCTGATGGCCACCAGGCTCTTAGCATTTAAGTTCATCTTTCTTGCTGAGAACTCCTTCTACATTTTTTTTCTCCAAAGAGTTTATCATGGGCAAATTCTTTTTGTTTATTTGTTTGTTTATTTATTTATTTTTCTTGCCGACACAAACCTGGGAATATAAACACAGTGATCAATTTTTCACACTGAGCTTGCTCGTTGCAACCCCCCACGAATACAAACTTTTAAATAAGAAGTAGGAAAAAGGAGGACGGGGACGATTATTGCATTAGATGAATAGAAATTCTTGGAGGACAGTCAATAATAGATGAAGTTAAAAAAAAAAAAACAATAGCGACTTTTTTCCTTACTGGACTAGTTTCCTTTCTCTGGCTTCGAGTCAATTGAATCGACCTAATGGAAACCAGGTTACTCCTCCTCCCCACGACCTCCCTGACATAGCGTTGAACAAATGCATTATTCATCCTCTGGTCATAAAAGCGAGGTAATTATACATTTATCTCCAAAATATAACTGGCTACTTCCAGTGTCTGTGACCTTGGCATACGAATTGTGCCATTTTGAACCTGGTCCCATAGGCCACTGAAGGAAAGAAATGAAGGTTGAAAAAAAAGTGGAGGGGGGCGGGGGGTTCTCTTTATGGATAAATGTTGTCAAGAGTTCAGAGAAGGCTGAATGTTGAACTTTATTTTGAAGCATGGAAGAAGAGTAGCAATAGTCAAACTCAATACTTAATGTTCAAGCTTTTGTGAGGCGGATTAAAGAGTAGACTGGACAGAAAAGAAAAAAAAAAACGGGCAAATGGTGCTACAGCTTTCCTCTTTATATTCTTCCCTTTATTATTTCCCTCCAAAACTAATCCCTGTTCTTATTTGGCCCCTTTCTCATTTCCTTATCGTATTCCACTCCCCAACCCTTATCTCTTTCCTTTACCTAAATTCTTCTCCACTGGCATTTGCTGCATTCTCCACCATCTCGGCCCAAAATGTATTCAACTCACACTTTACTCCCTAACAAGCTTTTCCTCCTGCTCTAATGCCTCTGTTTCTTCCCCTGTTGCCCGCAGGCCATCATGGCTCAGCTTCCCCAGGAGGAAAAGGCCAAGATTGCTGAGCAGGTGGAGAGCTTCAGACAGGAGAAGTGCAAGCTCGACGCCGAAGTGGCCAAGTGGGACGACAACGGCAACGACATCATCGTGCTGGCCAAACAGATGTGCATGATCATGATGGAGATGACGGACTTCACCAGGTAAAAAAAAATGACTTAGACGACAAGGTAATTATGCTGTGCAATGCCAGTTGGACACCAGCTGCACAAAGGTGCCAGTCTTGGAGTCACATTTGGGATAGCACGGCAGCCCGCGCAGGTTTGCTAGAGCAGCGACTTTTTAAACATTCAATTTCAAATGAAAGCGTTTTCGGTGGCTACTTTGTGTTACGTTATCGGTCCGCATCCTTTGTGTTGCGGTCAGAGCGACTTCTGCACGTTGAATTCAAAAAGCCCTTGAAAGAGTTAAAGAGGAAATACAGGTAGTGACATCAAGCGTAGCTGTCAAGGAACTTGTGGTGCTTTTGCGTTCAAAGTGTTTAAAGAATCTGTTCTGCAGACCTCGGTTGTGCCCAGTGGTTGTTTAAGTTGCTGTTGCTTCTCTATGGTCTCTGTCTGCTTATTTTGACCTCTGACACCTGACATCAAGGAGGCATTTTTCTTCCACACAATTCCTGCTCACTGGATATTTTCTTTTTTGGGGACCATTCTAGAGACGGTTGCGTTGCAGTGAAAATCGCAGCAGATCAGCAGCAGTTTTGAACACTCAGCCCGTCTGCAACCACTCTCTTCCCCATTCTGAAGCTCCTTTTGAACTTCAGCAAGTCACCTTCACCACAATCTACATGCCTCAATGCATTGGGTTGCCATGCGATTGGCTGATTAGCTGTCTGCGTTCACCAGCTATTAAACCTCATTGGGTGGCCTGAGAGTGTATGTCACCCAAAGTGTGTGTTTGTGTTGCCAATTACCGCAGGGCGGCGTTGGGCAGCTGATCTCGCACCGACGAGAAGCCTCGCAAATTGCAGGTTTTCCGTTTGCTTTCTAAACTTGCTGTCACACCTTCTGGTGCATCAGGTGGGGCGTTACCAGGTAATGTTTGCAAGCTAAACACCTGATAGCCCAACACATAAATGCTTTGACACTCCTCCTGCTTGGCTGATAAAGGCACAGAGACTCTTCTCCACTTTGCTCTCCATTAAGAGCTGCTACATTGGTAGACGATACTGAGTGTTCTTTAGGGTGTCTGATGGAGTTGGCGTCTGTCGAGCGCGCTTCCATAAGTGCACTGACGCAAAAGCTGCAGTTACAACAGAAAGGCCACTTTAAATAACATATAGCGCAGGCTGGATGGCAGCGTGAGTGTGAAGTTCTAATCTCTGCAGGCGTTTTTAAAGCGATCCCTCTCACAGAAAGGTCATTTCCGGCGGCATTGTTTACCAGAGAAAAAGCGATCGCGGCAGAAAGATTGCTAAGAAACATTTCTGACTTTAAAATGTCCCAGAACTGCAAAGCGTTGTTGTAATGCGGCAAACTTTTTGCAGCGATATAAAGCTGTGCTGTAGTAGATAAAGGCCTTTAATCAAAAGTACAGCTCATAAACGGCGGCAGCCTTCCCGTCGCAGAGCGCTTGACCGGCTGGTGGTCTGCCGGAGCCGCGTTCCACCTTGTGACTGTATGGCCCGGAACAAAGTGGGAAATAAGTAAAAACTGGCACCGTGACTGATTACGACCGCGGCACTCTAGTGGCATGATTATTTCTTGGCGCCCAGCGCCGGGGGAACTCAAATTGGCACGGACAAAACAAGCAGAGGCTCCATCTAAAATATGAGCGGCCATGAACGGTCAGACATACACTCGCCTTAACTTTCCCTCATGATGGCGCATCACGAAATCACAGCACAGATCACACGCTTGGTCTTTTGCCATTGTTTCTCTCTCTAGCTCTGATAATATGGCTGGAAACTACACTATATTCGTCCAATACAGTGCGTTGCGTCTCAACACGAATCTCTCCGATGCTTCGTTAGGGGCAACGGGGCTAAGATATATTAATCTCAGATATAAAGGAAGTCCCTTATATTCAGGTGATTGTATTATTTCTGCCGTATCACTCCTGCCTACACCACTAAATGAGCTGCTGTTGGAGACTCAGGGATGATCACAGCCCTTTTAAATGGAATCTCTGCAGCTCTACCCGCAATTCAGTACATTCCAACTTTCTCTCCAGTTGATTTTCTTTCTCTCTTTTTTCCCCTCCAGAGGCAAAGGTCCCTTGAAGAACTCCTCAGATGTGATCAACGCTGCGAAGAAGATTGCCGAGGCCGGATCCAGGATGGACAAATTGGCCCGCGCCGTTGCCGATCAGGTAGCCCCCCGCCGCCGCCGCTCCTCTCCACCTGTCACTACCCATTCTGCGGGCTGCCCGCCGCTATCAGACGAGCCGGAGGCAGAGCGCATTTTGATTCGGAGCAAGTGGGCATGGCACATCGAAAACCTATAATGTGGCCAATTGATGAGCAGCGGCAGCAGGAGTGGCAGGCCGTGTTGATTGCGAGGTTTTCCCTTTCCCCCCCAACGCAACGCGGCAGCATCGAGTTGCGTCTCTCTAATATAATTAGCTTCTCAATCAAGGTGTTGCATTCATTATCCGATGAGTACCTCTCCGAAACACGCTGACGGGCCGTTTTCAATATCTAATCAATCAGCGGCCGCCTCGGGAAAGGAGAAGACGGTGCGTTTGTGGAGTTGTATGGGTGTGCAGCAAATGACGGGGGCTGCGGGGCCGGGGGTTGGGGGGTGGTGTCGGAGAGCGGCCCTCCAGATGATGCACAATGTTCTTCTTCACTTCATCTGTCGGTAATAAGCGGCGAGCCAGCGAGCGAGCGCGCACTCCAGGCACAAGACTGGCTGATTTATTAAGGCGGCCCGTCGCCGTGGTAATTGCGACTGCTGTTAGCCGGCGCTCCCCTTGAAATAATTATTGTTGGTTTCACTTTCACTCGCCGGGCCTCCTTCCAAGTGCTGCGGGAGCGTCGGAGTGCGCATGAAAATTTCACCGAAATCTCGTCTCTGTGGCGGGAGCACCGTGAGGTCTGCCTTGAGCCTTGAGCGCTGAACGCTGCGTCTCCAAAGCTGGGAAAAGTCTGTGGAGGTTCGCAGTCGTCCAGGTTGAGGGTTCGTGTTAAGTTAACTTAACGCTAAGCAATGTTACTTTGACACATCAGAAGCTTGCAGTGGTGGGCCGTGAAATTCACAGCAAGCCCTTTAGTGACACTGTACTGAATACAACTCATAATACCATCAATACTGTCAAGGCTCAAGAATGAAATGGCAATTTTAAGACAGTAGTCAACAAAGTTTTAATTAGTCTAGCAAACGTACACACTGTGAGCTTACACAAGTTGTCCACTAAACTGCGCACTGTTGCTTTTTCATATGAGACACCAACAAGACGATAAAGAAAACAAACTTCATTAAAAAATAAAAATAAAGGGATTATTTGTGTTTGATTGGATGATTGGATAAAAACTCTACCGTAATATACAGCAATGGAAGCAACTCAAACAAGTGAATACAGACGATGGAGAATAACTTCATATTTACAGGGAAAAGGTAACTGTTGCTGGGCCTGACATTTCACCACTGCAAGCTTGGAGGACAGTGCTGATTCACAAAGCTTGAGACATGGGACTTGAGATTTTTTTTTTTTTTTTTTTTTTTTACTTGTCTGGACAGGTATTTAAGACGTGTGTAGAGGTGCCAAATGCTCCACTCCAATCAACAGCTAATTATCTACCACATATATCTTACTGCGGCTGGAGTGGCTGTGCCACGGTGATGGGAAAGGCTGCTGCTAAAAGTAGCGGCCTAATGTGTCTGGACACTGTGCTGATAGAACAGCACCTTTGGTGAAGGAGCAATTTAAGGCGGCAAAGGAAAGACATTTTAGAAGGCGACAGCCGTCCGCGGCCAAAGTATTTATTTAAGCCTGACGCATCGACCGTGATGACGGTGCAGCAGGCGATATGTCACCCACCGTTCCCTGTGTCTTCATTTCAAAGGCCTAGTGTGTCGGCCTCGGCCTCTGACGGGAGGGAAGCATATTGCAAACAATGGTGGCGTTAATCCCTGTATAGCAGCCGTGAAGTCAGGTGAGTAGTGTTTGCCCATCGATCGTTGAGAGACACAGGCAGAGTCCTTAAAGAGTCTGTAAGGTGGCAAGGTGGTATTGGCAATAGGTGCGATTTCACGTTTGGAATTGTTATTACAAAACTGCAATCTGGAGTTTTGAAAAGTCCAAAAAACTCCGGCGGCCTCTCCGGGGCAAGTTAAGGAGTATATGCAAAAGTGCACACTTTGTTTCATCATATTGGCGTTTCATCCGCCATTTCACCAAATCTCTGAGCCCTTGGATGTTCGTGTTTACAACCTGTGAATCTTTTCAGAGACAATGGTGCCTCACCTTCACCGACATTTTCCACAGGTCTTTGTGAAATATCGCAAGATGCTGGGTTCTCAAGCAGGCAAAAATCTGATGCACAAATATATAGAAGGAAGCCACTGTATAATGGTATGGTAGGATGGCTGTCGCTGGATGGATATGGAAGAACATTGTATTATGTGTTTCAATAGCAATAAGAACGCAGAGTCTTTGGAGGATTTGAATGTCCTCTTTGTTCACATTACCTTGCTGCTCAACTGCATATTGCAGTCCCTTCTGTCTAGTTTGCTCTGATATTTCCGAACCATTCACCAAAATTGCTGAATAATCCACGTTGACACGGTGTGAATGAGGTGGAAGCCAAGACACGCCAGGCAGAGGAACTGTAACCATGATGGGCGGGACCTGGCAAAGGGCAAATTGATGAAATGTTGGCTGTACAGTATATTTCATTTTGTACCAAACCCAAAACCGTGATACCAACTTTGGATTCAGTGCACTGTTCCACCACTATTAAACACGTTTTTAATGCATCATACAGCATCATACGGCTTCTAAATATTTTTGCCTTGCTAAGACATATGAAACATATACCAAACAAGTGCAGAATTTCACTTGACACATCAGACATCCCCGTGACCCTGATTTGGAATAAGCGGGTATAGAAGATGGATGGATGGACATCAGACATTTAATCTTGCTGGCTGCACACTGACATCCAACTGAGACATAAGCAACCTTGAGCCCATTAAGGGACCAGAATCACAGGAAGTTGTCGTCGCTAATGAGAACGGGGCCTTGTGCATAATGGACGGTTTGAGCCAAAGCTGTCCTTGATGACGGCAATAGTCATAACAATAGTCATAATAATGGGCGCTGCAGCAATAATTGCCTTTGTTTCTCGAACCATGAAGCGTAATATTGAAAACTCTTCATTGAAGGCTGGTAGGATTGACAGAATGAACAGCAGAAGTAAAAATAAATAAATAAATCAAATGGCCCTGCGGTAAGAACAGCTTTCAATCCACCTGCCGTTAAAAAAAAAAAAAAATGTCCAAGTCACCGTTTCACAATTTTTTTTTAATAGCTTAATTTTG
This sequence comes from Thamnaconus septentrionalis, assembly GCA_009823395.1. NCBI lineage: Eukaryota > Metazoa > Chordata > Actinopteri > Tetraodontiformes > Monacanthidae > Thamnaconus > Thamnaconus septentrionalis. The sequence goes on along the minus strand of CM020501.1, from coordinate 5,776,698 downwards.
TCTTTGGTTATTATTTCAAAACTAGATAGACAGACCACAAGTTATAGAAAACTGTCTTTGACTGGCTTCAAATAAACAGATAAAACACACAGCAGGACATAATCAAGGCAATACAATACAAATTTAAACAACAGACAACATTTCTATATGTTTTTACCCTCACCCCAGTAACTTCCTTTAAAAATAGATGATTGGCCATCAGCGAGCTGGCCAGCGTCCTGCTGTCCTCGCTGTGAGCGCGCCTGTTTCTCCTGGTCGGCCGCTGATTCGGCTCAGCTATCAACTGACCAGAAGGCGTCCTTAATCAAACACGGCACGTTTCTTTTCATGTCACCCGCCCCGCCCTGGACCTGCTCTTCAAAGCATATTGCACCGCACAACAACAACGTTCCGCTTCATTCACGCACAACCCTGCCTTGTTAGGCAGCAATTAGCACAAACAGAGAGATGAAATGCAGGTTTGGCCTTGTGAGAACCGCTTCCTTTTTTTTTTTTCACCCGTGAGAAGAGTCGTTCCGAAGAGCAGGTGTCAGTCCGCGTCGACGCCTCGCTAACAAAGAGCTCGGAGCGAGAAATCTGGGATTCTGGGGGCTGAGTCGCGTGTCGTGTTTATCTGTGGGTTTGTTATTTCGGAGCTTGCCGAGCGCCCGTCGCTGTTAAACAGGGTTTTAAGTGGGAGTGAGTCTGCTGCGCATGGCAAATCGCTGGTAGTGTCTGCCTTTGAATCAACAGTTGCTGCAAGTGAAAAGAGCAGGTGGCGTGCCATTTTTAATTCTCACTTAAATGGTTCCTGAGACGCGTTTGGTGAATATTCACAGGCTCCTGTCACGCTTGCGCACAGAGACGCCGGAGCCGCGTCAGGAAATCACGGGCAGCACGGCTTTGAGACCCTTTCATTTCTAACCTTTGTGACAGCATTTTTTTTTCTTCTGAAAGGGATCTAGGGAAGCCGCTCTGCTGTCATCTTTATTAAATTAGATGGTTTCATTCGAGAGGAGGGGAAACAAAGAAGTTTTTAAAAAAGAACATGAGGAGTTTGCAGAAAGACGTGGACGGGACGTGCGCGGTGCACAACGTTGATTATCTGCCTTCCCGGCCCCCGTGTGCAGGAGAGAACATGTATTTTGCATTCGCACATTTACCAAACGTAACCTGTGCTTGTCGGGGGCCCTCGTGCTCTGACAGTACGAATAAAAGGCTGCTCCGTCGCCCTCAGACAGGTCCCTTAAGTAGCAAACCTTGTTGCCATGACTTCACATCAACCCTATTGATGAACACGTGTGAAGCAGGAGTTAGCGGGAGGGGCCCGGGCCTGCCGGCATAGCCAGTTCTTTCATAGTTGTTTAAGCACAGCACTTGAAGGAGTAAAAACCCCCGGAGGCTCCTCAGCCCATTTCACTCCGGCTGAGGCCTTTTCTCTTTTTTCTACTCTATTTCTCCCACTCCGTCGTCCTGAACTCTGCTCCGCTCTTTCAAATGCGTCCTCCTATGGACACGGACTAAATAGTGGATGGCAGCTGTCCAATGTTGGGTGCACCTCGTCTTAGACGTACATTGATTATTGAGGGTTGCGAGCAGCGATGCCATGTAGAGGTATGCGTCACTCTCCTGGACTACGGTCGTTCTGCCGCTCCATCTGACTCGCAGGCTTCCCGTGTGCAGTGTTTTCTTAGTCCTCGTCAATACCTTTTGTGGAGCTATTTTAAGGTTGGCCCTGCACTAGTCAACGTGATGTGGGATAGACTTTTCTTAGGCAAAAACTTTGAAATTACACAGGTTGCTGTTTAACTACTGCTTCCTCAAGTGCCCTGTTTAGTCAAGACAGTAAACAAAAAAAATCTGTTCTAAGGAGGGAGATATTTCCATTTATTGTCACATCTACATTTATTCTCTCCTGTTGTTATGGTTGCTTCTGCTGATGAGTATTTAAACCAGCGGTTACTGCTCTTCAGTTCAAATGCCTCTCAGCAGACTGGAAAACTACAGTTTAATTGGAACTGACTTCACACGACTTGGTGCCTACTGTATTTAATTAGAGAGTATAAAGGATCCTTGAACTATTTGCTTCTCCTGGTGCTGCAAAGCAGCATTTTGTGTCCTTTTCATTTTAATTTTTAATGCACCGCATCATTGTGAGAAGCACTGGGGGATTTGGCCACTAACTTTTCCTCTTCTTTGCTTTAAATATTACACCAGAGTTGTATTAACCAAGGTAATTCTACTTATTGAGTGAAACAGAATATAGTGCCACACTGTGCTGTCGTGGTTAGTACTGATGCCTCACAGCGAGACAGTCATGGGCTGAGTGTTGAGCATGAGGTCTTTCTGCCTGGAGTTTGTGTGTGTGCGTGCCTGATGATCCCATTATGTTTTTATAGTGCTTTGTAAATGCACATTTCACGCAATTTTTAAAAAATGAAAAAAAAAAAGGGTCAGCTGCAAGCACCAGCAATGTAACAGCTAACATAAAAGACCAAAAAAGGTAATTCCGTCCTAATGTGGCAATTGGCAATGATTCCATTTAACTCCAAGACAAACATGACGTTTGAGAGCGTCACATCCATGGAAACAGCTGCTTGCTCAAAGTGTCCGACGAAGGGAAGGAACGAAAACAAACACTCATATGAATGGCAGGAGTGCCTTCGCTAGGCGCTAGGACTAACACTAACCCTGCTGCAGAGCAAGAGTCCGTGTCAGCGAGTGGACGCAATCATCCACCATTTTTTTTAAATTACTGACAGGTGACAGTCAACATCATGGAGGCAAAAAACGTCTCGAAAGCGTCACGACACAGCTGTCATGTCGGCCGTCCTCTTTTGACGTTTTTTCTGTACGCGGAAAATGAACATCTCTAACACGAAAGACCCGCACGCATGCATGCACACACACTCTCTCTCTCACACACACACACACACACACACACAAAACACATGCGAAAGGTTCTGGGTTAAAGAGGTAGGGAGGGAGTAGGCGTTGGGCAGCTGAGAGTGAACCGGTGCATTCAAATTACTGGGTTGTCGGCGTTCAATAATGTAGGAGAGGTCAATCTGAGGGAGCCCATAAATGCTGCATCGGTACGACTGACACGTGTGAAGTGTTTTGACAAGAACAGCCTCTCACTCTGTTGTGTTCCTTGTTTGGGGCTCGTCCTCCCACTTTGCCCATCAGGGGAATTTTTATTTTGGGTCAAATTGTTGAAATTAGCCCCCCTCCCCCCTCAATGTGGTTCTGGCAGATGACCCTTTCATTTTACAACCTGGATCTGCCCGAGGTTTCTGACTTTCTTGTTGTTTAAAGGCGTTGATCCTCCTTACTGTCGCCTCAGTGCCTGACAACTGGCAAAAAGCGCGGCTTAGACCTGCTCAGCATGCAAAATGCCCTCAGATACATTTGTTATGATGAGCCGCTATACAAATAAAGCTGAAAAGAATTGGAAAATAAATAAAGAATTGACGCACACACGCACACATACAAAAATACTATTTTTTGTTTGTTTTTTATCCTCTTACTCTCGACTTGAGAGAACATCTCTTATAAATACTGCCAGACACGGAGGTTGGTAAGAGTTGAAAAGGCCACGGAAAGTTTAGCAGCACACCGATCGCCTACTGCCTCCCCCTGCTCGGCTCCTCCAGAATTAAGTGTGTTTTTTCCTTTCTATTTGGTGTTATTGACAGGGCTGGAGATGGCAGGAGTTAAGCAATACCCTGTACGGTGTATTTACATCATGAGGGAATGTGCTGGAGAAGGAAAAGGGCCACGCTTGCAGAGTGTCTGCAACAGTGCAGTGGGGAGCCTTCGAGTCAGCGGCGTCTGCATCAAATTTGCCGATGGCAATGTTCTCTGTGTGTGTGCGTGTGTGCGTGAGTGTGTGTTTGGGGGGGGGTTTAGGTACCACACAGCGAGGGCCGTGCAACAAAAACTCCTCCTGCAGTCTGTGTGGCAGCTCATCGCTCTACCTTTGTCTACCTTTGTCTACATTTAGAGCAGCTTTTCGAGGGGATGGGATGGTGGGGCTAACCCCGCTCTGAGTCGTTCCGCCCCGACAGGCGGCAGTAAATACAAATTGCGGCAGTAAATACAAATCGCGAATCACACCTCGAGCTCCCTTCAATTAACCGTGCTAAAGAGGTGAGCCGGACCAGCCGAGGAGAGGGGGAAACGGATGCGAGGCGGAGGGAGGGAGGAGGGAGGGAGAGCGGCGTTCGTAACGTGGCTCCGTGTTTGAATTCTGCTCCACCAGCTCTCGCCCCGAGCCCACGGGGCAGGGAAATGAGCTGCGCAGGTCCCCGGCACGGTGCGGCTGAGTGTCCTACTTAGGACCATTTAATATTAACGACGAGGAGGGAAAGGTGTTGCTACAAAATGACGCTTGCAGTCTTTTAGCAGCTGACGCGGTGATGCGGGGTGGAGCCCGCTGGGAGCTTAGTGGGCCGCCGCTGACACCTGGATGGTTTCCAGATGGAATGATTCCGGGGTCAGAAGGGTTCTGGGGGGGTCGGGTCACTGGGGAGACGTGGGGAGCCGCACTCGTGTCGTCCTCTCGTCCAATCGCTTCGTCGGCGCTCGCTAACTGTTGTAGAGTTAGGAAGAGAGAGTGAGAGAGAGAGAGAGAGAGAGAGAGAGAGGTCAGGTCGGGGGAACGAGAAACAGTCAGTGATGGAGTGAAGTTGCAGTGAAATGGTTTTATTTTTAGAGCAACATCAAAACAGCTGTGTGAAGAGAGCACGATGCAGACGTCTGTTAATCCTTGTGTTCTCATGTCTCACTTGATGTCACATCTTTCTTATAGCAGCTGTGATGTCAGGGATAAAACAAATACAAACTCCAGCCCAGAGCCACACTGTGGGCTGCTGTGGACACAGTATGGCTAATACTATACAAGTGGACCAACAATACAAGCAAAACACACAAAGCAGGACACCTTTGAAACATATTTATTTATGTATGTATGGTATTTACCAGGCCTTTAAAGGTACACTGTGTAAAATTTGGCCTGATTTCTGATTTTTATATTGGTAAAAGCTTAACACACAGCCCATAAATACATTAATGTATTGTATATATTGTATACTTGCGGTACAATAAAAGTAATTTGGTAACCCTTCCTCTAATACCGGCCTTCCTTGAAAAATCTTACTCACCGGACCTTTAAGAGAAACAAGTCAAGTAAATGGCGGAGCAGCGGAACAGAAGATTCACATTCTGCTAACATGAAATCTGCCTGACAGTGTGAACAAGGTTTCATTTCTTCTGTATGTTTTGAAGGCTAGTACCTCACACTAGTCTTCAGGGCTTTTGCATGTCGGTGCAAAACCACACTTTTGCTAAAAAAAAAAAAAAAGTTCCAATGTGAAAGATACCTGACGAATATAGACATCAAGTCTCCTGAACAGCACAAAGTATAACCGTTTCTGTAACCTGGAAAGCTCCTCAATTGAGATTGTCCCAAAAGATGTGTGTATGTGTGTATGTGTGTAAGTGTGCATTATTTTTACCCCCCCCTCAGTCAAGTGGTGTGGCCACTTGAGTAAGCCTTAATGGGATCCTTGGAAATGTATCCAACAGGGACTTCGCCGACTATTTCTCAATGAAAGAAATGAGCGGCTGGTCTCTTGTTGGAGTGAATGTGAAGGCAAGTCTTGCAGCTCCAGTGCTGGATGGCACAGATGAGTGATGATTAGAAATGATCTACACACAAATAGGCGCCATGAGGGTATGAATAAAAGAGTGATCTGTGTCTCCTGAGTGTTGCCACCCCCAGACATCTGTCACGTTAAAGTGCCACATGAGATGTTGTTAATTTAGCGGCCACTAACAGGGGAAGGGACTTGCGGGATGAAGGCTCTTTTCTTAGTAAATAAATGCCTGGGGTGTTACTGATACAGCCGGGAGAGAACTGGCACTTTTTGGCAACAATACGTCGGGGGGGGAATCCAAACGTAAAGAAAACATTCAAAATCAATTAATGATTATGTCTTTTCAAATTATTATACTGTAGTTAATTTTTTCTTGTAGCAGCATCTGGATTGCTGAGATTCCCTGTATGAAATGCACATGTAAAGCAGTGCTGGAGAAAATGCTGTCTGGTCTCCTCTTTGTGGTTAGCTAGCTAGCTAGCTAGCCGTAGCACGGACGATCATGACTGTCAAATTTTAAAGGATTTGTTCAGGGTTCACACATCAGTAATATGTGAATAAACAAAACCAAACAAACATGCGTTTGTTAAAAAGGTAATTACAAATTTCATATTAGCACTACATGCATTTATTTCTTGAAAACGTGTTTTTGTTTTGTTTGGTTTGGTTTTGTTTTGTTTTGTTTTTTTGCAGCGCACTCATTCCATTCCCCTCCTGCAGCGCATCAACCACACCCCAGTGTAGTTGCCGCCTGGTCCTGCTGCTGCAGCTTCAAACGTGCCACGAGCTACGTTCAGCCGCTCGGCAGAAGCCGCTGCTTGTGTAAAACACTGTGTGCGCTACTAACAGCATGTTTCTCTGCCCCTCTTTTCTAATTAGTGCCCTGATTCGGCGTGCAAGCAAGACCTGCTGGCCTACCTGCAGAGAATCGCCCTGTACTGTCATCAGCTCAACATCTGCAGCAAGGTGAAAGCCGAGGTCCAGAATCTGGGCGGAGAGCTCATCGTGTCTGGGGTGAGTGTTACTACCGCCGCTGCTTCCGTCGGCTTTACGGTTGGAATCGCTTAACTGGGTCAGGAATGTAATGTTGCCGAGAGTTATTATTTTCAGTTCTAGATCACATTGGCACCTTTGACACAAGGTAGGAAGGTCATGCAGAGAGAGTGATGGAGCTGAATAAGTTTGATGACCATCTAATTGTCTGCATAATTTGTTCATTTTATATATTGCTATATACAGTGTGTATGTATAATGCTCCAGGTGAAACATCACTCTGCTCCTCCTTCTGTTCTTGTCAAACTGGAGAGCACAAAACAACCTCTTTTTTTTCAAATTTTGAACAACACATCAAATATTCGCATGAACCGTAATTAAACAAAAATCAGAGCAGAGAGCTTGAAATGAAAATCTATCACACTGGAAAGCAATTTCTGGTACAACGTGGTAAACACCTCTACCAGTGTTGAAATCAATTGTCATTTTCTACACATACTGTATATGTAGGTGTATGTAGGTGTACTGTATATGTGTACATATGAGTGTGTGTGTGTGTACACACAATCTCAGTTGCCCTTCACAGTAGTTCATTTATTGACATCTAGTTTTCGCGACTGTTTGTCACAAATCCCCCTGCAAAACTTGACAGGCTAACGAACTCAGCGGCACTTCCGCAGGCAGAATGCATGTGCATCCACACCCACGTCACCACTGTTTACAAACTGTAAAAAGGGCTGTATACATTATAACTTAAGCAACATTTGAAGGTGTTTTGATGTGGCAGCATTGGGCTCTGTGTTTTAGTCGACACAACACGGAGCGAATGACACACTTCTGCACGGGGAAAAAAAAAAAAAAATGAGACCGCTGTGAATCCAGGGATTTAATGAGGAGAGAAATGTGGCGATCGGTGCATTCCCAGCTTTGTCAGTGGTGCTAATTGTGCTAACATCTTGTTTTCCCCGAGACTGACATCAGAGTTTTCTTTTATCTTGCCTCCACTTTCCTCCATGTCTTGTATGTTTTTTTGGGGGTTTTTTTTGTTTAGTTTTTTTGCCTTTTTCTGCAGTGCCTGTTGGTTTTCCTCTGGACTCCACTGTGGGTCTTTTCTCATGCATGCCCTGCTGAGATTTTAACCTTTTAATGGCGGCCTGCTGGAGTCCGCACTCATTAAATCCAGGCCGTTGACTCGTCTCAGTGTGAGGCGGCTGGAGGCTCCCAGCGCCGCCGACCCTTAAATGTCAACCAAACAAAACAGTCGGAGACAGAGGTGCACCTGACCCTTGCCTCTGCTAATTAAGGCAGGAAAAAAGTTAAGATGTATGATGAGCGTCATCCTGCCGAGTTTCACCTCCACTCGTAACTTTTGGGCCAAGCGTGTTGTTGGAGCTTCCTCTTCTCACAGCTGATGTGTCATTTTTATTTTATTTTTTTTTAACCTTGATATTTAATTTCTTCTGACTTGCCGCTTTCACCCACTCTGCCAAACTTATGCAGCTCGACAGCGCCACCTCCTTAATCCAGGCGGCCAAGAACCTGATGAACGCGGTGGTGCTGACCGTGAAGGCGTCCTACGTGGCGTCCACCAAGTACCAGAAGGTGTACGGAACGGCGGCGGTCAACTCGCCCGTGGTGTCTTGGCGCATGAAGGCCCCCGAGAAGAAGCCTCTGGTCAAGAGGGAGAAGCCCGAGGAGTGCCAGACCCGCGTGAGACGGGGCTCCCAGAAGAAACACATCTCCCCCGTCCAGGCCCTCAGCGAATTCAAGGCCATGGACTCTTTCTAGGAAGAATAAAAAAAAGGAGAAAAAAAAGAAAGTCATGCTTACCCAAGAAAAACAACACAACATGACGGTGACAAGCTGACCAAGAGAAGAAAAAAAAAAAAAGTCCCTTTTTACATTGTGTTACCCCACCTCTGTTTGCCCTGTGTGTGCTGTGGTGACACCTCAGGAGGACTGCAGTACATATTAAACTGCCACTCTGTGGCCTCTGCGAACACTGTGGGCTCACAGGCAGCCGGCGGCACACACACACACACACACACACACACACTATTTATCTATCTTATTGTAGCTTCATATGTTAGAGCTGGATCGTGACACAAAACGGCAAACAAACGAAAAGAAAAAAATATACCTCAGAGAATACGGGAGGTTTAAAAAAAAAAGAGAAAAAAAAAAAAAAACATATCAAAGGCGGAGAAGCTGGTGTTTAAAGTAATGGTGGCAGTTTATGTTCTGCTTGTATACGGATTTAAACTGAAATCCTGAATGGTTAAGTAGCGGGAGAAACTCCTGAAGGGAATATATCTATGGCGATACACCCGTGCGTGACACCCCCCCTCCCCCGCCCCACTGAACCCCCCCCACCCAACCCCCTTTTTATTCGATTTGAATGTAATCTTTAGTGCTAGGCATAACTTATGTTTCTGAATACCTGGAAGTAATGGCATCCAAGTAGTCTCCTTGTTCCTTATACTGAAAATAATCCATACTGTGTTTTTATCCAAAGGCACACTTATGGTCTATTGTATTGCCTTTTTAAAGTCGATTTATTTAATGATTCACTAACTATGATGAACCTGATGGGAAATTGCGTAGCTTATGAATATAGACGAGAGAGGTTTGAGTAGTTGTCCTCGGCTCAGAGACTAGAAATCCCTCCATGCGGTACCTTTATATTCACCATTCTCTAATAAATCCCTCGAACTTGACCATCACTGTGTCATGTGTCATTCTTACTGTAACAGCTTCGCTTATGGGTGCAGGCGGTGGCTGTGGCTGCACTAATGTCTCTTATAAATCTGAACAATATGACATAATCATTAGCGATGGCTACATAGGACATGTATATGGAAGGCTCCAGAGAATAAAATCTATTAGTACTAAAAGCTTACAGGAATAGGAGTATTGATTCAGGGTTGGGGGTCAAGTCACATTATTTCTCTTTGACTTGAGAAAATTGGTCTTGGGTCAGCAACACCAGTCTTTGTGGCATTCAGCAAGTTCTTCCACACAAGTGTTATGAAACAGGAAGGAGTGTGACAGGCGCCAGCATTGTTCGCCCTGGAATGTCGCGCTTTGATCAAGACTGGATTGTCTTGACAACTTTCAACACCGTTTAAAAGGATGAATTCTACATAATTGGGTTATTTTGGAGCAACACCTCTGGGGTCTGTTGTTAAAATTGCAGTTACGGTCATTATTACAGGCCCCAACAAGGAGTTTAACATGATTAGCGACATCACGCCTGCCAAGTCCTGTTCACTGCGAGTGAGACGCATACAGATGAGTCAGATCCACTTGACTCCCACACACAGCAAACGCCTCTAACGCTTAAGTCTTTGTCCTTGCTTTCACCTGGATAAATGGCTTGATTCTGAAGTGAGGAATGGAAGCACATTGGGGCAGAGTCATGCCCATTGTGTGTAAAATCCCCGTCCATGTTCTGCCATGAACTGCCAGGAAAGAAAAACGGTAAAGAGCCAAAGTTCAACATAGTCAATTTACAAATATTAAAATGTTAGAGTTCCTCTGAAAATATCATTATTTTTCCTCAGGGACATATTGCTCTCTCTCTGAGTAGAAACTCTTACTTCAATATTCCTGATGACCATCTTAGCTGATGAGGTAAAAGATGAAATATTTATACTTGGCCAAATCAAGGCCATGACACATTAGGCATATAAATATTTTAGTAAAACATTAGCAGTTATCAGACAAATTGCGTTTTGCCTCAGCAACTTCTGTTCGTACAGTGACCTTGACCACTCAGGGCAATGCTGGCTCCAGATCTTCAGCCTTTCCTAATGTTTATTACCGAATGACTGCAAAGCAAATGAAAAGGACAGCAGCCTCAGCTTTGACCTCTTTAAGTGCTAATTAGCTAATAATGATGACACTATTATGTCTAAAACGCTTAACAGGCGACTGTAATCTTTAGCGCTGATCAGTCTCCTGGTTGTAATAGTGAGCGTGTCAGCGTTTTGAAATCAGCACACACGCCTCTCACCACTGACTAAATAATTAAAACAGTTTGGAGGGTAATATTTCCCTCTGTCTAATAAGCACAATTTAACTTCTCTCTGTTTCTCATGTCCTCAGACTTAAAGTGCTGACCAGGTGTCAGGGTAAGCCAGTATTGACCAGTGGAGTCCCTGTCAATCACCTTTAAGCCTGCTGAGTTGCTAAGGGCGAGACAGGATGGACGGGGGAGATGAACTGTGACTCGACTGAGCCCTGATTCATGGCCAGTCAGCAAGGCTACGAAAGACCAGATTGCTGTGACCACTGAATGCAGACATTTTGACTGGAGGTGAGTTAAAAAACATTGTCCAGTCAGTGGAACTTAACAAAGGAATCTCCGCTCAGGCCACCAGCTCCTGGAGAAGAAACACGCTCCAAGTTGCATTTTTTGTGTGTTCCACCTTTTTTAAACGGCCGCCAAGCCCCAGATCCGGAAATCAGCCATTTGTGGAGTCATAAAAGGCGCTTGTTTTACTCCCATGTTAGTGTAAAATATTTCCAGTTCATTTTTTAAACTCCCTAAAAACCGTTTTGGAGACATTTTTGTAAAGGGTCCAGGGTGGACCTTTGTGTAAATAATAAAAAATAATTGAATAAAAAACCATAAAGAATCAAAAACAACACAAGTTACACGATGCACATGGACATGGCAGGATTTTTTTGTGACATACGAAAAAAAATCTTAAAAATTCATCACACTGTTTTTAGGTGAAAAGTGATTGCAACCATCCACCCACTGCAACTTCTTTGGTAACAACTTCACACTTCTGACACTGGATGGGAAAGGCATTGAGTTAAACCATGCAAGACTGTTCTACAGGAATCCTGGATGTAAACAAAACCATCCATAGTCATGGACCTTTACTACAGCTCGTCTACCAAGCCCATCATTGGACGCACACCCGACCACTGAAACGGTGCACGGTTGCTTCACACGGCTCTGATATCTGCTGAATCAAATCAAAACCACTGACAAGCGTAATTGTGCACATAATGACTCGCAGGGCTCCGGTTTAGATAATTCATGGGTTCACAAGCTGATAATGAAAAAGCCTCTTGGTGTATCCACACTGCACTGCTTAAAGTCATTAAACACAACATGCAGCCAGCATCTGTGTAGCACAAAAGTGCCAAGAGTTTGTGAAACGGGGCCACGGGAGAGGAGAACCGCGACGGGGTCCAGTTAATGGAGGAATTAGTTCTTCACGGCAGGGCTCTCCAACTGCTGTAATCCTTCTGTGTATCCATTTCTGGGTAAATAAATAAATAAATAAATAAATAAATAAGCAAAATAACAGCGCCGGCATCCAAAATGCCACCACAATGCAGGATGTCGGTGCTCTATTTTGGGACGTTATCATAGATTAAAACAGATGCAGCGAGAGGACTCTCCTCGCTCAGACTATTACAGAAAGAGATCAGGAGGACGACTCAGGGACGTGATCAACAGCAACCAACCAGCTGCTGCAGTATGGCTTATGGCTCCGAGTCTCTGATGTCTAACGGCTGCTGACACCGAATGGACTGAAAAACGGCCATCTGCACAGATGGACACCAGTGCTGTAAAGAGACCCCTTTTATGGTCACTCTTCCTCTCCTTTTTTTTTTTTTTTTTTTTGAAATGTCACATCACACAAAATTTTAATGGCCAAAGTCAAGTTAAATCATCCTTAAGTTCCAAATCCCATAAAAGTTAGCTTTGCTGTGTAAAACAAAAAAAGTTAATCAGAATGCGGTGATTCCTGAGCAAATTGCTCCCTAAAGGGAGGTGGAAATTCTCTCCAATCTTTCCATCGTATGCTTACAAAATGCTAGACTGCACCCTCTCATTAGGGTTAGGGTTAGGTAGGGAAAGTTAGGGGTGGGTGAACAGATGAGCATTATTAAATAAATTCCACTTGTCCAAGGCTTTTGCTGCTGCCTTCTTCTTTCTCACTGTTTCCAAATCTACAAAACACTGCACGGACTCTCCACGATGTCGCAATAGATCTCTGTATCTTTGTCCATTTGAGTAGATGCTTACACTAATTACGGTCGATTTGGGGAATGTTTCCTAAGGTTTGTAAACGGGTCTGGATACTGGACAAGACAGAAATGTCTTAAATGTGTTAACACTACTGAGGGAAATATACTCCGCGTAGACCAGGACCAACCTTTTTGAACCTGAGAGTTCAAAACAGGTACTGAGTGTGAGTGTGTGTCATGTGAAGGGCAACCAGTTTGCTACACTTTCTTGAAATAATAGATTTTCTCACCTGACCGTTTGTTATTATTATCATTATTATTATTATTATTATTATTATTATTATTATTACTATATCATTATGAATGATACTGATCTATGTGAAGAAAATGATCACGTTAATGACTTCAAAAATGATCAACAATGAGATAACAAGGTTGGATAAAACTGAATTTTAGATGCAGCTCAACGAGTTGTACTATTTTTAGAACAGGCCTGTGGGCTACTGACGGGTAGACTATTGTAGCTCAGCAAAAAGTCAGTCACAAATACCATCCAACATGTCCACCAGTCACAAATGGATTCTATCTGCACAGCCATTATCCTGGTCTGATCAGTGATTCAACATTTCTCCTTCTCTGCCAATCACCTGCAGTGTCAAAGTTGAAAAGCTCTCAATCTTCACCTTGTTCAGCTGTCAAACTTGCATTTGATGTTTCAAATAAAAGACATTTGGCTGGAGGACTATGTCCCTCCCTTTCAGTTGGAATGCTCTCAATAAATCTAACAGTCGAGACGGTGGAGGGAATTTCAAAACCTGCTCAGGATCCACACACACACACACACACACACACTGCCAATGTTATGGCTTTTAAGTGGCTGTGTCATTCTTTTTGCATGTTTTCTTCATCTACAGCTGGACTCCTTTGGTGCATGTGAGGAGGTCAAGTGTGCATCGCTTCAGTGCGACTGCCACTACTCCGCACCAACTCTCTCCACATTTTCAATCTGGAAATTCTGATTGTGGCCTTGTTAAAAACTTGTTTCGCTCATTCGTGTAATGATTAAAGCCAAAAAAAAAAAAAAAAAAAATACGGTGGTAGGATGTTAGTAATCTGGCCATTCCTCTGCTTCAACATCTCAATCTCTCGGGGGATAAGAGCGAGCGCCACTAGCACCAAGGCTCAGATGCTCACAGCTGAAAATAATCTCCAGGCCCAGGAAGAGAGAAACAGAGAAATTCAGCCTCACATCTTCACAGCGGCGCGTTGTCCGAAAATCTTCGTGGCGTATGGACTTAATCCGCGGCGAACCACTTGTAAGTAATCAGTCACAATCACAGATTAAGGAAAGGTTTATGTATATTGTACACTTAAAGGATAGATGACGTCTGCTGTCTAGAGTCTGAGCAATAACGTGATTCACACAAAGCCTCTTAGTCACACTGTGGAAGAAGCCCTGCGGTATGGGATGTTTTATTTCAGCACATTTAACTTAGCGGAAGAAAATGGATGTGGCGCATCTTTAAGCTTCTGGAGGCCTCACCTTGCTTTGCAGCTGGATCAATCTTAAATCTAAAATCTGGCGCATCCAAAAAACAAAAAAAAAAAAAACAACTCCCATCCAAAATTCTTTATAGGTAAGCATGGACAAATGAGCAAACCCTCTGAAGAAAAAGAGTGAGTACTTCAGCCACGGTGTGTGGGAACGAGTATCGCTGTGAGTGCGAGGGCTTGCTCCAGGTGTAATGAACAGGGTAATGACAGGTGAAGAGTTCAGAGGAGGACCAGGGCTATAGTGTTGTGTTGACCTTTAGAGTGATAGACGGTTGTGGGGTGGGGGGAGGCTGTCTTATTTCACCAGTTTTGTTCTTGTCAGCTGACGACAAGGGAAGGTGCCAGTTTGAGTGAGGGAGGAAAGGCCGCTTGGAGGTGGCGCCCCATTAGACCTGTGCGCAGAGCTGGGTGGTCATGGGTCGTCGCGCAACACTAGCTATGAAGAGACAGGAGTGAAGGAGTCCACAGTGCTGCAGCACAGCGTGCAGTGTGTGGACTTTCTTTATGCGTGTGTCGGATAAAACTTACCAGGCTACTTAAGAAAAATGATTAAAACTGCACTCCCTGTTTTGTCATCCTATCATCTCTATCACTGCCTCTACAGCCCTCAGTGTCACTACTGTGTTGAAGGTGATCCGAGCTGCCTTGGGGAGAAGGCAGGATTGCACCAGTTAAATACAGGGCCACATAGTGACAAACAACCATTTGTACACACACTTGTGCCTACAGACAATTTTGTGTTGCCAATTGTCCTAATGTGTATGTGTTTGGACAGCAGGAGGACGCTGATCCTAACCCTGCCTGGAGTACGTAGAGAAAACTCGTGCAGTCATTACGAACATGCACAACTGCACACAGTGAGGCCTGGTTAGTGATGGGCCGTTTGTGAATGAACCAGTTCTAAGAGAGTCGGCTCCTTGAAGTGAATGAAGATAGTAATGATGACGAAAATAGTATAAATATATATATACATTATTCAGTATATATTCTATTATTATTATTATTATTATTCTGTTATATTTTTTTTTCGTTACCTGAATTGTCCTTTTTGTTTATTGTGCAAATTTGTGTTTTTCACTTGGTGGGGTATTGAGGTTGGGGTTGAGGTTTTGGAATTAGAGTTAGGGTTGAGGTAAGGGTTAGGGTTACTGTTGGAATTAGGGTTAGGGTTTTGGAGTTCCTCATGGGCTAGCAGCCCCAAATTTGGCGTGGCTGCGTCATGAGGGGTCCCGATGAACCTGCAAGTGGTCCCATGTCTCTAGGATGAAGTTGACTTTTGACCCCATAAACTTGCATGGCATTAGGGCTAGCATTAAGCTGGACTTAGGGTTAATGTGCGGGCTCATCTGAGCATTTACATATTTCACATCACACACAAAAAAATCGACAGTGTGTAATATGATATTTTCACTTTTTTTTTTTTTTTTTGGACTCTAAAAAATGCAATTGTGCTCACAGATGTATTTCAAGAGTCAGCAGATAGCTGTAGTACATAGCTCTAGGAGTGTATGATTGCTGACCTCTAAAACTTCTGGTCGGGGGTTCCAGTCCAACAACAGGCGTAGTTGCATTTTAAAATCTGATTGCCCAAAAAAGAAAGATTATTTTAATCTTTAGAGAAGCAGAGTTGCACGACTTGAATTAAAAACACCAGTTTGCCCATCATGGGTCTTGAACCATCACCCTTGGGATTCAAAGCACAATAGTGATGGGTGGTTCGCGAATGAACCGGTAAGGGTTAGTGAATGAAGAGAGCCAGCTTCTGATTGGGAGCCGTTTTTTCATGATATATGTTTGTCATAGTATTTTTTTAATTACTGAAATCAGCAAATGTGAGGTGATGAAGAGATTCAGGATTTGTTACAGTGAACCCTTACCCTGAATTTAAAAAAATGAAATAAAAAAAGTCTACCCTTTCGTCTTAAAGCAGCTCTAGGTAACTTTTCGACCATAAAATTATGATTCCATACTCAGTAAAGCGGTAGATAAAAGATTAATAGAATCAATGGTGCCGCCTCGGCAGCAAGAGGGGGGTTGTGCTGGCTGTAACTGCACTGCGTAACTTTCAAGCGCGACCCGACACGCTGGACGAACCACTTTACGGCAACGCCACACGTTTATTTAGAGGCGGTCTTACATAATACTATTACAAATACATAAGACTGTCAAATGACGGAATGGAACCCAATAAGTAACCTCGATGAAAGACGAAGTGTTGAACGTTTGCTACAACGTGATTGTCAATGTCTGTTTAGCATTTCATATTGGTGTTTTTCCTCAACACATACGAGCGCTCGAGCTAAGGCGACTGCGTGTCTGCTGACGTCATCACGCTGAGATGGCATAGATGAAGTGCTACAGAATTCAGGAGTCCGGCGGTGGCCAGTGTTCTTAGTTGTTGGGCACTTTTGGCTGCAGAATCATTCCGCGCGGAACGATTCTCGTTGTTCACGCAGACTTGAAGCGGCGCGCACCTAATTATCGAGCTCTGATGGAACGTGATTGAAAACTTTTGCATCAGTACTTGGTATACGCCGCGACTGGCGCGATATTATGACTTAGCGCACGTAACGCTCAACATCATCCTGTGCGGCAAGTAAAAAAGGTGGTGATGTCGCGGGTGTCCCAAGCTACATGAGTTTATAATCTGTTGATATTATAACCATTATACACCACATCATTTCCAAGCAATTTTCATCGACGAGAATGATGCGAACCAAGCGCAAAACACTGCCGTCTGTCTAAGCAATACACTATCCTTGTTTGTGTAATTGTAGTTGTCTGTCACGTTCAAAAGAACAATATAACAATATTTAAAACAAACAAATAAACAAACATGTAACGCATGTTACTTTACCTTGTCGGTGGACATATTTCCAAGCGATTATTCAGTATGCCGGCTGTGTCAACAAACCCACGTGAGGGACTGGTATTTTTCCTCTTTACCACACCGGCAAAGAGTATTTCAGGTTCTCAATCAGCAGGGAGTAGTAAGTAGTCCAAGTTACCTAGAGCTGCTTTAAAAACACCAGTAAAGTGTAAATTTGTAATGTTCACCCTCTGAAAAAACACCACGAGAGAAAAGAGTAGATAAGCAAATGCTACCAGTCTGGTCAAGTTTTAAAGCTGTTTCTAAGTGGGCTTTCACACCTGCCTCATTAAGTTTGATTGAATCACTCTAGACTTTATTTTCCCCTTTGGTGCAGTTTGTTTGGGGAGGTGTGAATGTGGCACTTGCGCTCGTTTGCACGAGAGCGACACAAGACTTGAAGGTGGTCTGCCATTTCAAATGAAACCCAGGAGTTGTTAATTTATGGTGAATATGTAATCTGACCTCGATCAGGCCCAGCAGCTGGAAGAACTGCACATTTCTGGACCGAACCAGCTGCTGTAGTCAGCTGTGCTGTGCATTATAGGATGAGGATGAGTGTTTGTGCACTGTTTACTTCCAGGAGTTCTGCTGTTGTCAGCGGTGGCTCTGGGGACATTTTCTAATCCATGAAAAACCTTTCTGGAGCAGCACAAGCAGAATTCATGTCCATAATGCTCCATTTGCAACAGACTCTTAACATGTATGAGAATAAACATCATGTGTTTAGCCGTATGGTCCAATGTTGTAGGTTCCTGCCCAGCAGCAGTGACAAGTGAGCGGGTATGTGAAATCAGCCGTAACGCAAGGTGGTAAGCACTCCTCTATGCTGAAGTCTTCTGACATGTTCTTATTTTTTACTGTAGAGTATAAGATGGGTCAATCTCAACTGTCTCAGTCTCAATGAAGCCACTCTGATGCAGCTGGTATGCAGCAAATTCAACACACGTGTAAACGTTGGCTGTATTGCTTTGCCGTTGAATGCACTCATGGATGCGGTCCTTGCCTCATACGCTACTTCTAATATTTTTAGTGAATGGTGTGAATCTGGCTGGACTGGCTTGTCTTCAAGGACACACTCCTCCTGCTTCGCTGAAGGACCTGAGTACTGTTATGATAAGGGATGTATATCGTTAGGATTTTATCGATACCGATATTCGTACTGATACTCCTTCTCGGTGCCAAAACTTATCAGTACTCTTATCGATACTACTACATCTAATTTAGTAACTCACAAGACATTAAAAAAAATCCAAAAGTCCTTCAATTGAAGTGGGAAGCACCAGCAACCTCATTATACAACCCAACAGGCTAAATACTTACAGCCATATTTAAATAAATAAATAAATAAATAAATAAAAAGTCAATGTAAAGGCGCTTACCTACAGAACCGTGACAAGGTTGCCTGACAGCACTTCTCTGGAAGGAGGGGTGTAAACTGCATTAAGGGCTCTGATGAAAAAATACAAAGCTAGATATCTCATTGACAGTACAGCTAGCAGTGCTCACTGCTGCTCAGAATGACTTCAAATATGGATGAACTATTGACTAATAACTTAAACCACTTAGATTGGACTGTAGCAAAGAGCTGTAGATCCTTCACAACAAAGGTGGCAATGTCCCTGTGACATTCAGCAGTTTAGTGTGCAGTCACCCTTTTGGCAAGTGTGAATGGGGTCTGTATCAGCAGAGCTGTGATGGAGGCAACAGCGGCGGTGGCTGCTGCTGCTACTGCTTGGTTCGTGCCACCTACAAGTTTAACATATTAACGCCGGTGTTAAAATGGACGTGGTATCTTCCAACAAACTCAACAATTCATGTTCTTACCATGACTTATGACTTACCAAGCTGTATCCAGGAGGCGGCACTGAGACGCGTCGCCGTCATTCATCTTAGCTATTTGTCGAGACAGTTAAACAATACGCACTCCCCTATCTTCAACCTATGACTGCGCTGCAAGTGTTTCATTAGGTTGCTGGTGTTTCCCCCTTGGACGCAACTATTGTCCGAAAAATATTGCATTGAGCCGAAGAGTCATTCATTTTGGTGAAATGAGCCCACACCTCAGCGCTTTGGTCTGATGGCCGACATGTTTGTTAGTGAGAGAGGCGCTACGCCAGTGTCATCATTACGTGGCAGTGTCTTAATTACGTGACGGTAAAGTTTAAAACAACAACAACAACAGCAACAACGGTGTTGTTTGTCCAGAATGTTAATCGAACTGGGACAAAAAAAAATACCGGAGGATGACAGCTCTTTTCTCTTCCTTCCACCTGTCCAATCAGTGTGTGTGTGTGTGTGTGTGTGTGTGTGGGTGGGTGATGAGTTACAGGTGGGGAGCAGGAAACATGATTGTTTCCTGCACCTCCGTTTCCCCTAGACCAGGCACATAACATGATTTTGGGGCTTGTCCACTCTGTCTTTTCCAATTAGTGCATCATGATTGGGTGAGTATTGGTTTTTGTTCTACTCTTGTCTCGTCGTCAGTTTTTTTTTTCTTTTGTATTTGTGGGAGGTGGAAGTTTGGGGTTTAAATTATGGCATTTTACTGCTAATCCAACTAGGGCTGCACTGGAGCACCGTAAAAAGGCTGACCTAATTGCTGTGGCTAATACCGTTGGTGTGCAGGTGCCCGTAAGTGCCAAAACATAGTGAGCTGAAAGAGCTGGACCAGCGGGGGTGAGCTGGCTCCTATGGAGGAAGCTGAGCAGGGGGTGTTGTATGATGTTCACTGCATTGGTTTTGAGGATCCCACTGCTTACACCTCAATTCCTGGAAACTCTTTATTTTTCCTTTAATTGGAACTTTTGTTGGGCCATTAAAAGGTAAAACCTAAAGGAACCAGATGCACTCACAGAGACATGATTATTAGGTCCTGCTGGAGGTCTGCACTCTATTGAGCACCTCCTCTCTCTGTTTTGCATTACACCAGATGGTACCATAATGAGCCAAAGCTGTCACCGTCTAAATTGCGGTGAGCACAAGGAACACAGGGGCTGAGTAAAATATCCTCGGAAAATTTGAGCAAGGTTATAGTAATAAAGTGGACAGCAGTTGCCCAAAATGGCCTGAGAAATGCAGTGATTTATGTTAGTCGGTAATTGAATGAGAAAAGAGAGTGACCTCCGCTATGCCAGAGCATCATCCAATCAGAGAGGAAATTCTATCAGACACCAGGGATGAGGAAGAGTTATTTCCTTCCATCAACGCCTATTATCCTCTTCACAACTATTAACTGCATACAATTAACATTGGCGTCCAAAGGGGGAGGACGACTGAAGAGTGTGCCCGGAGTCTCTATTTACCCATCAGAAGGCATGCGCTCCCCGAGTGGTTCAAGGTCTCATGAAAGTATTTCCGCTGATGGCATTTGTCACATTGCTTGTGCCAAGTCAGCAGCATTTTATGGCTTATTCATCTGTAACTGTAAAATCCACCCAACTACAACTATAAATCAAAGCGTGATATGGAAGCACTCGTGTTAATGTTTAATCAAATGGTGAGGATTCCTCTGCTCGAGCAAGGGTGCATGTACTGAGTGCTGTTGTGCATGCCGTCAGCACATGTGGCACTGTCTCATCCTTTAAAAAGATACAAAGTAAGCAGTGTTTCCAAAAGCGTTGCAGCCAAGACACAGTTGGCTCTACCTAATGTCAGCTAATGCTCAACTTCCTGACAGCAGAGGGACGGCCCACCCAATATTCAAATGTTCCCTGTTGGCAACTTGCCTCCTTCTAGCGATGGAGTTTCACAGCTGAAACAATTCCATCCTACCTAGTAGCCAGAGGATTAGTATGTTGCTTTTCTGGCGACAAAAAAAAAAAAAAAAATCTTTAATCAGCTCAAGCAGCTCTTTCGCCATTTTACAAAAAGTGTTGATTTTTGTTGATTTTTTTGGATATGTGAAAACTGTGTATTTCCGGTTTGTCAAGGTCAAACGTCAGAGCACATGAAATGGAGGTCTTGATGAGATGAATACGTAGATTTTCGTCCCATGTCTGTACCTTCCTAGTGACCACTAGGGCCATTTAAGTGTTTTTCCGTGTCTATAGGGGGAGCTATAGAGCCAAATTTTGCCATTTTCATTTCATTTAATTGAACATTTTCATCAGTTCTGACCTGCTCGCCAAATGTGGTGAGTTTTGGAGCAAGTTCAAGGGGTCATGGGTCATTGGGTCAAGCGGAAACAGGCGGAGGAAATAGAAGGAAACATTACAATTTCCATAGAGCTCTTCGCCCTGGTGATGATCTGCTCTGCTCCAGACCTGGTCTATCGCTAAGGCTCAGTCCTTAGTAATGATAATCCAGCAAAGAAAGAGAAAGAAGTCCAGACCAGCTTTGTTTTTTAACCATTACACATCATGCTACAGCAGCCATGGGGTCTTGTTATGTTCACAACATTCTTCTAATTGTAGCGTAACCCTGCGACATTTTGGTTTGGCTTTAACCTTCGTCTATGCACAGCCTGAAGCCTCTGGATGTGACCTAAACACCTCCACCCACTTCCATTGCTTGTTCTCCATAAAAACGCTACATCTTGCAGCACGCAACGTTCATGCACTTTGTGTCTTGCATGCACTTCCAACAAGCTTGAGCACAGTTGCCACTCTTCTGCTTTCCTTTCTTTCCTATTACAAGGTTAATGTGCAAAGACTAAAGTTCCAACATTCTTCTACTCTCTACTGAGCTGCAATGCAGAGCGCTTGCTTTATATAGTTGCAACCTAGAAAGAGAACCTTTGTGCCTGATTGGAATGCCCGCGCCTTTTAAACAGACCTTGCCAAGCTTGGAGTCCAATTCTCGGCTCCTCACAGCATGCTACTGCCACATTAGCCAGTTCCTAATTCTGTCTAATTGAGTAATGACAACACCTCTGCTTACTGACACCTCCACTGCAAGGTCAGTGCAAAGTGTTGCCGGCTTCACGCTGAGAAATCAAGTTTATCCGACACGAACCGCAGCGCTCGCAACAGGGGCGATTCTCAAATCCAATAAATCTAACTCCGGGAAGCAAACATGTGCGCGGACGGTTGTCCTAGTACGGTCCGGATCCTGCAGGGAGTTCATGATGCATTCATGTGCGCCACGTGAACTCTGAAATCATCATCGTTGCTCTGCGGGAACAAGAATGTGAGTGCTGACAGAGGCACCCTGGTGCATTTCGGCACAGACGATAACACTCAATGAATCAATACTGCAGCAACCCTGTACTTTTCCGTTCAACTCATCATTAGATCTTGTCCACTTTTTCGGCACCAAAGATAGAAATCCCAACTGGTTGCTAAGTCAATGGAGGCAACCTGTTGAAGATGAAGGAAGTTGACACGCAACAAAGACGACCCAGGTCGCAACGGCCGTCAGACTGCGCAGTCCAAGGTTACAATTCTATGACTGCAACATTCATATTCCCAGAATTGTTCCTTTTTCATCTGCTAACTCAAAGGGAAAGAATTGTGTCCCAGGACACAATTTGACCCATTTTCTAGCCAAAATGTAAAACCTTAATTTGGATTCCCTCGTTATGTGTTCTAAAAAATTTTTTTTTTTTTGATGCTTCTCTGACGACTTAAAATTACTCTCCTTACTTCCCGTCGACAGCCTATGCCACACATAATCATGTGATTCTGCTCACGCACGCACCGCACCCCCATTCAACCCCCAAGTTGATCTTGTCGGTTCTGCTGACTGCATGAAGTTTGATAGACGTCTTATTTACTATTTTCATTATTGGAGGGACAAATGGTGAGGGAGATGTGATGTTGAAACCACCAGCACGAAAAAACAAACAAACAAACAAAACAAAACATATTTAATTTTAATCCTGAATGGGCAAAATGTTGAGTTTGGTGTAAAACGAAAATCTTTAAAAAAAAATGTTGGCGTTTATTCATGTCTCAGGAAAATCGCCAGAAACTTTTATAATTTCAACATATTCCAAATTTAGTGTTCATTGTTCAGCCTGAACTAGCAACAAATACAAGGTGACAACCCTTTTCATCTGTCAGCATGTGCAATCAATTTTACATGTCTTTTTAGGGATCTCTGTGAATCAGACCCAATATGTGCAGTGATTGACAGTTTATGTCAATGTCAATGCACAATCCTGTATAGGACGCTAAGCTACGTAAATAACCACATAGATTGTTTATTGTTTTAATCAGTCAATTCTACAATGGAATTAGCTTCGGGGTTTTATTATTAAATCTGTTTTTTAATGGTAGAGTGCAACACAGGATGGCAGACCAACTCTTCAAAAAAAGAGGAAATTAATTCTTGTGTTTTTTTTTTGGGCCTGTGTTTATTTAAGAATAATGAAACAAAATAACAATATATGACACAATGAGGCATTGGGTCTTGCTTAGAGGTTTAATTTGAAAAACAGACAAACCGAAAAATGGCTTTTGACTCTTATGAGCTAATTCTAATACTTTAGGGTTGGTGCAGTAATCCATGAAAGCCAGAGTTTTAATATTTAATAACAATCCACAAATAAGTCTTAATTGCTGGCCTTGCTTCCCAGTAACGATCTTTGTAGGGGCTGGGGGTGGAATATTTTATGGCTGTGATTTTACATTCCCATTCTGGTACCTGAACGCAAAGTGAGGTGTTGTCAGAGTATATTCAGGCATAAAGGTTCGCCTATAACCATTAAATTGTTCAGCTGCACATTAAATTCCACTGTGCCACTGTGTAAGTAGCTCTATCCATCACTATTATGACTGGTATATTCTCATTACATGGCCCTGGGAAGAATGTTGATGCTCAATTAAGGTTGAACATGAAAATTGGATCAATGTAATGCCGTTTTTGGACAAAGGCAAAAGAACAGAAATGGGAATAAATGAGAATTCATTGCTCATCCATTAAGGACAGCGGTGGAAGTCGTCAAATAAAATGGGGAAACTGTTCAAACATTGACCTTGATGAAATAGAAAACCCCGATCTGTACCTTTTATGAGTTTATTTTCAATTTTAACTTAAATATAGCACTACACTCCATTAGTTACAGACCATTGATTGATTACTGGAACAATCAATCAATCAATCAATAAACTTTAATCTATAAAGTGGTACATTTCACACCAAGGCCTCAAAGCGCTTTGTACAATCAAAATTGAAAACCACCTGATCCCTCCAAAGGAAGCATGAAGTGACAGTGGCAGGAAAAAACTCCCCAGAGGGAAGAAACCTTGACCAGTCCCAGACTGTGGAGGGCACTCATTTGTTCGACCGGTTGGGGTGACAAGGAAATGTTAAATAGTAGAAAGATATAAACAGAGACAGAGTGGTAGGCAGACTACACAGTCACAATACTTCCAAAGATGTACAAAGTTATTATTGAGAATAGCGTAGATAGATGCAATAGTCCCAGTGGTCCATGATGTGAGTCTTGTCCAACTAATTTTTCAGGTCCACTGCAAACACATTACAATGAGACCTCTGGTATTGTCCCTGGTTTCAGGAGTTGATGGAAGCTAGAAAATCATATCAATCAATCTGTGGCTCAACAGGCAACAAGCATCTTCTTCAGTTAGCAGTCTCGTCTTAAGTGTATCTAATATTGATAGTTGAGCGATGCATCCTCTTTAGTTTTCATTCAGGTTGTGATCATAAAAGTTTAAACAACCAAAAAAAGGTCCTAAACTCACAATATTAGAGACACTCAACTTTGGACCTTATGAAATTGAAACTTTCTATTGAACTTTACTATGGGAAAATACATATTTTCCAAAAAACAAACAAAAAGAGCAGGGTTCTTACATTCCATACACTCTCCTTCTAAACAAAAATTTAAATTTTTGTTAGCAAGAAATTACATACATGTGGAGACGCAAATCCCTCAAATATAACTTGTTGATCCTTCACTGAGGTAAACTCAAGTGTTGAAAATGCCATATTTTAATTTGCTATATTTTTGTCATTTAGTCAGTACTTCAAGATATTTCCTGTGAATGTTACAGCGGACAAATGGATGACGCTGACAACATAAAATCCCTGTGAGAGGTGCAAAAAGGGATATTTTTATTTCTTTCTTTACGAGACATGATGATGTTCCTTTATTCCTGCAGAAATTGTGAGTCACAGTCACTAAAAGCCCAGGTTTTCCTGTTGTCTCTTTTATTGCAAACTTTGGAATAATTGGCGGCGAAAGATAGGAGCATAGGACCAACATTATTGGCTGTCTGGTGAGGATAGGTTATGGATGTTGGCATGTGTATAAGCCAACAGAGTCAAATGTCTCCTACCTCACTGTTCCTGCTTTCCTCTCTGTTGCATTATTCATCAGTTCATTTTCTCCTGTGATTGATTATTGATTAGTTAGACCTAGATAGGTTCTTATTCTCCCTCAGTTATCTTCTCTGAGGCATACGGCAAACATACGTGGATGACGTCCTAGATACTAAGTTCCGATGCAGGTCCAACACGTTGGTTTGCTATGAATGATGAATACTGACTGAAAAGGGAGATTACATTCCCATTCTTCCAGTAACATCTTGGTCTCTGAACTCAAATTACACATAACTGATTACATTTTATTCATCACTCACAAATCTCTGGTGGGGGTACAAGGATCTTTTCTCAGTGGCTTCAGTGATGTTTCTTTCCTGAGCAAAAGATATTTTTAAATGACATAAATAAAAAAAATGTGTTTGTGATTATTGTTTTACTTTGACTTTAAGTGAACAAAGGGTTTAATTGGTGCACTGTATCATGCTACACCAAATGGTTAAACTGAAATATTGTACCTTCTCACTGACACCTAATCATTTCATCAGAATTAATTTTGCATAGTCATCAGAAACCGATGCCTGACTGCAAAGGTTAATGAAGAAAAACCTTTTCCTGTCTCTGCAGTGGTAAGACGGACACCTGTGCTGGGTACATTGACATGCAAAACTGCTTCATGTTTTAGACAGGGATTAATATGCATGTGCAGTAGAATTAGTTGTTTTGAAATACAGATTGAAATACCGCACATATCTAGAACTAATTTCTCACATGGTGAATTATTTTTTCTGAGTGCTCTTTTGTCTTTTTCTATGCATGAGCTGGCCACACAATTTGTTTGACATCATTGTGTTTTTTTTTGTTTTTTTTACCCTTTTATAATTACAATGGCCTCCTGCTGAAGGAAACGCAGCAACATGCTTTGATGGAAATCAGCCAAAAAAAAGTACAGAAGGCACAACAAAAAAACCACAATGTTTATTTTCATGTATTTTTTTTTTTCTCATCAGCCCAACCCACCCAGGTGTGTCCTCTCCATGGGCATGCATATAAATTGCCTGCATCTATATTTACTCCACAGCTGTAGACAAGTGCCTGTGTGCTTTGGCAAAGCTGCCGATTCCATTTCAAACAGGATTTCATCTGCATTTCCGACCGCCATCGGTGCATTTCGTCCCTGTTAACTTTGCGCCCCCATTGAGCCTCAAAGTAAATTCTACACAATGCGGCGGACAATGGCGCGCTCAAACGTGTAGCGCCAGCCCAGCAGCCGCCCTTTCATGCGGTAACAGGATATGCGGGTGGCAGTGAGGTACTCACACCTATCCAGCCAAATATTTGTGACAGGACGCCGACGATGGAAGGTGGCCAGTGGAGCACAGCGCTAACCAGTTCAGAAATCAAGCCTTTTATCTTGGTGACAGTTGCACGGACGGCATCATTCGAGTTTGGACGCCATGCAGGAGAAGCTGACAAAAAGCCTCTGATGACAGAGCTTAAAGTACGCAGGACAGGCATTACGACCGACAGTCCGCTTGCTGATTACGCACTCGCGGACACATAAATCTGAATATCATATTGTATTTCTGCCAACGCTGCGTTGCAATCCCCCTAAATCCTGCATGCTGGCCGAGACATCCAATAAATCCGCACTCTTCTGCACATTCGGAGACATAGACTTATTGACACCGACAAGCTCACATTGCTAACGTCGGATGTTGCTGAATCTTAAAGGTAATACCTTAATCAGATTCACACCCAGAGGAGTGCAGATGATTACAGAGTAGTTTGTCATAAAAAGTCACAGAGTGACACAAGCCTTGAGTGAGGTTTGTTTTGAGGAAAAGGATTTCAACCTTTCTGCAGAATGGAAAGACATTTGCTTCTGTGAGCGAAGTGCAACCCAGTTGCATTAGATCCTACTAGCTTGTGAATGTTGATCCTGCACTGTCATGAGAGTAAGCCAATGGTGTACACAGTGAATTCTACTAACTGTTTCTGTCCTTTTAATCAAATACACTCACTTTATTGACTCAACTTTATGAGGTACAGAGTAAATGATAATAATAACAACAGAGAATTATACATATGTAAAATGTTTCATGCCTTCACTGTTTCATGGCTGGGCGTTATTGTAGGTTCAGCGCAGCTATTCTGCAGACCTTTTTACTTTTGCCTTTCCATGGTCCCCAACCAGTCTGCCCATTCTCCCCTGACCCCTGAAATCAACAAGATTTTTTGTCACACAATAATAATGAATATTTGAAATGGTTGTGATGTTGTGAAAATCCTTGTACATCAGCAGTTTGAAACTCTCACATCAGCCCGTCTGCCACCAACAACCAAAGACACTTCAATCCTCTTCCTCCTTGTTCTGATGCTCACTTCACTAAGTCGGTTTCACCACGTCTACATGCCTAAATGCGTTGAGTAGCTGCGACTGGCTCATTAGAAATTTGTGTTAAAAAGTGATTCAATATTTTACCTAATAAAATAACTAGTGATTGTACTTGAGGAAAAGGACACATGCAGTGTATGTAAATTTAGGTCAGAGCAAATAAAATGTAGATCTTTAAGAAAGGAACCGGTTGGTTTTTGTCCCATATCTCTACGACCTCTTGGAAACTGCTGGCTTGCCAAACATGGTGTGTGTTATTAAGTGCTTTCTAAGGGGCAGAATGGGGTTTGAAGAAACATAAGGAAAAACATCTTCATAATAATAACATAATAGTAAACCTTACAAACATTCAAATACATACAAACATTGCATCATTTGAGCTATCCTACTGTTGGGCTCAGCCTGAAATTCAATATACGTACTGCCTAAAGACTGAAGAAGAAGAAAAATGGAGTGGGACAGGGGTTGGAGTCATTTTACTGTGATGGGACAGGGATGTTTTCTTTTTTTCTTTTTTTCTTCTTTTTTTTACGTTTACCTGCAATTGGGATGGGACAAGATTTTTTTTTCTTT
The DNA here is from genome assembly GCA_009823395.1 of Thamnaconus septentrionalis. Classification (NCBI taxonomy): domain Eukaryota; kingdom Metazoa; phylum Chordata; class Actinopteri; order Tetraodontiformes; family Monacanthidae; genus Thamnaconus; species Thamnaconus septentrionalis. The sequence goes on along the minus strand of CM020501.1, from coordinate 5,748,449 downwards.
GGGGTGGGACAGGGCAGAAGTGAAAATCCACTCCGGTGTCACCGTCTGGTCAGTAGCACGCTATAACAATGTCTATGATCCAAAGAAAACAGAGCATTGGTATCCCCGGCATGATTAACGAGGGGCCTGTGCCTGTGGGAGCCGTGGCGTAATGTTGTCACTGAGGCCTGTTTGATTTCCAATTTGGAGTCAAATTGGAGGACAGAAATCGCCATAGTTGCACAACGCACTCGCTCGCGTTCTCAATTTGCAGATGATATTTTTAGTAGCCAACAGGGAGTGATGTGCTTGATGTCTGCGCTGGAGTCAGGCCTTCATTTTTTGCTGAATGATCCATTTTTTGGTGCCATCAGTGCATGCAGCCCCATTTGTTTAGAAGATGTTAAAATGATTGTTGTATGAAGTGAAACATTAACGTGATCCCCCTGAGAGGAGATTTATGCCAGCACCAGCAAAATTAGAAGTATATTGGAAGCAATATTACATCTATCAGACCCATGAACTGCAGTCAACGGTGACTTCTACTTCTTGCCAATAAAGACTTTCTTGAAATCATTCTCTTTTTAAATTTTTCTAGAACCATATTTCAAACCAAGAACACTACTCAATAAAGCCTGGGATCTTTGACCTGCTGGTGAAGTTCATGCTATATTCATCAAGTTGGGCTTTTAAGGGAAAGTACGCTATTGGTGGATACAACAACAAAAAACATCTCAATGACCTCATGTGACTTTTTAGTTAGGTGACATCAACATGTCAACAGAATAAAGAATACAAACCTTGATCAAATAGCAACATTTAGAGGTTGATTGATTGATCAGACACTTGTACTTGCAATATTTCAGGTTAATCACCTTGTTAGAGTACAACATATTGCACAAAAAGTAATGAAACATGTTTACATGAAAGTCAAATGAAATTCACCTCTAAAAGTTATGATGCGTTATAGGTGTCTGAAAATTTCATTCCAAAGATGAATATACTTAAAGTTTTAGGTGCTAAAATTTCTTCCCGACGAATGCATTTAACAATTTGTGAGTCGTGTACATGTTTGGTTGTCTGAGAGAAAGCTAGACTGTTATCAAAAAGACAACCGCCAGACGGCCAGCTTCTGCCACAAACCATGATTAAATGCGTTTAGAGATTCAGTTGCATGCATTTAAATGGATAATCTCATTTGATGTGAGGTTATAAAGAATCCTTTGAAATGAATCGAGCGGGGTCGCAATGCTCATTCTGCTGCTGCGCTGCTGCTGCATCACGACCATCCCTCCTCCATTTCTGCCCATGTCTCCAGAGGCCTCTGCCTCAGAACAAAAACTGCATTAATGAACTCTTTAGCCTGCGCAAAACGCTTTCAGGGAAGGCAAGTACAAAGAATACCTCTTAATACATGTTATGTTATTTTTTCTCCTCCTCTTGATTTTATAAAACGATCGGGCCCCGTCCTGAGCCACTAATTCCTGGCAGTGAAAGGAACATTTTGACTGCTTTATCCCCACAGAATTGGGGGGAAAAATGGCAAAAGGGAGGCATGGGGCACAATCATCCCGCTTTGACTGTCAGATGGGGAGAATGGCAGGACTTGAATGAGCTTGGGGGCCCGCACTCTGGATTCTCTTTATAGCTCTGCCATCCAATGCAAAAAGGAATTTTGAATGTAGCTCGTGCATATTTAATATGCAACTTGTTTCACAGATGTTTCTCCAGACATTTTCTGCCTCATAAAAGAGGTTATATTATTTTTTAATAAGCCAACATCTCCTGTTGTTATGAGGGTAGACTATGGAACGCACCATTGTTGCTTTGATGTCACTGCTGACAGGCAGGAGCAGCAGCCGGAATGACGGGACCAAAGCATGCAAACACAACAGCACTTACATGCAACTTTGTGCGTGGCAATACATGACGCAGTTGCGCGCAAGCATTCAGTGCCGTGTGGACAGAGAAAAAAGACGAGATAGGTATGTGTATAGAAGTGTTTCAGCCAAAGAACTCGTACAATATTGTGAATCTCTTTGAAGGACGGAAACAACACAACATCTAGGATTTTATAAGAAGGCACCATAGAGAATTTGGATAAGCGTTGTGGAAACAGCAGTTGTGATTCTCTCTCCTGCTTTACAACCTGAGGCTTGCAAAAAGACAACCTTTTCCTTTGACTTTGGGCCCAACAAATACTATGATTTTTTTTACAACAAAAATATGCATTCAGAACAAAAAATTTGATTTCATTATAATTTGATTTAGGATGAACTTCCTTCTTCCACACTCAAACGCTCAGAAACATTATGTTCATGGAAGAGTCTATACTATCACAGAAGAGTCCTCCCAGTGATTTTTTTTTGATAAACTTTGATCCCTTGGTACAATTTTTGGATTGTAATTTTGCTTTTTTCACTCTTTTTTTTTTAAATTAATAATCTCCAATAATCTGCAGGTCTCTGATAATTTAATTATTGGAGACGCGCAGACCAAGCGAGATCAAACCTCGTAGAGCTTTTTCTTTATTGCAATATCTCTTGAAAAATCTTCCTTCTTGTCAAAGTAAATTTACCAAACTTATAACAACCTCATAGTCATAGTCCTCTATTAACTTGTGAGTAACTACAATTTTTAGTGATGGCTTTAGACATGGCATTTTTTGTGTCTTCCAGTGGATAATGAGAAAAATTAACCAAGCTCTAACGTCTAAACACAGTGTGGAACCATTAAAAATGAGATTCAGGGACAACAGAGACCAATTTGGTGACAGGGGAAAGAGAGAGAGTGTGAATGGCAGTGGCTCCACCAAGGACTAAGCTAATGTTAGAAATGAGGGGGTGTTGGGACACAGCAGGAAGCAAAGACAGTTTAACAGGAGTGTGGAGACAAGGCATTGGGCCTGAAGAAGACAATAAAACAGAGTGCACAGTGTAGTTTCTTCACTGAGTTAAAAGGCAAAGTTAGAAAGAAAAACTTGTCTCGGAGTTGTCATTTTGTCTGTTAAGAATGTTGGTGCAAAACCTTTTTTGTTGCTGTTTTTTTTTCTTTCTGCTTTTTTCCAATCCCTCTACGTAGTAGTAAATGTGCAACTACAACTGCATTGAGGGCACATCTGGGCACACCTGCACCAAGAGAGAGAATTCTGAGCTCAGGCCAAGCCCCACTGTATGACTGGAACTTTTATTCGCAAGAGGTGCAAATGGGTTTCTTTTGAGCTGGCGTAAGCTTGGCCACCTTCAATCAATCAGTCAATCAACTTTTATTTGTACAGCGCTAAATCATAGCCAAAGGCGTCTCGAAGCGCTTTGCACAATCAGGAGAAACCCAACTGAACCCTTCTAAGCAAACAAGGTGCGACAGTGGCCAGGAAAAACTCCCCTGTAGGAAGAAACCTAGAGCAGATCTCAGCAAACTCCACAGGACGGTCACCTACTTTGATCAGAGAGAGAGAGAGGAAGAGAGAGAGAGAGAGAGAAGTAGTCAAGTCAGTGGCAGACAGGCCAGATTAAGTTGAAGGATGAACAACCAAATACTTAAAAGGCTCTCATAATACAAATATATAAATATGTATATAAATAAATCATCCACATATACAGGTATAGAAATACATGCATAAGGATATAAATGTATCAAAATTGAACAAATGATTTAGCATGGTCCAAGGAGAGACTGTGCACAGCAGCGACGTGAGTTCTATGACACTGAAAATTCAGCACAGTGTCCAATGTGGTCAAACTCCATATCAGCGCTGACGGAATGTCCTCTCATCCCGACTATGTGGATGGTCGCAGTCAATCCCTGGATAACATTAACAAGGTGTGATTTGAGAATGTCATTTGAAAAAGAAAATAGCCTTGTTGAACAAAATGCCTTCATTGTCCATCCTAAAGGAATTTGAAGTCTACTCGTAACCAACAAAATGGTTAAAAAGCTCTGCTCTACAGAAGGCACAGCTCAAGAAAAAGAAGAAAAGAATCTTTGATCACCTCATTGAGGAAGCGTTGCAGGTTTCTGCAGGTCTCTTTCGCAGATCCTGTTATTCACCCCTCACAGGCAGCCTGAGTCCTACGAATAGGCCGACAATGCACTTTTCTGGTCTTCCATTGAAAATGTCTGGTGGGGTGGCTTCTTTTTCTTCAAATCAGCTTGGTCTTCCAGGAGTACCTTTGAACGTATAGGAAGCTTATCATAAACCCTTTAGCAGAGAGGATTCATGGTCAGCAGTTGGATAGAACATTATAGGACTGCATGCATAGCAGCATGCACAGTCGAGGTCATAGCCCTTTTCACTTGTGTGTCAAGAAGAGAAACCATCTTCACTTGAAGACACGCATCATGTTTGTAGGATGAGTGTCCTCAAGTGACAATTCATTTCAATGGCATCATTAACAGGGCAGTTGAAGGCCCAGTTTGTAAGACTGAGTAACATTTAATGAGAAGAAAACACGTAACAAACAATGTTATTTTATTTTTTTTTACCGCTAGAGAGCAAAGCTTAGCACAGCGTGGAAACCAAAACAAAGAGGCTGTGCGCCCTGCATATGCAATGCAAAAAACACCCACTGCACGAGGAAGGGAAATGTTGAGTGATCATTAAAATACAAAATAATACCAGTCTGTGAATGTCCAGTGAATAAGGTGGGCATGCTAACCTCCAACCTTTGCTAAAATTATGCTGAATATCTAGCCCTAAATCCAGAGGTTCGTCTTGGGTTACCAGAACTGTGTTACCATCTCCTGTTTCCAAGGGGACTTCCTCTTCTATTTCCACACTGAAGACTTTCTTTCTTTCTGTTTAGTTTAATTCATTTGTCTGCATCATTTAGTCAATTAAAGTAAAACTGAACCACTTATGTATTTTAGCAGGGTTTAGATTCAGGCACCTCCATAAGGCGACACAACAAGAGGGTTATAAATCCTCTAGTTATTTATAATGGTGAGAGGGCAGCTGTTACCATAGGCGGGAGAAGGCAGAGATTCACATACAATTCAACATGCAAGCACAGCCAGACCGGCTTTATCCACAAGAGAACAGGAAGGGCTCAATATCAACAGACAGAAAGGGCATATGAAGAAATAATACCACAAGAGCTTTGCAAAAGATTTTTTTTTATTACCTTAAATTTGACAATGATGAAAATCGTTTAAGAATGTTAATGTAAACCCCCTCTTCCTGGTGGATCTCATTTCTTTTGTTATTATTCCAGCTATGGTGTCTGTGTGGAATCGTGACACCTGGAGAAGACCCCTGTTCTACCAGGGATGGTGAAACAAAATGCTTGCTTCCTTGCGAGTTGCTCCAATCTTTGTGGAGATGCAAATGATTGTGATTGGGGAACGACAACAAAAGACATGCTACGATGTTGCACGCTGGGCTTCTGCATAAAAAAAAAAAAAATCATGGTGACTTGTTAACCCTGAGAAGCAGAATACTCGTGTGTCCTTTCACATACATTTGCCCCTGAAATGGGGGTAGTGAATACATTATAAAAACAAGACCTTTTGTAAGAGATCTATTAAATCTCTCCATGGACAGGGGCAGGGAATTGTAATCTGTACATAGAATATAATGAAAATATTCAGAAATCCATAATGGACTTGCAATTGAGATGTGGCCATTAGTGATGAGGTGGTGTAAAGGAGGGCGTGTGTGTGTGTGTGTGTGTGTGTGTGTGGGTTGTTGCTTTCAGTCTTACTCTCCTTTTTTTCTCTGAAAGGGCGGTTTTGCCAATTAAATCTGTCCTCAGTTTGGATGAGAGGATGATTCCCTCCATCCTCTTATGTAGTTTGGTTTCCCCTCCACTTTAACAACACCCCATAAAACACCTCCTTGTTACAAAAACAGCAGCATACAAACGACAAAACCTGGGGTCCAAAAGAAGCTCAAGGAAACCACTGGCACCAGCAGGTTGCTGAAGAGGAATTTCTAGGACCCTGAACATTGAACGTCCCAAACATGTAGACCAAAGACAGCAGGAGTCATCACAGTGACCCGGGCCTTCATTTGCAGACTTCAATAGGACCAGTAAAGAGTAACAGTGAGGTCACTGTAATCTCTCACTGAGCCGTTGGCCAAATTCAGGTGTCTTTAACATTGCTGCCAGTGTGGGGAAGGACAATCAGCGTCTCATACTCATTTAATTTTAACTTCTGCTGGAGCTCACTTGAGTGCAGCAGCTTTTAGCTTGCTGTCGTCAATTTTGCACAACTCTGTTTTTACAAACCCGACTGGTGACCTACATCATGGCCGACGGAGGGTTTTAAAACAGTGTCTCGACAATGACCGGGGTTCCCTCTCTGGTGTTTAAAGTCTGACTGACAGGGACGCTTTCATTCATGTTTCCCAGGTCCTTTTCAAACATACTGCTGGCTTCTGTACCTGCCCGTGTCATTCTTCACTTTTACTAGACATGATAAGTTGAATGTGTGAAGAGAAAATCAGCCCTCCATAGGCGACTGTTGTCATTCAAGAGCAGGGATGAAAGTCATTCATGGGTGGCTGATCATCTTGAAAAGAATGTCTCATTTAAGATTGCAGCTTTCAACTGCCCTGTTCTTTCACTCCTCCTGGTATTTTGACATACTTTGAAGCTGTAGAATCTAGCCCCACCTGACTTGTGCACAGGTGCCATTTTCATAACACCTGCTGTAGCTCACAAATCTCTTTGTTAAATTTAAGAGCCGTAGGTTATCAAAACTGCCAGCTGCACACTATATCACCTCACCTCCTGTTGAATTGCTGGCAAAAAACAAAAAACAAAAAAACTTTGACATGTCAGTTTCTGGCTGACTAAATGACATAGTGGAAGGGCTTTATTTAAAATTCAACATAATAAGCATTGTATTGTTTTTATTTTTTATTTTCTGCAACTAGATTTTGGGCAGTTGTTTCTTCTCACCAACAACATATAATAATGTGGATCCAGAGACAGCAAAGTGTCCATGGCAGTGCTTTCTGCTAAAACTCAGCTCAAGGCCATCCTTAGACCAGTGGTGCAATTCAAGCGGTACTTATTAGAGATGACCTTGTTGGTTAAACAAGAAACAAAAACTGTTGTGCACTGCTGGCAAAAAATAATTTAAATTTGAAGCAATTCATTTTTCAATGTATTTTTTTGGTTAGACGAGGGCCTTGTCAGGTGACGCAAACAACTGGGAATGTCAATAAATACATTCTCAAAGTTCTCATTACAAGTATGATTATTCATTCTTTCATAATGTATTTTTTGAAATAACAGTGCGATAACTCTGGTCAGAGCTACACAATGCAATGTGTAATGTCTAAGCAATGTGTAGCCTGCAGAACGTCAACGTAGCAAAGAATTAGTCAGACAGGGTTTCCTTGTATTTTTTTATTTTATTTCCCTGCTTCTTTTTCTGTTTTTCTGTCTTTCTTCAGTGAGCTGATGCTGCGATCAGTGGATGTTGTACCTGACCTTTGAACCAAGCATTAAAACTGGGACTTTATTCTGTTACATTCTTTGATCTGATGGTCGACATGATCTTTCACTTTGGCTGGGACAAACTTGAGTTCAAACGCTGTTATAAAAAAGGCCTTTATTCCCCCTGTTTCTATTAGAGAATATTTCAGAGCGTCAAGGAATTTACTTGTTTACAGGTTCGAGCAAAGAGTTTACAGAAGCCACTGTGACCAATTTATGTGAGTTAGTGTTCTGGCTCTTTCTCTTATTTATGATAAGCCCGGCCGGGCCCAGCCCAAACGAGCGACGTGGGTCCTACCTCCTGTGGGCTCACCACCCGCAGAGGAAGCCGTAGGGGTCGGGTGCAGTGTGGTTCGGGCGGCAGTCGAGGCGGAGGGCCTCGACGGCCCGGGCCTCGGAAGCAGCCTCTGGCTGTTGGGACATGGAATGTCACCTCGCTGGGGGGGAAGGAGCTCGAGCTTGTGCGGGAGGTTGAGAGGTACCGGCTAGATATAGTCAGGCTCACCTCCACGCACAGCATGGGTTCTGGAACCCAGCTCCTCGAGGGGCTGGACTCTCCATTTTCTGGCGTTGCCCGCGGTGAGCGGCGGGCGGGCTGGTGTGGGCGTGCTTATTGCCCCACAGCTCAGCCGCCACGTGTTGGAGTTTACCCCGGTGAGCGAGAGGGTCGCGTCCCTGCGCCTTCGGGTTGGGGACAGGTCTCTCACTGTCATTTTGGCCTATGGCCCGAATGGCAGTGCAGAGTACCCGGCCTTCTTGGAGTCCTTGGGAGGGGTGCTGGATGGTGCTCCGACTGGGGACTCCGTTGTTTTGCTGGGGGACTTCAACGCACATGTGGGCAGCGACAGTGTGACCTGGAGAGGCGTGATTGGGAGGAACGGCCTCCCTGATCTGAACCCGAATGGTGTTTTGTTGCTGGACTTCTGTGCTAGTCACAGTTTGTCCGTGACAAACACCATGTTCGAGCACAGGGGTGTCCACAGGTGCACTTGGCATCAGGATGCCCTGGGGCGGAGGTCGATGATCGACTTTGTGGTCGTGTCGTCTGACCTCCGTCCCTGTGTCTTGGACACTCGGGTGAAGAGAGGGGCGGAGCTGTCAACTGATCACTACCTGGTGGTGAGTTGGATCCGCTGGCGGGGGAAGAGACCGGAAAGACCCAGCAGGCCCAAACGTATTGTGAGGGTCTGTTGGGAACGTCTGGTCGAGCCCTGTGTCAGTGCGGTCTTCAACTCCCACCTCCGGGAGAGCTTCTCCCAGATCCCGGGGGAGGTTGGAGACATTGAGTCCGAATGGACCATGTTCTCCACCTCTATTGTTAACGCAGCTGCTCGTAGTTGTGGTCGTAAGGTCTCCGGTGCCTGTCGTGGCGGTAACCCCCGAACCCGGTGGTGGACACCGGAAGTAAGGGATGCCGTCAAGCTGAAGAAGGAGTCCTATCGAGCCATGTTGGCTCGTGGGACCCCGGAAGCAGCTGACGGGTACCGGCAGGCCAAGCGTGCTGCAGCGCGGGCGGTGGCGGAGGCAAAAACTCGGGCTTGGGAGGAGTTCGGGGAGGCCATGGAGGAGGACTTTCGGTCGGCCTCGAAGAAGTTCTGCCAAACCGTTCGGCGCCTCAGGAGGGGGAAGCAGTTTGCCACCGACACTGTTTATGGTGCAGGTGGGGAGCTGTTGACTTCGACTGGGGATGTTGTCCGGCGGTGGAAGGAATACTTCGAGGATCTCCCGCCGTCACGTCTTCCGTGGAGGAAGCAGAGGCGGGGGACCCGGGGGAGGACTTGTCCATCACCCAAGCCGAAGTCACCGAGGTAGTCAGGAAACTCCTTGGTGGCAAGGCTCCGGGGGTGGATGAGATCCGCCCCGAGTACCTCAAGTCTCTGGATGTGCAGGGACTGTCATGGCTGACACGTCTCTGTAACATCGCGTGGTGGTCGGGGACAGTGCCTCTGGACTGGCAGACCGGGGTGGTGGTCCCTCTTTTTAAAAAGGGGGATCGGAGGGTGTGCTCCAATTATAGAGGGATCACACTCCTCAGCCTCCCCGGTAAAGTCTATTCCAGGGTGCTGGAAAGGAGGATACGGCCGATAGTCGAACCTCGGATTCAGGAGGAACAGTGCGGGGATCGGAGGGTGTGCTCCAATTATAGAGGGATCACACTCCTCAGCCTCCCCGGTAAAGTCTATTCCAGGGTGCTGGAAAGGAGGATACGGCCGATAGTCGAACCTCGGATTCAGGAGGAACAGTGCGGGGATCGGAGGGTGTGCTCCAATTATAGAGGGATCACACTCCTCAGCCTCCCCGGTAAAGTCTATTCCAGGGTGCTGGAAAGGAGGATACGGCCGATAGTCGAACCTCGGATTCAGGAGGAACAGTGCGGGTTCCGTCCGGGTCATGGAACACTGGACCAGCTCCATACTCTCCGCCGGGTGCTCGAGGGTTCATGGGAGTTCGCCCAACCAGTCTACATGTGTTTTGTGGATCTGGAGAAGGCGTTCGACCGTGTCCCTCGATGCATCTTGTGGGGGGTGCTCCAGGAGTATGGGGTCCGGGGCCCTCTGTTAAGGGCCGTGCGGTCCCTGTATGATCGGAGCAGGAGTCTGGTTTGCATTGCCGGCAGTAAGTCGGACCTGTTCCCAGTGCGTGTTGGACTCCGGCAGGGCTGCCCTTTGTTACCGGTTCTGTTCATTATTTTCATGGACAGAATTTCTAGGCGCAGCCAGGGGCCGGAGGGAGTCTGGTTCGGGAACCACATGATTGCGTCTCTGCTTTTTGCGGATGATGTGGTCATGTTGGCTTCATCGAGCCGGTTTGCAGCCGAGTGTGAAGCGGCTGGGATGAGAATCAGCACCTCCAAGTCCGAGGCCATGGTTCTCGACCGGAAAAAGGTGGTTTGTCCTCTCCGGGTCGGTGGGGAGATCCTGCCTCAGGTGGAGGAGTTCAAGTATCTCGGGGTCTTGTTCACGAGTGAGGGGAGGATGGAGCGTGAGATCGACAGGCGGATCGGTGCAGCGTCTGCAGTGATGCGGTCGCTGTACCGGTCCGTCGTGGTGAAGAAGGAGCTAAGCCGAAAGGCGAGGCTCTCGATTTACCGGTCGATCTACGTTCCCACCCTCACCTATGGTCACGAGCTTTGGGTAGTGACCGAAAGAACAAGATCGCGAATACAAGCGGCCGAAATGAGTTTCCTCCACAGGGTGGCTGGGCGTACCCTGAGGGATAGGGTGAGAAGCTCAGCCACCCAGGTGGAGCTTAGAGCCGCTGCTTCTCCGCATCGAGAGGGGCCAGCTGAGGTGGCTTGGGCATCTGTTCCGGATGCCTCCTGGACGCCTCCCTGGGCAGGTGTTCCGGGCATGTCCCACCGGGAGGAGGCCTCGGGGAAGACCCAGGACACGCTGGAGGGACTATGTCTCCCGGCTGGCCTGGGAACGCCTTGGGGTCCCACCGGATGAGCTGGAGGAGGTGACTGGGGCCAGGGAGGTCTGGGCATCTCTGCTGAGGCTGCTGCCCCCGTGACCCGACCCCGGATAAGCGGATGAAGAAGAAGAAGAAGAAGAAGAAGAAGATGATAATGCACCATCGTGCCATGCAGCTGCGACACTCACTTTACATTATTGTCAATAGCCCCGGTAAAAAATAAAATAAAAAATACAGATCCAAAACTCTGCGCCTCCCGACTGTGCACTCCAGAATGAGCTGCTGCTCGGCCTGTGTGTAAACACAATCCACTCCTGCTGCGTGGGAGCAGGTGACACGGAGCCAAACAGAGAGCAGAGGCAGCAAATGACCCCCTGCCAAGCAAGCGTGGATGAAACATGCTTTTGTTTATTATTTTTTTTCTTAATGGCACTTTGATGAGGTTATGCCACAGTTCCGTCTTCGCACGCCTTTTGAGAGCAGTTGATTTGGATTGGTAGCCACGCTGTTAGATGAAGGTCGTGTTTGTTTTCACGTCGCAGCGATTTTGACACTGAGCCCGAAGCGAGAGAGAAAACAGACGCTAAGTTTAGATGTGCAGTGAGGCTCAAGAACGTGGATTAATGAACTTTTCCCTTTTTCAAATCTGACGCAACACTTTCCCTCCAGACTTGGAGTAACGATCAGGACCTCGAACTAAATCGATGCTTGGCTCACTTTGTCTGGTGACCCGGGAAGTTCTCAGGTCTATTCTTCTAACTTCTAAAAGGGTTTTTCCTGATTGAACTACATATGGCTTGGTTTGTAAAAAATAGCACTCCTCGATCAAACGTGTCAGCTGTTGAAAAATTCAACACTGTCAAATGTGTCACGCTTTAGTTTGCCAATCGGTCACCACAAATTTGATCCCATGATTTGATTCAACAGTCAATTATTCTGAATATCGCCTTATTAACCTCTGTCTTGTTTGCACCTTTTTTTTTGTAAAGCTACTTCTGTTAATAGAGTTATTTTTAGTTTTTTTTTTTTATCGCATCACTATTTTGCATAATCAAACATGTGAGTTGTACTGTATGTCCACGCAAAGGGACTGATGCTGGATTCAATGGTTAGCCTTCAATGCTTGGCTTTCCCAACAATCAGAACTGCAAAATCAATGTCCTCATATTCATATCAGCGTTGTCTGGTAAACAACAGTTTATTCTAATCATAGTAAGAACAATGTCACAGTCAGAATAAAGAATGAGCATTAGTGCTTGCACAGCAACCTCCTATTAAGGTCAATATTCTGATTTAGACAATATTCCAAATAGAGTGTTTACATGCAGCCACAGGACTTTTCACTGCGGGTGGTCGAGGCGTTGTGGCATCAGTGGCTGGATGTGTTGTGTTGCTTCTTGTCTGGCAAAACTCCCAACCCAAACAACGACATGAGCACTTTGTTTTCACACACACTTTAGACCTTATTCTAAAGAAAAGGCAATCGGCTGTTTACCGTCCTGCTTGAAATATAGCTGTAATCAGGTTAATATTATCACATTGCTTTACATGCTTCAGCATTTTTTAAGAGTAATTCTCTTAATCAAGACCAAGACACTGCCAAGACCAGAGGTATTGAGTCCAAAACCAGACCAAGGCAGACCAGAACGAGAACACAACCCACTCAAGACCAATACTGAAGAAAGTGTGAGAATCAACAAGCCTTGGGCGCTTGCATTGATTTTTGAAGAAAAACATCATATTGAGACGTGTGAGCAAGGTCACTCTTCTCAGGAAGAGAAAAGATGAGCTAGCACAGAAAGCAACAATTGGTCACATTTGAGTTGAAATGCTCGTCAGAATACGGGCCTTAATCATAGCACATCATGCATGGAAGTCACTGACAGACACAAATCTGAAGAGTAGCGGCCGGCTTCCTTGGAGGGTGAAGCTGATTATTGATCGAAATAGTCGGAGGAATAAGAGATAATAACTACTTCCTCATTTTGTATTTAGTCTCTTTAACACGACCAGTATTTCTGGTTGTGGCATCGGCACACTCCCCAGTGTGAAGTTTCATCAGATACAGATGATACTGTGACTTGTGAATATAGTAATTTCTTTTTAGAAATATATATAATCAAGACAAGTACCAATGCCAATAATATAAATACGAAGCTATACAGCCAGTGTGGCGATGCTGATGGCTTCAGATTGGAAGGAAAACCTGGTGAGAAAATATGATTTCACAGAAAGCTAAACACTGATTCTGGACCCTCTCCAACAATAGCTGGTCTGATGAGAAGCTTGATTCACAAACACAATAAAAGTCATCACAAAACTTTTCATTGCACCGTGCCAGATTGTGGTTTGTTGTGCACTCGTTCTGAAAGAGGATTTCCTGTAGGGCAAAGTTGACCAATAATTTGGGCAACTCATCAGCACAGCGCTACTTTTGAAAAGTTCGGACTGCTACACGGCTACACACCCGAAAACTTTTCCTTTTTTCCCATAGTAGAGATGGTGAGAAGTCCAGCTGCTGTGACACTGTTTGTTTTGATATGGCTCCAGCAAATCAAAGGTTGGCGCCGAGGCCGTTTTAGTGGCTGTTGGCAGAGAGACAGAGTGATGGACCCTATTCAGTATCTGACATGGCAATATCCCCACCAAAAACTGGAGTGCCGGCCGGATGTCTCTTCGTGATTGTCCATGGCGGCTGACAGAAAGAATATGCAAGTTGAGGCAAAAAGCACAGTTTGTGCCTGGGGACAGGTGAGCAAACTGGATATTGGCAGAAGAAAAACACAGCAGGTGACAATTAGGCCAGTGTTTGCTGCGGTACCCAAACTCATCCCTTTGGTAAATACAGTTCAAACAGTGTTTTTTTTTTTTCTTGTTTTAATTATATAGGTGGAAACAGGAGCTCTTAGGTTCAAACATGGTGTGGGAACAGAGGCAGAGAAGTGCACACAGCATTGATGGATGGAGGGACGGATGGAGGGATGGGTGGAGAAGGTACAGGACAAACAAACTTAGCATGTAAATGTTGAAATAAAGGTCTGTTGAAATAAAGGTCGGTATGAGTTTGTGCTGCCGTTTGTGTCTGGAAAGAAGAAAGAAAACTTCTGTTCCCACACATCATGTTTTTGAACTTGGGAGCTTTCTTAGAGCTCTGGTCTCAGACTGCATGATTTAAACACACACACACACACACACTAGTACCAAAGGCCACAGACAATGGCAAATGTCAAAAATGGAAACAAGCAATGGCTTTCCTGTATCTTCTCCATCCATCCATCCATCCATCCATCCATCCATCCATCCATGGCTGGTGGGTCCACTGCTACATGTGACTTTCTTTTCATCATATTTTGCCATCTGCACTTTGTATGATCACTTCACAACACTTGAACTTGGTTTTCTTCAGAGGTATCAAGTTTGATCTTTTAGAAAGTATTGGCAACCGTGTCAGGTAGTAATATTATTTGAATATTTTGTTTTAATTTTTTTGTTTTATGAAAGCATTTTGAACACTTTCAATCAAGACAAAACGGTCTTTCACTTTATAATTTTTTTTAATGAAATACCAATTTGTTTTGTGTTCAATGTGTTTAATTTCTTTTCTTTATAGTTTTCTCCTTCTTCTATATACTCTTTACATTCTCACCAGTTTTCAGTTTCAGCCAGTAAGTTCTTGCTAAGAGACAAAAAAAGAGAAAAAGTTCAATGCCAACATGATTATGAGATGGCATCTTTATGAGTCACTGACAAAACCCTGGGCAGGTTTTTCAATTGGACTTTCACTGTATGGTGCCTGGTTAATAAGTGCCAACGACCAATGACGGTGTTGAGATACTGCTAGATTTCAGTGCTGGATTAACTGAGTGAAAAGAACTCACTGCACCCATTTCAAGTTTGCTCTTGGCCCACTTGGACACTTTGAATCATAAACTTGGCTAACAAATTTCCATTTCTATAAAGTAAATGTTTGTTTTGAATTGGTTGTTTTTAAATCATCTGCTGCAAACTAGGCATGTTTGGATGTGTTTGTCATGTGGGATTTATAACGTGGCCCCATGAACCTAATATAATCATTAATATTATATTTTAGCATGGCAGTAGTTTCTGTTCTGGGAAACAGCTAGTCGCTCATAAGCACTCTTCCCTGTACCCCGAGCTGTTCAGCACTAATTGGCTGTGGCTGGTGAACATGGTGAAGCATTTAGAAAAGCAAGTGCCAGACATTTCTTTGGGGACTTTACTGAGAAGCCAACACAATGAAGGAAGTGAATATTGGACTGACTACAGAAATTAATAAAACAATGGAGAGTAGACATAACTTTAAATAGATAGATTTTTTTTTTAAATAGCAGATTCCATTTAACAAGTTGTGAAATGGAATCTGCTATGCAATTGAATCAAATATTGCATTTGAGTCTTCAGTGTTTTCAGTGGATAACATTTACAATGGGAGTCAACAAAACATTGTTAGTACTGCATAAAAACATTTTTGTAGATGGTACATAAAGTGCTCATTGGTATTTTGGAATGGTAGAGGATGCTAACTAAAGCTTGGTTGTGTGAGAGGTGGTGTAAATAGTGCAGAAATACATTTTCTTGATGGTTAAGATGAGAGATGATATTTTTATTTTTTGCAATATGCATCACAAAAATCACTCAGACCTGACTGGTACCTGCTTGTACCAGGTGCCTGTTCTCCCTTCTTGGACCACCTGGTTGCCCTTGTGTCTTTTTTCTTTTTCTATTCTTTCATTCCTTCTAAACGTGAAAGATTCAAAAACTGAGTGCTTTTTAGATTTTGTTGATATTTTATTTTGCAATTTGCTCCCCTGGACTCGCTGGAAAAATTATATTGTGGAAATGTGCAAATTCGGGGATTTTCATCAGTTGTGAAAAAATATCCAAAATCAAAATATATTTTTTTTTTTGAAGACCAACACAGAAACACGTGCAAAGAGTCTTTTTTTCCATACAGAACACACTAAATCAAAGTTTTATATTTTTCAAATATAACCCCGGTTTCATGCTAAATTTGGATGGAAAGGAGATGAATTCTTTCCACTAAAAAAGCATCGGTGAAACAAATAAACTATATCTTTATTTGCTAGACTGGCACACATAGAAAATAGAAAGCAGACAGCTCCCACAAGAGCCGCAAGTCAAGAGACTTGTATTAAAAGCACTGCAGCCACAAATTCTGCCAACAGACTAACAGACAGAGGAAATGGGTAACATTAAAGAAGTACGGGCTGCCTCCAAAACGGCGCGCTTAAGTGTAGTACCCTGAGTCAGAGAATTTGTCTGATTCAGTCAGACATTTTCTTTATGGCTATAAAGCAAATGACATTGAGTGCGGTGTCGAGTACTTGGCAGAAACACTTCTACTTAAAGATCAAGGATGGGCAGAATCATGAGAGCTCATGTGTTGTTTGGCTCTTTTCGGGAGATTTCTTATTTTCAAAGGCAAAAAGGCAAAGAGATACATATTAAAACAAATTTATTTTACCCTATTCAACAAAATTATGGGTCTCTATCTAAATTATTGATCTTTATTCATTTAAGCAGTTTACAAAGCACAACACAATTCTGATTACACAATTGGCTGAAAGACAGCTGTGAGCATTTAACAGCATTAACACGTCGCCAGGACTGTAAAATGATGGTCAGGGGTTGAAATTCATTAAGGAGTGTTGCTTCAGTCATAAAATGCAGACAGCATTTCAGTTCGGCGTGGGAGTTATTACTGAGATGAATTTCCAGAAAGGCAGATCATGACATTGCCAATATAGAATAGTAAAAGTGGCCTACATGTGCCCACTTTATTCATTCATTCATTCATCTTCTATGCCCGCTTATTCCAATTCAGGGTCACGGGGGTCTGCTGGAGCCTATCCCAGCTGTCTTAGGGCGAAGGCAGGGTGACACCCTGGACAAGTCGCCAGTTCATCGCAGGGCCGCATAGGAACAAACAACCATTCACACTCACATGCACACCTACGGACAATTTACAGTGTTCAATTGACCTCACATGCATGTTTTTGGAGTGTGGGAGGAAGCCGGAGAACCCGGAGAGAACCCACGCAGACACGGGGAGAACATGCAAACTCCACACAGAAAGGTCCCAGGCCCGGGCGTGCCCACTTTAACTTAACTTAATTCTTTTTACACATGACCCTTGAGTACACTTCCTGATGTTTGCTGTGTGGTGAGGCTCATCCTGAGCTGACTTTCCCAATATTGTTCCCAGTTCAAGAGTCGAAGGGGCTTTATTGTCCACCATTAACATGACACTGACTGTAATAATAATCATCAGGTGATCACCAAGGTGACACCTTGTCATTTATCGAAAGGTGAGAAAAATGGATTTGCTAATGAATCCATCTTTTTGGTTCATGTACATCAGTAACAGCAGTGGAAGTCTGAGACATCCCCATTGTCCTGATTGCAAACTGGGGTGAAGATGCATTAGCAAAGGTTCAAGCCACTAATCACCACCTATTCAAGTTCCGAACAGCTATTTGAGTGAACACACAAAAGCACAAGACTTCCATACGTGTTCTGTTCTTTCATGTAGCCAAACCCCGACATTAGCCCCAATCAGCTCCGATCTGAAAGTTAACCTCAATTTACACCTTTAGTCTTTACACTAAACGCTGTAGCCAGGTGACTCATAAAGCGGCTGGTGAGTGTGTATACACACTGTTTCGAGGTGGGAGGTGTTGCATGATCAGGTGCTTTTTCGCATCTTGGCTGTGCCCAGTGGTGTTTTTGAGTTCCTCTTGCCTTCCTATGTTACTCCAACCAGTCTGACCTCACACCCTTGATCAACAAGGCATTTTCCTCCACGCACTTGTCTCTCACAGGGTATTTTCTCTTTTTGGCCATGCTTGAAAATCCCAACAGAACAGCGGAAGAAGAAGGTCCGTCCTGACATACTGTTTCTTAGAGCAGGTAGAGCAAGATAAGAATCTGAACCTTTTACTCCAGCAGTGATACTTTCTTTCTGCTGTCTATTCACATTCATTAATAATGAAAGAACATGCTTGGAAATGAGTGGACCATCCTGCGTATTTATATATATATATATATATATACTATATATACACATATATATATATATATATATATATGGTGTTTCTGTGGTCAGCGCAAACAAGTATGAGACATTAGGGACTTTGGTTGTGTTGTGATTCCATATTTAGTTTAATGCATTATAGCCGTGTGAGTTAGTTAGTATATTAGCAAATATTGTATGTATGTGTTAGAATTATTAGAGTTAGTTAAATGTTTAAATGTAGTGAATGTTAATACATGTAGTCCTCTTAATTATTTGCCCATCCTTATCAGTACTTTGGGGTCATTCAGAACCTCTGAGTAAAGACTGTTACTGTTTAACTCATTAAGTCTTATAAACAGTGACCTGGCTGACCAGAGAGTGGTCAGCTGAAGGAAGTGCCTTTGCGACCGTCATAAAGTTTGCGACCCATCCAGGCACTGGAACAAGAACTTTTCACCTCAGGAGGTTATGGCAGGAAGTGTTCCAGCAGACCAGATCGGAAGGAGGATGGATCATTTGGCTCCCTGCCGAATAAGGACTTGTTTCTTTTTACTATTATTAACTGGGGACTTGGATCAAAGGCTGCCTCAACATCCAATGAGGTTGGGATCTGGACACCAGGCAGCCAGTCAAAGGGGGACAACACCAGAGATCATTTGCATGTTTTCATTATGGATAAAAGGACTGGGTCAAGGGACAGATAGCAGTCAGACTTCATGCCCTGACAATACTTTGTTGTTGCTAGGGTTTTGAACTCGGCCCAGAGCTCTGTATATTTGTATCCTGAATTGATTTATTTACTAAAGATATATTTAAATTGGCATTCTTCTCCTAAGACTCTTCATTCAACGAACACGAGGATCAGCAGCAAGACATAAGGAAATAATCTGATCCAACAGTTGCCATGGAGAAAGAATGAGGGCTTTATGTTGCAAAAGTCTTTCAGACATGACATGAAGCCTAATGTAAATGCAGTATCATATATATATTGCAGACAACAGTAATGACATCTCTATGCTGTAGTGTTTAGCTGTGGAGACAGAGAATTTTCCTTCACGGGTCTGAATTCAGTCCTACATATCCCCATATATTTAGCTTTCATAAATGCATTAATGGTGCAAGAAAATCCAAATATCTGTTATTCAAATGCACTAACTGACATTCATGTATTCTTCCAAAGAAATGCAGCTCCAACACCTCTCCAGGCACCTCTGGCCGCCCCAACAATAGTTTGATTATTCTCACAGAAACCTGAAACCTGCAGGTGCTCTGCTAAATTTCTGTTCAGCTCTGAATCCTGCAAGCACCTGCTTGCTACCTATACCTCCTGCGTGCTCAACAACCTAAAGGTCTAAACCTTCGGTCGCTGTGCCCACTGTCCAATGAGGCAAAATTTCATTCAACACATAGCACCAGACAGACCAACACTCTGGAACATCATTTCTTTTTTCTTTTAGGGAGCTTGTCCAACCTCAGTACAACAGAAGTTGAACAGCACAGTAAATACTGCAGAAATGAAAGTCAAGACCTTCAAGACTAAACTACTCAAACAATTAAACAGGTATTGAGAGGAGCACGTCTCGCATTTTCAGAGCAGACGTGAAGATCAGAACAGTTTGTGAAATAAGTGTCAATGAGCCACGCAAGGAGCTCTGTGGTGCAGTAATTCCACATTGTGACGGAAGTGAGACGTGAGAAGGTCTCACCTGTGTGAGACCACAGTGTGCAGTCAGTGTGCGTTTTCCCATGTCCCACTGCTCAGAGGGAGGGACGCACTACCCCCGGTACTCGTTGGCTGCCTGTTTGTGTGCAGCAAAAGTGGAGGACGCAGTCAGTGCTTGCTAGCAGCCCAGATTTCTGCAGCATGAGTCACCGCTAGAATCTGAAGGGTCGGCCATGGGTCAGGATGCAAAAAGTGACTGAGAGTATGACAGAAACCATGCTTTTGTCTGGTAAAAGCCAGGAGCTGGCAGTGAAGACTAATAGCTCTGCACAAAGCTAAGTGTTCATTAGTGCGCGCATATGTGTGTGTGTGTGTGTGTGTGTGTGTGTGACACCATGTGCCTGTGCACGTGCTTACATCATTTCACAGATGCGTGCCTCTGTCTGCGTGAGGTAAAGATTTGCTCCCCGTAATGGATTGTCGAGCGTGAAAGAAAAACACTTATTACGTGACAACGTCATGGTGAAATATTTCTTGTCTTGGTTTGCTTGTTAGGGACCTCTTTAATTGCCAGGGACCTGTCTTTTATAATAGCAGATCAAAGAGAAAAAATTCATATTTCAACTGTAGTTGCGTCGGGACAGTGCTGCGACTCATTTTCAGTCTCAAGGTTGCTTCATTTGCTGTGAGTACAGACTGCACAATTTTTTGTTGTTGTTGTTTTTTATGGTCAAAAACTTTCAAACCTCTAAAACACAATGGTTCATGTGAGACGATTGGCCCTCATCACTCTCCGACATAAATCACACGGCCTGGCCTGACCTGATTACCATCTTCCAGAACACTGGTCACCAACAGGCCAAAACTGGCCCATCAGCAACAATATTTAATTTTGAAGGTTAGAAATATTGCACCATATATAGCTGCAGCTGTCGTGAGAGCCGACTGACAAGCGAAAAAGAAACAAACAAAAAAAAACCAGTTTTTTGTCTGTGCATTGTCGCCATCCATCGTGTTGTCACCGCTCGTGCCTTGGTAACCTTTAAAAAACACAATCTGGCAGCGAACAGCTTTTTGCGCTGTGCAAGCACCGAGCCGCTCTCAGCTATAAACTGTTGCCATTGCTGTCATCCGTCCTTTCTCAGTAAAGTCGCTTCTTTATTACCATCCGACAGTGCCACTTGACTCTGACCCAGCAGAGCAGCTGCATCAGTCATATTTCAACCCTGGAATCTTGCTCATCAGCATCCAGTCAACCACCACGCGGTAGCGTTCGCAACTGGTTTAAAAATGTAGTTGGATGTTGCCGTAACCAACCACCGTCTTTTCAGCACAAAGAAGCAAGTGAGTATTGGATATAAAAAAAAACAAAAAACTGAGGCAAAAGCAAAACGTGACTGATCCGAGCTTCTCTAATGAACTACAAAGAGGGAGATGAATCCACTTGATTTCTAAACAATGGCAGTTGCTAAAGAGAGCAGCGCGTATGCTTCCATAACTGCAGTTTGGGCAGAACTGGTTGACATTTTCAAATTAGAAAAAATAACAACAGCACCAAAATACTTTTCTCAGTGGACAACATTGTTTTTTTGTAGGCTCCATGCTGGCTTTGGCAAAGGTTCAGAGGAACGCTGTGCTGCACAGTGGCTAGCGACCAATGTCGCTGCATGCACCGCTAGAAAAAAAAAAAATATATATTCTGCTTGGTCTGTTTAAATACAATACAAAGAAGGTTCACCCAATTACCTTCCAAATTTTCCATCCACCGTCAAGGCAAGATAAACCCAAAGCATTCATGTAACGTGAAATTGGGAGCACCAGGTTAATTTACTTCTTGTTGGTATGCCTGCGATTTAGACGATAGGAAGCCTCACTATTCATACAATACAACATATAGCTTTGTCAGGGCTACACTGAAAGATGGACCAACAAGGACGACATGTAGTAAATAACAGGAGAAGAGAGTAAATGACAATATATGCATCACTTTCTTATTTGACGGTTACATGTACTTACCGGTATTTATTTTCAAAATACCTCCTGACGTCATTGATTTACATGCAAGGAAGAGAACAGTTGAACAATATCTAAATAACAAACACAGTGATGAACTCAAAGCAAGTCAAGCACGGATAATAAAATAATAAATAATAATGAATAGATTTTAAAACAATTAAGGTTACTAACCCGCCCTCCCCGATAAATCCCATATAAAGGAATGCTAAATAATTATTCAACAGACCCAAGAACCCTTCAGCCCACGTTAGCTCGAACAGACCCCAGCAGATAAACCTGACAGGGCTGCTGATTTTAAAGGAGAAAGAAAGAAAGAAAGAAAGAAAGACATCATATGTGGTGAAGTACTACTATATCTGAGAGAAACCTGCACGTAGAATGTCTGGGCTGTCAGTGCAGCCATAGCTTCAGTAGTCGGGCTGCTGTTTAGAGGCCGATCTGACATTTTTGTGAAATGTTTGTTTCAAAGCCCCCAACCAGCTTTGACTTTTGAGAATAAAGCTGTAAAGAAAAAAAAGAAAAAGCAGCGTTGTCTGGATGTTTGTGGATTAGCTCACTGTGGATATCAGAAGTTTTCAAACCATATGTGATGGACATGATGTTGCTGAAGGGAGTAGACCATTCGCTGGGGAGCAAAATCAGGCGACTCGCTAGGCTTACTGCATAAGGGATTTTTTGTGTTTTTCGGGGGGCGGGGGGGTAAAGGTTTTATTATAGTTTTTATCTGTATCATAGAACCCCGTTTTTCTTGCTGCAGGTGACCCTGAAAGCAAATGGTAGAAAAGAAGAGAAAAACAAGAGAAAAGAAGAGAAAAAACAGGACACAGATAAAATGTTCTCATCCTGACTGGTGACGCTTTCAATATTTTGTCGTCAATATTTTATCTAGGAGTACATTGGCCTCCTTATGTTTTTGTTATGTTTTCATAATTTAGAAAAAAAGGTAAAAGAAGTAATAGGAGTGTAATGCAGTGTTTGTCTAGAATCTAGAAATGTTGTGTAACATAGAATACTTCTTTAGAAAATATCAATTACATAAATTCCAACTTCGCGTTGCACGCATGGAGAGTGGAGCAGCTTTATCATCATGACTTTTATTTTTGTTAATTGATTTGCATATTCATTCATTCATTCATTCATCTTCTATACCCGCTTATTCCAATTCAGGGTCACGGGGGTCTGCTGGAGCCTATCCCAGCTGTCTTAGGGCGAAGGCAGGGTACACCCTGGACAAGTCGCCAGTTCATCGCAGCGATTTGCATATTGTCAACTGAAATTTGAGTGTGCCCACTAAATGACATTACTTTTTTCTCCAAGCAAGTGAGTGAGCCAAGGAAAAGATTGGTGGACCAGCCGCCATTAGTTCCAGAACCAGAGCCACAGTCCAGACAAGCAAAGAAAAATAGAAGCTACTAAATGTTCCAGGACTTAATCTTGTGTAGAATGAGTGTAAATATTCAGAGAAATATTGTCCCATTGCTTGAAACAAATTCATCTCAAGACCCCGACCTGGCAAAAGAAGGACAAAGGTATGCACCATGGGCTTAATCATTTACAATTACCCTACAAATGTGAAAGGCAGAGAAATTTACCACAGCCGCCCTTATAACCCCCTGAGGCTGTCCCTATACAAAATGTGTGGACTCAACATTTGCTGTGTTATAAATTAATTCAGGTCGTCATTAATAAAATTACCTTCTTGCAGGATTTACCCGATTTAGGGTAGAGCTGCCGTGCTTCTACTGGAAGCAATGCTTCCAAAGCCTGTGGACAAATGCATGTGGCTTAAAAAGATAGTTTAGATTAAATTAGATTGGTTTTATTTAATTAGATCGGATTACATTAACAAATGGGTTGGCATGATGTTCAGCAAAATGGATGCATATAGAGTTTGCGAGGCAAAGAGGGCATTAAAACAAGGGCTGAAATCTTCTTCTGGATCTTTCTATCTAACTATCTATCTATCTATCTGTCTACATATATATCTGTCTGTCTGTCTGTCTATCTATCTGTCTATCTATCTATCTATCTATCTATCTATCTATCTATCTATCTATCTGTCTATCTATCCTGCAAGATGCAATATATGGAGCAGCAGGAGGCTGATTTTCATCCCCCCTTATCAGTCATAGCTGCAGCACATCCCCTGGTGCCAATTGCAGCTGTGCCTACAGTGAATCGACATAAACCATAAAATACACCGTGGAGCTGTAAAAGCTCAATAACCTATTTATTTTATGTGTAAGCAGGAAAGAATTGTATATGGGCAAAAACAGCTGAAGGAAATCACTTGATGTTCACCTCTGCTGGCTACCCGCGGCTACTGTCCTGTTGTTTATTCAGTGTTTTCGGCCGATGTAAGAGAATTAATGATTACAAACAGCGGCTAGCTGCACATGTGTGCCTTTGGTCATGTACCCCTCCCGTTTTATGACTGATGTCACAATATGAGTAGTATGTGGCCATGTGGAGGCTGCAGGGGGTTGTGACCAGTCTTTTAGCATATACGATAAGATAGTGTGAGCCTTTATTGTCCCACAGTTATAGCAGCAATTTACACCCCATTTGCAGTGTGTATAGCAGCCCAAGCAGTAGCCGTAGTTAGAATTTAAAAAAAATAATAATAACAACACAACTAGCAGATGAACAAAGCATTGGCATGTTGTAAACGATTAAGAAGGAAGACAAAGACTGAGCTCTCTTAGCAGAAAAACCAACAGTGCAATGGAAAAGGGCAGCAAATGTAGAATCTTGGGCAGCGTCTGGTGGTTGGGTCCTGAAGCTAAAAAGGAAAGACTAACACAGAATTTTTCCGTACTTTTCAGCTGTCAGCGGGACGGTCGGTGTTGAAACATTTTCCCACAGGCTATTTTAAAAACCCTCCCTTCAAGAGGGTGCCTCACATTAATATACAGGAACATTCCTCTTTCTGTCCTGGATGTCACAATGTAGCTATATAAGAACATTATAATAACTTACACCATACAGGAAAAATAACTTATTATGAGAAGAAAGCCGAATGTCCAGTAACAGCTGCTGTCAAAACGTTTCCAGCCAATGTGTTTGCTTTGGAGCATATAATATAGAGAAATATGATGCACACATTTAATGCTTCAATGATCTCAAGACTGCAAATTAGAGACAAGCATTAGAAGCAACAGTTGACTTCTAGAAATGCTGGAAATTGGTGAACCTAATTAAAAGTTGTTGTTTTTTTTAATATCATATTCACATAGGCCATTATGTCATATTTATGTTTGTAAAAATACCTAATTTATTTAGTAGACTTGTGGGAACTAATTCACTTCTTAACTTGACTGGAGTAGGAAGAGCTGGGATTCTGATCTGTCTTGCTAAACCTATAAAGTGACCGTGAGGCAAAGGCAGATGGTTGGTGTTGCTCATTTCTCAGGTTGGACGGTCACTGAGCATAATTGTGCTTGAAGCTGCATAGAGGTCACAACCGTCTGACTTTGGCCAAACATAAAACTGGATTCCCCCCGCCGCACCCTTTGGGGTGGAGGTGGGGAGTTTGTTTTTACGCCTCACATTTTGGCCCTTTTTTTAGTTTTATCTACAGTGGTATTTTTTGAGGGACACAACTGTGGCAATCACGCTCAGATTAGAGACAAAACAAGCGGTTCAGGATTGGAATGGAAAAGTGGTCTCGCTCTCTGCTCAATGCCCATTCAAGCTCTGGCATGAAACCTCCTTCACAATATCGAAATTATAGCTCTGTGATTGTTCTCACCAATGTTTAAACCAAAACAAAAACAAAATCCACGTACTTAACATTCCCATACAATTTGGGCCTTGCGTGAGATGTGTAAGTGCATATATCTTGACATGGATTATTCTTGTTTGCAGTTTATGAAAACTGCTTTTCTTGGTCTCGATTCCACTTCATCATCATCATCCATTAAAAGAAAGACTGTGACAGCAACAAGCCATGAATCATTAGTAATTGAAATTTCTCAACCACTTTTCCAACATGCCACAGAAAACATGATGAAATCAAAGGCATCAAAGTGACGCTTGAACCCCTGTCTCTCAATTAGGTTTGACCCCTTGTGAGTTGTGACATTGTGGTGATCATGTATCATATCCAATAAGGCTGTCATCTGTCATGAAAGCAGGTCTGTTAGTCATGTGCAAAAGGTGCACATGGGATGCCATACATCTACATCTGCCAGCAGTTAAATATATCTTGGGGGGATAATATGCTTTATGGAAATGCTTTGTGTGTTCAGACTCTATTGCAAGTGGAATGGCAGCGCCTCGCGCTATAGATGCCTGTTGTTTCTATTTAGCCATTACTTAAATAAGTTTCGCTGCAAAAAAAAAGTCAAACGCACACATCGGGTGCATTGAAAAATACAACACAATGACTTTCAAGCTAAACGGGCATATCAGTTTAACAAATGTGTCATCTCCTGATGCAGGCTACACAATTTATCAAGAAAAAAACGTATCCTGAAAGAGTAAAATAAGTCATGCTAAAGATACTGCAGAGCAATTTCAAAATAAACTGATGTTAACATCTGGATCCCAGTTTATTCCTGGCTGAACACAAAGTTGTGTTCTTGCGCTCTCGTGGCCCCAGCACTCCGGTGCGATGAGCCATGTCTGCACTGCTTCCAGTGTGAGTTGGCTGGGCAAACATACACTACAACCGCTCCCCTGCCATTCTGCTGTGGAAGTTGGGGGTAATCCATGCAACCATTCTGGGATTCAATTTCCACTCAGTGGATGCTTGTGGTTGCCACATACTCAGAAGTACTCTGACTTGAAATGGTGAAGCTAACACCTTGTTTATAGCCGCTATAAAATATCCACTCTCGACTCCTGGACTAAACCCGTGTGCATGAAGCGTGTAAGAGATTGGTGAAAAATTAGAAAGCTGTGCTAGACTAGATATACTATATGTGTAAGTCAGGATGCAGTTATTCTTTAAAAAAAGAAAAAAAAATCCAAGTTATAGTCAATAACGAAGGTGTCCACGTGAGCGTTCTTCTTTTTTCCGTACTTGCTCAAATGCCTCAGTGACTCTCATTCTAAAGCGCTTCAGGGATTCAGGCCTAGTCGGCGGGTGCAGAGGGAGACCATTTGAAATTCATGAAGGCGTCCGTCTTCGGTACGCATGAGGTAATTGGTTCAATAATAAAAGAAGTACATGTCACTCCGTGTCAGGTGGCATTATGAATGTTGTTTCTGTTTGTGTGAACAATAGGTTTAGTGTTTGATGTTGCCTCATCACTGTCACAGCCACTGTCCTCCCTAGGCATTAAGAGATGCCACCTTCCCACGTTCATGACTTTTTAATTTCTTCTAAGGCTTTGGCTGATTGCCACACACGTTCAGGGAAAGCATTAAATCACCGGCCGACCATGGGACGGCACACAAATGAAGTGTAAAAAGAATGATGTATTTGGCGGTCCGGCTCCAGAGTAAATGTAGGGGGCTGCTTTGATCAAATGACAAGGCGTGGACCTATTTACCAGTGAGAAAAAACAATCAGCATTATTCTTATTAAACACAACATACATAAACAACTTATTTTAGTGCCGAAACAAAACATAATGTCAGGGCAGGAAACTAAGAGGAGAGGCATCATAGAGTGGTGGGGAAAACGTTGCAGGTCTGCAGTCCCGCAAAGCATGATGTGTCTTGAAAATCTCAGATTTACTTGTTTTCAGCTGTCTGGAACATAAGTAACTCATTCAGCATCCTTGAGGGAAAACAGGAAGTACGAAAAAGCTTGCAGTCGGTCGAAAAAAAAGCCGTTGCCTGCACCAGCCCTGCTAAAAAGAAAGACAGAGCATTGCAAACGATGCACATCAAGGTCATGGACGACATTTAAAGGTAGTGAAGTAGCTGTGAGTTTGCACGGCGACACGTGCACACGCGCAATCACATGCACGTGATCACAGACGCAAACGAACCTCCATGTGGTAACTACTGTTCAACACTCAGTGGCATCAATCAACACTACAAGACTTCTAATGTCAAAATATTAAAAACTGATGTGTGGTGTGTGTAATTTATCTGGCATGCGAGTTGTATACACACATCACAGCAGTCAACTTTCAGTGTTAAACCTATTTCTGTGCCGCACACGCCCACACGTGTGCCTCAGCTCTCGGCAGAGTTGGCAGCTATGCACTGTTGACCCAGGTGTCACGGTGGCAATGTGAGACCTCATCTCGACTGACCTTAATGCTTCCCCAACCCTTCTGATTACCCCGCTTCTCTGACCCCACCCCACTGGCTGATATGTCTACCTCGCTCTTTCACACGCAGCCTATTAGCATAGAGCTATCTTTAACCCACTTCGCTCATTCATTAATGAAGCAAGGGAATAGGTGAAGCGCGTTTAATGAAATCAGAGTCGGACCGGCTCCTCTTAATCATCTGAGCAGGTTGAAAGCCAGAGGGCTCTTAACATGTCATCGTGCAGGCTACACCAAACCAGATATACAGCCCAGGTCTACATGCCAAATTCCGATTTCCTTTTTTTAAACCATCTCCTTTTTGTCCGTATCTGGTCACTACCTTCAAATCTGCCTCAGCTGACACTTGGAACAAGCGGGATGTATAGATTTAGCTAATGGTAACAAGCAAGTCCACTTTTCGAGATGCTGCTGCACATTTTTGGCTTTTTGGTGCAATGGATGTATTGCACACTATTGCTTGGTGTGTTGGTGCACAGCAAAAAGTTTCTGGGTTGATTTTCTGGGTCCTATGTGGGCTTCCATGTGTATTCTAGGGGCTGATCTTGATCAGTATCATTGACCAGACACTAAAGAAGATCTGGATCTGGTCCTCGGTCGGCCACTGCACACAGGATGGGTAAAGTTCAAATAGACCAAGTACAAAAAGTGTTGCGTTTCTACTGCAACGATGAGAGAGAGAGCGTAGAAAGAAAAGAATGTGTAACATGAATGTGTGACAAGTGAATGGCAGCAGTTAAGTAATAGCTTTTACATTTGCATGAACAGACGGTCCAGGGAAGGTGAGATGAGGGACCGTTAGGATGAACAGGCAGGGAATTGAGTCACATGAGAGACAAGAGAAAATCGAGTTAGCGAAATAAAGTGAATGAAGTGACAGGCCGAGCTGGCCGCAGGGAGATTGGACGGCAAAACTGGGGACACAGGATGCATGTGGGCTGAGCGCAGAAATGTGTCTGAGTGAATAAATGTG
Organism: Thamnaconus septentrionalis; assembly: GCA_009823395.1. Taxonomy (NCBI): domain Eukaryota; kingdom Metazoa; phylum Chordata; class Actinopteri; order Tetraodontiformes; family Monacanthidae; genus Thamnaconus; species Thamnaconus septentrionalis. The sequence goes on along the minus strand of CM020501.1, from coordinate 5,719,669 downwards.
TGATGTAACTCAGTTTGAGGTGTCCATAAAGAGGAGCTTTTACTTTAAACCTCCAACGTTTCAAGGTTTGTCCGCTGTGTAAAATCAGACGGAAAAGAAAACTGAAAAAACAACTACAGACAGGAGCAACCAAGACGCTGTTGGTGCAAAACTGGACTGAAAGTTTAATTTCCTGCTCAACAACAGCAACCTCTCTCAGAGTTTACTGTCCTCCCAATGACTTCCACTCTTGGGTTTGATTACCACTGAATGATTTTGCAGATTTAATCAGTAGCATTACAATTCAAAAGACCCTCGACCCGGTTCAGAATATCACCTGGTAAGGCGTAAGTGTCCTGGAGGTTGACATGTGAAAGCACTTGTCTAAAAAGACATTTGGAAGCGATCACTATTTGGCCATGACTGTTTTCAATGTCATCAAAAAAATAATAATTTCTTTGGAGTTTTGGTTGATTTTCCTTCCATTTCCTTCCTTCCTGACCTTGCAGCAGCAGCACAACAACATCAGCAGCTGCAAAACCATCTTGACAAATACAGACACAAACGACTGGCAGCCGATGTACTAGTGACCTGCACAAAGTGCCTCCACCATAGTGAGTCTCCATCTGATTTTCCGCCCTGAAGTTTTTTTAATGGCATCCCTGGAGAGTGTGCACACTGCACGGAAGCTGCATCTCTGGACAACACAAAAAAAAAAAAGTCCCACATTGATCAAATAAATTGTTTCCAGAGCATTTTTATGATCATGATGTGGCTCTCGGAAAAATTCTGATCGAAACCTATTTGTTGGTTCTTTGGCAAAAAGAAAAAAAAAAACATACATACAAGCATCACTTATGGGTTCTGGTGTGAAAAACCTGTAAAGCATGTTCACACTAATGGAGTGTTTTCTGATCTCACATCGTCCTTATAGCAGCTGTGATACCAGGGAGAAATCGTCAAACCAGGCAAACACTGTGGGCCACTGCAGAAACACGCTGGCACGACATAGCCTCACTGGTTGGCCAGCTCTTTATGTAAATACCATTCCACTGCACAGCAGTCATTGATCTTCCCTGCTTATGCTTCTAAAGACATACATATGCATTCGCTTTTCCATTTCACGCTAATAGGACCCCATTAAATGTTACGCAGTGTGCCTTTGATCAGTCGGCGCCGGGGTCAAACGGTCGTCTCAAAAACAACCCACGGCCAACAAACCGCGCCGTCCTTGCAAGCCAAGCTGTTTTCTGGGTGCCACACTGATGCGCACGCTCACCTTCACACGCCACACATTTCACCCAAAACACAGTTTAAATTTATAGCCAAATAGAGCCGGTGTGTGTACCTTCTATAAAACACATTATTGCGTCGGAGGCGCTGAGTGTAAGTATTTGGGAAAGGTCAGTCGGAAAGTGGGGCATGATTGGCGAGTGGTTATTTGCAGTCAGTCATAGTTGTGACATGAAAATCCATAGGCAAGAGGAGTTGCTTCTCGCCGCCTGGCAGGAATTGACCACCAATCGATGGTGCTGGAAATTGGTCGGTGGTGCAGAGCGGGGAGGGCTCCGAACCGTGTAGTGCAGCGTTGGCTAAAGATTATTTATGATCGCGCATACATTTCTGCTGACACGTCGAGCGGTTAGGTTGTGGATTACGGCCTTTCATTATACACCAAATGTTTCAGTTTTTTTCTGCTCCTAATGGCAGGATTGGAATTGTATTTCCCCAGCAAATGGCTGGCCTGTGATTACATGCTGGAGTCCATTTGGGGACGAGGATCATTTACTCATCCGCAATGTCTTCTCATTTTGGGGCTCAGGTATTCTATCCCAAATGTGATGAGCTCTCATCGTCGCTTCTTTCATTTCACCACTTTCTTTCCTCTATACCCCTCCCACCGCCTTCTCTCACTGTCCTTTTTTCCTGCCTCTGCTGCTGTTATATCCTTCTTCCATTTGCTCTCTCTTACTCATTTTTTCCACAGCACCACAGAGACTTGGAGATGAGCTTATCACTTTCTGCATCACAGGTCCAAGCTGTCATGCTGGCTGAGTAAGCCTGTGTGTGTGTGTGTGTGTGTGTGTGTGTGTGTGAGAGAGAGAGAGAGAGAGAGAGACAGCTTGCAAGTAGGGGCTCTTGGACAATACTTTCTTTAGCTTTAGACTTATGTCTATTTGCCGATATCAGTGCATATCTCCTATTGGACACCCGCACATGCTTTTAACAGTTGCTGCTTCCCCGCTGCGGCTGAGCTGGAGCTCTCTGCAACCCTAAACAGCACGAGCAAGATGATGGGTGTTTAGACAGATGATGTGTCATTTAGCAATATCAACAGCAATCTCACACTGCGGGGTTAGACGGATCCTGCAAATGCATCACTCTTAGAATGGCAACAAACAAAGTGCGGCTGGCCACTAAAGCAAAAAAAAAAAAAAAAGAAAGGTTTCCACCGTAGACTGAGAGAATGGGTTTAGTAATATGAACCATCATTTGAACCGTGCAAATGAGAGCAGAAGAGAGAGAGAGTGCCGTAACCCACCTTGGTAAAACTGTCTGTTATAAAAGCAAAACAACAATATGTACATCTGGGCTACTGACTGCGCCGACAAATTCCTGCTTTGAGATGTTTGACTGTAGCTGCAACTCAGAACACCTGCCAACTTTCATTTTGCACATTGATTAGACAGCTCAGCAAATTATAATTAAAATTTGTTCAACCGTTTTTGTGTTTTTGCTGATTGCAAGAATCTTGGTCGCTGAAACAAAGAATTTGATTAAAGTTTTTTTTTTTTTTCCAGACATTTATTATAGGTATTTATGAAAGTAGTCTAAAGCTCAACTGGAGCTGACACAGGAGCCGGCACTCTGCTGCTTCCCCACCGGTTGCCTGCACAAAGGAGTTCTATCCATAAATTACAGTGGGCGGCGGCAGCCTTGAGCACAGTGGAGATTATGAACGAGACTATGTGATGGCAAAAAATATAAAATGGTGTGAGAAAATAAAACAGCGGACCTCGGTAATGTGTTGGAACACGTTAGTTAACTTGATACCTCTTGAACCATCTGCACACAAAGTGGCAAGAAGATCTGTTCCTCTCATCACGTTAACCTGAATATTGTTCCCTACGCTTCAATTTGTGCATTATTTTATCGTTAAATGTGTGGTGTTGAGAGTTTGGTGTGTTTAGTTCTGTTATTAATTAACATATTTCAATTGCTTTAATTGGTTGCTGTGATTCTTATTGTATGAAATACCATGGTATTGGCAACAAGAACGGGATGACATAAATTCATTCAAAGAAATCAAACTGACCTCTGTATGAGTTTAGTTCAATAACACTGTTTACCCAGGTTTGGCAAAGATGTTTAATGCCTATTTTCCCTACTAAATTTTAGTATAGCCTGTATGGACAAACATAATGAAGCATGAAGCAAGATATGCTTGCATTTCAGTTGATTAGTGCTAACATGCGAACATCATGAAATGCACACTGTACCAAAATACCCCTTTTTTGATGGAAATCTGAAATCCGGCCCAGCTTTCAAATTGGTAAATGTTTTAAATTTGCTGGCTATTATTTAATCACAATTTTCTCTCTAAATGTTAGTTTTTTGATGATTTTAAAGATGCTAAGAAAATCTACATGGTAGAATGATGAAAAACAGACCTTGTGTTTAGCTCAAACGACCCTCTTATCACACAGGATGTGTTGAGAGCAGGATGTTTACTTTTGAATATATTGGCACACTCCAAACTGGGCCTATTTCAAGTTTCCAAATATTTCCTACATCTGACAAAAATGCTGTGTGAAAAATTGAGCTGCCTGCATGTCAGAAATTGTGATGCTACAATCCAATTTTCCCCCTCCGCCCAAATAACCTAATACCTCTTGTCTGGGTATCTGCCAATACAGCTTCTGGATCTTTTCTCGGTTTTCTCCAAATAAAATCGGCATAAATCACTGCGAGAAACTCATTAGAGTCTTTTTTTTTATGGGAGGTAACATGAGGCACTAAACAAGAGGCACTAAAAACGGTGCTGGCAGCTCATCAACAATGTGGCTGACACCCAAAACATTTAAAAAGGTCAGCGGCTGCACCTGGACGCTGTTTTACTCCGACGTACCAGAATGCCGGAGTCACCAGCTACTGTTGTCTCAGACTACTGTGCACATTTTTATCAATTTAACGCTAACCCAGCACACCCCAACACATTCTGTCGTTACAAACCCTTAAGTTTTAGGGTTGTGTTTCAACGATGCAGATGAATCCAAGTTAAAACATAAAAGCAACCAGTGGGACTCTTGTCCTTGGGAAGCCAAGGAGAGATTAGCTAAGGTCGAGAGCCGGAGAAGGATTGACATTAATTCCACATTTGTCTTCACTTTTATCCTGCCCTGCTTCTTCTAAGCCTCCTTGTATGTTTAAAGTTAATTTACATACCAGCCATCTGTGTGAAGTGGGCATCTTCTGAAATAACCATGACAACATCGCCTTTCAAATGAGGCTTTTTTTCTAAATTGAATGCTTTCCCCCGCCCACTTCAGATATTCAGCAGAATTATATTGCTTCGTCAGAGGCTCATTGGAACAAAATCAACATGTTTTAAAAGGAGATCTCAAGAAGCAAAGCACCTGGGTGTTCGGAGAGAGCTTTGAATTGCATCTGTTCGAAAACAGTCAACAATGGACTCAATGGATTCTCGTATTTCCTGTATCCTGCGAAAACGGTCTGTTTCACTTCACTCCACCCCCGGCCTTGCCGGTGTACGCCTCTTCGCCCACTCCGCTGTGATTGGTCACACTCTTCGTCGCTGCTGAGCCTCACTTCCTCAGTGTGCCGGTGCGGCAGTTGAGAGTGAACGGCAAACTTTACGAAACAGGCACAATTTATACACTTAGCGTCGTGAAGGTTTCACCCTTTAGCAGCTGTTTACCAGCTTCGTACAGACCCAGCGTGGGCTGAGTTACGGCCTCAAGGCGAACCGAAGGTCCTTGGACGTTTTTTGTGCCTTCCGTGTCCCCGGAAATATATTTTACTTTGTGTACTGACCGTGTTTTTGTTTTGTATTTTTGCGAGACATTTTAATAGGGCTTAGAATGATTTGGTTTCATACTGTTGACTTGCATCAAAACACCATCCTAGCAGAGAAAATATCTACGCTGAAACAATCACTTCAGTCATAGAGTCGTTTATTATTAGACAAGAATATCTGCACAACTTACGTCCACACAAAGCACAAAGCAGGAAGAGCTCTATACAACCCATGTTAACACGCTGGCAGCGTGAACATCGCTATAAGGAGTGAAACTTGCGAATCAAAATCGCTGCCTCTTCAGTTTCACTGCCAGCGAACACAACACACAACACAAGCAGAGCACGGAGTTAGCATGGTGGCTAACAGTTTCATTCAGCGGTTGTACGTTGCAAGTAGTCTTAAAACTAATGTTGCTTGAGGTCACAATACACTCACAGTCCTCATACATGTTTTCAAACATTGCCGTGGCTGACTATTCTCTTGTCGTCCACCGGCCGAGTCGAGCCCGTCTCACTCCCGTTGCCGACCAGACGGGTGTTCCATCGCATTAGGCTGAACAAACCTCCAACATTTTCATTGTTCGTTCCACCTCGACAGTTGTGGTCCTTGGTGCTTCGGTAGTCGCTCGGCAGTCGCTCTGTATTTTTTTTTTTTTTTTTTTAATTTCCCTGACACCGAAAAAAAATTTCTTGGAGCAGCGCATTGCGACATCACTTCTGGGGCAGAGCGGCGGAGGGTGGAACTATGGGCGGAACCAGTCCGAGAGGGTGCCTGAGCTTGGCCATGAAAGGAGATCCGGAATGCATTCACGTCAATGCGTTCCCAGTGTTAAAGAAAAAACTCTGTGAACAGAGCGTTTAGAACCATGCCCAACAACTTGCAGGGCTCACGTCCAAACGCATGAACCTCATTATTTGACGATTTTGGATCGTTTGACGATAGCAGTATTTAGAGCTCAGAAAACAGCATCAAAGGTGCCCTTTAACCAGTGTTAACTGTAAACCTGTAACTACTGTATAGTTTATTTTTATTCTTCTATTTTCACTTTTTGTATTGTTTTTGACTGCTGCAACAGTGTAGTTTCCCAATTTGGGATCAATAAAGTTCAATCTAATCTAATCTAACAACAGACTACAAGTGGAACTCACTTTTTGTCCCTGTTTAAAGGGGGCCTACTATGGCCATTTCCAGATTTAATAAATTCATTTTGGTGGTCTATATCCAAACAACGGACAGGGTTTGCTTGGTCAGATCATTTCTGGTTTTGGTGTACAGGTTCTAGAAAACAAACAATTCTCTCACTCAGTCGGAAGTTGCTATTAGCTCTCGTGCACTGACTTCTCGGCCACATCATTAAAAAAAAGTCAACAGAGGCGTTATTGATATAATCTGGTCGACTTCTTTCGTAGAAAGTCAAGCAAAATCTGAATGTTCATTTAAGTGCAGTAACACAGAAAAAGCCAGCCCAGTTTTCTTACTTTTGTACTGGCATGTCAGTAATGTTTAACGAAAAAGCTGTAAAAGTCAGTTTTCATATTCACACCACATAACATTTACACATCCAGTACAACTTTACACACAGAAAGACCCCAGGCCTGGGAATCAAACTCACGACTCACTTGCTTGCAGTGCTGACCACTGCGCCACTCTCTCAACAATGACTATGCCGCAAGTGCATCAACAGCGATCTATTCAGAGGAAGTAGCAAATGTTGGATTATTCCATGGAACTGCTCACGGCCTCTGATAATATCATTGGATCACGCACAGCATAACAAGAGACCCAAATCAGATGTAGCGCAGGAATACCCTGAGCTGTGTACTGTAGACGGGGCTATGCAACGTCTTGTACATGCACAAGACTTTCTGTTCAGCCGGCCGCCTGATGCCGTCTTTATCGCTAATGATGAAATAAACAGATGGTGTCACCGCTGTTATATTTTGGCCACTCAGCGCTGTGACTCAGGGAGCTTTTGAGTCATTGGCTTGACCTCTCGCCGTCTCGGCACAATCTTGCCTTTCAAACAGGGATTATTTTAAAACGCACTGCCTGAAATAATGGCATTATCTGGTGACCCTGAAATGACTCTGTGTGTTAAGTACACTGACAAATTTCCAACAGATTTGTTCCCTGCTTTGATTTATTTGTACTGTGTTTGTGGGGGGATTGGTTATCATGTACAATAAAATGTGTGCTATTATTAGATGCTACAAAGAGGTTTTTTTTCCCATTGTATTTTCTTCTATGGACCTAAAGAAGATTTGCTTACTATATACATGCTGGATTTACCTACAAGAGCCTGAAGGTTTAGCTGAACTCTACTATGTGCAGTAGAGGCGTGCCAGTCCTGTACAGAGTCTGTGTGCATCACTTACTACAAGGTAAAAACAACAGGACGATTGTCTTTGTGTCACGAGGAACTTCACACACACACGGTGACTGAATGTCACATTAAACGCCAGTGCACGGGGCAAAAATCTCACAAGAAAGAAGGATTACAGTGTCAAGTTTAAAGCAGACTGGGGTGTGTTTAAATCCCAGGAGCAGGACAGTGTTTATGGCAACTTAAGTTGTCAAAAGTGACTAGCAGAAAACCTGGCGGCTTTTCTTGCCCTTTTGGAGAATGCCGGTTGTTGAAGGCGAGACAATAAAGCGACAAGAACTCATGCAAAAGCACGTTCAGAGTTTTTGTCCTCCTGTTCTCAGAGCTTTCAGGTGTTCTGTCTCTAGGACAGAGTGGAGCCACAGCAGATTCACAACAATGTCGGGCTGCAAAATGAATCATGTACTAATAATTTACAGTATATTTCTGTTGCTTTCAAAAGCTCGTTAAAATACATACGTGCATACGTGTCAATCTCGAGTGAACAAGCGGGACGTGCTAACATTAGCTGAAATCATGCTTGATATAACCCCTAAATTAGGGGTTGTGGTCACTTTCTGTTACCAGGAATCTGTTACCATGTCATGTTTCCAAGCGAAACCAAAGTCAGCGACAGAACTGCCTCCAACACGTAATTTTACGTGTACATGAAAGACTTAAAAAAAAATAATAATAAAATTCATTAATTCCAAGCCAGTTAAGATAAAAGTAGACCACTTGGTTTACATATTTTAGCAGTTGCGTGTCAGATGCATGTCAGTCACTGATTGTTGTCATCTTAGAAACAACATTGTAACTGTTCTGGTACAGGAGCTGTTAACTGCTCTGGACTTCAGGTTTTATCAAGCATATTTGTCTTTAGCTTCATTTGGAGCATGTTTTTTGCAATTTAGGTGTTTTCTGAAAATTGTGCTGTATTTGCCCACCATCGAGATGGTTGCTTCTTGAGATTTATAACACAGGGCTGCCCTATCCCCCTATCTAGTGATAGGGCAGCTCTTCCAATGGGCAGGAGAAGGGAGAGATTCACATGATGTTCTGGCCCACTAGAGCTTCACGTACAAACTTTTTTATTACCTCAAATCTGACAATGATGAAAAGCGTGTATTGCACCTTTAAATAATACCAAAGCACTTAGCATGCAAATTGGCTAATAGCATCATCGGGTGACTTCTAGCGACTTTTAAGAGTCACACTTGGCAAACGCTCAGAAATGGCAGCGTGGCAGAGTTGGTGATGGCTCTGATGGGGAGGGACGTGGATCTGCGTGAAACTTTACGATGTGAGGAGATAATTAAATCAAGGACCTCATATAAAAAAAAATGTTCTGACTAATTACCCTCTAAATTATCGGTTGTTGCTCCATAAATCATGATATACAGATCATTTTCATTTTACCCGACACGGCAGTGCGCCAACGTGGAGAAGCGCGGGCGAGTTTGACTGACAAGGGAAACCTATTTGTGTTTAAAGCTGACACGAACCTCAAGGTGATAAAATATAAATTGAACATATCTTTGTGTGCAGGCTGATGACAGATGGTTGGGTGATAGGGATCTAAAGTGGTTGCGTGCGCTCTGGCTTAAATGATGCATGTTTTTTGCAAAAAAACTGCGCTGTAAAGCGACTTAATGCATAAACAAAGATGGACAAGGTGAAACACAATGACTTGAGATCACTTGAAAAGGCTCAAACAAGCTACTGTTACTTTGCTGTTTAGTAATAAAAGGAAACCGGGAGTTTTTTTTAGATTGTTTAACTAAAACAACATGTGCTGGATGTCACAGAGGACAAAAACATGTGAAATATGAGACCGTGGCTGACTTGTAATGTTTACATGTATAAGTTATATTACAGTGAGTGATTTCTAATTATACAACTTTTAAATGCCAACCAAGTCTGTGATTGGATGCTGATACAGAGTTAGAAAACACTCGGATTGAGTTTAGGGTTGGGGTAAGCTTATCTATATTAATCTATTCAAGCTGTTGTCTTTATTCTATTCACAGTATAACACAATGTAACTAAGGAAACATCTTTAAGAAAAAAAGGTTACATGACAAGTTATTGAAACAGTGATTTTTAGTTAGGATGTGTAGCTTTTGTTTCAAAGGATTTCCTGAGATGAAGAAATCACTCCGCGCTCCTACTTCTTTCTTTTTTTCTTTTACATTTTCCACAAATGTCACCTGTATGTTGAATATCCCCGCCTTTTTGTGAGTAGTGCATGTGCTATGTATGTTTGTAACTGTTTGTGTGGGGTTGTGAATATGGCAACTGAAGGAAAATACTTGAAGAAGTTGACTGTATTAACGGCATAACACACTGTTCCATGACCGGAGACCCTTTAGTGAACATAAGCCATTTTTGTAGAAGACGCTTATTTGGCCGTTATCGGAGTTCGCCTCCGGCCACCAGTCAATGACTTGGAAGGAATTATTCAAAAATTAGACTACTTGCTGCTGCGGGGTCAACAACAGGGAAACACTCGCAATTCAATAAGTGGTTTTAGATCGCTTTTAGTGGCGCTACAATTAGCACCGCCAACCATTTGCAGCAAGTGACTGTTTACTTTCCATGTTTGCAGCCACTTCCAGGCAGCTGAGGCGCACATCTGTGGCTTCATTACGCAAAATAAAAAAAAAAGAAAGACAAAGAAAAAGGCTGGGAGGCAGAGCTTGGTTTTGCGGCACGCATTTGTTTGAATTAAACTTTTTCATTTTAATAAGTGGCAGTTAGATGTGTTCAATCAAATGTTGGAACATTTTTGTCGGGTGGGTAAATAATTACACTAAAAAAGAGATTTGTTTAGTCAGAGTCTCGTAATTCCAACAGTTCCCAGACTCTCATGCAATGTGACGACGTGGACTGGAGCAAGAGGAGCAATTGTGTGGATCTATTCTTCTCGACAAGTGTTCATTATCCTCGACCCGCAGGAAGACCTGCGGAAATATGGAAGTCGTGAAAACACTGTAAAACACTCCCTGGGGAACCGTCTGGTTGATGAGTTGGACCTCCCGACATATCAGCAGCCACAGCCAGCATACAGTACGTCAACACAATGCAACATGTTTCACCTTGTTCGGGCCGTGTGACAATTAGCATAATTGATTACTTAAAAATGAATGAGTCATTCATTTTTAATTGGACTGATTACTTCTTGAAATGCACTCTAATTTTACTGTGCACAGGTCTGGGTAAGCCTCAAGGGATTTTAACTGAAAAAAAAAAATACTGATTAAACATAATATGAATTGTAAGTATCATATAAAGTACCAAGTGAGTGCAAGTTGCCGTGTGTAGTTCAGGTCTCGTTGAGAGAATGGGAATGTGAGAGCGATATAAGAATGAATCGGGCGCTCCGATTTAAGATGGCGGCTCTCGCGCATCTACAGTAACGCCGTCATGTAGCCCCCGCAGGCGTGATGCATTCGGAGGATTTCATGACGAATGGTTCGTCCTAAAAACGCAGCTGCCGCTGGAAGCTACGCAGCCATTAGCACGAGCCGCTCGCATGCTCTGAGCAACTCATGGAACGTAGGAGTGAAATAATTAGCCCGGCATTAAAAGATAAATTGATGTTAATGAGCAATCATTGGAGCGTGGCAGATATGAAGTCGGCGTGCATTTAAGACGTGACAACCAATTCAAGATGCCTACTTGATGCATTTCAGCCCCCCACCCCACGCCCCCACGCCAACCGCCATGCGCATCTATAAACAATTAATAAACACCAATTGAAAATGAGAAACGGGCGAGCCACCGCTACCCCAACGAATAAAGCATTTTACAGCACGTTACAAAAATGATGACCCTTGTGTTAATTATGGCAAGTGGAACGATTTAAATGGGAAAAATGATATCACATGGAAGAACAAAAACATTCCCAAATTACCTGCAAGTAATTGCCCCTTCACTACTGATGGCCCCCTAAAAAGTCTATTCCTCAGTGCACCATTGCTAAACTGCGGAAAGGATCAATTAATGTCTTGCTGCACCGTGAATATCTAATTAGAGGGAAGACGCAGGGCGGACGAGAGGCGGCTTCTGATCTCGCTTTGTTTTTTCCCTTTTTCCTTACAATTTCACAGAGCTCTTTATAAAGTGACCTGCTTTCAAGGCTGTTGTGGGGAAAAAAAAAAGGTTAAATGATGCAGAAGTAGAAGGCACAAAATAATAATAATGATGCCTTTGCTGCTGCTGTCTTTCAATTAAAATAAAGTAGATAATGTGTCTCCAGTATCCATCTGGTAAAGACAAAATGAAAAAGCCCATAGACAGTGGGGGAGGGGAAACGTGAAAAGGTGATTAGATGACCCTGCATTAGTCATGTCCAATTTGACTGAACTGACTTTTTACAGCTGGCAGGCAGCAAAACATGTTGTCTACAGAGAAATTCTGATATAAACTGCACTACTGCAGCATCAGCGCTCATCTGCTGGTCTGGCATAGCTTTGTTTTTATGTTTTTTTCTGTCTTCTACAGGGCTTTTTGAGGGCAGATTGCCAAAGTCGCTTCACATTTCCAGCAAATCGAGCAGGAAGCTGATTGGTTGAGGTATTTTTCACCAAATGAAAATACTTTCTTTTGAGGCCTGGGAAGATTTTAGATTTAAAATCCTTGCAGTCTCAGCGGTAAAGGCTTTTGTATTTGGAGTGACCAGGACGACACATTTCTTTCCCTTCTACTCAAATATGTCAAATATGCTCTCTATGCGTTTAATAATTAATGCATCCCTACAAAAATACATATATACACACACACACACACTATATATTTTTAGAGATCCACTCAAATCACAAGAAATTTCGCCTTACTGTACAAAAAAAAATGCAGAAATAAAATCACTATAAATGTACATAATACCTGATTGAAATTCATTTTTCCTCTGGGCTCACAGTGTCCGCAAGCAATCTCACACAGAGATCACAACGTTTATTAAGTACGGGGTAGAGTTTTTTTTCCCCCGCACTGCTGCTACAAGTGGAGACAAACCTGCATTTACATCTCAAAGGCCTTCGGAATGTTCTGAGCTAATGTACAGAGCACAGTCATCCCTTTTGGCCCATGTCTAATCCTCTTTTCATTCAGCATTGGTAATCCTGTATCAGAGCTGATTTTTTTTCATGTTTTTTTTTTTTTTAAGAAGAACTTTCCATTAACGGGGAAGAGTGGAAGAGTATGATTCACTTGATAGCCTCATTGAAAATGCCACACCCTGAAAAGATTGGACAGGATGTTTGTGTCGCGGCAACCACAGCGAACTGAGCGGTAAAGACACGGCGTTCCACTATAACTTTAATTTTCTCTGCCACAAGCCCTGCTTGCTGTGATTTAAGTGCACGGACCCATGAAGGCACCAAATCAGAATGCATCAAGTGGAGAAATGGGTTTGATGAAATGATAACACCCCACACCCCAATCTCCCGTTCTTATTTGGGTTGCCAAATCATGCCTGATTTTTAATGTTTTTGCACAATCACTGTCAAAATAAAAACTCCTGAGGCAACAAATACATTCAATACAAAGACACATCCTTGTAAGGCCATTGGCTGCTATGATTAATGTGTGAGTGCTGTGAGCAATGATTGTTTTCCACTTTGTGCCATCAACAGAGTCACTGATCCATTGTATCAAATTAAGTCTCAATGCATCAGGCGTCCTGATTAAAAATGTACGTTTTTTTTTTTGTTTATGTTTTTTGTTTCCCCTTTTACAAAAAAAAAAAAGATCTTTGCTCAGTTCCTCCACTGTATGTGTTGCCCTGTGGAAAGGTCCATAATCATTCAGACGTCAGACACAAATCTGTTGGAGGGAAGAGAGTGGAAAGCAGGCAGAATGAAACAGGCGTCCAGACTGATGTCAAGGCTTCAAACATCTCTGACAGTGGCATTTTCCTTAACGCCATCTCATTGATTATTCACATTGATTATTTTTGAGATAAATGCTGGCTGATGCTTATTAAGAACATTAAAGCGGCCGTGTTGAAAGTGGCTCCTGGCTAAGCGAGAGGCTCAGTGCACGACAAACGTGCATTTTTTTCCGCCCTCTCTCTCTCTGCCTCCCCATCACACGCGCTTCTTTCATTCTTAAGTAAAGGGCTCTTTAATTATTTATGGTATCACATCCGAGCGAATCTGCAGCCATGTCTGTTTATGTAGCCTCCAGGCACACTGGCCTTGTCGGGCAGGGTCGCCACTGTGGGGATTTCTTACAGGGCTCCTCGTCCTCTCACCTCTTTCAAAGGGGAAAAAAAAAAAAATCCTGAATATTTTCTGTCACCTGAGGAGATGCAGTTAGCTGGACCTCGCACCGGCAGTGGACTCCTTAAATTGGAAGGAGTTGACGTGACGTCTCGACAGAGAAATCAGCGGTGGCAAACTGAAATTGGTTGAGCAGCGTGAGTGCTGACTTTAATCACCTCATCTGGCTCACTTTTGGCTTTCCAGAATTCCAATTTTTAATGGTTACAAATGATCTTTTATTGTCAGTATTATAACTATTAGTGTTTTGTTTTATAAGGAAAATTGTCAGACCGGCATATGTAAGGACATGCTCCTGCTGTGCCATAGTTTTTCTTTAAATGGGCCCTATTATGGACATTATTTCCAGATTTCATGGATTCTATTAAGTGGTCTGCTTCCAACAATAAACAAGATCTGTTTGGTCAAAAAGTTTGAAGTGTTTTTACAAAACGCATATCTTTCACTCAGCCTTCGGCCTTGGAACAACCCACTCCTTTGCTATTGACCATCAACTCATACTCACTGTTTGTCCCAGCGAGCAGGAAAGATTGCTACTAGCGCTAAAGCATTGATGGCTCAACCATACTTTTTTTTTTTCTTTAATAGTTTGTTTCAATGCAGTAACACTACGACAGACGAAGCCAGCCCATTTAGAAATTTGCTAGTTGTCATTTTTCACTATGTTGCAATGCCAGTAACTCAAAGACATGTTCAGGAGCAGAAAAGGTTCATGTTCATAATAAATGTATTAGTTCAAATGGTGAAAACTAGTACAACTCGCAGCACTTGTCCAATTTTAAATCTGCAACACTAAACTCAGGAAGTAATTATTGGCTTCATTTTTTGCGCGCAGAGTAAAAAATAAACAGAAACCAACATTGATGTTTGGACAACATCCATTCCAGGCATGGCAGGGCAGTAACAACTATTAACAGAAAACAAAAATGTAATGTAATGTAATGTCATCATTGTTGGGCACTTTATCTTATCAAGGATCATAAGGAACATTGAAACACTGTGTTGTAAAGAAAGAGGACCTGATCCACAACAAACGGAATAAATCGTGTTGCCCTAAAGCTGATTGAGAAGTCGTGAGGCGGCCTCGCTGAGTCACTGCGGCCTGCGTTTACCAACACCAAACTGCTCCCCCAGGTTAAGTAATAAAGCGTAAATCTAGAAGGATACAGTAACACAACAATGACGCAAAGAACATCAAATCAAGCATGAAGTCAAGTTGACAGACATCTCTTTTAATGAGTCTAATTTATATGGTTGGGGGCAGATATTCTTATATCTGACTAAATTTGCTTTCACAGCCATCATGTACTATCAGTCACCATCACATTTAATATTACTTAAATGTAGATTTTGCTCAGCAATGCAATGTATAATCAAAGCGTTTAGTCATAGTGCAGATTTATTCGCAGTGTGAATCTGTTTCAATGCTGGGCAGAGCACACAGATACAACATTAATAATAATACTTAATACATAATAATACAGCCAAAGCCAATCATAGACAGATGCCTGTTTATCATTTCAGTGTGCTATCATCAGCTTCTTATCATTTTTATACTATACAAAGAAAAGTAAGTGCTGCAATTCTGAAAACGGTTTCCAATTTTAAATGCTGGCCGGTTTCTGCAGCCAGCATTTAAACTTTCAAATTTTGAAATGTCCAATTTTATAATCTTCCATCCAGGCATCCTTGATACCCGCCTCCCATCCCAGCTGTCAGCAGTCACCGGTTTACCGCAGGGCCAATGTTTTTACTAATATGAAATCAGATTTTTTGGGGGGAAATGCATTCATTTACTATTATGTGAGGTTACGCCCTCTTTTGTGCAACTGTTGTCAGCCTATCAGCAATCGTTTCATTCTGAGAAACAAAAAATAATCATCATTGGGGAATTTGCATGAGTTCAGCAGCTTTCTGGGTTTCTCAACAATTTATTTTTTGTAACTTGAGACCATTTCTTTGAGTTAATTTTTGAATTTGCGTGTGATCATCTTCTCCTCACAAGACTGGTTATATTTCTCTCAGGTGGTGGCTAATCTGCTTTATTTGCTGCGTTATAACGCTACACTGCACTATAGATATTCTAAGAGCAGGAGAAACCGGAACAGGATCATGATGTGCACGAGAGGACGCAGCTCGAAAGTTTCTATTTTCAAACTGAATGAATATTAAGGCGTTTAGTATACCACGCATGTGTGAGAAACACTTGATGGGCAGACAACGAGGAGTTGTACATGTAAACCCAATACCATCAGTTAAGCTGTTGTGCCAAGACGATGCTCATGCAAGTAAACATTAAGCTGATTAAGGTAATAAGTTAAAACACCAAAACATTGTAGCAAAGTAGCAAAGCGCTTGTACAGAAAGTTATCACTTCCTACCAACAGATGACTGAATAAATAATCACAGTGGGCGACCAACAAGGTCCCTGCCTGCCGGTACAACCACAGGGGGCCATTAGGAATAGTGCACTGCATCATCCAAAGTCCCACTGTTATCGCCCACATACACATCTGTTGTGAGTTTTGAGTATTCCAGAATCCAGAATCGAGGTTGGATGCCTCTTAGTTTAGTGGCTGAGGACTGCGGCTTCCAATTTACCTTTGTTTGAAAATCAAACTGGAATATTTTAGTGGAGAATATTTAAATGCATTTCCTGCCCCATTTTTAGACAGACAGGTGTAAGAAAGAATAGAAATGTAAATAACACTGCCAACTATGAGCGCTTCCTGATGGACACACGTGACGGGATTTATTTTCTTTTTCTTTATCTTGAACAGGTTTTTTTGTTTTTTTCTTTTTCTAAATATTCCCAAACCACTTGGCGGTTTGATAAATTGGGGAGTGATGCACCGGGGGATGCTAGTGCCGGAGAGGCGGTGGGACTCCCTGAGCAATATTCGCCTTGAGCTTAGCCCAACTCGCCTCCCCGAGGGAAAGTGTGACTGACGCCGTCCGCAGGTTTAAAAATAACTATTATCTCGAAGGCACTGCTAACACGGGACACGATGCGCCGCGCTGCACGTGGATGATGTGAATGTCAGAACATGTCTCGCAAATCCTGTGCACATTTTGATATTTGAAACGTTGGCTCAAAAAAAAGAAAAGAAAAGAAAAGTGTTGCTCCAAATATTATCACATTCCCGTAGAAATATAAAGCCTGCTAATGAATGAGAAACGAGACCTTTCCCAGAGACAAGGACTCATTCTGCCCCCAGTACAGCCCCAACCCAAGCATACATCCCACCATCCATTTTGCGTGGCGACTGCCGGAGGTCTCAACGCGAGCATGAAGTCGAACTTAAACAGTGTAAAGCCAAATTGCAAGTATATATATATATATAAATATATATATACTGTATGTATATATGTATATATGTATGTATGTGTGTGTTTATATATATACAGTGTGTGCGTGTGTGTGCATACATATTGCAACATCATGAAACATCACATAATTGCACCGAGCGCTGTGTATATCACTTCCTTCTGTTTTGATGTCGTAAGTTCTTTTTTTTTTTTAATTTCTTTATTTCCATGACTTCCATGACTTACCAAGGATACTCTTCTCTACTAAAAGCACCCCCGCCCAGAACCACCACTCTGTGTTCCACTACCATCACTGTGCTCCATCTGACCCATTATCTGTACCCCTCTCTCCCCCCCTCCCACTTTGTCCCTCACCCCCTCCAAGGCTGGCCACCGCACTCTCTGCACAGCACTTAATTAAAGTAATGCTTAACAAAACGGTTTTGCCCGCTTGCTCGCCGCTGCTGCCGTGCATGTGTGCACAGTGTGGGGGGAAGCCAATGCTGGTTGTGTGCCCGCTCAAACTGCCAGACTAAAAGCAAGTCCCTGGAGGCCCGATGCATATGCCAGTCCGCTCAGATTAGGGAATGAATGCGGCTCCCCGAGCAACGCACTCCAATTTTAGACTTCAGCCGGTGAGAGTCGGCAGGTGTAGGGGGGAACTAGAACACCTTTTATTTTCTCAAGCTCGTCCCTGGTGTTGTTAGGGGAAAGATGGCACAATGAATTAAAAATAACTGAAAACGGAGAAACCAGTGTCCTAATGTGCTTCTCAGTCAATGCACTACGAGCTCACACAGGTCATTTTGTCTCTATATGACTGCCAGTTTTGTTGGGTGTAACAGTTCATCACAGATTATAATAAACGAATACATTTCTCATACTTGGATCTGAATTCTTGCAATACCGAGTGCCCACCATCATATTCAGTATTAAACATTTCTATCTGTTTTTGGGCCAGCAGATCGTGGACCACCCAGGATTTTCTGATGGCAAAGACTTTGGGAACCTTTTCCACCAACTGGAACACGGTGCTGCTGACTGTCCCTAGTCAGTTCAAGTTGTGAGCCAGACAGAAACTGCAGCAAGAGCCAGTTCCAGTTTCACCATTACGTCAGCGGGCACGTCTTTTTTTTTTGTTTGCTTTCCGTCACTGCAACAACGTTGGACTCACCGTTTCTACAACCTTGAGTTGGAGACACTTGAATGTGAACAACCTTTGTCGCAAATTATTTTGAATATGAATATTTTATTTTTTACATTTTCCGATTGAAAGCATGTGCGATAAACTGCTTTGAGGTTATCTAATTACCAGGAGAAGAGACAGCATTCAAACAGATTAAAAAAAAATAATAATAAAAACAATACGTCCTCCAAGTTCCCCCTTAAAAGCTGAATTTAGTGCCGTGGTACCCAGATGTCCATGTAACTGCTTTTAATCAGTACTGAATATTTTATCAATGGAACATTTTTATTCTCTCTTTCAACAGAGAGGTTTGTGTATTGGGTGTGTGTGTGTGTGCAGTAGATCAGCAATCTTCCGCTCCAAGAAGGCGACCGGCATGTGTAAAGATAAATCAATCAATAAAAATATGTTTCCTAAACAAAGAAGTGGATACATTTCCCCTTTTCTTTTACAAAAATCCACTCCGCTTCACTCTGTTTAATAAGATAATTAAGCTGGTGATTTAGAAAAAAAAAAAAAAATCCCCCTAAAATAAATGTAACACACTTCTTTCTGCATGTGTGTAGCTGTGTCCCTGCAGTAGT
Organism: Thamnaconus septentrionalis; assembly: GCA_009823395.1. Classification (NCBI taxonomy): domain Eukaryota; kingdom Metazoa; phylum Chordata; class Actinopteri; order Tetraodontiformes; family Monacanthidae; genus Thamnaconus; species Thamnaconus septentrionalis. Next base: position 5,700,924 of record CM020501.1, on the reverse strand, counting down.
TTAATGTCTTGTTGCGCAAGGAAAGAGGGCAGTTTCTTTCCATGAATTAATGCTGTTGATTCTTTACATCCATCTTCAGCATTATTTAATTATTAATGTTTAAACAATAATCAATGTGGTGTGTCTACCCAGCCACCAGCTCCTGGCTTAAGCAGTTCATTCTTTGTGGCCCTGCACAGAAGTGGCGTCACTCTGGGACCACTTGTCCTGGCCCAGAGCCTGGTCTTTGTCAGGAAAGACAGGTTCCAATCTGGACACCGGCCTGGAACTCGACCTGATTCTGGACCTCTGTGGAAAAGGAGCATCAGCGACCGGCAATCAGCAGCTGCTGCAGTAAAGGCCCAGCAAAGCGTCTGATGGGAAGAAAGGTAACTTTTAACGATTGTGGTCATTTTATTTTAAAATGAAAGACAGAAGTGTATGAAATAAATCTCCACCACTGCAGGTCAGTTCTGAAATGTTGGTTAAAGAAACCTTTTTATATACACTATCTTTATGAGCTCTGCTCAGATTAAAAAGAAACGAGAACCAGCTAGAAACACGGAGTTGCGTTTTACACATGGTTGCATCAGTATCAAAAATCAAAACATATTTTTAAATTGAAAACTGTCGAGTTGCTGGTTTATCTTTTAAAGTTACAGTTAAACACACGAGTGCATATTCAGGGAAAATTATCACATTGCAGCGCTTCTCAGTTATTTCTAACATCCTGTTTTTACAAAAAACAAAAATGCAAAATGATAAAATTCTATTTACAATATCATGCATCATGTTATAAATGTTACCTGCATCTATGTTTTGTGTAGCCAAAAGATCAAGTACATTTTTGCAACATAAATGCAGTGATTGTCTGGCAAAGAGTTTATTTCTGGTAGGTGAGAGGAAAATGTCAGCTGACGGCTAAAATCTCGGATGTATCTCTTGCAGGATCGCTCCCAAGGACACTTTAGTCACTATTCACAGTCGGTTTGACTATTTGCAAACTAGTTTCAGTGATGATAATGCTTGCAGCTCTGGTATAGACATGCAGAGACACTGCCTGGATCATCATCAGCCAGGATGCAGCCCAGTTGCTGCTTTGCTATTTAGTGGACCAGGGGTTGCAAGAGTTGTACCCTTAATACTGCTGCACTTCACTGACAGGGTGCATCTCAGTGCACAGCCTTGTTGTGAGCTTGTTCGAGTATAGCAGCTTGCTGAAGTAAACTGTTGAAGTGAGGTTGCTTTTCTGTGAATACGATGCTGATGCCTTGAGTCTGTTTTCTCCTAAATGCTTTGGCTTTGGAGTGAATAGAAGTCCTTCAGTTGTGAATGAACTGTGTAAGACGTTAGCCGAAACATACTGTGGAACACTTAATGAAGTGCAAGAAAAGACTGGCCACGATTCAACATAAAGCTGAGTATTAAAACAATAGAGCTAAAAACATGAAACTGCAATGTGATGTGAAACTTCACTTTTTGGTTTACTAGAAATGGCTTTAAACATCAGGAACATCAGGAATAGGAGTATTACTCTCTGGTCAGATTCAGAGACAGATGCTATATAGTCACAATTAGCCTGTTGGGGTTTTTGCTTTTCATCAGCTCAGTGGCCGAGTGGTAGAGTGCCCACTGACTGACACAGACTGGGAGGTCGTGGAGGAAGTCCCAGCCTGTGGAGGACAAATGTTGCATTTTTCAGGATGTGACGCTCAAGTGGGCCTGTAACCGTTTATTCTTTCTTTCCCACTTCCAGATTTCAGACTTTGGGGTAATAGCGTTAAATAGCGTAATATAGTGCATCGATCAATTCTAAGGTCACCATTCTCACTATAGTGGCATAGTGATGGTGAGCTCTCACACACTATTCAGAGGCCCTGACTTCTGTTTGCTGATCTGAATCCTTGTCAGATGGCTCAAAGTTTAGGGCCGCATCTGTGCCAGTATTGTCACGGTTGCCATGAATGAGCCTGCTGGGAGATGTCAATTTAGGTGAGACCAGCCATGTCCACACAGTCTGGAGAAACGGTTTATACAAGGTTTTTTAAGATTTCCAAACGATCATTTCCCACTCAGATTTCTCTTGTTGCTTTAAGAAACAGTCAGCTCTTGTGTCATATATGGATTTTGCTACTTCAAGCCAGAGGGCTTTAATATAGGGAACATAAAAAAAAAAAAAAAAAAAAAATCCAGGCACTTTTCCAAAATAGCTGTAAAGATAAACAGTGTGCAGCGCTATTCTGTCTGACCGCTAATGCCTGCCATCCAACATTCTCATAAAGAATGATGTGTCCTAAAACCACTGCCAGTAATGAACCCAAGGGCAGACTGATAGTCTGCATCAAGAGGTCTGAAGTAGAGGCAGGGAAATAAAATGAGTAAGCATCACAGCAATTTCTTACTGCTAAAATGTTTGAAAGAAATGTCTTTTTTGGAGGCCAAACTGCCAGATGTCTACATTCAAAAACTGTTACAATGTCACAGTGTACTGTTTTGTCATGAAATGTCACCAACACAAAACTGAGTTCCATAGATGATTTTTTGAGGAATAATGTTTTTGGAAGCACTGTTATATGTTATGAAATGTTTCATCAAGACTGCTAAATCTGTAAAATGTAAATGCACTTAATGTTTGGTTTGTCTTTCCAAATTCAAAAATCTGCATGTCAATTTAAATCACACAGTAATTCAGAGAATTGGACCGGCAGTTTTAGTTTTGAAAAACTAAAAATTAGTTATTTTGCAAAAAACAGGAAAAAGCTGTGCCTCATAAGCAAAATAAAAGATAGAAATTAGATGAGTTATCAGTCACAAGGGTGGAGGCCACAATAACAGTGTTGCTAAAAGTGATCAGTCTTTGGTGACAAAACAAGAGCAGCAACAGTAGAAATGTTTGGGTGAAGGGATCTAGAAGCTTTGCAATATAAAATTTTATTTGGGACGATGATGATGATGATGATGATGATGATGATGATGATAATCAAATTTTGAGAAAAAAAAAAGTGCTCTATAAAACATTGATCGTTTAAGCTAGGGAGGTACAGGTGCTTGGGAGTCAGTCTGACCTCTGGACATTGATCACTCATTTGTCTGATGAGAACTACAGTATGTTGGTCGTACTAGGCTCTGGTCAACAAAAGTGATTAAATGAGCAGTTAGCTCATAATTCCAAGAGATTGACTCACCAATTGGTTGCACTTCTACCTATCATTAAAAAATCAGGATTTCTTTTTAATAGAAAAAGATGCTCACCTTTGCATAGCAGAGCAACACAAAAAGGTTCCTTTAAAGAAAAAAAAAAAGAAAAACCTAATTCAAACTTAATTGCAGGAAAACTCCAGTTTATTTGGATAAGGATGCAGAGCATCAACTGCAACAAAGGTGGATTGCGTAAGACAACTCAGGGTTTGTAGTTGGGACGGGAACAAGAACTCACTCTGATTGGGTACAGATGGATCTTTGTTGGATTGTGGTTGCTGGAGGCAAAACAGCGCATTAAAGCCTTTAGAAATAATAACAAAACCAGATAAAGGGAATTAACTTGTTGAAGTACACGAGGGAGAAAATGATATATATTGAACGACCGCTTTATCGTCTCCCTCAGCTGCTTGTTTCTCTTATTCCGTTGTTGTCTTTCCACCCCAACCAGCCCAACAATTCCGCTGCAAACTTTGAATTCAATCCTGTCAGGAAGCAGCGTCAAACCATTTCACTGATTTTTTTTACAATGGGGCTTGAATTGGTTGCTGCATTAGCAAGGGTGACCAATGTGCCCAAGGGTGTCAGGATGCAGGTTTAGGCCCAGCAAATATCCTGGTCAAATGCAAACATAAAGAAAGTGCGAAAAGATGCACCAACAAACAGACGTTGGTAGCCACAACCAAACAAGACACATGCACACAAAATGCAAAATGCATGTTAAACTCTAGCCAAGATAATAAACAGAAGAATCATTTTCATCCCCAAATCATCACCATCAACGTCACCGAGAACCTGTGTGCTCTTTTTAAAGTGCATTTCATCATTCATCAGAAAATGGATCAATATGAACGTGTCATAGAAAAAATGTATTGCAATTTCTGTGCTCTTTTCATTTTACCTTAACACAGACCCACCGAGAATTAGACAATTAATACAGTCTGTGCACCAATCAAGGAAAAAAAAAAAAGTGGAATAAATTGCATTGTTTTGCCCAGCGACAGTCTGAAATATGTTTTCATTTAATTCCAATTTATTTCTTTTTTTCCCTCTGTGCAGGATTAATTTCTACTCCATACCTTTTTGTATTCAGATACACTGCAGCTCATATCAGCACAGGCTTTGATACCTTCATTATAGGGATGACCCTAATATAAATGAACTAGTATTCCCTGTTCACTTCGATTCATTGTGCCGTATAATATTTTCATAAGTGCTTTAATTCCTTCTATTTCAGGCACGCTGTTATTGCTTGAACACATTTTCTGCTTGCCCCCGTGCTAAAGAACAGCTGGAGTGATCCGATCAGGTATTCTTCCATATTTGCATAATTGTTAATATACCTTGCAGCGTTGCATCAAAATTTAAATTTCTACCCGCAAACAGGACGGCTGTGCTGTCCCCCCAGTGGGCCAACGCAGGCAGAAGCAGAATGGAAAACATTTGCATAGCAGCCAATACGCAACAAGACGGGCTGCAAGGTGTTGACGGTCTACAAGGCATTTCACAACACAAGCCCGATAAGTTGCACCGCGCCCTTCATTTTATTGCAGGACTTTTGCTTTCCCAGCAGCAGCAGAACCCAATACAGCCATTGTAAATGGAAATGAACGGAACCTCACTCACTTTGTCTTGAAAATCAGTTTGTTCGACCAGAGATGTCTGCATACAACAAAACAAGATTTAATGTCATTACCAAAACACTTCTCTTTCTCCCACAATAGTGTACCTGGTGATAAAGAATAGCTCATTCTTCCAATAAGTTCGTAGCAAAGTAGCATACTTGTGTAAAGACATTCCAAGGCATTCAATTTCCAGCAACACAATTTTTTTTTTTTTTGCTTATTGTACATTGATCTTAATCTTTGAGTCTCTGAATTTAGCATTTTGAAGAATTTACGCTTCATGTGTTCCACTTTAAAGTGTTAACCATATAGATTTGTATAAATGAAAATAGCACAATATGTCCAAACCAACCGCCCTTACAGCCTATTGGATGGGATGTTCCATGGCTTACCAGCAAAAAGAAAGGCAGGAGTAATGAATAAATAAAATCGCCATAACTCTCTTCATGTTGCTTTCGGGGCAATCTCTTGCTTAGACCTGTGCAGAAAACTGATTTGCAGTTTGCTCAGTAAGCAACTCATGACATGATCAGTTTGTCCGGGTCTGTGCCAGTGGACGTGCACAGGTGTGGGCTGTTGACCAGGAAACAGACCATTTGTCCTCTTTGGCTGAGCTGCTCCCTCTGGAGGAAAAAGTCAAATTGAATAATTGCTAACTGGCTTTTTATTTATTTATTTATTTTTTCCTTTTAGCTAGCTGTTCGGCAAGAATAACTACAACTTGCTCAACTGATGTAATTCCTCCATACCTCTCTCCATTCTTCTGATGGCTTTGTCGCCAAGTTTCGTTGTGAATTTTCAAAAGTTTGCTTTAAATTGGGTTGATATTAAATAGAAACTTGACTTGAAGGCAACTGATGAAACAATTTCTGACCTGTAGTGAAACTAACAAGACGAGCCACAATCAAGGCTAAAGTAGTGACTTGTACCCCTCACTCAGTACACGATGTGCAAACTAAACAACATGTAGCCAGTGGGTTATTCCTGAATGAATAAGAGTGGTGAGTGATCTCTATGTCACAGTCAGAGAGACAAAGCTATGCCTTGATAATAAAAAAACAGTCAGAGCTCAACAATAACTTACAAACGCAGGTCGGACGCACAACTGATTCACTTCAAACCACATAAGGTAATAGAATGTTGAATGTTAAAACTAATGCGAACTGCTCCTTTAAGACCACTCCGGTTGCTGGAAATAGATTGCTTTTATCCCCTGATATTCGCCGGCGATTGTGCATTTACTTCGCGTAACATGAAACGTCATTTTCAATTAAGCCTGGACGCGGCGCCGAGGCACGCTGCCATCGAAAGACGCAACGCCAACGTGCGGAAAAATAAGAAACTGGCTGATTCCATTATACCCTGGATGTTATTAAAGCGCCACGGCATACAGATGAAACCCAATTAATAATTAAATCTATTTAGCGAAATGCAATCCGTCAGATGGAGGCTGTATACATTATGTAGATTTGGACGGTGCCTTTTGAAGGGGGACTAATGCGTCACGGCGAAGCCACGATATCCATACATGTTGACGTCTTTCTTCAGAGGAAAGGGGGCGCTGGCGCTGTTCTCCAACTGACAGGATGAGTGCCTTCAGGGGGTATTCTGTTGCACTTGTACTGTTGTGTATCATGACAAATTGTTCCTTCGACAGATGACTTGTGAAAAGTTTGAAACCCCCGTCCCTCGCTTTTTTTTTTTTTTTTTTTTTTTTTTCAATCATCTAGCGAAGAACCACCGCCAAAAAACGAGCTGGTGCGGCGGAAACAAAATACAGTAGTTTCCACCACTCGGAGGTCACTGTCGGAAGGTTAATGTAATTTGAATTGGGTGGTGTGCACTATTAAAATTAATGCCATTATTCTTATTCATAAAAGCTGAGGTAAATTACTGCGGGGTCGAGTGGCCCCGGGGTGCTGGAGGCACTGATGTAAGCGAAGAGCCGCGTCAATTCGCCGATTAAAATGAACAGAACCCTCTGCGCCTGCTCTCACTTTCCTCTTGGCAGATGCAGCCAAATATAATTATACCTTTGCAGGTGAGCAGGATGAAGGGGGGGTGGGGGGGGAGCCCCATACCGGCTCTGGAAATTACAACTGCGGCGGTCAATTTAAGCAGAAAGTAATTTGATAGATACATGAAAATGTGATGGAGCGAGCGATTGGCCGCCCCAGCGTGGCAGCGGTGCTCGCTCGCTCGCTCCCTCTCTCTCGCCCCTTTTGTACGCACCTTCAATTGACCTCGGCGGCAATTAGTTTTAATTACCTTTTTATGCCACAGCTCAGCGCAAATCAGAACAAATGAAAGCAATACAATTGCTCTCTAAATGGCCATTTAAGGGGCAAAAAAAATGAATGAAGGGACAAAGACGTCTTAACTTGTGCGCTCTTGATTATTCTTGGAGGGCAGAGTATCTCTCTCTTTCCCTCTCTCTCTCTCTCTCACTCGCTCTCGGTAAGAAAAAAAAAAAAAATAAAAAGTTAAAGGGACATTCCAAGTCCAGGGCCAGGCACAGCATGGGAGCGGAGCAAACACAGAAGTGCTCTTTACTCGCTTTAACCCCCTCTGTGCTCAACTCAAATAGGCCCAGGTCATTCATTTTGCATTAGTGTCCTGTTGAACCATGAAACATCTGATAGCCCAACCACCACCATTTTTTTTGCCTTTAGAGGGCTGTTGAAGTCTGAATTAGTCATGGGATTTAACATATGTTTAATTTACAGCAAGCAGCAATAGATGTACAATGTTATTCAGAAGAGTTTTGTTATCATCTTTTTTTCTTCTTCTAAATCTATGTATATTTGAGCGTCTGAAGAACTGTGGCTAAATTGAGTCATTTCTTTGAAATGCTCCTTTAGTACCTGGTCATGTTACAGACCTGTTGCTTACATAGTCAAATTAGTCCTCAAATGGAATAAAAAAAAAAAAAAAAAAATCAATCTTTTATTAATGCATTAGTTTTGTTCATGCCAATGACTTTGTAAACATTTTGGTTTAAAAATGGGTTCATAAAATTTGCATGTCATTACATTTGTTTTGAGTTATATTTTACACACTGTCCCATTTTTTCTTGACTTGGGGTTGTAGAAATCATTTAAAAGGAGCTACATCGAGGAAACAAATCAACACTGCTACATTAAGTAGTCGCTCAGAATGGAACAAACTGCTGCATTATCTAGAGAGTGAAAAGGATTGTCAGTCCAACAAGTCTACTTACTCAAAAGTAAACATCTTCTGTCTGTTTGCTTTACTATTTTATTGGAGAAGAGGGTGCCACTGGTGTTCCCACAGAACTGGAAGTCTCCACCTTTAAATCAGAACCACTAAAAAACATGCAGTCATGAAAGCCACTCTAGATCTCTGTAACGTCATGCCTTTAAGATAATTAGAAATTTAGTCGTGACCATAGTGGCATTTTTCACTACATCAGTTCATTTTTTTTGAGAGAGACTCATAGCAATCATAAGCACAAAATGGTTTTTAGAATAGCCTATCCTTTTCCCACTCGTAATTATTGACAAATGAAGTCGATAAATTTGCCAAAGGCGTGTCAGCCAGTCACAGATAAGCATTTTTCTCTGAATTACAGGGGCAACAAATTCAGATGCAGCTCAAGCTGCTTTTCTTTCCACTGTCGTCCTTCACACATCTATCATCATCTCGCCTCCTCCAGGATGGCAGGCAGCTGGAGCTTATCCCAGCATGCAGTGGGCTGCAATCCAGGCACCAGCCAAGCACTCTTGTTGCGCTGCTTCTAAATATCCCACTGTGCACTGTGTGCAGCAAAACTAACGGAACAGAGGGCATCATCTGCAACAACGTTAAGCCATCGCTGGGAACACTAGTAACAGACGGTCTGCGTGGTCGTCCTTTTCCTTTGTTCTCACCATCAACTAATAATGACGATTCCCGGTAGGAACACAAGCATGACTAATAAGCAGCCGCTGACTTTTGTTCGACTGGGAGTGTTAATTTTCAGCACCACTGTCAAAGCAGTGTGCTCCACCTTGAGATGTGCAACTTGAGATTGCAGAGTGTGACCACGCGATTAGTCACTCTTTAACAGCAAAGCAACTTTGCCGTGTTTAATCCCCTCACTCCTTCCCCAAGGACTCAACTTGCGCTCTGTTACATTAACATTTTACTGAAGGTGAACACATCCAGCCTCTAGAGAGCCTGTGTACTGAACTCCCACGGGTGTGCACGCATTCTCGTGGAAGCAGGGGGACAACCAGTGGATTCAAAGAGATAATACATTTTCTAGGAAAAAATATATTTACTTTATTTATTTAAAAATAATGTACAGTTTGCATAATAATGTAAAAATAAATGCAATACTAAGTTGATGACTTCCCCTTAAACTAAAGTTAAACATTTTTTTTTTGGCAATGGATTTCAGTCAGATCAATTCCTTAACTCCAAGTTAAAGGTAGTGTTCGGCCTTGGTCCACCATGAAACATGTTAAACTATCACCATCTTTTGATGAGGAACAGAAAAAAAACAATTCTTATATTTAACAAAGTCAACTTAAATGTCAAAGTGCCTTCGGAACTGAGGAAGATGACCGTCTTCATGTCTTGCCTAAACCTCTAGACTGACCATGGTCTCTTTTCCTCTGAGGAACCGTCTCATGTGTACCTATAATATGGCCAATGACAAGGGGCAGAGGGGTGCCAGTCCTTGAGTCCATGACCACGGACAGAAGCTCGAGCAATTACAAATGATGGATGGATAACAATAGCAATTTGTTTTTATATAAATGGGATAGAATGCCACATTTGACAGCTGAGCCCTGCATGTTAATGAACAAACAGACGTGAAGAATAGAGCCTGAAATGAATTGGGACTGAGACCATTGGAAGCCCATTAGAATGCAGAGTGAAACAAGTGTAACAAACACTTCAAATACCCGGGAATCTTTTTCACACACATTTCTTGAAGTCACTGATTCCTCAGGTGACGTACTTAGTATCCTGGTATGGTGATCTTCTCACAGTCCTTCTTGGATGAATTAAAAACATTTCTGCATATCTGTAAATATAATCCTAATTACATTAAATCATAAAAGACATTGGAGTGGATTAAGTCAGTGCGGTGATTTAAATAAAAAAAGCATTCAATCATACCGGGCCTAAACCAGAAGCAGCTAACTAAGCAATCCAAAGACAAAAACACTTGGAGACGGAAATCTGTTGGAGTACCGACTGCACATTTAAAAACAAAAACACAATTAATGCCTCCAGACAATCTTTTTCACCCCTTCAGCGAGATGCTTACACCATAAATGCATGTGTTACTAAAGCAACAAACACAGAATGTAACATCGATGTTAACTGGCTCTACCTCCTCACAGGTCTTTGACAACTGCCTGAAAATCTTGTGTACTGGGAAAATACAAAAATAAAAGTGTGTCCCTTCGTGGCTGACAGGATGTCACAGAACCATTTTCACAATCTGCTGACACCTCTTGCCTTTTGCTGACAACACTGATTTGTCAAGTGAGCAAGCTGAGGATAAGTGTTGGACGATTCTGATGTAATTCGCAAAGAATGCTTGGATTTCACCCCAGACACAGAGGACTCTAGAGTTAGAACTCTATAAATACGGTGTCCTTGAGAGGGACATACAGCCCAGTAGGACGGCGTGTGAAGAGGAAGGCCAAACATGAAACATGAAAGTTTGTTCCTCCTTGACAACACATGATTTTGCAGTGAAGGTACAAGGCACAAGAAAGTAAAGTCATCCTCAGCATGGGAGGGCAACATGTGGCCAAGCTTTGGGACACTCTCCCTTCAATCCATAACTTACAGGTACTTACATTTTTGACATCAGCGCCATTGGTGCTCAAGCTTTTTCAACGATATAATCATTTTGTAGCCAAAAATAAAAAATAAAAAATAAACGTGTCGCTGTCAAGCAGCTGGTTGTCAACATTTGGATGAGAAAAAGCAAGGAGTGGCAGAAGATTTACTGATGCCAGGGTGGAGAAGGCGAAAGCACAGTCATTGCGTTATGACCCTGATCTCATCCTGCTGGGCTGTTGAGCCTCAGGACAAAGTTTGACTCAGTGAAGCAAATCGCGCAAACAGCCATATCGTCGATGGAAGGATGAAGGAGTAGAACACATTCATGGGACAGGTAGGCCGCCTTGACAGACACACTGGAAGCTTGAAGTGCAACATGAGATCATGGAGGTAACTCCTCTTCCACACGATCACGCAAGGCTCCACTAACGCATGGCTGATCCAGCTACTTGCTGTCCAAAAGCCGCTGAAGCAAAAGGGCTTCAGAGAGGTTGCCACGCGCCCTGTTCTATAGCAGACGCAATGAAGCCACCCTTCATTCCAAACCACTCAACTACTACCACCGCCTGAAGGGAAATTGGTGTTAGAGTTCTGGAGTACAAACCTTGTCGCAACTCGGGCTGCGGAACGTGACAATCAGGGCAGTTACAAGTGCAACCCTGAGCCACTGTGAGCAAAGCAGCCTGGATCTCGCATGCACACACACACACACACACACACACACAAACACGCAAACACTTGTGGTGCGTTCTGCTTCTCTCATTTGGACATTGAAAGACAGTATGACCAGAAAAAAACACAAAAAATACGACTAAAACTTCTACTAATATTGACAATATCACACTTAATGTGTGGTGTGAGGAAGTTTATGCGAGCACTGAATCAAGGCCCCTGTATTCAAAATATTTGGAAGTGCATTACAATGGAGTACAAGCGCCCCAATCTGAAAAGATTTCACCATTTCAGCTTTCACCTTGGGTGAGTTCACAAACAGCTATTTATTGAAATAAATAAATAAATACTAAATAAATTAATAATGCATTTCTCCATCTCTGCAGTAGGTCAGCTCTACAAATTACATTGGAGCTGGGTCACAGACATATCATCTGGTTAATGTCGGTATACATCACCTGCTCTCCAGTGCCCCTGCTCCTTTTTAATAGTCTATCCTTGAATAGTCCTTAAACAGTCATTGAGATGTTGACCTGAACCAGATGTCTTCTAAAACAAATGTCCCTGAAACATGTGCACTGAAATGAAGCGAGGCTGGTTTATAAAGGCCACCTAACAAAAAAAAAAAAAAAAAAGTGTAATAGGAATTTTTGGGTGACCTTTACATCAACCATCTCTCGCTCGTCAGAAGCAATGCTTTCAGTTTCTGATATTTTTTTTCTAATGCGGCAATGAACTCTATTAAGAATTCTGAAAGCATAAACATGCTTTCGCTCCCAAAACGCTCAGAATTAAATCTATTATTCAACCATGTCTTGATACCGAGATCATTAAAAAAGCATTCCAGATAACTTAAAAAAAAATCAGCAGACATTCTTGAAGGCAGTTGTGTCTCGATAGCATCACTTAATCCTCCTTCGCAGTGAATTCAGTGTAAGATTCTGATTTGCTAAAACAAACAAACAAACAAACAAACAAACAAACAAAAACAAACATGACAACCTTACTTTCTGTTTGGTCATATTAGTGTTCTGAATGTAACATCATATAGGCTTATGGAATGAGGAATCTTTTCTATGAAACAGTTTTTTGACCAATTACTGAGTCCCTTCGTGAATGCATAAAATGCTCACATTCAACACATTTCAGTTCACAATTTTTGGAACCCCTTTTTTATTTCCCATATAAAATATTAGAGTATCTTTGAAACTAATAACCCCATACTTCTTCATCCATTTGAATCAATAGCAGCTAGTAACAGCACCATTGCTGCAGCAGCCCCTGCGGTGATAAATTACATTATTTTGTGGTCTTGATGATAGAAAACACTGCGACTTTGTGCATCGACCCGTCAAAGGCCTTTGACAGCATTAATCACAGGCTACTTATAGAAAAATTGAGCTTACCGGAATTCAATCAGCATCCTTTCAGACCTAAACATTTATATTCTGGATCAGCCATGGGATCACAGTTGTTTATTGTGTTTATTAATTATCTATGTCAATCAGAAAACACAAAGGACAAAAAAAGATCAGCTTTTTCTTTATGCCTTACAACAATTTGTTTGGAAAAAGGAGTCCTATTTTTGATTTTTGGCTATTACATTTTTTGCCTGACGAATAATTTTATTATCGAGATCCTAACACATTATAGCACCGTATTAATCTGTTTTTGGAAACAGAACTCTTAAATTCAATTCAGCAAAATTCAGCATGCAAGTCAGGGCTGCTAAATTTTTTTTGTAAATTGCAAAAATGAAATTCTAGGTTCTCCATAGTGAAACTTACAGGCAAAACACTCTCTCCCAGACTAGAATGGCCCTTGTGTCCAGTATGAAGGTCGTACGAACATGGGGCATAGACTCACACGTTCTCCAAAATATTATGCTCTGACTTTTGGTCCACGACAGACCAGAAGGGAGCTATTTTCATTTGTTTTTAAAAATCAACTATTTTTTTTTAAACACAAAAATGCTCTCTGGATGTTGCAGTGATATGTTCAGGCATGGAGTTCATCCTCCCTCTTTTCCCCCAAAATATATTTTTGCTCTAGCAGTTAAAAGCCACTGAAAGCGTACAGCAATCATCTGACCTGCTTGTATATTTTGTGAACATAGCAGCTTTAATGGTGAAAAAATTCCAAAGTGCTTGTTCAGCCTCACCCCAAGCTCTCTGAGCAGAGGTGGGTGGATGAGAAGGTAGAATGGAGAGCAGCCAAACCGTGGCATAAACATTAGTCAGTTGTAAGCACAAAGTAAGGTCGCGCTCAAACTTAAGTGACCAAGACTGTGAACCCACATCCTGCTCACTGGAGAGGCTAATAGGGATTAACAAAGCGGCTTTCCCCAGGAGACACTGTGGCGTTGTGTGTTTTAAAAGGCAAGTGCACACTTGACACGCAGCCGGGCCCCACAATGCCAAAAGGAAATTGCATTTCCAGAATTATAATTGACAAGTTTTTTCTTCTTGCCTCACTGATAAGTGGGTCGGAAAACGACCTTGTTTTCACAATGTGCCAGTCTTGGCACATTGTCCCCCATGAGCTCCAGTACCAACAAATGCATTGTAAGTGTGCAGAGAGTGACAACAGTGGGATATTGGGGGTTGGGCATGGGGCAGTTTTAGGCTGGGTCAGCAAATCTCTCCCCAGAGCTCCAATGTGGAGATAGAGCTGTTATCATCACTGTGATAAAAGCTGGACAGGGCCATCAATACAAGAAGCCCATTAATAATGAAGCATGAGCCTCAAAGCTCAGCAGTGTCTTCTGGTCGTGAGCACTGCATGGAATTTATGAAAGTTTTCTTTTTCGTTCCTTTATGGACTCTAATAGTCATGTAATTGCCCATTGGACAAAACATATTTACACATTTTTAGGTTGTCATCTTAAATGTGCAAGCACTTACTTTTTCAGCCAGCAGCCTCAGGTGATGCTAATTTCAATTTATGTTCACTTGGCAAGTGGCATGTAGTCGTAACAGCTGACGCAATGACCTCACATTAATGCTCAATGGGGCGCAACATAAATTAGGGAAATAAACAAGGAAATGTGAGCAAAATTAGCCAGGTGGTTGTATGCAGATAGCTGCCCTGGTGCCCCACTATATACAGTAGGGAAACTCAAAACATAAGAACTCAGAGGGAGTATGACACTGCCAAGTCACCACACTATACCTCATGTGATCACATATCTTTTTTTTACACTGGGTCAATGGCCACTGCTTCTCTTGATTTTATGAGTTAAGAAGCATCCATCCAGGGGTACAGTGACAGGTGTATTCAGTACTTCTACGAGTAACACTTTAAAACAAGCAGACTGCATGGTTGCTTTGATATTCACAGCACATCTGTATTATTGGGTCTGGCGTCTGTCTTGACAGTTTTCTATTTTAGATTCTTTACAGGGCTCATGTCAGGTCAGGTCAGGTCAGTTGGCTGGCCAATCAAGTAAAGTAACCCACATAGTCAGCAAACCAGTTAGCAGTAGTTTGACTCTGTGGGTGGTTGCAAGGTCCCACAAGAAAAAGGAATCAGCGTCTTGAAACAGCTGGTCAGCATTTACTTTAAGGTGGCAGCATTCAGGGCTCGGCAGTGGGATCATTTTGGTCGCATTTGTGACAAAAATTCAAACCGTGCCAGTGGTAAAATGCAGTTTAGGGGCACAGCCGATCACAGAAAGACACATTATGTAGGACACTGTGGCACGAAAATACTTTGTGTGCTGCTAAATTTTTCAACTTAGTAGCACAGATGTTGCTTGGGAAAATGGCAACCAAATCCTGCAACACAGTGGAGCAGCATTACCAGGTAAGATGGCATCATTGACTTTGCAGCTTCGATTTTGTGCATTTAGTGTTTTTCCAGGCCCAAATTTGCCTTGATTTGCAAACGTTTTGCATTTTGTTTTGTTTTTTCCCCTTAATACATGCAATACCCAAACAGTTTGCTTGTTAGGAAATTGTAATGCAAAGCAACGTGAACTATCCTCAGTGTCTTCACACTCAGGGTAACTGAGGAACGGTCCAGGTAAGACTGCTCTCATGTTCCCCCAAGTTCAGAAGTGGCTGGACACCTGGAAGGACACACTCATTGCCCATTGTCTTAAGTTTGAGAGTGTGGTGACTCTTGATTGTCTGACTGACTCCAACCTCAGTCAACATGTTGTAAAGTTCCCATATGTTATTTAATCCAATTTACTTGAAAAATCTATGATGGTTACTTTTTTGTACCTCCATATTTCTTGGAGGATATCCGGTGGTCTCAGGGCTTACACTGCTGCTTTCAGGTTCAAACAAACACAATTCTGGAGGTAATCTTAGGCAAAACCAAGAACTTCCGTGCTGCAACAAGAGTTCTAATCTTAACTTCATGTAGGATTTCCACTGCAATACTGGTAATGAAAAACAATTTGTTTTTATGAAAATGGGATCCTCACAAGTGTCACTACTGCTTCAAAGCTCTCCGACGATGCCTCCTGTCCTGTCCACGTAGCACCTTGAGTTCCCCTTTATGTGTCCCTTTTGTTCTTTGTCTTTGTTCCTCATTGCACCATTCTGTAATTTCGGTGGTAAATTGTTCCCCTTTCTTCCTCCTCTTCCTTCGGTTCGCTCACAGCACTTTCTTTTCCTCGCTCGCTCTCCCCCCCTCCAAACTCTTTCATCATTTAATTTTTGCCTTCTTCGAACCCATCACTCCCTCTCTCCATCATTTCATCTTTGTACTGGTGCAGCTGCAGAAATGAGACTTGGCTGTGACTAATCTGCTGGCAAAGCCTCCGAGGGCCCCTCGTGGTTGCGCCTCCTCACGGAGGACATGTGTGATTGATTGAACCTGGGGAAAACTTTGTCAGGCCGGCCATCATTACTGGATCTCTTGACTGATAATAAATTCCCCTCTCCCTCAAGTGCTACGGGGAGACACAAGTGTCATGTGGCGCATTTTCATGACACATGGTGCCCCAGACTGTTATGCTTGATGCTCTTTGCAAGACTCCTTTCTCTTTTATGTATGGGCTCTCACTTCCCTGGCTAAATGCCCCTGACCACAACACATTTGTTAGGCGCTGAATGCTTGAGCAGGATTGGATGTCAGAGAAAAATCGGCCAATGTGTCTTTAAGTATGTGTTATGGCAAATATGGCCATTAATCTGTCCAAATGCAGAGAACCAAGGTGTGTATTTGCGAAGAGTCAAAAAGTGCAACCAATCACCCCAATAACTCAGTTTCAGACCATGTGTGCATATGGGATAGGTGCCGGGGAAGGAGAAGAGGGGAATTACTTCCATCGATAAGCTGTCATGGCAAATTGATTTCCTCAATTAAATTCTAGACAATGGACAAGACACAGCAGGTTGGATGTTTTTCTCCCTGAATGGCGCCTTTTTTTTTTTTTTCCTTCACAGATCACTGCCGCCACGTCATTAAGATCAAAAAGTTGGCTCCCATCTTGTGCCAAAACCAGAGGTTACAGCCCCGAACTCACCCCCTCCCCTTCAACTCTCCCCCGCCACACACCCTCCTCCCCTCCTCTCTGTCCCACACATGTTCATTTATCAGCTTTGCAACTGATGACTCTGGAGCGCAGGACCATGTATTCTATCACCGGCTCAGTCACCCATTTAAGAGACTCTGAGGTGCGTTTGTCATCGTGCTGATAAATTCTCAGTGGGCTTACCATACGAGGCCTAATGCACACCCACCCAGCCATTGGTCAAACCCAGCGTAGACAATCGCAATTATACTGACTAATCTACCGCTTCAAACGACACACTTGGTTATATTGTTAACAAGCATCCATTTCCCTGGCCACGGCCGCGTCCATGTGCAGCAGAGTTAATGCAATAATATGTTTTAGGAGATTGATTTACAGTTCACTTCCATGTTATTGCTTTAACAGCAGGCACAAAGCTCGGGCAAATGTAGAGTAAACAATGGCGGCTATCTACTGCTCGGATGTGCTGCAAATGATGAACGGGCACTTTGATGAAGGCAGAAATTGTTACTCTTACACTAATAATAGCTTCTACGACTCTGTGGCAACAATGTCATGTTTATACTTGAGACCAGTATTCAAAAATTGTGTGGACATAAGAGGCATTTCTGTTTGGATTTGTTTTTTGTTTTTTTGGTTGTTGCATTGATGCATACGGAAGCGTATTGCTGCCAACCTAGAAAAAAAAAACAAGGCTCAGTATCACGTTATTTTGTGATAATTATCACGTAAAAATGTGAAACTTTCACATTATTTCGTGATAATTTTCACATTATTTTGTGAAAGTTTCACGTTACAACGTGATACTGAGCCCTGTTTTTATCTAGCGTGGCAGCATACTACGGAAGTGTATCAACTCAACTATAATGGGAAAACTATCACGTTTTTACGTGATAATTATCACGAACTAACATGATAGTTTCATGTTATAACGTGAAAATGATCAGGTAAAAACATGACAGTCTCACGTTGACATGATACTGAGCTCTGTTTTTTTCTTTTTTTTTTTGGGTTTTTTTTTCCTATGGTGGCAGCAATGCACTTCCGTAGATGGACACAAATATCTTTGTACACATAATTTCTGCTAATTAATGATTTTTTTTAAACATTGTCTTTCCAGTGTCAAGCAAGAAATACAAAACTTCTTCAGGGATAGCTTGTGGATGAATACATATTAAGATTTGCTGCTTCAACATCCCATCACATTTGCTGTGGTAACATCAGTGTGGATGGAGTTCACAACAGGTGCTTCCGTTTTTACTCAAACCACATGCATGGGCATTGTCTGCCCATGTACATAATGACACAAAACAATCCTACTGGTTAAGCCCTTGTTGTTCAAATGGTGACGGTGTCACACAAAGATGATGGAATAATTTTCTTTGGCCTGTTTAAACACGAGAGGTTTGACAGCTGACAGATGCTTTGACCTGAATGTGCCGTATAATTACAATAGTGCACGGGTGACAACATCTCAGCTGCCACGGCTGAATGCAAGCACAGATTTGATACAGACAACCATTTCGATCCAATGGCTGCACACTCAATTAGAGTCTAAAAATAGCGTTGCTGCTAATTACAGTTGTGTTTGCAAGAGTCATTATGCACCTTCTGTCTGACGGTCAAACACGGAAATAGTCCAGACAATGGCCCTCTTTATTTCCCCCATACATCTTAATTAACAACCAAACTATGCCAGGCTCGTACAACCCAATCTTGTTTAAGACATTTGAAGTGCTATGCAAAAAAGCAAAAGAAGCCAGACCTCGAAATTCCACAGCACTAACAAATTCCCAGACTGCAGGAGCAAACACAGCCAGGGCCTGAACACACACCTATTAAAGAAAGATGTCAGGGAATACTTAAGGGACACAGGAGGCAAAAAGAGGTGATGGACATTTGGCCGTGCACTATCATTTTCACTTTTTTCTTTTTAACAAGCAGATATATGAATAGAAATGCTCAGATTCAAGTGTATAAAGGAAACTATTCATGTCCATAAATCACATGCCGTGCACGTCAAAGGACTCTGAATGTGAGCGTGTTTGTGTGTCAAGATAGCCTATCTGGCATGCTACAGCACGGCTATCAAGAGGTTGCTACATTCCTTACAATCATTCCGGGTGATATTTCATTGGCTTACAATTGATGCCCTGCTCAAAAAAGAGAATTGCTGAACCAAGCATGCTGTGCCAGCATGAGCTATACTCTCAGATTGAACATGTTTACAATAAAGCAAAGTTTTTTGTTTAGTTTTTTTTTCTGTTGCTAAAAGTATCAAGTGTCAAAAGTGATCATCTCAAATTGTATATTTAAAGTGACACTGATACTGTATAGAATACAAACTCTGGAATAGTGTGCAGTGATGTGTATGGCGGTTAGTGATATATTTGTTCTGTGATATAGAATCTGACAATGCGGAAATAAGTCAAAATAAGTCCAAAGTTGCGGAGAAATAAAGCAGCGCTACCATGTTGAGTTCACTGCTCTCAAATGTGTTGTGACACTAAGTAAGTGAGATAAATGCACTCCACGATTCACATTGCTGTACGAAGGAGAAGGCATCGGAGAGAGCTGCTCTTGTGCATCTTTCCCTCCCAAAAAAAACAAGAAGAGAAACAGGATTAAAGCCAGTGTGAAAGCTGGCCAACATAAACCTCTTCTGCTTGAAGAAAAGGAGGAGAATGTAAGAAATAACATGTTTCACATACGCATTACTTAGCGTTGTCTGTACTGGTGTCACACGTTGTCCAGCGCTAACACAGAGTACAACAGCACCGGGGTGTTTAACAAGATGTATCACGCTGCTTTACGTGGCTTCCTAATGATAATTACAAAACACTGTCAGCTCATAATTGCTACCGACAGTCAAGCTTGAGTATGGCAGTATGGCAGAGCAGCTACAGTTTACCACCCAAACAGGAAAACTAGTCCAGGTCTCCTTCAGCTATAATTACTCTGATGAAGTGCAATAGTGCCGCTGTACATACAACGTGACAGGCAGGTGCAACAGGTAATTTAAGGGACAAATTAAATTCCCCGACTCTTCGTGGCGAGAGCAGATAAAGTGGTGAGGCGTTTGGGCAGGTAATTGTTTACGCTGTAAATATATATATATATATATATATTTTTTTGGCCAAAAAACAAATAGAGTTAATCAGAAAGCCATTCATAGATAGAAAGATAGATAGATAGACAGCACAGCACAGCAACAGCCACAACAACCTTCTTAGAAAATACAACCTGGCCAGGCTTTTTTTTATATCCTGTGACTTGACTAGTCCAATTGTTAGTTCTCAACTGTAGTTGAGTGCCACCCCTCTTCCTTGAATGGGTTGCTTTCCTCCTAAAATCAATGGCCATTTCTCTGGTACCTGAAAAACCTAACACCAGGTAGTTATTGTTGCACCAGACTGCAAAGACACTTTGTGTTCCTGCATTTCCCCCCAACTGTCACCGCCTCAGCAACCAACAACAGCGAAATCACTTCTGAAAAAAAAGAAGCAGTTGTTGTAGCTGCGGTTTGTTCTATACATATGGGTGAGTCCACAAGATGGTTCCTTGAAGACGACCCCACAGCTGCAGTCTGCCAGTATACAAGCTCGGACTCCTCCGGCATCCTTCTGTTCACCTCCTCTCATTTTTTTTGCTGTCATGACCGCTGCTTTTGTACAGAACTGTTATTTCTATTCTCACATTTACACATTACTTACACATTAATTGTCTTTTTGTAACACAGCAAAGGCGATTATGTCTTTTTTTTTTTTTTAAAGGAATCTTTATGACACTAGCACAGACAAATTTTCAGCACGCAAGGGATTGGGCTCGCTGACTTTGTGTCATTTTAAATCATCCTTCCTGGCAAAACATTTTGCTTCTTTCTGATAGATTTTTGTCTGCAAAGAAATGAAAAAAAAAAATCAAATGCTTCCACACAAACAGCCTCATGTGGCCGCAGTACAGTTGCCACAAAATACTGTTGGTGAAACGTTGAGCAGCTGCTGCTGGTCGCCTCCCGCCGTGTTCACAGCCACATCGAGCAGGTGTCACAGCACGGCGAAACTTTGTAATACACATCTCAACATGGTGTTGGTGAGACCTGGAGGATTAGGAGCCAAGGAGTTGAGTTCTAAATCCACTTCAGACGGATACCGTGATGTCTTTCCTCCAGATCCATTTTGAGGGCTGGCAGGTTTTTCTTTTAAGACCTCGGCTTTATGTTGAAGCAGGCTTTATGTTGGTGTTACTTCCCACCAAACTATACCCTCTTTTGTGTACACTTCTAAAGCTACGTTTGTGCATATTTTCTTGTTCAATTACTGCACAATCAGACACAATAAGAAAGGCATCAGAGTGAAAAGGGAACCGATGACGACCTTCTTGCAGAAGGCCTGAATTTCCCAAAACTATGCTTGCCAAATGTTCCAGACACAGAAATCTCTTTACATCTGTGTCTTTGCCCGCTCAGGCACCATGGGTGGCTTTAGGTCACTTTCTCGACAGGCCCCTGGTGGACATGCAGCCTGTCAGCGTGTTCTCGCTGAGGTTCTCCCGAGGTTTGCTCTGTGATGACCATCCTGTAAACCAAAGATTCCCATGTAAGGCCGCCTCAGTTTATCACCCCGCCAATGTTCCTCCATTTCGCCTCTCATCTGTCTTCCCAGGTGGCCCGAGTATGACATGTGTCAGTGGTGGGTTTTAGTGCCGGGAGATGGAATGGGGAAAAGGGCAAGGTTAGCCTCACTGTTATCTGAAGTCAAATGATTCACTGGGGTGAGAAGGACATTCTGCGGCACTCTGCTGTTCCGAGTACACATCTCTTTCCCTTTTCCTGCGTCGCCTTCTCCGCCCTGTGGACTCTATTTATGGAAATGCGGGTGAAATGTCGCCCACTAAAGTACCGTGTTCCAAAAAAAATGCAAAAAAAAACAAAAAGCAAAAAAAAAAAATGAAACGCAATTGTGAAAAGTAGCTGAAAGCAAAACAACTGTCTGCAATCCAAATTACAGTCAGAGAAGGGAAAAAAATGAGACCTTTTCATTTGAAGATAATGTATTCAATTACTGTAAACTCACATTCTTGCTGTTCCTGAGCTCTTCTACAGCTTCTACAACTAATGACGTCATATCTACTGACTGGGAAGGAGACAGCTAATGCTACAATAACAACAAACAAACCTTATGTCAAAATTAAAGTCTTGGCACCACAGTATGTCAAGATTGTGTAGAAGCTCGAGTCTGGTCCTTGCAGGACTCCACGGGAGGCCCCAAGCTGTGGGGCGGAGTCAAAGGTGCAGGTGGATGACAGGACCTGTTACTACTGCAGACTCCAGCATGGCATACATCCAGTAGAGGGTTAGTCAGGTTTTCTTCTGCACCCCTGCAGCAAAAGCCAGGGTGCAGTACCTTGACAGTCCATGTTCCCCATGCAGGTCAGGTTTGTGTAGTGTGATGGTGTAGAATTTGATGTGGCCGGATGATCTGTCATCATCAGGCTACACCTAATGCAACTACACCCAGTGAAGTGTGGATAAGTTATTAACCTCCTTTCAGAAGTGTGAGCAGAGTCACAACTAAGAGGGAAAAACAAGAGCAGCGAGGTTAAGCTACTTCTGAAATAAATTTATGGTAGTGAATGCAAGGCCAGGATTGGAGGGTGTCGAAGCACGCTGTTCTAGAGATTTAAAGTAAGTGGGGTACTTTTCCAAAACTGTCTTTTTTGGCAGTTGATGATTTTATAAAAAGCAAAAGGTTAAGGGGGGCAGAAAAAAAGAAATGTGCTTGGGTTGCAATTGTATATTTGTATCCAGTCTAGTCAGTTTACTTACCAGTTCAGGTGCCCGTAAACTGTTTGTTATTTGCTTGGATGATGCAATAGAATGCATTTATGGTCAGAGGGTCAACTGCAAAGAATGGTCAGCTTTTCATGTTGTATGGTTACAACCCAATATGTGCACAAGACTGAAACTTGCATCCATTTGTTTCCCTGGCAGTCCCAGAATTCTGCTAATCAGCTGCCAGCACTTGGCTGATATATTGTCTGCGGCATAATTCTCAGCATACGCTGAGGCTGTTGAAACCAACACTCTACAGCTGGCAGGTCTCTGCGGGTTAAACGCTTTTTTCCTGCTTCAAACTTTACAGCATGAGAAAGCAAATCACACTCAGGTGATTAGCAGATCCAGGAAACTATAATTTGTTATCATCAACTGCCAGCAGAAGCCTGGCGAGACAGCCAATTGGCAACAACAACAAAAAAAGAAACATATGGCAAACATATCAATGGCTCGTCCAAGTCATTTTAGATCATCATTACTTGTTACATTTAAAGTTATGGTGGGATCATTGCCGGCAGTATGTGTCTCAGTCTGCTGGACACATGCTGTGGATTTATCACGGTGAAATGGCACTCAAAGTTTTCCTTGGTTTTGGCCCAATCAAAGGAAAACCCAGTGATCTTAATGTATTTATATCCATTGTTAAATCCACCTGAATGGTGTAGCTGCATCAGGACTCTGCAACTGGCAACGCTGCCAAAACAGCAGGGAGGAAATTTGAAGGGCAGCTTGCGATTCACATTAAGTGGCCTTACATTCTATTGTTGTATCTATCGTTTGCTCTCTTGCGCTTTTGCAAATAATGTCCAGTAAAACCACCTGCGCTACAACTGCCTTGTTTGTTTATCCCTGCCACTTGGCAGTTGGCACTGCCCTCTAGAGTGATCTGTTACTTTACATCCATGCAAACACAAAAGACACACAGAGGTATGAAGTATGGTGACAGAGATGCCATTTGGGATGAAGAGATGTATTTGCGTATGGAAATGAGCAAAGGATAAACCAGCCTTAATGTTTTTTTTTCCTCATCCCACTGGGCTTTTGTTTTGAAACGGTGGATTGTGCACGATATACGAGTTTGCAGTAATGCCATAGCCACTGAGGGACCTGCCACCATCTTCCCTGATGGGTTAGAGTGTCATAATCGCACCCCTGCGCTTGTTGGCCTGGCCTTGAGGATGTTAAAAAATGAGTGCTTTTGGCAATGGAGGTGACATGAAAGTTCTATAAAAATGATGGGGCAACTTTGATAAGTCCTCAGCAGGGACGTGAACTGTCAAGAAGACAGATACCTCCAGTGACGCGGGGACCTTTCATTAATGTAACACAATCCCTCTACCATCTGTTTAGGCTGACACCAGGATGGTCCTTTTGGAACACTTCTCAGTCTCATGTGTGAATTACCTGCTGGCATCACTTATCATTACCACCAAGCCAGGTGTCTTTGGCCCTACACGGTCAGACACATGTATATTTCAATATTCATTAAAAATAAATTTAGATATTAATATGTCATTATTGTTTTTCCATGCAGTCTCTACATAAGAGAGTGAAGCAGAAATAGAACAGAATCCACTTGCTAAAACTGAGCCATTGTACCTTCAGCATATTTGGATGGGGGCAAAAACAAGGTTGCCACATGTCCGTGTCAGAGAGAGCAACCAACATCTGGCTTAGGGGTGTTGTCAGTGACCTGAAAGAGGTTTACAAGCCCTCTGTGGCATCTCAAAGGCTTGTGGTGCTCTCAGGATTACCTCAGGATGGTGCTGTGGTAGATGCTCAAGGACAAATACGCATAAAAAAAAGAGAAATCACTAAGACGGCAATAAAAACTAAAAACTGATGCACTGCTTTACCTTCGGCATGCTCAGCTCTGAGGTATCTCGAATCTAGGAGAGGTGTGATTTGTGACATCACAAAGGGCTGGTTTCCATGTGTGCGGAACAAGCAAAAAAGTTGGAGGTTGGAGACACATGTTGACAGTTTAGAGATACATTTACTTGTGAGACAGCATTAATGTAATAGTACAGGTGCACTATATGTCTTTTTGGCCGTTTTGCTATCCACCCTTCAGCAAGGGTCATAAAACGGCAGAGGAACACATTATGCCCAATGACACAAAATAAAGTTCAGTGCCCATGGTTGATGGTAATAAAAATAACATGTTGCCTCCACCTTTATGGCTCATTAACTGTACATGTCTTATGGGTTGTGGGCAGCATTGTGGCCTCTCGGCCATAAAAGTTTTACTCAAATGTATGCTAAAGATCATTGCTTTGAATTTTTCTTAACCTCAGAAAAAAACAAAACGAAAACAAGACCTCAGTGAAACGTGATGGAATCTTATCTTTATCGAAGCCACATAGGAGCAATAGACTAACAGCAAAGAGTGCAATATGGTGTGAAACTTATTTCCCCTGCTGAATCCTCTTCATTTGTACAGCGTGACACAGGTTTCGAAAGTTTTTACCGACAGAAGGAGTGCAGAATGTGAAAAGTTTTCGAAACCACATTGTATTTTTCCAAAGTCTTCTGACTTTGGAGGATAAAACAGGAGGGCTGAGGGGCTGGGGGGATCCAATGGTGCCTTGTGCGCAACTTCATAAAAACCCAACTGCAGACAGGATACGAGCTCAGCGCTGCATTTGTATGCTGCGGACAAAAGCCTGCACTATCGCTAGTTCTTCAATTTATAAGCCTACCGGACTACAATTCTTCTGGGTCCGGCTAGAAATAAAAATCTCTGGCCAGCACACCACTTGATCAAGATGGTGTCATACTTTGCCACCTCACCAACACGCACACACACACACACACACACAAATTGCCATTCAAGACGCACGGCGAAGGCGCTGGTCTGTAAAGAAAGCGCCATAGGAAATAAAGACGACCCTTTGAATCGTCCTCCGACCTCGGCACGGATGGCGACGCTAATTTTTCATAATTAGTGACGGTCATGCTGATGTCACAGGCTGAGTAATCACGGAGCACATGCACAACTATTTTAGGAGGCGTCTGAGTCCTTGAAAAGAGACTGACGTGAAGAAAGATGAAGCGGGAGCGAGAGAGCCCGGATGTGTGTGACAGGCTGAAAGAGAGAAGAAGCCAAATGCAGAGCCGCTAATGAGGGAGACTAGACGCTAATTAAATTTGAGTGGAAAGTCGCAATGTGAAACTTTTTTTTTTAGTCCAAAACCGTCGTCTGCTGAAATTGGTCTCTCTTTGGGCACGCTGCCGCTTTATTGTTCTTTGAGAGGTGCTCAATTAAAGCGGTGGTCGTGCGTGACTAAGGGAGACGCGCAGCATGGCCGTCAGGCGCGCCACCGCTGCCCGTGAGATATCTGATGCGCCCTGGTAGAGACGCAGAGTTGAGCGTGCACCGATGTACAAATTAGGCACTTCAGTGAGAGCAAAGGAGGAGGGAGGTTGGGCGGGGGGGGGGCAATAAAAAGGACAGGATATGGTAGAAATGCCATGAAGACCCCCCCCACCACCACCACCCCCTCCTTCCCAGCTCCATGGTAAGATTTTTGCACAATTCCATTTGCAAAATACATCCTTCATCTGCGTATTAGCTCTGCAAATGGACTCTGCAGCCTCAGGCTTGCATTTGTCTTTGGTCCTCCTTGTACCTGAGCATATTAGCCCACCTGCCAGACTAAGACAATTTGGTCTGACAATGAATCATGCCTGGCAAATCTCATCTCTTCTGTCTGTCAGCACCGAATTTAACAGGGTTTTATATTGGGAGGAGGAGCAAAAAAAAAAAAAAAAAAAATTGAAAAGCTGCTTTATCTGCTAAGAACGTGTTGCTGCCCATTTTTTTGTGGCGGAACCGTGGAGATCAGCAGGTATTAAGGAGACAAATAGGAGGGCAATAATCTCCACTGTGTTTTCATCAGTTGGAAGACGAGCCGCTGCCACGGCCTCATCGCATTTCAGTCGAAGGTCTTTGCGTTTGTTTGCTTTGCAATGAGAGATCCGAACTGTCCAGCTCATCCCAGGTACATGTTGCTTTGCAAATTTGCTTATTTGTCATTCCCAAATTGCCTTCACACTATAACAGCTGAGATAGGCTCCGGCAGACCTCCGTGACCCTGAGCTCAGGAATGGATGGATGGATGGATGGGCGGACGGATCATTCGCAAATTTAAAATAGTCACAGTCATGTTAAAAAACAAAACAAAGGACAAAATAGAGCCATTGTTTATCATATTCAGTCTGCTTGCCTGGAAATGTTTGAAGAGACGAAGATGTCATTGTTTTGTTTTTTCTGTTTATCAGCTGACTTGGAGCTAGTGAAGATGTCAACATAATGAGCAGAAGACATCAGTTTGCACAACTGCTTGCCAGGGTCCAGACATCAATCAGGCAACTTATCTGAAAACAAAAACACTAAGAAAACAAAAGTTTCAATTCCAGCTTTGGTTTGTGATTTGTGACAAATCAAATATGTCTTTGTTCCAGCCTTACCCAGTCTGACAAGCCCACGACTTTATCCTCCATCAGGATGAACAACTGCAGTTCAATTCTTAACATTTCTTTACTTCTGAACTCCAATGCCTGCAAGACCTCCAACAAATTCAGAAGAACACGGCCTGGATCCCAAAGTGACCACATGACACATGACCATGACATGACTTTCTGTCTTCTCAAGGATTCAATAGACCTGGCAAACATCAAGTGAAGACCTTCATCCAATCAAGCTGTGGATCAGGCTCTGGACCCTGGCAGATGGTTTTGAAAGAGGCTTTACCTTCCTATAAAAAAAGGAAGATTATGACTATTTCTATCTTCCTGTTGGATTTATGATTTTATCTTAGCAGCACTGTCACGTTAATTAATAATGCATTATAAATCACATTGCTATCACTGCCTTTGTTCTCAACACTTTCATAACTTGTGTTGGTTTGGTTCCTTTATCTAATATCCTGCTACCAAACCGCGTGTTTGTTTATGAAGAAAAGAAGACAAGGAAAATCTTAATCAGTTTTAGTGCAAAGAAGAACAAGACATTTGTGACAGAGATCTGATGGAGAGATCTCTGGAGTCGAGTCCTGGCCGTCGCCGGAGTCAGACTGACAACTTTCTTCCAAGAAAGTCCTTAAATGCAAAGACAAACAATCTGACTCCTAATTTGAATGTCTTCTCAAGTGTCATCCTCTGATTGGCTGTCCATTCTTCCCCCTTCAGTTGCTGGGTGTTAATGTCATTGTGAATCAGGAAGAAGGTCCATATTTGGCCGTGAACCAAATGGTCCATCCTTCCTTCCGGTGTGACCTGTTGAAACCATTTTGCGACAAGACGAGCCCAGGTCACAAGTTCCCATCCCTGTGACTGGATGGGTCGCAAACTTTATGAGGGTCGCAAAGGCAGTTCCTTCAGCTGACCACCCTCTGGTCACCCCAGGTCACTGTTTATGAGACTTAATAAGTTACACAGTCTTCGGTCGCAAGGTTTTGAACACCCCCAAGGTACTGGTCATGATCATCAAATATACACCAAAGCACTACATATAGCAACATTCAATACATTTATACATTCAACTCAATGTAATAACTCCAACATATAAATGTAATGTTACAAATATAATAGCACAATATGCAATGATGCATGATATTAAATGTCCGATTGCAACACTAGCATTGAATAAAGAATAAAATGCTATATACATGTCTTTACCATCCACTTAAGGGCCCTACAACAGTAAAAGCCACATGAATGCCTTTCATTGTGGCTCTGATGCCGCTGCAGCTCAAGTGGAAAATCATATACCAGTCAAACCACTTTAAGTTTGTTGCTATACGTCCTGGAGTAGCAATAGCATATTACCGTATTTTAAAAGCAGGGTTGAGGTGCCAGTTTTTCACTGGGTCGCACTCCCATTCACACCCATGTATCCTGGAGAGAGCCCAGGCAGACACAGATATTGCTCAGGTGGGGATTGAACCAGTGACTTTATAACCATAACCATAACCAAAACCAAAAAAATCTATTCAGATTTTAGTTATCAAGAAAACTACTACAAAGCCTCACTATTTGGCAGAATTGTAAAAGGGTTAGGGTTAGGGTAGCAATAATATGTTGCTGTTGATATAGACCACTGATCATCTAATTGCTACAATAATAGAACAGACAAAGTCTGCAGGTGAGAATGTGAAGTGTGTTTGCTGTTATTTGGTGACTTGTCCAATGTGTTCCCCAACATTTGCTCCAAGACATCATGGGAAAAGCTCCCTGTCCAAGGCTCCCATGACAGAAAATGGATGGATGGATGTTATATTGCATAGTCATGATTATGACTGATTCTGATTCATGAATTAAATCACGTAATATGTTCAGTTCCGCTGTGACAGGACCACATGGCGCATCTACTCACCACAGTACCGATGCTGAGGCGCATGGGCTCACCGAGGGCCTTCAGGTTGACAGCTTGCCAAAAACATACACATATAGAGTCCTGGGTTTTCCTGCAAAAAAAAAAAAAAAAAAAAAAAAAACAATTTGTGAGACAATTCAGTGAGGACCATTATGTCAAAAAAAGCAATTCCCATTTTGTATTCACTTCATTCTGGCTCCCCTGTGGAAGTTGAAACCTTCCTGCCCTTTCACATGCAAGTAATGGCCAAGGAAGCGAAGAAATCAACGAGGGGAGGGTCAAAGTTCCTGCTGTGTGTGGATTTCCAAGTGAAGGCATAAAAGAGAACTCACAGAGCCATCTCCCACTCTGGACCAGCTTTGAGATCAGCTCATTTAATGCCATTCTAAGCAGAGACCGACCTCCTTTCGCTGCCTGTGCTGATGGAGCTGCCTGAGATAAGATGATGTACACGGCTGGAATAGAGTTTGGAGGGTGAAAAAAAAAAAAAGACTTTGAATCATTTGCATTTAAAAGCTCCTCTACAACAATGGCTGCATTCTACTAATTGTTTCTTCAGGACATTTTCAGGTATTGAAGTAGAACTTCAATATCTTTTTTTCTATTGGTTTTGCTTTAGGGGACATTTGAATGACTTATTCAAACAGTTGGGGGCAAAAGCTCCTAACCAAGGTTTTAGTGTTTGTTTTAGACTCTGTTTAAAACAACCCTGAATTATTCAATGCACTTCCATTCCATTTGCTAGTGTTGACATTTTTGCACAGACTTCTCTTGTTCCGGGTATATTAACTCATACTTTCCATGGAAACAGGTGGCGGTTGACTTTGGTGTGTGTGGAATTTGACTTCAGCTACGACCGTGTGCAACAGGAAACATCTGTTTGTTTTGTTTTTGTTTTATTGCTGATCCAATGAGACAAAATTACCATCTCCAGCACAAACACTCTGACTTGTCGCCATCTCTCTCTCTCTGTCACACACGCACACAGACACACACACGCACACCCCCTCTTTATTAACACCACTTGCCTGTAGGGAGCTGGCAAAGTTAAGTGAGCTTTCCATCTGTTAAATTAGACTGTATCAAAACTTTTTGCTGCTGAGTGACTCAGGCAAATAATCCTATGTCTCCCCGGATAATGATGTACTCAGGGTAATTACTTTGCACAAGGGCGACAACTGTAATGTCAGTACTCCAATCCAATAGACCTGCGGGTTTTTTTTGGTAGGCCGTGTTTTCTGTGCCCCACTGCGCAGGCCTCTCCAGTTTCCAGCCACTTGTTGAGGTAATGTCTAAACATAGACGTGCGCTGGAGAGCAACATCTTCATTGACCAAAAATAATGTGATTTTTAGAAGCACACTCCTCTTATTTTGAATCTAAGGATTGACCAGAAGATGAATAGACCCGATACGCTGTTGGATTTTTACCTGACTTAATTAGTCAGGCAGACACGTGTGAGAAAATGACACAAAAGTCTGTGAAATATCAATTTTGGGTGAACTACCCCATTATGTTTGCACATTGACTGCTCCCCCAGGCAACATGTGCTGGTGATGGATCAGCATCCT
Source organism: Thamnaconus septentrionalis (assembly GCA_009823395.1). Taxonomy (NCBI): domain Eukaryota; kingdom Metazoa; phylum Chordata; class Actinopteri; order Tetraodontiformes; family Monacanthidae; genus Thamnaconus; species Thamnaconus septentrionalis. The sequence continues at coordinate 5,670,369 of CM020501.1, read as the reverse complement.
TAAACAATTCAAGTGGACAAAATTACATTTGACTGCAGGCGGGCTGGAGCTTTTACCAGCTGGCAACGTCCCACCCTGGACGGGTCACCGTGGGGCTGATGCACCAATTAAACTAATCTGCAGCTCTCTGTGGTTTGTGGATGGGGGCCAGACTACCTGGAGGGAACCCTTACAGGCACAGGCAGGACTCCACACAAAAGGAGCCCCTCGAACAGATACACTATTCACCGCTACAACCCTACGTCATTTTGATTAAAAATTAAAGTGAGGAAAACCGTCAAGAAGACAGCAAACAGCTGCTTGGAAAAAAATAAAGGCTCTTGGTGCAATAACGCACCAATGATATTGGCCGTATCGGTCAAAGGGTCAATGACAGAGGAGTGGGTGCGACACAGATAAGTTACAAAGGGTGAACAGAGCAGAGGGCGTCTGAAGCACCCAACGCTGGCAAACACTGGCAATAACAGAGGCTAAGGATTAGATTGCAAACTTTCTCTCTCACACACACACACACACACAGAGGCGCAAACACACACACACACACGGGCACGGCATTCCATTAGGGCTTTATCTGGCCTTTTATTTGCCTTTATCGAGCATGGCAGAGGCGGCCCGTTCAGCGTTAACAATGTTGGGCTAAAGTCATTTCACACGACAGTACTTGGTCATGTAAGCTGACAACTTTTATATTCCATTATGTCCTTGGCCCCGCTCCGTTTCGTGGGGGCTTATCGGCGAGCGGCTCACGCGGTCGGTCCTCGGCGCGGACTGAGACGCGGAGCAGACTCGGGGCCGACGGTGCTAATTTCAAGCCTGGAGGAACCATTACTGGGATGTGAGCGTAACTCCTAGTGGCAAGACAAGACTGCTCAGATAGAAGGGGGCAAACGTGCACGCCGGCGCTGCCGCCGGGTCGGGGGTTCAATACCAACTTGTTAGTGTGCATCAAAGGCCCGCCGCCACGCTATTTATCCCGCTGTTGACAAAAGGGCGCCCGAGCGTGTCTGTTGCGTTTTGGGCGGGCGAGGATGCGGGTGGGGGTTCATCCTGCGATGCCTCCCTCCCCCCCCGCCCGCGTCTTTTAATTAACCTCGTGCCCCGTTACCATCGGCGCCGCCCGCACTCCGGGCCGACCTTACACCGATTTATGCCGCACTAAAAGTGACAAGGTTATGGAAATACGGGGGCCTGCGCGAGACGTGACAGAGAGGCTGCCGGACCAACCTTTAACAGGCTGACAGAGGCTATTATCCTTTAGATCGGATGAAGAGGTGCGAGATGGAAATGCAGCCCCTTACCCCTCCCTCCACCCCTCCACCTCTCTGCCTTTTACACATAAAGCGGGGACGGTGGCCAGGAAAGCCACTCGTTTGATGGTGAACTGCCAAACGGCCCGGTGCCAAGTCCAGCCAGGATGACTCAGAAAAGCAGAACCTCGGTCACGTCTCGGGAGGAGCGACGGCGGCGACTAAAATAGATTTCAGCTTTTGTGTGACGAGCCAAAGACAAACGCGTAGCCCAGGTTTGTTGTACGACGCGGGTTGTGTTGCTTGTGCGCGTCGCTCCCTCCGCGGCCGCCTTGAGTGACGCTGTGAGTCAACCCCGCGTTGCCCTCCTCTTTAACCTTTACAATGCGCTCATCTCCCGCAACCGCGAGGCGCCCATCACGGCGTAAAATGCTGTAACCATTTATACCGCCGTGTCGGTGGAAACTAGCAAAGAAAAGACAAAATCAAAATTAGAGACGGGGGAAAGGGTTAAATTCAGCAGAGTGATGAATAGAATTAAAAACTCTGCAGAATTTTTTTTCCGCCCTCCGCCTCCCTGCATCGCTAAACCAATTAAAAAAAAAATGATACTGGTGTGTTCAGCAGCACATAATTATCTTGTCATTCCAGTTCATTAGCATCCTATAAGGACTCATCGCCCACAAGGTAACTGCCCATCAAACTGCGGGGCAGATGACTGTGTAGTAAAATGTCTTGAGGGAAGCAAAGTGGGGTCAAGAGTTGGGTTTATTTCCTGCTGCTGCTGCGGCTCTGCAGAAAGTCCTCTGGGCCGGACGCCACTCAGGCCGAGGCAAACAGATCAGAACCACGTCCGGCCTTAGTCACGGGAGGCGTCATGCGCCGAGCAGCAGGAAAAAGGTCAAAGGAAGGGGTCGAATGGGCAGCCAGCCTGAGCTAACGGATTCTGCACTCATCTCTTCGGGTTCTTCAAAATCGCAGAAACTCTATATTAAAACATTCATGGCATCTACTGTAAGGGAAATATGGCCGTTGCAAGAAATTATTGGATAAAAAAACAAAAAAAAAAAAACAGGTTTATGATTTGGTCGGAATGGTTATAATAACACCAAGTTCACTATGTTTAGTTTTCAGTGAGATAAGACAAGAGCAAATCAAAAATGATGATTTGACTCTTGGAAGCTGCAATTCTCTGCCTGGAAATCATAGTTTTGTTGTTTTTTTTTTTTCAAGGATTCCCCTGCAAAACGAACGATCGGCCCTGAACTCACCGGAACAACTGAAGTCCGTCAACGGATGCTGATGTTTGGTGGGGGAAGAAGCAAAAAAATCAAATTCATTCCGATGAAATATGTAAAGGGTTGCAGGAAAAAAAAAAACAACAACAACAAACAAACATCAATAACATGATATAAATATAACCAGGAACATAACAGCAGATTTGGATGTGTCTCGCAGTGTTTAGAATCAATTTGCAATCTGCTGATTTGGGGGGTGACTCATGCTCCTGCAGCAACAGTGAGAGGACACAATGCCAAACACACATACACGAGCACGAACACACACACACACACACACACACACACACACAGAGACACAGCAGCAACACAGTAACAGCAGCAGAGCAACGGCACAACATGTTGGGCAGAAGACGAGCGCAGCAATTATCCACGAGTCCTCTGCTTATTAAATCGTGGCTGTTTGCTTCTCTCACTCAAGACGTTCCGTTTTCCCCCTATCTTGTGCGTGCAACCCCTTCCCCCCACCCACCCACCCAAAGCCCCCCCCCTGCTTTGTGAGTAGCTTCTGGCAGTGTTCATTGATTTTCAGGACGCTGCGTCTGAATGTTGTTTTGGAGATTGGGCCGGATGAAGCAGCTTATGTAACCAACAGCTGAAGTCATCGGGGGGAAAGGAGAGATTTAGCCACATGTGTTAGAGGAGAAGAGATGAGATATTACCAATATCAACACACCGACGCTCGCCGCCGGAGCTCCACCGCAGACTCCAGAGCCCCGGCGGCTGATGGAGACGCGGCGGCCGAGTCATAAATATCGCAGCGCTGCAGGAACATCTGTTCATTACAGTGAAAATGCTACATTAGCAGCTGTGGAAATTAACTGAACTTGCATCATTACGCCACCCGCGCTGGGGGAGAATCACAAAGATCTCATATGTTGTTGTTTTTTTTTGTTTTTTACGGCCGTCATCGCGGGAAAATGTCATGGCAGTGCAATACAGACGGAATCAATAAAATATGGTTAACGGCCTCACGAAACAGTAAGCACGCTCAAAAAAATGGAGATGTACGATTTGCAGGGACGTCTCTAATTTGCAAGAGAAGAAAAATCTGCAGCAATGTGCATCAAATTAATGAATTTTGGACCTTAAAAAACATGATTTCATCCCTCAAGTTACACCACACAGTTGGTCCACCTCAAAATTATATTTTCAAAATAACTGTGATTAATCAACCGCTAACAGAGAGAACTGCAGGCACTCCTTTGAGTGCGTTTTTATGAAGCCTTTTACTGCACATTAATGAGAATACCACATTAGAAAAAATATGGAAAAAGCCTAAATCCAAATAAAACCAACCTGTAATTCTCAGTGCAGTTTGTATACTTGCTTGAGGCTGTTTTTAGTCTTTCCAATCAGAGCTGACGTACAAGATGTTCCGGTAATGTGACTTTGTCTCAGTCTGTGGGCAATGTTCCTCATGGCCCTTATTGCTGCTGACTATCAGGGGAAAATTACTGTTTACCCAATTGGCATAAACTTAAAGGCAAGGTGACACTGTGGAATCAGCAACATTTTATCATAATTGAAACTAAATTCCAAGATATGCTGTAACTTTCCTCCAGGAACAGTTGTATCCTTTGAGGCTGAGGAAAGACACGAGCCACAGTGATCGGTACTGATGATGGTTCCACGGTGCAGTGGACAGACAGCTTGCTAACACAATGAAAAACACGACACTATTCAGTTTCAATCTGTAGCTGCCAAAGAGAAGTTTAGCATTTAGTTGCTAAATGTGGCTGCCTGCTCAGCAGGTTGAAAAAAATAATTTAATTTGAAAGCTCTGAACCCAGGAGGTTTCTATTTTAACATTTTTATTTCATGCGCTACCGACATCCAGTGGAGCGATGTGAAGAGAGAGGCATGCAGCACGCCAATAAGATCATGCAGAGACAACAAAACATACAAATAGGTTAACGCCACAATGTTAGTTTAACAATGTAAAGCGGCGTCTTGTTAAAAAACAGCTGCTGGCGCGCACGCAGTCGGGAAGCTCCTCCCTAACAAGCCACCGCAACAATTAAATTCACCTCCTAATGCTACAACTCTGTCAGGAGACTCATTTTAATGACACAACTGAATAACTCCGGGGCTTAATTTAGGGATTCGACAAACACAAATTATTGATTCAAGGGAACAAATACGAACGACACAATTCGCAGGAAAAAAAGAGTGAGTTCTGAGAAGCCCAGGTGCATTCTGAACAGAAATAGAAGAAAAACATATATTACATTTCAGACATTCTGGTGGCCAGAAATGAAAGGCATCGGACCACTTTTATAGGTGACATACCGTCACATCTTTACAAGAGCTTTCAAGAGTCTTCATGGAGAACATCAGTGTCTGGGTAAACGACACAAAAAGGCAGCATTGTGTTTTACAAGCAGATCACAACACAGGTATAGGAAACTTGACAGCAACGTCTCGCCAGTGTCCCCATAATTGTTGCTCGTTGCTTTTTCGTTGCAGGTTCTGTTCTGAAATTTCCTTCTGTGTCATTCCACAGGAAGGACGGTGGTGGTGGTGAGGTGGGGAAACAGTGGAGGGACGAGTTCCTATTTTTAGGTGATCACATTAAAAAGCTCCTTTGAAGAAATATGCACAGAGAAAACTCATCTCATATTTGTTCCAGGAGCACACACACAAAAAAAGTATATTCCAATTAAATTGAGCCTTGGGACATTTGAATATCAGACTGCCACAACTCTAAAAGATACCTGTTCAAAGCAGCAATACTAATAAAATAAAATTTAAATTACTAGCAAAGAGACACCCTTTACACCAAACCTGAAACCAATCAGCAAAATACGATATATTGGAATGGGCAAGATGAAATGAAATTATTAAACACCTCCACTGTAAAATATATACTTTCTAATTGTGCAAAAAGCCAATGGGAATGTGTTTTTTTTTTTTTTTTTTCCTGTGAAGCCTCTTTAATGTCTCCAGGCCTGACCTGAGAGCTTCACAAGCTTCCACCACCACCACCACGGTAATTGACATGCAAATCAGTTGCCTGAAAAGTGCAATTTGATATTTTTAAGGATGAAAAAAGGGTGTTCAGATCAAATCAGCTGCATCAAAAGAGAAGAGGGGGGCTCTCTCATAGCACTTAATTTGTCCTAAAAGACCCGGTCTGTGCGTCAGCATCCACACACTCAGAAAGACTTCCAACATCCGCCAAACCAAATGTGAGCATTCAAACCCATTTAGAGTTCTGAAAAGCGGCCAAAACTAAAAAAAAATTAAAATAAAAAGCTTATGCTTTTTGTCTTTCCTTTGGACGAAGGGAAGCATCGGACGGCTGCTAAATTGATTTCCGCTCCTCATTCTTGTCTGGGAATTAGCTCAAGAAATTTGTTGGAAACCAACTGCATGAAGCAAAATCTGTGTTCTTTCATCACAGCGCTGCAAAAAGAAGATAAAACTAAAACCTTCGTGCCAACTGAGGACTTTGAGCTGATTAAATTCCAGTTCTTTACCTCCTCGTCACGTCAAGAGGTGTGAAATTGCAGAAACAGCAGCATGACCAGGTCCCTTTTGTGAGGGCCCGCACGTCTCTTTTAAGTTATCAACACTTATCGACTCCTCGGCTTCCTTTTGAGAAACACGTCTGACGCGCTGCAGCGGGAAGGAAACTGTACTTGATAGATGGAGATCATCATCACAGGGTAAGAGAGAGAGAGAGAGAGAGAGAGAGAGAGAGAGAGAGAGAGAGAGAGAGAGAGAGAGAAAGAATGAGAGAGAGAGAGAGAGAGAGAGAGAGACAGACAGTGTGTGTGTGTGAGGAACACTCCTGCTCTGCAACATCAAGTAAGTTTGGAATATTCGACTTTTAGATTAAATTTATGGAAAATTTAAAAGTTCACGCTACAGTGATATTGTAGCGTGAAAGTAGGACATTTGAGTAGAAGCATGGATGGGTCGTTTCGTCATCCCTAAACAATGAATTGAAACAAAAGCTAACAACAGCCGTGGATACACCACCGCATAAAATATCAACATCTCAGTAACTTGTCATGTGAGCTTGTTGTTGGTTCCATGATGTCAAAATGTGATGAGCCTAAAGACGAAAATTGTTTCATCACGAACACTTGTCACTGAACCAGAACATTAGCGGCCCATTCGTGGACACTTGTGGTTGCGATCAGCTTGTTAAAGGGATAATGTGCAACAAGTGCCGAAACACTCAATGATTGGACAGCGAAGGTCAAATGAATGTTCAGCCCTAAAGCTTCTGGTTGATTTCACGTGCATTCTGGGATCATCTGAAATCTGAACCAGTGGCCAAGTTGACCACTAGGGGGTTCAAAGGCTGAACAAACTCACAAGCAAGCAAGTGATTGTGATGTTACCAACTGGAGAGCCTTTCTGTCTTGATTATGCCATCTTTTTCTCTTACTTCTTTCCAAACAAATTTAAACTTCCTATTGTCCCGGCAGCTCTGAAAAATTTGCATTCAAAGGGATATATTCACCCAGTGGGAGACAGGCCCTTATAAACAATGACAAACTCGCTCATGAATAAAACATTTGGCGGCTCCGCTTGGAGAATGCTCAAGTTGTTGGAGCACCAGCCCTCTAGGTTTTCTACTCAATTTTTATTTTTTTAGTTTTTTTTTCTTTCAGGAAAATATTTGATTAATATGTGTTTGAAATAAGAGAGGGCTTGAAATCTGCGCTCGTAGAAAGACGCGGCGTGAGAAAAATGACAAATCAAGGCTAGCGCAAACGGTTAGCTTGCACGTTTCGCATCTCGTCCAGTAAACCTGGGCAAAAAAAGGAAAAAAAAAACAGTTCAAGCTTCGGCTTAGCGGCTAATCAGTCGACTCGTTATTTATCTTTCACCTCGATTTATCCCGCGCCTCATCAACAATAACAGCCAGCGGCGGAGGTCTGCCTTTTTATTAAGAGGGAGAGCGATGGCAGGACAGGCACTATAGATCAAATTAACATTAATGAAGTGACTCGCACAACGATGAAGACAAAGAGGCCAGGTCTCAAAAGACACTCGATATCAAGAGGCGGATGGAGGTGAGAGGGAGGTGCGCATGAAGACGAAAGGAAATCATGTGGCGTTAGCTAATTGCCGCCCCCCACCCCCCCACACACACACACACACACACACACCTTCCTCCCTTGTTAGCCGCACTTGCATCACATGCAAGAAGGGAGAGTTGGGTGGGGGTCGGAGGGGGCAGTCTGAGCGAGCGATGCATTGCATCAACCTCACTTATCCTCCTTAACCTCCGACACTGTGTTTCTCCCCACGGCGCTTTTGCCAATAAACCGCTGAAATTCCCCCCGAGGCGGCGGGACACATGACGGACCTGCGCTTCCGCTGCCACCGCTGTGACCCCTCCGGCTCGGCGCCGCTTACCGCTCCTCCTTAATTGCCATCCGGTGTCATCGGCGTGAACCGTTGACCTGTGACCGCCAGCGACCGTGTTTGCGGTAAGTGCATTGCATAACGCGGATCCAGTCAAGCCGCTACTGGGAGGCCCCGCGCTGCGCTGACCGACTTACAGAGAACACCAAGAATAAAGAGATGGTGCCACGTTTTGGGGCCGTTTTTCTTTTTCTTTTTTGTTTTTTTTGAGTGACTTGTGTACACAGTGTGACTGGTGCATAAGTGTAGACGACTTTCTAGACGTTTCCAATTGAACAGATTTTGCCACATAGCTGACCTGCTTATCCACAAGATCACATCAGTGCACATTTTGGGTCCAACTACAGGGTGAGTACATTAGTTATTGAGAGTAAGTAGTTAAAATTCCAAACAATTCCAAATTACAAACCATGAGCAGACCCATGTTCTGGAACACTGAAGATACAAGTGGACCTGTTCTTCATGCAAGTATAATGGCTCATTATGAAAACACATTAATTTTAAGAGACTTTATCTCACAGAAGCAAGGGCGCCAGACAAGTGGGCTGGTCTGAGTGGATATGACATCACAACCACCTCTAGTGTTAATGGAGAATGGTCCAAAAAATGGATATAAATATTAAATACAGTACATGAATTCAAAATGAAGCAGAGTCAGTTTGCAGTTTTATCAGATCAGAAACGCCTCCCAGTGACTGCTGAAAAACAATACTTTGTCATCGCTAATTTTAATAAGAATAAGAGGGTTTGCTTAACTTCATTTATTTAGTTATTTATTTATTTATTTATTTTTGTACAGTCTCATAGCCAGACACACCAGTTAACCTTTGCACCCTGCACAAATGCACATGGGATTAATGCAATAGGAATGAAAACCCTTCAAATCCAGCTTTAAGTACTTGGGCAAGCAGTGGTCATAGGAGTGTTCGTCATAGCCAAATTGAGATCCTGCCAACAGAGGTGGAGGTCGGGTCAAGCGGAAAACTTAGCGGCTGGAGTCCCCAGGAGATCTTCTTGAAACAAAGCACATTTCCAAATCCATTCAGAAGAGCACAGGCAATGTAGAGAAGAACTTGCAAGTCTTCTACTTATGCAGGAAGTGTCTTCATCTATTTGCTGGATTCAAACTTTAACTGCGACACAAAATCACCTCATTTCATCTGAAAAACAGTCGCCCGAGCTTTTAATCAGTAGTCAGGATGATCAAATCATTTTACGACCTTGTGCACAATTATTGACAAAGTAATCATAAGATACTGCTCCGAGATAAAGGTTTGAGCTTAGCGACAAACGCACCAAAAATCATGTGTCTGAAATTCCAAAAGCGCCTCAGCGAAGGGATTCGACGTATCCTATATTCATCACCGTGCGCGTGGTTTGGTCCTGGACCTGTTCAGCCAACCATGATATTTCCTTAAACTAAATGTCAGGAATGCATTCAAGCATTAAATGTCAGACTAATTTAGGGCACCGGCGCAAAATGTGATCTTGCAAAGGACTTGCTCAGACCAAACACAGCAATTCATCAAAGGGAAAAGGTGGCCCAAGAAGGCTGACATCGAAAACAATTGGATACAGACACAATTCATTTGGTGTGGGGGGGATTGGGGTGCTGGTGTCAGGTACTTAAAATAAATATCAATTTTAGCATAACATAGTTACTCAGCAGTTCTGGGGAGTAAAATATAGCTTCTGCTATTTTATCACAAGCCCGGGGCCCGGACAGCGGCCTTGTTGGCACACTGTAGCACCTTTTTCTTTGGATTCCGAATTTGGTGAAGTTGATAAACAGTCACCATTACAGCATCCACACTAATATATTTACTGGTCATTGATCAACTCTGGGTAGCTTTTTGTTCTTGGTCTTCTTCTTCTGTGGTTTTTCAGAGTAGCTTGGAGCTGCCAATTTTCTCTCATGCACCCCCTGCCTGGCTTATTGGTGATTGGTGCTGGATTTCAGTGAATCAATAATCTTAATGCCATATTTTGAACAACACCATTTGAGACCTTGCTGCTACATTGCCATTAAGTGTAATTTAAAATTAACCAAATGTATTATTTTTTTAAAAAAACATTACGAAAATATGACCGTGAAAGGTGGATACAAAACAACAACAAAAAATTGATTGGTTGATTCATAAAATTGGAAACTTGTTATTTGTACTAGTGCACAGCGGGCAAAGATGGGATAAATTATATGTTCTCAAAATAAAGAGTCATACAGTGATATTCTTTTTCAAGAACAAACATTTTTCAGCGACTCTGATACAACACAAATATACAGAAAACAGGCTTCAGCATCCAGTCTGAAGACAACCAGCTAAGCTTTGCCTGCAAGCTGTCCCATTTAAACTTTGGCTCTTAGCAAAACATTTCAACCATTCAGAGAATCTGCTCCAACTATTCATAAGATGAAACACTGTTGTCAGTGAAATAAAGGACTCTGACAGAATTAATTTGATTCTCTTTCTAATTCATTATTTTAATAACAGCCACCTTTTCTTTTTAATCCTCTGTGATTGAATCCTTTCACATCGAGGAGGAAAAAGATGTAACATAGATTGACTGGGATAGCTAATTTCACTTGGAACATAAATTAATTAGCAAATACAGAGAGAGAGAGAACGCAAATGCTAATCAAGATGAATGTGATGTGTTACGGCAACAGTGCAACTCACTAAAAGAGACAGCAGAGGTCAAGCTTAGAGTGTCATGGCTTTTTTTGTCACCGACTGCAGTCTTTCTCCCGCTGAAACTGCTGCTGAACTTTTGCCGACTAATGAAGTGGCCTTACAATCATATGTAATTAACCATGGAATATTCATCACACTAAATGCCTCAGGAATTGTTGAATAGTATCAAATATTCATATAGCATCTAGGGCAATATTCATAAGCAGTGTTGAGGTTTAAAGAAAGGGGGCCATGACAGATGGGGTAAAGTTAGATCTACTGGCAAAGTGCCAGATGAAGGGGATATTTCACTTTCTACCTATTTTTTTTTTTTTCACATTTTTGGGTCTACTTGGGTCAGACACGGTTTTGAAATTGTTTTCTTTATTATTTAGATATTAACGATTTAAAAATAAAGAGCCCAATTTGTATTGTTAATTAAATGACTAAGCAAGCAATTTTGAAAACAGTCTGTGGTGTTCAGTTGAGCCCAGGTAGACATACAAAATAGCAAAAATATTTTGAAAGTGAAATAATCCTGAAAAAAGGGGTAGCTGACGCCTGGTACATCATTTATGTTTGTGATTTGCATGACAAGTTTTAATTTTTCTCTCTATTGGGACCCAAGAAAAATGAAAGAAAAATGAAAAATGAAATTAATGAGCCTTTCACACAGAACAACAAAATATCTATGTTCCCACTCTGAGAAAAAAAGAAAAGAAAAAAAAGCACATGGTTACCGGCTTTCTGTTAAAGTTATCTGCATTCTGAAAATGTCATGTGGCTCTCAGTATGTAGGCCAACAAAAACAGCCTTGGATCCCTCACGCTTCCAACCCCTTTAAAAAACAAGACGAAATTCAGGCAAGGACTGACAAACAGTTTAATACTGTCCTGTAGAGATGTTTTCTATTAAAAGAATGCTTTAACAGGGAACAAGTCAAAAATATACTATAGAACAGCACAGGGGTTCTATTCCTGAAGACAACTCCAAGCTTGGTTTTGTTTCATTACAAAATTCAATTCAACTTTGTGTCTCAGTGACTTCTTATTTAGTTTCATTGTCACTAATATTTACCAGTATGAGTGTGTGCAGTCACAACACACTCCCCTTGAAGACTCAATGATAGACAGAGGTACCTCCCCTTTCTTTTGAGACAACGAGCTGTCTGGCTGCTGAGCGATGTTCCAAAACACGCATTTTGTTTTGCTAAAATATATGTATATATATATATATATGTATATCTGTCAGGAGTTTCTTCTCTTGTATGAAGAAAATCACTGGAGTCAAAGGACCTACCATCGAAGTAATAAGAGGGCATAATGTCAAGGCAGATGCAGGTGGCAACCCTCCACTCCTCGTAAACCCTCGAGATCGTTGTGATGTGATGAATAACCAAGTAAACCAGCAGTTTCAGCTGCTAACAAGCTATTAAAAAATTGACCTAATAAAGTGGCCGATTCTTAGATCAACTCATGTCCATTATAATGGCTGCGATGGGATGTGTAGTCAATTCTGAAGAAAGTCAGAACACAGAAGCATAATATAACGTAGCCAAGTTTATGGTACTATGAATAGTATGGATGTGTTTGCATGTGCGGTAACATCCAAGAGTGTGCATATTTACTATTAGTAACTCACTAAAAGACTTCAGCTGCTCTGCAAAGCAGATGGTGATGTCACACACCATGACTCCGCAATGCACTAGAAGCTTTTTGAATTGTTGCCCGCTCATCTAATCTAACTGCTATGCAGGTAAATTAAATGCCACTGAATGAAACACTTTATTAATTTGATTGGTTAGGCTTGTCTGCACCAGTCCACTAAAATAGCAGATTGTCAAAATTGTGGGACAAGAGTCTTGCAGGATAATCAGATTATTAATATTTCTGAACCTACACAAAGACTTAAACTTGGCGGCCTCATACGAGAGAAGATCACCATAATGCAATGCTGGAAAAAACAAACACATAATATTGATTTAAGAATTTTGCAAGAGAAATCATGCAAACTCAGCATTTTGGTCCACACAGTTTGTTCTGGGACTGCATCATCGTTTTGGTGATTGCGGATATCTTTTCCCCGTGAAGGCCTTCATGTCCAACAGCAGCACAACCTGCGGCTCTGATGGTGCTCATTGATCATTGATATTTATAGGGTAAAATTGCTGAGTCAGACAGCCAGCGTGCTTTACTGCAACAACTAGTGGGTGAAGATATTGATGCTCGCACAGAGAGATGGAGGCGGGCAAGAAATGAGCAAGGTGATCAACTGAAGACGCAGCTTGTTTTCATTAAGGAGGGGCTGATAACATCAGATGATTAATCACTGTCTCCTCTGCCGCTGTGATTCTACAGGGGAATTACAGTAGCAATGTGCACCAAACAGCAACAGTAAACTATCCTTGCCGGCATCATCTCCCCTGCCCCCAAAAATGTTCCGTTTTTAAAGTTGTGCACATGCACTTCTAGTCAACGGAAAGTTCATTTCATTTAGAAAACACCTACTTTGAAGTTTTTTTCACCCTTGAAAACGACATGGTTTGGAACACATCCGTAATGCATAATGCATGTTGTATTTCTTTTTTATGTAGTTCAAGGTTTGTCAGTTTTGTTACTTATTTATTCATTTACATATGTATTTTTTTTTTTTTTTAATGTATCAGTTAGCTTGAGGGACAGAGGAAAAAAGTGCAACCTTGGTTTTTCTGTTTGTTCTAGGGTAGGTCATGCTACTCTAACATTATCATGCCAGGACTGGTTTCCACGGCGCACGGTGTCTCTTTGATATACTTTTCATTATATCAGTTCAAACAGGGTTGAGATCCTTGAGGTGTTCCTGCTTAGCCAAATCTATAATCAAAGACTTGAGGGTAACATTACGTTAGTAGTTATAAATCTAAGAATATCTCAGTCAGGAAACTTGGATCAAGGATGAATATGCGTTTGAATTAGTGGGGTGCACTGCTGGAGTAAGGGGGTATATACATACATAAAAAGGTTCACCAGTCTGACTGGGTTTTTATATTTGCTAGTCCAGACTATGCGACTATAGCATGACTGTAGTATAGCCCTTCAGTGATCCTAAGAGAGCAATAGACAAGATTACATAGTATATGAGTTAAAAAAAAAAAAAAAAAGCACATCAAGTCACATGGTCTGTGTCTGCTGTGCTCCAGCTTCTTGCTTCATGGCAGTGCTGAACAAATATTCACATTGTTATATTTAAAGACAAGCAGAAATCTAAAGGGTCCTGCAAATGGACAAAGGTGTGGTCTTCTCCTGTGTATACCAATATAACTATATAATTTGTTTTCCGACTAAGTGATTGCATCTACATCATGCACATATCAAGCTAACAAGCTCTCTGTATCATGGATGCTGTGTGTGAACAGGATGGGCCAAGCGCACATCCCTGGGGTGCTTTATTTTTTAATGTTAAAGGAGAAGGTGTGTGACCTTGCTGCCTGAGTGTCTAGCTATTGAAAGGGAGCTTCCCAAACAGCCACATATTCCATTGAGTTAGGTAATGAAGACCACAGATGGAACATTTTAAAGCTGGGCGTGTTATTTTTATCATGAACCGGGAGGATAGAATATGCGGAGTCCTCTGTTAATTCTTGTAGGTCTTACAGAAAAATAGCAAGAATGCAGCCTTGCTTTGATGGTCTCTTTGATGTGCTAAAAAAGAAGTGCCATACAGATCCTGCATATGTTCTTACAGGGGGGGACAGCTCCACATTCATAGTATATGTTCTCAAAACATTTGAAGCTGTTCTAGTTTTAAAATTGAAATCACATTTTACAGATGGTGTAAATTTTGCATTAGTGGGCAGCACACTGACCAATTTTCTTTCTTTTTTTCCCCCCCAGTTTTCAAACATTGTGCAGGGAGTTACGGTGGATGATGTTTATCCTAATAGAGTTCAGCTGAAGGTTGATCTGGGTAAACAATTAATGAAGGCTCACATTTTTATTTTATTTTATTTTTTTAATATAATGAAGTTGATCATATTTTTTTTTTCTCCAAGACCTGATGGGATTACCAAACAGAGCAGGGTTAAGGAAAACTTTTGAAAAACTAGAACTCACTTCAGAAGGGTTAGAGTGAGAACCATAACAACTAATCACACATTTATGGCAATTAGCAGAAGGGTTGAGGAGGAGCAAGGCCGAGAGGAAAAATCACAAAGACACATCATTAAAACTTAAAAGGTAACTCTTCTCATTCTAAGTGGAGTCATATGTTTATTAAGCATTTAATAGCTTATCATTTCAGCATAATGAATGAGCCATATTTGTTCTACAGTGCAAGATTTACTGGTTCATGTGTGGACCATGAGGTTTTTGGATATTATATTATAAAAGGAAATAAATAACTTGACTAGCTGAATTCTACAACAAACCTGAACAATCTGAACCAATGGATATGATAAATCAGGTACAGGTTTGAAAAATAGTAATGATTGTTTTGTAAATCTGTTGATCTGGTTCAAGAATTTACTTGTCAGCATTCATCACACTTGGTTTATTAAAAGGCCATAAACTAAACTGTGCCAAATGTCCATATTTGCTGACCTTCCTGAAGACGGGAGAGAGCTGAACACGGTTTAATTGTGTGAGGAAGAAAGAGTCCAATGGCCAAAGAGCTCCTTATTAAAACTATGCAGTAAATCTTAGACAACTCCTGGCCTTATTACATCTTGTTTTTAATAAAGCTGTCACTTGCCCAGATTACACAACGGACCTCTTTTAATGTAAACCTTCATAATGTAAACCTTCATAATGCTCCCTTGGGAACGGCTGGGTTTATAGAGTTGGTGCCAGATCATAATGCTGAATCAATCACAGATTTTCTCTCAAAATTAGATTCATGATGTTTTCAAACACAGTACGTCAGTCACATCACAAGTCACCGCAGCTTCTACACATAAGAAAAATGGTATTGAGTTCTCTGTGTTTTCTACCAACATTAGTTTGATAAATAAAAGGCTGAAGCATTAAAGAAACAAATACAATGAACATACATCTGGACAATTTTGTAGGTGGGTGCCTAAAAATCGCCTTTTAAGGCAACTAGACAGCAAACCATCATTACCCAAAATGCACAAAAGATTCCACTGCATTCCAGTGAAAGTGAATAACCATTTATCTCTTAACAATTGGTTTGTTTGGTGATTGGAAAACACCAAAATGCTCTGGAGACATTAAGTTTTACTTCCAGAGCCACTTGTCATTTATCAGCCATGTTGTCTTCTCTTCCTTAAGACTCACAGAGAGCGCAAGTCTAATAGAGCTAAAACCATTCTTGGTGACTCTATTTCATGGAAAGTCTTGTAAAGTTTTTAATTAATCACAACAGACTGGTCTATATTATAAACTACAGAAATATAGTAGACAAAAACAAAGACAGAAGGAGCAAAATTGTAAGATTTGTCTTATTTGGAACAATGATGCTTACTGTTATTACAACGGGTGCTCTATCTTTGGCATAATTGGGCACTCTGTAATGAACTGGCCACTTATCCACAAACTAACCCCGCCTGCACAACTGGGACAGGTCCCAGCACCACTCCAAACCACCCTTGGTGCAGGATAAGCACTAATAGAAAAAGGATGGATGGATAATAGGGTTACTCCATCTTCAGCGCTTGTATAACACCAGAAAGGACAGCAGATGCAGCTCCCCTGGCTGCCCCAAACAGCAGCCTGGGACTATTAGCCATGTTTATTTCAGAATAAAATGTTATCATGCTACAACAAGGCCCACTCTGTATAACAACACTAACCCAATAATATAGATTGTGGCTTGAGAGTTTTCTGTAACAGAGTAAAATATTATTAGAGTAAATTCAATTACATTTATGTTTAATTCATGGGCAAAGCGGCCATGGACCTCTTAACTGTTGGAGACCTCGCTGATCCCTCAGTCAGCTCTGAGATAAGCAGACTAGTTATCGAGCACTGAGTAAAAGGACAGCCAAAGTCTAATTTATTTATAACACGCATTTATAGAAAACACAAAAAAACCAAGGTGCTTTAGAATAAAAACAAGACAAATGGCATCAAATTAGATATAAGGCACATACCAAGACAAACAGCAAATATGTAAAATTTAAACCCAAGTAGAGTTAAATGTGTACCGTTAAAAGCTTCAGTAATAATAATAAAATAATTAAATCTTAAAACACTATACTTCACTGGGAGCCAGCGAGGAAAGATAGAACTGGAATAATGTGTCCATTCCTCATTCACCAGCAGCATTTTGACTAAGTTGGAAGTTTTTCAATAGGAGTGCTTCATATACTAATCTGGAGACAAGTTCATTGTTATAGCCTAAATGACTGGAAATGAATGCCTAAACCAATATTTTTTCTGATACAGATAAAAATGATTTATCTTTCGAAATGTTACTTGCATGATAAAAAGCAGTCTTAGAAATAAAAGACATGCTCTTGAAAGTTAAGACCATCAAGAATCACGCCTAGGGTTCTGACATGCTCACTGGATTTTACAGGGAAGGGAGTCAATGAAGACAATTGCTAGGTCTCCCATATCTGACTCTTCTTCAGGATTTAAGAAGGGCTTAGCTAAGAAGGGGTGCTAAGATGAGTGTTTCCCAGATAACTTCTTAACACCATTCTTATGGCTGCTCCTAAAATCGTTCTTGAAGAAGCTCTTAGAGGAGCTGTCCACCCCCTCAGTCCTGAAACTAGATCAATGATTTGCTAGGGCGTGCTCACACTAAGCAATACACAACGAGCCCAAGCACTTTTGAGCCACAATGTATGGCACACTTGGCTGGTGTGACCACTTCGTGCCGTGCTTAATCGATGATTAAGATTGTTGAATTATGTAAACAAGTGGGGGTGTGTATAAATTGCACAAAGGACAATCAGGAATAGACTCCAGAAGAACGCCACATGGAATGCAGACATAACAAGAAAGACTTGTTTCAGCAAAGTCATGTAATCATTAATTAGCCTCTGTTATGTGCTTTCATTGTTACAAAATTTGGAATTTCTTCAAAATCTTAGGGTTTTATTTTTTCCCCCTATTTAAACCACCCAAAGACAATTAGCTTCTGTGAATGTGTTTTTGTCTTTTTTTTAGTCATCAAAAAGACAGCTCTACTGTTTGGTGCAAATAAGATGAAGGGTGTTGATTATGTGATGAGTTGGGCATCAAAAACAATGCAATGAACACATAAACTGCTTGTGAAAATTAGATTTTGTGTTGTTGCTTTTACATATTGTCCTCTAAAGAGCAGGCCAAGTGTCTTTTGAAATGAAATGTGTTTCTGTGTAAGCTCAGCTGTCAGTCAAATGAAGGCGTGGTGTCTCTGACCCAGGTGGTTTTGGCAGTTAAACAGTTTTTGACTTCTTTCAACATGTACAGTGTGAAGCCTGCTGTTGAACCCTGGACACAAATCTTGTCAACTCTTGGTAATAGTAACCAGAAGCAAACTATTTGTTTATTTGTATAAAAAAAATACTATTTTAACAATGCAGCACTTCCAGCAGTCAGTCTCATGGGAAGAGACAGAAAATTATTTCCTCCAGCCAAATGTCTCTGGATTGAATTTGCTGGCCCAGGAAGGAAAGAAAGTGAGTGAAGTTTTGAGAAAGTGGCTAAGGCGTGTGTGATTTATCTGCAGCGTTGGAGCCTGCATCTTTTTTAATGAGCATTAGAAATCACATTAGAAATATTATGGACATGATTCGAAATAACTTCCTCTAATTCGCAATAAAGTCTGCACTCATTTGAGGTGGATTTTTATTCCTGTTTTGTTTGCAGAAAATCTGTTTGACATTTTAAGGAAAAATACTAAACTGCCTGACATATAAAAAAATTATCATTTTGAGCCCTTTACTTTTTTGCATTTTTAGAGCATAATGTATGTGTCTGTGTGGGCACATAAAATGTTTCTATTGAAATTTCCCATAATCTGGAACAAAAAAGAAAACAACTATTATTACTATATAACCTTGTCTGAGTCCCAATACAGGTGCAATGCAAAGATGCCAGTGAGGACTGTGGCAGAAACTCCCTTTCTTGTAAACCCCACAGTGACTGCCACAATTTCACAGTCAATGTATGACAAGAATCGCTGTAATTATACATAATTATTAACTATTAATCGGTTCAGTTATCAGTTAAAGCATAATCAAAATTCCCACATGTGACATAAACACCTGCCAAGAGCATGTGTTTCAGAAAATGTTCCTCCTATTGGTTGGAAAACTGACCTGAAAATAAACAAGACAAACACAGGGACAGAAAAGAGACAGTACCTCCAATGACCTGATGTTTACCTTTCAGCCTTTCAGACGTGTGATGTCTGAGCCTCCCCACCTTTAGTGCCTGCCCATGTTTTATACACAGTGTTCTATATAATAATAATCATAGCATCATCAAATAGAAAACATATTTTACAGCAGTGCATGCGGAGATTTTTTTTTTCTTTGTGTGTGTGTGTGTGTGTGTGTGTGTGTCCATGCTTAGGTTTTGCTCAGAGCATCTTTCAAAGGCACCTCAGGACTCAAAAGATCACAGGGTTTGCAGTCACGCTATATTTATTTCACGTTAAAATGATTTAAGTCCAAATGGGTTCTTGCAGATATGGCCTATATTTCATCAATGTTTGCATTAGTTCGGTAAACTCTCAGACTCCCTCTTGTGGCCATCTGAGTATGGATTGTAGCTTTCATCAGCCAGCACCCTCGTTATTTGTCATGCAAAGTAATTGTATATCATTTAACATAAATACACTGTTGTTCTTGCTCCAGAAATTTGTATTTTCTTATTTCTACATACTCAACACAAAGTTACCAAGGTGACAGCTAAATTAGGATGTAGCTCATTAGATGCAAAACACATCTTGAAGGTTTTTGGAATTCCTTGCCCTCGCTGCCACAGCAGTGGTGCCTGTAGCATTTAAAAGAATGTCTGGGCCATTCTCTTATTGATGAGCCAAAATCCTGAGTACTCCAGGTGCGGCGTATTGACAGATAACTAAAGGTTAATTAGACCAGATCCTCGGTACTCAATGAGGAGGTGTCCTGGGGAAAATGAGAAGTGCCTTGGCATCTGCAAGCGACCACTGCTGCAGGTGGAATTTGTATTTGTGGAGGGGTGAAAAAAAAAAAAAACTGAGCGAACTGTGCCTTTCACGTATCATTGAATGCACCCCTCTCAGACGCAGCCTTCATGTTGTAAACCCAGGTCGTAACTCTCTGTCGTGAATTCTGAAAATAAACGGGGGCAGCCCTGAAAACACGTTTCTTTGTGGTCTTTTAACAAGTGACAAGTCATGCCAACTTTATAACTTTTCACAAAAAAGACAGACAAAAAGTAATCAAGGTTCCTTCCATCCATACATTTGTCAGCCTCCTGGCCCTGAGAGGCACACAAATTTAAAGTTACTAAATGTGCTACTTTTCGGTTTTATTATCACAGCCCCCTACTTTCTGCACCCGGTTGGCAGCGTCGGTAGCTTCCAGTCCACACCACTCCGCCCCTGCTTTGAAGCAGTCGGTACAGGTAAAAACGTGTACAAACACTCCCGCTGGACCAATTATTTCTTTGGAAAATGGGATGATCATTCCTAATTGATCGGGGAGCTCAGTGCAGACACAGTGAGAGATGTTCCCCAGTGTAGTAGCGCGCCATTCTGTCTCCCTCATCAAAATTCCATTTACTGTCAAAAACATTTCATTGTGCTTTTGTTTACCAATATGTTGCTCAAGAGACTAAACGGAAATTGGCTCTAAAGCCACTTTGCCGGCAAAATTCAATTATACTTTCCAATCATTTCATTCTGTTGTTTTGTGTCTGTTTGTAACCACCTGGGCCATATAAAAACAGGCAAAACTGTAAAGTACAATCTTTGAGTAAGTATAAATGAATTAGTTATGTAATGTGTTCCAATACACCCGTGTACTGTCATGTTGTTGTTGTGATAGAGGCATATTCATTTATGCAGTTAACAGATGGTTATTTGTGTGTTTGTGCGTGTGTGTGTCTGTGTGTGTTTCATGAGGGGAGGGGGGGGGGGGGTAGGTGGTGGGGGTCGGGGTTTTGCCAACTGGGCCTTTTTTGGAAATATGAACAGAGCTATTTTTCCATCATGTGGACGCTTACATGTTTTTGGATATTATAATTGTGGCCAAAAGGTAGGTACATATTTCATTTTGTCGGGTTCTGCCAAAAATGACAACATTTTTAGCACGATTTTGCTTCGGAACGTGTATTAACCCAAATCAAGTTGTTGGATTACAACAGAGGTTTTTAAAGCGGCCAAATAAACCAGGGCGGTTGGCAGTATGGTGCATTAATACTGCCAAAACGCACCGCAGAGCCACGGAAAGTGTTACATAAGCAAAATGTAATAAACGTGATAGTACTCCAGTGTGTTACCAAAAACCTTCTGATAAAGCTTTTTCTCTAGAAAGCCAGCGACTGTGTATCCCACTGGCCCAATATCTTGGCTTATTACCCTGTATTAAAAGAGCTGGTAAAATCCTCCGCTGTGCTCTATAAAACTGCGCACAGCACATTGCTTAAGCTGTTATTTGCTCTGACTGAACAACAAATATATTAAAAAGCCTTCCTGTATTGATTCCATCCAAAAAGCTGAATTACATTCGTATTCTTCGCTGTTGACAATTTCCTTGTTATAAGGCTGAAGGCAGACGGTCATATAATGATACCAGATTAGTGTGGCAGTAATCGCTTCATGTCAAAGAGTGGTGAACTTGTTCTTTTAAGCCGGACTCTTTTGAATGTGGTAAAGCGATAACTGAACCCGGAGGTGATGAGCCTCCCGATGTCAACAGCTTGTTGATTGTACTCATCAAGATCACTACTTATCTCTTACAAAATCAATCAGAGGCAAAATTCAATTGGATGAACGTGGTAGGTTAAGTAGAGGAGTAAAAATCAATTCTTTGAAAAGAAAAGAAAAAAAACAGATCCAGACAGATTGATGATGAAATGATGAAAAATAGCCAAATCAAAGTAGAAGAAGGTCAGATTCAGCGTGCAAGCAAAGGGACAAAGACCTGGTGACTCGTGATGACAACAGAGGGAGGACAAATGTCCGGCTGGTTGTGTTGTCCAGTTAAGATTCCAGAACTTTTTTTTTTTTTTTTCAGCATACTTTTTCTGAAAAAAACCCAAAATAAACAAAATAAGTAAGGTATGGACCACAATTGTTGCTGAAGAGTTTAGTGACAAGTAGATATGTCAAAAACACTTACTGCGAGTAAACGTTGGTAAAGTTCCAATTCAAATTCCATTTGCTATATTATGTATTTATCTCATACATTTTTTTTTAATAAAGCATGGGTTCATGGTTCAAAGTAGCTGATCCGTACACAATTATTTATCCGTACACAATTTAGCTGTGTCAGAGGCTAATTAACAGTTAGCAGAGGAAGGACTCTCTGCCCCCCCACCCCCATAATTAAATTAATGCTGTGCGGCAACACTATCTTTAAAACGTAAGGAGCCTGGGTTCATTAAGAGGACACAAAAAGATTACTGCTGAATTAAAAAAGGCAAATATGGTAAGAAGATGCCAATGTCTGCTCAGAGCAGTGAAAACTATTTATATTTCAGTTATCAAGACTGTATCAGGCCTCAGTCAAGTCAACCGTTTGCTGCTGTTGTTCCGCCCGTTGCAAACTCAGCCACATGAACGCTTCAGTTTTCCATAATTAGTAAAACCACTCATTGCTTTCTTTATCCTTCCACATATGCTGTTTAGCGCATAAAGGCAGTGCCATCATATAATTTATCAGGGAGGAGAAATGAATATGATTTTCTGCTTCGCATGCTATTCCATCTGTGTTGGGAAATGACGCCGGCTGGCTAAGTAAGCTAAGCCTCGCACAGCTATTTTGCCATAATAGAAAACATATTTGAACTAGTCATTAAATTTGATTTCATAACCAAGCAGCTTCCTTCGCAGAAGACGACCACCAGAAGACGACAGCAAGAAAGCAAGAAAGGCCAAGCTGCAGAAAGCGCCTCCTTCTTGACGACTTGACAATTCAGTGAAAACCCAACTTATTAAGTCTGAATACGCTTGGACCATATGTTGCCGCATGTGTCAGCATGGCTATATCAGATTGTTTTATTTTGTGGTCATGCAAAAGGGTTTTAGATTTTTCAATGAAACACAATTTTGATTGGACTGTAGACATTCTGTGCATGTATACAAAGCCTCTGTGCTCTCGTTTCACCTTAAAGCTTCTGGCTTTGGTTTTTAAACTTTTCAGTTCATAGATCCTTGCCTCGACAACAAACATTGAGCGAATGTCCAGAATCCTCTGCTTCAGGTTCACTGAACGCGATAAAGCGCAGACACCCTGATGGCCGGCGACTCTGAGAAGTGCCTCCGCTGCCTCACGTCGGTAATATACTGTAAACTTTTCAGCGCTGTGGGGTCTCTCTCAGTAACCGTGTGTGCCTGGGGGGGAGGGCACTGACCGAGCATCTATCTTAGTCTTACAGCAGACATTGATTGTGTTGCAAACAGCGACGGAGTGAGTGACACTGATGGTTCAGGCTAATGGAGCGTGAAGCCACTGCGCCGATAAAGTGTCTCAGTTGGTGTTATGTTTTGCAACCCAGTCCCAACCTCCAACGGCGAGGCAGGACTTTCAGATCAAAGGCCGTTACTCAGCGGATGCATTGCGAATGAACGACACGAAAGCGCGGATATTCCCTGGTGATTTATTTTGCATTAAAACTATTCAGAAGATCTCAAATGACATCTTTGGCTCTAAATGTAGTTTTGGATGTCAATAGGACCATATGAGGAACTTTTACATATCGTTGTGTCCCATCTGAGGAAGAGCAGGGCAAGTTAGCGTTAGCCTGTTATATAAGATTTCAGTAGGTGACCTAGTGATGCAACGATGAGTACTTTCAGCGCTGATTGGCTGAGTTCACAGCATCCCACATGCAGTGAGACTAATAATAACTAATTTACTTTAATTTAATGTTCATTTCATAATAAAAAAAAAAATTGTATGTTTCGCCAAATCCGATGATTCGGCAGAAACGCAGGCCTGTCCGCTCATTTGTACCAAGACGCCAGCAACACTCAAGTTGCTGGAGTCAAATGCACTGCACCACATGGTCAGAATTCGGTGCTATTTGTGTATATTTTGTGGATTGCAGGCCAACAGAACTGCTGCTAAACCAACATGTTTTATATGCTTTTTTTTTTTTTTTTTTTTTTATGTCAGGAAGCCTCCAAAAATAATCTGCATCTCTATAAATACCCATCTATTTTTTTTGTATTTTTTTTTTGCGTTTGTTTCTAATAATAAAACCCCATAAATAAATGTGTTTACAGTACAAAGAAGTGTTCCTGAGATGGCCATTCTTTTTTTCTGTAAAAATAGCATTCCCCCCCAATCGCAACAAGTTTGTTCATGTAGCACTCAGGCACCCTTTTGT
The DNA here is from genome assembly GCA_009823395.1 of Thamnaconus septentrionalis. Lineage (NCBI taxonomy): Eukaryota > Metazoa > Chordata > Actinopteri > Tetraodontiformes > Monacanthidae > Thamnaconus > Thamnaconus septentrionalis. The sequence continues at coordinate 5,646,292 of CM020501.1, read as the reverse complement.
CTGTGCAAAAAAAAAAAAAATAAAAATGAATCCATCACTCTCTTTGTGTCATCACTCCTGCCGTCGCTTCTCTTGTATTTCTGTACACGCAGCAAGTATTTTCCTTCTCTATCTAAGTGTCCATGCTGATCTAGCTAAAGGTTACACCATGTTCCTTCCCCCGACCACGATTCTCCCCGATAGTGCTGACTTCTAAGCCCGAAATGTTGAGCCAAGTGCTTTATCAAATAATCCCTGTAATCCATGATAGCTCTTTTTGGGCGGAGATCTATCTGAGCAGTATCTGGTCGTAGACCTCCTGTTAGGCTGTGAACACAACTAATAGCGACTCGCGGCAGGTGCAGGGTGGGTGGGGAGGTTGTTTTGAACGTTATTTGCACACGCGGAGAGAATTTCTGACACGCGTGTCACAAAGATGCGACACATTCAGACAAGAAGTAACAAGAGAAAGGCGGCATTAAGGGATTAGACTGTCCCTCAGTATTTCCTGGTTACCAGACAAATCCCAAAACCAGCATGTCTGTCAGACACTGTTTTTTTTTTAAGGGATAATTAAAATTAAAAAGGTGAATTTTATTTAAACTGGAAATACAGTTTAATATAGACACATAATTTGCACTGTTGCCTCTCAGCAAGAAGGTTTTGGGTTTGATTCCCAAGCTAGGGGTTTTCTGTGTGGGTTCTCTCCGGGTGTTCTGACTCTGTGCCTCAGTCCAAAGACGTGCACTTTACAGTAGGCTGATAGGCAGCACAAAGTTGAACTGTAGGTGTGACTGTGAGCATAAAAGTTTGTCTCAATGTGATCCTGTGATAAACTGGTGACTTGTCCCAGGTGTAACCCCACCATCAGCCTAGGATGGCTGGGAAAAGTGGTGACATCAGTAACGACCCTGGGTGCAGGAGAAGGTGATGATGAAAACTGGATGAAGGTTCATTTCAAATAGTGACGTTTTCCTTTATGTATGAAATCTCATTAGTCTTCAATCTGTGATTTGTGAGTTTAGCCTTATTTTTGAAAAAAAACCACTGGTGATCATGTTAAATTAGGAACGATGGTTTCCCTTAAATCACACACTGGTGTTTATATTTGCTGGATTAGTCTTTGGCAACATGTCTCTCTGGCGAGAAGTGATAGGAGCAGCATCTCCTCCTCTTTCACTGACATAAAAAAGAGGAAAAAATCCTGTTATAGAAAATAAAAATAAGTACCTCGGTATAAATAGATCTACAGGCACGAATGTATATTTTAGGCAGAGTGCAAAGCCCTGCCTGTTATAAGGTGATAACACGGTCTTATTAATGACACGGTAAATCCTTCAACACATCGGTGCTTCAGAAACATAGAAGCACATTTCTTTTCAGAGTATATCAAGATATATTTCATAGGTGAGAAAAGCAGACCTTGGTCTCAGTGATGATACCCGGAGCCGCTTGATGACATAAAGCAGGTGGCAGGTTTTTTTGTTTTTTTTTTAAACTCAAGAGAAATATGTAATACAGTAGATTTAGGTCTGTGTGAGAGAACTAGAAAGAAAAAAAATAACTTCCCCCCCATTTGTATCATCAAAAAGCATCTTATTGGTACATTTGTGAAATGATGCAGGTTTTTGAACGGGGATAAATCTTTTTTGCATGGCTTCTTCAATCTGAGAGACACAATCAGGGAGCAAATGCTCAAAGCATGACTGCGCTGTTTGAGAAAGGTTCATTAGGCAATTCAAACGTTTAGGGGGCATTAATCTGCAACACTCCCTGCAAGCAAAATGCTCTCGTTTTGTGGGGGGACGTCTCGCTGACTGACTGCTCGGGAAGATGATTTCATATTTCCATTTGACTGCCAGCCCGCAACAATGTGACTTTAATTGATTGCATCTCTCCCGAATGGCGAAGTCAATCGAAAACAATGTGTGCAGTGCAGCTGAAACCATTGTGAGACCAGATAGAAGGCTTGTGGCATCGCCCCGGTTTTCTAGTGGGAGCCACACAACTGCTTCCTCAGTCGTCAGTCTATTAAATAGGTGTCTGCCAATATCCCCTCCCCACACTGCCCGTCTCTCACATGCTAAATGGCTAAAATGACCATGACAGTTATTGTCATTTGAAACCCTGCGGCTAGTGATGTAAAAGTCTTTCTCTTTTGTTTTTACTTAATTGGTTTGAGTGAAGTCAAAGCCAGGACATGTTAATATTTTCAATCTAATCCACAGTGGTATTGTAAAAAGAAAAATAAATCAATACAGTATTTGTCAGAATACTGCAAAACATAAAACCGAGGAGCCAAAATGCTGGTTAAAAAAGCCAGTAGCGCTTTGTTTCTGTTCTGTGTCAGTGAAAACGCCCAGCGTCTTTCTATGTGGAGTTCTTTCTTTTGCTTGACTGCAATGCCAATCAACATCATCAACACATCACATCAAATATGAAAAATGACAACTTGCACATTTCTATATGGACTGGCTTTTTCTGTTTTACTGCGCTGAAATGAGACGTTTGGATTTTGCCCAACTTTCTATGTCACAAGTCAACGTGATTATCATCGTAGACTGCACTCTTTAAAATGTGGGCAAAGCATCACTGGATGAAAGCTAGTGGCCACCTTCCCTGTTAGCTAGTGCTAACAAGAGAGTGGGCCGTCTTTACAGCGAACATTTGATGAAATGTTGATGTGCTTTTTGGCTTTGTCATCTACAATGGCGGCAGAATAAAGCAATGTCTGCTTATGTCTGTCTCTATCTTTCACAAAGATCTCGAGGCAGCAAGAACCTGTGTAAAATGTCTAAATGTTTTCATTTGTTGAAAGAAAAAAACAACTCTCTCTCTCAAACTCACATGTTCCACTGGGCTCCAGCCTGCCATGTGAATACCTATTAAAAGCAGTATCTGTTGGAGGAAGTGCGTATCGCCTCTCATGTTGTGACAAAAAAGGCGACGGATAAGAACAATTAGACGTGATTCACTCTGAAAGTTATATTTTTGAATTCTGAAGTCTTGACAAACAGCAGTGGGCATTCAGTTATTTAATTACAAGGATAGGCCTGAAATCACGCCTGATGGCAGGGATGCATTCATTATGGTAAATTATAGTGGGCAGGAGGCCAAGAGCTTTTTTTTTTTTTTTTTTTTAATTATTGGCCCAAGATGTTTCCTTTACACTGGATGCTCCTGGGCCCATGAGCTCCTGTGATGGGTGGATGTGGTTAGTGTTGGCAGGAGGAGCAGCGCTGAATGCTAATTGTTTTGAAGGGCAAAGGAATCGTCGGTTGTTATGGTAACAAAAGACAATGCATAAGAGAGCAGCAGAGACTGGTGAAATAAAGACGCGCACGTGGAAACACACCCGCACGTTTTGGGAGACCGCCGGGAGCTCAGTTTAACTCCTCTCCTCCCCAACAGTTTGATCCTTTGGTGCAATGCAGAACGCTACAGAGAAAAATGTGAGTTAGTAGATACTGTAGTTGCTCACACCAGAGGATGAGTCACTGCAGTTCAGAAATTGAGTAAAATTGGAAACAAAAGGCTCGATTATGGTGCGTCAGCTTGGGGTCAGATCTTTAAAAAGTACTCAGACAATTGGCAGGGTTGAAAATAAAGTTTTTAGCATCGAGCCGCCAGGACCAGCCAAGTGGAACAGTGGAACAGAGACTGGACTAGACTAGACCGGGTCATTCCAGAGACTGTAAAATTGGTACCCACTGCCTCCATGCTTTGCATCAAGGGTCAGACTTGTGAACGTGGCACCGCTGCTGCTCACTGCTCCCTCGGGGGACGATTAGGGTTAATGTACTTTAATTGAAAACGAGTTTTAGAAACTCAAGAAAATTGTTGAAACTATATACCCAGACTCATAACAAAACACAATGAAATATTTACTGAGAATTACACAAACCCATCTTTCATTTTTTAAATTGCTTTTTGGCTATTGCATTCCACAAAAGAGACTGAAAAATGATTAAAAATTTTGATTAAAAAGAGGGAAGGGACTACAGGAACACCTAAGCAAACGCTTAGTGACATTCTCGCTGCCGTCAGACGACCTTGGCAATGACCTGGTGATGCCCCCAGAGACAAGACGAAACAGCAAAGGAAACACAGCGCAAGCACTGTGAGCAACCACCGAGCAATGCTCAAGAGACCATCTCAAACACTCATGTAATGTGCTCGGGACTGTAAAGACCAGCGGGTCCTTTAAATACAAATAAATAAATACAAGTACATATTTTCTAAGGAGCACGCTTTCAATATTTAACGTGCATTATTCATTCATCTTCTTTACCCGCTTATTCCAATTCAGGGTCACGGGGGTCTGCTGGAGCCTATCCCAGCTGTCTTAGGGCGAAGGCAGGGTGACACCCTGGACAAGTCGCCAGTTCATCGCAGGGCCACATAGAGACAAACAACCATTCACACTCACATGCACACCTACGGACAATTTAGAATATTCAATTGACCTCACATGCATGTTTTTGGACTGTGGGAGGAAGCCGGAGAACCCGGAGAGAACCCACGCAGACACGGGGAGAACATGCAAACTCCACACAGAAAGGTCACAGGTCCGGACCCCGGAATCGAACCCACGACCTTCTTGCTGTGAGGCGGCAGCGCTAACCACATTGGACTTGTGAAAACTGAAGCCCAAAATCACATCACAATCTGGTCCTGTTATGTTCCATGCGTAAATCCCACACTGGCAGCCGCCAAATGCATCTGAACGTGATGCAGGCCGTCATGCCACTGCCCCATTCCCAGTGCTGCCAGCTACAGGCGCTCATGCTTTGCCAAGACATTTGTTTAATGGAGAACACATGAAGAAGAAACCTCACTCATCTATTAGTTAATGCAGGGTGAATGGTTAAAAGAATGGAGTGTCCTTTGGAGTAGTTATCAGCCTTTACCCACAATGCAGTACCTTTCTGACATTTGGTTCACATGAGATCAACGTTTTTAAGGCAGACCAGGAGATCAATCAAACAGGGTTGGTGCGAATGCACCATTATAAAATATTGTTCAACCAGGCCCCACTGGTCGTCTGTGGCAACTAAAAACAAAAGGGTGCGAGTGGTGAAATGCAATCAGAAGAAAAAATAAAAAGACAATTCGCGCTGTGAGCCAGCAGATCAGCTGCTTCCACCAACCAAAGTGCTGCAGCTGACCAATGACCAAAGTGCAGCTGAAATGTGACTGGGAGGTTAATAAATGTGACTCATTTATTCATTACACAAAATTAATCAAATAATTTGTGTGTCCCTGCAAATCCAACATAGCATCAATATTCCTGGCAGGTGAAGTTGATTCATGCACTGTCGTGCTTCTTCAAGCACCTTCTGTGAAACCTGTCTGGCTACTGTTCATGTTGATTTGTGTATGTTCATGTTCCATGTTGCACGGGTCAAAAAAATGTTGTCAGTTACATATGCTACATCAGTTGCACAAGGAATCACTTTGAAAACCTACTTGTGTACGTATGTATTTCATTCAAATCTAATGAATCGTTTGCTTATAAAAGGGACATGATTTGATACCTTTTTATTCTGCCACTAAAATTCTTTGTGCGCCTAAATTTTCGACTAGCACATTTACTGGAAAACACTCTGCGTGAAGAAAAATAAAAAAAATAAATAATAAAAAAAAAAAAAATCATGACATCCCCACGAAAACAAAGCCAAAACATCTTAAGCACCATGTGATTGGCAACTTTTGTAGGTCACAAATCTCCTTGCCTCAGTGTTACCGAGGGGCCAATGGCAATTATTACAAGTCAGATTAATATTCAGGATGTTGGCGGGATATCAGCTTGTGCTGGAACATGACCCTGAATGATGGTTATATTTTTCCCCTGTCTCTTCTGAAATGCTGTACTCCTGTACTCAGTATTTGTTCCCATTGTTAGAAATGGAACGTGACCCTGGATAAATATATTTGTCCCCTCAAATGTTTCCTTTGACGTCCTCCTGCACAAGTGAAAGAATCCAGAGAGAAAAGGCCTAATGGCAGTATGCTTTTTTATTGTACGGCTGGCTAATTTGAAGTTAACCGTGCGTTACCTTCTCCTAGTGAATTCTCCGGTCACCTCGATTATTTTTTCTTTTTTCTCCAATCGTGCCAAACACGAGGGAAAGAGCCCCACTTTCCTGCAATTTGTACGCCGTATAATGCCGCTGGCGGAGCACCTGCAACAATTTGCGCCTTTTGTGTGCGCATCTTTTGTGCGCCCGCAGTAGCGTCGGCCACTTTAGTCGGCTAACGAGCGGCACAAAGGAGCAGCAGAACAGAGAGGCTCTTTTTCCTCCACTTTGCGTCCTCGCTGCACTCCGCAGGCACAGGGTTGGTGACCGAGCCTCGTTTCTCTCAGCGTCAGAGTGTCATCGGAGGAGGAAGGATCTCTCGGGCCACTCTCGACCTGGTTGAGCAGGTCCTGTGATTCACATCGAGTTGTCATACGCACATGGTTCTCACTTACCGATGAAGCTGCTCTGAAAAATATGCACCACAGGAGGTGCTTTTTTAATATGTTGCTGCACCTGCCAATGCACGAGAATGAGGATCCACTGAGGGCAGCGTGGAGCTTCACCACGCTGCCGTCTGGGTTTGTGTCAGCGAACCGGACGGAACATCTGAGTTTTCTGAGCGGCCGTCGAGCACAATCCAATACTTAGATTTAATTACGTGCTTATTGAATTAGAATCTGACACAGTGAAACTCAAAGTGCTCTCTGCTGATACAATGGGCCGCACCATCCAAACACAGAGGGTTTTTAAATGGCGCCAAGTTATTCGAGTTGAATCACAACGCTATGCGGTGGCTTATGGGTTCAGGCTGACGGGAGATGGCAGACGAAGGACACCTGCTGGGCGGAACCGGAAAGACAAGTGGGACGTGCCATCGGAACAGAAGGACGGCAACACGATCTGCGGGATAAATATCTCGCTTGTGTTTACAATGTGTTACATAGTGCCTGAGCAACATACAGTCATTGTATCTCCAAATGTTTGCATTGCAAGGTGACAATCTGTCTATCTGTTGGGGCAGGGGTCAGCAACCTTTGTGAACCTGAGAGCTACTTCATGGGTACTGGGTTATATGAAGGGCAACCAGTCTGCTACACTCTCCTGAAATAATACGTTTTCTCAGTTAGCATTTAGTCATGTATTATTATTAATTATACTAATTACATGATTACAACGATCATGTTGAACACACAGGTGCTGACAGTTTGCACGGCACAATTTGTTTTTCCTGACGTCTAAAAAGCACAATTTTGCTTCCTTCAACATTCCCCATCAGTCTCGCAAACTTAACTGTCTGATGCGTTTCAGTGCCATAAAGCCGAGGCCACGTAAACGATCCGAGAACCGCGTTAAAGACTACACATTAATCACTTGCCTTAAACTTCGTTAATTGAGCCTTACAGTCCAAAGTAGGGGAAAGGAGAGGGAAACTGTATCATGTCTGCATTATGGATTTGAAGAGTGCATTAGCCTGTGGCAGTAATTACTGTAGTGACTAATGGTACAATGTACAAAAATGAACTCATTGATTTGGGGACTTTGATATATATAGATACATTACGTTTACATGCGTGTTTCCTCAACAGACATCAGCATTTCAGCCAGACTCTCTGCAGTTGTTCCCCAAGTCCCAGGCTGAAAACTGAACTAAATGTGCTTTTAGAAAAATTAAAATCATGTTTTTCTTCCCTTTGTGTTTGGGGAAAATTCAAACCACTGTTGAGTTTGGGTTAAAAGCTGGAGATGCATTTGAATTGTTGTGCAACATTTCTAAATACTATATATTATGTCAGGCCGGGACTTGAGGCAGGACTCAGACGCAGAGGTTTTCAGGAATCAGGCAACTTTATTCCACAAGCAATCGATCTCTAGTCAGAGAAATCAAATAAACAGGCTGTGAAAGTCCTAATCACTCAGGAAAACTAACAAAGAACAAAAAAATCACTCCTAAGGAGGACAAGGGACTAAAGTCCAAAATAATCAAACCTAGATCTATTCTAAGATGATAACAAAATCACTCTCAAGGAGGAAAAAGACTGACTAACAAACAAAAGCCTACTTTAATAACAAAACTTAGCATAAACAAAATAATCACTCGACCTCGCGGAACAACTGTCTTACTGTGAACTCTTTGGGGTGCGGGGTGGACGAAGACACTCTGGCACAAGACAAGGGGAACGCAGACTATTTGAACACACAAGGTAACAAGGCACAGCTGGAAACAATGGGTAATTGGGTCAGACGAACAGGTGGAACATGAGGAGAGGTTGTGATCTGAAAGGAGAGGAAGTTGTCAAAATAAAACGGGAAATGACGAGACAAAACCCCAAGACGAGACAAAACCTCACCACGGTGTGACAGATTCCTCCTCCACCCACTCCCAGTCCCGACTCATTCCTACGTTAAAACCTGCTGAAATGAAAATGTAAAATATTACATGATCCATTGTGAGAAAAGTGTGAAAGATATACCACCTATCGTCTTCCTTAAGTAAGGGATTTGTTCACTTCGTAATTGTCGCCGTCTCTCTCTGACATTGTCATTTCCAGATTCAATAAATGAATTTTGGAGGTCTACTTCCAAAAATCAACAAGCTTTGTTTGGTCAAGAACCTCTTAGTTTGAGCTGAACAGGCCTTACAATTCAAGAGTTTCTCTCACTCAGCCTCTTGTGTTAATTGTGTTACAACTCTATGGTGCAGCACAAGGTCCGACTTTGACACAAAAGCCTCATCAAGCAACAAGGTTGTTGGTACTTATTTGAAGGCTCCCTGGGGTTCTTTGAACATCACATGTGCAGAAGGTATTGTCGTCTCGTCACCTTCCTGGCAGACAATACAAGCGGGCTTGAGCTCAGCATTTTCCTGGTCTCCTGCCGCTGTGTGAAAATAGCCTTTTACGCAATGCAAAGCGCACAGGCGGAGAAAACCAGACAGATTCTTTTCTACAAACGCAAAATTTGTCGCCTATTTCCAGCATGCCACTGTGTGCATCCTTCCATAATGTCCCCAAAGACTGCCGCAGTAAGAAGCTTGACGACATATCATTTCAAAATAAAACAGCTGTTAGCGGGCCACGGTGATAGGGGTAATGAAGTACATATAAGCTATTTGGACTGGAAATAATCATTGCCAAACACACGGATAATGCAGCACAAGCTGCTCGGGGACGTTTAACTGCTCGGACTTGGATTGTGTGGTTAAATACACATGGGCTTCTCTAACTGAGGCCGAATGATGGAGTGGCCAGCCAGCTACTCGGGTCGAGGAGCCAGCCCCTCCCCACCCCCTCTGCCCTTGGAGGCATCACAGTGTCTCTGAGACATCTGTTTGTGTTGCATTCGGGAAATAAAATCTCTGGAAAGCACAGTAAACCAACACATGCCAAGCTTTGCTTGCACTCTTTAACCCATTGTTTGGGATTTACAATAGATTATTTAACGGCAGTGGGTAATTCTGTTTTCACTGTACAAAACGCACTGGCTGTTATGTAAATAAATGTGAAAGAAAATGTTTGAAACACGACATACAATGTAGAAAAAGTGCAGATGTTTGTGTAATGTTATTGGATTTCCTGCGGTCATTCCTGACCCGAAAGACTCCAGCAAGCGGATTTATTTTCTCTCTCTCTTTTTTTTTTTTTTTTTTTTGCCAGTTCTGCCTTTAATATACATTTTAAACATAATAATCTGCACCTTTGAGCCTTTCAGAGACCTCACCTTCAGTTTTCTCCTGCAGCTAATTCCACTGCCCCACACTGTTTTGTGTTAATACTGTCATTTCCCACATAGCCAATAATTACTTATTCGAAACTGAAGACTTGGTTACACAGACGGCAAATAATGGAACAGCAGTGTCCGCTGCAACCGGTAATATTTTTTTTCTCCCCCCTCTTCATACTTTTTAAATTAAAACTTTTTGATATCATAAATATTATATGCTGGTGATTTGCTGGACAGGTTTATTGCGTTAAAAAATGATTATGTTATTATGAGAGGAGAGCAACGGAAGACAGTAAAAATATGCTGGACGGTGGATAATATAACCAAAGACAGGAAATTGTAATGTGCAATGATTTCACATTATTTTCCAGAGTTATTTATTTTATATCTCGATACTACCCCATCTGTAACAATGCCCTTTTCAACAAGTAAACAGCCTGACCAAGAAATAAAACTAATCGCATGGTGTCTGTATTTTTTCATTTCAGTGTTGTTTTTTCATTTATTTATTTATTTAACAGATATTTGTGGCTTTTATTTTAGATTTACAATCGTGGTGATGTTGTATCTTTTTTTTAAGGCCAGAAACCTGTAGATGAAAAGGACAGGCAACAACATTTGGATCACATTTAATGTTGCTACATGAATAATCACGATGATTGAATAATCAAACAGTCACAAATGCAAACTGTTCAGAAAATAAACATGCCAGCGCATCACATTGGCTGCAATGCAAATTTGTGAAGAAAGAGCCGAGAAAACACACTACAAAATGTTTTGACGGGAAGAACAGAAGGACTCATTCCACAGTGGCGGGGATCTTGGATTTGGAAAAACAAGGAAACAAGGTAACTCATCCCCCTACAAAGCAAAGATAGAGAGTTCACCATCTCAGAGAGGAACTGAACCTCCACCATGGTGTGTTTTTGTTTTTATTTTTTAGAAGGCTGAAGCAACATTTCAGGACTCTGTTACAGTGGCACCTTATCTAACAAGACCAGGGGGGTTACTGACCTGAAGCAACAGCATGTGGTCTGTCCAGGGCAAGGTTTTGACACAGAAAAAAAAAAAAAATTCACAGTATGATATTGAGTTAAAATAATCAAGCTGGGCAAAAGTCTGAAAAAAAGGCTAAGGTAAAAGTACTGCAAGCCAAGTGGTAAAAGCAAATCTTGAAGTATTCGTACAGCTTCCTGTCTTTGCAAAGCACCACTTTGTGAGAAGACTTTAAAGAATAACCTGCTTTTTAGTTGGGGTCAAACCTCTTGTCATAAAACAAAACAAAGACGCTCCTGTTGGGAGCACGGCACTGCATTCAACCTCACTGCCTCCCACAGTGGAGCCTCGTGGCCCAGATCCAGCACCAGCCCAGCGTGTGTGCCAGGAAAGCATTAATACCTCGACACAGAAAGGTATTACATGGCTTTATTAGGAAGGTATTAGATTAAAGGGGGCGGAAGGCTGTGGGGAGGGGAATTTTTTTACTACCTTATATCTGACAATGATGAAAATCCAGTGTTGCCCCTTTAAAATCAACTTCATCGCAGTAGCGGCAGCAAAAATAAAGATATTTAAAACATTACAAGTCCGCATCGCAAACCGCAGGACACAAACGCTGCTTTCAGAAGACACCGTGATTTCTGGCCTTCACACCACCAGGAGCCTTGAAGTATTTGTTGGTTCAGTCTGGGGGGGAGTGCAATCAGATGAATCCAAAGATGGAAAATAAACGGCCATTAGAATTCCATTAGGCTTCCTCTGTTTAAAGGCTCCAGATTAAAGACTAAAAGAGTGTTTTGGCAACATTTAACTGGCGGAGCTACACCGCAAACCATTGACATTCAAGCGGCTGCTGCTGCTATCTGCGGTCCATTGCACAGCTGTGAGGAGCATTTTAAACATTTCTTTTCCATCATGCTCAACAGTGAAAACCTTTCGCAGCTCACCTCACTCGTGGCCGATGTTGTTGCCGATGGGAGAAACAGAGGCAGAAATATTAAAGCACCCCTGGATGAGGCTGGTGTCGTCAGAGGTGAAGAGTTTAGCCAAGTGCATCTCTTGGAAGAATTTCTGATTTTAATCATACCTGATTTTAATCATCGACAGATACAAGGTAATAAAAACTGGTATGCAAAGCTTTAGTAGTGAGTTTTTTTTCCCCCATCCGGGGCAGAGGGTCACATCACGATCCTCTTATTTGCAAAGCCTGATTGGCCGATCGTGCACATCAGTGCATGTGAATCTCTGCCTAATCCCGCCCATCGAAACTGTTGCTCTACCATTGTTGTTAATAGCAAAATGAACGCATGACAATGTAGCACCAACTTCTAACTTTGCGTTTCCGACTGCTCATACTTTCATGACTGTGTAAAAATACAGTAATAACAATAAGGTCACGGTCGCTTTTGGGCTGTACAACAACCAAATGGTATGATCCTGTGTAATTTTAGCTAATGTTAGCATGTCCAGCTCTTTCACTTAACATTCACACACTTGCAGTATCATATACTTCCATCATCACTCAGCATTTTTTTTCTTTGTTTCTACTTTGTTTCAGTTTACAAGCTGTGCTCAGCTGCGCTCTCGACTGGTGAAGAAATGCTTATTACCCCTTTTAGGGTTTTAAAATGCTGATTTTTGGAAACCAAACAAAGATATATTGAGAAAAACTCATCTTTTATTTATCTGTACACCGGTCTTCTAAAGGAAGTAAAATCCACCTGACTGTGTCGTGAGTGAAAACTTGTCAAAGTTGTCAAGAAAAGTAGCACCATTGCTTTTTTAATCCAAAGTGTCTCTTCATTGGAATCTCTTATTTCCCCTACTGACGTTGTTAACTCGGACTTGTTTTGAATTAAACGGAATGTATTTTTAAGCCTGTCAGGGATCGTATTTTCTTTCCCAACAGGTTTATACAGAGAGACTACAGCAATCATACGCCCAACTTTTTCTCCAGCAGACACTTGCTGCCGTCACCCTCTTCAAACCTCCATCAAGCACTGGTTGTAGCACTTAACTACAGCACGGAACCGTAACAGGCGAGTGGGTGTGACGTGTCAACTTACTGTATTAAATTATGTACATTCGCCATGCCACATTCCTAGTTTCAAACCAATGTCTTTATTATTTTGGTTCTTTGTGCCCCAACATCGCTGAATCATTTGATCATTACTGGGAATGGATTCTTTCTGTAGTGACACACAGGTGTCACATTAGTAACCGCTGGGAATATTCTCCTCAAAAACAAAAATAAATGTTCCTCTGTCTGCCTTTAATAAAATGTTCTCATAACAGTCAATTCTGATGGATTCCGTTATTCACAAGAACAAAACAAAACAAAAAAAAAAATCTAGTTTTAACGAACAATTCCACAATTCTGAAATTTTGTAAATAAGAAAATGTTCATTGATGGGTGAAGATAATGCACAGTCATGATCTGGAGTGACAGGACCTGTGTTAAAGGATTTCAGTTGTGATGCTGCTGGGTAGAGGTAGTCTCTGTATTCCTCGTGCAGTCATGCATGACTTTTGAGTGTTCTGTTTGATGTTTGCTATTGATCTTGAAAGAAAAAAAAAAAACCTCCTGGGTGCAATTAAAACTGGTTGGTCAAACTAATGTGATGGTTAAGAAGCTCAGCGGTGTCCTTGTCTTTACTTTATCCAAATAATGAGGCAAACTTACGCAAAGTTGGCAGGCGAAAACTTGCTAAAAACACATTCTCTCATTCATATATTTAATATTAATAATTTTAAATCATTTCTCCAATGATGTTGACATTGGCAGAATGAACTGAAAAAAATAACGCCACCGGGTGTGACATTCAACCTCTATAAACCTTAAAAACTTTCTCAAGTCATGCAGAAAATAAGAAGCCGCAACACATGCGTCTCAACTGTCATGCGAACAATTCTGGATTTATGCCTGCAATCAGTTGGTGTGATATGTTTCTTAAATGAACCGTGTAGAGTAAATAAAAGTTGGAGGTTGGGGCTGAGCTGAGACACACACACACACACACACACACACACACACGTGCCTTCACCTTTGAAGTGTAGTATTAACCACCTGAATGGGACTTCCGCAGTGAATGAAAGCTCAGTGCCAAGCCAGTAAAAAATAAAGAATACATAATTGAAGGTTAGGTTTTAAAAAATAAATATTTGTGATATTTGTTTATTTAGACTAAACCATTTTTAAATTGAATCCATTGAAAGCAAAGGTTTTGTTATTGTTTCATTATCTGTATTTTATGCACATACAAACAATGACAAACATTTTGCATCAGCCTGAGGGGCAAATCCTATTTACGTTTCATATATAATGTAAAAGGATAAAGAACTTATTAACATATTTTGGTATTTGTGAATTGCAAATCAAACTTATTCAACAAATGTGACCTTCTATGTTTGTTTTTTTTAGAGGTTTTACTTGCTAACAGTGCCGCTGAGCTACAAAAGGCAGTTTTCTTGAACATCACTTAAACACAATGACTTCTTAAGTCTGACACTCAACTGTAATTGGTGATTTTGTGAGTTTCATTCCCTACATTGACGGTCACATTGTGATCTTACCCATCTTGTGAGCTTTGAGTATTTTACTGACAAAGCCTGTTGGACCATGCACAGCTGCACTTAATTCATTCTGAAAACCATTTTGCACTGCACTGTTGTGTGGCAGACACTGGACATTGTGACAGAATCCATTTGTTGGTGTTACTGACCATAATTCACCTTTGTTTAAGTGGTGTTTTGGTTTAGCAAGTCTTTAGACTGCAGACGTCCAAACAAATTTTGCTTTGTCATCCCTGGCAAAATATCTAGCCACTTTATCTGACAACACTAAATGGGGTCCACATACGGCAACCTTTCAGTGAGAAACACAACTCAAGAAAAATATGTAAAAAATGGAAAGTCAAAGACAGGCATATCTGATTTCTAGGGAATCCGCTGATGTGCCTGAGACACACCTCAGATTTTGCCAAGTAATGCAGGGTAAATACTGCTTGACTGAATCAGCAGCTTTATGCTTTTAACACTCATGTTGCCGTTTGTGTCTGGGGGTCATTTATTTTATAGATAGGATGACAATCCAGAACAACCAAACTGATTTTGAGTTTGAGTTACGGTTGTAATTCTTCCAGTGTGTTTCCATCTTTAGAAATAACAGTGTTCTCACAGCTCCTAATGGCTGACACAAGTTTAATGTACCTGCAACCAGAGGCTGTGTTAGAGCTTTGATTGCCCCTCATGGTGTTGACGAGGACATACAATGTCTTCCATATCCTGCTGTACTGAAATACCTGATTTTCATTCTTAATACAGTACACGAAGAGCAATAGTGTGTGAGTTCAATTGAATAGTGACTAAGCCTATAGCCTTGCAATACACACACACACACACATACTGTGATAAGTTAGATACTTTTCCTACTTTTCCGTAGACTTTTCCTGCTGAACAGATGAACGAACAGGAAGATACGTGGCGGAGAGATCTCCTGGCAGACTCCAAGAAGATGGAATACAGCTGGTCGGAGATTGAGAAGAAAGCCAGTGATTGAGTGCTCTGGAGGTCCCTTGTCGACGGCCTACACCACAGAAGGGGTGATAGGCGTAAGTAAGTAAGTAAGTAACAGCAAAAGCTCACAACAACATTGTGCCATTGAGCTCCTCGTTGCCAGCTCCATATTAGCTGCTGTCCCTCCGTCCTTCTCACTGCTGCCTGCTTGTCTTTCATCATCTTCTGGATCAATCCATCATTTTTTAAATCATGTCAACCCCAAAAGAAACTTTCCGCACAGCTGCCGTGACTTTTTGCAATGGGTAACGTCAGAGACAAAGCTGACATCAAGACAAGGTTCCAGTCAAAAGCAATTCATCACAATGACAGAGGGCCTTCATTTTTCCACACCCTTTCATTTAGGAACACTCCCGTCATTGTTTAGGACCATATTTTGCAGCAAAGGGTTTACAGCTTGGCGCTCAGAGTTTGGCTCCTAAAAGCTCCATTGATTTGGCTAGCGCGCTATGGTATGTCGCTCCAGGGAGCACTATGAATAACACCCTGGGGTGGGGTCAATCTATCTATCAAGTAATCAATCAATCAAATTACATATGTACAGCCAAAGTTCACAATTACAGTTTGTCTAACATTCAGTGCAGATTAAACACCCTCTACCCAAAAAGGATAGAAAAAAACCCATAACAGGCAAAAGAAGAATCCTGAGAGAGAGCTGCAGAGGAGGGATCCCTCTCTCTGGGATGGGTAGACGTGCCACGAAGGTCACAAATTCATATTATAACAACAGAATTGTAATAATTTACATGCCTTAAGAGCCATTTTGACTCGGACTAAGCTGGCCTGAAGGAGGGTGTGCAGCGCTGTTGAAAGGGAAATTGTTCTCACACAATGGACGACCTATTGTCTGAGAACACGTGATTGGGTAAAAAGGGATCAGCCGGCTGTCAGCTGGGCTGACGACGGCCATGTTGCACATGAGTTTGCACCAAGCATCACTGACGGGAAATATTCAGTTATTGTGGCTTCTGCTAGAAATGCAACAACATTCTTTGCCGTTCAGAGCAGGTATGTTGACATCTCATATTAAATATATTACATTAGGTGCTTATGTTGTCCTTTCTTCGAGAAAAAAAAAAGCAAAGACATCTATACTATTAGTAAAATTTGAATGCCACTCATTCTTGGTGTATTTTGGAGCACAGACCATGTTCTTTATAATAGGGATGGTTGCTAAGGCCATTACGTTCTAGTGCTTAAATGTGCTCTTTGTGAAAGGCGCACCCGTCACAATTACCACGAACCTGCTGTGATGCTCACTCTGCTATTGATTGCAGCGCAGCTTGTGATCAGTCATTACTCAGTGGGGCAGCTAGTTGATACCTTAGGTTTGCTTCATGTCTTTGGAAAGAATGAGTGCAGGAGGTAGCTCCATTACAGGTTTGTTGTAGTCAAGGAGACATCCTTGCAAGGTAAGATAAGGTAAAGTAAGGTAAGGCAAGGTCCAGAAAGGTCAGCTAAGCAAAGCTAAAGTCAGGTAAGGTAAGGTAGGTAATGAGATGAAAGTTAAGTTAAGGGATAAGGAATTTTTTGGCTAAAACAACTCTGGACTCTCCCTTTTACACAGCAAACAGCCATCGCCAGCTGGCTGGTAACCCAGGTAGCACCACTTTCAAACATCCAACCAAAGTTTTTTGAGGGTGAATTTTTGTCATGTTTGTAAATTTGCCGCATGTTTGCACTACCTGTGCAGTGTTCCACATTAGACAGGTAAATATCTGGTTAAGCATTACTCTGCCTGATGCACGATGAAGTAATCAGAAACAGTGATCATTACTGCATCAAACAGTGTCCACATTTGTGTGTGAAAATGTGAAGATGCAAGTCACAGACCTTTTGTCCTTGTGCTGTCTCACCACACCAGACATTTGGTCGGAGAAATTAAAAATGTCATATGATCGTCAGAAGTCCGAGCATTCAAGTAAACAGTTTGTGTGTGTGTAAATAGCTTGTCTCTAAAATGATTCGCACCTGAAGCGCAAGGGCGCAACAGGATACCTCTGGCAAATAATGGAAAAGTATAATGTGAGTATGAGCACCCTGAAAGATTTTGACTTGTGCCACAGACACATGAATCACATCATAATGATCCATCGATAGGTGCTTTCCCACAGTAGAAATTCCTCCCTGGGAACAGCAGCCCTTACTGGGACCTTGTGTGTTTTCACCACAAGGGAAAAAATGATCTAAATTTAGTAGTCATGGGGTTGTTTAGTCATGAGATTTATTGCGGCAGTTGGCAGAGCAAAAAAGAAACCTGGCATGTCTGAACAAGATGTCAAAGGCACCTCACAAAATATTGATTTTGAAACAAGTTCTGTGTTACAGTGGATCAGTTACAACTTCTGTGGCCCGCGTGGCCGATTTATGAAAATAAAGTTCCTCATTTTTGTCATATAATCTATGTAGCAAACACCACAGGGAAACTTCAGTCTCATTTTGCATGAGTCCTGAGACCTCTTTCACGCTCTTTAACGCTGCAAAATCACGGCTATAAATGAACAAAGGCTGAGGGTTTAAGGTGAGGTGGTGGCGGAAGAGGAGGCGTCGTGGCACCAACAGAAGCGAGTGCCGAAGCAGAAGCAGGGGCACGAGCGGAAGAATGAAGAGGGTCGCGTTCAGAGGCTGATTCAAAAGGAAAAAAAGAGACATTTTTCTTAATCCCTTTGAGGCAAAGCGACTTAATAGAAACTTCCTCTTATCGGGCGCGATGCAGGGACCTCACCATTTCCTCTGCTTTGCTTTGATGTGTTTGCAAAGGGAAGAGGGACGACTAAACACTGCATTACTGCGTGCACGCAAACACAGCTCAGCAACCTTTAGCTGGCTTCGCTTCGCAGTCGATCTTTGCGGCAGAGATATAGAGCCGGAAAAACAGCAGCCGCCGCCCACCGTGAGTCACTCCAGGCATGCATTCAGAGAGGGCATTTTAACTTCACACCAGGTTCCTGCACGCGGCCTGGTTCTGAGGATAATGGTGTTGCAATGATCACCTACTGTGTTTTTGCCTTGGGTTTGGGCGATTGTGCACTTTTACATCATTTGGAGATGAGATGCAAATAGGTGCCTCTGTTGGGGGGGATAAATGACTTTGTTGGAACAAGCATGTTTTGGTTTGATTAGTAAAGCTAACGTGTCATGTATGGTTCAATTCAAATTTGGTGCAACAGGGATTTCTTCTATATTCTAGGGGTTAAAATTCAAAGACATAACGATACATTTCTAAATCGTGTAGCATGAATTCTTAATGCATATGTGAAATTGGTAGCGCAGGGAATCCATCAAATCCACAGAGATCTTGTAAAATTGCTGCCATTAGTTACTGTGTCATGACTCTACAGAAGACTGACAGGTCAAGTCGTTTTAATGTCGTCCCCTGAAGAGTCAAGATCAAGACGATTATTGTCACGCACACATGTAGAGGCACATACATTGTGAAACTCTTGTGTAGGGGGTGGCTCCACAGTGCATACACATAAAGAAGAAAAACAGTAATAAATAACAACTGAGTCATTGTTTCATCTTGGAGTCTCAATGAATGTTTGTGCAGAATTAATATAATTTTGTGTAAAACAAAAGTGTTGTTTGCTTCAATAATTACAACACTTCTAAACCAAGTGCCCGTGCTGTGCATGCCAATCAAAGCAGTAACGACAAACTTGGTTGCCAACCTGGCATGGCTGGGTATTAATTTAGAAATCCCACTCATCTGTCCTGCCAACCGGCAAAAGAAAATGTCACTTGCTATCAGGATTCCATCACTGATCAGATTCCTTTTAGTAAAGACCTGACAGAAATGTGCTACAAACTGTTGTTAAAGGTCAAAACAAAGTAAGACAGGATCCAAGCTGCAGCAACAGTTGTTTTATCAGAATTTAGGCAGACTTGAATGTAAAACTAAGAAGAGTTTACAACAGTCAGAGGTATTGAACATAGTGATATGGAATGGGTCAGATTATTTCCTTGTACAATAATGAGGCCCTGATTAATGAACAGCAGCAGCATTTTAGTAAGATTATCTTTCAGGTGGAGCTACACATACTGTAAGCACGCACACGCACACACACACGTGCACGCACACACCACCAGATATCTGATGCTAAAGAACACGTGTGCTCGTTAAACAGCTCCTCCGTATCTTCTGCCATGCACCATCCACTTAAGCATTCTAATGATTTTGTCCTTGAGCAGACGTCCTACTTTTATCACCGTACTGAAACATCCATGTATTTTTTTATTCACAGACGAGGTGGAAGAACGCACCACCTACTTAAAATTGGAAGGAAACGTATTGATAGAGGGTGCAATCAATCAACTGAAGGAAGAAGACTTCACTTTAAAAACCTCACTGAGGGAAACACCTCGATCTACGACATGCAAAACAAATTAGCAACATGGAATGTGAAATATTCTGATCAAAACTCAATCCCTGCTCACCTGGAGCAGGGAGACCGAGGCGTCTACTTGAAGCCATGACTGGTGGAGGAGCACCAAGCCTATATTGAATATTCCTGCCTTTAGTGAGAGATCGGTGAGAAACAAGTTGTTGTGTCGTCTGTCACTTCATCCTTCGTATTGATGGCAGTCTAGGACTTCACCTGTCCGATATAAAATACTTTGTAGCTTTGAAGAGTGTTTTTTTTTTCTTCCCACCAAGACTTCGGCCAGGTCAACCAGGTTGATCATTTGTTTGTGTGGCTGTTGAACTTAAATGAAGCTGTGTTTCTTTCTTTTTTCTTTTTCTTTTTTGTATTTGATCTTTATGGGTAGGATGTTGACGGACCACAGTGGCTTGTAGTGCACCGTATGCCCATCACTGGGTTGCCTCTGCCTTTCACAGACAATTCAGTTCGGTCGGCCTCCTCAATTGGTGACCTTTCTACGCTGAAAAGGTTTGCACCTTACCGTGAAGCAGCTGAGATTGAGATCAGAACCTTGAATTCTGGGCCATCCTTTTCTATTTTTTCCCCCTTGTGACCAAAAGGATGAGTGGCCGAAATAAGGTTCCCCTGGACATTAGCAGGTCTATGCCATGGAGGAGGGTCACTTTTTTATCTTATTCCGCAGTTGGGTCATTAAGTTTTCCAGGTCTCAGGTCTGTGTGTGACTTCATTTGATGGTGGTCTTGCTTCCTCTGTTAGTCTAGTTTGAATAATTGTGTATGTATGTGCCATCAAGGGTGTGTCCTGTCTGCCGCCATCCACCATCCACTTTGGATCCATCTTGTTATAAGCTGTCTACGACTGATACTGCGTCCAACTGTGTGCTTACAGAAAGACAGAAAAGCGAGGAATAGTCAGAAAAAATATGGAAAACCAGAGATTATTATTATTATTTTAGAAGTCTGTACAGAGGTAAGCTACAAAAAACAGCCATTTTTTTCAACGCTGGAATTTTGATTTTTTTTTTTTTTTTCATTGTGGCATGTTGGAGGCATGATGTTCTGCATTAGTGCTTTTTTGTGTCAACGTTTAAACGGATTCACCAGATCAGTGAAAGAGGACTCCGTTCTGCTGTGTTGAGATGATAAATTGCTCGGAAGCTGCTCTGCAATATTCCTTTTGCAGACTGTTCGCGCTTACAGGTTTGATCAAGATGGTCAATGGCGCTGAGAAATGGCAGCAAGGCGGGTCTGACCTGACAAAAATGTGCAATGTGGTTTTATAAATCGGTTGAAAAAGAACAAACATAAAAAACAGTGATTTTTGGTCTCTGTCATCCTGGCATCAGGAAGCAGAGTTGGAGAATTCACATTGTAAAATGCAGAGAGCTCCTGAGATCATAAGGCGCGCTATTGATTGCCTGGGGTTACCACCTGACTTAATGAATAAAAAAGCAGGTTTAGTTGCGCTCTGCACAGGGGGAGGATCCACATCCATGATGCATGATGCGAGCGGTGAGGTGGTGGTGAGGAGGGGGAGGAGGAGGTGCAGGAAGAGGAGGGAATGAGGTAGGAAGGAGATGGCATGGCCTCTGGGCACCACGGGGCTCTGCTGGGATTAATTTACAACCACAGCATTAAGTCAAAAAGAAAGGCAGGGGAAAACAAACTGCGGCATCTAAGGCGATGAGAACAATTGCGCACAACAGACAAAACCAAGGGGATTACTGGGGAACTCTGAATGAGCATCAATTAATGGAACTGGCCTTACCTGATATTTTTGGATTTGTCAGAAAAGAAATTATTGATAAATTGCAAATATACTTCACATTAGAGAAAATACCAGTTAACGTTGACAGCCATATTAATTAACACAACAATCGGTGTCTGGCACTTTTGGACATGTTCATTTTTCTACATGATTATATTTTATTGTGGACAGTGACAGAAATCAACATGGTTATTGGTGCTGCCTTTTACAACAAACTACAGCGATTAAATAAACTATTTTAAAATCATTGGCCCCTCTAAGGAGCCGTTTACACGAAGATGGGTTTCTCTTAAAACACACAAATAACTATGTGGTTCTGCCTTGCGTTTACACAAAGCCGCCGTTTTCACTGAAACTGCACAGACCGAAAGTGCACTTTTTCGAAAATGCTCCTCAGGGTGGATTTTTTGAAAACACTCGATTCGCGTAAGCGCCTAAACCGATGGTTTTTTTTTTTTGAAACGCTGATCTCACAATTGTAAACCCCGTCCCCCGACTGCAACCTGAGTGGCCGCGAGGTGCAGGCGGCCACTCATAACAACAACAACCACGCCGGGCAATGGACTTGCTGCTACTAAAAATCAGCCTGCAGTCTTCCCATTAACCTTCACTACAACAAACCACAAACACTAGTGAACAATAACACACGGTGCTTGTGGATCGATTGTGGATTTATGTGCAAAGTGAAAATAAACACAACACAAAGCAATTTGCAAACCTCCTGTTTTACTTTGTATTTATTTGCTTTTGGGTGGGCGGACTGGGATATTGAGGCAGGAAACCTAAATCAAATATGTTGGTGAACTTTTACTGGCACGAATCCCAGTCAATCGTAAATGGACCTGTTAAGGCTTTGTGTTCTGAAGTAACTCGAAGCAGAAGTTCAACTCTGTCGTTGATCCACACCGTCTTTTCACGGGCGATCTTTCTTTCTCTGATCTATGATGCTTTAGCGAGCTCCTGCTTCTTTAAAGCAGCTCTAGGTAACTTGGACTCATTACTACTCCCTGCGGAGGTCTAGCGTGAACGACGCGAATCCGCGGAACGATTCTACAGCCAAAAGTGCCCAACAACTAAGAACACTGGCCACCGCCGGACTCCTGAATTCTGTAGCACTTCATCTATGCCATCTCAGCGTGATGACGTCAGCAGACACGCAGTCGCCTAGCTGGAGCGCTCGTATGTGTTGAGGAAAAACACCAATATGAAATGCTAAACAGACATTGACAATCACGTCGTAGCAAACTTTCAACACTTTTATTACTTCGTCTTTCATCGAGGTTACTTATTGGGTTCCATTCCGTCATTTTACAGTCTTATGTATTTGTAATAGTATTATGTAAGACTGCCTCTAAATAAACGTGTGGCGTTGCCGTAAAGTGGTTCGTCCGGCGTGTCGGGTCGCGCTTGAAAGTTACGCAGTGCAGTTACAGCCGGCACAACCCCCCTCTCGCTGCCAAGGCGGCATTATTTATTCTATTAATCGTTTATCTACCACTTTACTGAGTTTGGAATCATAATTTTATGGTCGAAAAGTTACCTAGAGCTGCTTTAAACACGACATGCTTCAGGTGTTCTTCTTCTTTCACCTCAGGGATAAAACTTGCAGCACCACACCAGGCCGGGCATAGGTACTACATCGTTTTCAGTTGTTTCCAGTGTATCCATGTAAACAGGAATTTATTTGAATATGGCTTTGTGTAAATGTGTTTTTTGTTTGTTTGTTTCAAGTGCGGTTTCAAAAACATCTGTCTCTGTGTAAACAATCAGTCCTCCAGTCCAATTTCCATTCCAGTTTTAAATGTTTTAATAACCAAGTCACATTGTATAACAGCTCTAAGCATGTTCAAGTAGTCATGTTATTTCCTTCTAATCAAACGACATCACACATGAAGCCTATAACGGACTGCTGGGCCCCTCGGGTGGTAAGGACCATAAGTCTCAGTAAAACGGAACTTTAAACATCACGGCCAAATCAATGAATCATGAAGAGCAAATTGATAATAAATTCAGCCTTGGAGTCATTAATCAGTCGCCCTCGGAGGTTTGCTTCTGCATGTTCTTTAAGCAAAGGCCGATGGAATCCATCGCAGGGAAAATAAAATATTGCAGGATTCCAACTTGAAAGTCTAAATCATTTTAAACTCCAGAAATGTTACTCGTGTCTATACATCACGCGGAGGTCAAGTAGGCGCGTCGACTGCCCTTCAGGCTGCCACGATAAATTATTTGTCACTTTTTATGAGTCGTGGCGGACAAAAATGTTGGAAATCAATTAAGTGAGGCCAACATAATGACCAGGCCAGCTCTTGCTGGAAAGAGAGCGAGACGCGATTGTCCAACATTAAGAATGAACCAAGAAGAATGGAGGACGGCTGAGGAATTATTCAGAATCATGAAAAGAGAAGTATTAAAAAGTTATAATGGTAATAACGCTTCAAGGTGCCCGAGGTCACTGAAATGTTAAGCCGACGTGGCAATGATACGTTTCCATGGCGACGGGGCAGAAGCTTTGGAAAACGCTACGCTGCTTAAAGTGCCGTTTCCAGCATCATCCGCTGAACGATTCTCAGCCCAGAGAGCTTTTGTTGAGTGCGTGGAAGTGGGACCGTTTTGGTGGGAGGACAAAAAGCAGAACACCATCCCGTCCTGGACAGGATCGCAGCTGCAGCAGCTCCACCAAGACTCTCATCTTTCGGTAACCGTCTCACTTGTAAATTCCTCCATCAACCAGCAATGCGTCGCTCCTCGAAAACACTCGGTGGCTTTGAACGATGCATAACAACACCTCGCTGGCGAATGTTCTTCGGAGGGAAAAAGACGGAGGAAGTGTCCAGGGGCGCTGCTGTGAAACGCTGCAGAAATCTGCTTTTTTTTTTTTTCTTCCTCCAAATCAATAACAGTCAATTCAACAGTTCCCTCTTTCCTACTTTACCAGCTCCTGCTCTTCCATTTTCTGCAAATCACAAGACGCGCTTTCACTCGCAGGCGGAGGTAACTCAAGTGAATTTCCAATTTATCTAAACTGGCTGCGCTGGGGCAATAACAGCGGCGGAATATAAAAAAATAAAAGCTCTTACTTTAAATCTGAGTGCCGTGGAGTCTGGAGGAGCACTTGCCAGAAACAAGCAGAGCACCGAGGTATAAATCCCGTCTTTGACAGCTCACTGTAAAATAAATAAATAAATAAAAGGGAATAACTGCAGTGCATCAGCTATCATCATGTGAGAAGGAACAGATCTTAATAATAAGTTGTCGGTGAAGTCTAGGAAACACTGTGCGGGTTGACTGAGGTTGAGACCAGAGTGACCTCTTGTAATTAGCAAAACCATTACAGAGCTCGAAGCAGAAAATTCACTAATCGTTCTGCATCTCATGTGAATTAAAAAAATCCATGTTCGTTAATATTAAAGGGACAGTTTGCCACAAGTGGGAGGTTTCACCCACTTGTCGCTCAACACCGTCTCAATGGAAGCTCAGAGGATATCCAAAACACAAAACCTTCCTGACTTTCCTGACTCAACCCTGTCGTTTACCCAGGCTTGGGGACCCAGAACATTGGAGGACAATCAAGGAGCGCCCCCTCAAGGCCGTATTTTTGGTGGACACTCCCAACATCAGGCCACTGTCACAATCCCTCAAATTACTGTAACACCAGGGAGATAAATAGCTCCACTGTGGATTACAGCTGCATCTCTGGCAAACTTAACCAAAATCCAGGCACAAAAAAATGATACCAGATGTTTCAGTTTCTTAGATATATATATTTTTATTTTTTATTTTTTTTATTTTAACCTCATCTTCAAAGTAGATGTGTGTGACTCAGTAACTGTCATTGACTTCTGGGACATTATTGGAAATATGACGCTAATATGTGTTGTACCATGTATATATATATATATATATATATATATATATTCATATATATATGCTCTTGTTACTTATGATCAGTTTTGTTAACTTGTTAAAATTATAGTTTTGTATATTTGTTTTTGTTGTATATGCTTCAAAATTCAATTAAAAAAAATCAGTCAAAATGTTTAAAAAAAAAAAAAAAAGGAAGTGCCCCGTACAACAGCATGTGAAAGAACAGCAACATTATTTTTTCTTAAAGAAATAAATTGTTATAACTTCAGTTAAAAAATACGCCCAAGTCTGTTGTGTAGCATAAATCTCCTCCATGACAGCGTCAACACAAAGACGATTTTCACAGGAAAGGAAATTCATCGTTGGAACAATGGTGAAAACGTCTTCATATTAATCCGCCTGCTGCTGTTGTATAAAGCATCGGCCCTGCGGCCAGGGGTGAGTGTCTGCATGCGTGGGTGTTCGACAGACACCATTAATCACACTTTGAAATAATTTGCTCCGGTTTCAGCGAATAAATTTGCAATTTTCATGAGCTTATACATGCCGAGAGTTCACCTAAGAAAGTCCCCTCAATTTCTGCAGCCACCCAAGCGTCCAATCAGGTGGAAACTTGCGGCCCAGTCAGCTGGCTTTTCAATTAGAACGCCCCCCTAATGCTGCCGCGTGCGGTCGTTTGTCATTTACATGTAATTGGCGTCGGCCGAGCCATGTTCTCGTGCACGCTGATGATATGCATAATCTACACCTCATATATGCAATGTGAAAAAGTTAGAATGGGGCGGTTTCCCATTGATTTATTCATGGCAAATGTTCAGATACATTATTGGAATGTCAAAGTTCACGTGAGCGCCGGATCAATCTAGAGCTCCGCAGAACGTCAAGAGAACATTTCATGAAACTGAAATGTCTCGCTCGATGGATCTAGGACTTGTGGCGGTTTTACATGTTTTTCAAAACAAATGCACATTTTATTTTGTTTTGCGTCAACACAATGCAGTAATAGCAGTAATAGCAAAGAGAACTGTTCTCGTGTACACGGTGAATAATCCATTGCCAAGTATGAAACAACTGACATTTATCAGAGGGCTGATTTATTCTTTGGGGAGGAAGGAAGTGTTTCTGATCTAATAAATAAACTCAAACTCACAGTAAATGTTTTAAAACTATTGACTTCTGAATGCAATTTCAAAACTAGACCCAATTTTTAAAACAAGCAGAGCTTTGATGGAATACGTTATTTTCATTATTTTATCTCTATTGGACAAAGATTATTACAAAGCCTCCTTTAGTGTCCAAATGCATAAACACTAGAAACTTGACTTTAGTATTAGCTTAGCAATTCGCATTTCAAATTGATCACACAGAAGGTTAGAATCTACAACCACAGGGACCTGGTGTCATATGGTATTAAAGTTATTTCCGTAATATAATCAAAACATAACAATATTATTACAATATTATTACTATTACAAGCAGTGGGGCACATGCATGTGCAAGCACACAAACACTTACAGCCATAACAAAAGAAATGAGCACAGCCAAACAGGGAGAGGTGATCAAAGAAAAGGTGAAAATGCAAAGCGCAAAATACAAACATAACCAGCCTGTTAATGGAGTCCACTTTATAATAGCCCATCTGTTCAGTGGTGCAAACAAACAAACAAACAGATAAACAACACAAAACAGCGCTCGAGATTAAAATAACAATTTTCTAAATGTTGTGAAAAACTGAAAACTGAAATACTTTGCAGTCCAACCTGCAGCAGTGAAACTGAACAACTCCTCAGATGTTGTGTTTAACGGCTCAGAGAGAGATGAGTTAGCGAAATTCAAATGAAATCTGTATCCTGCCACCCTGCGCTCCTTTTTCTAATTTATGCGCACTTATTTTTTTATGTAAACAAATGTTGGTTTTGATAATTTGCTCACCCCCCCGGGTGTGTCATAATTTGTCAAAGTGAGGAGGTTTCTCAAAAGCCCGATGAGGGGCCCCATTAATTTTTCAGGTTCTGCACAGGGGGATGAAGCGGAGGAGGAGGAAGAGGAAGAAAATGCGACTGCAGGAGGCGGAAGAAGAGTAATTGTTTGAAACGGCTATGATTTCATCAGGACCCGGAGCCCTGGGAGACTGGGGTCTGCCGTGATGAGAGGTGTGGCGGAGACGCGGGGAGGCACATCTGAGGGATTAATTGGGAGGCAAAGACATTATTACTGGGCTTAGAGAGAAGGGATGAGAAAATATGAGGTGGAGGAAAGAAGGCTAGCGAGATCAGACAGCGCCGCCGCAGCGGGACGTGAGGCGAGGAAGACACTTGTACGACCAGAACTGCAGTGGGCGAAAATCCAACCCAAACAAAGTGCTTCACATTGCAAACATCACTTATACACCTCCTCGATGTGAGGTTGTGCCAGAGGAAATGTGCACTGGTTTCTCTCAGTTAGCGCTGAGCTAACCAGACACAGCGGGAGGAAAAGTTGCACATGTCCATGAGATTTATTAAGAAAAAAGGAAATAAAGTAATTTGAATTGACTGGCCAAGCAGGATAACCGGTTTCCTTTGTTGGTTGCGCGAATACGTTGCTTCCATTGGCTGTGGTGGGCAACAGCAGTGTGTCACCTCCCACATCAATGTCACGTTATATGCTGATGATTTCCAACAAGATTACACAGCACAACGCATCCATTTCTTAGCAAGTGGGCGCTTGACGCACTGGAAATCAGTTTGTGAGTTTGTGTCAGAGGGCACGAAGACCTGACATCTGACAACCATCTAGATTTCCGTCCACCTGGCAAACGTCGGCGGGTGAAAAAAATCATCAGTTTTAACAGGAAGCTTAATTCCACCTTTTTCGTCAGAGAATTAGATATGCTACTTTCTGGCGAGTTCTTTTGTTAATTATTAATGCAAAGCTGCTATGGAAGGAAATAGTGTTCTCACCTCTTTTAATAATCCTCTTCTAATAAGAATAGGTGTTGAAATATCATAACACATCTTCACGCTATTTTTTATTTTTTTTTCTTTCCAAAACTAAACCTTTGCTATTGCTACCAGGCCCATCTCCCCTGCAGTGATGCTCAGTGGTCCAGATATATTCCAGCAGCCTAAAAAGAAATCCAGTGGAGCTTTTGGAAGTATGAATTTCATATCCACCAGTTTCCCAGGTAGAAACTTCAACCAGCTACTCGGGTGTGTGTGTGTAAATCTTGGTTTAACATTTCTCAGTCAGTGCTGACACAGGCAAGCTGCGATCACCAATGGAGCCCAGGCAGGAGAGAAGTTAAAGGCGACTTGTACAGGCGAAGGCGTGCGCAGGTTGAAATGTCACATTTGCGTTTGTGTCCTTTTGCAGCCCGACATAAAAAAGGTCAGTGTTTATTCACAGTGTCGGATACGGTATTGTTAAGGCAACACTGAGGACACACATGGGAACGCCGAGGTGCAAAGACTGAGGTTGTGAGAATTTCCATATGAAGGTTGCCACATCGACGAAATTGTCAAATTGCTGGCCTGTTAAGTTGAGCCACGAGTGCGACAAGTTAAAGTGGAAACATGCCATGATGTTTTTCACT
This sequence comes from Thamnaconus septentrionalis, assembly GCA_009823395.1. Taxonomy (NCBI): domain Eukaryota; kingdom Metazoa; phylum Chordata; class Actinopteri; order Tetraodontiformes; family Monacanthidae; genus Thamnaconus; species Thamnaconus septentrionalis. The sequence goes on along the minus strand of CM020501.1, from coordinate 5,617,403 downwards.
GCTAGAGAGCGCACCTGAGCACTGCATGTAAAGCAAATCAAAGAGCTTCTATATGTCTCTATGCAAAGCAACAACTATCCACTGCTCAAGCATAGAAAATGTTGAGTGAGGATTAAAATATATAATGCTGCAAACGTGTGCATGTGAATGAGCTGGACATGCTAACGTAAGCTAGCTAACAAGTTAGTAGCGGAGGGCCTGCTTCCCTGCCTGCCTAAATTTTGTTGAATTTGATTCATCTAAAGCCAGTTAAATAAAACTAAACCAGCATGATTTTAGCTACTTTCAGCATTCATTTGGAGCATGTTTCAGTCTAATTTTAGCTACTTTTAGCATTCATTTGGAGCATGTTTCAGTCTATTTACATGTGTTTTCCGAAGTTGCTTGCGTGTACCCGTAGCTTTATGACCATTTGTAACAGTGGTAGCGCAGCTGCTCCGATGGGCAGGAGGAGAAAGAGATTCACATGCAATAACAGAACATGGACCAGTGGCGGTCCAGCTTTGTGAACAATTGGACAGGGCTCGACATCAACAGACAGAGAGTGCGGGTGATGTGACACTGTACCCCAGAAGAAATTACACCACCAACAATGTTCTTGTAACAATTACACCCCAAATCATAAACAATCCGTCCAACACTGCGAATTTCAGACGACCAGCTCTAACTTACACTACAACACAAGCCATTCAATTATCTGCCAGGCCCGTTCTAACCGTTTGTCACACTTTTCAGGAATGCAATGTTACATGCACATTAAAAAGTGCATGTCAGCATTTAGCTCATCCTGGAAAAGTGATGAAATTGCAGTTACATTCTGAACGAATGCAGGAAAATATTTTTTTTAAAAAGTGACAACTTGGAGTTAGGGCACTTGCGTAATGCAGGTTTTCTACCCAAAGTTACCTTTTTGGAGTATCTTTTTTGTATGGATCGCTGGTATATCACCTGTCACCACACAATTTAAATGACTTGCCTTGTTATACGAAACCACTGTTACTCATGGCGTCTCCCATCAGCAGGGATGTTTGCATGCTCTCGCTTTTTCTTTGCATTAGTCCACCGTGCAATGTGCTCCATTGCTAAACAGCTTAACTCCACTAATCCTATCTATATACATCACACCCGTTCTGTATGTTAAGGGAAGCGTGGTGCCATCCTGTTTAGTGAATTAGTGGTGATTGGCACCAGGTCGGAGATAAGAGCGCTGTAGTATGGAGATACCAGGGGACGCAAACAGTGGGGAGCCATTCAGCTGATGCTGGGAAAGCTCGGGGTTAACTCTTTTACTTAGTTAAAACTGTCAGTCAAACAAAGGAGGAAAAAACATACATATAAATAATGTACACATATATATATATATCTGAGATGATCTTTAGAATAGAAAAATAGAGGATGAAATGGAATGAATGGAATAAATCTTTATTTGTCCAGCTGAGAGACATTGTATATTAAAGCAGCAGCAAGAATTATAGAAAAAGAAATGGAATGAATGCATAATAAAAATAAAAATTAAATAATATAAACAATGACCATACGGTATGCAATGGAGTCTAACAGCTGTGAGAAAAATCCTATATAGATCTCCAGACAAACAGAAAAGTTAGCTGTCTGATTGCAGCCTCCTGCAAAAACTTTTAGCTTTGTCCTAAAACGAAAGCGGTGTTTGACCTACTACATGTTAGAAAGGGGCAAAAAGCAAGGTGGCCTCAGAAGGCTGAGCCAACACCCGGCTGGAGGTGTTCAAACTAACCAGAGAGAGAGGGTATCAGTCAGGTATCGGTGTATTTTGTGACATCACAAAGGGCTTGTTTTCCAGGACTGTGTGCTTTAGACACACTTTTGTGAAAAGTTTGGCCAAAGAGTGAGGAGGGGAAAAAAGACTTGTTCTTTCTTCGAGGTTTATTGACAGGCAAAGGACGTGTTATATTTAGACAATATTGCTGAAACGAATTCTGCATAACACGGGACCTTTGAAAAGTTTGAGGCACCGTGGCTGAGCAGCGTGGGTGTGTTCGACATTGAGAGGGAGACAGACAAGTCCAAAAGCAACACAAATGCACTTCAGAAATACTTGCTGTTGCTGCCGCCAGGGCTAACTGAGCAGCACAGTTCCTTTCTGGTACCCGTACAAACCAATTGTGAACAGTGGGTTAACAATTGGTTCAGTGGGTAAGGCTATTCGTCAGAGCTATTAGTCAAAACATCATTCAAACATCCCAATATGCCACACAATCCTTCTTAGACACAATACTTAATTTAGGTTTTGCACAGCAATATACAACAATTACAATAATGAAACAAAACCAAAAAAAACCATACTGGGGCCCCTGGAGCTTTGTAGTACCACTGCTGAGTACATGAAAACTTTATCAGGCACCTTTCATACATGACCAGTCAATGAGAAAATGTTAAACTTGCTGCGCCTTTATTTCCTAAATCAGACCTTATTGTAATCAAGCGGTCAGAAGCGGTTTCTGCTGGTCAGGAGGTTTCTGCGTTGCGCTTCACTGCCGTAAGTGCTTCTCGAAACGCGGGGGCTTGTTCTCAATTTCAATCAATTAAATGTGAAAATTTGACAAGATCACTGCTTGTGGTCCGTGACTCAGCGCCGGTCCACTCTGAAGGAGAAATCCAATCACACACGGCCGCCGTCGTCTCAGGCTTTCATTTAACTGTCATCACGCAGTTTCATGGGGGGAGTTCAAACATTTCACCTCTGCTGATTGATGGAAAGTAGCCGAGGTGAGCGCAATAGCCGTCCTCACCCCAGTTATAAAACAAGCCAGCTCAGCAGATAGTAATTGCTCCGTGCACTAAGGTTCATCAAAGCCTGAAGTTATTGGCTTGATTAAAGTTATTAGTCATATAGAGGGGAAACTGTGCTGCAAGGGCCTCTTTACATCTTTAAAGAGAGTGAGTGGAGACTGTAGAGCCTCCATAGCACCAAATCAGCCAAAACCTCATGTAGATATGGCCATAGGACGCTGTTTTCCCCCCATCGAGCTTCTGTACAACAGATGAATTTTAAAAGACACAATCAGGGCGTTGACTGAAGTGTTGACTTTTAGCTGTAACTAATGGCTTTAATTACGCTATGCTATTTAGGATACAGTCAAAAAGATAAAGTCGCTTCCTGCTGGATTTTAATTTAGTGGGTGAGTTGCAGGAATTGGATTTGAGGTTGAGTGATGAGAATCCCAGTCTAAAGACATGCAGTTGGTGTTTAATCAGTTTTTGACACTATGGGGTTGATTGGTGGTACACTGTAGAAGAAACTACAAAAGCTTTCAAGCAAAATGTCTTCTGCTCCCCTGCCACTGTTTGTTGAGTCTGTCGGTGATTTTCAGTTGGGGCTTGGTAATCTTTTGTTTTCGTCCCTCTAAGCCCAGTAAAACCAGACGCTACCTTGATTCCTTTCCATATTTAGTTATAATGCAAATATTTTGAAGATATCCATGCAGAGATTCAGAAACACTTCACTCTCAATAGCCCTGCATGCATGCAGGGTATGTGAAATGGGCTAAAATTAGGAGGAACTAGGCATTTTCAGGAGTAAATATGCACAATGTGGGCTGGAAATGTATTGGCCGATTCAGCTGCAACTGATGATTTTCCATGGCTCCACAATAACAACAGACTTGCGTTGACTGCTGAGAAGGCCAGAATATTCCATGCTGTTATTATAGAAAGGGTTATAATGTACCGCCATTTAGTGCAACAGATCTACTCGTTTTTTTGGGGTTAAAAATGTGATAAAATACACATCCAACTAGAGATTCTTTCATTCGACAAAATCATTTACATGGCCTTTAGTTACCTTGATTGGATCGGCTTTGTCCCAAGCTGCACAAGGACAAGTTTTATTGTTATTGATGTGAGAATCAATCAAACGTCAAAAGGTTAATCAAGGCCAATAAATTCATTGATTAATCATTTTGAGTACCCTGTTTCATGGAGAAGTCGCTGTGTAGGACTCTGACATTGTCCCTTTTTATCTGAAAACAAGTGCTGCAACTAAATAATTGGGTGATTAGGGTGGGACAAGATTGATGGTTCCACGTCAGTATTGGCGGCCATGATGTTCTGTGTCACAGTGTGACATGAGGCTTCTTTTCTTGTAATGAAGAACTTCTTTGTGCCTGGCTCAAGAAATATTATTCAATTATTTTGCAGGCCTCTGAATCTGTTTCATGTTCCTTTGTGAAATATGATTTCTGGTAAGCAATATAACAAACAAGTGGTCAACGTCAGAATGCATCGAGACCAAAAGGAGGATGAAAGAAGCGAATCCTTCAATGCATTTTTCATACATGTGACAATGTCAATTGTACAATTTGGGGAAGTTTTTAATTTCCAAGTCAAAAACTTGTTCTTGTTTCTTGTGGCAGAAGGAAAAACTGAAAAACAAATTTGTACCAACCACACGACCCTCAGTGCAAGAGAAGTGGTGCAAGGATGGAGGGATGGACAAGTGGGTGGATGGATGGATGGATGGATGGATGGATGGATGACCTGCTCTTTACATTCCCATATCGCTTGAGCATTTTACTCACAAAAAAAAATTCTTGGAGAAGCAATTAAAAAAAATCAGGATGACTTATGTTTTGTTGTTGACTTTGTTTTTGACTATTTTTCTTAAATCTGCCAGACAGTGTAAGACACTCTAATTAGCGAACTACATTGAGAATAATTCTGACTTCCTGACTGGTTTCCTTTCATCAACAAACTGGCTAATCCTTCTGAATCTGTCCTTGGTGAGATTTGCTCTGCAGCTAAATATTTTAAATTACAGTTTTTCTCTCAATAAGAAATACTGAATGTAAAAAAAAAAAAAAAAAGGTAACCTTCCATGTGATTTTTACAAGCTAAACATTTATTCCCTTACAGTCCAAATGTCCCTTTGTCCTCCAGTGACAGCAGACAAAGAACTCAAAGTGCTGCCTCACTGCCACTTAGAACCTGGTGATGAAGATAATACTGTTTGCCAACTGTGTTCCCATGGCGACGGTTCTGACGGTAACAGCCGCCTTGTCACGCATGTGAGAATTGCAAAAAGTTTCTTTGAATGAGTTAATGTAGTCCACGTTCAAATTTCCGGGAAATGAACAAAACACTCTTTCACATGGGCCATGACAAACATACATTCAGCACTACAGCCACAGTTTTAACTTTGGAACCGTATACATACGATAGCATGCTCTTCAGAAAAATATTCAACTATAAACATGATCTCACCCCAATCAATTCAAACAAAGTCAATCGATATTCTCAATAAGATGCAGCGCGATCACACTCGCCAAAAAGTGCATCCCTTGCCAGAAGGCAATTAGCTCGGCGAAAGTGTTTGTTTCCATTAATATCCCTCCCCGTGGTAATTCTCAGAGAGGTGCTACAAATGGAACTTTAAATTTCAACCTCACGTCTCGGCTTGTCAACACCTCCCAGATGAGCACACCTTGTTAATTACCAGAGAAAATTCTGCACCACTCGGGAGGGATGATGGATCACAATACGCATGCTTCAAGGCAATTATTCCCGTGTAGCACATGTAATTATGTAGGAAAATATAATGTAGGGAATTAATTATGATTAATGGAGCTAATTTGAACGGACAGATTAAGTGTAGTGTTTTCATGCTCTCATATTTTACCCTTTCGAAAATTGCCAACTCAGACAGCGCATCCTTTCGCCTCCTCCATCTCTGGAGGCCTGCGGATGATTAAAGAAAGATAATGCACTTGACAGCCGTGCAGGCGTCTTCACGTTACACATGCTGCTATGTACATTCAATAAACACGGTTCTACATTACCGGGGGTCAAAAAAAGTCTGGTTTGGGTTTATATCACACATGTTCACTCAATATGGGGAGAACAACAAGTCTTTATAATTCAACTTTGGAAATGATGGTAGTTAATCATGAAGGCTGTAGAAACTGCCCCCTTGTCTGGAGCTAAATCATAAAATAGGAAAAAATAAACAAATACAGACATATGCCGCCACCACATCAGATGAAATGTAGAACAGATGCAGCTAAACAGATAAAATGTGGTGGCACTCGGGGCAGACATTTTTGCAGTAAATGAGTGGAAAACAAATTGAAAGAAAGTGCAACTTTCTATTATTAATTAAATATTAATTTAATATTAATATTAAATAATATTAAAACTAATGTTGCTTGAGGTCTCAATACACTCACAGTCCTAATACATGTTTTCAAACATTGCCGTGGCTGACTATTCTCTTGTCGTCCACCGGCCGAGTCGAGCCCGTCTCACTCCCGTTGCCGACCGGACCGGTGTTCCATCGCATCCGCATTAGGCTGAACAAACCTCCAACATTTTCTCTGTTCGTTCAACTCCGACGGTTGTGGTCCTTGGTGCTTCGGTAGTCGCTCGGTATTTTTTATTTTACATTTTTTAATTTCCCTGACACACGAAAAACATTTTCTTGGAGCAGCGCATTGCGACATCACTTCCGGGCCAGAGCGGCGGAGGGCGGAACTATGGGCGGAACCAGTCCGAGAGGGTGCCGGAGCTTGGCCATGAAAGGAGATCCGGAACGCAATGACGTCATTGCGTTTCCAGCGTTGAAAAAATCTCCGTGAACAGAACGTTTAGAACCATGCCCAACAACTTGCAGGGCTCACGTCCAAACGCATGAACCTCATTATTTGACGATTTTGGATCGTTTGACGATAGGGTTCAACATTGTAACAGTTTTTAAAGCTCAGAAAAGTGAAAAAGCATCATAATGAGTTTACAGGATTGCTGAGAACTGAGGCGTTAGTAACTACTATTTTAAATCTCTGTAAAGATGTAAAGTTGTTTAATTGTGCTTAGAATTTATCTGCCTGCTCATTAGGTGAAAACGTTTCCCAAATAACAGATTGACACAAAATTTGAAAAATTACTTCCAAAATTTTTAGATAAAGCCTTAAAGTTGTTGTGTGGATTAACATTATTAGGGAAAAAAAAACAAAAAAAACAGACAAATTAACTTTACAATTCACTGATTTTGTTTGTTTGTTTGTTTACCTCCACCTGGTCAATTGAGTCCCCATGATAAAGTCCATCATGTATTTCTTTGGCTTTATCTTCTTCTCAAAAAGTCCTACAACAAACAATTGTTCAACTTTTGTTTTTCACCAACCTCTCCCAGGTCTGTGAAAACACCTCCAACCGCACACCTGTTCCGCATCATGAGGCCACCTTGAAGGTTATATTTCTTTTCTTTCTTTATTCTTTTTTCCTTCGAGTCATTTAAAGTCTTCCAAGGTTGTCGCCAAAATCTGTAATTGTAATAGTCTGCACAATAAATCTGAAGTGAGTGTTAAAAGACTGAGGTCATGTCATTCGTGACAGGAATTATTTTGAAACACTGCCATAGTGAGGGAACAGAATTACTGTTGGCTCCCACAAGAGGAAACAACTTACCGTAGCTCTCTTGAGCAGAGAAGATGGAAAACAAGGCTAGCTAGCACTATTATAACGACATGGCTAACACAGTTCTCATAGCGAACAGTTACGGTTAAATGATTTGTTTCGAAATCTTTAACCACTTTACACAAACTGATTGAACACTAGACCATCAACAATAATATGTTTGAATTGACCTGAGGAGTCACAGAATTGAAAGAATACTGGTGTAACAAGGAAATAGCAAGTCAACAGAAGTAGAAGGAAAAAACATTGTGCAGGCGTGGAGTCAAAGTTTCACTTTTTGTTTATTTAGTCAAAGGCTTTAGAAGCTGTTTTTTTTTTTTTTTTAAACAGGGTACATAACTGAGTTGATGATGTCAATATTTGGGCCACTAGCCTTTGCTTTAAATATCCTCTCAGCTCCCAGATCAATTCCATTTTACTTGAAATGGGACTGAGTCAAGCACGTATTTAGTATTGCCCTTGAGTTACAGGGCTTCTGCTAGCCAAAGACATGCATCAGGGCTTGTCATTAATAATATTGAAAAATTGACATGTGAGTAAACATGTCCATCAATTATGTTCTCACAAGGCAGTGATTGAGACCGAGTGGGTAGGCATATCAATTAAATGGCTAACAAGGACTGGCAGGATGCTAGAAGATTTTTGGCCAGAAAAGGGAAACAAAAACATTCTGGGGCAAATTTAACAAAGGTTGTTCGAACAGCTCTTTCAAACAATAGGAACACTTTGAGCTTATCTTCTTTTATATACTGCCTTATGCTACAAAGAGGCAGTATTGAGTAGGGAGGTGCTAAAGGGATAGATGAACATTCTGGAAAATTCACCTGTTACCATAATGCGAATGAGAAGAAGCTGATGGCTGATGATTCAGTCATGGCGGACTTGTGTGATGATGATTTCTTTACTAACCAAGACCAGAAACCTTAATTGTTTGAGCCACAAACAAAGTAAGTAACTGTTTGAGGGGGCACTGTGTCCCTCCGCCCAGTGGTTGACTCAAGTAAGTAGGTCAGAGTATTTCATTCATGTGTCAGTTACAATGTTACGGTATTATTTCATAATGTGCTGAATGTGCAGGTCAGAACTTGTCCACAGGAGTATTTTGGAATTGTTGGATTGTGTTGTTGATACAATTGCATCCCAGATCTCAAAACGATGTGAGGCACTGGGGATAATTAAAGGGAATCTACAACTCTAAGAATTATGGCAATAAGTGAGTTTTCCAAAATTTCAAACTATCCCTTCAAGATAAAAAACATTCCATTCATCCTGTTGGGAACCCACAGGTTATCTGACCTGTTTAATCTACTGGAGCAAGTCAGGTACAAGTGCATTTTAAGTGAGGCTTTACCATCTTTATTATTTAGAGGTTATATTTAATAAGGACAGGCAGACAGTTGAAGCGAGATCAAGTAATTCAACAGAAGGAGGTACTGGGAACGGCAGAGCTTCAAAAAGTCCTCCACCAAATAAAAATCTGTTCAAGGAGAGTCTGCCAGCCTTGGAGGCACTACACAACATGTTAAGACTGGCTGATAACCATGTTTCTAATTCCAGGCTGGCTGCATCCTAACAAACTGAATTATCCAAAACCATATGGGTCTCCATGTTCAGCCCTCTGTTTACAACCTCCTGCAAAACATTGACTTTTATCCTCATGGTGAAACTGATGCTTTGCTGGACCTTCAACTCGTTTGAAGGGGTAAATAAGGGGATGTCATCATCACTACATCAAAACAGGCTAATTTACAGGTAGAAAAAGAAGTGAAGGAAGGCGTTTACTGCCTGGCCTGAGACACAAAATCATTTTCAAAAATAATACAAATAATAATATGTGGCCACAAAAGAGAATATCTAGTTATTTAATAATTTTTTATGTTTGCAACATGAATATTGTATTACATTTGGTACCACATTTTTGTATTACATGTGTTGTCTGTTGCAAGACAAATTTCAGACTTGTCCAACAATTTAACCAACCAATCTGTTACGTGGGTTGTATTCTCTATTCAGGCAACGATCAGCAGGTAGACAGCCAATCCCTTTTGATATAACACAATTTTTTTTTTTATTGTTTTTGTTTATCAAGTATTCAAGTTTCAAAACACTAAATTGAAAAACACAGAAGTGCTCTCATTAATAACAAAAAGATAAACAAATAATAACAAATTCCAGTATTTCCTTCAGAGTTCAGCCACCAAAGCCTTCTAGAAACGACACAGTCACTGCTGAAGCCCAGCGCCATGCAGCAGTTGAAGATTTTGACAGTCTATCAAAAACAACATAATCTGCCGCTTATCTTATCTGGCGCTGTGCTGCTGTGATTGGGCGACGGGAGGAGCACAAGGTGACAAGTCCTCAGTTTATCGCAGCTCTGCCCCGACCCAAACCCTCGTGTCTTTGTATCACGGGGGAAACTTGGCGGGAGAATCCCGAGAGGCCGCGCCGAGCTGAAGGAAGGTTCGGGGCCGGGGAGGCGGAGGGGCTCGTTTGATATGCAGCGCTTCGTCTCCGCGGCTGGCAGCGCGGAGACAAAGGTCAAACTTCCGTCTAGAAACAACTGGTGGCCTTTTTATTCAGTATTTCACAAGTCGCCTCCCGTCGACCCTCAGCTCAGCAGCCAGTCGCTCACGCCAAGAGGGGCCAATCGTACAGTCAATTACGAAAAAAACAAAAAATTAAAATTAAAAATCACATCCGACCGCTCTTCGGGGTATTTTTTTTAGAACCTCCTCCCCCCAACCTCACCCAACACGACATGCAACAGGTAGGCTCACAGGAGGGTGAATTAGAATTGACCTCTAATCACTTTCTAATTCACCCTCTGTCACTCCGCAGGCGCGCTTCAGGCAAAGCTGGTGTGACATACAGCTCCTCCACACACACACATACACACGGCTGCAGCAAAAGACCACAAGCTAACAGTCATTTCAATGAAGTAAAGTAATGGATTATTTAGTAATATCCATTTTTTTTACGTGCAAGGAAAAGTTTTCAAACTTCGTCCTCCATAGACGTCTTCTCTTGTCCTCCCCCTCCTCCAAACCCTCCACTAAAAAGTTTCATTTGGACAGTGACATATTCCGAGCCGGGGAAGTTTTGTTTTTGCATTTGAAAGCAATTATGGTGCTGATTTAAACCCTTTTGCGGTGGCTACTTAGAGCTTCGCCGTGTTTGTGCTGAGGCGCAGCTTTAGTGGCATTATTCCCATTTTGCATAAACACCCATTCTATAAAGCATTAGCCAGGTTCGCAGCCGTTTAAATTAACAGTGGACAACAAGGTGAAATTGCAGTGCGTCTTATCGGCGTTCGCTCGGTCCCGGAAGCTTTGAAAAGTTTCGGTGGAGAGAGTTCATTAAACAGAACCAGACGCGATATTTAAATCTTCCGGCAGTGACCCGTGAGGATCTGTTTACATTAGCCGACACCCCAGTGAAAAGCGCATTAACGGCAGCGACCGCGCTAATAATACTGAAGAAATAATTAGAGGGAGGCGTTATGAGTCTGGCATAAAGGGGAGAACGACCGCGCGTCCACTCAGCTCGCGACAGTGTTCGTAGCGTGCTTCTCAATAAAGATCTGGAAATTAAAACCAATTTGACTCCCACTGCGGCACTAAGTGGCGGCTTTCAATGCACCTCATGGGAATTTTCTCCATTTTAACGTTTAAAACATGATTGTGTCGATACAGGAGGGCAATTTCGTTTTGCTCCAAGAAGTACTTCCGTCTTAGTTTTAAACATTAAAGTTGTATTTTCTTTCTTTTTGACAATTTCCCCTCTCTTGTAACTGTAGACTGGCCTCCCTTTGTTCATTTCCCACCTCTTGCTCTCACCCTCCTGTTTTTGACCTGTGTCTTGTTAACCTTCCCGTGTCCCCGCGTGCCTCCACTTCCTCCTGGCCTGCGTGTTGTTCTGCTCCGTGTTCTTCCTTGATCCCAGCCTGCTCCCTTGTGTTTCCGCTCTCGCTCTCGTTCTCTCCGCGTGCCCTTTTCCCGTTCCACTTCTTAGCCATGTTCAGGTTTGGACTGATCTCCCGTCCTGCTTGTGCACGCTGTGAGTCGTCCAATTGCATGATAGTTTTTGGACTTTGGACTGGCATCTCTGTGCTCCAAAAAGTAGGCAACCACATTGCTCACACATTGACTTCCTAAGAGAGGGCATATTGGTACATTTTCCCACAAAGTGAAACAGGTAGCGGGAGTGTGCATTTTTGGGCAGATAAATGGAAACAAACAGATCTAAACGCGACATGCTGGTTTGACTTTGTCTTTACCTCTGGCACAGTGCAGGTATCAAACTGCAGCGACTACCAAACTCCGAGTCACTGGAGATCCACTTATGTTTGTTCAAACTATTGACTGAATAGAAAGATGGTCATGTCTCCCATTTGTTTGCAAATACCTGTTCTGAAGCCTAAAGATTGGTTCTACGGCTCACATTTCGAACCTGGAAGATTCCCTATTTGGATGTGTGGGTGGCACCGGAGGCACCTGCACACCCGCTGGTAAAACAACTACATTTGGATCACAATTTTTAGGCGTAGCCGCACTTAATGGCCATTAATACTCCAAAACTCTGTTCATCTTTTTGGTACAATCGGTGGTTCAGACACACGTCTCTGATCCAGAACAGCTCCTGGAGCCATAAGGAAAAACTGTGCGGCAAAATGCGTCAGGCTGATTGAGCTCCAGGGTAACACTCAGAACAAACCACCCACCCACTCACTCACCATCATGCACGGCAATGACTACATGAGCCTCTGTTGACGCTCTGCCGATTCATAGATCTTATCAAAGCAAATCTGCTTTTCCCCCGCTGTCTGCATCTGGCTCTGTCCTTTTACGACATCCTGGGATATTCTATGTAAAAACAAGATTTTCTCCCAGCAGCTCAAATGCCAGAGTTCTGTTACATTGTGTCTTTGTTTTCCAGATAAATGGAATTTAAGTCTGTGCTGGGGGATGTCATTGTAAACACGAGACAAGAGAAGAAGGGTACTTTTTTTCCCAGAAAATACGGTAAAATGAAATACATGTAAGAATACACGGCACCTTGTGAACGCTGCTGCTGACAAAGATAACTAGCAGGACACGCTTTTGAACGACATGCTTTTAGGTAACATAGCACCTAAAAAGGATCTCAACTTCTACAATATTTATGTTGTGCGAAGATGGGAGCCACTGAAAAGGGTTGTGTATGTTTAAAACGGAGACAGAGAATGCTGTAGTACCTACGCCAGGCCAGCAGTTGGCGGTGTAATGACGTACGACAACAAAAAACAAACCACACCAAACCATAAAGCTCCGAGTTAAGACAAAGATTGTAGCAATGAAAATTTTAACAAAGAAGCCGTAATAAAGTCGTTAGAACCATGAGCAGAAACATGCCTCATAACAACAACAGGTGCCTCATGAGACCAGCAAACAACACAGTGTGAGTTGTATGGACAGAAGCACAACCAAAAACAGCCATAACTGTTCTCAACTAGAAGAGGAAAAAAATTAGATGCCGATCGGTTTGTTAGTTCGTTTGGGAGATTTTTAAAGTTCTTCAATGTCTAACCAATAATTCAATTCAACATGTTTTAATTAGCTTGACAGTTCTTTTGAAAGTGGTGTCTGGTGTTGTTGTTGCTGTAGGTGTCAGTTATCTACTGTTGTTGTTCATAGTCCTACTCACACATGGCTGTTTGACTGAAAATGTATACAAAAACCACCTCCCACGGACCTGACTGCCATTTTCCCAGCTGTGTCCAAGGTTTACCTCATCCAATACTGCCACGCTGTAGCCATGGAAAGGAAAGGCGTGAAAAGCCATGTAATATGGGCCAAAGCCTCAGACTACACCTGTAAAACTAAACAACATAAAACCTCCCATAAAATTTTTAAATTTGCCAAAAGGGTCCAATCCATCATTTTAGTTTTGAACCGCACGCAGGTCTTGGATGTTTTATTGCATGTTGATCGCTGGTAAAAACCATGAGGCATCCGTGCCGACAGGAAAACAGTAAATAAATGGGGTGAAGTTTTATGAGGCCAATGCTAATGAGGCAAGCGTGCTTTTTAACAATGGAGTTGCAGAGCAACAGCGAGTGCGTGGCAAATGGTAGGAGGAGGGAGGAGAGAGAAAGAGAGGGAGAGAGAGAGAGAGATTCACAGGCACACACAGATGGGTGTGGGCAGGTTGCTGCTGCGGCAACTGTAAATTATTAGTCACCAAGGAGCGAAGCTGAAGTCAATCATTTTTAACCTTGAGACGCTAAGCGGCGGTACAAACAGAGTCGCGATGTGCTGCGGCTGGCATATCACCAGGATTATACTGCATTACCGCTCACACATAAATTAGTGCATAGAAAAAAAGAGGAAGAAAAAAAACGGTGCAAGTTAAAATAAACTTCCTCCGGGGGGCAGAGAACGGCGTTTTGTTAGCGCTTAGCTTGTTGGGATGAGTCATCTGCCGCAGCAACAACCTCACACTCCTGCCAACGTCTCTGTCCAGTTCAGCAACACAATGTGAGACCAGGCCGACGACAGGCGTTCATCCGCTAACAAACGGCATTTGAGGGCAGCGGGGGAAAGGGACGGCAGCAAGCATGTCCGCAGGGGTTAATCGACGCGGGTTCAAACGGCTCTGCTCGGCTCGCAGCGGGCAAGCTCGACCTGTGTCGACTTGCCTGCGGCGTCTCCTCCGGGGGACAAAAGTGTAAAAAAAAATGTTAAAACACCGACCACCGCCTCCGAGCGCCACGCAGCACTTTGGGCTGTCTTGTGGTAGAAAACAGTAGGCGTGAGCTTTAGGTATTTTCTTATGTCGGATGAACTTTCAGCAGAGCCGGCTCCAGCCATGGTGGTGTGCTAGGCGAAATCACCCCATGGCACGCCTGCGACACAATGGGGTGAAAACAGCCGTCTGAAACATCCCGACAGTTTAAAAATGCAATAACCATCAGAGTTAAAAACAAATGAGAAGGCATAAAGACTTCACCAGAACATCACTACGGTGGAATTAGGCACAATTTTTCAGGTAATGTTTTACGCAAACTAATCAAAACACCTGTGACCTGCCTCTTGACCTCTGACTGCTCTGACCCTGAAATGACCTCTGACACCCCCCACACCACCAACACCCCACCAAACGGGTGCAGGTGGAAGATGGGCATCCATGTTGTGTGAGCAACATGTAGGCTGGGATTCACAATTAGTATAAACTTGTTTTTTCTGCTGCACTGAGCCTGATGTTCATGTGTGAGTGAGTGAGGGACAGCAAAGGAGAGACAGAGAAAGACTTGACATGTATGTACAAGCATCATTCCTCTGTCGTGCTGATTGCAGAGGACAGCGACCAGGACGGAACTGGCCAGCTGCCGATCCGACATCACATTTTGCGACCCCTCCTGGGAAAGCTGCCAAATTCCAGCCGTTAGCGGGTCGAGCTGTGTTAAAAATCGCCATGTCGACACGATAATTTCAGTGGGAAAACAGAAACGTTGCTTGGCATCAACTTGGTAACTTTGCTGGGGATTTTTTCAGGTCAACGGAAGAAAAAAAGTCATGAGCAGCGTTTGGCTCAAACCTCAGAGCGAAGCGACAGTCGGGGACTCAGTTCGGAGCCTGTGTTTCTTTCAAAAGGGTCGGGTTTGAACCCGCTGGCGCCGACACAGCGAGCTGCAAAAAGTGTGAGGCAAAAACAAAAAAAAAAAACCTGAATGACGAATTAATGAAGGTGAAGGTTTTATTTATTTTTTAAGTCGCCCCTTATTAGTCAGGCTGCGCCTGTCGCAGGTTGTGTTCAGGTGACAGAGTATTGACAATGAACGGCGGCGCTGCCACGCGGTGAACAGTTCACCAGTTCACGTCCAAAGTGATTTCTCACTTTATGGTGAGGGACTTCCTGACGCCGGTGATAACCCAGCTGACAGAGGAGCTGCACAGAGCGAAACAGTGACACCTGGAGAGTCGACCAGTTTCATAGACGCTTCATTAAAAGTCCAGTGTGTAATATTTGGCATTATATAGAATTTTTATTTTTGTTAAATGCTAATAAAAATGTACTGGTGTATACTCGCAGTACAATCTAAGGATGCTGGGTGCGGACGATCCAGCTTGCCTGACACCACAGTTCTTATTTAGGGTGAACCCTCGCGTCCTCAAATAAACCCCAGAAGAAGAAGGTGGACGGGGTCACCAGGTTTGTGTGCGCAGGCCACCTGAGTTCACTGGCAAGCTCAGGAGTGAGAGGGTGAGTGCTGAAATCTAAAATGTAGCCACTTTGTCTCGCTGTTTCTTCCAAAATCTCCAAATATTACACACTTACCTTTTAACCAACTAATGCGTGTTAGCAGGCGCTCAGTGTTGTGTGATTGTGAGCGTTCAGTTGTGCATTTACTTGCGCATGTTTCAAAATAGCTTGATTAAATTGATTCCCGCAAATATGCTGCAATTACAGGTCAAAGGTCAAAGAGAATAACAGAAATGTCTCGATCGAGTGGTTTTTTTTTCCCATTTATATATTTCTCGGACTGAGAATATTGTCAAGCGAACGCGTTTCTCCACCAAATAAACAAACAGACAACATCTGTTGACCTGTAAAACAGCGCACTCACGAGCTCCAGCCTGGCAGAGGCGATGTGCCGTTATCGTGCCGCACGGCCTCCTTTCAAAACTAAGTGTAGGGTTGGGGGGGACGTGTGGAAGCGAAATTCAAAGTGAGATGTCAAGACTCGTCAGACGAAACATCAAATTACGTGTCTCGCTGAAACGCCGACACGGCGACACATGAGATAAAATTATATCTGACAGATCTTTTATCCGCGCAACAGAGAAACGATGAGTTGCAGATAGCGGCGGCCCGTTCGTCGGCGAGGCTCTCCGCCGGGGATAAATATTGCTGGCAGGAGGTTGGGAAATGGAAGGATGAAACACTCCATTGAAGTGAAGCGAAAAAGCACCGCAGGTGTGCTTTGTCCCGGCGAAAACGTCTCACCTATCCATCTGAAGTGAAAACAGCAGCCCCGCAAAACCGCTACATGGTCTTCGCACCTCAAGCGAACGGAAAACTCGGGTGAAACGAGCGTATACGTGCGGCAGGGACAACAGCTTTGCCCGTTGTTGAAGGCAATTATTGCTAAGAAAAAAAAAAAGAAAAGGGAAGAACAAGAGAAATGAGAAAAGAAAAGTAAGAGAAACCACCAAGAGAGGAGATGCATTAAG
Source organism: Thamnaconus septentrionalis (assembly GCA_009823395.1). Classification (NCBI taxonomy): domain Eukaryota; kingdom Metazoa; phylum Chordata; class Actinopteri; order Tetraodontiformes; family Monacanthidae; genus Thamnaconus; species Thamnaconus septentrionalis. Next base: position 5,600,745 of record CM020501.1, on the reverse strand, counting down.
CAAGACAACAGAGGTGGGCTGGGAGGAAACTGCAGTCGACGGATCGTTAATTACGCTGAAAAACCTGGAAAATTGAAGCACCCCAGGACATTCAAACCGTGAAGGTGACCTCACACACATCACTGAGCCAGACCTACAACTGGGCCTTCATCACACCCACGACCCCTGCTGTTTGAATTACTAAGTGAAAAAACTAAAACAAACAAACAAGCAAAAAAAAATTGCTCCAAAACCGAAGTCCCACGGAGTTCCTGTGTTCTGTTTGTGTCCAAAGACTGAGCTGGCCTGAAAGAAACACCACCTCATGTTCTAGACGATTCATGTCCCTGCACAAGATCCACAAATATATTACGCATATCTGCATGAGTGTGGGTGTGCTGGGTGTCAGCTGCTATTTTCATAGTAATTTTGTTCCTTTTTTTTCTAGTGAAACTGAGTCTGGGACTATGACTCAGCGCGACTTCACAGCTTTTTGTGTTCGAATAAGGCGGATAAAAAATAGGATGGATAGAGCTGCATTAAATAGATTTGCATTCATCCTTTGTTCACAAGTCTTGGATAGAACCTGAGACGTCGCTGATCAGACGTCTGGATAGAAGCGCAGGCTGTCAAACACGTCGCCTTCAAAGGTAAAAATTAAGAAATAAACATATTTGAAAAAACACAGAAATCCATTGCAGATGTTTTCTAACAATTGTGTCTATTGCGTTTCTATGAGAAAAGTCCATCCTTTTAGTTCTTTACTTTCTCTGATTGTCATAAACTGTGAGCAAAAACACATCGACCCTTTGTGATGTCACAAGGGGCACTCAAACCTCCCCCATGTCAGTGACAACAAACAGGACTTCCTCTCTTAATGTGTATCCTCCCAGACTTATGGAAGGTCTAAGTAATTTAGCCTGTTTAAGTGGAAAAAAAAGAGTAATTTAACATCAGGCTCAGAATAAAAACATGTTCCATACTGGGTTTTTGGTTTGTGTTCTATTTATTTATTTATTTATTGTCTCTTTGTCAATTTCTGTGGGCTGGAGATTAAATGTCATTCAGTGGGTGTTTGGCTGCTTACGTACATTTGTCGGCTTGCTCTAACTGAACGGTGGTCACGCTGCCTTAATAGTAATTTGTTTTTAAACGCTCTTTAAACGTCAATGTCTCTTCACACCCTGTTTGAAGTGGATATGAGACTGATGTGAAGGTCTTTACGAACCCATTAGGTCTTTTCACAAGCAGCCAACCAGCAATAAACTCAATAGGCGCAGAGGCCAATGTGTTTACCTGCTCCTTGATTGCGTGAGGCTGCTTTCCGTGTTCTTTTTGCTGTGATGACACAAGACAGGACAGACGAACGGAGAACAAGGTACACAAAAGAGTCCGACTTTCAGCCCCGGGTAAGTTATTCTCTCAGAAGCCGAGTGTAGGCGAGGGATCGGTTAATTGGTTCTCTCCTGGCCAACTGGGATCTCCGTACACTTTAACATTTAAAAAAGATTCACTAATTATATGGCACAATGCATCACTGCTCACTGAACACTTGGCAGGTCAGATAATCAGATGCTCCTCTCATAAATATTGAAATTTAGAAAGAAAAAAATCAAAGAGAAGCATCACGGTGAGACAGCGGTAACTAGTCCTCAGTCACCGATGACATGAGAGCCGTGGTGCCAGAATGCCTGATGAATGGATAATTTATACGAGTGTAAATGGATACACTCGTAGACCCAAATTAATTTTCAGATTAAATTTGAAAAAAAAAAAAAAACACACAATACTATTTGAAATAAAAGATAATGATACAGAGATAAAAATTTCCACAAAATGTGTTCACCTGTATATATATGGGCTCAGATGCAATTGTAAAAGTGTGAGTGTGGGTGGATGCTCAACAGCTCTGTGAACCTGAGTGCAGGAGAAGTGATTTAGAAAAAAGGGTTTGGTGAATGGAAATCTCCCTCGTGCAGCAAAGACATCTTACAATGGTTGGGAAGTGTAATATGGGAGCATCAACTACTGTATAGATGCCATTTCACTCACATTCATGTTCATCTTGTTGGAGGAAAAAGGGTTTGAGTGTTTTTGTTTTTTTTGTTTTTTTTCAAGGAATCAAAAATGAATTTCACTATGACCCTTCTGTTTATTCACAACAATGGGTTCAGACTACACAGCACACATATTAAATCAAAGTTCAGGATTCATATGATTCAAAAACATGGAACAAAGCAGAACAGGATAATTGTCTTACAAGTGGCCTATTAAAAATATGATTTAGTAATTATGAAGATTTTGGGGTTTTTTTGGGTTTGGGTTTTTGCGTTTTTTTTTTTTTTTTTTTAATATTTCATTCTTAGGATGAACAAGAGGAAATGTCCCAGAAGAGGCCACAGTGGTGTGCAGCTCAGATGAGATAAGGGGTAGGAACACAAGTTGATTCTATTACTGTTTCTTCTCAGTAATGGGCAATTACTTGGATAACCTGACATTATTACATAATTTATCAATATAACGTAGAAATATCGGAGCAAAGGCCATGGAGAGTTATCTGTAAATGTGGCTCACACGTCAAATTGGTCAGATTAACAGTTTGGTGGGCTTTTTTTTTCTTTTTCTTTTTGCAAAACTGCAGCTAATTTGTTCCACCCCCGCAAAGGCTCGGCTCAGCTGAATTATGAGAAGCTATGGTAAATAATTGTTTTAAATTAATGAGTTGTTTTGTTATTACCTCAGGAGGAGTGTAGAAAGAGCTTTGTATTTTGTCCACAGCCACCAAAGTAAAGACTTTACATAAGTGGAGATTTAAGAAAGCGTGGGGCAGGGTTTGGTTTGTTTGTATGTTCATACTGTACTTACAATTAACCAAGTCCATCTGACATTTTGAAAAATTGATATGGGCTTTGACGTTTGTTCAAAAAAAATAATGGTGGAAAAACAGCAGAATGTGATTTTCATCTATATAATATCAAGTCAATATGAAGATCAATATGTCAATGGAAAGTTTCATTGGCACTGTGAGAGGTTGTGAGAGGTTCCTTACAGAGGGGTTGCCATGGTTGACTAGGAACTTTTTTAGTTTGTTAACTTTCCTCCATCTGTCCATTTTAATCTCTTTCTTTTTTTCACATCGTCCATAGTGATGAACAACTGTCCACAGGCGACAACAATGATATGTTCTTCTGTGCACGTGAAATATCGACCAAATTTCTTCTATACTATGAGATATAAGTTGCAGCTGTAGCTCGGTCTAAAAGCCAAAGTTGGAAAAGTGTGTGTGTGTGTGTGTGTGTGTGTGTGTGTTTGGGTTGGGGGTGGGGGGTGAAACAGAATGCATCATGTCAGAAAAATCCAGCTACCTCTTTGACTTCTACATCATATTGAGTGAGAGTGTCTGTCTGAAAAGTCCATCACTGGGCTGCGGGAATCAATTCTGTTTTGTTCGAAGGCTGAAAAGGGATTTTGTGAATAAATGATGAATTATGAACTGATGATCTGATCCTCACAGTGCAGTGAGGTTGATTTGAGCTGAACTTGTAGATGTGGCACACACCCTCTGTGTTCTCACTGCTTTCTTAGAACCACCATTTGATTAAAACGTGCAAAAACAGAAAAAGCACCGCCGTTTGAGCTGCAATCTCGCAGAGCTACTGCGGACAAACAGGGCTCAACATGAAAGTCGTGCTCCTCTCTTGTGCCAGCGAGTTGTCTCATTTATGTTGACGGCTGGACCTCGTTCAGCCAAGTGATTGTGTTCAGGGCGCCTTCATGGCGCCCGCTTGATCCCTTGACCCCTCACATTCCCGACTCTGTGCGCACGATGACTTGGCGCCTGGCGCTCAGGGCTGCTTCTGTCAGCTTAGGCTGAGCAAAATTACAGCTATCAGCCGCCGGGCTCGGCTCGTGGAGAGGCAGGAGAGAGTTAAATGTCAAGTAATGATTTCTACCCTAATTACCTTCAGAGCGTCTTAAAGGGGGCTGCGATGTGCTGCCGCTGATTAGAGGAGGTGGCACCGTGAGCCTGACCACCCGATGAGCAGATGGTCATTGTTGCTCTTTAATTAAAAAAGTCCCAGTGTCAGATACTGTGCCGGGGTGGAGAGGGGGGAGGGGGATCTAACTATGGTGCTGATTTTATGTTAGGGACACATTTAGTTTGCAAATCTCCGCTTCCGGTGCATGCACGTCTCTTGCGTCCACGTGCACTGCTCCGTTTCTGGAGATACGTTCCTTCACGCTCCTTGGCAGGGCGCTCACGGCACCTGCTGTCATCTATTTTGTTTTTAATGGAAAGTGTGCCTGCCCAGCTCCCTGGCTGTGGCTACACATAAGTCCGATAGTTTTTTGTTTGTTTTTTTCTAATTGGATATTACAGGCGTGCAGGCGTGTTTTTAGCCATGTAGCCGAACATATTAGAGAATAGGAATTCTGTAAAAGTAAATAAAGTGAAGATCATCTCGAGTCATTTACAGACTTGGTGCTCCTTTTTTTTTTTATTTCTCTATTGAGCATAAAAAGAAGGAAAAGAAATAAAAGGATTCAACAGTAAAAACATGTAAGCCTATTACTCAAGGAAAACAACAACAACAACAACAACAAAAAAAACAAATGTCCACGACTTAAATATGCTTGAAAGGAGTAGGAAGAAGTGCTTGACTTTTCCAGTCCTACCCCTAATCACAACGCCCTTTAGCTGGTTCTCATAGCCATCCTTAAGAAAAAAGAAAACACACCAAAAAAAAGAAATCATTTTTACAGACATGGTGCTCCTTTGCTGAAAGCGCCTACAACCACAGGTTAAACAAGTATTTTGTTATTAACATAACTTAAAAAAGAGACACTATTTTTTAAAAAGTATGGACCTTTTTCAAGCCCTGACATCATTCGTTGCAAGTATGTCAGGTTGGCTAGTTGGTTTGATGTCACATTGTTCATTTTCTTTAGCCACTACAAAATTTGACAGCAGCCTGGTGTGGAAACTTGTACCCAGTGTGAATTTGAGTTCCCATTGTCTTTCTACTGTCTCCCAACATGCAACACATTCTGACCTCTGACCCCTGGCATTAACAAGGGGCATGTTCCTCCACAAAACCGTAGCCCAGTAGATATTTTCTCCTTTGGGGACCATCCTCCGTAAACCCTGCAGACGGCTGTGATGTTGTGAAAATCCCAGTAGATCAGCAGTTTGGGAAATAATCAGAACTTCAGCCCACCTGGCATCAACAGCCATGTTCACCACATTCCAGAGTCACCTCAATCCCTCTTTTCCCCCATTCTGATGCTCGTCGTGAACAGCAAGTCCCCTTCAACCGACTACATTCCTAAATGCATTGAGTTGCCGCCATGTGTTTTAGGTATTTTTGTTAAAAAAAAATGACATTCAGTGGAAATGAGCCAGTGGCAGTAGGAAACTTGTGGTACAATATATTCTGGTAGCCGCATTCTACTTCAGTTCAGCAGTAAAATTGTGAGGAAAAATGTGAAGGACCTGCCTGGTTGCCTTCTGGTCTTTCAATGTTTTCTTTCAAGTCTGTCACTTTTGGGAAAACCCTAATTTTGTCACAAAGTTATCTGTATGAAATAAGTACAGATAACATCAGAAACAACGATTATCCATAATTTGCAGAGACTGTGAAACTCGACTTAAAAAATACCCAAATAAACACAACTAAGGAGTTCACATAATCCCAATATTATGGAGCATTTAGGCAAAGCATCTGTTCTTCCATCTGGCATCCCTTAAAACTCAGAGGAATGAATTAAACAAGAATTTGAAAAACTCAGCACTTTAAATATGATCAATGCCATTTGACAGGACACATTTCTAAAGTGTTGTGTTGTGACTTATTGCAATTTGAAAAAAAAATCATACAAAAAGACAATCAAAATGCAAAATATCTTTCAACCTAAACCCTAATTGATGGTGCAAATTTAAGAAGAATAAAAAAGGACTAGTCTTTTTCATCCATTTCCTATCAAGCTCTGAAATGAATACCAATTATGGTCTGAAATGCAGGAGAACATTTTCTTTTTCTGCAAATAAATGAATGCATTGAGAACTTAAATAACCGATTTGAGCACTGGGACATTCCAAACTTTAAAAAGGATCTTCAGCTATTTCCTTGTACAACATGGCTGTCAGGAAACATCCATGCGCCGACTCATTTATGTGCTGTGGAGATTAAATACTAGGCTCTCTGAGGGCGCAAATTAGTACAATGCAGACTCCCCAAGAAGGCTGCAACAAGTAAACAAGCTTAGATCTGATTGCAGTTATAAAGAGATTCACCGACAGTCATCTATGGACTTTGCAGAAAATGGTGCGAAATGGAAAAAAAAAATATATCCTGTGAGCAGCAGTTCTTCCAGAGAAAATGCTTTGCTGATGGCAGAGGTAGGAGGAAGATAGTCAGAGCGCTTCAAGATTAAAGAAAGGCGAATAACTACAAGCAAGTGTCTATCTAAGAAAAGAAACTGAGGCGACAATTCACCTTGGCTCAACACAGATTATTGGAAAAAATTTTGCCTGGTCTGATGAGTCATGATTCAGACTCTTTTTTTTTTTGTTTTCCGTAAAAACAGGGAAACAATGACACATTATGCATTGTATCAACATCTCAGGCTGCTGTTGCTGCGACTGCTGCTGTGGGGAAATTTCTACATCACTACCAACTGAGAGTTCTTCAAACAAAAACTGTCTACTTGAATATTGTTGTTTTGCCTTGCCAATCTCTTCATGACAACAATGCACCATCCTCTGATGATTTCTTCCAGCTGGATAACGCAGTCACCAGATGTCAAAAGGGAGCCTTGGGGAGCCGTAGACCGGCGTCATCGATCTCCTGCCGGCAAAGCTGCAGCGGCTACAGGTGTATTCTCAAGTGTATTCTCAAATGTTTACTGCTGTAGTGAGATATTCGATTTAAGTAACTTGTGGGTTTGTTGACTCGACGGCACAAGATGAGCAGAGGACCGGCGAGACTGGGCACAGGCTTACAATAGTTACGAATCTACAAACTGCTGAGGCTGCCATTAAAAAAAGAAAAAAAAGAAAAGACATTTTGTAGAAAAGCCTCCATTTCGACCATGTAGGCAGTTAGTTGAAACACAATGAGGGCAAATAGTGAGTCAGGCTACGAAACGGCGGGTGGTTAATGGCACATTGTGACTTTTGAACAAAGGTGCAAGTTCATCTCCGGGCCACATACAAAAACACAGAGGGGGTAAAAGCTTCTCATCACAGTGAGCTTCTGCTCTCTATTTGACGTCCAGTGTTCAGGCAAAACCGGACAATTCAGAAGAAATACTCTCTCTCTCTCTTTGTCTCTCCCTCTTCTCTCTCTCTGTCCTCTCTGGCAGGAACAACAAGCAGTAATGACTCTGGAGGTCTTTGTAATACCTGACAGATTTATTCCACAACAGCAAAGCTTGAAACCAGAGGGCCCAAAACAAGGCAGGTGGGTTGAAGATAAACCTTTATAATAAATGTATATGTTTGTTGCTAACTCAGATTTCCGAGTAGGTATTCTGGAGGAGACGATAATGACCATCTGCTCAACAATTCTCACTGCAAGAGTAAGGTCGCAACAATATTTAGTTGACCCGCAATAAGCCCAACTGACTGGTGATCCAATTTCGCCATGCAGTAGTGATCCATTTTGATACCAGCTGAACGTGTATGTGATGAATGTTGGTGTTCTGACTGTAGTTGGATCGTGCGGCCAACACACAACACATGTCAAAAGCAGACTGAGACAACAAACCACTCAACACAAACTGAGTTTAAAAGTCGCAGTCTCAGCAGACGACTGTTGGTGACACCTCTCTCGGATTCGGCCACTTCATCTCAAGCGCTGCGCGTACCTGCCGACGAAATTCCGGAGCGCTCTACACATGTGCCTCCTGCTATCAGCCAGGATATATTTTGACCCCTCTCGTTGCCGAAGGATGCCAGCTAACACTCCTGGCGAGGTGCTCCAGGGAGCGACGGTGATTGAGGTGCGCTTACTCCTGCACCATCTGGAGGGGGCAAACAGCCTCTCCCCAGAGGGCCGAGCTCTCACCGCCGGCAAAGACCTTGAACCACTTTCACGCGCCTTTCGCAGGGCGACGGTCACTGTACCTAAAGCAAACGTGTAATTGACGGAAGAAAACGGAGCTCGCTCCGGGTGCCTTGTTGCAGGGAGGAAGAAACGGCCCAGCTGGTGCCGAGACCATTACTGGCGTGCGCTGGTGGTCACGCACAATAGGCGAAGATTGCGAGAGACCGCAGCAACTTCTGCTCACTGCCTAGCGAAGTGTGACAGTGAGGCAAAGTGTTCAGAAGTCATTATTGCCTTATTGCCAACAGGAAGGAAACCCAGTGCAATAACCAACCGAGCCCCCTCTGGCTTCATACGTTTTGCTGGAGAAATGGGGAAGGGGGGGCTCATTTAGAAGATAACAAGCACATTTTCCCCTCTCGCCCTGAGCTGCTGTGGACCTCTGCGTTAAATATCATGTTAACAACAGAGACGACTGCGAAAAAACACAGCGCTCCTGGGCAAGCGGATTTGTTTAGGTTTTTTTTCCCGACAAAATCTCCAAACCCGCACGTCAGCTGGCTCCTCCTCTCACATGCTGAGTCAATTTGCGGTGTTTCTGAGGAAGTGTTTTTGTATTGTATTGAGTGACAAAGTCAGATGTTCTTTAATAATCCTGAAAAACAGACACTTTTGTGGGAATATGGCAATAATAATCACATGACAAAATAAATGAATTAAATTCTCTTCTGCTGCATGAGGAGAAGCCGAGACTGAAAGCCTCAGGAATCAGAAATGAGATAAAACTGACTTGTTGTGGACTGTGCGTTCACACACATTAGATACACTCACAAAAATTAATCTTACAACTTGTGTGACGGGGCATGAAAATAAGAAATGTTAAGCAAAATAGCCTTGATTGCCTTAATTGCATGTTTTGAACCTCAAACTCAAGTTATGCATTCATGAACCGACAGAAGTTGACAGTAATATTTCGAAGGCACCTTCTTCACGCATTCATTCAAATGATTTATTCACTATTCCATTAGATTACTCCACTTTTTAACCAAGTTGGTGGGGAAGGAAATTGCATTAATTGCAATATACACATGAAAAACCCTGCAGTAGCACTTTTCACAAAACGATACAGTAAATACCAGCATCGAGTAAACACTTGCTAATCATCTGCAAGCAGACTGAACAGGAATTCAGTTACTGTAAGTTCATTGACAAGATAATATATTTTCAAACTATTAAAAATAGAAAAACATTTGATTATTTAGATTTTTTGAAAGACTGCCATATCTGTAATTTATTATTTATTTCTCGTTTGCATTTTTTTCTTATTATTAATTCAATTGGTATCTGGATGCTGTCGAAAAAAAAATCATATTAGGTGGTATTTTAATGATGTGTCATAGCAGAAATCTATGCATGATTAAACTTATACATTTATTGATGAGATGATTTTAAAAAAAAAATGCCTCCTGGTGCACAATAATTATCATGTAGTGAAGAAGATCACAAACTGATGCGAAAATAGTTGCGTTAATGTTTTTTTAATCCACAAGCTCATTCATTCATTCATCTTCTATACCCGCTTATTCCTATTCAGGGTCACGGGGGTCTGCTGGAGCCTATCCCAGCTGTCTTAGGGCGAAGGCAGGGTGACACCCTGGACAAGTCGCCAGTTCATCGCACGGCAATCCACAAGCTATTTATTTTATTTGTTTGATGGATGGATAACTGTACGGAAAAAGTCTGAAAACTGACAAATAAAGTCTTGTGACTCTCCATTCAGTTTCCATATGGCAGTTGGTGGTTTTCGGAGTTCACCCACAGACTTTTTGCTGCCTCACCTCACAAGCTCCCCTTGCTTGTGTTCCAGAGTCCTCGGTGATGAACCCTCTTGACAGGCCTGCTGTGGTTTCACAATCACAGAATGAACTCATTCGGGTCACGCGTCATTTAGTTGGATGCTATTTTTGCTCTCTTTCTCCCATGGGGGTGGAGGGAAACCGTTGAACCCAACAAGCCCAATCAGATGCATGAAGTATGTCGAAAGCACTTGTTGGTTTGCTGCAAGGAAGGTGTGACTGAAAAGAGCCCTTCCTCAAGAAGCACCTTATCACTTGGTTATGCAATTGTGTCTCACAGGCAGGACGTGACCCCCCCCCCCCCTCCATCCATGGACACTCAACATGCTGTGAAATTGTGCCCACAGCCTTATCGGTTGTGTTTGTGTTGAGGAAGACCCGTGTGGATAAGGGTACTGAATCACGGCATGCCTGCCTGTAGAGTTCCTTCTCTTAGATCCACTGTTCGGCTTTTTTCTTCAGGTCTGCGGCCAATGGAGCACAGCTTGGAAGGCGATAATCACGTTTTGGGAGCCATTCATTTTTTTTCCCATTCATTGTAGCCAGTAAAGCCAAAGAAAAATGGAGCCAAAGTGCAAATGAATGTCCTATTACATTATTCCTCTACTTCTTTGAAGTTACCCTGACACTATTTCACAAACTAAAGAACTGGCAACATAAGTGGACAAACACTGCGGTGTTGATTATATTGATGGCATTTAGATTGTAGACTACAAGTTTTGTCGATTGGGAAGTTATTCTTTCTTGCCCTCATCTTGACATCTTTTTAAAGGTTCTCCTTACATCACAGTATATGTATCTCTGTTCTAATTATTTCTCAGATTGCAAATTCATGGAAGCATCGTGATGTAAATGATGAAAAATGGGTGGAGCTTGTTTGGTCAATGTAAATGGATGTAAACATGCACGGATATAAAGTGCAGATCAGAAGTTTGACCACACAGAATTGAGGGGCAGTTAAGCCCATTACTAGATAGCATTTATATCCTGAAAGTCCTACTCAGCGCATTCTGGATTTGTGGGGGCAATAATAATTAAAAGATATTAAAATAAATAGTAAAATCAGCATATCTGCACTTTCTTGTGTACCACAAACTGGAAAACCGAATTCTGGAAAAAGAGGGAAAACTACAAATTACAAGTAATACATTTAATTTATTCATAAATAAAAACAAACCAATTACCATAATGCTCAAGGGTATAAATTCATTGTGGGCGAAAAAAGAAGAAGAAAATTTCGCTGAGGTTAGGCACTTCTACACTCCACACTCAAGTCTCTCAAAAACATTTCTTTTACCTGCCCCTCAGAATGTGTTAAAACGGCCAGCGCCCATTGTGAATCTCTTGTCACAGCGTGAACAAATCCCCCATAACAATCTGGAGCCAAATCCATTTCGCCGCCTCACTGCAATAAAGTTTGCTCACCTTCGCCATCTTCAGAGCTGTAACGCATTTTTATCGACGCTTCATTGGGTGTTCTGCCAAAGAGAGGAGTTGGCGCCCCGTGTCGCTGTTTGCTAACCTGTAATGAGCCGCCTCAAATTGTTTTTTAGCATATCATTTCTGAATGCAACTTTCATCAGCCATCTCACTGTTCTGCATAATGAATAGTGCAGATTCAAACAGTGTCACGCGTTCGTCTCCGAGCTGAATTGGCGTGCGGCGGTGCAACAGGTACGCACAGCTGGACTGATTGTTTGGGGCGACATATTAATAGAGTCCCTCGCCGTAATTACTTAGACTGGAGGGTAGCAGGCTCAGATGCTCAGCGGCTCCGAGTATGAAGCATTGCATGCTGAGGTCATTATAGTCCCATCATGGAACCTGGGTGTCTGCACAGTCATGCTGTGTCATGTGTGCATCTTGTATTTGAATGTAGATGCTTTCCAACAGAAAAGAGGGAAGATTGTTACAGGGGAATTGTTGATGGAGATTTTTTTTTTTACCAAGATTTTAAAAAATCTACACAGTCTTTCTTGCATTCATATCGAAAAATCATCTCAGAAGGTCCAATATGGTATTGTCCTCCCTTCAGACGCACTAACGTAATCCATCAATAGGTTTCCTTGACTCAGAGTGGCAATAAATCTTGTTGGCAACATTGGCCATTTCAGACTAAAACTGCACCTCAGTTCCGTTCAGCTGCACAATGTGGGTCTAATGAATGAGTCACTTGAATAGCTCATTCTCTTTCCGTGACTTTTCGGATGACTTTGCAAGGAAGCGGAAAACAGTCTCCTTTTTTTTTTTGTCAGCCGAAGCTAGAAATGTTGAATCTTGGAGCAGAGCGAAAGCCAGCCTTGAATATCTATGGGAAACAACAAATACATGTCAGCATCATTATTATTATTGTACCCGGTAGTGCAGCTGGTTGCAAAAATACTAGAACCTGTAATCATGAAGCCGGCTGAAAATAACCTGGCCCGTTTTCCCTCCGTAAACTCTGATGAAAAGTGGGTGAAGTTTGTGAAGCGGTGAAATCAGAGTGAAGGAAGCAGAGACAGAAATGTTGCTGTTTACTTCTGTGCTCTTTGTCTGTTCCTCAAAAATACTTTGCCGCCACTGAAATATACTCTCAAAAAACATACTAAAAAATAACAATAAACACCATTCCCAGATACTACTACACCTCCTTAATAGTCTTAATATTAATATTAGTATTCTCTTAATATTGCTTAAAGAGGTTAGTTCAGAGACCATGAGCGCGCGGTCATGGCTTTTTTCAATTTTTGACAATGTTGAGATTTGCTTTTCTTTCTCTCACTCCATCTGCTATCATTGAACAGTTTATACGACCTCTGAACAGTCCTCCTAGTAAGATTCAGGAAAATCAAAGTGCAAAACATTTTCTCGGATTTTTGAGGAAAATCATGCCTGTGTAGCCTTGGCTTTTTTCAATTTTTAACCATGTTGAGATTTTGCATTTCAGCCAAGGGAAACAATTAGGTTTTCTTTTCCTTTTTAGAAAAACTTTTAATGGTGAATGGTAAAATAATTGTAAAAATAAAAAAGGGATGAAACAAATAAATAAATACAGATCAAAAGCATAGCTCCAAATCCTCTGAATACATAACGACGGAAGAATGTCTGAATCTGAAATTACGTTGGATTTTACTCAGAATCAAATTTGCTAAATATCACGTCGAGTGCTTTTAAGGAAAAGCAAGCCCGTGGTGCACACACCAAGATGCAACAGAAGGCTGCTGTGTGGAATAAGCCTGTGGCAGAGTTCAAGGAAATTACTTTACAAGAATAAAGTTTCATTCAGTCAATTATTAGATTTCTCAACAGGGAGGGAATAGTCTTTTTAGTGAGAGAGCACACAAGGTTCCCTCACATTTTCTTTTCCTGCTTTCATACCGACATAGTTTTGCATTTATAGATTCTGCGGAGGGGCCAGCTAATTTGCCCTGTGTCCATCAGCACTGCATTTTTCCCCACCAGTTTCTAGTGGGAAAATAAAATAGGCAGCATGGCCACATAAAGTGTAAATGTGTGGAATGAAAACACTTTGATTTCATTTAGCCATTTTTTTTTTTTTTTTGCTTACTGCTGTTAACCTCCAGTCTCTAAAATAATGCTGCATAGGAGAAGGAGAAACATACAAAACGACTCCATGACACACCCAGGCAAGGAAAGGGGGGCTGCGGGGGTACCAATGAAGAAGAAGTCCTGTCATCCACTGGAATGAAGTTGGATTGAGAGATGAGTGGTGAAAACGCAGTAAATTGTCTGTTCTGTCGATCTTTATCAGGCTCAACCGTTCGCACTCTCGCTTGGGTGAGAAGGCTGCTGGAGGTTGGGAAGGGGCGGGGCCAACCCATCATCCCTTTGGTTGAGTGTTACACTCAAACATGGTCATTAAACCACAGCGTTCACTACTCCACAGGGGCCCTTTTTTTTTTTTTATTTACTACCCTGTCCTATGTATGTATATATGTACACACACACACACACACACACACACACACACACTTACTTTGATGTCAATTCACAGCTGTCATGGTTTCACTCCAGATACAATCTTGTGCATGTTGCTAACCAGAACACAGGCACTCATTCTCTCAGAGAGCGTTTGAGGATAAAGCCGAACAAAATTTCATCACTGCCATGTTTGAACCTGCATTGGGTTCATTTTTTTTTTTTTTTTTTTTTTGAAACCAGTCATGTTTCATTATTTTCATATGTTCTTTCATCAATAATAATTTCAAGGCAACGTTACGCTAAAATTAAAATGAGGGATCAGTTATTTTGTGGTGCCCGTTTTATGGCCAGAGTGCTTTGAGCGTTGAGATGGCGGCGCGTTACGAGACACAGAGAAGTGCTCTGACACCTTTTCGTGTTGTCGAGTCGTGTCTTGTTCGGCTAATGAGGCTGACATTAAAAATACATTAAAGGAGGGAACTGAGAAGATGCTGTCGCCGCTCTTTGCCCTCCCACCGTGATGGAAGTTACATGTTAACGCTCGAAGCAGTCTGACACTCGTCGCACGGCTCAGGGACCGTGGCACGAAGGTCGTTTACAGAGACACATGCCACGCAAACTTTTTGGACCTATGCACAGCACTTCTATCTTGTCACCGTTCATGCAAATATAGTTGTTTTTTTTTAATTTAATCACCAACCTTGAAACGCAAACCTTTAACGTGCGCAATTGCACTCGTGTCTCGATGAGATCAATGGCAGGGCCATTTAAACCGCGACAAGTCGACCCTGAATGACAAGAACGTGTTTTGAGTATGTTTTCATTTGGTTTTAAGCTGTTTTCAAGTGTATTTTCACCTATGAAAAAATAAAAGAGGATAAAAAAGTGAGTCGATAAGATTACAATCATTTTCAGCAAAGTGTATACCTACTAAAATGACAAATAACATTTAAACTAGTGCATTTTTATCCAACATGTTTAAATGAATCAAGTTAGTGTATGAAGGTTTGTTGATGACTCATAGCATGGGGACTCCATTAATAGGACGTTACTTATATTTGTGGTGCATGTGCGTAACGCGGAGTGAACAAACCCAGAGTTCATTAACTCAAAAGCTGTTGTGATGAAACCTGGAAAGTTGAGTATTTCAAAGATTATGGTTTAAACTCTGAGTTTTTTTAAACCCTCCTCTGTGAAATAGGCCCCTGGACACCAACCGTATCTTACACTATTGTCAACAAGGACATAAGCAAACGTAGCATTCATGGCAGCAATATGAGTTTTTAATTTGGCCCTTTGATATTCACTCAATACCTCCACTGATATGTGATGAATGGCTCCACCAGCACGGATTACAATGCCTGCTTTTGAGTGAGTGACAAATTTAACAGTTTTCTATCACCTGCTTTCTGGCATTCTGTATAAATTACAAGGATAATTTGTATTTCAGTGAGGCTTTTAGATTCAAATCACCGTCTCCCCTAATAATCATATTCAGAATGCATGATGAGTGGCTGCGACACAAAGGAGATTTTAAGTGCCATGATCAGAGAATATGGTAATGACACCACGTGAAGTCAGAAGAGAAAGTGACGAGGTGCAGACAGAAAAATACATTGGGAGCTGCTCTGAAATTATTTGTTCAGTCAAACGCAAAGACTCACTTGGATGTGGCTCAGAGGTACGACGTCTATCATCCCGGTGAAGTGCCGCTGTTAAAGGCGTGAGACGGCAAAGCAGGAGGTGAGCGACCGTCCCTGCCTCGAGGAACAAGTTGTGGCTGTGATAATGGAACTTTGATTGGTAAACAATGAGGGCACTGCCTTCAGCTGTAACTGTAAAATGAAAAATTCCACCAAGATCCAGATTTGTTTCTTGTACTGTCACAAGTGAAAATAATGATGTTTACAAAGAAGACGATAAAAACCTTTTGACAGTTTAGATGGGAAGAGGGTTTTATTTTTTGTTTTGCAAAATGATCCAAATGTCCTAATTTATTAGAGATTGTTCCAATCTGAGCAGTACTTCAAAGTTGGTTAAGTAACTGTTGCTATAGGAAGTGTAGTAAACTAGTTCATTGACTGCACATTCCATTGTCACTTACTTATATTACTGATATTATTACAAGTCTCCCAGTGTTGCTGCACTAAATCATGTGATGACATCTGGTCCAATATTTGATTTGAACAATCATGGACATTCTGTCTGAAACTTAATCAAATATGTGTGCATAATGATTCAATAATAATAATAATTATTTGAATAAAAAGTAATTGGATAGCTTTTTTGTTGCAAAATCCTTCGAGTCAGTCACTTACAAATTATTATTTCACATCTCCATGCATGGTACTTTGCAAATCACAGAGTGTGTGGTAAAGTACAAAATGGTTGAGATGACATTGATTTGACAAATTGGAAAAGGGAAAACGATGACCCAAAAGTCAAGAAATACAGATGCTACAGGAAATAATTCTAGGCAAATTGCTGCAGAAAAGTTGCACGGCAACAGAATTATTAAAAGTGAAGCGCAATCCAACAAAAAATTACAAGAGGTTGCTTCCTGTATATGGCAGTCTTTTCTCGGAAAGGAGTAAATGTGTTATAATTGGTTTTATTGGCCACTACGGGGAGGTAAATACCAGGCAGAGGTTTTAATAGGAAAACATACGCATGATGCAACCCTGCGAGTGGATTTGCAAGTGGTGGTACTGGGTGAAACCCAGAGCAGTCATCTAAACTGATTAGTGAGAATTCCAGGTATCTTTGCGTACCACAGCTGAACAAACAATTCGCTAGTCGAAGCCACCAAATTGATGTTGGCAGTTCATATTTCCAGTGAAAATGTTTGAGTCTGCAGATGGACACAAGGATGCGGTTAAGGAATTCCTGCACTGATAGAAAACAAATCTTTCTCTCTTTGTTTTTCGATAATGTGTTACACAGGAGGAAGATCAAGAAAGAAAAAAAAAATGCAATTTCATTTCAGTTCAACATTAATAAATCACCGTCCCACTGTTTGTAAAGATTACAATAAAGCAACCGGTGCCCACAAGGAAATTAAAGCGTTATTGCTCATTCAGCCAGGTTGTTATCTTCTTGGCTGGTGTCAATGTACCTCTGCGGTGCAGTCAAGGGCAGTTTGTGGTGCCACATACTTGTCTGTTAAGTTGGGGGGGTCTTTATTGATTGTCATGTCTCAGATATGTCTCACACAGATAAAGACTAACCTTTAGTGACTCTAGCAAAGCTCTATAAGTTTGTGTGGAAAAGCAGTAGGAAGCGTGGGAAGATACTTTAGGTTGGGGCTGCCTAGCAACTATATTCACTGTCAATGAGTCTATGCAGCTGTATGATTGTGATTGACTGATTGTCCTTTGGGATGCACAAAGACAAGGTCAAACAATTACATTTTTAAAATGCATTGCGAGCATGGTTATGCTCCTACTTCAATTATAAACAGAGTAAGCTGCTAAGGATAAGCAGATAAGGGCAGTGACAGGCCAGATTCCAGGGGCGTGAACATAAACAGCCTTTAAGAACGCCGGCATTAAGCTATGTAAATTTAATGACAGCTTGGGGGGTGCAATAATTGTGTCTCAAGAAGTGAAACACGAGTTGTTGCCACGGTCCGCAAGGAATTCCCCTCCATCACAAGATGTTTACGTCAACTGGGGGGAAATACTGCCGTCCGTAATCAGATTTAGCGGCTTAACCCTTAACCCTCGCCGTCTTTGCACAACCCCTTTAAAAATCCATTTCATGAGAGATTCAACTCAAGTTTGAATTTTGCACTCCCAGACAGTACAGCCCATTACCACGGCATGCAAGTAAGTGAAGGGCTGGAGAGCAAGTGTAATGGGACTGGTTTAGCTGTCAATAATCCCTAAACCTAAGAAGGCCGTGCAAGATCTGAAGAAGCGTGCGCCGCCAAAGGAATGAGCTTTACATTTACTCTCAGATAAGAGAGGTAAATGGCACAGGAGTCACATGCCAGTGAAGGCAAAGACAGTGACGGATGGTGTGATTTATCCTGGCATTTAAGTGAGCCATGTGCCTTCTCACCCAGAGAATCAATACCTGACAAGGCTCCCGTATCATCCCTTTAATGTTCCTGCTCATGATCCATTTGTTTCTCCTCACACGGGCAAAAGGCATTCAGGACGTGTGCTGGAAAGACTTCATCCGACGCGTAAAGTGTGATGAATAATTTCTAGAAAAATGCCAATGTAATCATCATCAAGCCGAGGTTAAGAGCGTCGCGTCAGCCCTTCATGTAAAGTCAGGCGGAGCCCCTGTGCATCCCTAATGGGGCCCGACACTGATGCACAGAGGTGAAATTCACTGTCATGGAAATCAAACACGAAAGCCTTCCGTCTTGTCATGACTGTGATTAACACCCAGCGTGCCCCCGCCGAGCCGTACATCACCAGCGTTCTGTTAAAAATGTGGCCCTGTCACAGTTGTTAATTATGGCTACAGGAAATGTGCCATCCGCATCAGGCCGGTTGTGTGTGCGCAGCAGAGTTCTCACGACAGCGGTTGACAAATTTCATATAATTCATCTAATTCCCCACCAGGTCCAGGTCTCTTGCCCACATGACCGAGAGGGAGGAGAGATTGCTGCCTCCTTCCAGTACACAGCGATTGCCAAGTGTTGGGAGAGACGGCATGGTGGAGCGGTGACTAATTACACTTGAAATGTGCCGTGCAGCTGAAACTAAAGTGCAAACACTACACAAGGAACAATTATGGGGTATGGTGCAAATCTCTCCTTCAACACCTTTACTGTATCACCTTGGATTTGAAGGGTTGGTAAAAAAAAAAAAAAAAAAAAATCTGTTTTGATATGTAACATTTGCATTGTTTTATGTTTTTCATGCAATTAATTGAGAGTTAATCAAGATTAATCTTATCACATTTAGCTCAAAGCATTTCGACAGGACAAACCGCATTCCATGAGTGCTGAAACTGTTACTGAGGCTTTAAAACTTTACACTCTGCCTGACAGGTCAATCCCGTCGGCACTGCACAGAAACCTGACAGGGTTTTTATGAACACAACTGGACCCACTGTGAGTGGCGTAGTTCGCAGTGTTCACGTTGGTGTCTGATCGCTGGGGGACATGATTGGCAGGCGCAGCGCGATGCAGGCTAGCGGGGTTGACCTGCTCTCAACTTGAAATGTGTTTCTTCAATATTAAAAAGAGAAACAAGACGAAGATGTGGTACCACAAGGTGGTTCATTAAAAACTAAATGGGAAATGCTGCAATTTCACCTCAGTGCAGGGCAGTTTTCTAATTCACTAAGTCAGTCCAATTCATTTGTGAAACCGTTTGAGGAGTTATCTATCCACTCATTGTCTATCACTGCTTCTCTTGAAAGGGGATTCTGTCCCGGCTATTTCAGGGTGAAGGCGGGATCACAAAAATTAGAGTTCAGATGATTTAAAGCAAATGAAGAGGGGGAACAAGAATGCATTGATAGGGCTATTGCTATGCAGATCACAAGCCACTCCCCCATTCTGCTTTGGGGTTTAGAGAACCACCGTAATGTGAACAGGGCTTAAGAATGCTGACGTATTTTGTCAGTAACAACTTTACTGTTATTTGTGCAAATATTCATTCCTGTCCAGTATTTTCTTTCAAAGAAAGCCTCAGTCCCTCATGCCATGTCTCCCAGAGACCTTCTGCGAGCACTCACATCATTTAGAATGGAGAATCCAAGGACGACAAAGATGGCGCGAAACCCGTCCGCTTTAATGAACAGCCAATCAGCTGCGTTGCTGGAGCCGAACTGGGAAAAAATATCAACCAATTGCGTTGTTTCAACTGCCGCATGCGCAGTGTTTTGCTTTGTTTTTGTTTTTTTTGTGGCAAATATCAAGTACAATATAGTACGTTTCTGAAGAAGCTATTTCAATGCATGTTTGTGTGCATTAGCTAGCCAGTGCATTAGCTTCATCTCTAACTAAAGAATGTCAATCATTTCAGAATACTTCATGCCAGGTCTGGAAAAGAAACTTGGCAACTTCTAAAGATAAACACTCCTTTGTAAAAACAGTGAGCGTCTTACTCTGGCTCTCTCTCAAACACATGCTCATTTGTAGACGGATTGGATGGATTATTACGTGATCATTATGTTGAGGCACTGCCTGCACTACCATAACCCCAGCATAGCAAAACTGCTTGCTAAATTGTTGACACAGCATCAGTCTGAGGGTATAGAAAGATAAAGTGCAGCTATCTTTACCATCCCAGTGTTATCACATTCTATGTGCTAATAATCCTAATTCATCATGTTGCCGGTCAGGGCTGTACACTGTCTTAAACCGTCTTACTGCCGCTGCCTTTCTGACAAACTGCCCCGGGATCTTCTCTGTCAGGAGTTTGTGACTCTGCGGTGACGCTGCGCTGAGCTTCCAGAGGCTCCGACCGCTCTGAGAACTGTTTGGTTGCAGCTTGGTTTCGGGGACTAATCCTGCTGCACTGACGGCTTTGCGTTCTTTCGCTTTGTAGAGATGTGTAACGGCATGCCGTGCAAATCAATATTTTTTTTTTGCCTTATCGATGATGGAGGCAACATGCGGCAGCCTTAGGCTGAGGGATCGGCCGTGGCGGATCTCCAGCTATCTCTTGTCTCTTGGCAAAGCTGCTGCAGAATAAACAAGCAACATTCTCTGGAGAGCGTCGTCCCTTCAAATACACAGAATGTCTTACCTCGGATGTTTGATGGTACCTTATTTATACTGCTGTCAGCTAAAAGCTGTAAAGGTCTACACCAGTAGGCCGCAAATTGTGTTTGCCCTGTCAGTTTTGCCTTCTCAGCCGGTTGAGGAGGGTTGAGTACAATGAAAAGCATTTTGTTCAGTTCAGTTCGGACCTCTATTGTCCCTCGAGGGGATTTGAAATTTGACGTTTGATAACAGACATGGAAATTAGTAAGAATGACGTATGTAAAATGTACAGTATAAGTTGTTATAAATAGAATGACCCCAATTTGTATAGAACGATAAACAGTGCTAGTCAAGAAAAAAAAAAAAAAAAAAGCAATGTTCGCAACCTGCACAATGAATTTTAATCAGCTGCAATGTCAAGTATGGTTAATGTAGGGCCCAGAGCGCAGTCAGCGAGGAGAAGTGTGAAAAGAAGACTGCCATAAAGGAGTCGACCTCTCTCGTGCAGAGGATGTCACAGCCTCCAGCAGGCAACATACAGGTGGTCAAGGTTCTCGCAGCCCTGTTCTACATCCTTTGTGTGTCTGCTGTCATGCAAACCTTTTTCTCCTTCAATTCTAGTTTCCTGCCAGAAGTGGGGTCACATCATAATGCTCTAAATGAAAAAAAAAAAAAAATACAAATGTTTTTTTAATTATTTGAAATGTATGTTTTCTCACCTCGTAACTCGAGCTGCATGAGGGTTTGCTTGATGTGTCTGCTCACCCCTCGCTGCAATCCTAATCTGACGCTCTTCTAAATTTTGACTGAGTGGCCATTATGTGCATACTACCTAAATGTCAGGTTCAATGTCACTATTTGCCCTGTAAACTGCACAAACAAATGCATAAATGGCTGCCAGGGCCTCTCTATGCGCTCTCCTGATTAACTATTCTATAAAATATTATTTTCAAAAATGAAAGAGGAGCGGCTTTATCCCTTGAACGACACAAGAGCCAACGTGGATGAGGTAATCGTGGGTAATCATCATGCCAGCGTGCTAGTTAACCGAGTTACATTGGCACAATACAAGTTTGGAATCCGCTGGCAAAAGCAGCACTCAGCTCACACAGACGGTTTTGAAGAGGCAGTTTGCTGGCTTCCTTTGCTGTTCAGCCAGACCGGTTCTGGCATCACACGAATCAGCTATAGAGGAAACGCGACACATATGTAGCGCCACATTTCTGTGAGCTCGATCCAACACGTTCATTTTAGCCAGTGGGACAGAGCCGCAGTTCTGTGATTGTGTTTTCACTGCAAAGTTATTAAACTTACACTACAGCCACAACAGCGTTGTGAAAGTTGCTCATCCATCTTGTCAGTCTCAAAGAGATAGTCCTATTTATTTATTTTTTTAAATAGCGTCCTGAAACCGAATGGACATGAGGTAAATCATGATGAAACTAGTCTGCTCCAAGCTGCTCTCAGAAACCACAGAAGCTCAGGAAGCAGAACCTAGCACACGTCGTAAACAATGACTGCTGCAGCAGGAGCCATTTTTAACATTTGTAATGAAATAATGAGAAAATAGAACTAAAAGCTTTTCTTAGTGGACAACATGCTTTTTTTCATTTTTCTCAAACATGATAGTGCTTAGCAAATAGCTTTAAAGAGACCATGTTGAGTCAAGCCTGGAGTCGTCTTAAACAGTAATGGCTGGATAAAAATGACCGACAGTTACGACATCCCCTTCACAGAAAGCCACTCCTATGGGCTTTTCAGCAGATAATTACATGACAGTATTTTTAAGCAACATAATTTCTGGACAGTATGTTGAGTTCTCTAGTTTTTTGTTTTTATTATCATTATTATTTTTCATATGAAGTCTCTGCCAAGTATTGGCTGAGAGTCTGCTTGGTAGACAGATTTTGTAGGAGTGCCAGGAGTGTACAGTTTTGTTTTCTTTTCAATTGTTTTTTCTAATGCAGCATTAACGCTGGAATTACAAAAGAAATCCTGCTTCTGCTTTGTTATTAAAACAGCTCTTAATGACATCTGTTCTGTTTTCCTGATAAAGGAGAGGCGATAACCTTCACCATCCCACCCTTCAGAGCTTTTCCAAAATTACAAAAATCAAAAAATCAAACCAAAACAAAACAACAAAACCTGCACCTCTCATAATGAAAGCCAACATCACTGTGTGGAATTGCAACAAGTGTCGTAACTGACGAGGAGTTACGGTCATCCTGCTAGAAAAATAATGTCACAGTGTGATGGAACAAAAAAGAAACTCATTTTCATGTACCGCATTATCTCAGGCAGTCAGAGAGGGAGGGAAAATAAATATATGCAGAGAGGGTGACGGCTCCACCTGGTGGTAAATGCGTTCCACTCTTTGGAGCCTCCATCTCAAAGGCGCAGTGCAGTGAGGCAGACGGAGACGTGAGGCAGAGGAGGAGAGAACACGCCACACAGTCACACCACCGTGTCAACTTTATCTTGTCAGTTTATGTCGGCAGTTGTGGGCAAACTTAATAAACAGCTACTAATCCTCCATTGACAGTTTCAATTTACTCTAATGTGCTGTTCATATAGAGCTTGTTGCTATGTCGTCCACTGCGCGACAGAAGGGGCGGGGGCTGAAATTGCATCTGAAAGTCAGCCAGGAAGGGATAGACAGCTCTGGATATGCAATGGTGGAAGCTATAAATTTGACGGGATAAAATATTAATTTAAAAGACAAAGCATATAAAGGAGACCAAAGAAGAGTAAATGGAAAATGTTATAAATAACATGCAGGCATGCAGCGATCCTCACCATTTATTTCACAAGCTGGCTGAGCGAAATCACAAGCAGACACTTTTACGACAAAGTACCAAGTTACCAACGCCAAGGAGCCTATTGATTCTCCTCCACTCGTCTCCATTATGGCATGCTTTAAAAACACAGTTCATGGGAAAAAATATGAGAAAAGATCAGAAAAATGGAAACTAAATGAATCAATGAAAAGAACAGAAGCTTTGCATAGGAAGTGCATTATGCTAACATCGGATCATACCATCACTTTTGCTGTACCTAGTGCCACAATAACTCATTTATTGGCTCACTGATTAAATTCTCCATGTCTTGTGATTTATTTTTTGCCTTGTCATCAGTCCAGAAAATTGATATATTCTGGACTAAACTCTGGGATTGAAGGACACGTTGAAATAGAATCAGAATAAAATGCATCATTCTCAAGGAAGAAATTTGTCCTAAAATTTATTTGGATATGTGCCATTTTGTTCAGACACAAAAAAAGATCCAGACATTGTCATAGACTCTGGATATGTTAAAAAAATAAATTAATAATAATAATAATAATAATAATAATAATAATAATAATAATAATCATAAAATAACAAAAAAAAATAATTATGAAGCTGTTACAGCAAGAAACCCATCCTGGCATCAATGAAAAGGCAGATGTTTTGTAATGACGTAAGAGGATTATAGGTGCTTTGTTGTGGTGGGGAGAAAAAAGCGAGGTAAAAGAATGAGGAGCAGCTGTCATTGGTAATTGGTCATTGATGGTAATGCAGGTCACGTTGCAGCCTGCAAGCCAGAGCCTGCAGCAGACAATACACATGTATGAAAGAGAAGGGGGGGCTGGGGGGGGTCTCTCATACATGTTGTCTTTATCTCTGCCAGCATTTTCTGCTTTCCTAGTTTCTTCTCACCTTACGCATGGCGGAAAAAAATAATAAAAGTTGACGCTCCTGTCTGGAAAGTTCAGTATGCATTCCCCACTTCTGAATATTTTCCTTGACTTTTGCTCGAGAGGGCTAATGAATTTGTATTCTGGCCAGCTCATCAACCAAAAAAATCCAGAATTTTAGGTTAAAGTAATGCACCAAACAATATTTTTTGAACATCACGTTTCCACACAATAGTGGTTATAAAAACTCGGGATGTTTCTTGCCAATAGAAATTTTACAATATTAGTTACTGAAATAGATAGATAGATAGATAGATAGATAGATAGATAGATAGATAGATAGATAGATAGATAGATAGATAGATAGATAGATAGATAGATAGATAGATAGATAGATAGATAGATAGATAGAAAGATAGATATAATGTGTGTAGTTGTGACAGTGCAAGTCCATCTTTCACATAGCCATTTATCTACTCTCTGTCACTACATGGCCTGCCTACACTCAAGGTTGTGGGGTTTTCCTCACACAACCAGCACAGAGAGAGAGTCAAACAACAATCCACGCTGACATCATTCCAACCATTCAACTTTGTATTCTTCATATAGTTTTGTTTTGTTTGTTTTTTCCCTCTGTAAAGCCTTTGTATGTGAAGCACATCTCTGTCTTCTTTCTCTCACTATATGTACCCTTTTTACTGTATGGAACTGTATTGTATTGCGCCGTCCTATCGTTTAACAGGCATGTTCATGTTTCCATGAAACTGGCCGTCAATAAGTACGGTGAAAAATTCCCCTGGTGGACTGTAGGAGGAAGCCAGACTAGCACCAACGAACGAGAAATATTCAGGGTTGTCCTCTGCCGTCATTAAAAGGACAAAGCGGCAAAAGAAAACAAACCCAATGACACACTTCAAGCTATTTATTACCGTGACTGAGTCCGGGGAAGTGCGTATGCAAAACGAACAGATGCGGATCAGGTTCAGCACAGGTGTCTGATGTCGCCGCTTTCCACCGCGCTTTGACAAAATAATCCTAAACCGCGCAAAATGGCTTCAAGCCTCTCCTCGGCTCGCGCCTGTGGCATGCCTCTTGTCTTAATTTGTTCCCTCAGAAGCAGCGAACAGGTGCCTCCGACAATGTGCTTTGCCAAGCGTACATCGTCCTTGTCAGTGTAGAAGAAAAGCAGCGCTCTCTCCGAGGCAAGAATGATTTAAATTTAAATCAAAGCAGCCAAAAACACAAAGGCAGCGAGGACCGTGAATGACGAAACAAACCCAACACGCTCCAGCCTCGACACTCTCCGAGGCAATGTACCAGTCAGCCGTCGGGCATCGGGGCAGGAACCGGTCAGCCAGTTTCGATTCCTAACCGCCGCGGCGCTAGTAATGAGGACACAAGTGGTGAGAGTGGACCAAGATGTCAGTCAGCGCAGCTTTTCTCGCTTTTCTCACAAAAAAAGAGGCCTGTGACAATAAAAAAAAATGTTTTAAAGATCGATTCTCTGGGTAAAGTCGCTGAATCACTCTATAAAGACAAATTGATGGCTTGCCTCCTTTTCAAAAGGATGCAGCCATTGTGAGGGAAATCCAGCTGGGCTCGGAGTTGACCATGCACACACAATCACACTGTTTGCTTTTATTTTTTGTTTATGTCTGTCTGTTTGAAACACTGTGTCATCCTTCTATACAATGACTCGGGGAGGACAACTTTCCGACTGATCGTTTCGGAAATGCAGTCACTGAGCTTGAGTGCCACTCAACTGACTGTCGCCACAAGTGTGTTGTGGTTGTGGGAAATATGCTTTGATCACACTGCTGACAGTGATGGAGGATGAACTGAGGAGATGGCAATAAAGAAGAAGGAAAAAAATGTATAGAGAGAGTCACAGTATATACATACTGTGACTGTGTCTAAAGACGGGAAGAGTTCTGAAGTCAGGAGATATTCCATATTTGGATGAGTGGATGGTACAGCAGGTGAACAATGGTGTGTGAGTGCAGTGGGTACCACAACGCCCACCAAACTCAAAATCTGACTAAATCAGATAAAATTGACCTATTTTATCTTTTTTTTTTTTACTCACAATTTAGACAAAAAAAAAAAAAAAAGCAAGCTCGTAAAGGTACCAATTCTGGGCTCCTTTCCGTACTGACAGCAGTCATTTTAGTCTTTTTGCAACTATTTTGCCAGCGCCTAATAGCCAAATGATAGAACACAGTATTCTGGTACTTCATCATTGACCTCCACCATCCACCTTTTTTATAAAGTCAGTGGACCAGACTCACTGCACAGTGGCAAGATTGCAACTTTTCTGATTAAGTTCTCAACAAGACAGCGTGTTTTGCGTTAACTTGTTTCCCTGCAAGCACATCATCACAAGCACGACCAAACAAACAACAGGTCCTGTTGTGTTCGTGAACCCCCCCCCACACACACACACACACACACACACACACATTTGGGAATTTGGTGTGACTATGTGATTTGAACAGTAGTAGTGATGCATAAGAATCATTACATGCCTCTTGTTTAAAATGAAAATTTTTAAGTTGATGGCAACTGAACTAGGGAGTAAAGCTGCACATGTCGGTGGCAAGTTAGCACCCATTTCTTGATTTCTTGAAAAACACACACACACACACACACACACACACCTTTTAGTTTCCTTTTGCACTGCTATATAAAAAGCCCATGTAAAGCCCATGTTAAATCATGTCCCAGTCTGCAGACACCAGCTTGTAGCTGCAACACAGGTGATTAAATCGCATGAAAATGTCATGGGAAAAGTATGATTATTTTCATCTTGTCAGTAAACAATGACTGAAGTATCGGTGGTAAAAAACCTCCTCTGTTGTTTCTCCAACAGCGGAAAAAGTGAGCAGTTACAGTAAATAAGAATCGGCTTCGGCTCATGGAGAAAACAAACATCTCCCTTGTGCTCCCGGACTGCAGCATGGAGGTGGAGTGGGAGAAGCTTTGTCTGCCTAACAAGACACCGGCAAACATGAAGTCTATTAAAGTTATTTTGAGCCCAACAGAGATGTCTTGGTATCAGAAATGGGGATTTTCTTCATGTTTCCCACCGGCTCCCTTTTCAAGTGATGATATGGATGTAGGTCGGCTGTCTTCAAACCAAGGCTTGACAGTGTTCAAGGATCTACTCGTAATGTTGGATTTTGCCAGAACAGACACCTGCCTTTCTGGTTCAGAACACAAAGCATTCACAACTGTGACATTAATACACAGACACATGTCAAGGGATTAATTGGTATTAATAGTGTCACATTAGCCCAGAAGATCTGACTGCAGTGAACTTTATTTTTCCATTTACATTGCAAATAAACAGAAAATTAACCAAGATAGCCAGGATACTAGAAACCAAATAAATGCACTGTGTCCGTTGCCAATCCATTGGATTTTTTGCAGCACATTGTTTTAGGCCAAGATTTAAAAAAAAAAAAAAAAAGAAAAAGAAAGAAAAACAAAAAAAAATCTTCAGTTTGGTACACAGGGCTCAGAGTAAAGGGCTTTACGTGCTCGGAGCATCACAAATAATCAAGACAAAATTGTGGGTATCCGCAGATGATAAACTCGGCCTCAAAACCATTCTGACTGACCGCAATGCGACAATGCAACATTCAGTTTTGCAGGAGAAAACTCTCTGCGACAGCGCAAAAACAACGGTATATATAGCTAGCAATCACAGTGAAGGAGTCATCCTTGATCTCCAGCAGTGATGAAGAAGTTGTCGACCTCCTCTTGGCCAAAAATAAGAGGATTGTGGGTTCATTGCTTCAATTCTACATGCTGGGGACAAAGAAAGAGAGAGTTCCGCCTCTCAGAGTTTGTATGAGGTCAATTATGGACATATATGAACATATAGCTCTCATATTAGCAGGCAGTGTGTAGCCTGTGACTCATGTAACGTCTTGCCTGAGCACTGAGGGTGCTGATTGGCTGTTGCTTTCACGGCATCAACGCTGTGAAAACAATTAAACTCGAGGTGAATAAAAACAAAAATGGCGTTTTGTCGCAATGGAAAATTTGTTTGTGTGTAAGCACTAATTAAACAAAACGCAATTCAAAAGAAAAAAAATAAGCACCTCAGTTAACCACACAAAAAACCCAGTGTACTGGCCTTAACACTTGACTGTAATGACAGAAAAAGAAAAGGCACCCTTTGCCTGTCTTCTGTGATTCAGTACAGCCACTCATCCTTGACTTTCCACTCCAGAACGGCAAATCAAATAGCAGTAGTCACACACACACACACACACACACACACACACACCCATCCCAACACTCCACCCACCACCAGCAGCACCGCCCCCTTCCGTGTTTAAGGTGGCCTCGCCGGTCCAAACACAAGTAAAGGTGAAACATGTGGGTGTGGGCTGCCTCACTGGCAGCAGTGGTGGGAGAAGCAGTAAACAACCACCAGACATTTTCCCTGCAACATGCGTTAGATATGTTAACCTTTACAATATGTCACACCAGGAAAGATCTATGGGTGGTTTTTGTTAGTCTCACATCAAGGTCACGGGTTTGTCTTCCATAAAGGAACCGCGGGTCTAAAACTTCTCAATGGCCAAGTCAACATTTATGAAGTAGGGGTGCCAGCTTTTGCTTGCCATCTTGCAGATAATCCTACACTTTGTGAGCGTTGGTTGCAATACTTTCAAACTATGGTTGCAATACTTTCAAACTGACATTTCTAAAATACATCACATTTCATTCACAATTTTGATGATATTGGAAATACATCTACAGTTTGTGCTGTAGATGTATATATGTGTTTACTGCTTACAAGCAGCAACAGACTTGTCAGTAACTTAATACACACACATGCAATGATCATTGAAATTGTCCTTTTCCATGTCCACGCACTGAGAAAGGGACTTAATGGAGCTACAATCCTAGCATAGCTCAACTCAACCTTAATATGGGTTGAGCTTAATTATTATATTTAACACACCTTCCATTGAGTCGTAGGTTTACAACAAAAACAAGTGAAAAAATAAAGACTAAAATAAAATGCAACCGTCATACAGAGATATTGGAATATTAATTACCGGCAGCCGCACAACAATTTAGAGAGTCGTGCCGAATGAAACTGTGGCTTGTTCTGCTGCTGTAACTGTCCGACAAATGATCAAAATTAATGCAACTGTTTTCTGGCTAATTGCTGAAAATAAGAGGCACAATTTATTTCAAATGTGGCTCGTACCCCTTTTATTGCTGTAATTAGTGCAACACTTGGCCAGCTGTGAAATCAAATTTGCAGGGTATATGAAACAAGAAAAGAGGTATATGAAAAGCAGATAACACTTTATATCTGCAAGCTTTCATAAAAGAAAGGTCAATCATTGAAGTGACCATTGTGAGCACTTGTGGTGGACTGGACCTTATGTCTCTAAGAGTACACTGTAAAAATAAAGTTCCTTTTGATTAATTAAATGATCCAAACTTGACCATAAGAACCAGAAGAACTTACATGAACATATTTTATCCATTTACTGGAGTACACAAAATGCCAACATACCTCTTCTTTTCGCCTGAATCCAATTTACATACCTCAGCCAGAGGACCACTCTTCTAAGTTCTGACTTACAGAACATATATGTTAGGACAAGAAGGACCTGTTGACACGCCACCATTATCAACTCAGCAGCAGCACGTTACTGCTATTCAGGCCACATTATGCGAGGAAGGACTTTGAGGATAATCCATTAAAAAAAAAAAAAAAAATCTAATCCATGAGAAATTAGTGGTTTTCAATGCCCAAATTCACGGCCATGGAGCTGTAATACAAAAAACAATGTGCTGCTAATCTTCCCTTTGGTCACATGATCCCTTCTGAGTTGCATCTGATCATTTCAACATATTGTGGTCCACTGGCAAATATAATAGAATATCGGGAAGTGTGCTGCGTATGCAATGACACTTTCACATTAAGCACCACGCGCCCAAGTGGAACAGCCCAGATGTGGTGATTAACAACACCTGTCGCGGCTGTTGACAAACTGTGGCATTTTCACCGCACTGCCATCATTCACTTTGCACCAGGACATTTTTATTGGCCTTGTTTATGTGACATTTTTACCTGTGACCAATGACCAATAGAACACCTGATAAACAGAACACGCACTGGGTCAAGCAAAGGCTTCCTGGCGTTATTAGTTGATGGGGGATGAGATAAATGTAGTCTGAGGTCACACTGATAAAATGACTGATTTGGGGTGATGCAGCCAGTGGATTTTACAGACGATAGGAAACAGTTTGAATTTTCATCCCTTTTGCTCAAGCTTGACTGCTTTGGAAAGGTAATGAGACAAAGAGAAGCAGTCGTCATATGAATTTGTGTTTAATTTACGTCTTTAACGTTACACTTATTTTTAGAGCCTAATGTTTTTGTTTTAATTATTATTATTCACTCCAGTGGAGCAGCCACACACCATTAAATCCATAGATCAAATGAAGGGGGGGCAGCATTAAAATGCAATAAAATACAGAACTGTCACAAACAGAGCACTAATAAATATGTGAAGTTGTGCTATCGTACATCTAAATGAGAGCTACAGACACATCACAGATAACTAGTGATTTTGTTGAACATGGCTTTTATGGAAAAAGAGGACCTTTAATCGTCCAAATAATATTAACTAATGCAATGCAATATTTTCCATGACTTTAAAGTCTTTATTAATGGATGATTGATCTTGCAGCACAAAATCTTGTCAAGGAAATATCTCGTACCCCTCTCTTTAGAGTGCAGTCCTGAAAAAAAGTCTCCATTTGAAGGGCTAGTTAGCCCTCTCACTACACCTAGCCCTCTGTGTCTGCTTGGGATTGGGAAACCCTTCAGGGGAATGAGCAAAATAGAGGGGCAGAGCTAATGGGTGAGTTGGGATTGGACCCACACATCACAAAAAAAGATCTCTATAAAATGCCATTATTATTATCTGGTCTTCTGCAATAAGGCTCAGTTCAGTTTAAATCTTCTGTGTGGCACAGTGTTTAGGAACCAAAACCAGCATGGGCTTTTCTCATTTCATATCTTTTATATTATAGTTCCAAAACATTGGTGAATGTATTTTGTCTGGTATGGGACATTTAATTTTGGTGGTAAGATAGAAATTCCATTATAAAAACAATAATAATATGTCGGCCTAAGACGGTAAAGATTGTGGATGGACATTTCTGTCCTCAGTAGGTATTATGCGTAAAGTGTGCTTTATCTTGGATCACAGGTGTTGCCGTAGCCTGAGCTGAACCCTGTGAATGTCCCTGGAAGTCAAACTCCAATTACAGCAACAAAGTCGTGCCTGGGGCAGGAGTGTGAAATAGAAATCCACGACTGATTAAAAGGAATGCAATTAAAAAGCATCTCAAAATGTAAATGTAAGATGAGCATCTTCAGCAGAGTTCAGCCGGTTCAACGTCTCACTGGTTGTCGTGATCAACTTGCTGTTGCAGGGCACTCCCGAAGCCCACACACCTCAATCACCAACCCAGATTTTTTTGACCCGCCGAGACAGCAACAACCTAGGAACTCATTAGGAATTCAACGCCGTGCGCGTCGACGCAACTACAGCACAAACACGGGGAAGGAGAATGTTGCCTGAATTAGACCTTCAATTCCCACAGCACCCAAAAGTAATCATTAGCTCAACAGAGCGACTGACAGCTCATCCCCGACCAGTGGCACTTCTCTGATACATCATTTCTGCTGCTGCTTGTTTGTTTACTTACTCAAGCGAAGGCCTGACATTCTGATAAGAAGCTGACAAACAGCCCTCGAGGGCGGGGGGGGCCTGAAAAATAAAACTACCGTCAGATATTTAGACTTTGTCTACGTTGCCCCCTTGTGAAAGTGACTGGAGAGTGCGAGGCGGCGTGTAAGACAGGAAAACAGTCGGGGCGAGGTGTTCAGTTTGAAGTCGTTGAGCAGGAACTGCTGGCACATGATGAGGAGACGCAACACAATGACGCTATAGAACGTCAGCAGGGTTCCTGCGAGTTTTGAGCCTTGACAACTACAAGCGCCATCCCGCTGCGCGTCCTACAGATCCACAAACAGGGTTGTCGCCATTTCAGCTCAGCGACGGCTTCAGTGCAACCTACCAGCTCTACACACTCTCTTAGAAATGAAGCAACCAAGCCTCAAGTAGGAGACCCACATTTTTCTGAAGGGGACATAAATCTTCATAAAACTTAGCGTCAGGCTGAAGTACTTAACATGATTGAATCAGAAGTAAATACATTCTTTTCATCTAAAGACAATGCACTCCTGGTGAACTGCTCAGTTGAAACAGGATGATGTATTTGAGATAAATTATTTATATATGTTGGATGCATTTATTACTAGGATTTGTGTCATGGGCTGTTTTCATTTGGAAAAAAAAAAGAATTGTACCAATGTTATTGCCAAGGAAAATAAGCAATGACAGCAAAATGTATATCAATGTCTTTGTTGGGTTGTAATGATGGGTTTTGATTTAAAAAAAAAAAAAAGAAATCAGGTTAAACTGTGAAAGAATCACCAAACTGTAATGTGTCCACATCACAGCCGACTGATTAGCTGTCATGCGCAAAATCTGGGAATCGCCGGTCTCTCTGAGAGTGTGAGAGAACCACCCTCCCAAAGTTAGCCAGAGCCGAGCTGACGGGCAGGTGAGCCTGTGGACGTATCCAATCTCATTACTGACTGACAAACAGCCTCCTGTCAACGTTGTTAGTGCCTCCCGTTGAGAAGATGGAGGCTCCGTGTGTCACACGGCCTAACGGGCCGAACTGTGGACTGATTTGGCCTCGCCACCCACCACAGGGCTGAGAACATTCATCTCTTTTATGACAGTCCCTAACCTCTGCCTCCACCATCACACAGCTCAAGATTTATCGTGCTGTACATGAGAGATGGCAACGGAAGTTCTCTCCACAGCACAGCAAAGTATGTTTTGCAATACATTTGCCATTTAAAGTGTATTTAAAGAAGCTGAAGTCATTAAAAGCAAAAAATAATGTGACTACTTGTTCCCTGGATGACACATTAAAATGAAATTTATATCTGTTGATTAATTATACAAGATGCATTTTCTTGAGCAAACTGTGACAGACACAAAATAGTCTGACTGTTTTACTTAGTACAAATAAAATGATTACTTGTGCTAAATATGCTGATCTCATTCATCAAGAAACAAGACTTAAAACTGATTTGTGTCAAATGTAATAATGGGTGCGGTACTGCAGGAAATGATGTAGAAGGATATACCACAGAGAAATGATTTAACTTTCTCTTCCATGACACAATGTATTTATCAACACCCACACCCAACAAACAAATCAAAGCATCACATAATATCATTGTCAGGTCTTTGTTATCCCATCTGAAATCCAGCGGAGCAGCCTTGCATGATTAATTCCCTGAAATAACAAGTGTAGACCTGCAGAGTACAGTGCGCTTAGCCCTTTGTTGACAGCCTCCTTAGCTTTCTGCAAGAAACTGATGCATGGTTGGAACTTTCACGTGTTCTAAAGGAAATGAGGCGGCTTAGCCAACACATGGCTGGGGTGTTGTCACTGGCTTTGTAGCTGTGGCATCTCAGTACCCTTTGTGACATCACAAAGGGCTGATTTCCAGAAATATGTTAGCTCACACTTTCTGTACACAGGACTGGTAAGAGGAGAATAAAAAATTCAATTTTGGCTCAGATGAGATCTTACGCACCTCATCAAAGTGATAATCATAAGTAGTGCTTATTCTTGTCAGATGCACTCATTTAACTTTTTAGTTTCTGTAAGCACTGGCAATTTGTTGCTGTCAATTCTGCCGGCAGAGGATTACCTATAAAAAGCAGTGCTGCCTCTGTGTTCTAATGTACTCATTTTTAGTTATGTTCAGTAACTAAGTCTCGCATATTTTTATATTCGTCTCAGATTGGCAAACATTCAACCTGCATTCATACTATGAGTTTAGTTACTTGAAGAATCCTGTAAAAAAAAATCAATTTGAATTTGTTAAATTATTCACGGTCTATATCTAACATGTAGCAAAGTTGCCCTTCAGGGAACTACACCCACCACATAGAAGCGGTAGCACAAACTGACACAAGATTACTACGTTTCACACTACCCAGGTCATTTGTTATTTCACCTTTTTGACAAGGAGTGTAGACATGTATTATGGGTTGTTGATGTGTGGGCACTATATAGAGTGAGAGCAACAACTTCTCACTTAAGTGGGTCCATTGGGATTCTTCAAATTGTAAGAATTTCATCCATTTCAATGCCATGTTTAAGAAACTCCAGGCTGTTTACGGAGTAGCATCTTTCCTGCCGTCGTTTGAGATGGAGTCCCTGGCAGGTGTTGTGTATTTGCTGGTAAAGCAAAAGAGTATATCCTTTTTAAAGTGGGCTTTTGTTACCGTCGACGGAGGCAAGCTGAAGGCAGCATTCCAAAGAGGGATACCGTCACACCATTCTCTAAAAGATGTACTTCTTCAGAAGGGTGTAGGAGTGAGACAAGCATTTGTGTGAATTTTAAAGTAATCCAGCAGGGACCTTGCTTAAAGCAGATTTGTGAGCACTCTTTGGTAAGTGTTTAGCAAAAGGTGGCTGCCAATTGCTTTAAGAGATAACCCTGCCAAATTCTTATTCATAGGGATGGTCAGGATTCAGACAAGGGATGTATTTCATGGAAGATTAAGTGCACCGGTGGAATCCAAAGTTAGTGCAGCACTAAATCAAAGCTAAAGCTCCATTTGCCAGTGTGACACAGTTGTTGCCGTGCCACTGACTAGTAAGGGGAATAGAAAAACAAGAGTTTTGCATTGACTTTTCCTGTTTGCTTCCCTGCATGCGGGGAACCAGCCACAACATTAAAAACCACTGAGGGATAAAGGAAATTACAAGAACATGGCTTCAGTATGACGCTTCAGTGGAAACCCCTGATTCCTTGTGATCCTGTGAAAGCCTTTTTCTTTTCTCTCTCTCTTTTTTTTTTTTTTTACCTTTTTTTTAGGGGTTACAAAAGGATTTCCTTTCATTATTTCTTCTGAGCTCCAAACAAACAAAGTAAACTCCTGGCTGCCAGCAGACTTCATGGATGGCGATTTTTCAGTCTTGTTCCATGTGGCAGTTCCAGGTTTTAGGGGCATTTAGAGGCCAGATGGATGACTTACAATCTCTGTCACGTTTCTTGGGCAGTTCCTCAACAGTTACTGCCCCTGACTGGTTTTGGCAAGAGTTTAAACATTGTGACACATCAGGACTGGCCTCAGGGCAGTGAAGCACGGCGAGTGTAGCGCCTCGCACCGATCCATCTGCAACACTGTGTTCCCTGAACTCTTCAATAATATCCTTTTTGTGTTTCCTGAGATAGGCAGGGCGGCTTTTTCAGCATTAAGCTTTTAACGGATCATCTGCCTTCTCGTTTGTCAAGGTTTTGCGCCAGTTCAAGGAACCTGAACAAAAATCAGATAGAGTCAGTACAGTACATGTCTGGGGGCAACGTTTTAAAATAAACTACTGCTACGGAAAATATGTTTCAGGCCACTCAACGTGTTTAATCAGTTTCCAGGCTATGAAGGGTAGAATGCTAAAAAGTCTCTTGTTACATCAAATAAAGTAAATTCATGATGTCATTATGTTTGGATGGCCAAAATTATTCATTCATTCATTCATTCATTCATCTTCTATACCCGCTTATTCCTATTCAGGGTCACGGGGGTCTGCTGGAGCCTATCCCAGCTGTCTTAGGGCGAAGGCAGGGTGACACCCTGGACATGTCGCCAGTTCATCGCAGGGCCACATAGAAACAAACAACCATTCACACTCACATGCACACATACGGACAATTTACAGTGTTCAATTGACCTCACATGCATGTTTTTGGACTGTGGGAGGAAGCCGGAGAACCCGGAGAGAACCCACGCAGACACAGGGAGAACATGCAAACTCCACACAGAAAGGTCCCAGGCCCGGGCCCCAGAATCGAACCTACGACCTTCTTGCTGGTAGGCGGCAGCGCTAACCACTGCGCCACCGTGTCGCCTGGCCAAAATGAATGTCATTAATTTAAATTTTGTTGCTTTAATTACATGAACATGAAGGTTTTTGGAACAAGAGCAGTTCCTAAGTGCTTCCAATGTCACTTTGGGATCAGTATTTTTTTTGGTACAACACAAAAACACCAGGCTACAATTCATCTTCAGCTTAGAACTAACCAGCTGAGAGGGGGAAGATAATCTGGTGTGGAGGCTTGGTCTCTGTTCCAAATACCAATAAGTGCCCTTAGGTTGATATAGGTATCAGATCAAAGCATTCCAAGAGCCACTCACACGCAAAGGACACCAAGAGTGGCTCTCTGTTGCCACCTGTCTTTGGGCCTGAGCTCCACTGACCTTTACAAAGAAGGATCTGATCTTGTGTTCCCAATCATCTCTTCAAAGCGTGTTGTGATTTCATGCCTGCTTCATGCTTACAACAGGTTGCATAATGTGTCTTCATAGAAGTGCCTCGAGCTCAAGAGCACACAGAAATGCCTATCAAGTAGCGCCATCGCTTCTTCCTCATAAAATAAAAAAAAAGGCAGTGCTACTTGCATTGGCTTGGAAAATAAACAAAATTGAAAATAGAATTGTACACCAAGCTGTGACCTGAAAGACAGCTGTGGCTAGCTACATGTAACACCGCCAAAAGGATGCAAGCAGTAAAGTGGAAACCACCATATACTGCTTTTAATACGTCGGCGAACTCACTCTTTAATAGAGGTTTTATTTATGGAGCTCTCGGTTGCTATGATAAATGGGGCAGACTAGGTTATGCTTAGTGCTATTAAGGAGGCACTTTATGCTGCTAGAATTATGACAAGAGTATATATTTTTTCGCATGTTGTTTTGTTTCCCATTATTGTTTGTTATTTACTATGTAATTTGCCGTATCGAAATATCCTGTATGCGAAATATGGTGACATTTAGGGAGAGTTCCCTGGGGATGGGTTGTTTTAAAAGGAGAATTTCAAAAACAACAAGGCCAAAAATAAAAAAAACAAAATGGGTTTACTTCATCTTACTCTATCTAGAAACAAGAAACTTGCAGTGGAATAAACAGCAGATTGATAACGAGATTCTACACAAAACACAGAACACAAACGCAGCAATCAGCAGCACGGGTGCAGATGATGACCTTGTTGTGTAAACTCTGAAGACACAAAAAGATTCAGTGGTGACTGAATTTTTCAAGGTTTATTTTCAATACAACACACATTAAAACACCCATGTTTGCTGGAAAGAAATAAAGGCAAGCAGCCTGGTTGAGAACCTTCACAGACCTAATACAAGCTTTACATTTTCTGCTTTGACTGCCAGCAAAAATCACTTGCACACATGTAAAACACCATCGGATCACATACAATACTGACAGACGCAGCTGTCCGACCTTGTCGCAACATATTAAGGCCGAGAAAACAAAAGTGAGTGTATTAGGATCTCATGAAGACCTTCAAAATCAAAAGAAAATGGCAAGTAGCGGTATCCGGGGGAAGAAAAGCGGCAGAGCAAAGGGTAAGGTCAATGTGGCTGGTGCCTCTCCTTAAGCCCCCCTTTGCCATCATTCAGAGGCGAGAACCTTGGTGTTGAGGCAAAGAAGCCCGGAGAAAAGGAGCCGTGGGGGAATACAGAAGTGGAGAGGGAAAAGGGATCAGGAGGTGGAGAGGATGTCGGCCGGGCTGGTGCGGGGATAAAAATTGATTTATTGCGGCGCTGATGAGGAGCGGCGTGCCAGGAGAAGGTGGGCGCCCGCTGGAGCCCTCGCTGAAGCAACATAAAATGAAACGGGAGCCCTCCTCCCTCCCATTAAAATTCCTGCAGAGATCTCAGCAGAGCCTCCGGTTCCCGTTGGAGAGAGGTAACCCAGACGGTCAGTCCCTGCTCACTATTTCCAGTCGCTGCGTCTCGCTGGTTACGAATACCGGCATGGGTCGCGGCTGTTGCCTCAGCAGCTTTAACTCTCAGTGTAACCCCACTGCCAAGCAGGTACCAAAGACTTGTAGCGTAAACATTCACATGAGCTCCATTACCCCCTGCAGGAAAAGAAAAGTGGTACATATGATACATATGATATATATATATATATATATATATATATATATATATATATATATATATATACATATGTTCAATTCAATTTTGTTTATAAAGCACATTTTAAAACAACAAAGTTGACCAAAGTGCTGTACAGAGATTAAAACCAAAAGAAACATCAAAACAAGTTAAAACAAATAAAACAAGGTTATAAGAAGTACTAAAACAGTAAATAAGAGAGTTGTAGACGCAGTTTATATACGCCGCATGTCTATATATATATATATGTGTGTGTATATATATACATACACACACACATATATATATACTGTATATGTGTGTATACGTATGTGTGTGTGCTTTTAGATGCTTTTAGATCAAACATTTTTAAATGAAAAGAAAGCTACAGGCTGCAGAACGCTTTGTGGGAGCGATGCCCTAAAACGTAGCTGCAATCATTAAGCCCACACGGCTCTGACAGAGGAGAAAATGGCACATCATGATTTCCCACTCTCCTGCCGTGCGGCATTTCATCGGGAATAAGACTAGCATTTTGCGAGACGTATTTAAGGACAGGCATATGCAAAATAACACAGAGGGCAAATTAAACACACAAAGGCGATCCAGCAGGATTACGGCGTTTTCACGGGAGGGACGACCTGAACCTGTGAGGGGGCCCCCCGGATGCTTTGATACAGCTGCTCACTCGGGCACCTCCTGAGGAGCTCGGGAAGCACACTGCAGTTGTTTTCTGGCAGGCACAGCGTGGGAGCATGGGGGAGTTCACAGCGATGGAGTTCGCCAGTACTGCTGACAAAGGCGGCGGGAAGCTGCGTGCGCCTATGATCTGCCCACACGTGTAAGTGGGAGTCACCGCGGCGCCGTGGCGGGGGGTTGTCCTCACATTTGAAATGCCACTTCCTGTAATCAGGTGTACTTTTCTCTCTCTCTCTCTCTCTCTCTCTCTCTCTCTCTCTCCCCCGCATCAAAAGCACGAGGGAAAATCATTGTGGACTCAGCGGTAGTCTGTGCTGATGGTATGGGTGCACCACCTCTAATGACGCGCCAAATGCGAATCTTAAATGGCACAGACTGATGGGAGGCAAAGACAGAAAGAAGCAGTGCAGTGTATAGTGCAGCTGCACTGAAAAGGAAAAAAAAAAAGTGGACTGGTGGGTGGAGAGGGCTCATTAAATGCCCGGGGCGCACTGGAGGATTTTTCAAATGCAAGCTGATTTTAATAACGCGGGAGATCGCAGATATGCTGACGAATTCAAAGCAATTTCAAACATTTAAGAGCGTTAAAAGCACATGCAGGAAACAATTCTGTGAAAAGGTTTGTTTGCAGATCTGAAGTTGTTGCTGATGTCTGTCAATATCAAGACAAATGAAAGCTTTTTTTTGGTAACCATTATTGGCTGAACATGCTTGTGTGTGTGTTTAGTGCACCAAAGTGGGTGCACCACCACTACTCTCACACTGAAGGAGAATCTTGCATAAAAAGTTGAGATAAGCAGACAAATATTCTTCCTTTATCCCTACAGTCCAGGGTGCACTGGCTTGACAACTAGGAGCACAGCATCAGAGGTGTCAGCCATCAAATCAAATCCTAAATGTACCCCATTATCCTCTGTTGTTTTTGGGCAGCAGGAGCGAGGTCAGCAGATCACAAAGTGCAGGTCAGCAGCTGATCCAGTGCCAACGTGCACAGTTCAGCAGCACCATCACTCCAGTGGAGACATCGCTGTCAGGGGGATGGGACCAACCGAGGGCAAACACAAATAGTTTGCAAAGTGATTTGCCAAAAATGTGGCAATTGACCGCTAAATGAAGTTATACAGAATAATCAATTTCAAATCTAGATCTCAAAACTGGTCTCATGAAACTGAGCATATGGAAATGATTTTAAATGTTTACCATAAGACAATAGAGCTTCTGAATGACCGCATCATGTTATATGTGGGGAAACAAGTTTTCTCCAATTAAAACAATGAATTAGTCAGAATTAGTTAGTGAATTTGTCTCGGTTTTAGCTTCCCACTAATGTCGGTGATTGTTGAGCTATCCACACGGGAGGGGGCAGAAAGAAAGCGGCACTCAGGCAAACTCGCGGCAGCGTGAACATCAGGCTGTGATGACTAAACTGGCATTTTGTGACTAGAAGTGTGCTTTTAGCACGCATTATCTGTACAGATGAGCAAGTAAAAAGTAAGGGATGGCCTTTTCTCATCCCCAGGGTCTCTACTGACAGGCTGGAGACACATATAAACACAATATGCCTTCACACAGTGGTGAAGGCATATTGCATAACACGGCACATTTAATACAGAACACACTGGTACCTGCTGTCCAACACACACTCAGCCAACCGCTGATTTTACCCCTTTTGCAGACAAAAACAAAAAAGCCTTAAGTGGGGGAGAAGAAAAAAATGGATTTGCGGAAGAAAACAAGCAAAGCATTTCACTGAGGGTAGCCAACGTTCCGTGCATTATAACTCTAACAAACCCCAGCGCTAAATAATTAATGATCCTCCTCCCTGCTCACAGATGAAGAAGAAAACGAGAGAACGCTGAGGACCGGCGTGTGGGGAGAGAGAGAGAGATTGAAACGGAAGAAAAAGAGCGCGGCGGCGCTGCTCTGCTGCTCCGCAGACGCTGCCGCGACGCCAGATGCTGAGAGGAACAGAGAAACTCGGGGACGACAGTGTGCGGCTACACACTGTGATAGGAATGAACAATGAGACGAGGAGCTCTCTCTCTCTCAACGAGATCTTATCAAAGGCAAACAGTGTTGTCCGGGGGATGGTGGGATTTGGTCGGGGGAAAAAGGAAGAGAAGGGAGTCGCAATTTTCATCAGCCGAGGGTTTAACGTCCTCTTAACCTCTGTCGGCGAAGAGGGAGAGATAGAGAGAGGAAAGGAAGAAAGACAAAAAAGAAGGAGCTAACAAACCAAAAGAGACGCGCGGCAATGGGGCCGTCCGGCCCCGGAGCAACTCCTGCGATCGGCCGAGGTCAATTTGGTTGCAGGGCTGCAAAGCAGGAGTTGCCTACACGCAGATTATCAGCCTCAACGTGTCGGCGGTGAAGGCGGCTTGGAGGAGAGGGGAGGGGGGGGGAGGACAAGAATCCTGCCAGCCTTTAATCTGCCCGCCTGCGGTTGGTAAATAAGAAGCCCTCGGCAGACTGCTTTATTGAAACACTCTCAAAGGCCAGGCCTGCCAGGTAGAGAGGCATTAATATTGGCTCTGGTGCAAAGCTGTCAGGATTTATTAGTCAGTATCACTGCTACTCAGCCAGCAGGTGTCAGAGGGAGAGGGCGAGACGGATTCATACATGGATAGATAGAGAGAAAGAGAGATGACAGGATGAAAGGCACAGAGACGGGAAAATGAAATATATATATATAAAGAAGCCCCCTTTGCCCCCCCCGACACCTCCACTGCTGCTGCTTGACACCGACGCGGCGAGAGGCGCGCAGGTGCACAAGTGTACACGCTATTAAAAATACATGGAAACATTTTGATTTGTCATTTCTAGAGCGACGACGGTGGCGGCGCCGGCACGCCACGGGGCCTCGCTGAGTGTCGGGGGAGGCAACAGTTTCCAAGACAGCGAGATTCTGCGACTGATTGCTGGCAAACATGAAAGTGAGACGCACGCACGCACGCAAAAACACGCGACAGTATCGGCGGCCCTCCGCAACACCGAGAGCTACAGCGGCTCATGCAACATCGCCCCCTCCCCCCTCTGCCCACATGCCCCCCCTCTCCCTCCATGCCCCCCTCACCCCCAGCTCCCTTTGATCAGTGCGCTGGCCTTCGAAACAAAACGTAATTGTTTACTGTTTCACTCCTCCTTGGACTACCTTCACGTTGGCAAATACTCCAGACGCGTGAATTTTTTTTTTTTTTCTTCCCCCCCTTCAGTTGCTAAGCAACAGGCCCGGCCTAAATACCCTTCCAACGGAAAACAGATCTGAGCAGTTAATGAGCATGCAAAAGAGTCAACTTCAAATGGCCGACATTGCTCGAGACAGAAATCTGTGCTTGTAATTGGGGTTGGATTGAGGATGCGTCGTTCTCTTCTTGAAATGGAGATGTACGGCGGGATGCAATAAATCACACTCCGCGTCTTCGATTAATGTCCCTAGTAGGCAAAGTGTGTATGTTGTCTGGGAGCGATAACAGCTGGGAGCGCACATGCATTTGCGATCAACCAGTTAGATAGCCGCGCAGGAAAATACAGAGGGGGCTGGCACCCAGGCGGCGGAAAAACACAAATGCTA
Organism: Thamnaconus septentrionalis; assembly: GCA_009823395.1. Taxonomy (NCBI): domain Eukaryota; kingdom Metazoa; phylum Chordata; class Actinopteri; order Tetraodontiformes; family Monacanthidae; genus Thamnaconus; species Thamnaconus septentrionalis. The sequence continues at coordinate 5,558,217 of CM020501.1, read as the reverse complement.
AAAAAATATATTTTCAACTTTAGATGACAGCCGCGCGAAACTTTAAAAGAAATTGGAAATTGTTTGTTGTTTTTTTTAAACAGAGTTGTTCCCGGTATTTGCAGAATGTTTCAAAATGCTGCACGTTGAAAGCAGCGAATCACAATGTCATCTGAGTGACATCTATATCCGCTGAAATGTAAAACCTAAGCTGATGTGCCTGGCTGATAAGATAACGCTCTTAGCGCGCAGCATGGTGATTTCATACCAGATCCCACCCCTGAACAGCAGGTGGCAGTGTGAACAACAAGGCACTTTATGCATGTGATAAAAGACAAAGATTGTTTGGCTTGAATTTAAACAATTTGAAAGCAATAATCTCAAAAAAATAACAACATGTCTGCGAAAGTTCTCTGGTTGTCCAAGTCAACATAGTCTTGAAAGTAAACGCAACTGGAGTGATGATCAGTAACACAATGATGTTTCGCCTCTCATCTGAAAGGCTTCCTGAGTTCTGAAATACTAATAACTTACAAAGGTAAAGAAACACACCAATCAGGAGAAACACAAAGCATAGAACTAGAATGAACAGCTGACCAGCGATTGAAAACAGTTAACACAGTAATTGGTTGTTGCCTGGTCAGCAACTAACAACTGTTGACCAACTAGCATCAACCGTGAAAAGATCTGAACTGTTTACAAAAGTTAGCTGTCTGTCCAAACAAATAGCACACATGACAGCAAGGTTAATGCCTGCGCTGAACCTCCTAAAGTAGCACAAACTGGCAGTCGGCTAGTGCACTTAACCGAAGAGAAACCATGTTGTCAGGGTCATTCGTCTGTGATAAAATATACAAACAGTGCACTGCTGACCGGTCAAGTGCAGGCAATGGCTTGAATTAGCCTTGAAGCAGAAGGCCCGAGTGAGGCCAAGGAAACCATTTGTTGTACCAGGCAGTAGATGTATTTCTTTTTCTTCCCAATTCAGCATTTCTCCAGATTTTGGATTTATCTGGAAGCAGCCTCCAGTGGCCAAAACAGGGAGCAGCAATTTTTGGTGCTGATGCATTTGCTTCACTCCGGAAATGTCATTGCTCTGTCCATTGCACGTAAAGAGTGACTTGTACGGTAGGATGCCAATGTGACTTGAGCCACTGTTCTTTTTTCCATTAGTGTTATCCCATGTGTTCTATCACATTTGCAGAATTTACATATATATTAACATATTTTTGTAGAATGTTTAAAATGTTCTTTGTCCATGCTGAATTTGTGAACACAGAAAGCTACAGAAACACATACGCACACATATATCTATCTATAAATGCACGGAACTTGCAGACAGAGAATATCAATATATAGATTCTAAGTTCTCCTTTGGTGCAATTAGTCATGACCTCACTTTCAAACTGACAAGGAAAACCTTTTTAAAAAGAAAAATAACACTATTATGAGAACACTTTCTGAACAGCACACATTTCACGATGTCTGATTGTTTCATTAATATGTGACAAAAGAAAGTTATATTTTCTTATATCATGTACTCAGTGAAACATTTAATGCAGAAAATAGGGTTCTAATCCAATTCTCTTTGAAACAATTGGAAGTTTTAGTGATACAGACACTAAGTTCTCATTAAATATATTCTTGTTTTTAATCACATATTTATCTAGTTAGACTGTGACTCAAAGGGAATGAATTGCTGGATTGTTTATTGGGATAAAAACATCATTCCCGAGGCGGTATGCACTGTTACAGCCCAAATAGCAGCGTTAATTTGGTAGTTTTCCCCGGGTTGCTGATGAAATCTGAATAGATGGGTGTCCCAGAGCTCATCAGTTTTCAGTTCTTGGCAGGTGTACATAATAAGAACCTCATCTTGCTTAGCATTAATCCTCTAAAATAATCCTAAATAATCCTTTTGACAAAACGAGGCATTTTGTTCACTGCAGTTAGTCTGTGTGGCATTTAGGAGAAGATTCAGGGCCTTCACTTCACTGCACTGGTGCCACTTTTTTCAGCACCAAATGTCGCTCATCCTGCAGCATCACAGTGTCCAATTCCGAGAGCTAAAGTGCTAATAATGTCATGCGCAAACACACTCATTGTATTTAGCAGCTGTCAGTAAGATGCACCTTTGTTGTATCTATTGGTAGAATGCAAATCACATCTGGGATGGTGTTTTTTAATGAGTAAGCGCATGATTTCAAAAATTTAAATTAAGCGGATGATAATGATGATGTAACTTGCATTAGCTGGCAACAGATACCAATGGTGTAGTTTTCTGGACCCATCAAAAGTGCAAAATACACCTTTGACATGCCAGTAACCACTGTTGTCAAGATGGAAGTCTTGGTCATGTAGCGACCAAGACTTAAAAATTGCAATATCCCCACTAACACTGGGGAGAGGTGAAATATTCCACTGATCTGAGAGAACTGGACACTTTCACTACTGCCATGGGAGTCGATTACAGATTTTTTTTTTTTTTTTTTTCTTTGAATGTGGGCAAACTGCTGTGTGAGGCAGATGGAGTTTGCTGGTCGACAGTGGAGCTTGAGACACACATCACCTTTTGTGAAAGCTCTGAGAATTAGACGGATGCGCAATCTCTTGTTTGCTCCCACGCAATTCTACAGTAGATCAGGCCCGAAGATTCTTTGCTTGAAGCAAGAAAACACAATTAACTGCTGAATGGTGGAGAGAGATTTGATGACAACACGTCCTTGGAAGTTCTTATTACACGTACAGTGACACTATAACTAGTTTTCTTTTCCCCAAGACTACGTGCAGCAAACACACTGTGAACCCGTAACAAAAAAGGACAAAGGATTCTTCTATTCTTCGGAAAAGTGAGGCAATGGGAAATATTTTATTCATGGCCAGTTAACAAAGCATAACGGAGCACTTAGTCGTCAAATGAGGATGAAACAGAGAATTTCAAAAAGAGTTACAATTTCATTCCAAGCTCCAAGTTCTCCTTTTGCAGAATTCAGAGAGAAATCATTCAGAGCCCACAAAACCTTAAACAACCCCATGAAAAGAGTTCATAAGGGAGAAACATAAATGAGCTAGTTGTGACGACACGGGTTCACTTTAGAAATGATTGGTGAAATAACTCAACAGAGTAAAAAACTAACAATGTCGTCCTCTGGTAACACAGTGTCATGGTCATTCTGCTTGGATTGCCATCTACCAGATGGCAGTGAGATGACTGAGTTTGTTTTTACAGGCAATTAAGCACAGAAAGTGATTAGTTAGTTTTGAAATGTGCCTCTTGTGATTTGCACTTTGTGATTTTCGCAAATCATTCAGTCCCGACAGCAGTGCCAACCCCCATGTGGCATTTAAAAGATGTATTTCAGTCCTGGCGGTCTCACCCCTCATCCCCTCTCTTTGTTATTGATGCAATTCCCACTGCAGGAGTAGCTGTGGGTTGTCCATTCTAAAACTACTGCAGGGAGTTCGACACAGCAACATCATTTCAAGTCTGACAAAGAGGTCATAATGTTGCGCTGTCGGATTTTCAGCGCGTCCCCCTATATGAGTGCAAAATGGCTTGTTTGATGTTCAAATCATCTTGATAGGCCCTGCATTACCTTCCTGACCCCAGATTCAAGGGGAAATGTGAAGCGAATGTTTTTACTTGCTGACCTTGACTCTTTATGTAAAAACTAAATACAAAAAAAAAAATAAAAAAAAATCCTTGTAAACAGGCAATCCTCTGCAAGAAACCTTAGTCACCGTGTTTGGCATGATTCTGTGACGCAATAAACCGGCTGTGTGTTATTCCTCCTGCAGCGCACTGATTAGCTGCTGGCCTCAGAATGACACTTTCTAAAGACACTCACTAAACAAATGTTTTGCATTTTGTTTTCTTCCTACACAGCTTACATTAAACCCTCCATGGTTTTGAGGTTTATTTTTTGTTTTGTTTATTTGAAGAAACCTGCCATACCAACTGAAATCTTTCACATATCCATAATATTCAGTTTACACATGCATATGAAAAACACCTCAAAAACAACAATGGGGAAGGCGAAACTTTCAAATAAAGGACTCTTTTTTTTTAATTTCATTAAGAGCCAGTATGATTTATTTTTCATGTAAAGTTCTCTAATGGAAGTTTCTGGCTTTTGTCATAACTAAAACTTAAAATGCAGCATGGAAGCTTGTACTCAGAGCTGTTTCTTCTCAGAAGAGCAGACCTGACCACCATCCCCAGGGGCTGAACAAGTGCCTTATGCAACCCACTTGAAGTACTCCAAAATACCCCTGCGCTCATTTTAAAAGGTGTCATGAAAGAGAAGGTGAATCACAACAACATGTACAACAATTGTGTTGCTTTTGTATTACGTGGCTTCTGGCTTAAGTCCTGCAAGCAGGTTAGGAGCCTGTAGCGTGCAGGAAACAAGTCCTGCAATTGATCCCTTCACTCAGGGCTTCGATTACTTTGTGAGGTTTCATACCACATAATTGTGGTGCCAACATTGATTCAACATACACTCAGGCCTACAGGAGGCAGATGACGCACACAGCTTTTGAAGGACGTGGACGCGGCTCAGAATTCCGTTAGCTTGCCTAGGCCAGCGAATTTGTCAGAGTTTTTGTGCAAGTCATGTTGGTCGTTGTAACCTTTAATTTCACAACGCGTTTAAATATCAAACCCTTGTTCCAGCGTAAGCCACGGGATCGATGGAGGCCATCGATAAAGTGCCGTCAGCCGGGGGGAAAGGTGCGAGAAAGGCACATTTTGTGTCAGACTGACCCCGGAGGTAATGCGGCTTGACAGCGATCGTTAACGAGCTCTACAGAGGAGAAATTTCGGCATAAGCTCTTATTTCGATAAACAGTCCATAACACGAGAGCCATGTGGGTGTATAAGTGTGGTGCGGAGGCTGGATAGGGGAGGGGTTAGAGGGGGGCGTGCGCATTTAACAAATCTGTCCTCGTCTACAAGCAGTTTGCACCTATGGGGCTAATTAAAGGAATGATTGGACTTTGATCAAAGGAGGTTAGATCAGTGCATGAGCTACAATGAACTATGAGAGGTGGTGAGGAGCCTAATTGCTGAGCTGAAGGAGCAGAAGAGCGAAGCAGCTCAAAGCCGAGCGTAGGAGGGAAGGAGAATAGGCTGACTGTTATATAAAGTGTGTGTTTAAGGATATGTTAAGGGAGCCCTTAACTCCCTCTGTTTAAATGCTCCAAAGCAGTTGCACGCTGAGTGTTCGCCACATTTAAATTGTACATTTATGATTCCGACTTTTTTTTTTCCTCCCCCTCGCCTCTAAAGATTAGACTCATGCAGCACAATTAAAATCTATGGGCATGATGGACCAACTGACCACATATCATTTGTTGGAATATATAAGATAAGAGGTTAGCGGGTTAATTTCTAATAATAATGAATCTGTTACAATTAATAGTGTGATCTAAATAATACATAACGATTAATGGCTGCTCAGCCAATAAGAGCAGCAAATGAGCAGAATGAAGCGGTAAAACTTTGGATCACTGGTGCATTGCTGAACAAAACATTTGGGTTCAATAAATCATCACTGAAAAACAGCAACAACAAAAAAAAAAGTCTACATATAATTCGCATTTAGGCCTTACATACCAAGGTGCACATGTGCAAATAAATCATTTAATGCTAACCAGGATCAAAGAAAAAAAACTTGGGAAAACTGGGACCTAGCCAAAGGCATAGTGCTACGTTAACAATAATACATAAAGTGCAGCTTGCAGACACAACATTCAGTAAAGATATAGAAGCAACACAGAGTCAATGATGTGGAGTGCCCGAATGGATTCAGAGACTGTATGTTCAAAAGAAAGAAAAAAAAAAGTTTCTCTACTACTAAGCATTGGTATGCACAATTAAGCCCAAGAGGCATTTTATTCTGAAATTCTTTGTTGTGTTGTATGCTGTGAAAACATGATCATCAAAGAAACAAACAACACAAAAAATATTGCAGTCAGCAGTGTTTTATGGTGTTTGGGTAATGTTCTTAAGCAAAACATCACACGATGGTATCTCAATTATAGCCCTAAAATGTATTTTCAAAAACTTTTTACCATCCTGAAGTAATTGCTACAGCGAGAAACAGCTTGATAGAACATAATAGTGTTTTTAAAAGCAGCACACAGCAAACCGCGAGCCACAGATTTCAATATTTACTATCCAATAGTTAGATTCAGCATTTTGGGACAAAATGATTGCAATAGACTCCACTTCTTTAGTTAACCTTGCCTTAAAGAAGGTTCTGTAAAACATGGAGGTACACTTCCAACTTGTTCAATATTTTTTTTATTTAATATTTAGCATCAGCTGGGGCTTTAACTTGGTGTTTTATTGACCCAAGCAAGATAAGGGCACAAAGAATAAGAAAATCTTTCCTCCTCTGAAAAAAAAAAAGAGAAAGATTTTCTATGACAGGTCGGGATTGTGGAAATTGTTTTTTGGGAGAATAAAAAGTGGTTGCAACATGCAACATGAATATTCCAACAAGAATCCTGCAGCAGTGTGGATTTGGGATTGATTAATGAACGTTGTTTAATGAACAGGACAATAGATTAGAAATCCGCTGAATGAAAAGTGCCCTTACAATGGAGTTTTTTGTTTGTTTGGCTTTTATATCGAAATAAGCACTTTTTTTGCTTTTACTGCAAGAGGTTGCAAATCATATTTACAGTTGAATGAAACCAGAAACGGTGTAGTGAGCGGTGAAAAAAAAAAAAAACCAACAAAGATAATCTGGTTATTGATCGTTACCATGTTCCATCATCCTTGAGGGGAAACTGTATCAAATTTGCATTCCAACTCTGACTACACTAAAGATTTTGCATGACCTTCCCACAAGTGAACTGCACAGGCAAAAAAAACATTGATAGTGCATGTTATGAATGACACGCTACTCCTTGTTCTTTCACCCCCATCTTTAAGAGATTTGGCAGTTGAATTTATTCATTTCTTTGGAGGACATTTGCTTCCACCAATAGATAATTCATGAAGGGGAGGTGTGTGTATGTGTGTCTGTGTGTGTAGGGGGGGTGAAACTGAAATCATCGCACTTTGTTGTCCCCAGAGAGGGAGGTGGATCTTGTTTCCATTTGCACACTGTGCTAGAGCAGCCAAGACCTGGGAGATAAATGAGGCTCACAACGACGGCTAACTACACAATTATCATCGGTAAACTATGAATTGACTGTGCAATCAGAACTGCACCAGACGATGTTCTCAGACAATAAACAATATAAATGTGTGTCTTTTTGTGGCTGCCATATTTGTCTTTTCGTATCAGTTACAGCAGTCCTTCAAAAAAAAAAAAAAAAAAATGTCACAATGCGTCTAGAGGCAATCGTTCATCAAAGCGTGCCGTCATATACAGTGACTTTATGATCTGCTGTGGTTAATTCTGCCGGTGTCACATCGAAAAGCAAAGGAAACATTTCCATAGCAACAGTAGCAAGGGGCCAGTCGCAACACAGCAAAATGTACGAGCTGTCAGAAGATTATTAAAGTATTTAAGGATTTCTGTGGACTACTTTCACAGAAGAAAGCCATGTAACACGCTCTGCTGAGCACATATTTCAACTCCAGTTGGACCGATCCGTAATCCCTGGATGGCAAGTGTGTGGAGTTTTGCACCGACCAGTTTCTGCACAGAAAGTGCTCAGTTTGGTTTCAGGAAAATATTTTGTTTTTCTTTCCAATGAATTAATGGAGCCTTTAAAAAAGCATGTTGATTTTGATGCAAGTTTGGATGTGTGACTACAAGTAGGCTAGTGCAAATGGTATTTAAGTGAAGGCATGCAAGTCAAAACAACACTGTCAAAAAAAGTTTGTTTTTAATCAGAACAAACTGCATTTTTAAGAAACAACTACATTTTATGGAAAGACCGTCTATGTTATTGGGTGAATTGTGATAGTTTCTTTCTTTTGAGTATTTTGTCAATATTGTTCGTTAACCATCAATTGTATTTATTTATTTTTATCCACCAACAATTTTCTTTAGCGTGTTCCAATCACGAGTGTAAATCTTCCAAACATGTGACCAACGTGAAAGTAATGTTGAAGGGAACAAGAAACTCCAGCCTCCAGGGATTTCACACAGATACACACCTGTCGTAAGATTAACATTTCCGATGCAGGCCAATACGACAAATAGTTTCAGAAGGGGAGAAGGATGCAGCTTTTAATCAGCTTGCACACATGCAGCAACACTGGACAATTTCCAATCCTTCTTCAAGGCAAATCAAATCTGCATACTGGCTCAATGAGGAAGGAAAAGAGGGTCCAGCAGCAGTGAAACACTACAAATGCACTAATAAAGACAATCACCAAATTAATTTCCAGTTAGCACAGTAGATGATGAATCAGAGGAACCATCAGGAGTAGAGCAGCAGTAATGAATTTCTGTATCTGTGAGGCTGAAAGGGGCAAGAAGGCACTGTTGTGTCACCCTACTGTCCGCATGGTAAACACCATTAACAGAGATGAACCTTTTTCCCACAACATGGCAGACGACCTGCGGTGCACAGCGGCGAGCTCTCACAGCCCTCCAAGTCCCTCTCCACTCGCTGCTAAGAAAAAGCAGGAAATAGCGCCTCAGCCCAAAAAAGAATTGCACCAATATTAAGGAAATGAGAGACCACGTCTGCAGGCACCATTTGATACAAACAAATGTGCTAATGTCGCCGCTCCAGATGGTGCTAATGAATGTATCGCTGTATCACCGCCAAATTTCACGAATACCGTGAGATGTTCCCAAAATGAACAATTAATGCGCGCCCCGACAATGCGAGCGTCAAGTTTAATGATGACGGTGGGGAGGGAGGGGCGTGAAGGGCGGAATTCTTTTCGGTTGCGGGGACACTTGCCCGATGATACACTGTATCAATCACTCAGCCCGCGGTGGTGAGAAAACGCTATATTCTCCATTTTTTGTATGATGACCCCAATTTGCCGCCTTCACCTTCCGTCCCTGCTGACTCAAACGGGGCCAAAGAGAAAGCCGCGTTCTCAGGTTCTCATTTTGTCCATCAGCAGTATTCCATTCTCCCAAAACGGGGAGGAGGAGGAGGAGGAGGAGGAGGTGGAATGGGCTTTCTGTTTACAGTCGCCTCTTCCATCTTGATGGTCTACCCCAGCGCAGCAGGCTTGGCAGCAACTACAGTGAGCACATTAGTGCCTGGTTGTGAAGAAGCGGCATGTTATCTCCTCTTTGCTGACAGATACACACAGAGATGGGGAGGGAGCGGGAGCAAGTATGAAGGCCCATTTATTGTGGGGCCGCTATCGTCAAGGAGCGTTTTCTTGGATCCTAAAAAATGGACACCCCGTCGCCCCTCCCCCTTTGCCAAGGTTGTACAATTTTAACAACCCTCATTCATCCTGCACAGGCAGCAATGACAGCAGATGGTCGGAGGAATTTCCATGCCTTGGTAATACCTCTCAACACGAAAAACTGTAAAAAGACTACTTCCCTGGACGGCTCGCCTCGGCTTTCTAGGACCTTCTGCTTCTGGAGAAGAAACCTTTCAATCACACGATGACGCAGCATTGAGAAGCGTTTCAAGATGTTTTCAGTCTCAGAAGCAGGGCTATCAAACACAAACCTCTCCCAGTGGATCATGGCAACAAGACCACAGGGTCAGCGAGGCGCAAAAAGACACAGACTTCAATGCAAATCACCCATTGTTTTTAGTCAGAATTCCGATATGAAAGTCAAGGCTGGCAACTGAGGTTTTGGATATATCTTCTAAAGGAACCCGAGAGACGAAAAAGAAAATCATTTTGGAGAAATGCATTACCTATTTAAGCCGGATATGCTCAGATAACTGACATTAGGAGCAGGCGGAGCAGTAAGTAATTTAGATAAACTGCAAGGCTCACTTAACAAAATGCAGTTTGTTGAAAACTCTCATGACGGAGAAGAATACAAATGAGCCAAAGGACTCTAAACACTCCTATTAGGTCTCAAAGTCTCTCCCTCTGGTATATATTAAGGAGGTTGATACAAAAGAGGGAAAAGACGATGTTAGAAATACAAATTGGGGTGTGACTCATACATTAGTGCGACTTCTTTTTTAAACGCACCATTTGCAATGCTGCAAGAGTTTGCAAGGCCCAACTACATTGAAGTGCCAAGTTTAAAACCATATCCTTGAACTACATAGGCTTGTCACAAGTAACTTTGTCAACAACAAAACACATGATTGGTATGACAAGGTATCAGCAGAAAGTTGACTGTTGGTTATCTCCTTTTGAAAATACAGTAACTTGTGTTATGTGACTTCTAATCAGAACTCCCCACGCAATTTCGAAAAGAGGTCAACCATCAAGTTGTGAGAGATGTCTTATTCTTATTCTTCCAACTTTATATTTCCAGGGGACATTTGAAATATTCCAGTCAACGATTCAATGAAGACCAAATACTTAAAATATCTTGTTGAAACTTATTTTGAACAAATTGACACCGGCAAGCGAGCTAATTTGTTTTATGTTGAAACAAATCATTAGCAATTAATCTAATGGAGTCTAAAATGTCTCCTTAGACTTTTCCCATATAATGAAGTGCTATAAAATTATTGAATTTTTAGTGTGAAGGGATTTGAGTTAATAAATTAAACAAAGCTATGATTTCAAGAGTGGTGCAAATGTTGTAATAATGAACTAAGAATAATTGTATTTAATAAGAATTGACCTTTCCATCTTGTTCGCTAGCGAGAACCCCAATGTTATTCCTCAACACGGTAACCAGAAACAAAACAACAAGGACTGGGCCGACACCCCAAAGTGGAGTGGCATGACTGTTTGGAAGCACCATTGATTAATTAATGAGATGAATGCAACAACATCCTGAACACACAGCACTTGAATGTAATATTTTCAATTACAAAAAGTTCTTGACAAACAAACTTTACTTTGCAGGCCCATCTCTTTCTTTTATTACTTACTTCAATCTTAATGCATTTGCATTAAACAGTCTCCTTCTGCAAATTCCAATTTGTAAAGTCATTGCTTTTAATGTTAAATGTTGTAAGAATGAAAGCTGGACTTCTAAGCCATGTAACAACAGATATCCCCATTGGGGTGGGGGTGGGGGGTAACTTGCAAGGAAGGACTGCATCATGTGCTTGGTTAACCTTAATATCAGACACTGATATTGTCTGACATGGATTCCAGGTTTAGAAATGGTTGGTCAGCCAAGCTCTGCGATGCAGCGATATGGTTGTGTTTTATCTGAGAGTTTTTTAATCTTTTCTCTTATTGCCTCCGTCTCCGCTCAGATTGTGTGGCAGCGAGTGCAGCCTGTAACACAGGGTGCCCCAGCATCCTGCAGGCAGCACTAGACTTGAAATAATTGTGGAGGGTATGTCACTGGAATGACTTAACCGATAGGTGGATTGGAGGAGGTTGGAGGGGGAAGTAGATGCACTCTGCATTCATAAATATACCTAATGGTCTGTTTTATGAACGGCAATGCCTCATTTGTCTTCCCCCCCTCCTGTTCCTTTCTTGAGACTGATTGGTTTTGAAAGATTAAGACGATAACGCTGTGATATACAAATGAGGAGGCTGTGAAAAATCTCATTTAAAAAGCAGGAAGGGAGAGCTGCCTTGTAAACAAAATTCTATTTCACATTGTTAAAAAGTAATTTATCTCCATTGTGCCTGGCAGAGCCTTCATAAATAAAAGCGGTGCACAATGCAGGTGAGCACTCCTCCTTCCTTCTGTTTTCTTACCTTTTTTTTTTGCCTTGTTTTGCTTTACTGCTTGCATACAAATGAGGCACCAAGTAGAAATGCTTGACAAGAAGGAACATAAATAGCAGGTTTGAGCCAGCGGCTATACGGTGACATTTAGCTTTGCCATTTTTATTTATTTATTTATTCTTTGCCAACAGTAATAATTGTTGAGTGCAGAAGCAGTGCTCCTCTATTAGCTAAAACTGCTGTGGTTTTACTTTTCAATAAAGTAGCGGGACGGCTCGAGCATTTTGCGTGCTTGTTCTAATGAACAATTTTAAAACAAGAAAATGACACATTTTCTGGTCAAAGAATCCACGAGACAAACTCAGCAGGTGGGACGTCGGCTTGTATTCACCTGCTGCAGATTCTCGACGTGGTACACATTACTGCCGTTGTTTTTTCATGACTGAATACTACTTGTTGAAATAAAATGTACAATGCTGACACTTTATCACCAGATAGGACACGATCACGTTTAAGAGGACCAATCACATTTGATGCTGATACAAAAGGCAGGACATTTAAAGTTTACTTCTAATTTAACAAGACCTGGATGACTGAGAACCTTCGTAAAAACCCTTTACTGCCATTTCAATGTTATTCTTTAAAAGGGAAATCAAGTACTAATCAAGTTTCAATATGACTGCCGCTACCACTTCATCTATCGGTAACCGCTGTTCGTCTTTCCTCCCGATCACGTCATCACAAATGTTCTTGTATATTTTGCTTCTTCATCAACAGAAGTGGACTGTCTATGGAATCCATGAGTGAATATGCTTTCTATCAGGCTGGCTTATCGCTATCACTGTAAAAGCATATATTTCCAAGGCTGAAAGCAGTACAGTTCAAGAAAAATGAAAGAAAAACAATATTTTGTAAGGTAGGATTTCCCCTGGAATCTGAAAAACTAAGAACACACACATAACCTCCTTAGGAAACAATAATAGGGGCAGGTTTTGTAAGACCTTGCAGGAGGTCTCTCATCATTTGCGTGACTCTAATGAAAGGTGTTATGAAAAGATGCACATGGCTTCAAAGACTTGCCTTTACCTTAAACTTCTAATCTCTCAACATGAACTACCGGTAATCTTGTACATGTTGTAACTCCTTCGCAAGAAAATTAAAAAAAAAGAAAATACAGTTTGTGACATAACCAGCTAGGTGCCTAGCAACAGATATTGATAGAAAACGGTGTGTTATGAACTTTTTGTTGAAAGAGGATTACGTCAAGTCAGTGAGGGAGAAAGGAATTGTGGGGGAAGGCATTTTGAAGAGCTGCAAATGATAAAGTACTTCCAGGGACCTTACATAGCCCAAAGAGTTGACACTGGGATTGATTTCACCACATAGAGGCTGCGCCGTGGTTCCATCTGCCGAGAGGGTTAACATGTCAGTCATGTTTGTTGTTTCTTTGCTTTCCCCCTCCCCAGATTTTAATGGAACTTGTTGCTGGGGCCACAGAAGAGCTCATTAAATTTTGCAACACGTTCAAGTCACAGGGCAGACAGATAAATTATTTTTCACTTTTGCAGACTGAGGTTGCTCCCTTCTCCCAGCTCGATAGAGCAGCGGTGGTAGGGAGGGAGGGGTTGCAATAAAGCATGAAGGTTGGAGAAGTGCAGGGGGTGTTTTTGTTTGTTTTTTTGTTTTTAAGTGGCTGGACGGACAAACAATCAGAGAGAGACCTCACAACCCTTCAAAAGAGGTCCCATATTGTTGCATTTTATGTGAAGTCAAGCACAAAGTACAGCACAACACGCACACACACATACACACCTCATTTTGCATTAGCATTCATGTCCATGACCGACAGAGACAGAGCTGAGACTTGGAGACATAACCTGGCTGCTTCATTCAGACCGACCTCACACACAGCAGCATGCGGTTATTGGCCGCCGCCGGCTAGAAGCCAGTCACCCTGAGGACCCCTCAAGAAGTGCCACCACTAAACATTTATCAAAAATTTAAGTCCTGACACGCACAGGGCTTGCACCAGATACTGTACCACACTTCGAATGCGGCAACTGACTGATATATAAAGTCAACACTGTTGCAGAGCAAAAGCCACCAAGAGTTTTCAGAATGAATACAGGCATGCAGTCCTTTAGTAATAAAATTTGTTTCCAGTTTTAACTAACAACAGAGTATAAATAACTAGGTTAAGGTTGATAAAATTTTCCTTGTTCACACATATCGTATTCTTCCATATATTGTAGTCAGCCCTGAGGTGAGAAATCCCTGATTCCAAGGAGTGGACAACTAAAAGACACTCAGCTGACATGGTCAGACATCTGACTACAGTTGCTTCCTCAAGCGCATCCATCATTTAGAAATTGCTTCCGGGTTACTTCATGCGACCGTCGAGTATACACAGTCATGACACTTACAATCATGCTTCTGTAACACATGTCATGTGGCAGATGGCACTTATAGTGACGTCACACTGGGAATAAACTCTTTACAATAGAAAGATTTATTATGAACTGTGCCATCCTGTCAGCCTACGGGAAAAATGCTTTTTGGGCCGCATGGGAATTTTGTCTGCAGACCCCCGTGACCCTGAATAGCAATAAGCGGGTATAGAAGATGAAAGAATGAATGAATGAATGAACTTCCGAGTGGTCACTGGAAAAATGCAGCGCTGCCATATTGGCAGTCTGGTATCCAGTTCTTACAATCCAGTGAAGGTGCTTACATATAATCAGCAGTAAAAAACACTTTGCCGTGGCGCTCCCATTCATTTCCAATGGGGAGAGAACCACGAACACGGCAAAACTCTCGCTGATGTAGCGTAGCGCTCAAACTTGAAGTCCAGCAAACTCTGATCAAAGCTTGCCGCTGGCCTTTTGAAGCACAACCAGTGAAAGAGAACCTGTACTGTATGTAGTAACAACCAACAGGCCCGTTTTTGTCCAGCGCCACCTGATTAGCCAGCAGACTATGCCCAGTGCATACAGTATGAACACTAGGTAGCTTTGGCTTTACGCCCAACCTGGCGGCGAGCAAGGAGCAATTTGCTCATCATGTGAAGGTCCCTTCATTCCCCTTTCACACGGGCTGCTCAGGTGTGCTTCTATACGCCTTATAGGCACCTTGCTGTTCAATTTGCTGGCTATAGAGGGAGTATCAGAGGGGGATCAGGGGTGAATCGACTTCTTTCACTCGGGCCAGGCTCGCTGTGTAACCGAGCCGCCACTGCAAGGGATTTAAAAACTCTGAAGAGAAGCCACCAGTGGAGTTGAGAAATGGCTACGAACTGAGGAGAACGTGAGGTCAGCGAACTGCTGAAGTTCTGAGCAGAGGAGAAAATGCATTTTATTATAGTCATTTTATGGCTGTTGACACGTTTCTTATATGTAACCACACATCATCTGAAATGATCGATAAGCCGAGTCACTGTGTAAAAGTCACACGATGGTACAGCAATAAGCCTCCCTGATTGAGTTCCATGTGAATAACAAGGGCAGTTCATTGGTGATGCAGCTTTTAGGCTACTGTATATGAAAGTCTTGAAGCTTCAACCTTACTGCTTCAACCCGGCTGACGTTCACAAACCTCAGCTGGGTTAAAACAGATCTCGCTGACATCTGTAAAAATGCCAGAGCTGCTCTTTGTTTAAAGTTGGTCCTCAGCACTGTTGTCAGCGCTGCCAATCAACATGTGCTCAATTAACATTTGTGAAATTGAAATAGTGATAAAAGAAAGAGATGAACTTCATTGCCTGCTTTTTGCGGAAGTCCTTGTTTTATCTGTTTATACCGAGCAGTTTATGGCGCATAGGTTCTGGGTGAAATCAATTCTGCTGAATGCACTCGGAGGCTGCGCAAACATCTGCATGTTTTGTTTTGTGTTTAGAAATGTCCACAAGAATAGAATGCATTTGACCTTTACATTTACCAATAGTGTTCCAGGTCCAGAGGGACCTAAACTTGAGTATGACTAATGCATCGCGAGGCTGAGAAAAACCAGTGTAGTAGAATCTTGCTATTCTCATTACAAAAGAGCTAAAAGTTGAGTTTACAGGGTCTGGCAGTTGGAGGCAGGATTTAAAACTTATTTACATGACTGTGCGGATGGATTGTCACTGATCTACACCAAGCACCCTCTTCAAAATGAAGTGCATACTGCTCTGTGGTTGCTGGTGATGTGAGTGTAGCTTGAGCCTATGAGTGGCTCACCTGCTTGCGGCAAAGGCAACAAATGGCTTCATTTAAATCCAGGGTTTTCCCTACATGTAATTGATCGTGGCGCACCGCCGCGGAAAAATAAAAGCTGCCACGCCTGAAAAATTAGATGTTTTTTTTTATGTGAAAACAATAACACTATATAATATATTGCCTAAATGAATATATATATATATATATATATATATATATATATATATATATGCATATGTAATATATGATATATATATATATATATATATATATATATATATATATATATATATATATATATATATATATGATATATATATATATATATATATATATATACTATATATATATATATATATATATATATATATATATGTCTATATATATATATATAATACATCCTATATAGCAGAGCATATATATATATATATATATATATATATATATATATATATATATAACATATAGGCAGAAAGGTATATGATTAATGAATGTATTTATTGTTTAAGGTTATATAAACGACCTTATATATATACATTCATTACGAAATTAACTTTTTTCCATTATGGCGTGTGTTTGAAATAACATGTGTGAATATTCTCGAAAAATGTTCCTTAATATCAGCGCTTGTGTTTGAAAATCGCACATCTTATTGTCTGTCTGCATGTGGACTGTAACGTTCCCTCGACAGATTTAGTTAGCCCTCACATTCGCGCCCTCATGTTCTGAAGGTATTAGCCCTCACGTTCCGAGGAGTTGTATTTTATTGTTGAGATTACGTTTCCAACAACTGAATCAGGAAGGATCACTAGTTGAGACGGTGAGTGGAGGAGAGAAGGCTGGAGACCTGAGAGGTTTCAAGTACTTAATTTCCCAGATCTCACTTTTTTTTTTTTTAATTATATTTTTGTGTAGGTGAAGACAGACCTGAGGAACAGGCTGACCATCTGGCAGCCTGCCTCACACTGAGCATAAATGGGCCACCTCCACCTCATAATGTTCCCTAGGTTTAAAGCCAAAATGTTTCCACATTTGTGAGCCTCCATTCTTTGCAACTAAATCCTCCATGTCTGTGCACTGCAACGCTGAATGCACACGGCAATTGCGCATTCATTTTACTTTAAAATAAAAGTCAGAGGATGTCGCCAACAACTGTATGATGACCGATATCGTAAAAACAAAAACATTGCATACAACGGCAAATATCGTGATTGTGTAGATTCGGTATGTACAGCTCTCTGCATACAAGTCCTTCTGGGAGCAAAATCACAGCTTGAAATCACATTGTGAAGTTTCCCCAACCTTAAAACATTAGTTTCCTAAATGAATTTTGCCATTGAGTGTTTGTAATGGCAGGTGTGACAAAGTGCATCTGGCTGTCCTGGTAAAGGGCGATGGAAATTTGGTTGCCTGCCAGCTGTGGTAATGGTTTTGAAACTTTATTTTGAGCAAAAAAGCGAGCAGAGTATTTCTTTAAGCATTTGGAACAAACGTCCTTCAAACTGATATCTAGCGTGACACCAATGTCCATGTCTTTCCTTTTCCATGACCATGGCAGAGGGCAGTTTTCAGAATTTCAAACTTCTTCCATAATTACGTGGTGTTCAAACACAGCAAAACAGAAGGTATGGCTTTTCAGTCTTTAGAGGGGCGAAAGGCCGAGGCCCTGATTCAAATATTGCTTGCGTATCAGGAGCCGCCCTGGGCAAGAACAAGAGGTCCTCTGCTGTCCGTGCTGTAAAAAATACAACATAAGAGCACAGGGAATTTAAAGAAGCAGGCTCCTCTTGCAAAAAGATGCAGACTTTATCACTACTGGGTAACACCAGCATGGTCAGTTGTCCTCAAACGACTAAACCAAAAAGAAAGAGAGAGATGGCAAGGAGAACATCCACGTCCAAATCCCTTTTTCCACCCATTCCTGACTGGTTTGATGCATTCAAACCTCACTTGTTAAGTGCAAAATGTTTAGTCTTGCCTGTGGAGCTAATGTCGGTAAACAAGATAATACATTTCACGTGAGTCTGGCTCAGGGCGCCCCTTAAATCCGCACGATGTCCCCTGTTATTTTCCTTTCTAATTCACCATGAATTTTAATATTCTCCATTGATTGTGGGTCAGGTTTGTCGTGCGTAACAAAGATAAATTCATCTTGCTTGTCCCGTTTGTGTTGCGCAGCTCATTCGTCTTGCACTGATGAGACAAAGGGAAGGGAGGAGGCTGTGATTTTTACGTGATTTTGACGCACTGATTTCCATTTGTTTTCACTGGGGGACATAACATTAGTCAGTCACACATGACCACAATTTGCTCGATGCTTTTTCTTTTCTTTTTCTTTTTTTCAAATCTGTGACGTAAATGTTCCATGATTGTTGTGTCCTGTTGTATTTATTATCATGGCAAGGCCACTATTGATTAGTCAAAGCAACAGCACACAGGCTGAGACTCACTCACTTGAAGCAGGAGCTTGCAGAGAAAATTCCAATCTCCAGAGAGAGAGAGGAAACCGATTTAATAAGAATGCACCTAAGGACAGTCTTTATGTGTAGCTTTGGCTGAGGGAGATTGTTGAATCAGAAAGTTTTTATAATGGAACTCACAAGAATTGTTTGAACAAAAAATGTCCTATTGCAGCCCGGATTGTAAGGATTTTTTAAAAATTTTTTATGA
Source organism: Thamnaconus septentrionalis (assembly GCA_009823395.1). Lineage (NCBI taxonomy): Eukaryota > Metazoa > Chordata > Actinopteri > Tetraodontiformes > Monacanthidae > Thamnaconus > Thamnaconus septentrionalis. The sequence continues at coordinate 5,539,656 of CM020501.1, read as the reverse complement.
TAAAGCTATAATCAATGAAGACAAATGAATGAATGAATGAATAAATGAATGAATGAAAAAACAGCTTTCCCAGCACATGGGGGTCATGCGTTCGCTCTATTTTAGCAAATAAGTGGCAGTAATCAAAACAAAACAAAAAATCAAACTAATCAGTGCTCGGAACAGAGAAACACTCCCAAAATGATCTGAAAATAAATTTGTACTACGTTTCTGTCTGGAAAAACACTAAAAGAATTTGACAGTTTAGAAACTCATCAATGCCCATAATTTTACATGAATCTACAGAATCAATAAGTATTTATTCTCACAGCCCGTGGGCTGCCTTCCTCAGAAGCAGCCTTGGAAGAGAGTGAGAACAGCTTACTTTGAAGGTTTGGCCATCGGTGCGGCGCTGGCTGGCAGAGTGGGCTGAGGCAGGGCAAGTGATGAAGCTGGTGCCTTGTCGAGTCCTGTCAGCTGTCAAGGACACTTTGAATCAGCATGCTGTTCTGAAGCCTGTGGTACGAGGCTCAAATTCTCTTTCAGCATCCAATGTTTGGAGCAGGAACTTAAAAATACCACCGAGGACATCCTGAAAAAAAGAAAGAAAGAAATGTTACACTGAGTGAAGGAATATGAATATGGCTCGTGTATTGTGGGGGCGGATACCATGACAGCGCAGGATGAAAATGTATCCTAGAAAAGGCTGGAATACATTGACAAAAGAAAGTAACTTTCAAAATGTCAAAAAATTGGAATTGCAACACTTGGACAGCTCTGAATGCACATGAGACCATTCATGTCCTGTTTGTAGGCTACTTCTTTCAGAGTCCTGCAGCAGCAAGGTCAACCACTGGCCTCGCTTTTGAACAGGTGCCTTCTGGGAAGAGAGATACCAAAGTGGGAAACTTCACATACCCTGCAACAGTGGTATTGACAGCTGTGTAGGCTGAAATTGGTACACATTCATACATACATTTGCACCTGCTCCGACTTTCTCCCTCAACAAATGGCAACACAATAACATATCACGTGATGCAGAACAGCAAAAGCCGGCAGGCAGGAAAAACAGCTAGAGCGCGCCATTTGAGAGGTTTCAGTGCCCTTTGTGACATCAACAAGTGATTTCAAGGACACTCTTTCTGGCAAAGAGAAAAAAGGAAAAGAAGTCATGGATAGGCTAATTTTATTTAAAAAAAAGGCTTTCAATGGAAAACAACAATACACCTTTGATTTTAAAATGACAGGCTGCTAGATATATAAATACAATCTGGCACTTAATTTCATGAATTTAATTTTGACTTTAATTACCTATTTAAAAAAATATACCTCAAACGGCTTCTCTTATAGGCTCAGTTTTCTTCTTCTTTTCATTGACATTATGTTGTTTTCAAATTGACATGTGTCACTTTTTGCTTTTCTAATCAATGTAAAATTATATTAAAACAATGATGGAAAACAATGAAAATCAATAGGGATCTTATTGATCTACTTTCAGTCTGAATAGGAAGTCATCAGCATGGTCAACTGTAAGCAGATGTACTAGACTTGATTGATCTGATTAGTTATTGTTTGAAAAGTGGCCGACCTACAGCTGTAAAGACCTCGAAGACACACTGTAGCAAAGCCAACTTCTGAGTATTCGTCATCAAACCCTTTCTGTCAAAAAGAAATTGACAAGTCCATCTTTTAATGACCTGCTCAGAAGATCACACGAACACCACTCTACACTCCAGATTCATCCTTCCATGTAGAATATATTAGCTTGATGATATCCAGCTCCATCCATAAAATAAACATCACAGGAACTGGCAGAAGAAATCCCATTAGGTGCCGGTTAAAAGACGGGCAAAAGGTGGATGTGGAACCATGTGATACGAGAACATTTTTATCCTGTAAGCTTTGTGTCAGGATTTAGTCTGCGATTGAACTGATAAAAGCAATAAACAAGATAAGGGCCAGCTATCTGGGTGTGTGGTGGAGTTGGCTCCGGCCCTAATCAGTTGTGATGGAGTGCACTGGCCAAATCTACAGACAACGCAGCTCTAATGTCTCCAGTGAAAATGATGCAGTGATGAAGGATGATTAATGTCTTTGCTGATCACCTTAAATCTTTTCCTCACGGAAGAGCGACGCAGAGAAGCTTCTTCCCAAGGAAGTGCACTGCACACACACACTCTATGCTCTATCAGGTCTGCATTAAAAACCTGGAGGCACATGAGGTGAGAATTGGCTCCTCCAAGTCGGGCAAGGCGACCCAGCCAAAATAAAAACACTGAATTGCTTCTCCCCGATTAAGTCGCTCCTCTACACAAGAGCAGCTCGCTTCGAGGTCTTGTTCATGCAGGTTTGGCACTGAATAATGTAGGCAGCTTTAGTTTGCTTTGCTGCGAGAATGAGGCTCAAGGTAGCACTTCTGATGATAGTCCAAGGTCCACCAATGGCAAGGAGCCACGAGAAGAATGAGGCCATGAAACAAGCCACTGGAATGAAGTTCATCAATTGGTGGTTAGGCTAAGCATTACAGATAGGACGGCGAGCTCAGAAATCCCCAGGGAGAAGAATGGAGCTGTTGCTCCTTACTGTCAAAAGGAGCGGTCGCTGAGGGGCTTCATACAGCTGACCAGGGTGCCTCCTGAGCTTCTTCCTTTGGTGGTCTAATGGGTGCAACACTAGTGCAAGGCCAGCTCGGGCACAATCGAAACTCCCCTGGGAGATGATACAATCACATCTGGCTTGGGAACACCGAAGAATCCCCAAGGGCGAGCTGGAAACTGAAGATGATGAATGGATATATGCACTTGTGCCTTAAAATAGACCGAGCTGATCGTCAAGTAAAGCCACTCCCACAAGGAGCCAGTGATGGTCAGTAACTGGGTACACTGGTTTAAGATTGATTATTTAAAGTTGCTGCATGGTGCAAAATTTGCTTTGACAATGTTTGACAATGAGCTCCCTAGAAATGTGCTTAAGACTGCATTTACTGTATAGAGATCAGCTTTCTGTGATGTCACAAAGGGCATTGATACCTCCTCCTCTTCCAGGTTAGTCAATAAACTTCAGGCTGGGTCCACCTATCAATGTATTACATTTCTATGTTAAGCAATTTATATTAAAAAAAAAAAAAAAAAAAAAATGTGAATCCTAAAAATCTTCTGATTAGCTGTTGAAAAGATTTACTTGTGTTTTGAGCTGAAACACAGAGTCTGTGTGTTTAGACTGGAAGGAAAAAAAAACCCTGCATAATGAGGAAATGAAACACAAGCAATATGAGTTTTTTGTGAGAGCTCATCAATGTCAGATAGCAAATAGTGGGAGATATGAATAGTTCATGTTGCAGCATTCCCCACTGCTCGATGTTTATGTTTTCGGCTGCAAGTGCACTCTTCTAAATGCCACTGGAATACCGTTTCTGTTTATAGAAGCTTCCAAAGTAATACCCCATAAACAAAACAGCAACAACATCTTCAAACTTTGGAACTGAGTGTCCTTCTTAAACTACACAGAAGCAGTGATGCAGCATGTACGCAGTGACGTAATGAAAATGTAAATGCTTGTAACCCTTCTGTATATCGCTTTATTAGAGGCTTTAATCAATATTTTATCCCAGTCGTATTATTGTAAGAATCCATGTAAAAGGCAGACCAAGTTCCATCAATAAGGTGGAACAAATAAAACACCTGCATGTGCAACATTTTCCAGCAAGCTTTGTCCATAAAGCAAATTGTTGGTCCAATTCTCAATGTTTTTTCAGAATTCAATGTTACCTGTCATCACCCGCTTCTATTTGGTAAAAATACTTGTAGTGTGTATAAATAGAGCTAAAAAAAAAAAAAAAATACAGCATTACCAGAGCCGTCTGGGGTGACTACAGTTACAGATTTAAAGGTAAACCCCCAAAAATATTTCATTTTCACCATCGCCTCTCTCTGCTTATCCAGTGCGGGATTGCTGGATTCTGGACACTATCCTTCGTACTCTTTTGATCCACTATTTCTTTGCACTTATCCATTGCAGAATTGATGGATTCCTCCAGCCTGTCCCACATCCCATTGGGTGACAGGTACAGCTAGACCCTGGGCAGGTCTCAAGTTCATGGACAGGAACGTACAAGCACGCACAGTCACATCTCTCTACCCGAGTCAGGCGCTTTAAGCACAACGTGACACACATCCATTGATAGTACAATCATTCTCCAAAAAGGCCCTGATTTGTTCCGCTGGTGTGTTCAGTGTTCAAATGCTAATAGGACGGAAACTATTCAGTACAAAATGGAAACGCCAGTAGCAAAGACACATATTGACTGTCCTCGTTAGCAATGCCACCAACCTTTAGTTAAACACTACCCCCCCGCAGCAAACGTCAGTCAAAGCCATGATCCCGATTTGGATATTCCCCCCCTTCAGGCAACTAGTTGCTAAAATTAAACAATTCTGAGTTTCTGACTGGCAGTTTCTGCAAAATAGAATTCAATGTTTTGTTTTGGGGTTTTTTTCTGTTCAAATTCCAAGTGACTCCTGACATTTTTCTCAAACAGCCACAAGCCACTGTTATCCAGCTTTTGTGTAAATACTTGAACACAACCATAATCCAACGGGCTCTAATTTTACTTGTTTTACCAGTCAGCCTCTATTGCAAAGCTTTTTAGTGTGCAGATGAGAATTCAGTGTGATTCTCATGTCAGTTGGGCTGACACCAGCCCACCCACTGCAGCGCAGGCGGTTCTCCAGCCAAGGGCTCAGGAGTCATTACAAATGCTGTGTATTATTCATGGACACACTCGCAGCATCTGCCCAAATACACATTTTCCGGTGCGCGTGTGAAAAATTCCATCCAGCCACTGCATGCTTGGCATGGAGCCTTATTTAAGAGGGCATTGAGAATTAATTTAACATACACACTGGGGCCCAGCACCAATCAGGAACACTTACTGTAGGACTAAATCATCATTTGGGGCTCAGTTTACACATTCACTAAGCAGGATTTACATTGGTAATACGGCAGAGGAGAGCATTCATGACAAAGTACGCCTCTGTCGCGGCATTCTCAAGTAAACTTTGGTCTTTGAGCCTATTATGTCACATTTACTCGCACATGCCTTCTGGCAAACGGAAAATATGCGCATCAGGGCGACCTATCAAACAAAGTCGGTTGCATAATAAAAGAGGCACCGCAGTGTCGAGGTTGAGTTTGCCGGAGTACATTCAAATCCGACACTCATTACTTTTTATGAGCCTCATTCATTTTTTAGGGAGTGGATGTTAAAAAAAAATGTAATCCTAGCACAACATTTTGGAAGTAAAACATACACGCATGCATTATATAGTGAGCTAAACAGCACAGCATAGCACAGCATATGCCAGCTGGATACAAGTCTCTACTAGCACGATTCACTTAGATTACTGGTATAAACTGAGGTGAGATTATTACAATTATGGGCAAGTATGAAATAAAAAAAAATCTCTTTTCCTGTAAGGTTCCACGGAAGCCTGCCCAGCTTGAATGTAAACAGAGAATCAAATCTTCATTTGATCTCAGACATCTGTCAGAGTTTATGAAGCAAATCTCGGTGATACCAAACTTTAGATGAAAAACCAAACAAGGTTGTGCTCGGCATTCCAGTTATGAAATCCATTTTGTAGTGCCAACAAGGAAGATAGTGTGCCTCCAGTGCAAACACGGAAAGCAGAACAGAACCTATATAACAAGAAAGAAAAGAGCCTGAGAAAGTGTTGACTTGTGTATGCAGATAGTCCAGTGAAAGTCCTCGCAAAGCTGCTATTGTGAGAACTCCTGTGACCCCCCCCCAGCACCTCCGGGCTCTTATCAGTGCAGCCACGTGTTCTTACTGCAGTCTCCCTCTGCTGTGCGCTCAGCAAGACGCACTGGAGGTGTGTTTTCCGCACCACAGCAGTTACACACGTCTTCACTTTAAAGAAGAAAAAAGTGCACGGTTGCATTTGGACTACAACCTTTACATCGTTGTCCGACACCAACATTAAGACGCAGAGACAATTAACATGTCACACTGTAGCTGAGCTCGGTTGAGTGCCGCTATATTGGTTGTTTTTTTTTGGGGGGGGGGGTTTCTGCCCTCATTTGACAGCTGACAAATGTCCCTATTTGTAAAATTCTGAAAGCGCAAAAAACCAAAGGGTCTGCTCATTTCACGTCATTGTGTTAAAACTCACTCGTTAAGTCAGGGAATCAATTCAAACTTACCGAATACAAGAGGACGCGAAAGCAGTTTAGTTGAGAAAACAGTCAATTCATATCTTCATTTTTGAGACTTACACACATCGAAATGACGACAGTGCCCAAAGCTTAAAAAGTCTTTGTCAGTGAATAATAATGCCTGTTCGACGTTCCCTGCTGCACACTGGAACAACCTGTATTATTTTCTCTATTTACGAAACAACAAGCAAAAAAACAAAACAAAAAAAAAAAACGTCCAGATCCAAAGACTGATATTCTGGCACAAACTGTTAGTTTACAACATCACATGCACTACTATTGATTTTCAGTTTCCCTAACAGTGTTCTTATGGCCCACACGGGACATTGCTGGAAGCAGGGTTTGAGCTAAACTGCTGCTGAGGAGTTTAACGTTTCAGACAACTTTGCCCTACTTTGCAACAAGTAGAGCTCATGATTATAGATTGTGTTTTCAATCAGCTGCAGTGCTGAACCCAAGCAGTTTTCTCCAAATAATACCCTGTACATTAAGACTCAAAGACTATTTTCACACTAAACTGTGAAAACTTATTGAAGTTTCTTTCGATCAGTTGTAATACTACTTGTTAATATTTGATTCAGATCGTGTTGACTCTCACCATATTATTGATATAACAGCCAAAGCAGTGAAAAATGACTTCCATATGAAATGTTAGACTGTGTAGCTCTCGTGTAACAGCCACAAGCAGATAAGCGCATTGGCAATATCACAGTGTGCTCTTATCACGCACAAAGTAAAAATCTGTCATTTAAGTGCAGTCCAGAATTTCAATTCACATTCAAAAACTATAAATAACAAGGGATGAAATTTAAGTATGAAATTAGATAAGTATTGACAGGCCAGATTTTAGAGGATTGTTGTTAGTGTGTCCAAATGTCTTATGCACACACATCTAGATCAGTTTTAATGGAATGCCAAAGCTCCAGTTTTTTTATGACAATGGCAATATAACTGACTGCACATTCTGTCAGATGATGGAAGCTATTTGTCCCTCAGAAAACATATTTGTCATATTTTCAGACACCTGGAGGGCAGATTGCTGCACTTGGTCAGTCTAGTTGGTTATTAATGAAAACAGCCTTTTGGACATTATTTTATTTTAACACCGCTGCGAACAATACATCGCGGTAATACTTGAGAACGAATGCGGAGGACACAGTGGCGCTGACATAACAATATGTCGTTGAGGAAACGACACCTCTTAACACCAACCAGCTGTACGAGAGTGTGCCGGAAGAAACTATCACAAACATTCATAAACATTCAAACGCAAAAGCAACTCACCTCTCACTTCGTACTTTCCCACTGCTACCTGTCGGGTTCCTCCAAATTCTCGCGGTTATTTTTGAGCCGTGAACAAACTCACGGATACGTCTTCTGGTCATGTGATCGACGAGGGCTTGTCATTGGAGCTGAGGGACATACTTCATACTTGATAGATATCTTAAGAAACGGCCCAGAAAAGACACAGTGCGTTTATAATTAAAGGAAGTGTAAAGACATCGTGTTAATATACATAATACACACGGAATTGATTTAATATGAATTATGCTGCATAACAACTTCATAAGACTTACCTCCAGCACACAAGGTCCATTAAAATATTGGTGAGGAATCAACCTGATGAAGTACAAATTGATTACACAAGATTTTTTTTTTGTAATTATTTGGAAAAGAAAAGAAAAAAATATATATATATATATATATATATATATATATATATATATATATATATATATATATATATATATATATATATATGATTATGAGTCTTTATTTGAACAGTTGTGCTTCTCTCCTGAACAGACGTCCAGATGTGTAAATATTATGTTGTTCATGACTGTATCAATGCAGGCATTGCATCTCCCTTAGTAATGAACTTTTCATAAGAATGCAACAAAATGGTCTTGTCTGCTCCCCAACCAACACTCGAGTTACCCTTGACTGCTGTGCCTTTGTCAAGATAAAGTGTAAATGCCCTTCCACCATGATGATACTTGCCTGCAGTGTGTATGAACTAAAGTGGTGTTTTGATTCCGAGCAAAGACAAATGTGATGTTTGATGTTTTATTTGCCACAAGAAAAAGAAATGGGACAGGATTACCATCAGGTTCTTTTGCATTGCCATTAAGCAGAAAAACAAACCAGAAAATGCATTTGACAGACATGTTATTTTTACTGGCTGATCAAAATGGGAAGCATCATCTTCTTGTCGACTGAGTGTGGTTTGTCATTTGCATTTGTGTTTCAGATCACATAAGCGGGCTGCTTGAGCACGTTTTAGGAGCACACATGGGCGGCGTCAATCAAATAAACCTGGCACATTAGATTACATCTCGCCAGACATCAATTCCAGGAGTGCAACTGAAAGCAGCAACAGAATTCTCTCCAGGATTAAGCTGCTTTAAATTGGCTGCAGTGAACAAGATGAGCCGCAGAGCAGGAAAGTAAAGTAAGCCAGGGATCGAGGAGGAGACAGCAGAGAATAATGAGCTTTGTTAGGGATAGGGAGATAAAAATAAATAAATAAATAAATAAATAAACGCAAAGCCCTATTTAACTTTAAGAATGATGTTCTGCAAAAAGAGAAACACTTGAGGAAAAATATTTACGGAGTGGTAGGTAAATTCTTTATGAAACATTAAATAGACTAAATAAATTGCCTTTTCTCAATTAGTCTCCCTCGCTTCCTCGTCAGAACGGCTTTAAGGATCTTAATTTGTTTATTTGGCATAAATTTGCCAAAACAGACTTTTTAAGCTAGTCTCAGAAAAGTTCTTTTGTCAGGCCAGAGTTAATGTTGTTTTTCCTTATAAATAATTTAACAGTAAACTTTGGATTGGGCTACCTGTGTTGCCTATTGTGCATTTCAAGTAGCAAAGGTATTTTTTGGGGAAAAACACATTTAAACAAGGAAAATGGTAAAGTGTCATTTTATTTTCTTCAATATTGACATTACAAAAGGTTTCATTATAATTGCATTCATGATTGGATAATTTGTGGGCTTTGTTTTTATCACATATTGCTTTCACATGACAAATGGTGTGCTGTTACATAACAGGCTAGTTTACATTATACAGCCTTCAGGAATACTGTCATCTTACAATTTGCTTTCAGAGGTTCCCTCAACCCTCTATCGTACAAAGACATGTGGCTGAGTAAATTCCAAAAAAAAAGTGCATTCAAATAATATCTTTAATTAAAAACATTATATAACAGGGCACTTCCAGTCGGTCGTATTGAAAAAAGTAGGTTGACTCACCTCCTACTGCTTTTTGTTAGGCACAATGACGTCTGAAACTGACTGAAAATGACCCTTTCATTTCCATTATCAAAAACAAAAACATAACAGAAAACTGTTGTCCAGACTGCATCAGAACGTCACCACGGGAGATGGAAAAGTGTAAACATTTGCCACATTAAGGCTCTCCTCTGTCAGTTTACAGCCTCCTGCAGAAAAACATTTTCAGCACCTTGCTAAAAGTGATGCTTTGTTGCAGCCTCAACACCTTTTGAAGGGGATAATTAGCTTGACCTGAGGACAAGGATGGGATCATGGATTCCAGACTCCTCACATAAAGTTAGTTTTATTCATGGTCAAGATAAAGCTACATTTTCAAAATAAAGCCAAGTCTATTGTTAAACAAGGACATCGAGGGATGCGTTTATCTTGAATCGTGAATCTCCTTTTAAAGAAAGCCTTTTAACGTTTTCTTTCACCTGCTGGTTTAATGACTCAACCGTTGAAGACAAAAACAGACGACAGAACATTGTCGAGGTTTAATCTGAGACTCCTGGAGTCAACAAGAAGACTTGTGTTGCCTATGAAGGGACCAGGTGAACAATAGAAGCCAAGTAACACCATAAGCCAACAACATCATGAATTCCTGGTAATGTCTGTTGACTGATATGTCACTATTGTTAACTCTGAGAACTACCCAATGCTCCCTTTTGCTATCAGACAATTATACTATTAATCTAACTTAACTTAGAACCGCTTTTGCTGTCCTACACTGAGGTCTATTTGTCCAATTATTGAGCTGGGATTTTGAACAATAGTACTGAATGGAAGCCACAGCTCTGAACGAATCTATACATTACTTACTTCCAATCATGTGTTGACTTTTTTATAATGGAGTGGGCAGACCCAGGTTGAGGTGTGGCTCAGTGATGCCTCATTCTCCTTTTGGTCTAGTCACACATGGATTTCCAATTCAAAGGACCTTGTTCTTTGGTTTTTCTTTCTCCACTCTGCCAGCTGACCATGTAAACCAGTTGACAGGGCAACAAAAAGCAGGCCAGGAAGTAGTTCATCCATCTGCTTTTCACTAAATTGAACATAACAGGAAATAAAGCATAATATGTAAAAGACACTTGACTTGAAAAAAACATCTCATGGATGCACTGAGAATCATCATCAGTGATGTATCCTGGTTTCACTTGGTGTTTCAGGTCTCGCAACATCAGACACCCTCACCCAGGTGACCCAGTCGGGGTGATCAAATCCCAGCTTGCGTCCCAGTAGCAACCCACGGATCTGCACTTTTCAGCCACAGCCACCTTGTTGCTTTCTCTGCAGCAACATATGCTGTATATATGTCATTTTTATCAACACCCGAGTGATTCTTGTGTCATGCAGTCCTCCAACGAGAAGTTAAGTTGTTATCTTAAGTCAGGGGTCGGGAAGCTTTTTGGCCAAGAGAGCCAAAAAAGTCAAATACTTTGAAAATTATTTTCATGAGAGCCATACAATATTTATTATTTTTAATTAGTAACTCTTAATACAACTAAATGCAGAGATTTCGCCAAACTGGAGTCTGAAGGAAGCGCGGGGGCCGATTCTACATCTAACCTCCGCGCCTCTTTCTCATCTTCCTTTTCCACTGTGTCTTTGTCCGCGGTGCGTGGGGCAACCATCCTGGCATCAAAATGTTGTTTTATAGCTGTGAAGATAATTTAAGTATGAGAGCGAATTACGAAACCACCACGTGCGTGCAGTGTCCAGAAATGCCGCTGCCTGCGCTAAACTTGAGCACAGTGGCACTTCTGGTTTAATTACGTCCTTATTATCAATTGACGCAGATTGCCGCACGGGCTTCAGAATTATCTCTCAAAGCTAAGAAAAAAAAAAATCATCTTCTTCGGCAAAAGAGTTTGCGCTGTTTAAATCAGCTAGCTAACTTTCTGATTTAACAGCGGGAAGTTATGCTTCACCTCACAATGACTTGTGTAGGCTACTGCATTTAATTCAATAAAAATAGAGGTGTCAAAGCCTCTCATATACTGAAGCACAGATTTGATAGGCTCCAGCAGCGCAACCCTGAACATTTGCGGTAAAAAATACTGTAGCCTTTAAAATGCACAAGAAGTTTTTTTGGGAAGATTATTTTTAACACTGTGATTTCTGTAATGTTTTACTTGAAAATCAGCGGAATTATTCATTACTTGTGTTAAGAAAGGTCAGCTAAGATTTTTCTGTGAGCCAGATGCCGTCATCAAAAGAGCCACATCTGGCTCGCGAGCCATAGGTTCCCGACGCCTGTCTTAAGCCACTTAAGCCAAAGGCTGTGACATAAGAGAAGGGACATTTTCTTATGGTTCCAATACCCTTAGCTAGGTCAATCTGCTGAAAATCTGTTCAGTGATCCATGCTTTCCGGTTCCGGCAGGACCTCGGACTTGTGTCTAACATCTCTGGAGAATGTGTTGTGCAGCATGATGAATTCTGATCAATAGAAGTTTCTTGTCCATTTAGTTTTGACTACTGATTCCCTCCTATTTGATATAGTGAAGTAATAAAACTTGGTTCTGCTCCCACGCAGAAAGCAAGGATGGCACTGGAGAGGTTTTACACGCCGCGCAGCACTGCCCACTCTTTCACGGCACAGACGCAGCCACACAAGAATGGGAGCGCGAACAGCAATCTATATGAAAAGGACTACAGGCCTTTTTTGTAACTTTGGCTGTAATAACCTATGAATGACCTGCCTTCCTTAGGGATCAGTTTTGTTTTCAAACTATTACTCTATTAGACGTCATCCTTACATGGTTATTTTTTATTTTAATAATAAGTTTCTGTTTGTATGATCTCATCTTCAAAGATAACATCACTCCTGGTTTTTGAGGAGGTCATGGACAAGAGACACATGGTACTGGACCCAATTGAAAATGTGACCAAGTACATGGTTGTTTCATTATTTCATTATAAAGACATCAGAACACTTAATGGAGGGTAATGGCTGCAAGATCCCACAATGAGCAAGGAGCTGCACCACAAATCCCCACAACAAAGAACAGAGAAACAGAGTGGGACCAAAAATCACAGGCGCCGTACAAAGGAGGAAATCACAGATACAAAGCTGATGCTTAAGTCGGAACAATGCCAAATTGGCAATTAGCGAATGGGAGCACACACACACACACACACACACACACACACACAAACACAGAGTAATACACTAGGGGCACTGCTGCACAGGTGAGACTAATCAAGAGTAGGGCACACAATCACAGCAGAAGGGAAAACATAGTCAAAAGGGGCAGGTAATGAAAGGGAGAGGCTTGGATATTAAAACACAACATGAAGTGAAGCCCATGGGGTTGGGTGGACTGAAAATTGTTAATTGCCAATGAAAGTGTGAAAAGAAGTTTTAAATTGTGTGTTTTTTTCCTCAATATGTGGAAGCATTTACGTCAGTTTAAAAAGATAAAAGACCAGCAGTGGTAAGTGGGTCGTTCTGTATGTGCTCATCATAATGTATCAGAATCAGACTTTATTGAAACTTTATTTTTTATCTTTATTTATTATACTATAAATTATATAACTTTATTGTCCCCCTAGGAGGAAATTTGTCTTGGTCTATCAGTGCCCATTGCCCACAGTACATTACAAACAATAAAAACCACACATTGCATTATTTCAACATGGTAAAACAATCAACCAACACAGTAAAAGACACAATTTGTAACTTGTAGCTGTATTTTTTCAGTTATATCTAAAATCCTTACCTTCAGATTCCAGGGCCACAATGTGCACTGTGGCTCGTATCGCTTCCATCCTGCTCAGTCTTTCCACGCGAGACTCCGCTCCGCTGCACTCCAGATACACGCCACTGATCCCAGTTCACGTAATTTCACCCTGAGCCAAAGAATAAACACACAGAATATCTGGCAAATTCCAAAATACCACACAGTCCACAGGCTTTCGATTGTCAGTGAAGATATTCACTAAGTTGTGATCCATGGACAACAGGACTCATTGATGCCTGCTCTACCATTTGATAAACGATTCACACAAGGCACGATTAATCAGTAGACGCACTCAATTCAGACAAAACACAAAGGTTTACAATATTGGATGAGGTCAAAAAAAGTCACAGAGTAATGTTTTTGGGCAGCGTGCTGAGCAACAGAGGGAGAGAATCCTCATTTGTATTACGGAGCAGAGAGTCAGCTGTAATCTCCCAATGAGCAGGATTAAGATCTGGCGGTGCACGCGTTTGTTTTCGACGCTTCCATTTCATAATTATTTTAAAAGCGCACCGTCAACTTCAAAGGCTTTTCCGTCGGAAGACGCCGCCTCTCAAGTCTTTAGCTGTCTGCCTCAATGCCGTAACTCCGCTCATACACAAATATAATTAGAATAATTGCTAAAGAGGCTGACATCTGGCGGGAAGTGACTCGGGCAAGAAGCGACAGGCATCATTGAAGCTGCAAGCAGCGTTCAAGGGACTGAGCGCGCCTTGGGCTGGCCGACGCCGTCGACGTTGCTGCGATCATCGCCACGAAGCATCTCGCAAAGCTTTCTGTGGCGTTGACCGCACGAGGGCCCAGTGAGAGAAACAAGTGATTTTTCTGGATCACTGCATCGCTGGAAAACACTCAACAGATTGGGGGTGGCTGCTTTTGTTTTTGTAGGTGGCGCTGTAGAGCCTAGTGGGTTAATTCCTCGTGTTTGTGAATTGATTGTCTCACGAGTCTGGAAGGTAATTCTGCAGATTTAACTGTTGTTTAGCCTGAAAGAAATTGTGTCTTGTAGTGTTGTGTGTGTGTGTGTGTGTGTGTGTGTGTGTGTGTGTGTGTGTGTGTGTGTGTGTGTGTGTGTGTGTGTGTGTGTGTGTGTGTGTGTGTGCGTGCGCGTGTGCTTGCGCGCGCACTGAAGGTCATTGGATTCTTCGCCCACTCTACCTAACATGGCAAAATCTAGAGGCCATTGACCTTGTGCATGACCCTCAGTTGAGGAGGAAAGGAAGTGCAGAAAAAAGATTGAGTGGGAAAGTATATAAAAGAGAGTTAAAGGGAAACAAGAGAAAAAGAAGAAGTAAAGAAAAGACAGAGGAGAAAGTAGGAGAGGTAACGAGGAGATGCAGATGTAGGAAATTAAATCTACGTGATAAAACCTGAAAAGTAGCGGAATCTTCATAAGGAACTAGATTGGTGACGTAACACTGGATGCTGGCCAACAGTAGAAGCCGATAGACACAGAGGAAGAAGACAGGAAAGACAGTTTGCGAGAAAACTGGGAGAGGAGTCAGAGGTCACGTAATGCGCATCCTACAAGCTTTCTGTTAAATTTATCCACAACCTTGTCAAGGAGAATAACGGAAAGTCAATGCAGGATTTAATGCGTTTAAACGTGCATTGACAAGTGAAAAAAAACACAGAGATTAATCTTTCTTTTAAAAATATTTTGATGGTTGGTGATGCAAAGAGATGTGCGAGAATGCCACCCTCCTACTTTGTGCGCTCAAAGGAGAAAAGATCAGCATGTTAATCGCCGGAGTTTCAGTTGTCAGTTATGCAGTGTCAGTCTTGTTTGTGAAGTCAGTCGTAGCGACTAACGCTGATTCTTAGGAGTAATTAAGCCTCCAAGCAACCCTGTAGCATTTTATTTTTGAGCCAGCATTTGTTTCTTTCCACCCGCAGCACCTGTTTTTCTTCTTCCATTGTTCTTCAACTGTCTTTTTACCTGTTGTTTTGTAACACTGGGCAAGAAACGGAATGGGGCAACTCTTTGTAGACAGGTGCGGTTTGTGCAGGTGTCGAGGCCAGACTGTGCTGCTACAACAGCGTTGTGCGTGACACACATGTCAAAGAAGAGAAGAGTTTGCCTCTATTTTCCTTTGGCACTGTCAGATTTTCTGCCTCTAGAATGACTTCATGCGATGCATTTTCACAAAATAAAAACAAAAATTGCATATGTAACAAGGTCATTAAACAGCATGATAACTCAGTTATTTCTAAACTTCCAGCGTTCAGTGCAATACATCATGTCGCCGCAGTCCCCAAATTTTGTTTACCTTACGCGGCGCTCTTGATGTGGGAACCAATAACGAGCCGCACTTGTAATGCCTAATTACAAACACAAACACACACACGGAGTAAGAACTCCTCTCTTTATACGTGTCTGCCGTCTGGAAAATTTAATGAGCGGCTACGATTTCTCACAGCGCACAGCGTCTGAGCCACAACAAAATGATTGTCGAGCATGAGGAATAAAAATAAATTGCTCGCGAGGAGTAATAACCCAGTGCGGCAGAGGATATCGACTTGTGGGCAGCGTCCTCTGCTGTGGCTGTGATACCTCTCCAGTGTACCAATGTACTGTTTGATAAGCATGTTGCTTCACAGTGGAGCAGCGTAACATGATACGCTATTTTAAAAAGACATGTAAAAAGATCTCTCGCGGATACTTTGTCCTATTTTCTTACATGTTTAAAACACGCCAGCGCGGTCGAAGAGCGTGGAGTTACAGTAACATACGCCTGAGAGTGTGCTCACTTCCCTGGAAGAGGTGCAATAACCCTTTATGACATCACAAAGGGCTGATCTCAAGAACTGGCTGGAGACATGTTGCAAGACTAGCAAAGAGAATTCCGAATATAATAGAGCTGTTAAACGTGTTGCACAGGTTATTAAATTAATTGTATCCCAAAATACCAATCAGAAGTTCATTTTGGGCAAAGTCAGCCACAAGGGTACAGTTAATACTAAAGTTATTGGGAAAGTGACGTGGACATTATCCTGCACTCATAGAATTACTCATTATGTAAAGCCCTGCTTTATCACTATGTTGCATTTGGTACGGCAGTGTTGTGCATCAATGATTAATTATCTTTCGCCTTGTATAAACTGCAAACACTTTTTGCCTCTCTTTGCTCATTTTACTGTCACCAGAAGTCACAGTGATAATCCTCATATCAGCTGTCTGTCATTACATCCACAGATAAAATCCTCTCTAAAAATGTGGTTTATCACTTCTCTCGGGTTTTTTTAAGCAATAAAGGCGAAACCGTCTTTGCCACAAATGGCCAGTTTTTATGTGAAAATGAAGCACATTAATAAATGTTTCTATTAAATTTCTAATTAACATAGTTGTCATAATGGCAGGGTGAATCACAACAGTTTTATTTGATGGTATTAGAATTTTAATTGTGTCCTCACTAATTACTTGCTATAGAAATTGCTTTCTGGATTATTGCAATGTCACTTCATTCAATGTTCTCTCCCAATGCACATTAGGTAAGCGCTAAAGGGAATCTGACACAAGTGAAAACAAGTCTCTCTATTGATTGAAAATTGTTTCATAAAAATTCTGAAATATAAAACAAGAACAAACTGATACCAACAGTCATTATTTTTTTTATATAGTTTTTCAATATATATATATATATATATATTTGCCTTACCTTGCCTTGAGTATATGTTAAATCAAAATACTAAAGACAAATACATGAATTATTAAACTGATGTATTTGCTTATTACAGAGACACGGGCTCCCTATTTGTTTGTGTCCATCTACAATTGGTCCATTAAAGTTATTAAAGTTTACATTAATATGCAGGAAACTTTTTTAGAATCTGTTTGTTTGGGTTTTGGAGCATTGATCATAATTGAAGCCAGATCAAGAAGGTACATAGCCCCTTATTACCTGTGAAAACAAGAAATACCATAATGAATACTATTTATGCCTATCTCATACACCCAAATATTTCTTACACCACCTTCCATTATTTACGTACTATTATTAATATTTGCATTTGCACAGAAATTTGTGTGCAATGCTGAGCATTTAGTTGCCATTTTAGAAACAATAGTTTCAAGGCCTGAGGCAAATGTAGGATTTCATAAGACCGCAGTTTCTCCTACATATTTAATATACTTATGTATGTGTAGTAAACAGGAACTGACTATAAATGACAATATTCTCTGGAAGCCTTTGCAGTGGCTGACTTGTCCTGAGGGGTTTTTCATCAATCTGTCAATGCAAATGTCTACAGACACAATACTTTATCATTATTTATTGGGGACTACAGATGGAATTTCTCTGGTATATTTACATGTTTTGAGTACTAGGTATTGTGAACATGTCAATGAATGTACACTGTCCCATCTAAATAAACAATAAACTGAAACCGAATAAGTAACCTAAAGTAATATACTAAAAAAAAAAAAAAATGTCTTTATTCTAGCATAAGATATTGTTTCATGACACATAAATACCAAGAAAACGCCATTTTGATCAGGAACTGGATTTGGATACAGCTGCTGGTTGTGAAATAGCCAAAGACTTTGCCAGGCTTCATCTGAAACTGAATCACTGGCTTTTTCAGGGACAAACAGAAGGAAAGAATCAAAAACTTGCTGCACAATGAAAAACTTTAAGCTTTGAGTTCAAGGTGATAAATGTCTCGCCTGATTCGAGTCCACAAGTAAAAAAGAATAGGCCGTTTCTGTGTGTGTGTGTGTGTGTGTGTTTGTAAACTACAGCTGTAGATTTATCATTGTGAGCAAACATTTGAGGATTTGAAAGGACCAAGGCTCTTGGTGCAGTCTGCCACATTTTGGGGGCACATCATGTTCCCTTCAAAGAGAGAACACACAGTTAAAAAAAATATATATATATATATATATATATATACATCCATGCAATGAAAACAGATGAGAACGGATACAGATAAAGCATGCAGTACAGTACATCCGTCTTCTATGAATCATCTCAATGAGTCGCTTGTGGCAGCCAAGAGAATTTGCTCAGATTAGTTGTACTGCTTGTCCCCCTACACTCATTGTCATCCCTGAAGAAGGACACGGTCTGTTCAAGCAATTCATGTTTTCAGCACATGTACTTGTATATTATGCAGTTAGTAGGGGACTACAAATCAGATTCAGGGTCAAAATTCTAGAATTCTTTTTTTTTTTTTTTTTTTTCTGCCCCTGAAAACCTTTTTGTCAAACATAATGTCCAACTGTGTTTTCTTAGCCTTATTTTATTTTACAGATCTCATATGCCAGTGAACGCAAGTATCCCAGGCTGCGCTGGAAGAGATCTCAGGTTTTGTTTTTGATTTGGGTTTTTTTTGTTTGTTTGTTTGTTTTGTTTTGTTTTTGTTTTTTTGCTTGTTTTTGTTCTACTTCCGTAGCTTTGGAAAGTGCTACCAATGTGAAGACTTTCAAACAACTCAGCTTCACAGTTTGGGCACGGACTGGAAACACTTCTGCTCGACATCATTTTTTTTTTTTTTTTTTTTTTGTATGGGCGTACTTTGTTTGTGCAACCTTGTTACCCTAAAATAAGACTAGAGCCCAATCCCAATTCAACCCTTTGGCCACCCCTTTGTTTTGCGCATTACCGCCAAAGGCTGGTAGCGTGACGTGTGAGTGTAAAGGGCTAACTAACCCTTCAAACTGAGATTTTTCAGGACCACAGTTCAAAACCAAGAGCTTTGAGGTATTTCCCTGCAGGGGCGTTTCTAGGAAGATGAGACCTGGGCTGTTGCGTAGGGATCCCCCTGGTGGAGCAGTGTCAAATTAATTTATCTATAATTTATTTAAAAACTATCTTAGATGTGCTTATGAGAGGGGTAGGTGCAATTGAGCCTATACATTTAAAATAAAGAATTATATACAGTATATATATATATATATATATATACATATATATATATATATGTATAAACTCATGCATTAACATTACTTAGGTATTACGTATACAGTGAGTGAGTCAGTCCGCCAGTGGGTTGATGAGGAGGGATGGGGCGGGACTAAGCTAGCAAGTGTGTGTGAGAGAGAGGTCAGAGGCTAATGAGTGCATGCAAGTGAGCAGTGCACCAAACTGGATGTCATACATTTGCATTTTCTGCTGCTGGTCTATGCTTTAAAAATAACGAAAAGATCGAAACCAATGGGGCACAGTTTCGAAAGAAGCTAATGAGCTAGAGGAGAAATGCATTTGCATCTGCTCAAGACACCACCAAAGAAATGTGCCAGGAACTCAATGTGAATGTTGAAAAATGAAGAAGCAGTGATCAACCCCTCAGTGATGGCATAGAGCAGATGGAAGTTTCTTTAATAAAGTGGTTGACATTTGCGCTGAGTCACTGCACAAGCGTTTTTGAAATCCTAAGTGAGGGTGAGAACAGATTTGGTGTGTTCACCAATTTACCCAAGCTTTCCAAAGCCACACTTGAAAAACAGTGTGCCAAACCTCAGCAACTCTCTCCTTCCTGAATGGAAAAGATTTGGATTCACGTTTTTCCAAAATGCAGCCACTACCTTTGAACTTCTGCCTGACCTTAAAGAAGAGAAGTTGGAGGAAATATACCCCAACTCATAGGTGCAGAGAGCAGCTTCTCAAAGTTGAGGCTCAAAAACACTTCACTGAGATTAGGGCTGGAGGAACGCGCAAATGTCATCAAAGTGCCCAGGTAGACACTATTAGCCACATTTAATGACGTAGTCATTGTTGAAGGAGTGTCCCAATTTGTGGGGCGAAATCTCAGGCCCCACCCCTTGGAACTTATTGGTTCCAAGGGCCAGAGGTACTACAAGAGGTACTTTCCACATTTCTTCAGGCTTTCTGTAATTCTACATGTTGCTCTTTCCGAGAGGTTATAACCACATATCTCTAACAGGCTTGCAGCCTTTTAGGATGCAGGTGTTACAGTGCACTGTTTTTACATCGCCTGAGGCAGGGAGGTGAAAAAATGTGTCTTAAAAAATCCCAATGTCTGAATGATGAATCAAGGATTCAGAAAGCTGCTGGCCAAAACATTTTTTCTCATGATGTTCATTTCTCTTGTCTCTATGGCAACCACATATGCCCATATAGTAGCCCTCAGTGGCTACTTTAGCAGATGGAGGAGGCACATACCTGTGCTGGTGCCTCATCACGGTATCAAAACATGCTCCCAGATGGGTCTTCATAAGTCAGGTGACCTTTTTCTGCTGCTGCAGAATCATTTCTTATAGAAAATCTCTTTAAATGCTATTTCTGTATATTTTTGTGCTAGTTCAGTGTGAAAGAGAATTGTTAAGATCTGCTCCAAGATCACAGGAGCCAAACTTAACGAGGCTGTGCTCTCTCTGGAGGAAACAAGCAGTCCAGAAAGCAGAGGGAATAATTCGACAATATGATGGCGTCCTTTCCGACAAATTTTCAGTGGCACCCTCAGGCCGGTGCTTTTCTGCACCAGTACAACAAATAAATCATTACACAAACTTGTTTCTTCCTTCTGCTGTCAGGCTACTAAACGCTGAGTAGCTAACTTGAGGATACTTGGCTTAAATAAACTTCTCTGCACCACTGTGAGGTTTTCTTGATTGCAGTGAATTTGATGTGTGCATTGTCAGTGGTATGTGAATGTGGTATGTGTTGTTAATGTGTGAGCTATTCATTCCTATACATGAATATGCTGTGGAAACTAATTGTCCTTGGGGCTATGAGCTGAAGTTTAAGTCTTGGCTTAAGTTTGTAATGCGATAACAGTGCAGCAGAGTTTGGTTTGTGGCCTTCCAGCGATTTCTTGAATATGTCAAAAACAGCATTCTGCATCAGGAACATGGCAGTTACCCATAGGAGCACCTGTACGTCATGGTCAATGACGTCATGGGCAAACTCACAGATGAAAATGAGGCAAGGATGAAGTCGAACCAGGCTACCCATTCCAACCACTAAAGGTCAAAATGGACAACAATATCAAGGTTTTGTTGTCCGCACAACTGTTTCTCACTGGATATTTTCTCCTTTTAGGACCATATTCTCTGGAAACCCTGGGAGTTTGTGAAGAAAATCCAAGTAGGTAAGGGGAAAAAACTCCAACCTGCAGCCCCTCTGCCACCAACAGCCATGTACACCACGTTCAAAGTCTCTTCAGTCCCCTTTCTTCCCCGCTCTGATGCACCCTTTGAACTTCAGCAAGTTATCTTCAGCAGGTCTACATGCCTAAATTCATTGAGTTGCTTCCCTGTAAATTATGCAGAATTCTGTAAAGAAGCAATTGCACTTACAAAATAAAGTGTATGTGAGTTTCAATTGATGGTATTAATAATAAATGGCTAAGTCCTTTGAGTCCGAGCAATACACCAAGTTAAAGGTCCTAGTTCTGTCTTACTGAATATCATGGAATGTCTATTTTCCCATCAGAACTGAAGTGTACTAAAATAATCTTGAAGGTGATAGATTTGTTTCATGACTACATTACTATTGCCATTTATGGATATCAGTGGTTTTGTACATTAAAGCTAATTTCAATTGGATCTTGTCAAAGGAACTAACAGGCAAACCAAGGGGATGCACAGTCCATTTTCCTTGTTTTACGGTAATCAGTAAACTTCCCTTCAGTCATATGATTATATGCTGCACAGTCTATCATATCAGCACCAGCAAATGATCAAGTGATTAATGGTGAAAGCTATGAGGGCATGTTTCAAATTTCTCGGTGACAAGAATTCCAAATGCAAATATTTGTTAAGGGTAAAAATGCTGTCGGTATCCATGTGTTACTTTTGGATGATCTGTGTGAGGTGAACTGATAAAGAGAGGTGTTTTGAGTTTTATCCACAAAAAAAGAAAAAGTCTGTGTCCCCTTGGCAATAAAGAAAAAATGTTTCTGAAGGACCTGTTTTACTTTGATTCCTCTGCCCCTGCATTTCCTTCCCATTCCTCCGAGCCATTGCTCGACAACAAAATGACCCTGTTTTACAGTCTCCATGGAAGCAGACCTTTTCAATAACTAATGCAATGACAGAAATAGAAATGTGCCCAAGTTTAGCAAGAAAAGGCTTTTGGGACCCAATGTATAGACATTTTTTTAATCAGTCAGGGACAGTGAATGAAAAAATAGCTTAAAGCAAAAATGTTATGACAAAAAATGGGACAGCTCTGACTCTGGACTTGCGGAATTCGTTAGTCCAAGGTTTGCTCAGAAGAGATGAAGAAAGTCTTATTTAACATTCAGTCATCAACAAAATGCAGGTATTTGGAGTGAGTTCATGCCATTAAATCAACAAAAGAGAAAAGGTGCAACTAATAATAAAAAAAAATGATCTGGCAATATTTTTACAATGCTAGAAATATATGTGTATATATATATATATATATATATATATATATATATATATATATATATATATATATATATATATATATATATACACCCCATGACATGTGTATTTGTTTCAAGAACAAATTCCACAATTCATTTTACACACATGCCTTTGGGTGCTAATGGTGTCTATTTTACGTGCAGCTGCTCAAGACTTTCTTTTGCCTCATTTATCCGTACACCCACTATTGCACATCAATCCAGCTGGCTTCAGCCCAAACTGTTTGTTTTTTTTGTTACAAAAAAACTGATTGATAAGCAGAATCATAAAAGCAGAAGTTATCCCAAGGCAGAAAAGCCCTAAACCATGGGAGGTTACAGGCTAAAACTCACTATCCACATGGAGTTCAGCTCTAGATACTGTTGACATTTTCATATCAGTTGCTAAACAGTTAAAACATTTTTTAAAAAAAGAAAAAAAAAGTACATGACTTTACACTGTCTCCACTGGGAAAACCTTATTGTAGCTCGATCGACTTCAACATCAGTCGTCGTCAGCGCTCCGTCTCTCTTACAGACCTGAAGAATACCTCAAGGCATCCAAAGTGAAGAGACGTCTTTCAACCTCAATCAAAGGTTGCCGAGCCTATGGAGCGTGAGAGGAACTCTTGAAGTTTCTCAGCATTTTTTTTCCTTTCAGAGGAGTAACAGCCAAGAATTGACCACAGAACAGCTGTCATAGTCAATCACCGGGCGCGTGGATCACATATTTTAGTCAGTGAAGTTTACCTTTCCCCTGAGGACGCCACAGTCAGATGCAGTTAGAGTAGCGCAGGATGACATCCCTCTGTTAATCCCTGAGAACTATGAAGGGCCCTGAATATTGAAGCCCGATGTCAAAACAATAGCGTTTTGCGCAGTGAGAGCTGACTGAGTGAGGAGAGCAACAAAAACTTTCCCCGCCGTTGGACGATTTTCGTCTGGGTTCCAAGCCTTCATCGGCTCCCAGCATATTGATTAGTGAGGTGACCTTTCGGCCAAGTTCTCCACGGCAACCCTTAGAAAGAAGAGCTTTCCATCGGCTCCCTAGAGCCTCCCCAAATTATACTTCTGGTTTATAATGCACGGAGTGAACCGGCGCCGTGATCTATTTCTCACTCGTCTCTCGCTTTATCAGCCACAGACCTCTCAGATTATCTGTACGGGAGGGAAGTTCTGTTGTTTCAGGAGTCGGAATCGAAATCTTTTCGTCACTTCTTCTCTCCTTGAGACTGTGGAACAGCCAGTGACCTGAGTCACGGCCCTAATCTTATCAATTTAAAGGGTGGGAGCAGAAGAGCATTGCTCTTCTGCCAGCTTTTATATTAGTTTTTATCCTTAACCAGCCTGTGTGTGCGTGCGTGTGTGTGTGTGTGTGTGTGTGTGTGTGTGTGAGCGTGTGTGTGTGAGCGTGTGTCTGTGGCCTTGCACGCGCATCTGTTCCAATTTGTCTCCCTGTGCTTTTGTGTATGTGCCTCCACCACCATAGACCTTATATATATTTTTCTTTGGTGCACATTGAATTAAATGAAATACCAGGAAGTGAACAACAGAATCCTCACAAAAGCTCTGATTATTTTGAGTTACGTGAGTTAAGAGCACCACATATAGCAGACTGCAGACAAAGAACTCAACTCTGATAATCCAGACAAAAACAAGTTATACAATTGTTTCTGTCACAACATAATTGATTATCGAATGTGATCACAATCATACTGTGCAGGCCAAATTGGATCAAACAATCAAAGCTGATAGAGAAAAGTAGAACACACTCAAAACAAGAAAATTAAAAGGCAACATAAAAACAGCCATCAGGCAAGAAAAGAAGAAGAAAATAGTGGAGACCACAAAGATTTGTCTTCTCAGACAGAGAAAAACCATTAGAGTAAGAAAAGGGTTTGGGTGAAATAACCATTGAAGAGTGTGTCGTTATATCCTTTGAAGGTTTCTATAAAATGGAATTAAAGTCTGTGAGATCTTCAGGCAGACTGTGCCACTATTTTAAGAGCACAATGACTAGAGGCCTTTCCCTTTCCTGAACCCGACTTCTTAACTTCAGCTCTCTCACTGTCTACAAAAGTGGAAAAGAGGAAGTTTTCAGACACCTTTAAAATGGTACACAATCTCAAATATTATCATGAAAAATGATTGTCATTTTGTTAACTAACAAGAAACAAAAACTAAATTCTCTACCTTGCCCTGGATGTGTGGCAAGGACCATTATCTTGTTGAAACAGCCAGTTTTGAAATGGGCAAGTCGCTGCATGTGCAGAAGAAAGCATCTGCTTTAATGTGGGCAACTGGACTATAAGAAATTGCACTTGGAGGTGGAACACTGATTTTTCATGCAATATGTCATGAAAGCGTGTGGTGTCCAAAAACTTTTTTCCACCTCTGTCGTCCTCTAAAAGTTTGTCTTCATAAAAATAGTCTGGAATGTTTTACAAATCATTTACTCATTCTACATTTACAAACAAACAAACAAACAAAAAGCCATGTGAGACACGGCTACGTTGCTGAATCACAGATTATCCCATGACACTCTTCCCTCCTGCCTACAGTCTTTGTGCTCCGCTAAACGAACCAGCGACTGGCTGTTGCCCAAAATATCAGCGCTCAAAGGCTTTAGTCAGCCTGATGTTTCCCAAAACAGTCGTCCCTCCCATTTAAAATTCAAGCAGGAAGTAAATATGCAGCATTCTTTTACGAGCTGCTGAGATTCAAAAGCTGCTGTGTACAAGCTCAACAGGCGGCGTCCCGGGCGAACAATGACTCTGTTGCCCCTCAGCTGTTGTTGATCCCTCTACAAGCGCATGATGCAAACAGGAAAACAAACTCTGGCAACAGGGTGATCGTGAGACTTATGAAAAACAACAAGGGGAGAGATTTCAAATTCCACATGAATGTGTATGAAGGTAAAACTGAGAGTGTGACAGGAGAGATTCCCAAAAAAAAAAGAAGATTCTTTGATTTGAGTTAATGAACTGTGCTGAAAGCAACAAGCGTGACAAACATATAAAGATGCAGTGTAAATGATAAATGCTGACACAAGATTGGAGGTGTTGCGTGTTCAGAGATGCTACTCTGCATATCTTGGCTGTAATCGTAATCGTTATTTCACTCCCTGTTGTCTTTCTCTGCCCATTCGGACCTCAACATGTCACCACATCAAAGACTGCTCAGTTCCCCCTCATCACCATTCTGATGCCCGTTTTGAACTTCAGCAAGTTGTCTCCAGCACGTGACCGGCTGATTGGCTATAGCAAAATAATACAATTGCCACAACTCAAAAGGTAAAATAATAACATCTCAATAAAATAAAGATTGTCGTGTCACATATTGCACCTGATAAATGTGAGAGTGAGTACATGTACTTCAGTTGTGAATGATGTTTCTTCTCTCTGTGTTTTTTATCCTGTCTTATACAAGCTGGAAGCTGGTTATTTGCAGTTTCCCAGTCTGCTAATGACCAGCACTAGTCACATGCTGAGTGATATCATGATGCCTGCTCAGATTCAAACTCAAGAAAGATGAGCAGGTGGAGACCCATGTCTCACAGAGAAAGAGAATGAGGGCATCGAAGCACCAGGTGCAAATATTTCACTCTTAGATATAGTGTTGACATGCCGAGACGGGAATGTAATGTAGTTACATAAGGCACTGCTAATGAGGTGGGATTCAAACTTGAGGAGAAGAGACAGGGAAGCTAAACCTAAACAGTGATCAGAGAGAAGTCATAGCAAAAACCTGAAGACAAGCACACAAATGTTGACGATGCTGACATCTGGAGATCTGAATCCGTAATGACTCAGTAAGTGACTGAGTCATCACACTGGTGTGTTCAATGCGCCGACTCTGCCCATTTTGTGTGTAGAGGGAGGGGGGGGTTAGGGGACCTACGTCGTGGCGCTGATGCATGACCTTCTGGTTAAGCAGCCGCTAACGCTGTTAGCTTCCAGCAGTGGCTTGATCAAAAGCAGAGTTGCCAAAACTTCTGCTCTAACTGCTCCCTTTTATGTAAACCTAACAAATATAAAACTCAATATTGATTCCTTTTTCTCACACCTACCACTATGCCAGGCTTTCCCCATATGCACGATGGCGCTCTCTGCTCACAGCCTCAGGAATCGCAGTCGTGCTTCAAAGTAATTCATCCTCCCACCATCTCCCGTGGGCATCATTCCCACCCCCTCCTCTCTCTTCAGACCATGGCCTTCCTGACAGAGTGCACTGCCGTTCACAGGGAAAGGCCTCCAGATCACACAGAGAACTGGAAACACAGAGTCAGCGCTAGGGTGTGCTAGGATGCGCTCGGTACGCAGTGGGTGCAAAAACAAAAAAACAAAAAACGTAGCATTCTAATGCTGCCGGATCGCTGAGATTTCAAGCGTGAAATGTTCGCTCATCCACCTCGAAAAGCTCCGATCTGGAGCACGTTCAGTCGGTCTTAGCGTCGCATAACTAATCAGCTTCTTTTAAGTTCCGCCAAAAGCAGGAAGCCGAGTGATGCAAATAAGACCGAAGAACCACAGAAGGAGACGGGAAGACGTAGAGGAAGCGGCAGCGAGTCTAGCTGCTGGGAAGCAGGCGAGTGTTTTATCAGGACTGGGTGGCAATTTCACACTATACAAACTACTCTACCGCTAGGGGGCGCACGTCGTACATTTCCACGGTACAAGAGGAACAAACAACAGCGCCGACGGCTTTTCTCAGTGACGAAGGTATTGCTTTGCTCCTGGCTGGCCAATATTTTTGGGAAAGACGTTACAGTATTTTTTTAAATCTTTTTCTCAGTTAAAAAGAATCATTATCTATCAATACAGACCCAGATCATTACATTATGAATAAATACTAAATTGATATATATGTGCAGTATATTTTGGAGCGTGAAGGCATCTCACTTGAAGGGCCGTCAGCAGAGCTAATTCACATTTTTGTGAATTAGCGTAGCATTGGTTGCACATACTGAGGTGCTCATTTACATATGTACAATAAATTATACTTTGTCTTTGCAACTGGCGGTTTCATGTAGGCCATGTAAACAGATTTCCTGTTGTTGGTCGAGACATGGAAAAAAAGTAGGATTGATACAAGGGAAAGGTTGTGCAGAACATTCTTCAGGGCAGAATAAAGTATTGGACATGTTTTCTTTTTTTTTTATTAAACATCTGCTCGATCATGATTGATTTCTGAAATCAGCAGAACCATAAGGAGATGCCTCCCATGTCCTTTCTGATTGATTTTGGGAGCAGCCAACTACTTCCTTCCAGGCCAGTGCTAATTCAAAACAGATGGCATCGCCTCAGTTTGGCAGAGACCTTGCAACAAGCCAAGCTATAAAAAAAAAAGTGGAAGTATGTATACATTATGATGCTCTGCTGAGATTGGTTTTGTCCTCACAAGGACTCATTGATTACATGTCAAATGAAAGCCAGGGTGTACAGTAGATGTCTGGAGGTCATCTGATCTGATAGAGCGCATCCACAGAGATGGAGAACTTTTTCTCGGAACTTCAAATGCACTCAGGCAGTTCCAGGACTTTGATTTTGTTTGTTTAAAAAAAAAAAAAAATACTTTAATGTGATTTGTCCCGTCCGTATCCTGACTAACTAACAGGTGTATCACAGTCGAATGCGAGCGGCAAAAACGAGACGAGTTCATTAATGACAAGGCGGCGGGATGCCAATTTTTTTATGTTTATAAAGAACAGGTGCAACAGAGGCGGTATTGGCTTGGTGGAGCAGTTCAAGCCAAACCCGGAGAATAACTGAAGGATCGGGACGAGTTGAAAAACATTCCCTTCTGTGGAGTAATTATCACTAATTAAGTCATGGGGGGAAAGAAAAATCACTTTGAACGTTATCTCTGTCTTAACATAAAAGTCTGCGCGAGCACTGTGCCATTAGGAAATGCACAGATAAAGGTACTTGAGCAGTCAGCGAGACGCCTCTCAGAGTCTGCCAGCATCTCCCTCTGGGTGCCAGCTATCTTGTAGTGATGCAGCCGAAGGACTGTGATTGAGCAGTGCGGCTCAGTGAATGCAGATATATTTACTCAGAGTGCTGCTTGGGGAAACATCAATCCAAGAAGGCGCCACTGCCTACAAAGTTAGGACATCATTGATCCAAAAAGTCACACTAAATGATTTAAGACCAAGCTCTTCTTCTCGGCCGCACAGCCAAACGGGCAACGTCAGTAAAGATGGAGAAGCTACAAAACAGAATACATATTACATGTTTGCAGGGCCACGCGCAGCTTCACGGCAACGCTTTTCCACTGATAACCTCCTTCCATCAGATTGTGGACCAGAGTGAGATCCATTGACTGTATACAAAGGTGGAAGGTAAGATCTGTGGCACCACCTAGGACGCTGGAGAGAGGAGTGGAACGTGCTAACTTGTTGCGAAGCAAAGCTACAGCTAACTTGGATTTTTTTTTTACGTTATGTTTGCTTTTTTGGGGGGGTTGAATGAGATCCATTGACTGTATATAAAGACAGAACGAATCATCGTGAAGTCGCCCATTGGTTTGCAAACACCTGTTCAGAAACCTGGAGCTTGGTGTCATGGTCAGCACCATCTTGGGCTTCTGGTCAGTTTTGAAATGGGAAGATTTCACATTTAGAAGTGTGAGTGGTACTGGAGGTGAGCAGTGACTGGAGGATGAGAGCCAAGCATGCCCCAACAACCGTCCACACGCTGATAAGCTGCCAGTTAGCTGCAAAGCTTTAGCCACGGCCACAACTTTATGGCTATTCTTATTCCAAATTAAATCAAACTCAGAAGTTTGAACAAAGCTCAACGCAATGGAAGTTCTAATTTATAAAAGGGCCACATAAAGGTGGATCGAGCCCTGCAGACCCAAATAAAAATAGTCATTGTTATTTCTAAAGGCATATGATTATAAATCATAGTAGCTTTTAAGTGTGAGGTTTTAGCCTTTTTACAAATGTTGTTGAATACAGGCTAAAATTGTCAGGCTAAAACAGCTTTTCATGATTATGGGGGAACAGAATGACATTTAGTACCCCAGTGCGTCTTACCTTCACATTTTACGTGAGTGCTTTGCCCAGTCGCAAACACATTTCTTGTGATCGCAGGTCAAGGGAGGACCTGAGGACCTGTTGAGCTGCTGATTTTTAGTATATATATATATATATTTTTTTTTATATATTTTTTTTCAGTTGTTGCCGCGAAGACTGTTTCTAAGCGATTAGCTTTATTTGATGATAGGGTGTCAATCACATTAATGCAGGCCTCTCATGTTATGCAGAGGGTTTAATTTGATTTAGAGCAATTACTTCCAATCACGATAGGTCACCAAGCCAGACATGGACTGATTGACTAATTACTTAAGTAACTACTTAATAATGATTGCACTCAACCCCAAAAAATAATAACATTATTACACACTGCAATGTAAAGTATATATCTATCTATCTATCTATCTATCTACCTCTCTATCCATCCATCCATCCATCCATCCATCTATCACAACAATCATATTCTTCCCTGTCAGGGGAACCATTGCCATCCTCCCCCAGCTAACACTGTTTCAATACAAAATAAATAGCAAAAAATAGCACAACTCAGTGCTAATGATAGCGTAGCCTCCTAAAACAGTAGCCTAAAAAAGGGGGGGAGGACATATACAGGAGGGGGAATACAGAAGAGTGGCTTCCTATGGCTTTGAAGACTTTGCGCTTGCTTTGTCTTTTGACAATGTCCACAAACAGGTGATGACCACATTATATCCTTTGCATCCTGGGTGGCTCAGTGTTGGTTCAGTGCTCGCTACTCTGGCAAGGCTGCAGAGGCATCTAGAGGTGAAATTGTATTCTGCATACGGAGCTCTTTCACTGCAGTGGTCACATATCATCGCAGGCAAAAGCGGGACTGCTGCTTTCACATCTCTTCCTAATCTTTCCTAAGTGTACTTTTTGATTGAGCCTCGCTGCGGACACTGCGGCTCCTCTGTCCATTATGCAGCAGGTTGTAGATGAGGTAAGTGGAGAAGGGAGAGCACAGGGAAGACTGACCTCGGGCTGACTCATGTGATCCCGACAGGAGAGACAAAGGTTAGCAGGAAGTGTGAGCTAGAGGGTATAAATTATTCGGAGCAGCTGAAGAACGACTGCCACTGAGCAGAAGTGTCTGGTGTCAAGTGGAGAGAGGGAGGCTGCTGCTGCTGATCTTAAACTGGCACCTGACAAGTGGATTGGAGTTCGGTGTGGGGATTAATCAGGACCAGGTGTCTCACACACACACACACACACACACACACACACACACACGAACGAACGCACGCGTGCACGCACACACACACACACACACACACACACAAACTTTTTTTAGGTCACTAAACTGGAAGATATTCTTTTATTTATTTATTTTTTAACAGAGACAGTATCCGGTTCCTGCTATTTTAAATAACAAAGTGGTAAACACCCTGCAGTGACATCAGGCTGTGGTAACATTTGCGATGCTAAAAACAAAGAAAAATGCTAAATACAAGCACTAAAACAAACTCTAATGGGTGAGGTGCTCTTGTAACGCGATATCTTAAAAACTATTTTTTTGCCACTTTCTATATATTTGGCTAAATAAAAAAAATTCTCACTAGGTAGTCACCACAACAAGTGTTGTTCAACTCAGCACACCCAGACTTTAAACTGAAGATTTGTTTATTATTATCGATTCCTGCCTCATTTCCCCCCGATTTGATCTAGTGGCACAGCAGTAAACAGGGCATTTTGGTAGTGATTATGAGTTTAGAATCACTTCCTCACTCTTCTGAAATCTGAAACCCGCCTGTATGTTTGTGACAGTGGGATGAAGCTGGAGCACCTGGAGAAAACCCACAGAGCCTCAGGGAGAACATCTAGACTCCGCACAAGGAGCGTGGAATTGAACCTGTAACCTTCATACTGTGAGGCCACAGTGCTAACCACTGCACCACTGTGTCGCCCAAAAGAACCACATTTGTGTTGTAAATCTTTCCAGTAACCGCAAATCCAGAAATACCACTACTAAGAATAGGTTAAAAACCTGCAGTAATGGCCGTGGACTGGGAGGGAACAAACAGCGCAGACATGAAGAGGCGGATTAAGATAAAATGTGCGTGGACAGAATTGATTAGTCGCACAGCAATGCAGCCTCGTCGCTTTCATGTCGCTGCACCGCGACCCAGGATGACCCGTGCAGATCCACTCACCACGCCAGCAACCCTCTCAGCCTTAAAAGGGGTTTAGAGAGGACGTGGTCGCGGCTGTTGACAGTTTCAATTTTTTCGTCTCCCGGCGCGAACAGGGCCGCAGCGAAGACGACCTCATCATCGGCCCTCCTCCTCATCATTTATTAAGGTAAGCGGTGGTTATTGCAATATTTAGCTCGTGCTGAAGCGTTGCCTGAATTTCCCTCTCAGTTCTGTTCCGAGACCTGTTCTCCAAAGACTTTGCTATCGACGTTTCCATCCAACTCACCCGGTTTAACTGCGGGGTATAAATTGGCCGGAGCACTGCAAATATGCTGTTTACACCGTAAAAGAGGCCATAAATGGCCGTAAACCTGCCTTAAATCACTAAGGATGCACTAGTAGAGTGGTTAAGACTTATTGCTGTCCTCTCAAAGGCCTGCGGACA
The DNA here is from genome assembly GCA_009823395.1 of Thamnaconus septentrionalis. Classification (NCBI taxonomy): domain Eukaryota; kingdom Metazoa; phylum Chordata; class Actinopteri; order Tetraodontiformes; family Monacanthidae; genus Thamnaconus; species Thamnaconus septentrionalis. The sequence goes on along the minus strand of CM020501.1, from coordinate 5,507,439 downwards.
ACCTCCATAATGTATGGGAACTACTTTTTTTCCACATTATTTTTCTCTTTGAGTAAAATTGTTTTATTCTTATTGCGATACGGTGGTGTAGTGGCGAGCACTGTCGCCTCACAGCATGAAGCTCCTGGGGCCTTTCTGCGTGGTGTTTTTACACGTTCTCCCCGTATATTCATGGGCAAACTGGGGACTGTAAACAGAGGGTGCGTTTTCAATTTGGCCCTGCGATAAAACGCCAACTTGTTCAGGGTGTAACCTGCCTTCACTTAAAGACAGCTATGTGAGGCTCCGGCACCACCTGGAACTCAGGCAACATGTGGAAAATAAAAGGGATTTCACATCTGTATCTGCCTGTTTCATCAGTGACTGATGTTTCTCTAGTTAAATTATTATTTTTCATCCCTCTCTGTCACATCCTACAATCTCTCCTTCCTCCTTCATCTCTTCCCACACCTGAGTCTCTCCCCACCTGTTTCCCTTCCTCTTCCTCTTCCCCATCCTTTCATCAGCAACGTTTGCACTCAAGCGCAGCTTTGTGTTGGGTCTCTGTGGAGTCATCTGTTTAGTTTGAATATACTTCACTCTTCAAGAGAGACTATGGTATTGATCCTGCTGGCTGTTTACGGCATTTGGGTCCATGTGTTTATCAGCTTGTGATCTGTGCTCGGACCGATCTACTTGAATAAATGGTTGAAAAAAAATTCAAAAGGGTATATAAAGGATACAACTTTCAATCACTTTCTTTTTCTTTAAAGTGCTCTTTCGCAAGTTGACTTATCGTAGAGCTTCGTCACCCCAGCGTCCTTGTACTCTGCAAATTAACCTGCTGTATTCTGTGCATCCCGCCACTGTTGATTTGAGACCTGGCAACTCTCGGGACGCTCGTGCTTGAGGAAGTCACGGTGCTCCTGATTGGCACCTTATCTTCACCAATGCTGCAACTGTCTGCATATTGTTAGCGGCGACAAAAGCACACACTGCAGACGTATGGAGTCCACAGCGGCACGACTGCTGTTTGTTATTCACACGGGGAGTGTGCAATGCATTTCAAGTGCAAGGCTCTTGCAAACGCGTCATTTCAATTTGCAGGGCTCTGGCCGTGTGATCAAGAATATAGAATGACAAAATCCAACAAAAAGTATGCTGTCTCCAAAAAATAGCTCTTAGGAAAAGCCAGAAACAAAGTATTCACACAGGATTGCGTGATGGAACCTCAGGTAGCTGAGAGAACAGAAACACAAAAAGACATTTAAGACAACCAGAGGGCCAGAAGAAGAACTGATCTGTCTTTGTCAAGGAGATGTTGCACCTCACAGAAAACTGTATTATTTATGAACGAATACTTAAATGGTAATTGATTTCATGTGTTTGTGAGTAACATGTGATCTGTGTTGAAAGTTGCATGCACACACGTTGGAGGGAATTGTGCGAATCGACTTTGCCTCAGCCGCTCTGCGCACGCATCCGGTGTAATTAGTCGGCAGCGTAAAGTCTTTTTTTGCCTTTGCAAACACTTCATCATCCAAGAGGACCAACTCAAATTTACCTGATGCATTTTTAAAGTGAGGCGATAAAAGGCGATAATTACCGAGTCGGGAAAATATCATTTTAAAAGTGGAACCTAAAGCCAGACGAGGGTGTTGCTCAACACGGCGTTCAATAATTGATGAACGGTCTTAATGTGTGACTCATAAATATGTTGAGAGGTTCTCATCTCCTAATGTGAACAAGATGACAAGACAGAAGAGGAGTCTGCAGAAGAGGAGAAAAAGTGCATCCTTTTCACTTTGAGCGAGCCGAATTTCTCTCTCGGCTAAGCTGTTATGCATGTGTTCAGCTCAGACACTCGCTCATTCACAATTCATGCCACTTGCTCACACACTCGCGCGGCGAAAGCTCCCTCACTTTCCTCGCGTTTCGCCCGCACCACTCTGGAAACTGTAATTTTAAGACCCGCAGCCCAAAAATATGTCTCGATTATTCCATTTTGCACTCTGCTAATGGAGGCCGCGAGGTGCCTTCTTACTTCCAGTCGGGTTGTCTTTTCTTCAGACATTTTGTGGGCTCTTCATACAATTCTCCTTGTCTTGTTATCCACTTCATTGTGGGCCCGGAGGAGCAACCACTGCGTTTGTAGTTTGACCGCTGTTTATAGCTGCGGCAGCGGCTGACCCGTAGCTTGCCCGGTCACTCTTAAATTATAGGGGCATGTGTCTAGTGAGAGCGCTGCGCTTCAATTTGACTGGCTTTGAATAAATTCTGTTCTCAGTGGTGCAGTTTAGAATAGTCCAACATATAGTTTAGAACTATAGACTGGAGATATGAATCAGCTCGAAGCGGCAATCTGATACAGTACATTAGTTTTTCAAATAAAGCAATGAAGTAAATACGTGTGATAAGACGGAACTGCCTTTTGCTGCCATTACAGCAGCAAGTCTTTTGTGGAATATCTCTAGCAGCTTTCTACATCGAGAGACTGAAACCTTTGCCCAGTCTTCTTTGCAAAATAGCTCAGTCAGATTAGAAGGAGGATGTTCAATGAATGGCAGTTTCTGAATCTTGCGACAGATTCTGAAATGTTCGGTCCGGACTTGATTGGGCTATTCTAACACATGAATATGTTTTGTTTATATTCATTGGAAGACATCCTTGGCTTTAGGTTTAGGGTTGCTGTCCTGTTGGAAGGTGAACCTCCGGCCCAGTCTCAGGTCTTCTGCAGCACCCCAATGGGTTTTCTTCTGAGATTGCTGTGTGTTAAATTCTAACCATCCTTCCTGTACCTGCTGAAGAGAAGCTCCCCTGGAGTATGATGCTGCCACTAGCATGTTGGACAGTAGGGATGCGACAGCTTTCTACCTGTCCGTCTTCCATGAAGGCCAGATTTGTGCAGTTCACGACCAACAGTTGGCTGCAACTCTGATCAGTGCTCTCCTTTTTTTCGGCGAGTAAGTTTCAGTGAACAGTGCCTTGTCTTATTGTGTCTTGGTAGGTTTGCAGTTGTGCCATAACCTTTCCTTTTCCAGATGATGGATTGAACAGTGCTCCCTCCGTGAGATGTGAAAAACTTAGAAAATCTTTTTCCTGCCTGGTCTTCCACTTAAAATTTCTATAAAATACATTGATGTTTGTGGTCGTAACGTGACAAAATAAGGAAAAGTTCAAGGCTATGAATACTTTTGCAAGCCGCTACAGCTGAAAGACATTGTTTGCTTGTTATTTGAATGTGACATGACAGCCAGAATGGAGATGTAAAAATGTAACACCTGGTGTGTGTCACGCTGGGTCAAAACTGTCGGAAACCAGTCTGTCTCTCAGGAATACACACAAGAATGAAAGCTCAGAGACCACGAGACCCATCCTGGGGAATAGGAGTCATCGTTTGATGTTTAGAAGGTGTAGGGATAACAATCCACAGTGGGAGCAGCTAAGCATTTTCCCCAACATCATTATGATATTGTCAGCGCTCGACGATGGGCACAATGGAAAATTGAAGTATGTTGTAAACAAAAAATCACCCGATGCAGGGAAAAAAAGAAATTGAGAACGAAATGGTGGGGATGTTTAGCATGAGTGCTGTGTAATATGGTCCAGCCCTGCTTTTCTGATGAGGTGGGAAACACAAGAGCTTCAAAAAGAAAGGATAGAAGTCATATTTGTACACAAACCATGATTTACATATTTAAATTGGCAATATACGATTATTTCCACCGCTAGAGAGGGCAGCTGAGCAAATCAAAACATAGAAGCTCCTTTCTTCCTGCCACCTCCTCCCATATGAGAGGCAACGGGCATCCGTTGTGCAAGCGAGCAAAGAAAATGTTGAGTGATGATTAAAATATATTGTGCGTGAATGCGAGTGAACAAGCCAGACATGCTAATGTTGGTTAAAATGATGCTGGATATCACCCTAATCCCAGAGGGTTCCTACTGCTACCAAGACACTGTTACCATGTCCATTGTTCCAAAGGACCTCTTTCAGTAACAACACTAATCTAAACCACTTGTGTAAGAAAGCAGAGTCCTGTGTTTATGTACCTTATTTCAAATTATTTTATGAACAAAGTCTAGATCACCATCAATGTTACTGACTTAACCTTTTTTTTCCACAGTACCGTACTATACGCTATACGCCGCTTTTCAGAGTATTACTTTTAATCACAGACTCCAGTGGTGCAGCCATGCACGATAAAGTATCAGACACTGGAACTTTCTGCAGAACATTTATCCCTCTGGTTGCAGCCTCGGGCAAACACAAGGCACAGCAAAGCATCCATTTTGTGTCTTCACAATCCACTCACATGTTTGGAACTGGACAAACACAAGGCGGATTAAGGGAGGCTGGGAGAGAAATCGGTGAGGGAACAGTGCCCTGAAAGCCGCAGAAATAATAGATTGATTTTCTCATTTCTGGGAAGTCCACTGAGATCCTTATTAATGTTTGGAAACATTGGTGAAGTGCAATTTTACATAACACAGATCCTTTAAAGGCCGAGATGGCCTCATTCTCTCTCTCGCTCTCTCTTTTTCAACAAACCTGACACATGAAGACAAGCTGTCAAACTCTCAACTTACTGTTATATAATTTAGGAATCCTTTTGGCTGCTTTTCCATTTTTCCTACACTTTTCTGTCAGTCACATGCGAGCACAGAGGTAAAATCTCAACCAGTTTCAGCTCCGTGCACTGCAACCACCTGCATGACTATCAGCACTCTGCTCCGTCCTTACATTTTAATTCGATTCGTCCGAAGCTGTCCCAAGGCTGCGTCGGCCCTGCTGAAGGCTCCCCAGGCGGCGACCTTTAAGTTGAGCTTGCAACACTAATTAATATTTGAGAGGCGATACGTCCAGAGGGCCAAAAGTGGCACCTCATCTCGCACCCGGGGCGAACGAATACATTTCTCATCAGCAGACAGGCCCGTAAGAAAAAAAAAAGAGAAAATACACAGAAGCAATACTCGTGCAGCTAAAAGGTTTAAGGAGAGGCTGAACTGATAATGAAGATTTGAATAAATAGCGAGCAGGAGGCGCCGGCGCTATCTCTTGGATGTAATATCTACGGCAAGAGGAGGAGAAGAAATTCATGAGACAAATATTTGCTCCAAATGATAAAAAGAGGAGAGCCGAGGATTGGAGTCCTCCACCTCACTGAGCACCGCTGGTTTGGTATTCATTTCCCAGCAGGATGAGAGCAGAATTTGGTGGACGCGTGGATTATTCATCCGTGACTCGAGCACTTGCCAAAATGCGGCTACGGCAAGCTCAGCGGTTGACGTTGGGCATGACATATTCACGAGGTATCAACCGCAAAACTTCAGCTTCCGCCCACGACATGTTCAAGGGACGCGTTAAAGATAGAGGAAATGGGAAGTGGCACGCGGGACAGGTAGCCAGCCTCCGTTCCTTTCAACCTGGGCAAGCCGGATGTGTTCGGATTCATCCGGTTTGACGGCAAACATCGGCCTTTTTCTGAAACTGAGATACATTTTTCATTAACATGTAGATTGGCCTGAGAAATAACATTCGGTCCGTTTCATTTTTGATGCGAGTTGGGAGTACGTGAGTGCTCGCGAGTAATGGACTTACAATATAGTTGAATAAGTGATGGCCGGAAAACAGCCGAAAATGGGGAGAAAAAAAAAAAAAGGAGCCGCAGTTCCTCCTGCTTGTGTTTGTTGTCCTGCCTGCCTTGAATGCGGCGAGGCTTTTTTAGCGAGTTACCATAGAGATGATTACGGCACTCGCCGTTGTAAGAGGAATAAGAAAAGAAGAAGACGTCTCAAAGCCCCCTGGGCTCGTACCAGCATGTCAGATATGCAGAGGAGGAAAAAAGACAAATAAAGAGACGTGCATGATCGAGAGCAAGTTCGGGTTCTGCAAGGTCAGAAACATCAAGAATTTGCCGTCTAGCCTCTGCGAGAAATAATAAAATATTTTAATAATAATTTTGCTCTTAATTTTGAGAGCATGATTTTTTATTTTTTTTTTTAGGGAGAGATTGCAGAGCGCTTACTTTTGCTCCCTCAGGCTTTCATGCGAATTAATTTTACAAGAAGCTCTATCGAATTAAAGTAACCAGGCGAGGGCCATCGCCTGGCCTTGGAGAGCTTGTTACCATTTTTGTCCAGGTGCCCTTGAGTGAGACACTTAACTCGGCTGCTCCACCGGAGCCGCTCGGCGGTCAACAGTCGAAGCCTGCATCTGTATTGAGCCGCTCCCAGGCGTGAATGTGTGCTGCTGTACCATGAATGCTAAATAGGCCTCAGGAACAAAAAAAAAAAAGAAAGGTAAATACAAGCACGCTCAGCTGAATTTTCAAAGATAAATAAAAGTTTTTTTCTTGAAAAAACACTCAAAGCTGTGCCTTAGAGGCCCACGAGCCAAAGGTTAGCACTTTGGAAAAAAAAAAATAATAAAAAAAAAAACATGGACAGGAAGTTATCAAAAGAGCTGAGTGTAAAGCAAAAAGGAAATAAATATAAAAAGGCCCTTGGATGGATCAGAACTTTGAAAAGGAAAAGCACCATCAGCTCTGTCTGCTGTTTTATCCTGGAGCTGACCTCAATCTACGGAGTTATGATCAGACCGTGGGGGGAATTTTGAGAAGATTATGTGTTGCGGCTGTAATATTGGCTGCCTCGGAAAGTTTACACGAGTGGTGCAAGGTGTCATTTCAAAGCCACTTCAAATGTGGATTTGATCACAAAATGACATTTTCTTCAGGTCTTTCACATCCTGTCCAGCTGCTTGTTGGCACTGAGCAACAATGCAGAGTTTCTGTCTGGTTAACTGTTTTTTCTTTTGTTGTTTACTTTTTATTAATAATTTTAAATTTTAAATTTAATTTTAAATTTAATTTATTACCTACTTGGCCAGAGTTCCACGTGAGCTGAGCTGAGACAAAAATCTTATGTCAACAGAATGCAGGCCGTTGATTGGACAGGCAGCGACAGCACAGAACAATTAATGAGAGCGACTAGTTTACAAAATGAAAACTACTATTTAAAAAAAAAAGAACAACCCTGCAACAGCGGCCATGCATTTTTATCTGAAGTGATGTAGACAAGGGAAACGGCTGGTTAACTGTTGCTGTGCTTAAGTGACAAGGTGCAGACTTTTTTTTGTGCTTGTCTCTAAGCTGTCATGTAGCTCTAATGCTACATGGACCCTGTGTTTGGGGGGTTGGGTTGCCCCAGAATGAGTTTTCTCCTGTGGTGTGGTTTGTTTAGGCAGGTGTGCAGCTTTCAAAGACCCTGTCGTGAACAGGTGGTCTCAGTACACTTGTAAACTCAAATAAATCGCTCGTGGTGAGAGCACTACCTGAGCTCAGGCAAATCCACTGCTGGAAAAGCTAGTCGCTGTCGCCCCATGTCTAGTTTGCACTGACTTGCAAACAGAGTGGGTTGTCAGCTGCTTTTCCCCGTTTTCCTCCTTGTGTAAGTTTCATTAAAACTTTACACATTAAGTGAAAAAGCAGAACGTATTTCACAGATAGAAAACCCAACGAGCAAAGGTTTAGGAATAGCATTCCAGGACACATCTGTGAGTGTCAATAAATGATACTGGTCTGTTTCAAGAAATGATCACCTTTTTAGGACTACAGCAAACAGTCCATTGAAAAAGGAAAACCAAAATAGCTGACATCAAGTGAAGTTAACTCAAGATAACTTAAGTTAACTTCATTACGTTCAGCGTGCTAAAGCTAATGGTTCAGCAGCCTGAACCATTAGCTGGCATATAACCTTAATTAAATTTGACCTCTTTGCTTCAAGCAGTGCAAGCAAGCTGTTCAAGGTGTGGGATGGGATGTCAAAGCGGACAACAGCCGGATCATGGCACCAGGATGCACAACACAGAGTAGCAATGGCAACCGAGAACTCGACTGGGAAGCTATTAACTGAACACAAAATCTACAATCAAGTAGCTAATTTAGGCTTGCTGTAACAGGTAGGTGGGAGGCAGCCAAAGTGTATCCATCCTTTTAATGGGGTGACTTCAAGTGTCTGCATCTTGGCGTGAGACAGATGTCCTCCAAAGCAACAAGCTGCGTTTCAAGGGGTCTTAGATTGCAATTGATTTGTAACCCAATTCATTAGGTTCACCGCGCTGAGGCCATTACACACTGGATGGGACCCGAATGAACGACACGAAAGTGCAGATTTTTGTGGAGGATTTATTTCGCGTCAAAACTATTAGGGCTGCATTTTGTTGTCACCACAGCAGAGCTTTCGCCCCCGAAAACCTTCAGCAACAGAGAGAAAATAATTGTAAGCTGACGGATTTGCATGCATCCACACCTTTGATATTGTTTATTTCTTTATCAATTACTGTCACAAAATAGCAATAAGGGGTGCATGCATTTCTCTGCAGGGTCCACATCACAGAGAAATGCACAAATTAGAACAGTCAGCTAAGATATTCCAGTGGCCATGGGTCAAATACCTGAGTTGCCAGTTTGGTCAACAGTTTTTATGACCATTTGGGTAATTAAAATAAAGTAAGTGCAACCAACAATCAAACAATCAATAACCAATCAATATCCTTGATATGTTTTGAAAATCAATTAGGGTATTGATAATGAATAATTGTGAAGAGCTGACTGTCTGTCTAGTACAGGTAAAAGGACTAAGTGAGATTTCTTTGTCGATTCACTGTTGGGCTGCTGGTCCATTCATAATCTAACTGGCTATGGCAATATTCCAGACTTTAATCCTGACATCCAGTCACTTGCAAATTTAACTGTGATCTGCAGTGTACATGGAACTGATCTCACCTTGGATTTTTGTCTAGCTAACTTGTCCCAATCGTGCCTGCACTGGTAAAATGTTGAGTAAAGGCAGCTAGGAGTCTTTATTTGTTGTCTTCACTTGGAGTGATGGGTGGGCAGCTGTGAGCAAAGAGTCATCTGGGTTATGATGAGACTTTAGGAAGCTAAAACGCAGTGCTCATACCAAGGTAAGCTTACGGCTCCGCTGTGAGGAACTCTATGCCAGAGATCAATACACAAGGAGGGAAGTTTCCTGCCTTCTGTCGTTTCTTATATCTATATTATGGTCCGGACTTGTTTGTAAGTGGTCCCATAGGAGCTCTCAGAACGACAGGAGGTAAAAAGGCCAGGGCTCTGATATAAAAATCCGCAAAACAGCAAGTGAATCAATAGATCCGTGGCAGTACAGAGACAGAATTTCAACAAGAATTTCCACAAATCCTCCTTGAAGGCTAAACTAAAACGCTCAAAAAAAATGTTTGTTTTTTTAAGCATTTTAAAATGACCAATTGAACACACTGTGAGTCTTTTGAGACACAATATCCAGTGTCCTAGGGCATAGCCCGAAGCTGCTGATCACCTCATAATAATGGGATGCATTTATCCTCAAGGTGTAAGCATGAAAAAGTGAATCAAGTGATAATTGCATCAATAGCAGGTCTCAAGCTGGTGCCACAAGCTGGTTACAAAGTTTGCACTGTCCAATCGCCTTTTCAAAAAAGTTCCAAAAGCTCTATATGGGCTCTTCAACAGATGGATATATGAGATGTTTTCAGGACACATACCATGAATGCCAAGCTTAGTACAAAATGTTGTCTATGTGCAACCCGATTGTGAAATTCTTAGACTGGCTCAAATAAAGGTGATAAGACGGCGGCGGCGGTGGCAGCAGATAGTTGTGATATGCAACAGAGGCACATGTGACAGGGATATGTGATGATCCTGTCAAAGCCTGCGTCTGCTTTTTAGATATCATTTTCTTGTGAGCCCTGCTCCTGCTTTTCTAATAGCCCTCCTCCCAAAAAATGATTCAAGCAAAGTAAAGGCCGCCCATGTTCATTTCCACAAAATATCCCCCTGCACATCAAAACCAAACCCACCTTGGGATTAAACCCGCAGCGCCGTCCTTCCCACTGCGAGGAATTACTGATGAGGAGCCATCACACTGACTGTCCCGGATAATAACCCAGCATGGGAGCTCACCGTCAGAGACATTATATGGTTGCAGGTGGAGATGTATGCAACATCATTTGTCTTTTTTCCCCCCAAACTCTGCGCGATACAGATAGTAAGCGCTGCACCCAATTCCTGCCAACTATTTCTGCAGACATGAATCATGCACAATTAGCCAGAGTGTCTGACAGGGTGATTTAGAGTTCCGCACAGGCCAATTCATAAAGAAAGACAGGACACGTGTCTTTGAAAAGAGTGCGAACTGGCCATTAAAAATATCCCCAACTTGTTTATCCTCACTTTTGTGACGTTTTAATTAATGGCAGGTCCCAGGTTTTACATGCTACATCAACCGTAGGCACAGGTTATGTCCAATTATGAATGCTAATAAGAATTTTATTGTTGTGGAAGAGTTATCAATCAAGTCGTCACCCTTGTAAATGTTAATAATATGTTAATGCATGCACGCCGGTTTAGATGCCTGGCAGCCAGTCTAGGGCCCCTAAAAAGGGATTTTATTAGCTTCTCTGTATGAGCCACAGGGCCTGAAGTCAGCAGAGAATTTTCTGCCAAAGTTGGAAGCAGGCGTGTGAAGTTCGAATCAGCGATATTTTTGTATCTATTTTGTGACCTGCTTTTCCTGATTTCATGTGAGCGCAGCGAAAGAGCAGCACCGCGAGATCTCGAACGCCGACAGTGCTCATTCGAAATGAAATGCCAAATGTTTTGACAAATGTATGTTTCCATCTTTATACACATAGAGGAATCCTTCAGGGGTGCCTGTCGACAAACTCTTTTATCACCTGCAGGCGGAGCCCAAGAAGTCATTTCCTTTCCTTTGTGTGGGTGAGGGCCATGAGAAAAAACAGAGACGCCAACAAACGGAATAGACTTATCAAGAAGACCCAGTCTGTGGCCGCTCTGAAGCCGAGCTCTCTGGAGAAGGTTGACGAGGTTGGAATCCGATCCAAATGGCAGAGCATCGTGCACGACTGCAATCATCCTTTCCATGAAACTCTCGACAAACTCAAGGGTTCAATCGGCTATGGACCCTTTCTCCTCAGCTACCCATAAGAGTGCCATCCCGAACTGCGGCACTAAGATGCCACTGCCCCGCCCTGTGATAGCCAGACCTTCCCATCCATCCACCCATCCAACCATCTGTGAGCTGGACTAACATTTGACACCAAAGTTAAAACTACTTTCAAATCTCCCTGTCCAACATTCCAAACTGTTTGTATCAGTCACGGTGTGTACAGAGTATACCCACTTATTTTTAAGACAGCATTGTGTATACCCATTTCTCAATCCCCTCTGATGCGCACCAGGGCGTTTCATCCTTTGCTGAATGGAGTTGCTTAAAAAAAGAGTAAACCCACTTCTCCAGGGACCACTGCACCACTGACAGTCACAGATTTCATTATTATCACGCCAATAATTAGAGTTGCGTTCATGTCTGCAGGACTTTGGGCGCTGACGGCAGTCAAATGTGGCCTTCCCGCCCATGGAGCCGCTAGAATATGAACTGAATGACACACCATTTGCAAAAACAGGAGCGGTTGAGCTCCGTGTGAAGCGCTGTCTTTTGTCTGCCGTCATAAAGCAGACAAATAAAAGCCTTCCTCCTCGAAGGGGAATCCAATCCACCGCACACTTCAAAAAAAAAAGAACGAAAGAAAGAAATGACTCTGTTCCGAGATCCCTGCACATCCGCTCCCCTGTTCTCATCCCTGCCCTCAATTCCCAAAGCAATCTCAAGTCAGCGGTTCCATTAAAACAATACTGCCTCATGCAAATTGCTCCTGCCGAGCCCCGACTCAACTCCCCGTTGCTCCTCTACAGTACTTTATCGGCGAATGTGCCAGCCTGACCCCGCTGCACAGGATCAATGGTATCAATGGAGCAATCTGGCATTGATCGTCGGCGCCGTGGGGGAATGAAAACGAGCAATATGTGCATGTGCAACGGCGAACAGATGCGCGCGGCCCTCGTTGCGGGCGACTGCCAGCGCCGTCAGGTTTACAAAGAGCGACGGCTAATCTAACCTGCAACCACTGATCCACCCAAACTTTTTTTTTTGATAGAGGAGCTTAATTATCCGAGCTGGCAGGTGGCAGGCGGAGCTATTTACATTTCAGTGGCAACGTTATGTCCTGGCGTGCACGACGCGTTAGCCTGCGCTTCCTCTCTGCACGCGCGGAAAACAGCGGGGGGGATTAAAAACTTAGCATTGCAACGTCAGATTCACCTTTCGTCTTTCATCAAAGCCGCGTAATTAATCGGCTGATCAGATCCGCGTGTATTCTTCAACTTCCCCCCAATATGCATTAGTCATAAGGCGTTGCCATACGTGCAGAGAACCCTGTTGAGTTCATTAGGACCGCCTCCTGCTCAGAGGAGTACCCTTGTTTCTGCATTTCGAGGAGATTGACTCGGCTGAGGTCTGCTCTCCCTTTGTAATGAGGCGCTCGGCGTGGGTCACTGGGCGTGTCTCACTCAGCCGCTCCCCCCGGTTTGTAAATTACGTTCGCTCTCTGGACGGGGAGAGAAGACAGTCAGCTCAAGGTCTCCATCGGGGCGGTGGTGGCGTGGCGGCGGCGGTGTTGGGCATGAGAATTTTTTAAATGGAGCACCTATATTATAGAGGCAGGCCAAACTGACTGAAGTGTAAATGAACTAGCAGGAGGTTATTTCTTCGTGGTGTAAATTTTTCACACTGGTGAATTTGATTTTGAGCTTCCCTTTGTCTTTCTTATCCAGACTTAAATATGCATACATTCACGTGTTCTGGATCAGTCCAGTTTAAAGGTAGTCTCACCTTTCCTATTATTCAAGTTTTTCATTATAGCTATATGGCAAAGTCCCATTATGTTTCATATACTTAAGCCAGGCTAGGTGTTCCTGATTAGGGTCATGAATTGACGTAGTGAGAAGGGTGGACGTGTTATAAAGTCCATCTGATGCCTGAGGGATTAGTTAGGCAAGTTATTTCATTGGCAGCTTATTTATATTTCAAACAGAGAATTATTTTTCATTGCACAAGTCAAAGTATTGTTAGGGTGTCTGGGTTTAACAATGCTAAAGACAACCATAAAACCTTTGTTAGTTGACATGTTTGGTTTCACTAGCGAGCGCTCCAGACGCACAGTGATATGAGTCACACATAACTGCTTGTGACAACTTCCTAGAATGCAACCAAATATAATATAGAAACAAAATGAAATTACTTTTTGAAAAATGGCAGACACTCCCAGGCCTTAGAAGTACTTTTATCTATCAACTGATTGATGGATGTGTTATAAAAGGGAGTCCACTGTGAAGTTTGAAGTTGAACAGGTGTGTATAGGGATAAAGGGGGGGCACTTTATTTTTAAATCGCTGTGGAAATAATAAAGCAAGCAATTTGAAAATGTTGTAGATGTTTACATGAGGCCAAATACACACAAAAAATGGCAAAAACAAATAGTTTGAAGGTGAAATATCCCTTAAAGTGCAATTTCATGCTGTACTGTTTGAGGGTCAATGCATCGGTAGCATGTGTACACTGCATCCATCCATTTTCTGTCACCGCTTCTCCAGCACTGAGGGTCACTGGGGTGCTCCAGCCTCTCCCAGCTGTCTTGGTGCGAAGGCGGGGTGACACCTCAGACAAGTCGCCAGTTTGTCACAGGGCCACAAAGAGACAAACAACCTTTTGCACTCACCTATACGAGTGCTGTTGCCAATTAGTGGGTTCCTTGTTGCGAGGCGACCGAGCCGACCACTGAACCACTGTAACATATACCCACGGCTTGAATTCACTGTTTGAATTTGCTGCTCGCTTATTTAAATGCAAACATATAAGCCTAATATTGCAATGTTGCTGCAATGCTAGTACATCCTTAATGTAAAGCCCTGTCTTCTGTTTCACCTGACCTCACATCTTTCTCATTTTTAGATGCAAAAACCTGTGGCAGTGTCAAATCAAGAGGACAAGGGTTTTGTTATCGGTGAATGAAAATTTAATAGTTATTTCATTTTAGTGAATTTTGAGTGCAACTTAAAACATTTTTTCTTTTCCATTGAGTGTTAATAGATCCTTTCAATGTTACACATGGGGCCTTTGATATATTGAAAGCTGTAGTCAAGTAACGTTTTTCACTTTTAAGCACATACCCGTACAGAATGTAGTGAGATGGTGATTCTTTTTCTTTATTTGAATGGATTGGTCTTTTACTGTATTTAATTTTAGAGTGAGAACCACTTTAACTATAATAGGATAAAATCAATGCAGCGTCGCTTTATTGTGACAGTAGATTTGGTAAATCAAAGGGAGTCACATCGTCCTTGATCGCCACCAACAGCAGACGCTGAAGGCCGAGGTTGGTAACTAGTAACGCAAAAAGTCCACAGGATGATCGGACGAACGGAGGGAAAGAAATTTTCTTTTCACGGTCCATTAAAATGTTCTTGGTTCAGGCGATCAAAAAACTAAATTGCCGTGCAATTATTTTGATTGTCTTTCAATGGAAACAGCGCGTCTTTCTCCCACTGAGTGCACTCGCTCTCTGAGCAGCAAATCAAAAACAGAACAGCCATTAGCAAGTATGGTTTGCATTCATCACAACATTGAGGTCACTTTTACCACACACCGTGCATTCATAATATTCCGCAGCCCTGTTTCTCTGAAGAGTTTTGATGTTGTCTTTGTATTACAGTTGAATAGTTGACGCTGGTCGCCGATTTGCCGAGAACGGAATTCAAACCGTCAAGTTTTTCCTGAATTATTTTTATATATATATATACAGAAAGCATTGGTTACACAGCTATTATCTTGCAATCCGACTAATCAAACCGTGCTAAAGTTGAATTAAGGAAAGAACAAAAAATCTTACACTGGAGTCAAACCAAAGCTGGGTATAGCTTAGTGCCTTCTGAGCCTCTAAACCCATAAGCATTCTGTCCCACTGTCTGTCGTAATGTTAATTTGCTAATGCAAATAAAGAAAGGTAATTGTTTACGACGTGCACACAAAATGATCCGCCTTGGCAGACGTGGTCGAGCAGATAAGGACGAGGCCACGGAGAAACCCAGCGCCCGCCATCACGTGGCTCGTTACACTCGCTTCTTATAGGCTAGGGTTTATTTTAAAAGCTTCAGCAGGAGCGCTGCGACCTTATCTTCCTCTTTCACGGGCTTCCATCTGGTCAAAATTCACCTTGTGCTCAATAATTAGGGCTTAATTTAGCCTATTGCTTTTACATGGCACTCGGAGGTTTGTCTTAATTAGAGCCGGAGCTCTTCTCTCCCCTCTGAAGGTTCGCAGGCTCACACTGACTGCACTCCTAACACTCAGCATTTTCTATCACTCTTTATACGTCCTGCCTCTTCCCCTTCAGTGGCACCTAAAAGCACACTGATTCAAACAGCATATAAAATACATCTGAGGGTCTGCAGCGCTGTCTGGCCTTACCGTGATAAGTTAATAATTTGTTATATATTTCTGTCAGAACCATGTAGCTTTGTGAAGAGTGGTAAAGCAACCGGATTTCATTCAAAGTTTTTTTTAGATTTTCTATTTCAAAGCTACTTACCATGGGGAGATATATTAAATACAGGTTGCCAAAACAGAGTCGAGCCCAAATCTTACAAGTCATAATAACAATGATAATAGTAATAATAATCATCAAAAGGTAGTGATTTGAGGCAGGTTTGTCAACACCAGAGGGGGATAAAGGTCAGGTTAGAAAATCTATTTGGTTTGATCGACAGATAATTGTTGATGTTCTAATTATTGGCAACATTGTGATGCTTCATTATATCATCTAATTTTATAACATTTTATTTGATAAAAAGTGGAATAAAATAAAATTTGAAAAGATCAACATCATAACTATCTATTGCTCCATAGTTTGGATTTGAATGTTGGGACTTAAGTTTTTTTTGTTTTTTTTTTCCAACATGATGCAACAATCAAACAATCCTGTTTGCCTTTGCTTCCCAACTTGTTCAAATTAAGCTTCCATCCCGCTCTTCCAAAATTCCCTTCGGCAGAAATCAAAGAACTTAACGTTAAATTCTTTGATTCTGTAGAACCAGCGGGCGTCCAGTCACGCGGACGTAAAATAAAAACAAAACACTTTTGATGTCAACTCGTCTCCTGCTGAGTGATTTTATACACATCGTGCGCGAGCGGCACAGTTTGTGGCGACATGCTGGTGACACACACGCATGTTTGGCTTTTATGTTCAAGTGGATTTGTGGGAGAGGTTCGTTTTTGACAAGGTGTGGGCAAACTATGGACCGAGGACCAGATGCGGCCCGTTAAGGTTTTTAATCAAGCCCGCTGAACTTGAAGAAATTATATTAATCGTAAGTATGAAATAAAACAGCTTTCTGTGTTTTAAGAGTCATTTCAATAAAGAGCTAAACACTGTGGGGACACATTTTGTTGTAACTTTGCATTGGTTCATTTTCAATTGACATTAAAGCACGTTTCCCATGATATATTTTTGTCTCCTGTGAGGTGGGTCACCGAAACACTCCATCTATCCATTCGCTCCAGCGCCGGCCCAACTTCGGTCAAATTTTTGAATCCCTTGTGGCCGCACCTGTCAAAAAGTTTGCCCACCCCTGGTTCAGACGGAGAAGAAAGAATGAAAGAAACAAAGAAACACCACCACAGCAGAGGAGTGATATTAGAAACATTTCTTATTCGGGTGGACATCCAGTGAAATGAGCCAAGACGTGTTACAGCTACACAGATCAGACAACCAGGAGGCAATCGGGCCTTCGGCCGCTCGACTTGTGATGAGGGGGACAAAACACTAACGAAGCTAGTGTACAATGGTTTCTTCAGGGTATCGATAAGACACTATGATTTACTTCTTCTTCTTTTTTCCGTCTGTGCAAGGTACAAGTTCATGGCAGAAATGACAATATAAACACTTGATGTGTGCGCGTCTTGGTTTGAAATAATGAGTGTTGGAGATACTGTAGAGGACCGGGTCCACCTCCGGAGCGGCTCGTCTCAATTTATTTAGGCCGGGCGCAGGGCCGCGGGGGGTGCGGTGGGGCGCCGTCTGGCACAATTCACAGCATCTTCCTCTTCTCGAACTCCTGCGGAGACGGACAACGGAGCAGGAGGAGAGAGGACGCAACATGAAATGAAGTGCGATAAACACAAGTGAATGATTTATTCATGCAGAATTCACACAGCTCCGTTTTGATCCCGCGCTTCAGATCTGCCGGGGAGAAACAGAGGCGGCGGCTGCTTTGGAGTCTGCCCTTTTTTTTCTCTCTCTCTATCACTCCCTCTCTCTCTCTCCTTCCCTCGGTCTTTCTCTCCTGCCCCCCGGAGGACGCAAATCATGCTGCGCGCTGCGTCGCCCGAGTTCCGGTTGTCGGCGTTAAAACGCTTCACTTCCGGTGATCGATCGAGGGTTGGATTGTGAAGAAAAGAAAAACAAAGTCGGATCCAACCCGAAGTTACGCGACTACAAACGAGTGTGTTTGTGTTTTTTGTTTTCCAAAAAAGGTTCGGCCGTTCCCATATTCAATTCGGGGGAGGGGGGGGGGGCGGCTGGAAGACGACAGGAGACGCCGTTTGGAGAGCTTTCCACGGCACAAGGTGGGGGGGGGCAAGTCAATGCAAATGTCATTTATCAGGTCTGGAGGAACACACGAGTGCCAGGCGGGTAGATCCCTGAAGGTCTACTGCCCCCTGGAGGAGAGAAGTGGTCGGTGCGCCTTCGCAGGCGAGCCGGGCTAACCCCCGACTGCTCACACCTTGGCTCCACGGGAAGGGGAAAATGAAGATGGTTTGTTTGTTTGTTTGTTTTTCGGGGGAGGGGCTGACTGGGGAGTTGCGCTCTTTGCCGCTTGCTGATGGAGTGACAGAGGGTTCAGAAATTACAAAAGCGGAGACATATTTTTTCTCTGTATTCTCTGTTAATTTTGCTTCTTTGCTATTTGTTTTCACTAATGCTTCTTATTTTTTCCTCTGCACTTTGCTGCTGTAATGCTGGAAATGTCCCCACTGTGTGGACTAATTAAGGAACATCTCATCTTTGATCAAGGCACAGAGAGACAAAAGTACAGACAACAGTAAGAAGAGACGTGAACTAGAGTCCCAGTTTAAAAACCTGCTTGTCCCACTCCTTTGCTGTTGGTTTCTTTCTTTACAATACACCCATTCTGGGTTTTTTTGTGGTTTGCTTTTTTTGAGAGGGGGCGGGATGGGAGGGGGACACCACTTCGTGATGCCTTGAACACAAAAGCGGTCGGGCTCAACTTGGAGGAGGCTCGTTGCCGGTGCGTAAACAAAGCCAGCGTGGTACTGAACGACGTTCGGCAGGAAAAAAAACCCGGTGAACTTGAAAGCCTGAAACACAGACGAGGCGAGCCTGAATTAAACATGAGAGGCCGCGGCACAGTAGGTGTGTTTGCGGCGGGCAGGTAATGCCAGATAAAGGCCACCCATCCTGAGAGGAACATAGGATACATATTTTATACGTATACAAGGTCTTATTTATTTAGGTGCACGCATGCATGTTTAACTGGGCACTCTAGCCAACATCTATCCCACAAAAATAGACTATTATGGATTTCTGACTGTGCTGAGACTTCTGCAGCCGGAACTGGAGTGTTGTTTTTTTTATTTACTCCAGTCAATAAAGTTAGCCATGCCGTTTATTCTCCTAGATATGTATCAGTACACTGAACTCAGGTCGCGTCAAGTTGTTTTCGTCCCAATAGAAAGCAGTTGTACGAGAGAGGGGAACCTCAGAAGGAAGGCAGAACGAAACTGCTTTTCTTTCACGTTCATACGAGCAGACCACAATTTTTTTTGTTTTTCCACCTGCCAGGGCTTCCTAGCGACACCAGCCGAGCTTCAGTGTGTGATGGCAAGCTGGGATTCTCAACCGAGTTCCACGAAACTTTGCCAAAACAAGCTAAGACTGACGCTGAGACAATCCTTCATCGGCGTCTTCCTTGTGTCGCCTCAACGGGAAAATACCATCCAGTTCTGATGAAACTGCCACCACTACGGCACCCGTGCCAATCGATTTAGCAGTGGCTATCGTTTACGACTCATTGTGGGTTCTTCTTTCATGGTTCCTCCTCGGAGCAGCTTTGACTCTTTATCAACGGAAGGAGTACTTCAGAATTGGACGCGATGACAAGATAGACTGAAATTCTTTCCACTGAAGGTTGGCAAGATGGACGAGATACATTTCATTAATATCTCTTTAGCATCAGCAAGGCTCATGGTGGCTTCCCGTCGTAGGTCTTGAGCTGGAGTTGCTTCCTAGTTTCCTCCAGTCTGACTGGTTTTGGAATCCTTGAATAACCTCAGACCAACTGAGGGGAGATTTCTATTCAAACTCAGATGGATGACTTCAGTTTCACAAACCCATTCTTTCAGACATTAGGGGAGTTTGCAACTCCACTTTTGTTTCTTTGCGCTGGGCCGACAATAAAAATAAAGGCGCCGAGATTGAAATATCAATCATCCGGATGTCGCGCAAGGTCAGTCGTAGGTGCCAGGCGTTTTTCATTTCTTGACTTCAAAGTGTCTTTAAAATGCACGCTGAAGCCTGGTTGGCCAGAGGCAGCAGACAGTAACCCAAGACAGCAGGGGAAGGGAGGGGGGGAGCGAGGGAGGGAAGGAGGGAACCAAAAAAAAAAAGGAAAAGAACTGTGGCTGACTGTGCGAGACAGACTCCGACACTTGACAAGCCAAGAGTGGTGGTGGTGGTGGTGGTGGAGATAAAATGAGGAACGGAGAGGTTGCCACTCAAGGAGGATGAGTGAAAATGCATCTGATTCCAAAGTGACGAGGGCGACAGGAACACGGAGTGAAGGAAAAACCCAGACGTTTTACAAGCGGGCGGCAACAACGGCGCTGACTGACGCGCTGGAGCCGGAGGAGAGGCACTCCATCTACCCGCCGCCTCTGTTTGCCGCTCTTCACTTTGGTTAAAATTTGGAAAGTACATTTCGCAATGTCATGCCGTCGCTTCTGCCTGTCTGCGCCTACATCCCGGCACCTGCAAATTAAGACGGGGAGGAAGGAAGCAGAGTCGGCGCGTCACCGCAGCACGACTCACTTGGAAAAGGTCACAGCGACTCAATGGTGCGCAAATGTTGTGAGTGCGTCACAGAATCTGCATGGA
Organism: Thamnaconus septentrionalis; assembly: GCA_009823395.1. NCBI lineage: Eukaryota > Metazoa > Chordata > Actinopteri > Tetraodontiformes > Monacanthidae > Thamnaconus > Thamnaconus septentrionalis. Next base: position 5,487,347 of record CM020501.1, on the reverse strand, counting down.
ATTATTTTTGCTTTTTGCCTGTCGACACTCGAGTCTCTTTATTGACATTGTTTTTATGTTTGAGCGCCGTTTGCCAACACGACCGAAGTCTGATGTCATTCCAACTGAGAGCTTCCTCGCACGCGATTAATCAGCTCTTCAGCCGTAAAGTCTGATGATGTCACTCGTCGCCGCCATCATTCACACGAATAATAGCGACAGCAGATGACGGGACCTCGATTCCTTCCATTTCTGCGTGATGAAAGGAAAGACGAAGGGGTGGGGTCACCAGCGATGGCGATAATCAACGGCGGCCAAGTGAGGAATAAAAATCCAGACATTCGAAAAAAAATAAGAATTGAAGAAAAATTCTATTCAACAACACTCCGGATTTGTTTTGCTTTGCTGCGAAACTTCTGGCTCAGACGTTTTCTCCACTGCGTGTACAGCAACTCTGTATCTCAGTTTGTGTTGGACTAATCCGATAAAAAAAAATATATGCTGCTTTTCCTTCAAAGCAGTAAAATGCACACTAGCATGCTCTGCTTCACTGAATCCTTCTATTTGTGGATTGAGTTATAGGCAACTGCACTTTGGTTCCCGCATTATTTGAAATTGCCATTTCAACAACAACAACACTGAAAGACTGTGATGATCTGGATGACTGGATACTTTTAAAAGCAGACCTAACCTTTACATGCATTTATCATAACAGGGAATTATGAGCAAAACTGAGCTTATTTTACAGAGAATATGATGAGAAGATTTTTTTGTCGTTGTTCTGCTTTTGTTTCAACTGAATGACTGCCAAGGTTCAGACCTTCACAGCTCACTTCTCACAGACACTCTGTTTCTTTATGTACAGAAAAGATCTTTTTTTTTTTTTTTGCTTTAATTGTTCAGAGACAAAATGCTGCTATCCTTTTTGGAATATAATAAAATAGGAGAACACGCAGGGGACCATTTTTGCCAGCTCATTATGTGTCTAACAGAAACAACACAATGAAAGCCGTATGAATAATTCATCCACATTATATTTAACAGGATGACGCATGTAGCACTTTTTTTTTTTTTTTTCATACAGACACGGGTTTTCATAAGGTGACAGCGGAGCTGTTGTCCAGCTCCCGGAGCAGCACAGCAGTCTGAGGACGTCACTGCTTCCCGCCCCTCTGGACATTAACGCCCTCGCGCCTCTCGTCTCCGCTTATTGTTTTGGTTGGAACGGACGACGGAATTTGCAAAAGACACACGGAGAACGCGTCGCACAAATTTACCAAAAGGGCTATGAATTAAACATCGGGCTCAAGAAGAGGAGGGGGATCTTCTCGGGCTCGCAGCGGCGCCAGCAGTACTAATGAAAGTGTAAGATGATGAACGGGGGCAATACGCGCTTTCAGGTTTTATACATCTTGTTAACAGGGCTTCCCTCGAGATAAACTGAAATAAAGGAGCCGTGGCGCCATCTCCGCCGCTGTCAGCACATATTTATTAATATTTCCCCTCCTCCTCTGCCTGGTTCAAAGCTGATTAAAAGTTCATTCAGCGCCCGCCGCTCCTTCCCTTCCCGTTCTGAGTCAACCTCACAATACCTCGGCGGTGAAAGCCGGCGCTGCGCGGACGGCCAGGTGTCAGGGTTTGTAGCCAGAAGGAGAGGCTTTGTGCAGCGCCGTGTTCGATTTTAACCCTGTGAATCGTCGTTTTATAATGGAGGCTATTAATTAGCCTGCCTCTCGTCTGCTTGGTTAAAATGTAACCTTGTTTTTTTCGGACAAATTTTGCAGCTTTGTTAAAAAAAAGAAAAGAAGCAACAGCTTTTTAACAATAACAATGATCAACTAAATCAGTAGTTTACGCATTATCATAAACTTCTCCCAGAAAGTCAGATTATAATCTGGGGTGATATTTCATATTAAAAAAAGAATTCTTATGAGTTCACACTATAGTGTCATGATGTTATAAAAGTAGGGCACTGAGTAGAAGAATGCAATGGGAATTATTTTATTGCAAACAATGTATTGAAATGGCAGATAGCATATGATGACATCACGTGACCTTTTCTCAGGTGTCGTCTTGGTCTGATTTTGTCAAAATGTGAACGGAATGACGACGACGACTGTTTAAATACGAACCGTCATTGGACCAGAACATTCAGTTGTCGATTTTGTGACTCTTGACACTTATTTGTATTTGTGAAGCTCAGATTAGGTTCGCCTGTACAGCTGACCGTGCATTTTAGGTGCATTCTGAAATTCAATCTGGGAGTTCACAATTTTTTTTGTGAGTGGTGGATAAAAAGTTTCTGGACACCTCATGCATTTGTGAGGCATTATTGCATTAAGAATCAGCTTTAAGTCTCCAAGTGCAATTTGTTTTAGTGGAGTCTCCCTCATGCTCTGTTCCATCCAGCTCAGAACAGGAAGTTTCAGCGAGAGACGACTTCCAGAGTGCAACAACTGCCAGGAAAGAGTTTCCTCATTTTGTCTTAACAAAGAAAATCAAAATAATTTCTATTTGTTAAATTGGCTCTAATGCATCCGTGTTTCTTTTGAAACACACGCAAAAAAAATAATTGGAACTCAGTGAAATTTTAAGGGCGTCCAAAAACTTTTTTCCACTCCTCTATGTTCAGAACTGCTGTTTTCACACCAGAGTGTTTTCACACCAGAGTGTTTTCATCACCGAAACACAGGACTCACCTTGAAAATGGTGCTGCCTAGCTGGGCGGGGGACATGCTGACCACGACTCCAGCTGACTGCAGGGCTGAAATCTTTTCTTTGGCTCCGCCCTTTCCGCCAGCGATGATGGCACCGGCGTGGCCCATCCTACGGCCGGGAGGAGCGGTCAAGCCGGCGATGAAGGACACCACGGGCTTCGAAGCAGCACCCTGCGCGGGAATGAGCGGGAGACGGACAAACGGTGGTGTAAATTTGGTGGGAATTGGACGGAGTGCAGGCTGGAGGCAAGGTGAGGACACGTGTAGAGCCACACATAAAAGGAAAAAGAAATAAAAGCCAAACAAGGGAGGGATGCCATTGAAAAGAGATGGAAATCTTCTCCCGCGCTCGCATTTTACCGAGTTATTAGAAATAAAAAGTGGCCCTGTCCTCCCAGCACAAACCCCCCCCCCAGTGGTAACAAGCTTGTCTAACCTGCCATCTCCATCTCGGCCCGCATTATTAAAACAAAGGGTCAATCACGCCATTTAATTGCATGGGTGGGTGTGTGACCAGATAGGGTCTCGGCTCCTGCCATTTTCTATCAGCTCATTTCTGAGATGGTAATTAGTCATGCAGACGCTGATTAGCTCGGTGCCTGTCGACGCCGCTCGCTCGCTCGCTGATGGATGTTACGTTCAACAGTTAAGATCATTTCCAAGGTGAAAAGAGCCGATGTTTCATCACCAGTAATAACATTGCAAGCAGCGAGTACGGCGGCGAGCGCACGCGCGTCTGTGTGTGTGTTAGTGTGTACACTTGCTTATATTTCACACTTAAGGATAACAACCTAATTGCAGAGGAGGGCTTTGTGCGTGCGTGACTCATCGACATCTTCCACCAGATCTCGAGACGTCTACTTCCACCGTGATTCATCCGACACCAGTAGGGAGCAGGCTGGCAATAAGAAAAAGTGGAGGTGACTTTTGGTAATTGGGAGGCGCTGGATGTGTTCTGGATGTGTTCCTTTGCTTGATGCATGTTTCCAATGAGAGGCGGTCATCGATGCGCTTTGAAAATGACGAGAGGGTGTTGCAGTTTTAAAGGTCCCGCGTGGCGCAAAATTCACTTTTTTCTACAAAATTCTCTGGTCTGTCAATAAACTGCACTGAAGTGGATGAGATACACTAACATTTGTTACCTTCACTTCCACCAATTTGCACCAAGTCAATGCTAAAATGCTGCTTTTCAGAAAATGTGCCCCTTGTGAAGTCACAACGGCATATACACCACTCCCAGGTTATTCAACACCTTCATTCTACCTTCTCACATCCCTTCACAAATGTGGCACCTCGAATACATATATATGTATTTTTTATTTTTGTTTGCATATTTGCAGGAGGCTGTGGGTTGAAGGCAAACTGAAAAAAGAAAGTTATTTAGCACCGTCGCCTCGCTCAAGTATTCAACAGCCAAATCACGTCCGGAATAAACAAGCCACCCTCATGTGAATCAAGTCTTAAATCTACCTCAAACGAACGGGGTTTAATTACTCTATTAATCCCTGGCTCCCCCGATGCCGAGCACCAACAATACATAGAAGGGAGGGAGCGCCACCATCGCTCACTTCCCCTCGTCTTTTGTCTTCCGCGGTTCAGATGTATTACCTTAATTGAGACCAATAGGGGCGTCGCCCCGGCTCAGCGTCTCTCAATTTAAAGATCGGAGGTGGGGGGAGGGGAAGGGAAGGAGTCGGGCTCCCAAACACAAAAACCTCCTGCTCCTCCAAGGTGAGAAAAAGTCTCCACAAGCTTAAAAAAAAATAATAATAAAAAATAAAATAACCCAGACGTGAAGACGTTCGGGCACCAATAAACATGACAGGGAGGCCTGTTTCAAGCCGGCGTGAGCCATGTTTCTCTGTGGAGCTGCAGGAGGGTTAGCAGAGCTCGGCAGACAGGCATGGCCGCCAAATTAGGAAAAAAAAAAAAAAAAGAAAAAAAAAAGAAAAAAAAAAAGGCGGAAAATCTCCTTGGCATCTTAAGGGGCCAAACAGCCCGACCTGCTTGATATGCATGAAGCAAATTGTGATATGGTAATGCGGTTATTTTGTGCAAAACTTCTGAGAGGCGGCTGTTGATAGACGGACCTTTGATACAGGTGACTTAAGAGCGTTTCGACGGCGGCGTGACGGGACCTTGAAATATGCCCCGCATCATAAAATGTGACAGGCGCACGCGGGCGAGAGGCATAAGGTTGTTTTCTTGAATTTTGAGAGAATTAAGACAGCTGTAAACAGTCGGCGGTAAATCAGGTGTAACGCGGCTGGACGCCGAGATCAATATCCCCTCGCCTCTCGGTATAATGTGTTTTCCTCCAAAAAAAAGGAGCTCAATATATTTAATTTAGCGTGACACAAATCATTTATGACAGCGGCCTTTAAAATTTACTAAGCAGTCAGTGTTTTACGAGTCCACTGTGGCAGAATACGTCAAGGTAATGTGGAGGCGCAGCATCTTGAACGAGACTTTCATTTATTTATTTTCGCCCTTGATGAGCGATGGTGTCATTTGCGGGAAAACGCGTCTTCTCGGCCAAAGTTTAGCTCATTTTCAACGAGAAACTTTTCATCTGTTGCTTCGGGGGAGGAAGCCCCCACGCCCTCATCTGAAGTGCTGATGAATGTGGGATGTTTACCTGGAGTCTGAACATCAGCTTGGTTTTAGTCATACCTGAAATAAAGGCTGCTGGATGGCAGGATCACTAAAATCACTAAATCAAACTTGTTGAAATATTGCTGTATTTTGTGGAGCTCAGTTAATTTTGTCTTAACATCAGTTATTTAAACGTACTCTTTCTTCACTCCCCTGCTAGAAAAAATGTCGCGTAAATCCTAAATTCTTAATGTTAATGTAGGGCAGACGTGCACAGTTCAGATCAAAAGTTCAGATTAATATTAATTCAACAAGTGAGTAAGCAGGCAAAAATGGAAATTACTAAAACAATACAATCCTTGCTATCGGCGTGTTTAAATTAGACATTTTCCAAGTCAATGTTTTATTTTTCTTGTAAATTCTTTCTTTCAGGTATTTGGCTTCATTTTCTGCTCCCAAAGAGTGAGTGAATGAGTGAGGGAGTGTACGTGTGTGTTATCTCAGAGGAAGGTACAAGACACGCAAGCGTAACAAGCCCTGCTGCTTTGTGTTGAACATTAATGCCGAACACCGAGTTCTCACTGTCTTACAAGAGGAAAGACGATTGCAAACACAGCTGGGCAATGAAGGGGAATACATGAGACAAAGCTCACGGCGGTAGAATCTTAATGAGAGGGCAGAGAGAATCTATCATCGGGGGCAGGTCTTCACTGTTTTGCTGTATTTATTCATTTTTTTGGCTGGGCTCCTATGCCGCTGTTGTCGGCAAATGGCTTTGCATTAATACGCGTGTATATATAAACTGCCCCGGGGTTGGTGCACTGCTGTGATAAATTCAGATTTATTCTAATTAAGTTTAGTTTGTTGCAAAGTTGTTGTTGTTTTTTAAAAGCAACCTCTTGCCTGACGTCTTGCGCTCTCATCTATTACACAAAAAAGAAGACATAAACACACAAACTCAATCATAATACTTTTCTGTGCTTCATAATCTACATTTTACTGCCACACTGATGTGGAAAATCTCCAATTGGCTGTCGCCACTGTGGAGTCATTGCTGGGGGGACTTTGCACTTTGGGCATTTAATGACTAAAAGAAGTTATTTTCCTCTGACAGCATTGCCAACGGGGGATTAAGCAGAGTGTGGTGACGCTCAGGGCAATGCTGGCTGCCAGCAAAGTCATCAAATCTCTCTACATTCCCGGCTTCATTCCACCTTTACTTTAATTGTAAAATAGTTTAACGCACTTCCTACCCAGATTGTGATCCACCACCAAAGTAAGAGACGTCAATGACGGGAAGATTTTTCTTGGAGTGCCTTAATTGAATTCGAATATGAAGTACGTCTTTCAAAATGAGCGAAAGTTCTGCGGAGAAAACGTGTTTCACAAATTGCTCCTCAAACACAAAGTGCGTGTGTGCATTGAGCAACAATAAACAGAAGAAGCGCTTCAGCCCTGCAGAGAACAGGCGCAGCTTTGAGAATCAAATGCGTTTCTACACGCCTTCGCCCACTCGGCTCCACAAGTTCAAAACTCTTTTCATATTTAGGCATTAGGCGGGATACGCTCCAAAGTCGGCGCAAAAATCCTAGAGCTGTGAGCCATTATTTCTCCCCATCTGCCACTCTTCATCTTGATTATACATGAAAACTTGGAGCAAGAGCCTGTGGCTGTAAACAAACGGAAAGGGCACTTTATAATAAAGCTTCATTTTGTGCAGGACTGATGAAGGTTTACGGCGGATGATGGATTTGAAAGGACATGACTAAGAGCTCATTCAGAGAGGATTTCATTTTAACGTTTGTCTCCACGGGTGAAAAGCCTTCAGTGAGACATTACGTGGAGCAGAGCTAATCAAATCGATGCCCTGCCTGTCGGTCTTTGTGTGTGCGTGCGTGCGTGCGTGCGTGCGTGCGTGCGCGTGGGTGTGCTTGCGGTTTCCTTACAGAATTGTGCTGTTTCAGGTACTCGGCCGCATTTTCCTCGGCGTTGCCTCCGATCTCTCCAATCAGGATGATGCCCTCGGTCTTGGGGTCCTGCAGGAAAACCTCCAGACAGTCGATGAAGTTTGTTCCGTTGAAGGGATCGCCGCCGATGCCTTGCAAAAGACAAAGCAAAGACAGAAAAGAAAAATTATTTCAGAAACAGGCCAGCACAGTGTGGCTGACGGAGGATTAGAGCACATAGCGAGGAGAATTCAGTAGCCTTTGCTGAATTGGCCATTAGAACAGCTATAAAACAGATGAAATACCAACACAGTCATCCCTTTGATCTTTTCTTTCAGACCACAGCGCCACATTAAGGAGATTTAGGTCCTTTTCCCAAAGCTTGAAACGCACTTGACAATTTCTGTCCCGATGCTGAGCCCGACTTGTTTCCCCGGCCAATCATCTGTCTCAACCTCATTCTTGAGCGCGTTGTGTCAATACGATTATTTCACAGCTGCGCAGCAGATCAGCGAGACGAGATCGTGAATATCAAAGATGATTGAAGAGGACCAGCTTGTGGAATTACGGCAACAACACAAATACTCACAAACTTGTTTGGTTTGTGAGGTCACGTCTGATCACGCGGGTTTATATGAGATCCAGTCTGCAGCCGTCTAAGGCGTGCACGTAGACCGTTCACTCAGGGAGTGAAAGCGCTTGAAATAGTCTCCATTTATTATGAAATTATTTGTGCAATCACCATCAGGTGTCATTGCTTGTTTCAGTATTTGACACTTGTGCTCAGAGAGCAACCAGCTTCAAGTTTCATGAAAATGATGACATCTGATATGATATCGTCTGTTTTGATCATTTGAATGTGTGTGTGTGTGTGTGTGTGTGTGTGTGTGTGTGTAGCAGACAGAAAAGGTTCACGATGCCGTTGGTTTCTAACGAAGTGTCGGTTTTCAAAAGATTTGTTCGGCGAGGCAGTGGAGGGAACCACGGTGACCACTTCGTTGTTTATGACTTAATTTTATTGTCCTGTTTATACGGCTCTAATGGTGGCACAACGGGCCCCTGCGTAAGTGATGAGACGAGATCAAATGAAAAATAAAGACACCGACGACGATCTTTACCAGACACACCGACAGCACTTTGATGAACACATGGAACATTCAAAGTTCAGTCTTTGTGGGTCTTTAAAAAAAAAAACTAATGCTCAGTCAGTTGTTCCATGGGTGTTATCATGCAGTGACATTTTGATAACATTACTTGCTAAACCTTTCATAGATAACCTTTCTGAACTAACTGAATTAATTGATAAGGTGACGATTATGAACGTCTGAATTGATACCAAAAGCTGATGTGTAAAATAATAATTCAGCCAATAGCTTCCCTTCCTCATTTGCTCCAAGCTTTTTTGAAAAATAATCAAATTATATCACAAAATATTGCAAACTTGGAAAAAAAAAACAAACTTACATAACTTAAATAACAAACAAAACAATAATAATACATTTTATTTATAAAGCACTTTTCATGATAAAATCTCAAAACAAATTAAATAAAAACAAAAAACAGTGTGAATCAACACAATTAAAACTTAATCAGAACTCAGAGACGGAGAAGCGGCCAGTGTACTCTCCTCTCATCTACCTTTAACACTCAAAAGCCTTTCTAAACAAGAGCATTTTCAAGGCAGCTTTTGAAAGAGTCCAGATTCTGTTGAGCCCTCAGCTGGGCGGGGAGACTGTTCTATAGGTGTGGTGCGGCTGAGCTGAAGGCTCAGCACCCCCATGGTGAAGAGTCAAAATAACCACCATCACCGGGCATGGAATTAAATGTTGGTAGATTTGGTCAACATATCACACCTCCAGATATACTTCTTGAGAGAGTTCCAGGGCAGCTGTAACAGACTGATGTCATGGGGAAACGTCTGATGAATTTAGAACAAAATGCTGGCAAAACAGCTTAATTTTGCCTTCTCTATTCATATCTAGGGAACTTTAATTATTCCAAACTTTTCTTCTTATTTCTTTCCTATCTTAGGAGATAAAAATCTTAGCATTTTTCACAGAAACTAAAACCAGGTTACATAAAAGCCTTGGCAAACCCTCTACAGGACGAATTTAGCCGTGACAAAATGTCAGCTAAATTCAAACTAATACCACAGAGAAAAAATAAATTACAGTTGAAACACCGGGTGGCTGGGTGGGAGGTTGGGAGGGGCCGGGGGACAGATGAATACAAATCAAAGAGGAAGCACATTACCAGGCAATGATGATGACACTGATTTTAAATATTGTGTTAGCCGCAACTTACTACAGCCTCTGGTCATGTTCAGATCCGAAAGGTCAGTGGCAGAGCCACTAATAAACCATCTTGATGAATTCTAAAATTTTCAATATCGTTGGGGCGCTGGCTTTATGGCGGTCTAGCTTGAGGACAAGCCGTAATTCCAATATCTAAATAGTAATGAACCAAAGTTGCTCTTCAAATAATTCTGCCCTTTGATACTGACTGACTGGAGGCGTGCAGCCGCTCAGGGAATCGCGTTTCATCGTCTTACATTTGTGATTTTGTCGAGAGCCAATAAAGCTGGGCACTCTATGGTTCGCCACGAGCGGCTACACCGACTCGCGATTGAGACTGCAGTTCCGACACGCAGCGAGGAAGAGGAAATTCAATTGCCGCACATCAGCGTGGACACACGATCTGCCCCGGTTGCTGAAGAAAGGGGGCGGGACAACAACAGCCGCAGTGGGTGTGTGTGCAGTCACATTCCACTCCTGGCGTTGTGAATCTGCCGTTTCTGTTCTGATTGTCTTCCTTTAAAGGGGTGGTTCAGAACTTGTACTGGAGATTGGTCTTGGTCTCCAGATCACTTTTTAAGGGTTTCGGGATTTTTGATCAAGACCAGTCTTTTCTTTGATATATAAATGCTGTGTCTCAATTCAGGGTCTGCGTCCTTGAAGTGCGCATTTTGAAAGGAAGTTGCGTCATCGCACTGCATGAAGGCTTGTCCCAATTCCCGAGGGTGCTTAGGACGCTCAAAATGCGTACTCGGAAATACGCACTCATTTTAGCCGATTCGAAGGATGCACCGCTACTATCCTTCGCGTACATATGTATCCCATGATGCTTTGCGTGCTGCTGCAAAGCATCGTGAGATCTTGGGAAGTCAGCTGAAATTACCGGCATGCACTGGTAAAGACACTTCATATAAATTTAAGTATTGAAATTTCACATAAAATATGCAGTTTTAACATTGGGCTTTTATTTATTTGAATATCGAACGACATCGTTAGACGGCGAACCAATGGTTAACTTGATGCTATAAAAACGTCACTTCCGGGGTTGGCCAGCAGGAGGGAACGGCGGTAACGCAACGAGGAAATACGCTGAAGGCTAGACCGTCCCGGGTGGTTACCGGGGAGGCGGGGTTTGGTCCGTCCTTCTAGGCTGGGTACTCGAAGAACGCTTCCTTCAGACGGAGGACACTCGGTCTGAAGGGTGCAGACCCTGAATTGAGACACAGCAAAAGTCTTGGTCTTGTATTGGTCTCAAACCCCAAATGTCTTGGTCTTGTATTATGTTAAATAACTCTAAATATGCTTTTTATGAAAGGTGGCAATTTTGAAGAATTTAAATATAAAACGTGTTTGAGTTATTTTACACTTTTATCGTTTCCTACATAATTCCATGTTTGTTCGTACGTAGTTTTGATGCCTTCAGTGAGAAACTGCAATGTCAATAGTCATGAGAATGAAAGAAAAGACATTCAATTCATTGGGTGTGTTCAAACTTTTGACTGGTAGTGTATATAAGATTATACACAGAGCAAGGGTCTTGCTCCCAGTTAGCTGCCATCTTGCACCACCATATTTCTAAGGAAGCCTGGTGTGGCCAATCCAGCCCGCCTGATAGCGCGTTTCATATTCAGGGTGAACTCTCAAGTCTTCAAATAAACCAACGAAGAAGGTGGACGAAGTATTGAGGTTTGGATGCTCAGGCCACCGCAGCTTACTGGCAAGCTTTGTAAGGGGAGGGAGAGTGAAAGATGCTGCAATCTAAAATGTAACCACTTGAGGTCGCTGTTTCTTCTTCGAAAATCCCTCAAAAATATTACACACTTCACCTTAAAGCAAGAACAAAGAGGACGGTGGTAAAATATCAGCCGGTCAAGTGCACACAACAAGGTCCTTGTACTTGAAAGCTGCTAGTGCAGAATCCAGAATGCTGAATCGCACAGGTGCAGCAGTACACCAGCCCTGGTCTGCCCGCGTGGAATGAATAAGAAGAAGCAGAGTGGCGGAGGCGGCTGACGGAGGGACCTTTGATGCAGCAGTGCTGCGGGATCACTGCGTATCGCTCTCAAGAGCAGAGCGGGAGTGGAAACAACTATAATGTGTTGCAGAGACAAGAGCTTCGTCCTCATTTCACTTGTTTTGCACTCGTCCTGTGTCATGCTGTGCAGTGTGCTCCCCAGTCCACCAGTTTATAGCCGTGACTACCTGCCTGCAAATACTACGAGCAAAGAGTTTATTGGTCAGAGTACACGAACAACTCCAACAACTGAATAAACATTTCAGCCGAGTCACTCCATGCTAAGTCTGTGCATCAAATTATCTATACATTCATTTCCACTTCTTACAAATTAATGACACATTTAAGTATTTGGGATGGTTGCTATTGCTTGGTTATATACACCTTCTAAAACTCCTCCATGACGAAGACTACAAGTCACCTCACCTCTCAAACCACCAACCAAACTCATAGGTAGTCTTTCTCCCATTCTTTTCTCTATAAACAGTTAAACCCTACCCTAAAGAAGGCGTGTAGCCGAAACACGTAGGAGGCTTTTAGAAGGTTTATATGACCAAGGTGTAGCAATAAAGGTGGCTTGGATATTCTTTTTTTAACTTCACTGTCCCATTTGAAGAGCACCTCCAAGAAAGGGAAAATGTATCCGAGTGCAGGAAGCGCTCCTGCAAAGACGTTTGCTGCTCCCTAAAGGTGATTTTAAGCCTGAACCTTAAAGGTGTGGGCCTTTAAATGGCACTTAACCAAAACCAAAATGCATCACACACATACACAGGTCATCACTTACCAATGCAGAGTGACTGGCCCAGGCCAACCTGTGTAGTTTGGTGCACAGCTTCGTATGTCAGGGTGCCCGATCGAGACACAATACCTGTTAAACAGAAAGAGGAAAATCAATCATTGGAATATAGACTTTTTGTTTGTTTGATTTTGTTTTGCTTTTTACTCAATACACGACCACAGAAGAACAACCTCCATCAACGGTAATGAAATCCGGCAAAATCCAGCTGGCACATTCTGTCAGATTTTGTTTTCTGTCAAGCTAAAACTAAAAAAAAAAAAAAAAACAACGACGATCACATCAGTCCAGCTGGCCTGTTTATGCTCCAGGAATGATGCCAGTCGAAACCACAACAAGAACGGTCTTTATGCAAAGGATCACTGGTTAGCAGAACCAGCTCACCATGCTGTCGAAAAAGGAGGCTTAGCTGAGAATTTAACTCCTATTTCGAGACAAATGAAGAGCGTGAATTTAGAAAAATGCAAGGGTGAGGTGGGAGGGGTAAAGTTTTCTTTTTTCATTCCACACCGCTTCCTGTTTCGAAGATCATTGCTCAGGAGAGACCGTTTGCTGAACAAAAGGAAAAACCAAACAACCCCACAAGCTGTCACTCTGCAAATATTCTTAAAGAAACCAATTTAAACTCGGACAAAAAAAACAAAAACTGTATGGGTGGATTTCAAAGTGCTCACCAATTCTTCCCTTCTTGTGAATGTGTCCCGGCATGATCCCAATCTTGCATTCCCCCGGCTGCAAAAAGATTCATTTTAAGTCGTTTTGTTCACAATAAACTGCGTTAACCATGTCGCAAACACACACATGCGACTGCGTTTTGCGACGTCACTCGTCCTGCTCGCCTCCACAGAACACCATAGGATTGTCTGGCGTCTTGTGGCGTCCACAAGTTCACTCTGAATAAATCGCTAACCGGATTCTTCAACAAGAAAAAAAAAATCTCAAGAAGGATGATGATTTAAAGCTTTGAAAGCTGGTTTATGGGGTTTACAAACTAAGCCTCGTATGATCAAAACACACTAGCTGCTAGTATGCATGTAAACAGTGGGGAGTGATTAGCATAATTAAATCCTACATAGTCCTTCAAGGTTTAGCCGCCGCTCGCCTTCATTGTTCTCGGCATCAGCTCATCAGCACAGCAGCATTAAAACTGAATGTAATGCAAACCTAGGGGAGGCTCTCTCAAAAGCACAACGTGAAATGAATTTGTGTGTATGGGTGTGTGTGTGTGTGTGCGTACGTTGATGACTCCTGGGCAGTTGGGGCCTATGAGGCGGGTGGTGCCCTGGCGCAGGAGCCTATGTTTGACTCTGACCATGTCCTGCTGGGGGATGCCCTCTGTGATGCACACCACCAGGGGCATCTCCGCATCGATGGCCTCGATGATGGCCGCAGCAGCGAACGGAGGGGGCACATAAATCACAGAGGCATGTGCCCCTGTTGCATCCTTTGCCTGAGATGATAAGGGAGCGGAGGAGGAGGAGGAGGAGAAGGAGGAAGGAGAGGGAGGAGAAGAGAGATGCCAATGACGTGGTCGAGGAGGTGGCGAGGCCTAAAGTTATGAAAGACTGCCACCTAATGTTTCTTGATGAAAATCAAAAGGATCCAGACACTTTATCGTTGTTGTTTTTTTGTTTTTTTTTAATAGAATAGGGAACTATTTTTTTTCTTTTTGGAGGTGGACTCCTACCTCCTTGACTGAGTTGAAGACGGGCCGGTCCAGGTGGGTCTTGCCACCCTTGCCAGGGGAGACGCCTCCAACGAGCTGGGAGCCATAGTCCAGAGCCTGCTGGCTGTGGAAGGTTCCCTGCAAGGCCACAGGAGTGAGGGAGTGGGTGAGCACGCAGCCAGGCGAGGAGCAGCGTCAACCTTGAGGCATCATTACAGACAGAGCGGAAGGGAAAAATATGCTGCCAGGCAGGGGATTTATCACCTGCGCTGCCGAGTAAAGGGATGGATACAGAGGTGAGGCTGGGATAAATAATGATGTAAAACCAGTTTAATCTGCTCGCCGAACATCGGGAAAAACAAATCAAGAGCAACTTTTGGAGTTTCTCCAACATTTATCTATAAAATACCCGCTGCCGCAGACAATTTACAAACATAATTCACACGCCACCGCTCCTCCTGAGGGCCAGGGGGAATCCATCACGGCAGAAAGATGTTGCTCCTGACATTTAGCTGGATGATTCATTTATTCCAACCAAAAGGAGGCTATGCACAATAATAAGCACTCTAGATTGCAGAACATTTTCTGAACATCTCGATGTAAAATTATGTATTTGTTCTTCACCTTTTCAGCCAGGTAAAAAAAAAAAAAAAAAAGTGAGAGAAAGAAAAAGCTCAAAAATTTGAATTGACTTTACATAGACAAGTCTAGAAGTGCAGACTAGAAAGAAAAAAAAAACTGTATCTTATAAGTAAATGGAACTTTTGATTAAAAACATATGCAGTGCAAAAAAAAATGTGATTTTGGTCTTAAAATACCAGTAATCACATACATTATATAGGATTGAAGTGGAACTCGAGATAATAGAGTGCACTGCAGAAAAACTGTATCCTGTACTAATATAATGTACTGTGTTATATTGAAAGGCCATGCTGACAGTTTAGCTTTGGCATTGAAAAAAATAATTAATAAAATAAAATATATGACAATAAGACTGTTTGGGCTGATGGTCGCCAGCTTCAGTTTCATTGTTGCAATTTTTTCCTCTTCAAATTACAGCTATCTTCAAATTACAACTGGGCCACTCTGTTGTTAATCATGATTTTCTGATGTCGAACTTAATCTCACATCACCCTCATCCCAGCTGTGATGTCTGGATAAAATTATAGACCTATTCCTTATGTAAACATTACTTCTCATTAGTTAATGATTAGCAATGACTATACTGAAGATCATAAGTACACATTTCCTATTTAATTTCATACCACCAGAGTTCAAACACAGGGCCTTTCAAGAGGGACCAAATCACATCAGCGTTCACCGTGACAAGAAATGGAGATTACAAGGTGAACTGAGGTGAGCAGAGAGGGCAAACTTTGTTGTTACTTGCTCGTCGCAGCAGCCTGTGTGTGGTGCAAACACCGGAGCCAGGCTCCACTTGGAATGAAAAACAAGATAGGGCAGTAATAACTCTGGAGGGAGGATGAAAGAATGCGGGAGGTCAAACCTTGCTGGGTGAATCTCAGTTTTGCTTTACTAACATCAGGTTCCAGCGTAAAATAAATCTGGACTGAAAACAGTCCTTACCAGCACTTTTTTGATGCTGAAAGTCTGTCAATTCATCCGTCTATCTCAGGGGTCACCAACCTTTTTGCCACTGAGAGCTACTTCATGGTCCTGAGCCGTATGAAGGGCAACCAGTTTGCTAGATTCTTATATATTATTATTAATGATACTTATCTATGTGAAGACATTTATCAAGCTCATGAGCTCTCAATAATTATCAAAAATGACTTAACGAGGTTGGATAAAATTGAATTTTAGACGCAGCTCAACGAGCTGTGCAATTTTTCCAACGGGTCTGTGGGCTACTCATGAGGTCCTTGGGGGCTTCCTGGTGCCCGCGGCCACCACGTTGGTGACCCCTGGTCTATCTGCTATCCCCATTTCTGCTGCAATCCATCCCAGTTGCCCTGGAGCGAAGGTGGGTTACAAGTCGCCAGTTTATCGCACAACCACCCCTTAGCACCCACACTTGCCTAAGCCTGAGTCGCATGTCTTTTGACTGTGGAGAACCCACGCACAGTCCTGGGAGAGCATGCAAAGTCCAGGCAGAAAGGACCCTGGCGGGAATGGAACCCTTCACTCGTGCATTCGGAAGGTTGAAATCGCTAATGTCTGTTGTCGCTAATAACGGGGGTAAGCCAAGATCTATCAGCCAAGAAACAAATAGAAAGTTAAAGGAATCAATAAAAACTTAAACACCGATCCCAAGCCATGACTGGAGTCCAAATAAATGGCCTCCATTTAAAAAGCCTAACTGGACTATTAGGAGGGTCTGACGATGTGAATCAGCATTTTAACCCAAACTGGAATTTACTCCTGCACCTTGCCAGCCACTTTTGCCAGCCATGATTATCGCAAACGCCGGGGCAATAAATTTGAGAAATTGCTTACTCATCAAGTCAGGAAGACACCACAATGTGCACTCAAAAGCACTTGCTTCATTCCTCATCCAATTCTAATTACCTGAAGTGTTCACCGGAACTAAATTTAATGTCCCCTTATTAGGTTGAAGGGGAGAAAGATGGATGAAAAATGAAACGTGAACAAGGACGGAGAGTAGGGGTATAAATCTGGGACGTCAATGGTTTTTGGCTTCTTGAGCACACTTGCCACGATTTTTTATTTCCCTCGACTGGACACGGTTCAAAGTGAATCACCTGCGCTTTGCACGCTCTTGAAAAATAACTGTGAGGATCAACAAGCTGCCACACACACTTATTATTTACTATGTCAATGTCTGAAGGCGGTCAAAGGGAATAAACTCAGCCTTAAATCATGTGCTGAACGAGTCTAATTTACAGGCTTTTAAGACAAAAGAATCCTGCAACGACTGCACAAAACCAGAAAGCAGAATAAATTATTATGGAGCCAAGAGCCGAGTCATCCAAAGTCAAGAGTCAGTTTTTGCTCCAGGCCAAAATATAACTACAAATCAAAGGCACAGCAAGTATCTTGGCGAACCAGTGACCTCTCCAGTGGATATATAAAGCAAAGTAAACTCAAGAACCTTTGCAAGACAGCAGAGGCTGTGGAGACAGCCATTTCTCTTGGGTTTTTTTGAAGATAAGAAAATCTTTTTTAAGTATATTGTTGCATCAACATTTCAGACGAGTATAGTGTTTCATCTTTATGCATTTCTCGTGATTTGGGCCTTGTGGCTTAAGAGGTATGGTTTGCATCAGACGAGCAATGGCAAAAGCACCGTGTTAATCCTTTAGGCGCCATGGTCGCAAAATTGCGACAAGGGTCATTGCTGAATTAAACAGGCCATAGCGGCAAATATGGCGCTAAAAGTAGTTTCCACTTTGCACCAGGAGATGGCAGACACCTGTGGCTTCAGTCTGAGTAGCATTTGTGGTGGTGGGGGTTTATATTCAGATTTCGGAGTATAAAGAGAGAGAAAACCCGCCTCAGTCGAGGAGACGAGGAAGTGGTTGTAGTGGGAGCAGAGAGAGAAAGACAGCGAATTTTGCAGAGAATACATCGCCAAGAGGTTTGTTCGTTGACGAAGTACTTCGTCAAGTAATGTCTGACTCAGATAACAAAAAGGAATATTCGCAATATTCGTCCCGTTAGAGCGAAGTCTGCCGGTGCGTCTTTACGCAGCGGCAGCGAGTCGATGCGCCACGACAGTCACCAAGCAGCGCATGGGGTGTGGCGTGGCTGGGGTGTAGTGGGAGTAATCGACGAATGAGGATGAGGGGACGTGGTGGGGGAAGCTGGAGTGCTCAAAACACCGCTAATGGTGCCGGAGGGCGCGGGGAATTAGTGATCAACGTGGTAGAAGCTGTGGGAGGAAACGCCCAGCCAGTGCTGGTGGAGGCAGCAGGGATGTTCGCGGTCACACTGTAAATTACAGTGATGATGGCTGGGTCTGTTTGAGATATGTGGAAAATTATCAAAAGTGGATAAAACATTTTGATGAGCCTGTGGGGTATTGTTGAGACAGGGATCTGACATACAGATACCTGACATCTGACATAATACAAAGACAAACAAACAAAAAGTTTGGATTTACTGAAGATTTCTCTCAATTACAGTATGGCTTTATCTCTAACCAATTTCAAGTCACGCCCATTTGAAATCTTGATATACAAAATTTAATATTTTCTTGAAGAAAATATGGCACTTAAAGGGTTAAGTTATTATTTTTCTTTAAATTAAAATAGCAATTTCCTAATTTCAGGTGCAAACTCATTCTAGTCTAAATTTGAATGTAAATGCAAAGATTTAACAACAACAACAACAAATCTTTCATACTATTTATCCCAAAATTTCAACTGTGCACACGTAGAGCTTCCATCTGGGTCACAACCCACTGCAGCTCAGCAGTCAGGCACTGGTGGACCCAGTTGTCTTGCAATACATATCCCTTGATCCCACTTACACAGCACTGGCTTACAGTTTGATCGGACTTTTTTTTTTTTTTTAAGCGATGAAGAAACGGTTAAAAACAGAAGTGGGCAACAAAAAAAAAAGTAAGCTTTCACTGTCCATCGCTGGCGATTGAATAATACAGTAAACTAGTTATGGAAGTGAAAGTGTGAGTGCAACAATGGAAAATTGTAACAAGATTGCATTAGCTGTGAAGCAACAATAGAAAAATCAGTGACAGCCATCAGTACAAACCTGTTTCCCTGTGAAGCCTTGGCAGATGACCTTTGTGTTCTGGTCAATGTACAGGTTCTTTCTTGTGCCTGTGTAGCAGTGTCTGACCCCACTCTGCTGCACTGAAGAGTCAACGAGACGACACAGGGTTAGAGCTACATCTGCACTCTGTCACTTTTGACAACTGTTGCAAACACAGGGATGTCTTGCGCTGAATATAATGGTGTGCAAATACACTGAATGTGGGCCACTTAAAATGTTAAATAGGGAAAAGGCATGAACAGAGACAATATTCCAGACCTTAGCAAATTTTACTCTTGGATTTTTTTTCAATTCACATAGCAACAAACTGAAATTAAATAGCTGAAGAGAATCATGCAGCAAGCCGTTGTCAGACGTCGTGAATCAATTCTGTTAAGATCACATAATTGCAAACTTAAATCACAAATCAAGAAAAAGTTGTGTGCCTTTTATTTTCCTAACCAAACTGGCGTCTCACCCATAGTATCCTAAAATTTAACTCTAACTGCAGGGCTAAAAAATGTTTTGAAATGTAAAACACCAATGCACTGTAAATTTTGACCATTTATTGATTAGACCACTAAGAAATAAAATGTAAAAAAAAAAAAAATGTAAAATGTAAATGAGTTAACTTTGCAAAAGGAAACATTAAATAAATATCAGCTATAAACATGGTGAATTTGGAAATGATTGAAAAAATATGATGTAAAAGTTCTTTCGCATACTGAATAAATAAAGCTTCAGTAAAGTGGACATAAAACAAAGTTGATGCAGATGCTTTTGAGTGCACTGAAGTCACTGATTGACTGAACTTTGCTCTTCTCTTTGGTGCCCTCAGTAAGAAACTTATCACTGACCATGTCCAAAGATCAATTACCCTAGAAAAGTTTTTAAGTTAAACTATGACAAAAAAAACAAACAAACTTGATAATAAAGTAACAAAACACTTCTGGTCCTCATACAGTGAAGCATGACTTAACTCGAACATTGTAAATGTAAAAGTTGCTCGAGGTGCAAAATGAAGGCTGCAGAGTGACTGAATAGCTGCAGCTGCTTCTACTGATGGGTCAAAAACTAAACATGAGGCATTACGGCAAAACCTTTGAGCGGAGATAATGGTCACGCTATAGTTAGTAAAGGGGGCACTTAAAGGTCAAAGATCAACCGTAGCTCTGGCCTAAAGCAATGTGACAAGGGTTTAAAGTTGGCGTTTAGTCGGATGTCACAGAGAACATTGCTAGCTTGCTAGCGAGCTAAGAAGCTAGCTGTCATTGAGCAAACGAATGCAAGGTTTACCAAGCTACAAGCTAACGGACAACCAATCACAGTAGGCTTTGCCAACAACTAACTGACTATGGCAAAGGACGAGTGTCTGCAAATACACCATGTCAACAGCAACGTGTGTGCGTTTGTTACAGGAACCATATTGTCACGTTTACCAGAGGAAAAAGGGTAACTTGGAGCATAACTTACAGAGCAGCCTTGCAAACAACCTGCTGTGCGACATCTTCGGTCATTCACCAATGACACTGAAGGGTGAGGACCTGAATCACGTATTTTAGCTGACTATAAATATTCCCCCCCAAAAGACAATTGTTAAAGACTGAAGCATTTCCATCGTTGAAAATAAAGGACAATACATAATGCGTTTTTGGATGACATTTTCCCCCACGGTAAAATAAAGAATAATATAAGACAACACGAAGGAATTCCCAGAGATACAGGCAAATCTTTAGACTACTAAACCTGATAATGCACTGTGGGAAATGAAGTTTAGTGAAGGAGGCCGCAAAATAAGGTATTTGGCGCTAGAGGGAGCACAACCACACCTTTTCTTTCTTCTTTTTTGGAGCTGAGTACGTCGACCTACTCACGACCTAATCCTGTGCTACTAACACCAAATTTAAAGACCCGTCAAAAGTATTAAAATTTTTGCATTCATAAATTGGGACTATACTGTATTTCGAGATGTTATATATATATATATATATATATATATATATATATATATATATATATATATATATATATATATATATATATATATATATATATATATATATATATATATATATACATATATATATATATATGTATACACATATAAAAACAACAACAACACTTTTTAAATCTGCAGCATAGAAGTAGTTTGGTAACATTTAGTGAAATATTTATATTTCACACACACACACATATGTGTAGCAGTGTCTGACCCCACCCTGCTGCACTGAAGAGTCAACAAGACGACACAGGGTTAGAGCTACATCTGCACTCTGTCACTTGTGACAACTGTTGCAAACACAGGGATGTGTAACAAGGTAGGATGCAGGAAGTAGAGTAAGGGGGAAGTGACATCACACAAGATGAAGGAGGAAGGAAGTTATAAATCAGAGACACCTGTGCTGACAAAAAAAAGCGGGAAATTCAAACAAAGAAGACAAAAAGAGCTGAAGCAGAACCAAAGAAAAGTGAGAAGTGAGATAAGGAGTAAAAGGATAACTAACCTGGATGTGGATTAAAAGAAATTGCAACGACCGGAGTGAACTAGAGGTGGACCTGACAACCAGTGTCTTGGAGGAGGAAGAAAAGGGATCTCCCTGGAACAGGCAAACCTGTTCGGAACCCCAAAACCCTTCCTTGGACCGGGTCATAGGCCACTCTCCTCTCCCTCAGCTAAGTTCTTCCACCTCCTTATTCTCCAGGCTTCTCCACCTGGCTGCTGTTGTTACATGCTCTCTTGCTTCTTCATCATCCTCCCTCTCTGACTACACCCACACACACACACACACACACACACACACACACACACACCCACATACATGAACTGAACTGGACAGGACTACACACACACACACACACCACATTCATGAACTGGTCTGAACGGGAATCTACCTGACCACACACCCCCACATACATATTATAAGGACTTATTTGAATATTTTGGAGTTTTGATCGCTGAGATTTTGATTGCTTATGTTTTTTTTTCAGGAAATTTGGGTTTGTAAAAATGTTTTTGTTGATGCATATTTTTTGAGAAAGTGGCTAGGAATCTCGCAGTTTATGTTGTAATAAATTTCGTTGTACCTTAAATCACCCTTACCTTGCAAACTTACTTTTGGTTTTCTTATTTGTGTAAATTTTGTAGGGGTATAATAATCATACGTCGGGTGTTCTCTCCACACTTTCCACCATAAAAATAATATCTATCCAAAGAGTTAAAATTATATTATGACAGAGCGAATCCTGTCTGGCGCCCAACACGTTTTATCTAGGTTTGGAGAGACGTGCTCCGCTACAGATGTCTTGCGCTGAAGATAATGGTGTGCAAATACACTGAATGTGGGCCACTTAAAATGTTAAATAGGGAAAAGGCATGAACAGAGACAATATTCCAGACCTTAGCAAATATATATATATATATATATATATACATATATATAACTATATGTTTGCATAAATATTTCACTAAATGTTACCAAACTACTTCTATGCTTCAGATTTAAAAAGTGTTGTTGTTGTTTTTTTTGTTGTTTTTTTTTAATAAGAAAACATCTCGAAATACAGTATAGTCCAAATTTATGATTGCAAAAATTGTAATACCTTTGACGGGTCTTTAAATTTGGTTTTGGTAGCACAGGAGTAGGTCGTGAGTAGGAGGAGTAGGTCACACATATGTCTAAACATTATTGGCATCTTACTTCAGTCCTTGTTTCACTATCGTCTCACAGCAAGAAGGTTGCTGGTTCAATATTCGGGCCTACGGGCCTTACAATGTGGAGTTTGCATGTTTGCATCTCTCTGTCTCTACGTGGGTTCTCTCTGGGTACTCCAGCTTCCTTCCATATTCCCAAAATATACTTGGGGGTCAATAGGGGACTCTAAATTGGCCGTAGGTTTGTGAGTGCAAGTGCGAGTGGTAGTTAGTCAAGGTTGTTTGCTTTCTTTGTGGGCCAGCGATAAACTAGTGACTAGACCAGGATGTACCCTGCTTTCACCCGAGAGGCTCCAACACTGACTCACACAACTGACACCGATTGTATGAGAAGCAGGCACAGAAAGTGAATGAATAAATAGAAATGGATCAGGTAAATGATCCCCAGTCCAAGCCACAAACCCATCGATGACAGCAAATCAGAACAATGAAGCCCTCGAGCAATTTTTTTTCTCCTGCATGCTAATCAACTTGCTTAAATGAGATGAATGAAAAGCTAATGGTCACAGTCTTGAATTAGTTGTTCATCAAAATGCGTCAAAATGATTATCACATAAACAATTTATTGTGACATGTTTAAAAGCAGAATGAGGAACTGTGTGTCAGGGCTTGATGTGGGCCTGATGGACCACTTCTTTAAGCTTACAACCTACAAAAGAGAAAATGTGTTTGTACATGCAAAATTCCTGCAGGCACACATGTTGCCTTGAAGTGCATCGATAAAATGTGTGATTATCGTTCCTGAACGTTCAACAAACCCATATGGCTGACAAAAACATTTATACAACAACGAAGGAGAATAAAACATATGTTTATGTATTTTCAAAAAGTTTACTTTTGATGGTGGGGATCATGTTGGCCTCTATAACATGCATTAGAGATTAGTTATTAGAGTTGGTTATTTAAAGGCGATATGTCCAAGGGGGATATGAAGTACACAGAAAGCACCATGACGTTTAAGTCGAACGTACCAATCAGACGCCACCAACTCCAACGACGTTGATTGGCCAATATCTTTCCCGTCACAGAAAGCAACTTATGTTGTATCCACGAACGTTCTTCCGCACTGTCTTGGTTGCGTCCGCCTTTCGTGAGAGCAGTTTACGTACCGGCGGCAGGCTTTGCCTAAGAAATTAACGCAATGTCATGAAAGAACCAGAGGAACTATCTAAGTCAATCACAAAACAAGCAACCTAGAACGATTACAAGATGGTTTTGGAAAGTATTTCGCGGATAATAAAAGTCCAGCTTCCAGCTTATCTGAAGAGGATTCCGCTTCCGGAGACGATCGGCGGGTTTGCAAGGCTAACAGGTATGCTAATTTATGGCAGCTGTGTTATACTTTTTGACCGTCTTGAGAAAATGAGTGCTATGGGTAGTCCCTTAGTGCCTGTACTTCTATTTATTTTAGTTTTTATTCTGCATTGAAAAAAAATGTTCATTCATTGCCATATGGTGTGACAGGAGAACAACAATATCCCCACAACTACCTGGTTCACTCAAAACTCTTTATCAGCAACATGAGCGAAGAGTCAGAAATTAAGCAATAGTACGACAACTTGCGTGTGGCTGTCACTGTCGATGCAATTTTGACAGTAACTGTAAAACGTGGCGTTTGTCCCTGCAGCTTAGTATGTTGCTCTTGCATTGTAGTAAGACCCAGGCTCTGTAAACTTTTTTCACAGAAGTCACGTCGTCTCATCCCCGGGTAGGGAAAAGTACAACATGGTTCCATCATATCAAATGAACAATTTAAATAAAGCGAATAGTTACATTAGATTCAAAGCCAACTGCTTGGACAGTGACGTTGATGGTGTTCAGCAAATTTAGTAATGACTTTTAAAAAATAGTATTCAAAGATGAGAAAGATGATATTCAGTTATTCTGCACACGGCAGCTTGCATACTGTAAATGCACGCATGCATGCTTGCAAGCATTTGCGATTCAACATCTTGTTCACCCTTTTTACTAGGCTACATTGTGAATGACGCCTCTAACGCAACACATCGCCAAGTCAAAGTAAAACCTGTGCAGCTTTAAGTTTACAATTTTCAGTTTTTGGCACTCAGGTTGCGACTCACGCCACCTTGAAGTGAAGCATGCACACCCAAACAACTTCCTTGAGCTTAGTGCAAATCTAAAACAGCAAAATCCATTCCTGGGTACACTGTCACCGATTCAAGTTTGACCGAGTGCCTGTGGCACAGGTTTCACCTGTCAAACTCAGAGCACAAACATTCATTCAGGAACTAAAGGCAAGGCATAGGAAAACAACCCGTTGATATAAAACAGAAACCAGGAAAGCGAGAGTGTGTTGTTTTCTAGATATCTACAATGGTTTTTTTTTTTTTTTTTTTTTTAGATGAATGATTCCTTCCACACTGCTTGATTAAAAATATAGATTTTAAATCATGAAGCTAAAGCTCTGCTCTAAGGGGCATTGAGCCCACCACACAGTAAGCAATCGGTCATTTGTACTCAGCACATGCTCAGTTATTCTCCTTTGTCCGCTGAATGTGTTGTAATGCGTCTGTAGTGTCCGAGTGGTTCCGGTTGCTGCCTCTCCTTGGTATCCTGGCCTTGCTGGGCTATCTGACCATTCGCCCATTCCTGCCCAAGAAGAAGAAGCAGCGAGACAGCCTTATCAACCTGAAGATCCAAAAGGAGAACCCAAAAGTCGTAAATGAGATTGACATTGAGGACCTGAAGAGCACAAATGTGTGTTACTGTCGCTGCTGGCGCTCCAAAACGGTACAGTTTTCCTCTTCTTATTCATTTTTGGAGCGCTTGCAATTAAAAAACACAGAAAACGTCAATCTAGTCAGAGTGTTTGAATGAAGATTAATATTAAAGTTCAACTTCTTTTGTTTTGTTCGATTGTGATTGTAGCACGTTTTCAAATTCAAAGTAAAACAAACTTTTTAAATGTTTCTTGACCTTACTGAATACTGATTACATTTTAATCTTGCCAATATTTTATTGTGTATTTCAGTTTCCCGTTTGTGACAAATCCCACGTCAAGCACAACGAGCTGACTGGAGACAACGTGGGACCACTAATACTCAAAAAGAAGATATTATAATCGACCACCGATCTTCATCTCACACGTTCAGCCTTTAGTTTCCATTTTTAATGGATTGCAGTTTTTCCCCATATGTTTTGTTTTATACAACATCCAAGAGGTCTTGATTTCCAGTGTCCTTCTTTGAAGCAGCATTTGTCATACACCTAAAACATATATATTTGTACAGTTTGATTAGTGTGAAGTCTCTAATTGTGGGTTTGATAAAAGGAGATTCGCTTGTTACATTTCCGTATGGCCCATTTTTGATTGTTCACTGTCACTGAACAGATTTTCATCCAAGCCAATTGAAGCCTCGTCTCTGCCGCCACCTAAATGTGTAAACATGAAACTTCTTTTCTTTTTTTACTGCTAGTAAAACCTGTAACCAGTATCATTTACTACCTTCTTTAGATCATCCTGTTCACTAAAATCAATTTCTACTATTGTTGAAAGCCTCTCTGGTTTCAGATTGCTATGTGCCAAATAATGTGTATGCCTTGCAGTTTCAAAATTACCTTGTTCTAAGTTATTGTGTGTATGGGAGGCTGCTTCTTCTTACATTCTTTGTTCATTGCATTAAACAGCAGTTTCACATTTGAGTCCCCAAGTTTGTTTCCTTCAGACATTTCAGACCACTACGTCCAAGTGTTGTGCCAGCTTTTATCTTGGTCTCTAGCTTTGAAACTACTGCCCCTAACCCCCCTTCCCCCAACTGCCATATGTAGTTCACTTCCTGCTGGATTGTTGCCTCCCTGGTTAACAGTGTTTTACTCTAGAATGGCTTTGTGTCAGAATTTCTCGTGTAAAGGTGTGTTTATTATTTTAGGTCTGGAATCTATTTAGGAAAAGCAAATATTTTGAAGATATATAATTTTAACCAAGGTTTGTCAATGTAAATGACATTTTACAATATTTTAGTGTTGAATACTTGAAACTACTCTGTGTAACTGAAAAGGTGAAGTGGGCAAAATAAGTGAAGGATGGAAGGATGCAATACAGGACCTTGAAGTAACAGAGAGAAGTCAAAGCAAATTAGATAGTGTTTAATTACTGAAAACGTGACAGTTGTCATTTATCATGAGAGAATCTCGTAAAAATCTAATTCGGCATAAATTACTGCTAGGTCACTGACAAACTCTTAAATAAATTAAATAAAAAAACAAAATCACAACAAAAACTCTGTAATATAAAAAAAAAATGCAACAAACATAGCACAACTATTTCTCTCAAACACTAAAATGTGTGTTTGTATGTATGACTTGAAATTGATAGGTACCTGATTGTGGAGAACATAATGATTTCTGA
This sequence comes from Thamnaconus septentrionalis, assembly GCA_009823395.1. Classification (NCBI taxonomy): domain Eukaryota; kingdom Metazoa; phylum Chordata; class Actinopteri; order Tetraodontiformes; family Monacanthidae; genus Thamnaconus; species Thamnaconus septentrionalis. The sequence goes on along the minus strand of CM020501.1, from coordinate 5,460,564 downwards.
GGCAGAAGTAGATACAGTAGCAGTAGATCAGACATTTCGCAGCAATGTGTGCAAACCAAAGGGGAAACATGGATTATTGATGCACATTTCCCACTGAAGTTAGAGGGCTGAAGTGTTATGTTTTGTTTTTTAACGTGGATTGACTTGCTAGCAATTGGGCTTAAGCTCGTCTCCACCTGGCCAAAAAAAATGTCATATCACCCTCCTACAGCAGAAAAAAAAAGCTGATCGTAAAAAAGAGAGCAGCATGGCAGCAAGTGAGCTGGTTGTCAGTGTTTTCCCCCCTACTTTCACCTTTGTTCCTGTTCAAAATGATGGCAACAAAGCGCAGACGCAGGGGAATGGATTTTGTTTCCAAAAAGGAGTTGATGAATTTATGTGTGATGTAAGAGATTAGTGGATCAATGGGTGTGGCGTTTCTGCTGGGAGCCGAGTGGATGAAAACCTGCGTTGATTGTGGTCCCACTGCCCACACAGGCTGATTGTTGGCAGGGTCAAACTTTTTTTCCCAGTGGGAAAGGGGTTTTAGTTATCTCGATGATTATTCACTGAATACCTTTAATTACACAAAACCTTTGTATGACCAGATACACACAGCTAATCCACATCTTTAAAAAAACAAAAACAAATGCCAAGTGACGCATTGAATTAATAAAGCTTGTAATCTAAAATAATAATTTTAAAAAAGAACATGCCACTGTCAGCGCATTAAGTCGTGTCACCTTTAAAAAGATAAGTACTCAAAATAAAATGCTGCAGTCACATTTTCAAATTTTTGACACCGGAAATATCTTGCAGTGTTTGCACAGAAGAACCAAACTGAGTCCTCTTAAAGTGGACCAAGTAAAAAGGAACTCAGTTCTTTTTTTGTTCAGATTGTCAGTTCAGTTGCAAGAGGACTCGGGTATCTTGGGTATCTTTCTGTTCACATTACAGTAGTTTTTCCAGAACTCAGACCTAAACTGCATTGGATTATGGGCAATGATGACTTTATGAACAGAAAAATGCAAAGAACATTCTGTGTTTCTGTGAGCAGTAGACAACTGTCATTTGATAGGTTCTTAGTTCCGTATTTAAAGAAGTGCATATGTTTCTTCCCCATCCACCAACCATTACCAAAGATACATCCAACATCTTTGCAATTACCGCCATTGCTCTGTTTTCAATTTTTTTGGGGGCGTCCACGTAACATAGCCTGTCATCTATCAATGGCAAACACATAGGGCTAAAATACAATGGCAAAAGGCAAAGTGTACCTGGAGCGCTTTGTGTTCACAATGCACAATCAAAGTGAACCACAACATATACTTCAGTAGGATCTGGGTCCTGTTGTGAGTGTTCACATACGCACAAGAAATGCTGAGTGATAGGTCTGAGTTCTCTTTGAGGGCTGAGAGGTGGGACCACGCCCTTCAATAAACTCACAGAAAAGGTCACAAATACTGGGCTGGCTGAGCATGACAGGTACCAACAACACCCACCAGTATAAAAAAAATGTCATCTTCAGTCATCCCTGTGTTTCTAGCAACTCATGTCAATAAAAGACCAAGCATCCCAGTATACACACATTACCAAACACAAAAAAAAAATCATTCATTTGGAGGCCTGGAAAAAAGAGGTTATGCAATAAATGCGAGGTGATTGGTGTCATTCTGCTGCAAGGAGAATTCTGGATCCGACGACCCGAGTGACCGACAAAGAGCCACTTGGTGGCTGAAGAGGTTTGAACGCCGTCGGGATGAAGCCAGCCGAGGTCAGAGTGTGCTCTCATAGGTAATGGGAGTTTCCTCGTCCTCCTTGCTTTCTGCCGCAGTGCCTGGGGAAGTGGAAGATCAGACGGAGGTGGGTTAAATCTTAGAGAGAGAGGAAAACTTTAAAGACCCTTAATAAAAAAAAAAAAAAAAGGTAAAGCTCGGGGCTGAAACGGCTGAAGAGCTGATGCGGTGTTGACACAAAGGGTAGAACAGGGCAGAAAAAACAGAAGCACATCTAAGCAATGCAAATCTGGCCGGGTGAATATGCCAGTAACAGGTGACACAGAGCAGGGCTCTCAGAGGAAACTCACTACTCACTACCATCAAGCAGGTTGGGTGAGAGGGCAGCTGGGCCTGGTTTCAAATGAAACAAGAGTCAGACTTTACATACCTAGAAAGAAAGCTGACAAAGTGGGTTTGACTCGCTCACCACAGGCTGAGTTCTTTGGTTTTTGGAGCAGCCGGGGTCCGGCCAGCCCTATGATGAGAGCCCCCACCGGAGCAGTGAGGAGGATGGCCAGCACAGCCATCGTCAGCACGTCCATGCCATATTTCTTCAGATTCTCGTCCTCACGGGTCATGGCCATGTCCAGGGCCGTGGAGCCAATCGCCGCCTGCAGGAAGAGGAAAGAACTGTGTTGGTGCATTTCTTCACCTCGAGGACGAGGAAAGCAGTCGAATATATGTAAAACGCAACACAGACGTACTTGCACTGTGGCTTTGGGCATCCATGCGAGTGCTATGAACACTTTCTCTCGCACGTTGAAGCCGGTAAACAGGACACAGACGTAGGTGACCAGGATCCGAACCGTCAGGGCGATGAGCAGAGTGCCTACTCCCACACCTGCACATGCAGATTAAAAACAAATAATGAAATCCCCTCAATGGCTTAATGGTGAGGTTTAGCTGCAGTGCAAAACTGCTGCAGAGTCACATCTTTTTATACCAGAGTGACAAAACGTCTGAGATAGTAGATAGAAAAACGTAACTTTGGAGAATTGCTTGCACTTTTTGAGAGAGATCATTAGTTTTCCTTTATGATAAAGCTGTGCAATGTAGCAACAGGAGGGGCGGACTGTCTGCTCAACAGCAGACATTTGATACTGTGTATTAATGGGCCAAGGATAAAGTTCATTGAGTATTTCATGACAAAGTTTAAAAAGACACATAAAGACAGTCAGGGAGCACATATATATTCATCTGTTAAAAAAGTTATGATCCTCCATGGAAGTTGCTCTGATGTTGTATCACAATAAATTCTAGGTAGTTAAGACTAAAATATATTTAAATGATTAAACCTTTAGGAAAAGTGATAACTGAAGCAAAAAAACACATATTTTATTTACTATTAATTGAGAGCCATGATATTATGAGTATAATGAGCAATAATCATATATGAGTCTGTTATGTGCTCTGGTAAATAAAAAAAACAAAAAAACCTTTGTGAAAGAAAAAAAATGCATCAGTATGAAAGCCAACACACTGCAGCAACAGAGAGACAAATGCCTCGGGCTTCGGGGACATGCAAATATATTTATATTCATGCAGTCCACATTTGAATCTTCCGTCGCACTAACAGGAACCTCAACTGTTATCTTTCAGTATCTGTACATCTGTCTTTGCCTCACCAACTGTGAATCCGTCCAACTCGGAGAATCGAATCTGTGCTCCAATCAGTCCGAAGAGGAGAGGCTGAAACACATCCCACGCCCACCCGACCACTTCCTCCACACGGACCTAAGAAAAAAAAAAAAAAAAGAATAATATAACATGATAACTAGTTAAGGAATCACTTACAACCAAGATCTTCTTTAGCTTCAACAATATCTCATAGAAAACTTAATTGTAGTGTTAATTCTTAATATGCATTTAATATAAGTGTGTTGAAACCTTTTCAGTCCCCCAGCCGAGGCCGGCCAGGAAAGCCAGGACCAGGGTGCACAGGCCTCCAGAACCTGGAAACCCAGCCACACCGCTGCCAAACACAGCAAAGACGGACAGGCCCAGCACCAGGAAGGATCGTTTCATCACGATGTGTTTCTGGGAGAAAGAGAACAGTCATTGAATAACTCGGAGGCCATTCTGATAAGAGGAAAATGCCCTATTTAATGTGTGAGTCACCGGACAGAAAGGAAGTCAGGGAGTACTTTTATTGTGCTGTTATGATCGTACATTCAAATCCGTTCTGATATTCAATGTTTTTTATGAGGGTGTGCAGAGGCTTCACTAGGCTTTTTTTTTTTTCATTTGAAAACACACAGGGACATAAACTTAACCTTACACCAAGCAGTCTCGGGAAGGGTTCAGTCAGGTCAGGATCACTAAAGGATGCTAAAAGTGTTTTGCTGGTCAAAACTTTAATACCTGGTCAACGCTGGGGAAGTACTGGATGAGAAAGCCCAGAAGGATCCCGGCTACCATTCCACCAGCCACCTCCAGCACACCCCTCAGGAGGCTGTACCAGGTGGAGCCTGGAGCCAAACACATGCCGATATTAGGAGAAATAAACAGACAGTGTTTGTTGCTAGGCAGACATGGATAGTATCATTTTGCATGCATGTCACAAAAGCTCTGGCACGACAAAAACACAGGAAATAAAAAAAATACTCGGGCTCCCCCTGCTGATCACCTGGCTAACTACAGACAGAAGATACTTAAAATAAATAAATAAAATGTTTTAATGGATCAAACAAAAGGAGCACCACATTCCTCCTTCCTAAAACCCTGTAGGACCACAGAGGCACATGTCTACTGCAGGTCACCTGTTGCAAAGGCCATCCCCAGGCAGGCGGTGAACCCAGTGATGGCCAGGACGTCGTCGAAACTGCCCGCCGCCATTAGCAAGGTGGGGATGCCCTGCTCTACACCATAGCCGTCCTTTTGGAGCCGCAGCATGGAGGGGACCACCACGGCTGGAGACACGGCGCCCAGCACAAAGCTGCAAAGCAGAGGCAATTTGAAAAATGATAACAATCTTTATGAAATAATGGCTTAATTCCTCAGTGGCGTTCACTATACTGTGCCGCGAAAAATACACATGCACACACATTCCAATTTTGGTGATCAACTTTTCTGAAGATCCTAAACATCTGAACAGGGCGCTGCCCAACATTTTTTGCACCACAACTACACATTTCACACAAGAAGAGTTCAGGAAGTCTGATATCCACGTTTCCTTTTTAACCACGCCAGCGATGACAGCGCAGAAACAGCCCAGGCCACTATTGCAAAGCATGAAAGTCGAACAAAAGATTAGACCAAGACTGTTTTCCGTTTCCAATGACTCTTGGCTCACAGAATGTTTTCTTATCTCTGCTTTATGGGAACAGGTGCATGCAGGTTCAAGTTGAATCAGGGCCAAGTGTAGACTGGCATCAGTGGGATCTGCAACACTTTCTGTTTGGACATTTGACACTTTCACTCAGCTTTTTTTCTTCTTTTTTTTCACCCCCCTCAACCTGGAGCTGTGACATGCTTATTATGTGCACCAAAAGCAGAGACAGACTGCTGCTGCAGCAGATAACAGAAGCTCGGACTTAGAAATGACTGGTGACAACACAGACTAGATGTAGAACTCAGGAGTTGGAACTAGATCATTTGTTGGGCAAATAGAAAAGCTTGGAGAGGAAATGGTTGTTGTTACCCCAGGATGAAGCCCCACACCCAGGGGAGTCCCATCAGAAAATGAGAGATCACAGCCGCGGTGCACGCTTCAACCAGGCAGGGTCCCGCAGCCACACGGAGACACACGGCTTTAAGTTTCCTCAGAGCCTGGCAACACACAGATACACCCAGCTTATTTAATATGCTGTTTTTTTATTTGTATTTTTCTTCACTTAAACAAAAAGAAAATCTACCAAAAATGGCAAACCAAGTTTAAAACACTAGTTTGATTGTTTTATGTTTTTTCTTTCTAAAATAAAATCAATGAAATAAAATCATCATAAAAGCATTCGTTGCTCATACATGGGTCAAATATTGTATCACCGACTAAAATGTTCCAATCCTAGTGAATAGTGAAAAACAATAATCTTTCGGTGCCAAATTCTGATATCCAAGAAAGCAAATCTTAGCCTCTGTGAGCCAATAATCATTTGGCATATGAGCGTCAAGATGGCTGGCTATTGACTTTCACCACGTAACACAAACGTTTGTTAATGTGTATATATATATATACATATATATATATACACACATGTATATAGATCGATAGCATTTGTGCCAAGGGTATGGCAGCAAAGGGTGGAATAGCAAGAAGAAATCCTGATTTGAATCACCAGTAAAATGGGAGATAAGACGTTTTGAGCTGTAATTGCAACACATTTTTGTACTTGTTCAAATTGGTTTTGAAGCATCTTGATAAAAAAAAAGACCATCGTTCTGGGACTGGTATCGAAACTGATTGACAGCGATTCCTATTTGTAAGTTTAGTTTTGAGAACTTGCAGATGAAGCTAACATGCACAGACAGCACTTCTAGATTCCTCTCAGATATTTATCCAAAGTAGAGTCTGAAACGCACCGTCGGATCCAGACCCAGACCAGCTCTGGCCAAAATGATGGCCAGAGCGATGTTTCTCAGCGATGCCGACCACTTGATGTCAATGAACACCCAGTCGGTGACGTGTGGGATGTTTCTCAGCCCAACTCCCATCAGCAGCATACCTGGAACACAGCAGGCAGAAACACAGCAGATCGTAAAGACGATCCTCTCTTTCAACAGTGATACAAAGCAGGACGCAGCACTGCCTGTTGCTTTTTGAGCCTACTGGATACCTGAGACACTAAGAATCACTGCGGGGTGTGTGGGGCAACTCACAGCACTGATAGAGATGACGTTTTTAGACCCGCTTTACAAAAAGCATCCTCAACAATTTACCAACTATCCATACAATCATATCATCAACATAGTGTTGTAGTACTCGAGATTGGTCTCGAGACCACTTTTAATTGTCTTGGTCTTATCTCGGACTCTGAGGCGACGGACTCGGGATTTTTGATCAAGACCAGTAAAGACTCAGTAACACTACAATGATACGATAATAACGGAAAGATTCCAGCTGCTGCCGTTTTACGCCCTGTTTGTGACACTCAGAATGACACCCTGCCCCTTTATTCCTAGTTAAAGATACCTTGCTGAAAAGAGAGGCTACTGTTTGATTTAGATTTTTATGGTATGATCCTGTCATTGCACTGCTCAGAAGTAACGCAAAGCCCACCCTCCCAATGTTAGATCTGAAAAGATCTGAAAATGGACAGGATCTTTAAGGTATTTTATGTCACAAAAAAAACTACAAAAAACTGTATGATACATTGCAGCAAAGGAATTCTCTTTATAGAATCTGTAAAGAGACGTACTTAATGTATTTGAACAACAAGGAATATGATTTACCCTTTAGTCCTTAGTGACTGTCACTCAGCTCTTTCACTACTATTACATAGGCAAGTGATATTTATTTAAAAAGAAAACTCAAAGATAAAGTTCACTTGAACTTTAATGATTCTTATTAAAGTTATTTGGAAAAGAGGAGTGGCTTTTACCCACTTGATTTTTATGGTTCTATTATTTTATTTTATTTTATTTAAAAATCACACTTATGCAGTGTGACTGGTACATTTCCGCAGTCATAAGACCCAAAGATTCACAAGAAAATACATTTCATCCCATGCAAAGTGCAAATTACTTATCATTGCTGAAAGTTTATTTCCAGTCAGCACTACGGAACACTGTACAAAAGGTCACAAAACTTGTTTGTAAGATGATATGCATTCCATAAAACTGTTGGGGAAAAAAACATATGTAGGGAATATTTTATAGTTTTACAACCTGAAGAAAAGTATACAAGTGGAAACTTTTTTATCTGCTGACAAAAAAAGAGGAGCATCATCAGCATAATCAAATACTTTCTTTTTCTTTGCAACTTTCCTATGACAGTGGTTTGGCTCAATGTGCGTTGACTCGTACACTTTGTTATGAACTATTGTTGAATCCAATAAATTACAAAACTTTACATTGCAGTACATTTCCTTGTTGTTTTTTCTAAATTAATCTTAATTGTTTGTCTTAATTATTTAGTTATTTCTACAGTTTCCAACCAGTCTAACCCTCCACGGAACTGCCACATACTGGATCTTACTGGATGTTTTTTCTCTTTGGGATCAATCTCTGTAAACCCTCGAGATAGTTGTGGCTGCATAAAAATCCCAGTGGATCAGCAGTTTGTGAAAGGCTCAGACCTGCAGCCCGCCTGCCACCAACAGCCAAAGCACAATCAAATTCACTTCAATCCCCTTTCTATCCCATTCTGATGCTTGCTTGAAACTTCAGTAAGCCTTTCTTTAACTGGTCTCTACTTACCTAAATACATTGCTGTTCAGGGATTGGCTGATTAGCTCTTTGTTTTAACAAGTAAATGGACACTGTGCCGAATAAAGTGACTTGTGGGATTGTAGCGTTCTTAGCTAATTATGAGCCAATACACTGACAATGCTAATTATGTCCCTCTTGACACTGGTGCGTGTGTAGACATCCCATAGTTAGTCTTCCAAGTGGAAACATCACTTGTGCTTGCACGCATTTCTGCTGTGCTGTAGCAATATGCCTGCACTCAAAGAACTTCAGGCAATCTCCTGCAAACAAACCTTTATCTCAACATAAGGCACGTCACCAATTAATCTGTCGATCTGTTGGAACTATGGTGACAAACTGGTTCACACATTTGTGTTTTGTGTCATAAAAAATACATGTAGAGAAATGTGTTGGAGGCAGAAGACTGTTGTACTACTGTGTAGGTCCACAGCCTTACCAAGGAGTGGCGGGAGTGGTGGAAGACCCGGAAGATGGATAAGGGCAACCAGTTTGCCACCAATGAGAGCACAAATGAAGAGGCTGGTGACGCCAAAGAGGTTGCCGCCTGGAAGACACTCTTTCTCGGTAATGGACCACACGGCGCCAAAGAGCACAGCTGCCAAAAGGGCTGCAGTAGACACAGAGTTTGGATTATTACAGGACAACAGTGGTGGCAACAAGACTTCAGCACACTGGAAAAGGACAGCGTGATAAATCCTTTACTAAATAGGTTTTAAAGGGTAAATAATACTAGGGAAAGCAAACCATCCATCTATGACTGTGTTATAGTTATGGATATAGGTATTCATGAGTATCCTGTCCCTGCACTTTCAATCGTACCCTTCGTGATAAGAGAGGCCAGAAGGCCTCTTGGCGGGCAGGGGCAAAATCTGCGAAGCAACGGGCAGCAGACCACCGGGGGGTCTGTGTTGGTGCCGGCATCCACCACGGCGTTTCGGGGAATGAAGTAAGTGGTCTCCTCGGTGACATTTGGACTGGAGCAACGTCGGACCACCACCTGGATCTGGTTCACATTTAGGTGCTGGATAAAGAGAGGTCAGAAATAATCATCACGAGTGCCGGATTGACATGAGTGTTTAAAGTGTTGATATTACCCATGAAAGGAAATATACCGTGAATGCAGTGACTATTTCAAAGAAAGCAATTCAGTCATACTTTCTAATTGCCTGGATAATTATTAAATGAAAATTCTACAGCTCTATAGCTACAGGTGCTTCAAAATGATAAAGGGGAACAGTGTTTACCAATTTAAATCCTTTGACACAGCTGAGCACATAAAATAAGTAGGGCACCTTAAGCATGTGAGGCGTAACAAGTACAAGTAGAAGTACTGTATGGACGTGATGCTCATGTAATCAGAGAATAAATACTGATTGGTGTTCTATCAGTGTTACAGTGAATGAATGAATCACAGATTAAAAGTTTATCCTGAAAGATGATAACTGACACTGTTTGGCTGCACTTGATTGAACAACAGACATATAGTGCAAAAATAAAGCTGAGCATTAAAAACTTTTAACCAGTACTGACAGGGAGAAAAAACTGTAAACCTTCTTTTTGTTAATGCAACAACCAAGATAGCAAGTACAGCATTCAAATATATTTACAGCATTATAAATACCTAAATGCTTTCTTATCACGGGGTGATTACAATACCTCCACATGGTTTGCTGCAGAAAGAGCAATTTTGTCCAGCAGGAGGCTGGGGACCGGGCTGGGTGCCGGGCTGGGTGCAGGACTTCGGGCAGGACTGGGTGCAGGACTTGGCTCTGGAGTTGCAGCTTTGGGCGGAAGGTCCTCCATGTCTCCTGGCTACAGACTGTCTGGTCCAATCTCGTCTCTATCACAGCACATGAAGCCCAGGGGTGGAGTTGGCCATTGACGGGCAGTTACCTTGTTTGCTTGAGCCCAGTTGTGATAACAGGCTCCTGTGTATAAAACAGCGTGTCGTCACGGGGAAAATAAACTCTTAGTAATACGTGGGCGCAGCAATACGGCGCTATTGACGTTTGCCAATGAATTGGAATGTTGTGCGTTTTATTTGGACACATATATACAGCGGTGTTCGTGACGAGGACGACACTTTCTAACATAATGTCAACGTTACTTTCAATAACAGCCATGCAAGCTTGCATTTACAGTTAGCATGTTTCCTTAACTAGTGAACACACCCAGAAAAGTGAGCTTTAATTGTTTAACCCTTATTTCTGTGTCTTATTACAATTCATTCTGTGCACGTTGTCATGCTGTATATGATGTGTGGGCTTGTGGGCAAATTGCTCAGCACTCCACGGACGCTACTACAGTGTTTTGACAGTTGTCTATGGGGGACAGACGTTGGCTAATCCAATTTCTTACAGACCACGCTAATCAATGCTTACAGCTCCACCATATGGCACATGTAGCCGGGGTGAGCTAAAGAAGTCCAGGGTACTGTGGATGTTTGGGCAACGAGGTCGGTTACCTAGCTAACAGTAGGCAAACGCAAACAAGCATAGCAGACAAGCCACGCTAGCCCGTTGGGGGGCAAAAAAAACATATGAACATATAAAAACGTTCAGATGTGTGGTGTTCAGAGTGAACGGAGTCGCGGCTAATATCGCACTGGGAAACCCACGCCGCACCCGAAAGTCATTGTCGGACAATACCGGAACTTACAGTAGCACCAGTTATTGCATGGTAGCTCATTTTTAAATTGGTAGTGACTGTGCTGTACAGTACTCAGAACCGTCACTATAAACAGCCTCTATAGCGTAGCTTGAAGTATCTGTTTACAAGCGCTGCGACTGACCGAACGGGTAAACACTGGCCGTTATTATCTAAAACGCTGCTTTACATTTGACGCGACAACGTTGACTATGTCTCGTCTACGCGAGGCTCGGCTACTCTTTCGCGAGATATTTTGCGCAAGGAGAAACCAAGGGTGGCCAGTCTTTTGTCCGATAATGGGTTTACGGACCGTTAACCGCGGTCAGTGAACCCCTCACGGCGCTTTCCGACGGACCGCTCGACCGCAGCTCGCCAAATATGAGGGTATCGGAAGGAGAAGCAGCTCACCTCATACCGTAAACATTGCCGTCGCTTGCCAGTGTCCGCCCGCGTTTCTGGCACTCCTGAGGTATAGATAGAGAGCAGCTGGGGAGCGCGAATCAGCCGGATTAAGCGATCGCCCGAGTATTGTGCACAGCAACGCTTGTTGGGGGCAAGTTGGGTTAGACGGACAAATCAAGAAGCGGGTTTGTTTCCGTTTCGTTTCTTTCCTTTATTTTTCGAATGCATCGCAGCCAGTCACAAAAGTCGATTGATTGTTCTGGACAAGATTTCAAGGAAGGTGAATTTTGGAGTTGTGAACGTAGTCAGTTCATTACAATATCAGGTCAGGCCTTTTTTTTTTTTTTTTTAAGTTAATATGTGAGATCAATCATGATCAGGGCAGATCTTGTAAATTTGTGATTACGGGGGCGTCCTGATGATTTCAGTGCTGTCCTCTCACAGCCTCCATCCTCCATCGATGATGTGCTCAGTCCCAGTCACATAGGCAGACTGTGATACACACAAAAATAAATAAATAAGTCTTTCTGTATTATATTGCCACAAAGGGGGCGGGGGGAGATGCAGGGATCTGCCTCTACACATTGAAATAAAACAGAAGTTGTGATTTTCGAGTGTCATTTGACTCAGATTATTGGAATACCTGGATCATGCCACTCTTGTTTGACACACTCGTTGATATGCTAACACTCACCTCATCGGAGGCCAGGTACACGCACAGGTGTGCCACCTCTTCAGCCGTGCACATCCTGCCAGTTTTCTGCCTCGCCATGAAGTCTTTATATGCCTGAGGTGTGGCAGAGGGACACAAATGAGTTCCACTTTAGGGATACAGACACCGTGTTTTTTGTTTGTTTGTTTTGTTGTTGTTTTTAACTAAAAAAAAAAGTTTCGTTCCCTAGTACCAAAGGATCTGGTAGGTTGAGTAGAATTTCTCATACCTGTTCTGGGTCAGGTTGGGCCTGGATTCTGCCCCTCAGTGATGGAGTGTCAACAGTACCTAGAAAACCAAAATAAATGTATTTTCAGTAACACTATTTAATCAAGTCAAGCAACCTAAGCACAAAATATCCTAATTAATATTCTAGAGAGTAAATTCTACGGGAATTTTTTTAAAATTTTGTACTGAAGTTCCCAAACAGATTTAATATTGATGTTTTCATGTTAGCCTGTGAAGTAACAGGTTAGGAAAAGCATATATATGCATGTACTGAAGTAAAAATGATATTTAAAAGAATTGTAAAGTTTCTGAAATACTTTATTCTGTTAATTCAGGATACAAAACAGAATACTGATGCCCCTAACATTTAAATCAAATGCCACTATGAACTGACCATATAGATCAGATTATGTTTAGACATATTGTCCCAACACAAAACAGGTCTTATTGAGAGTTCAGATTTGGGTTAGTAGGGACAAAATAGGGGCTAACATTTCCATAAGGACATTGCTGAATCCAGGCTGTCAACCTGTTGAAATACAACTGGCCTCCGGTCTGCCTCGTGAAAGAATAGCAGGGGAACGGTGACGTGACTTTATTTTGTAACTTACCAGGGCAAACACAGTTGCAGCGAATGCCTTTTTCAAGGAAATCGGCGGCTACAGATTTGGTAAGCCCAATCACTGCAGCCTTGGAGGTGCTGTAGACACACCGGTTCGGCACACCTGCGCAAACACAGATGTCACTCGCACAGACTCCCGCCCAGACGGAGAGCAATTATCGGAGATAAGAGGATTATGACAGACACAGCCATTCTTCAGCGACTGAGCGTCCTTTTCATTTAGTGCAATATTTCATCTGGGGTGAAACAATTGAGAAAAAAGATTTTACCTTTTATGCTTGATGCAACAGACGCCATGTTAATTATATTTCCTGACTTCCTTTCCAACATCTAGAATGACAAGAATAAATAAATAAATCAAATTGAGGTGGCACATAAATGTTGATTTTACAGTTGAATGTGTAGTTTGCAGTTTTTATTTTTACAACACAAGTCACTGCTAAATGAGCTAAGATCTGAACTAAAACTCCTTGTTTGGTTAGTTTGCTAAAGCTGGATTAGCAATTGGGCATCCACCTCCAATCATGCCTCAGGCTCAGAGTAATGCAGCTAATCCAAGCGGAACAAGGAAACAGCAAAATAAAAGCATATGTCAGTTGATTACAACTGCGCCTACATCTGCTTTTCACAGGATCAATGGTGTTAAGGGCGTTTCAAAGAGGTCAAAGGCCACCTTTGGCAGAAAAGCCTTGGACATCAGGTACATGCTCCGGACGTTCACGTTCATGGTGAAGTTCCAGTCGTCCTCCGAGCAGTCTAAAATGGTGCCGTGGTGCACAAACCTGCACATGGTAAAAGACAGATCAGGTGGTGGAATTAACCCTTTAGGCGCCATGGTCGCAAAATTGCGACAAGCATCATTGCTGAATTAAACAGGCCATAGCGGCAAATATGGTGCTAAAAGTAGTTTCCACTTTACACCAGGAGATGGCAGACACCTTTGGCTTCAATCTGAGCAGCATTTGTGGGGGTGTTTATATTCAGATTTCGGAGTATAAATAGAGAGAAAGCCTCAGTCGAGGAGACGAGGAAGTGGCTGTAATGGGAGCAGAGAGAGAAAGACAGCGAATTTTGCCGAGAGGTATGTTCGTTGACGAAGTACTTCGTCAAGTAAGGTCTGACTCAGATAACGAAGAGGAATATTCGCACTCTGACGATGATGTTCAGTCGTCCTGTTAGAGCGGAGTCTGCCGGTGCGTCTTTACGCAGCGGCAGTGAGTCGATGTTCCACGACAGTCATCAAGCAGCGCATGCTTAGCGTCAGCGTGGCCGGGGTGTAGTGGGAGTAATCGGCGAAAGAAGGTGGGTGGATGTGGTGGGGGAAGCTGGAGTGCTCAAAACACAGCTAATGGTGGCGGAGGCTGCGGGGAATTAGTGATCAACGTGGTAGAATCTGACATACAGATCCCTGACATCTGACATAATACAAAAACAAACAAACAAAAAGTTTGGGTTTACTGAAGATTTTTCTCAATTACAGTATGGCTTTATCTCTAACCAATTTCAAGTCACAGCCATTTGAAATCTTGATATCAAAATTGAATATTTTCTTGAAAAAATTATGGCGCTTAAAGGGTTAAGTATAAATCAGAATTATATTATAAAATGATACTGTATTTTGTTTAAAAGAAAATACAGTAATCAAAGTAAACAGTACAATTGCAAATAGTAATAATAAAAAAAGTAAAAATAAAAAAGTAAAATGCTGAAAGAAACAGTTTGTATGGATAGTCAACGTTTTACTATAGTAGCTGTTGGAGATGGATGCTAAAGAGGCTTGACGAAAGGTTAAGTAGGGGTTAAACCTTGGGGTGTGGGGCATTTTGGAAATGTAGTTAAGCTGGAGAGGGATAACCTCACTTCAAATGAGGTAGTAAATATACTGCTGTTATCATTCTGGTGGGGAACTACTTTCCACTTGGAGTTGGTTGAGCTAACGTTTTCTTTTTTTGGGTTTGTTGTTTGTTGTTTACTGTGTTTTTAAATCGCCGTGATGATTATGGGATAAAGACGTGCAGAAACAAGTTCAAGACAAGTACCCTGCCACGTTGAAGAGCACATCCACATGGTCGTGCTCTTTGGCCAGAGCTTCCACTTGTTCCCTCTTAGTAACGTCCACCACCTTGGTTCTGATCCCTGTCAGTACAAAACAGAAAAACAACCAAAAAAAACAACAAAAACATGTGCTTTTCATTAACGTCTCACAGTTTATCTCTGGCTGTTCCAGTTTAAGTGACAATATCTGATGTAAAATGCAGTCACACCAGTTTTCTCTGGGTCATTTAAGCCACCTATACATGTTGCTCAAGTGCTTTGCGAGTGATGTGTCTGAAATGGGGTGTCTAATAGAGGAGGACCGTGATGATCACACCCATTTTCTTCAACAGGTTCACTCAGTAGTGGATACAGACAGACAGAATAACCTGCATTAAACATGGCACAGTGGTCAAATTCCTCCCAGTCCAAAAAAATATGCAAGATGTTCACAAGTTACAGATTACAGTGTGACTGTACAAGTACAACTTAACGTTTTTTGGTTATTTTTTAGTGAATATTCTTAATATTCATTTTAAGCTTTTAAATGTTCCACGAGAGAACAAAAAAGAGACTGTAAAAAAAGGCCCGTCTACAGAAACACCTCCGTGTTAAACCAGCGACAACGGGAGCCAGTGCCTGCATTTCTGTAGGATTCCAGCAGATGGCGGCCTAAGGCCAACATCAGCGAGTCTTACCCTGAACGCCATCGAGTTCTTTCAGCTTCTCTCCATTGATGTCTGTGGCTATGACCTGGGCTCCCTCCTTTGCAAAAGCCTGTAATTAATCAAGGTGGGAAAAGCCAGCTTGAATAATGACAGAAATGCCATCTTCTTTGTTTAATTCAAAACATCATGACAGCCCCCTTTGCCTCAGGATAATGAAAACACGAAGGGCTCGAAAATGGAAGAGGCCAGTTTCATCACTCGGCCTTAAACATTCTACCACTTGTGGGCAGGTTAGAGCTGTTGGAGTGACTGCACCATTAACCACAGAGCGAACCACACCAACGAAAACAGGCAGTCGAAATGGAAAACCTGCTGAATAGACGCCACAAGGTCTCTCTAACACTGTGGTGACTTGAAGATAATGAGGTGAGGCTGGAGTGAGAGAGGTGCATCTGTTTGGATTCCTCCACACTCAAACAATGGCCGGAAAACAAGGTATTGCTTCACACACCTCTAAAACAGCGCTTGATGAGAATCAATGTGATGATGACACCAGTCTTTGCAAGCACATGTGTGAGGTTTCTAAGTGTCTTTGGCTGGTTGTAATCCCAAGAGGAGTGTGCATGTGGATCACACGTCCATATACAATAACATACACCACTCAAAGCAAGTTGGGGATATCCAGCTTTGGGATAAAATACAGTAATCTTAACAGGTGAAATCGATTGGACTATTGTTTCTATGTCCAACTGTTCCATTTTTCAGAAGTTGTTGTTGATGTTTATATTCTCGCGAAGAGTGATTAAGTATTTTTGTACAATAGTCTGCACGATGCTGTTGACATATTCGTGAGAGCAAGATGAACTGCCAGATGCCAGACAAAAAGACCACATGGAAATGCATTGAGAAATGAGCATTATATGCTTTGGCTTAATGTCCTACTTTCATGATATAACGCCACAGTAATAGCATCAACTTTTAATTTTCCACAAATTTCACGTGAAAGTCACATATATCTGACTTTTTGAGTGGCGTACAATATATCATATAATTTCTGTGGACACAACTCTGGCAAAAAGTAAAAGGAGGATTTTTTTTTTTTTTTTTTCAAGTACAAACTGATTGAACTGACTGATTGTGTTTTTACAGAGGCAGGCTTCTAAATTGTGTGAGATTAAAGTGTGTTTTCATGCCATAAAAATTAAATCATTTAAACACTGAAACACAGTGATGTACTTCAAAAAATACTGTCAGCAAGTTTTGCCCTGCATGACCTTAGACTTGAAACACACAATGAACTATTGGATGATCAATTTCTCTGATTTGTGAGTGAGTGGCTGTTAAAGCGTATTACAATTGCAGCAGCACGTCCAATCCCCTGCGCAGCAGCCGACAACACAATCACTTTTCCGTCCAGGCGGCCCATAATGCACCTCTTCTGCTGCTTCCTGCTGCTGTTAATTAACAACACAAAGAGACAAAAGAAAAACCCCAAACCGTTAACCTCAGACAAAAAGTTAATATTTTTTGGAAAAAGCTCTGTTACTTGGAGATGTTCTAAATTAAAACCACCACTACTCTGAAATTATTTCTGGAGAAAACTGGCAACATAGAAAGCAAACATTTGACAAACAATAAATGTATTCACAATATAGGACATTTTCAATAAGGGCAAAAAAGGGTTTGTCTTAGCATGCCGAAGCAATAGTGCGTGGTGGGATCTTCTGCAATGGGATTAATTAATCAATCACAGAGACATCTCTGTGAAAATGAAAGGCAATGATTGACAGAGCATTTTTCAACAGTCATCAAGGAAAACAGAAACGCAGTTTTTGGTTGAATGTTTTTGGTTTTTGTTAAACCTGTTCATTAGTACACAAAGCCGTAACAACTAAGCAGCTAGACAAAAAACAGATTTAGATAGCTAAAAAAAAAACTTTAAAAGTCAGCGATCAAACTCTCATGTATGTCTTTAAAACACTTCATTGTGAAACTTTCTGTTATTCCTAAATAATAATAATAAATAAATAACTAAAAGGCACAATGGTAAATTTAAGTTAACAATATCAAATTTCAGGTTGTTTTTTAATTTGTGCAAAATCATTTTCAATTTTATTTATTTTCCCTTTTAATCGGCCTTGGTCTAATAAAACCTTTTACAGTTAAATATTGCAGTATTTAACAGAGGGCAAAAACATAAAACCCCCATCTCATTGGGAAAAAAAATAAAATCTCGCACAATTGGCCCTGCTACGTTGTGGCACAATGTTTGTAGTGTGCCATGACATTTTTTCGACTTTCCTGAGCAAATTTAAGAATGCAATACATTCTAAAGGGGAATCTGAATAACCACAATATGAGTCAGATTACATAATGTGAGAGTGTGCAACTTTGGGACGGTTCTCAGTCATTTGTGTCATGATGTGTTCGCGAGTCTTTTAAGTTGCTGCTTGTCCTTCCTTCCATATTTCAGGACCAGTGACCAGTAACGTGCCTGACCCGCACCACGCTGCAAAACTTGTCCAACCTTTCACCCGCTGCACTCGTTGTATCACAAGTTCTGGCAAAGTAAGCGAAAACGTCTAACTCGCTGCTCCAACACAGAAATCCCAGCAGCCCTTCGCAGCTGCGCAAACGGCGAGCGAACACATCGGAGACCGTCTGCAGAGCTCAAGTCTTTACATTCGTCGGCTATTTGATATAAAAAGAAGGCCAGGACCCCGAGGAGCCGCTCGACACTCACCCTGTCCTCGGTTCCGCGTTTGCTCACACAGAGAACTATCAACAAGCTGGAAAGCGCAAACGTCACTTCAGTCGAGCGCCGCCATTGGTCAGAAGCCAGGAAGTGCTGTGACAGTGGTCTGGAGGTGAAAACTGTGGAGGGAAACTGCAGTTCTCACCATGCCGCTAGGATGACATTGCCTGCGAGTGCGAATTCCTGACGTGTACATTTTATCTGATGTTTATTCATTCATCCATTCATTCATTCATTCATTCATTTTACTATTTATTTATTTATTTTTTTAAATCTCGCTGGCAGTAACTCGAACAGAGGGCATGCTGCTGTGCTGTTGCCAACGGTTTTCTTAACATTCAACAACAAACAGCTGTGATTTCTCAAGACAGTTTTGTCACCAATTTTCATGAACCCTTGACATAAAAACTATTGTGGGTGATGATATGTTTACTTCACATGGTCTCCCAGTATGAGTCATCAAAGCTTCTTTTTCTTTTCACAACTTTTGCTGCGCTGAAATTTTGCAATGAGCATTTCACCAAGACACTCTCAAAACTTTACCCCATTACGCTTTAACTCTAGCAGTCTAGGCTAGCAGTGAAAGTTCCTACTTCTAATATTGATTTCAGGCATGAAAGGATCCATTTCATTAATCAAAGTTGTCATGAGCAAACATTTCCTTTTCCCTTCTAATTTATTTATTCAAAAAAACAAGACAAAATATTACATGATCTTTGACAGTCCTGTGGAGTTCACTGACAGTGTATAAACTATAATATTAGAGGAAAAAAAGTTTTTTCTACCATGGTTTATCCTGCAGTGGAAGTCTCTGTCTCTGTGTTTGTGGATGTCTTATGCAAAGGCTGAGTACATCAGTCAACAGTTGGTCACACTGAGGTCACGTCATTAAGAAACAAAGGATCCTGGCTTCAAAGTTCGGCATGCACAGAAAGGCACAAATTGGTTTCTGAAACGAAAAAGAGAAAAGGGAGACAGCTAATAGAATATGCATTGGCAGGAATTTGAAATAAATTGAACATTATGCAAACCTTAACTCACAGTATTATTGTTCAACTATTGCACCTTGTTTCTTCATTGTTTCTCCAACTTTTGCTTTGAACGGCAAATATATGGCACTGAACTTTTTGTCCAACTGGGCAAAAGTATTTAAAGCTCATATGAAAAGTCTTATTTCAAGCTTTTACGAAAGAGAGGTTTTGCAATGGAAGCCAAGTAATTGTAATGTGTTGTTTAGGTGCATTTGTTTAGATCTGCAGTCCAAACTTCTTTCTTCCCCCCATGTGGAAGTAATGACACAAAATGCATGCAACGTGCTTATGAGGCCATGGGCTCCAACAGCTGCTTGAAAACCAATCTTTGTCTAACTGCAACTCCACCGTTAAGTCACAGCAGGTATGTTCTTGCAAATGAGCTGTGGGGACCAAAAAGAAAATTGACTGGTGGTGATCAGCCTGTCAATGTAGCATAACTCCACTGAAAAAAGGAATGAGAGCACTTTTGAGGTGGATCAAAAGGTACTAGAAAAAACAAGACAGTAAAGTGTGTGAAGGCCTTTTGACTCTGGCCCTACAATAACACAAGTATTAGATGTTTGTGCAGGTTGTTGACCCTGCACACAGCGTCATTTCAACACTGAAGCACCCTGCAGGTTCAGTCAGGTTATTTTTGTAACCTGTGTGTTGTTGTTATAGCATATAAGCCAATTTTTTATTTTTATTTATTTTTGACTGTATCACATTTCACATCACGTATCACATCAGGCATGTAAACGTGTGATATTGTGACATTTTTTTCTGTTCTTTTTTTTGCATGTTTTTGGAACTGTGTTTGTTCTTAACAATGTTTATTTGTATTTCATTCAATTTTAAAACTGCATAAATTACATACTGATAAGTGCAAGAAAACCCTGCAGCTTCTCACCAGTCTTTTTTTTCATCACAGAGCATTTGAAAAAAAACCAAACTGTTTCTAGCTATCTAATACTATCTATTTCTTTTCTTTTCTTTTCTTTTCTTTTTTTTTTTAAAGATGTTTAATAAATATATTGCTGAAGAAAAACAAACACTACTGTTGCTTTACAGTGTGGGAGGTCAAGTGCAAATAGGAAAAGGATGAATTTCTGGTACACATTGCAGCAAACATATAATTCATACAGAGCTGCAGTATAAAACTGTAGGCTTCTCCTGATTTTGGATCCATAGATTAAATGCTGAATAAACACCTCTGCAGCCTTCAGTCTGTGTTCCATGTCTAAAGCAAAAGTACCTTTGCAGCAGCTGTTTTTACAAATCCATACACATGTTCAGAATATGCATCAGAGGTGACATGAAGCACTCCTATAATGACTTATTGATAGAGTTGAAGGAGGACATAACAATGTGTTTTCGCAACGCATTTGGCTCTTTATCCAATGAGGCTGTCAAAGTAGGAACAGGCTTAGTTTACACCAGCTGAATTGAGGCATAAAGGACCATTATAGCTGCTGAAAGTGTTTAGTCTTTGTCTCAAGAGGGTGTGCCTCAACAGAAAAAGCAGCTATAACCAGCGACTCCACTGTGTTTGAGAGTGTGTGTTATTTTGGTGTGGAGGTTCGGAGAGTTTCTAAAAACAATTTCAAAGTTACAGGTTATAATGAAGCTTATCCATCTTGCCACCCTCCAAATGAGAGCATTTCCAGCTGGTCTGAAATTTTCAGTGGATTCCATGTGCTAAAATGAAAGAAGGAAATGATTTATCATGGCGGGTTATCATTGTCTGCAGAGATTCAACTTGGTACAAGGATCCGTACGGAAAGGGTATTCTGTAAGCTTGACCTCCATCATGCTCGTTGGCCAGGAATATATGATATTGAGAAAAGAAAGCACATTCAATGAGTACAAAACAGGCTGACCTATCAGAGAAGTTTATGCAAATAAGTGTTCTGGTTAGTGAGACCGCATGAAGGCTGTAATATTTCAATGCAATCAAAAGTATAAGTCACACGAGTGAATCAGCTTGGCTTTTAATTAAAAATCACAGAAAAAGTGTGTGCGTCATGTGACCATTTCAGAACAGTTCTAATCTTCTCCTTGTACTTCAACTCAAGTGCTTACAATGTCCACTTTCTTCACAATGTATACAAAAGGGTGAATTTATTTTTGGATGCTCTTGACATTGTCCTCTGTTTCTCAGTTCATCCTCACATTGTCACCAGTGGTCCTAGTCGGAGATAGAGGCATCTTGGTCCACTGCAACTTTCAGTTAGTTTGAAAGGATGAAACTATGAGCCACGTTTTATCCAGACACTGAGCATCTTTGATAAGGGGACGTTATATGGTATTCAAAATTGCTCACCTACAAACATAATTTGTTTATCGACCTCCACTTGGTGCTTTAAACTCACAGGATCCAGCAGGGCAGCTGTGTGAAAACACGCGGAAACCCTTTTACATCATCATCTCAAATTGAATGATGTTCCGAACCTCTCATATTCCACCTTCGTGTCGGGTGGGATGATTTTTGAGCACTCCGCTTATTGATTTCAAGAATGAGCTCCTCAGCTGGCTGCATTATGTTGTTGGTTGCTTTCTCCCTGTGACACTGATCTTTATTTTCCCTCAAGGTCTCAATGTCTAGTAGCAGCATCACGCAGAAACCTCATGAGCTGTGACCTGCCTTGCCAGCTGTTTTAATACAGGATGACCGTGTCATGCTATGGCATGTTGTCATTTCTTTAATCACTCTTATGAGCGAGACTGCAGTAAGTAGTCAAACATCACATTATACAAATGCAGAATAGAATGAAAGGAAAGCATGAAGTGCTGAGGAAAACGATTCCATCATGAAAAACCATCTGAAACTGTTCATGCAGAACCAAAACGCGTGTCAATAGAAAATTAGCTTATCAGAACACAGACAAGGGACATAGAGTAAAATTATTTCACCGGTTGCAGGAATTCTCAGATCAATGTGGCTCCCACCCTGTACAATTCCAAAATAGGAAATGCATGAATACACACAAATGCAAGTGAGAACCACAGTGGCTGTGGACATTGAACAATATGGAAAACAAATGCAAGACTGTGCTTGATGACTCCAGGTCAGGAATGAAAAAACGACCCAATAGAAAAGATGAACAAGAAACTGAAACTGCTGAAACCACAACTGAATGACCCTGCATGTGGCTTCCATTATACACTGAGATGAGACAGTACTGGCTCAGTTCCATGCAACCTATTAGAAGCCTTTGGAGAAATAATTGAACCTCTGTGCGGGACCAAAGAGATCAGAATTTCAAGACTGCACATGTAGAGGAAAACGGGGCAGTCAGAAGACAAGAAAACAATCAGGAAGTCTCACTAAAACTCACCCACTAAAGCCTTTTAGATCACAATCATCAGAAAAGAGTATGTGTTAAAGATAAGTGCTTTATTCTCCTTCCGGGCAAATTCAGTTGGAGCACAACTTACATCATAAATCGTGAAAGGAGTCATTTTTCTTTGAAAGAAAGAAGGAAGAATTCATTCTGAGCACAATTCTCCACTCACACTGAATATAAAAATGTTGAATAGCTCTTACACTCTTCTTTCCATTTTCAAAGGTTAGACTTGATTCTAAATTGTGGAATTTTTTTGAGGTGCTTTGTACAAGCTGTAAGAGCTGGTTTGTACAATCATGAAGAGTTGTTGAACCATATCAGACATGACTTACAGCACAATATTAAATAGAAAAAGACCCTAAAATAGGATTACCACAGAGAGCTTTATAGTGTGGATCCAACAATAAAATGTTCTGTTCCTCAGGTAATCTGTTTATCAATGTTCCACTTCAGTTCTAATGCTGGTATGTTCCTGTGAGTTTTTTTTTTTTTTCCAATTTTTCAGTTGGGTTGGGTTGGTTCATCTCTTCCGCATCACTCCTCTCTCATTTAATTTAATCACCTGTGCACTTTACACTAAAACTGCATGCCAACGGGAGTATTTCATAAACCCTCCATGTTTAAGAAATGCTTCTGCATCTGGTAAAAGGCCCACACAGAGCAAAGGGGGAGGGAAAGCAACAACAAAAGCTGATTCAGTGAACCTGTCAATCAATCAGTATTTAATGGCATTCTTGTCAAAAATAGTGCAGCCACTTTGAGTAAAAAAAGAATCAAATGAATGAAAATAAAATGAAATGACTGCAAAAAATAGGCTGCATACATCAATATCTATGAAGGACATCTCCATAGTGCAAGTAAAGTTTCCACAGAGGATATAAACTAGTTTAAATTCCATGAGGACAGACAAAGGGGCATAGAATAATGCACGTTTGCACAAAAACGTTTCTGCTCTAGCTGAGTAGATGGAGCCGAGCGAGTGTGTGTGAGGCCGTCAGTAGGTGGTGGGATTATTTCAAGTTCAGCAGCCTGATGGCGGCTTGGTGGGTGGGTCGGTGAGGGTGTGGTGCAGTCTCCCTTGAATTGTTGTTTGTGGGCAACCAGCGCCTCTGTGCCATGTCCAGGAAGTGAGGAAGTGAAGTCCCACTGATCTTCTCCTCTCCAGGGAAGAAACACAATGGGTCTAATTCCAAACTGAAGCCAAGTGTTCTGACTGATAGTGAAAGCGCACCAATTAGAAGCAGCATGTGAGCTCCAACACCGTTCAGAAGATCCACAATGGCAGAAAGGTTGAAAGGGGACAAACTGTGCTTTTTACCATCTCAGAGCAGAAACTTTTTATTGAAACCTACATAGAATTCTATTATGTGCAAAACGAAAAATAGAGGCAACGCGGCAGAAATCACAGAATCCAAGAGAGGCTGGCAAGCTGAGTGCTGATCGATTGAATGCGTGAGTGCAAACCAAGTTCAACTGTGATGTAATTATGCTGTATAGATTAGCTCAAATATGACCCACAATACCTTTGAACAAGAAGAAAATTTGATCATTCAATAATCTTTGCCTGGAGTAAACAGAATAAAGAATCGCCCAGGCTGCAAATGTAAATATAAACTTTCTGCTGAATTTGATTTCTTTTAATTAACAGGGACACATTGATTTGCATTTTCTTTTACCCCCTTTGTCTTCCAGCTTTCTCCTCTTCACGTTCACTTGGGGGTCTCGGTCTCTCTCGTCTGAATTAATAACTGTCATGTTTCTCTGGTATACATCTCTTGCTCACTTCTGCAGGGTTTCTCATGCGATACAACATTTCCTGTCTTGTGATGTCTTCCTTATCTTTGTGATGATAGTGATAGCATAGCCTGCTAAAACAGCACCATAATGTGTAACAACAAGGAAGAAAAAAAATGCATGCCCTTGCTTCCACCCATTGTGCACTTTGCCAATGGCCCCACAACAGCGCTGATTTTGTCACATCCTTGGGAGGCCATGGAGCCAGTTTCTTCTGGAACACAACATCTAGTTGTGGAATGATCTGGTACATATCCTCTTTAAAAGGTTTAATGGTTTCAGTCTAGGTTCTGTTTACTTTTGCCGACAAGAGACGGTGACCGCGGTCACAGGAGGCGGTCACTGTTGACATGATTCAAAGACGGGTTACATCAGGGTGTCTGGCTTCCCCTTGTCTGGTCGGAGGATCTCGCGGCACATCGCTGATTGCAAAAGATTTGCCGGAAAATCCAATCAACACTTCATTCTGCCTGGGTTGGCTTGCTGTCATTTCACGGACACATGACGACGCTGAGCGAGGGTCAGTTGATTGGTTTCCTTTTTTCCAATTGGATTGATGCTCTGCGTTTACAACCGAGAGTGAATGGTCTTTCGGCTGTGTGACTACCATTCATGCTTTTTTCCTGCTCGGTCTGATAACTTGTTTCCCTACAGTTTTAATTTTTATGGTACTGGAGCAAAGTAGCTAAAGAAATGAACGCATTATGTCTTTTCTTAAAAACTAGTCACACTCATATCAACACTTACAGAGGTGCTAATCAGACTTTTTTTTAATTCAACAAAAATATCAGACCATAGGCTTTTTATTGAGATATTCTAACTGTCTAACTGTCAGACTTTGTAGAACCCTATTTAATATTCATTTATAGCAGGCGGCTGGCATTAACTGAAGCACTTGTCAGTATGAAAATATTTTTTTCAGTTATGTGCTTTTCAGGACAAGCTGTAAAATGATGTTGCGTTAAACTGCTTGCTCCCTTTGCTTTATTGGCAGTGCTTCAATAAAAATGTATCTCGACCACCTGGTGCTTCCTTTGTAGTAAGAATCCACGCTTTCATTTTCTATTTGAATGCAGCAGCCGTCATTCATTAATCAGCTTCACGAGCTTGTATTCATAATCAGCAGACACGGGCTGGCTTCACAGAAAAATCCTCGCTGCGGTATGAAACATGCAGGCTTTTTGTAGAACTTTAATTAAACAAATGAATTACATATCTACTTTTAAAAAATCAATTTTAATGCATAGTGTCAAATCAACAGGAAGTCTTGTGACTTCTGTCGACTGTGGCCTGTTATTTCAAAAACCACACAAACTGACAGACCAGAAACACTTTGCAAGAAAGCTGATTATAACATTGCCAACCAAAATTAATAAAATAAAGCTGGCAACAGGAAAATTGTGGCATCAGAGACCCTTCCGTTGTCATTATATACAGTACTTATTCATCAGTCATGCAATTGTTTTTTTGAGTTCATAGTCTTTATTGATTTTTATTCTCTGCAGCATCTGTTGCTCTGATTGGTTGGTGGATTGTGTATCTCAGAGCACACATGGACACCAACTGCTTAAAACAATGAAAAGCATTAAGAAACTGCTTCAAAATGAGTCTCCTTTTGCTAATAAGATCTATTCAGATTCTCAACCACCACAGACCACAGGGCAATAAAAGTCTATCCCTTCAAGAAGGAAAGAGATGAAATATCCTCTCTGAGACATTCGGCTTATGTTTGTAATGCTATTCAGAATTCTGAGAGTAAGGCTCGAATAATCACGGAGACTCCAACGTGCCATGACTGGGAGGAAGGTCTGCCACTCTGACAGTGACATAACAACAAGAGTCCCACAAGGCAAGCAAATTTAAAGTGAAAGACTTCTACCACTTTTGACAGACACAAAAGATTTTTCCATCACTCATTACATGGAGCTGAAAAATTGCAGATATTACTTACATAAAGAAGTCACCACGCTCTAATCAGATATAAATTCACCATATCAAGGTCATCGTCAATTATTACCAAGCAGCAGCAGCAGCAGCAGCAGCAGGAGACTGACAGAAATGAATTCTGTTCTCTAGCTAGTCACGTACCCAAAGCAATGCACGCGCCATTGGTAAGGCCAATTGCTTTTACTATCAAAAGGAAAATTAGTCTCCATTTTATTAGTACTGTTATCTTATTTCAAAAATGTTCTTTACAGCAAAAAGACCATCACTCGATGCATATTAATTACATTCATCACTAAACATGAAGGGAAGCTTTATATATTTTCAATTCAGTTAAAACCTTTTTTTTTTCTCTGAGGGACATAACCATTCCGACTGTTATGTCCGTATGTTTTAATCTTTTTAAGTCCTTTTTACAGGATTTTTAATTGATGGATACATCAGAGAAGGTCACATCTTGCAGGCCAAGTCAGTAATTAGTGACTGAAAAGGAAACTTCTCGTTTGCTGATGATCAGTAAACAAAAGGCACAATTTACAACCGCATTGCAGCTCATTACCTACCCCACATTATCCAAGCTGGCAGGAAAAGACCACCACAATTTCTTTTGAAACTAAAAAAAAATCAAAAAAAATCTGAAAACCAATTCAGACTTAGATATAAATCAGTTAACTCCTCTTAAGAAGCAACAACACTCAGATGGAGAATTAGAAGCGCTCTGGGTTTCGGTGCTAAAAAATACTGCTGGTATTGCACAGCGAAACTAGCAGGCTCTCAGCCACACTATCCATGCTACAAATTAAACCATTACCCAGCTGTCTTTTGAGTTTATTGAAAATTACAGTTTTTCACAAAGGAGCCATTTCTGCTATCCACATATTTAAATTTTAACGGCACATCCTGCAGTAAGTGATTCAGGGAGCTCATAACAAATCCTTGGTGAGATGTGCAGTGCTCATTAATATCTGCCCTAAATGTTATGAAGGAATCGTGGCTTCCTCATTTGGCATTCTGGTCACAACCAGCTGGACGTCTTCTCCACGGAACGTATTTTGATTGCACTTTGTATTAGTTTGATTCCAGCAAATTAATGAAGTCGGCAAGAGTGTAGAACTGAGGCTGTCAGTGCTCAGTCTCACAAGAACACAGGAAGTTCAGATGTTGCTAATTAGCATCTGAACAATTCAGATGTTGTTGATTAACCCTGGGGATGAGTAAAGTATCTATCTATCCATCCATCAATCTATCTATCTATCTATCTATCTATCTATCTATCTATCTATCTATCTATCTATCTATCAAAATAAATAAATAAACAAACAAACAAAAATTGTGACTTTACAAGCTCCTTTAGTTGAATGACAAGCTGCACTAAAAGCAATGATGTATCGAATGATGCAGGTCAGGCCGGAATCATATTACTTCTCTTTGCGTTGTAGTAATATGTTTAATAAAAGTCCTTTACATTTTAATGTCAAATGGCAGCTCAAGTAGCAGAACACAAAGATATGTCAAAAAAAAATATTTTTCAAACTTGTGTCTAAATCATCCCGAAACAACATTTAAGCTGTGCGTGACATCACAAAGGGAAAATACACCTCACTGATACCTCTGTCTAGGTTAGTGACAACACCCCCTTTCAAACTAGAAGGACGTCCAGCAAAGCATCAGTGGGAAGCTCAAGTTTCAGCATTAAGCCAGAACTGTGTGTGTTGTACTGGGCCCAGAGAGAAAGAAGTTTTCAAGAGGTCTACAGAGTTTTTCTTTTTCTCTTTTTGTCTCTTTGTGATAGCTACTCCTGTGCGGCTAATTTGCAGGAGTCTGGGAAGAGAAATAAAATGTGAATATGTGTCTAATATGGGACGTTACATAAACCCTTTTGTCCATTCTTTTTAGTTGACCCTGAAACGCTGAGTATGCAGTGAACCTTCCATTAAAGGTGGGCAGTAGTGAGTCTGTGTGGCAAGTTAGCTGCTGTACGAAAAAATGCAAAGCTCTCATCAAGCTGCATGTCAAGCAGGGCACTGGGCAGTGAATAACATAACGTATTTAATATGGGTAAAATTACTGCCTAAACAAATTTAATGTTGTTCAGGCTCTGGAGCACAGTGATGAATTAATCTCTAAAGGCCACAACATCTCAAAAAAGTCTGCTGACCATGTAAAGTTCTGGTTTGGATTATATGAAAAAGAAATATCTGCCTTAGTCTGCCTGTCAGATTGTTGATTTGGCTTTACGAAACCGAATGCATGTGTGTGTGAATCTGCTCTGCAGGTTTGAGAAGTCATTCGAAATCAAACACGCGTTGCACCTTTGGATAAAGAACCAATTTTTTGACACGAAGGACATTTAATTCAAGAGACACATCAGACCGAATAGCACAGGAGGAAGCTGGAGTAATGAGACCATTATTATTCGGGAAGTTATTTTGGGATTTATCGGTCAAAAAAAGAAGCTTTGGGGTCTTAATGTGGTGATTAAAAGGAAATAAAGCAAACCCTGTGAGCTGCAACCGCACAGAGAATGTCGATAACGCCCAACTTCTGAAGAGCATTGTGGAAAAAAGGGGACATGCAATTAGACTGCATGGAGTAGCAACAATCCATCGCAGCAGCTCATTACTTGACGGCAATGGGGGAGTTGACTTGCAAACATTCTTCTATGTCACTGGGGGAGTTGACTTGCAAACATTCTTCTGTCAACATGTCAGCAGCAGGAATTACAGCTTCTCTTCGTCAGACCTGCTGTCCACCAGCAGGCCAAGGCAGGAACTTCAGAAAGTCTCCTCAATTCTCCACCTGAGTATTTTCTTTTCGTCTCCACCACTTAGAGTGTCTCTCAAATGCCGCAATCATAGCCTCAAAATCTGACAGTTTGCAGATTAATGATTTTGTTTCTATATTAATTCTGTTTCTTTTTTGGAAATGCAATGCGATTTTCCCACAACTGACGGAACTGGTGAGAAATTGGAAAACGCTCACTGCAGGCTAAAAAGCAAATCAGGTGGAAGGTTTTCAAGGTGGCTTGACAACATTTCAAACTTGGAACCAGCAATCAAGCTGCCTTGCGACCTTCATAACAAGTAGAGGACTGGGATAATAGTAGTTTATGACATCCACCAGTGAATAGTGGAGGTCAATTCCAGCTCTCCGTTTTTGTCGGCACTTCCATCCATCTCAAGTTAAAAAGACTTGTGACCATGTTTTCTACAACAGCCACAAATGAAGCTTGCACTTAACTGAGGCTTTACTGCAGCTCTTCATTTTGAGTCTGCCTGCTGTGAACAGCAAATCAACTCTCAAATTAATCAATCAGTCTCATAAAACAACGTCAAACAGACGTTAAAACAACGCAGACAAACAGAGGAAGATCCAGAAACACTAAACAGAGAGCCAACACAATCAAGCTATTCCATAAATGTGGCACTTTTAGAATGACTGAAATGCTGGTGCCAGGGGACATAAGAGTTCGTGGGTGTTCATAAGATGAAAACAAACCTGATAGATAAGTTGCAAGATCATAAACACGTTTAAAAATAATAAGATTTTAGAACCAATATAACGATGATCCTGCCATCTGGTCCTCGACAACACACATATGGCTGCATCAGAAGGTTCTGAGGGTGTGAGGTACTATTATTGAAAGACCTGAGGACGGGCCATTGCAATAGTCAGAGTGACTGGAAACAAGGCACAACCAGCATCCCTTGTCATCCCTTGTCATCCTGGGCTTCCAAGTTTGTGATATCCAGTTTTTTTTTCTTGCAGGATGGATTATTCTGTCTTTCTGCACAAAATGGAAGAAAAACACTTTTCAGTTTCACACATAATCCAAAACAGTGCATGAGCATTTCCATTTTCATGAGCAATTAATTGTTTAAGTCAAAAGATCCTCTCCGTTTATCTGTTCTGCTGCAGTCTTGTTGCTGTCTGCAAATTCCGCAGGATGTGGCAGATGCAGCATTGTGAGCACATTCAGTACACATCTATGTGGAAGGCGGGGTACATCATGCAGGTGATTTCAGATTTTTTTTTCCCCCACCTCTTCGCACTGGTCGCAATGAGCGTGTAAGCAGGAACAAGGACACATAGTCAGATTATAATCAGGCCTCTTGCACATGTGTTAATAAACCAGATGTTATTCTGACATTGTGGCAACATGTCTGTAGTCTGATCTTCTGTCTTTAACACAACCTGGCTTTGTTCAAACTATTCCAGACATTATACATTGTCACCTTCATTTAGAGCTTCAGACCTGCAGATATTGCAACAACAGTGTCTACTTGCATTGTCCATCATCTTGCGCACAGTTTCCGAGTTGGCCAACAAATGGTCTTGTACACAGGCTGACTATTTGAACTGTAAGCAAAGTTTAAGAGGGTGTAACCGTAAGTAAGTGTAATCCTCCAGGTCTGTCTCTGGGATTTAAGCTCTGTTTTATCAGCAGCAAACTGGCAGTTTTCCCTTTGGGTGTATTGACTGGCTGGAGGTAAAATGCTGGCACAATAGAAACCCTTTTTAAAATTCCACACATGTCTCTAAAAACGCCACAGTTTTCACTTTAGCCTGGGGCCAGTATAGATCTGAACGCACACAGGGAGTCTAATCCTGCAGATGACTTTCAAACTGGAGCTTTTATAAGAGAATCCCTGTTGAATTTTTGATGGCAAAGTATCAAACTGCACTCATGGTCAGCATGAGAAAGGTACATTGCAAAGTAGCCTAAACTGATTTATTTTTCCCACAATCTTATTATTTTATGAGTTATTTTTACAGCTTTTTTTTTTTTTTGCCAAACATTTAGGACCATTTCATTCTCCTGCTTTGGCCTGTTCACTTCAGGGCCAATCATCTGCTTCCATCTAACCCTGTCCTCTACATCGCCTTCTCTCACACCAACTAACTTCATGAATTCAACTACAACCATAAACCTCGTCCTTAGTTCCAACCTCAGCATCCTTCTATACAAATATTCACTGTCCCTCCTCTGTACGTGTCCAAACCCTCTCAGTCTGGCCTCTCTGGCTTCATCTCCAAATCATCTAACATGCATTGACTGTCCATCTGATCTCCTCTTCCATTATCCTGTCCGTCCTGGTCACCCTAGAGAGAAGCTCCACATTCTTATCTCTGCCTTCAGTCTGTTCCACCCATTCACGCTGTGCTGATGAAACAAGGGTGACTTGACTTTGTTTGTTTTGAGGAAATCAAAGCTGGCAGTGTGCCATCATATGCCTTCAGTCAAATGATTAATTGCATTTATTCATTTAGTTAGTTCAGTGAGTTAATCCCTGAAATGCATCCATTTCCAAACATCTTTGCTGCTTGGCTGTCAGAGTAGCTGCGCTGCATTTCATCTTATCAGCAGAGACACTGACAGGTAATCTTGCAAACTGATTGGTATTCATGATGGCGACTCATCCCCTGATTTGGAGGCAGGAAACAACTGCAATCACACGGCATATACGACGATCGTACATTTCATTATGTGGGATGATGTTGTGGATAGAAACATGCATTTCCATGAGACAGAGTGGTCACTAACCGTCCTTACTTCCCGACATTAAGTCAACTGTAAATGCATCCTGAGCAGGGTGAGGGTGACAAAACATGGTGCCGGCCACTGATCATATACTCCCTCAGCGCTTTTATAATTCTCTCGGAAAAAAGAGAGGACCGATGTTAAATTAGACCGAAGCTTTTTCCATTTT
Organism: Thamnaconus septentrionalis; assembly: GCA_009823395.1. Taxonomy (NCBI): domain Eukaryota; kingdom Metazoa; phylum Chordata; class Actinopteri; order Tetraodontiformes; family Monacanthidae; genus Thamnaconus; species Thamnaconus septentrionalis. The sequence continues at coordinate 5,428,562 of CM020501.1, read as the reverse complement.
GACATCATTTAAAACAGTCGCTCAGCCAGGTACTGTGAAACAGCTCATGGGCACTCATTGAGCTTCCACTCTGCTCTACTCCTCCTCCTCCTGCACCTCCTACACCTCCTCCTCCTCCTCCTCTTCAAACATCACCAGTAAATCAGGGCCTTGTCCACACCAGGGAGCCTGCTACTCACGAGGATGGCAAACAGTGAAGATCTGCTGCGTTTGACCCACTCATGCAAACCAGATAAAGGTGACAAGGTCAAGGAATCTTTCAACAAGCAGCCACACACAGGCAAAGAGTAAGTGGAAGAAAGGAAAGGCAAACTCCCGTGTGATTCACCCGACTAATCACTGACTGCGCAATCCTGGTGGTCTGGCTCAAGATAAGTTTCCCCTGCAGTGGTTGGACAGCGTGATGAATGAATCTGCAGCATCGGATTAATGGGGGAAAATCTTTAGCTGGGAACAATAGTTTAAAATATATAAAGTTTCTTAAGTGAATATTCTGTTTATACTATGATGTTCTCTTTGGGAAATTGCACTGTTGTTAGAATTCTGTTTTACATTTTGCTGTCTTTCTTCTTCCTTCCTTAAGAAATGCACCTATCTATCCTTCTTTGTGTTAAATTTTCACTTTGCAGGAATTTAAAAATAAATCTAAGAAATGCAGCTGCTGGTCAGAATAAGTAGGTAACATTACTCACATGTCCTGTAAAGCTCTGTCTCTTAATAAAACTTCTGACTTAATGTACTGTAAAGTGGATTCTCAGCCAGTGGTAGCACTCGCTGAGCTGCTGCACAGTCTATGAAAATAACAGGGTTTGGAAAAGATTAATGTACATTAACTGCAAAATACAATTGAGCCACATGCAGACATTCAAATTGCTTTAAAGGATTACCAAAAAACCATGAAAACCTCATAATCACTTAGTTTAAAGGTCCCATATTATCAAGAAATCCTTTTTCAGAGTTTTATTAGAATCCAAGGAAACAGTCTATATTTTTGCTCGCTTCACTGATTAGAAAGTGTGAAACATTAAATTCTGGAGATTGGGTCCTCTGTGAACCTCTGCCTTCCCACGTTAACAACCCAATTTAGCCCTCTGACTGAGATCACTTCATGGCCGCTGTGTTTTTGTGCTAATCCAAAGGCCGTGGTCAAACGACAGAAGGAGGTGTCACATGAGTAAGGCTCAATGTTGTCGGGCCTAAATTGTTCTCCCTGTTTGCTGATGTTGTTATTTAGTTTATAATGTGTTGAGTAAATAAAATCTGTGAGACAAAAACCGTTTGAGAATTAATTTATTGACATTTACATTTATTTATACATCAAGTCGTGTAGATTTCTATGAAGGAAGATATCATCAACTCGTATCAATCCATATTAATGAATTCAAGCCAAAGTCATTGTAATTTTACTGATATGTTTGACTCAGAGTGTCAGTCAAAAGGCCTCAATGGTTTAGTGAACAACATCCATTGTCCTTGAAAATATTTTACCATTAAAGGCGAGTTCAAGAACAACCTCACTGGTGTGGAGTATCAATGGAATCAGGAAATTCTCCCTCAACTTTACATTCTACAGAATCCAGCAACTGGAAATGAACCACACTTGATGTGTGGTAAAATTCCAAACAATGGTTCCCCAAACAAACAAACAAACAAACAAACAAAAACAAACACAAAAACAGACACAAACTTGCCCACAACGCACAAAGTGAGCCACACAGGTTACATCATTTTAGAGTGGTTCACGTACAGAGTTTGCACTTTCCTGGTCACACCGCCAAAAACGGTGGCCTTCGGCTGTTTGTGCATGGACGCGTTGCAATGGCTCCTGAATGCAGCCATCAGCAGCGGCGCCGTTTATCATCCAAGGGGCACCTGGCTGTCTGTCCCACTTTCATTCCGGCTGATCATACTCCTCCCCTCCAGCCAAGCACACGCACTCACATGGTGACACCTACTGGCATGGGCTCTCCAGCCAGTGGTTTCTACTTAGAGATAAACAGTGGCTGCAGCTCTGGACCACATGGCTGCACACAGCATTTGAGACTTCCTGTGTCCAGACATTTTCACATTTCCTGTCCTCTTTATTTTTTCATTTCATTGTGATCAAACAGTTCGCCAAAGAACTGCAGAAGCTTATCCATGTTCTCCATCCATCCAAGATTACACAAAATCTTTGGCTTACAGCCATGCTATGTGTTGCATATGATTTGGATGTTGAACATAGTTGGGAATGCAAATTTATTCTCAGGTGGCCCATTTTGGTTGTGAAAGGTGGACTGCACATTGCAGTAAACTACATCTTTTTGTTTGTCTGTCCACCCCTTCTGGCTTTCCTCCACTGTCAAAATAGATGTTTATTGGTGTTGGGGTGAGAGGCTATTTGTCTGTGTTGGTCCTGCATGGCCACTTGTCCACGATGGAACCCTGCATTCACCCTAATGTAGATGTTATAGGCTGCAGCAGCTCTGTGACCCTGAGTGGAGGAGAAGCGGTAATTGAAATGGATGGATGGATGAATGGATGGATGGATGGATGGATGTTCACTCATGATAGGAGCAAAAGCTGTTGTGCAAATTTGGCAAACCAGTGGGACCCTCGAGCACACCAGGAAAAAACATGACTAAAGTTAAGCTGCGCTTTCTCTGACCTGTCAGCCACTTCTAATCGGAGACAGATTGCCACAGTGTTGGTTTGTGAAGGTGCTTCTCTGCTAAGGTCCAGGATCAAATTTAAGACCAACAAATGCCAGAAGAGATTTTACTTGCATGAATTCATTTTTACAAGTTAACATACAAGTTTACATTGCATTTACATCCCATCTGATTTTGTTTTGTTTGTTTGTTTTTTACAGATTATTGACAATTTTTCCTATGTCCTCAGGAAAAAATGGAGTAATTAATTGAGAAAGGCAAAGAGAGGATGAGCATGATGCAATGTTCAATTGTGTACAAGTTCACAAGCCAATTTCTACTGGTAATTCTGCGGTAGCGTTCACCGTCGGGCTAAGTCTGATTATTTGTTTCACGCATGTCACTGAGATAAACAAGCTGCAACTGGATTAATCTGCTCAGGCCATGCTTTGTAATAATCAACATATAAGAAGGTTCATCCAGTGGTGCAGTCGTCGCCACTTTGTTTCCACAAATGACTTGTTACATAAAGAAGCTGCCTCATCTTTCAAAACATGGCATATTGATGCAAGCCAATAAACATTGCACGAACGCAGAAAGTGGCATGTGAATAAGTCACCGAGAACTCAGACCTCAAACTAACAAGTATGGTAGAAAATTAGTTCTGTAGATGGAGTGTGGTGAGTAACAGATGAGCAAGAAAATTTGTACTGCCAATTTTGTTTTATTCTATCACTTTATAGCATGAAAAAAATCTGTAATACTTTGATTGTATCTATGAAGTTTTACAACTGTTTATAAAGTCTGAAATAGTGTCCTAAATCTACATCCCCACATACAAAAATTCCAAACTAAATTAATTATAATTTTAAATTGATGCTGTGGTCACCAGGGACAGCGCGTTCCACTAACTTTTTTTCTCCTTGTCAGTCTCTGAAATATTATATCTAAAATTAATCTTTACAGAACTCTGAAAACTATTTAGCTTTTTAAGTGATACATCAGTCAGTACAGTGAGCTTGGGTAAGTTAACCTCAGCATTTATTAACCCATGATGTAGTTCATGCATTCTGTAGACCTAACAACATGTTTGTTGTTGGGTGTGGTTCTGTTCTGGTAAACCTGGTCACCACCCGGTAAGATGTCAACTTGGAGTTAGAGCAGAATGTCTATGGCCAAAGATGATATTACACAGGTCTCTGAAATCCAGACAAGTTTGTAAATTGACCAACGGTCAATGTTTGACAGGCTCTTGATGGGAAATCAACAAGCGACCTTGATGCTTAGGACTAATTTAATCAGATTTACACTTACTCAAATCTTAGTAGACATAAATGAGTAACGTACACCCAATACTCCCAATACTGAAATTAATTTTTAACAGATCTCCCCTGTAGTTTACACAAAAATCCAATCCATAACCCTCACATGCCAAGACAAGTCCATCAAGCACGTCATCCGACAAAGAACAGGTGGTCCACATACAAAGGGATATTTCCACTCTACTCCAAAATGTGAGACTCACTTTTAAAACACATCCATCCATCACTAGACAGATGAGGAATTTCTAAAGCCTGAGGGCTCTGTCACTTTTTGATAAGTTTTTTCTTTTTGTTAAAACAGAATGAGATATTTCGTGCATAGACAGCTGGGATAGGCTCCAAGAACCCACAGCAACCCTGAGTGCAGGAGAGGCAGTGATAGACCATTGGATGAATGGAGGACACTTGCTGCATCGTAGGGGAGCTATTGGCCACAAAAAGTGTCATGTTAGATATTGAAGGTCAAGTCAGCCAGCACAAATAACAACAGGAAAGACCTACATCTGCTGTTAGGAGCTTTTCCAGCTTCCTTCTGTCAATTCTATGAATGAATGAATGAATTTATTAATTCATTCATTCAAATTGACTGCCTTGAGAGCCAGGAAGGACAAATGATTGTGTGGAGAGGAGATAATTATGTGCAAATGTATGATGATACATTATATCTACAACTGACAATCTGTCAAATTTGACAGATTGTCAGTGATTCTTTGCCCTCAATAGTTACCTTTGACTTACTACTGAATTCATTATTGTTGATAGGGGAGTTGTTTGCACATATATTATTTGTCTCCACTGCAGCTGTATATCTGTGAGTTTTCAACAGGATTCTCTTCTGATGAAGTTTGATGTCTAAACATTGCTTTCGTTTAACTTTTAAGACCTGAGAGGTTGCTTTTATTTGTTTGTTTGTTTGTTTGTTTGTTTGTTTACTTTCCCAGTGTGCAATTAATAGCAAAAATAGTGGAACAAATTGGCTGCAACACAAACAAGAAATCCTGAGGTTGAGACTGAGCTTGTTGATGTTGATATAAAAACACTGCATGTGGGAGATACAACATATTGAGATTAACTCTTGGATTAACTCGGACAATCTGTTGCCAGTGAGACACGTGACATTGCATTGGGCGTTGTAGCTATGTGACATTCAGTGAAACCGGAAACGTTTCCTCCGCTTGAATGTAATCTGTATCTACATTTATTGATGTGATAATGGATTTAATAACCATAATAATATTTTTAACCATTGTGATGGTCTTGGAATCGAACAGCAAACTCTTTTTGAGGTGTATTTAACATTTATACCATCAACTTGAATGCGAAACCAACGTTACAGTCCCTCAACCTGTGCTCAGTGTCTCCCTGATGCAACGCTACCCAATCATACTGTTCACTAAATTATCTAAATCTCTGAGGTTTGCATGAACATGCAGATGCCTGCTATTCTCTGCTGTGTTCCATCCTTGTCTCCAGGCAGCAGAAAGGCTGACAACTCTTTGGACCCTCAACATCACAGACCACAGAGATCTTCTGTTTTACTGTTCAAATTTTGCAGCAGCTTTACTCACTTGATCTTTCATGTCCTGCAGAGGAGCTGGCTGTTCGATTCTTGAGACAACACGTGACAACTGTGGACATTATAGCTCTTTTTAAATTAACTCCTGGCCTCCTCCTCTGCTAAATGTCCACCATGGCTGTGTAATAAACGGTGTTTGAAGTATCATATGGGCAAGCAGACGTGTTTAAAGGAAATGGAGACTTTCGAGAGGATGACGTGATCTATTAACCAAGTTTCTTTGTAAGTAACCGAGCTGCGAAAGAATGAAGTTAAAAGTGCTTTTAAGGACCATTAGACTGCCTGGTTCACAGCCCCCTGACTTTCAGCCAAGTCTATTGAAAAATGTGAGCTTTTGAGTGTATTTTTGAAAGCAAGGTTTCCAGCATTAGAGCCCAGATCACGCCACCCCTGTCTATACCTCTCCACAGAGAGGCCCCATCATATATTTAATTCGTTCGGTCTATTATTGCACACAGAGCTACTGAAAATGGTTGGTGGCTTTAAAACCTAATCTTCTATCTTGGGTATTTTACCCACAGGAATCTTTTAACAAAGTTTTTGTCACCAGCCAATTGAATTATTGTAGTCTCTCTTTTTGCTTCTCTGCTACAGAACTATGAAAAGGATTGTTCCACATTGTCATAATACCTATAGTCAAACGAATAAGTGCAAATAAATAATTATCACTGCCTGCAGATGGGGATGGGGCAGCTGATGGAGCTCAATGATACAGGTCTCCCTCCTTCAAAACTCATCAACTACCGGTACACACTACTTTGGGACAACCTGTTTCTTAAAATGCACTCTGTAATACAACTGCATTAATAAATAATATATATATTATATAATATATAATTTGTACTGTAATTTAAACTATGTTTACTGTTACTTCTTAAGACTGTGTTTAAAATCTCCATTATCTGCTTGATTAACTTTAGGTTTCCACTGGACTTTTCAAGAAAACACTGCACTAAAACATTCATTGTGAGCAAATCACATGCAAATGTGTGTAATGTTCTATGTGCTTATGCCTTTTTTAATTGTTTTAAGCAAACTGACACAGTTGTGTCAGTGTTTTATAGCCTACTTTGTTTGGAAAAGCCCCCTTGACAGTTTCTTTATAAGTCTCTAGGGCTTTTACCCAGCAGCACTAATAATCTTCTGTTTGCAGCAAGCTCTACACAAGGATACACAAACTGAATTGAGTCATGATTTGTGGTCCAAATAGCACTTAAATTTGAGAATGAATAGCTCTACTTGTACTAATATGTAACAAAAGGTTTTATCAGCTTGTCAACTGTTTATTACTTGCTTGGCAATTTTTTTTTTTTTTTTTTTTACAAAAAATGACTCAGAATAAACACAGATTTGTTAAATCAACCATTTCACTGTTTGGAGTTAGAGCAACACAAACCTGCATGTAAAGGTTACTCATCAATAATTTGTGGCAGACAGCTGCAACTATTAGCCAGTCACAGTGTTTCTGCTGCAGGATAAATCTTTTATGATAGAAGTCAGAGGTTTATTCTGCTGACTGAGGTCAGGGGTTCCGCTTCTGGCTCCTCTTTGCAGACTCATTTGCATGCAGCGCGCTGTCAGCTTGCTGCAGCTCGGGAAGCATTGCTGGATGTCGTTCAGAACCGCGTTCTGCCCAGGATTAACTTTCTGTGTGAATCCCAATTATGTCAAAAGAACATAACTAGGCTCTTTGCTGATGAGAAGTTTAGCCATGGTGGGAATCTGAACTCGGGTCAATGTTTATTTCCACACCTGTGCTTTTGTCCCTCTGTGATATATGGACTGTTCAGTCTGCAGTGAGTTTTGGGAAAACAGCAGCATCTGCTTCCTGCCAGTGACAGCGACCAAAAAAAAAAGTTAGACTTCCTGTTGAAACTTGTGGCAATACACACGTTCACTGCAAGGCAAATTGCATTTTGTCTTATGTGCTTCTATTAAATTTTCAGGTACTGATGAAATTGTATTAATTCTCCTTAAATTTGTATCTGACACCTGACACTTTTGAGGTTTCAGAAATATTTTATATTTTTATTATAATTCTGATCATTGTTATTATGTTAAAAAAAAGAGAAAATTGGCAGCAAAAATGTTGCCATTTATCTGACTCTTGAAAAGACTTCAAAAAACAAAAACTAAATAAAGAAAGAAAACCGCAACTTCGGCAAGAAACGTGTTGATAAATACTTGACTTCAATGCTTGTGTTGATAAGGCTCCTTGCAATAAAATCAAGCTGTGGAATCAACTGTGGTAGCCCATAAAAGGCAGGGAGGGTGATGTTTCACAGGCTAAGGAACAAGATACGTGTTTATTTATCAAAACCAAGTTTTCCGTGTCAGCCTGCCCACCAGGAAGCCTTTTCAGCCCTACTGCCATAATGGGATACGCTCTGGTGTGCATCCAATGATCAGAAGAAAAATGATTACATTCTGCATTTACAAGAAAGAATACAATAAATCAGCGTTGGCACACTCTTTGAACGTTGAGTGAATTTAAGCCACGTGGTGTGTGAAAGAAAACAAAATAAAACAAAGCTCCTAAGCCAGGCGCTGCTGTTCTGGGAGGTTCAGACGCGTTGAGCGGATTGAGCGCATTGACTGACACACAAACAAAAGCAAGAAATCTCTGGACCTCTGAACTCTGATCTGTCAGGCTCTATGAAAAACAAACAGCCTGTTTGCTGATAAGTTGGCAGATTTTGTCAGAGTTTGAAGTGTAAGAAGTCCTGGTGGCAAAGGGCCAAATTCTGCAGCTTGCCACCAGATTTTCTTTTAAACACGGAAGGTGAAAAAAAGAAGGTTTTTTTGCATAAACGTTGATGTGACAAGAAGCCCTGTTAGCTGATTGGAGCTCGGCGTGAGATCAGAGCCAGCGGCTGACAGGTTGAGTCACAAAACCAACACCTCTGTCACAGGGAGAACGTCATGGGTGGGAGGGGTTGGGGGTGGGTATTGGCGGCTTCTGTCTCCGTTCACGCGGAACCTCTGACATCAGATGTTTTATTTCAAAACTTCCATCACAGTAAGAATATGAGAATGGTAACCTTGTTCTTTTCACATAACATTTATCCGATTCATGGCTCAGCTGCCTTTGAAAGTAAGCTTGTTGCACAGCAGCTGGCCTGTTGTTTTGGCAGTGCAAGCACCTACAGTTTAATCTTTTTCTTTACAAGCCTCAGATAGACTTTGGATTTCTCATGATATGGGCTCAAAACACATATATACTTTATCTATCGAGTAACACATATAAATATCCTGTAATAGATGTAAAGAGCAGCCAGGTCTTAAACTCCATGGACCAGTCCACCTACACCATACTCACACATAATTGTAATGTGTTAAATGAATGGACATATATTTACAGGATATGCAAATTGCGACTGTATGGAAGGAAGACATGGATATTATAATGAGAAATCAATGCTCTGTAATGTCATGCAAGCAATGAGCTGTTCAGATGATCATGGGGCCGAGGCTGCAGGGTCGCACATTTCCTGCGGATATGGCGTAAATTCACAAGAAACACGTGACACGTTGAAAGTCGTCTCTGGGACATTTAACCTTCTGTTAAGGTTAGGCCTGAGCCGTACAAATAGTTTCACGGCCAGACTCTTTGATTTCAGGATGTATTCTGCAGAGAACAGTTTAATGTTTCTGAGGAAGTTAAGAGCGACTTCACTTAATGAAAATCAAAACAAAATAAAACAAAAACAAAAAAAAACTCAACCTGCCAAACTGTCTGACACACACCAGCAGCACTCAGCCAGATGGATGACTGTATAACAATGACCTTATTTAGTGGTGCTGGCCTACGCATCATCATTGAGCAAAACAGGCTATTAAATCCAGAGAGAGGCAGCAGTGTGCCTGGACAGGCGGTCAGGAGCACATTTTCTTTTCTGCTTTACATCAGGTTAATTCAGTGCACTTCAGTCAGGAATTAAATACGCCCCAAAGAATGTAAACCCTGTGGAATTCTTCTCTAAACATAATCAACTTTTAAGAAAAAAAAATGCTCACGAAAGACTGTTCTTTACGAAATGACGCAGCTCTGGCCATAGAGCGTTAGCATGGTGCTAACCTCCAGATGAAAGCAAGCAATGGTTTTGATTTCCCCTGGAATCTCTAAACAGCTAGTTTTATTTACCTTGTGAAGAAACCAGGAAGCTACACTAGTGGTTATTTTGGGGCTACTGAAGCCCCAGATGTGGACAAAGGATGTGATGGTGTGCCTAGCCGCTGCTAAAAATAAATAAATAAGTAAATAGATACAGTAGATACAAAAAAAATTAGCACGAATGCAGCAAGAGCAGCAGTCCTATCCAAACTATATGGCATTGTCACAGAAAAGAATGACATAGAAAGCTACAAAAACAAAACCTTTAGCCTTCCCTTTCCAAGCATTTTCTGTGGGCTCTTTAGCAGATGGACATGTCAAATGAATCCAAAGGCTATATTTCATCTGGCTTGCCAGATCAGTGGACGGGGTGAGTTCAGGAGCAGCAGAGACATCTTGCCGCATCCTGATTAAGCTGCTGACGGTAAAAGCAATAGTCGCATAAACCATGATGAAATATTGAACAAGGTTAGCTTATTTGTGTTTAAAGAATTAACATTCATGCTTCAACACTCTGCTTTGCTCAGCGCTTGTTTCATTCATGAACAAATCAGGTCTGTCTGATGACTAAACGTCTTTTTTTATGGCAAACAATTAAAAGTGATATCTTATTGAGTTTCATTTATTTAATTGGAGATCTTGTAGTTTTGGAAGTCAAGCAACATTTACAGGATTTTTTTTCAGGTTTTCTCAGCTGCCAAAGTTTACACTTGTTTTTTTGGGTGGGGAGCAGATTGCTGTTGTTTCATGTTTATTCTTCATCTGTGCATCTGCATGAGTATCGGTTGGTGGCTTCTCAAAATCCACAACATACCAACTGAACAACTGTGAGTAATTAAACAGGGGTCTTTTGACAATAAAACGTGGGGAAACGTTCCCAACACAACAGAGCCGACATGACCAAATGCATTTTTCACACCGATAATGAAGCTGCCAACTGTATAATTCATTCATTGAATCCGGCGGCCGTTTGCTGGAATAACATTCTGTCAGTCTAGATTTGGAAGAATGTGATTCTCAAAAAGGCTGATTCTGTTGGCCAAATTATGCTGCGTGGAGCGAATTGGAAAAAGAGATGAGTTGAAGCATTGCATCTGTCCAGCGGAGTTTGTTTAACTGGGCCGACGCAGCACGATGCTTCTGTCAATTGAACACCAGATTATCCACAAAAAGCCAGATGGTGAATTTAACAGTGAGCCTGAACAAGAAAAGAAGATTTTTGGTGGCTCGGTTTAGTACTTTTGTGAGGCTTTTTTTCAGTGCTCATACTTCTCATTAGTCCACTAATCCAATGTTAATTTGCATGAAAAGACTTAAAATCATGTCTGCTGACATGAATCCGACGCCCAGGAGCAGGCGATGCATGTGTAGACTTGTTTTGTCTGAGTGTTCAAACTTCATCCTGTTTTCTTGAGGAATGGCACAGAAAATGTATGAAACATCTGTTGTTTCCTTATTTACACCGGCCCACTCACCAGCACTGGTGTGTAAATGCTTTATTGAATGATTTTGAACAACAACACAGATATGACAGTAACACCTCATTGAATCCTGCTGTAATAATCCACAACGTTTTTATTCAACTCAATGTTGTGTGCGATTCTTTCGGCAGTTGGTAGACACTAGTATTACAATTCAACGGGCTAAGTATTGCATGTGTATATGAACAAGCAAAAATTGTAAAATCTGATTCAATTGAATTTCTACCTGATTGTTTCTTGTGTTTTGGTAGAGCATTCTGTTGAATGGGTGAAGTGAGATGATTAAAAATGCTGGATCATTACAGCAATCTGCATTTTTTTTTTTTTTTTTTTTTTAATCCTCCACAACTAACACAAGAGTACAGAATTCACTGGAATTCTTCAGTTCCACCAATAAGAATTCAGAGTATGTACAGCAAGATACAGTCACATTTCATCAAAAGCATGTCAGGTCATGCCAGGTGCACACTTCTGATACAAAGAAGAAAGTTGCAGTCGAGCTAAAAAGAAGCCACAGAACAAGGCAGGCCAATGAAACCTTCTGATAATATGTTGTAGAATATATAGTCACCATCAACACTGAACACAGAGAGAGGCACAAATTGTACTGTACATTCATGTGAAGCACACATTTTACAGATAAAGAAATAAATCATTTTATACCACCACAAAATATTAATATGGGTTACAATTAGAGAACTGTTTTACGTTACATCTTGTTGAAACACAGTATTATTTTTTTCACATTCTTAATCATCACATACTTTCATTAAGTCTGAACATTCAACACAGTTGGTAAGAATAATGAACCCTCTGGCTGTTGCAGTTGATGAGGAATAAGCTTTATTTTTACACCCGGATGCAAACATCACTGCAACTGGAAACACATCGCATTACCATTAAAAGCAGGTGATGGAAACCAAACATGTCATCATGAAGACAAAGCCAAGCGTTCGTTCCCAGGAAGAAGACAGCGAGACAGTTTTTATTTCTGTTTACGTGTCCCACTTGTAGCGCGATGGCTTCACTCGTGCTTGACATGGCACAGGCGAGCATTTTGTCTAATGCACCCTCAGTACAAGACGAGCGTGCATTTAGGGGGTTGAATGAATCCCAGGATAAAACGAGGAATGAAGCGAAACACCAGCTGCACTCAGCAAACTGGCTGGCATTTATTTAATTTTTTTATTTTTTGAATAAATGTCCCATTGGGCAACGTCAACAAAGGTGAAAGGTTGAAGTCCCATGAGATACAATGTGAGAGTAAAAATAAATGTTGACTGTTAACTTTGTGTTAAAATTATATATTTCTTAATTTGTAACTTAAATAGTTGAATATTTTTACAACAATATGGCAGAGGACTGAAGTAGTTATTAGTTGTCCCTTCCATTAAAAAGGTACATATATGTACAACAAATCAGTACTTATCCAATCTAATGCTTGATTTGACATCTTGCAATAATATACAATATGAACAATTTAGTACCCTGTATTAGGCGGTGTGGAATCCCAAAAATGAACCCATAACAGTTCTAAAATGATTAATTTGTACGTAAGTCTATATGAATGGGACATCCAACAGCTTTTTCATTTTCAAACTATGGTCAATAACATCCAAAACCTTTGAAAATCTATACAACCTCTGACAGTATTCCACAATTGTCAACTGTAGTTTACATCTCCTCTTCCCCTTTCATTACTAAAATCAGTGAGGACCCTTTCATCTTTAAATTGTATACATTGTGTTTTGTCCAAAAATGTCTCGTATTTACACAGCTTTAGATATCTACAAAAACAAATAACTGTATGGTCAGCGTTTGGTTTATTGATTTGCAACAAACTCATATTGGATTTGGCCTCAGAGCGGTTGCCTGTTACCAGCGGATATATCCCCTCCATCTTACATAAGTGAACATTTTGGCGAGCAGTGTTCAGACGGGGAGTTGAGTCAATGCCAGCTCCATCAGCAGCCCATTGCCCTGCTAATGGCTCTGGAAAAACAGATACGGAGGGCAGTCAAACAATAAGGGTGACAAACTTATATAATCGTCATAAGTGGATTATCTCAGTAGCGAGGCGGTCCCAGGTCCCGGCATCCCAAGCTTTTATTTCTTACTGAGAAGAAAAATGTCGCTCTCTGAATGTATGTCTATGTTTTTCATTCTGTACTCTAGTGGAGCAACACTGCATGACTGATTAACTGGACCCTCTAGCAAACAATGCCTGAGAAAACAGAACTTACCCCTCTGTTTCCACCTGGCCATTTAGCCAGTATTTAGAATTTAGACTTCGCTACACCACGGGCTAATTTCCATAAGTGCGTGTATTAGCACACAATTTCTAAACAGAAAAGCAAGTGAAAGAGGCAAAGGACAAACTTTTCTCATTTCCGGCGGGTTCACACACCAGACACATTATTGTTCAGGACTATGATTTTGTGCTGAGCCTTTTAAAACATAAAACAAAATAAACAAAGTCAACTTCCTTGTGGCCAAACATCTCTGTGGGGACCACCCAAAAACCACAAACCATCTTTGTTTTTAAGAACTATCTGGAAACAAACCTGCATCTTTTACAATTGCAACATCAGCTGCGATGCGTGTGCTGCGGTGGATTGTCGAGGTAAAAGCCGCAGTCAAGCTCTGAATTGAATCCTCTGTTTTCCATTAAGGCATGGGCTTTGGGTTTTGACTGAAAGAATAAGATACGGATCCTTTGACAAAAGGTTCTCTTTTGCAAAGTCCTCAGAGGCGGCTTACAGAGGAACTGCTGCCCCCCTGAAAAGAACCAGACGAGGAGATAACTGCAGTCTGTCAGGTCAGCTGCTGAATGTCTCCAGAGATTTGAGCACTCACTCAAGTGGTTGTACGTTCTATAGTCCACTTTGGTACATCTGAGGGTCGAGGAGAAGGAGCTGGGGGAAAAATGTCGTCCACAGGAGCACGATGCTCAGCGTGAAATGACCAGTCTCCTGTTCGGTGCCTGCTACAGTAAAACAACTACATTTACCCAGTCGGCCAATTATAGCCATTAAAGGGAGAATAGGGGAAATTGGTGGTTTATTGTATGGCCATTTACATATGTATTAGCCATGATTGAAATTAGTTATTAATAAGGACCTTATATGTAGATTAAACCCCCATGTTATGTAAATTCAGTCACTTTTACTACTATTTTACCAAGCCAACATAACAGAGATTGGACTGAACAACTACAACCTACAAAGATGTGACTTTCTGAACTGAGCCGCACTCGAGATAATCCAGAAAATCTCTTTATTGTCCACCAAGATAGATATTTTATATCCCATCAGCCCTGACACAATCCTCTGTGTTCGTTATGAAACATGTGTGTACTAGTGGTATGTACACGTTAAACCATCTTAACAAAACTCCTCATCCGGAGTGTTTGAAGCTCCACCGTTCTGCACGCTGCTGTTTTTGGATTGAGTGTTCCCCGTGTGGCTGGATGTCATGTAGCTCCTCTTCCTGCCCGCGAGAGAGGGCTTCCTACCAGAGCCACTGCCGCCGCTGCCGCTGCCATTGCCGCCTGCATTCTCAGCCAGGTCGTGAACCATCACCATGGTGGTATCCATGCGAGTCAGCGTGTACATGCTGCTCTGGCGTGCCGGGTGAAATCGCGTGGCGCGCAGATCCAGCTCGTCGTAGCTCGACACCTTGATGAAGGGGCACCATCGGAACGCTCGCTTGAAGCCGGCTCGGAACCTGCAGCGACGTGAAGAGTGTAGAGATGGGCCTCAATCAAGAGAAAAAGCTGTTTAAATGTAACTATGGCACTTAGCCATAACTTTTAAGTGGCTCTGAAACATTGTCTCTGTTGTTTTGTTCCCCCCTGGAGAGGCACATAATGAAGTCTGACCAGGAGACTGTTTCCATTCTGCTGCTTCAAGACGAATTTTCTTTGGAACAAAGCTCCAAAAAACGGTTCTCTCCCATTTAAGGCACACAATATAGGATGAATAAATATTTTTACATTACCCGAGAAAATGAATTTCAAATGACCATGGTGGATTTTTGTCAAATGAGTTTTACATGAGCTGTATTTGGAAGCCAGACGGAGAATAATAATATTCATTTCTAATATAAATATTTGTGCTGAGGTTATGCATACAGATGCATACATAAACTGGTTGCAGGATGCAGGTGAACTACCAGCAGGGCCTTTAGAATAAGATTGGATAAGCTACTGAGTGAACTGGCTTAATCAGGTCTGCATGCCTAAAAAATAGGGCTGTCAGCATTACCACGTGAATCACAGCGAGATTAAATACAAAGCATAACGTGCAAATTATTTTTTAACATTTTATTTGTGAGACTTTTGTCCCTTCCATTCAACCGTTGTCAAGGTTCTCGAATGACCAGCCCGGCCACAGCATTTCTTTCTTTCTTTTTTTGGAACCCCAAGTACAGACAGGTGGCAGCCACACTCAGACTTCACTCGCACCCCCACCCTCCAGGAAGTGATACACTGGCCGGGACTTGTGTACATGCCGACGAAACACAGACACCCAAACAGGCTTTTGACCATCAACACTACTTTCCCTCCACCTTGTGGTTCTTTGTATTGTGTTTATATCCAGAAAAGAGTTCTTGACCCTTCTGACATTTTTTTGTTTGTTTGTTTTGAATTCATGACGGTGGTCTTATTTTCTAGTAAATATCTAGTAAATAAATGACTACCATTATTTCTCATCTCTCTCCCATTTTCTTTGTGTTCATTTGGCTTCCAATTGAGACACTTTGGTAAGAATTGTTTTGCATAAACATGGACATAAAAAGAAAATGCAAATCAAACAAGATTAATTGCAGTTAACTGAGAATTCAGAGCTTAATCGTGATTAAAAATATTAATCGTTTGACAACCCTGCTAAAAATACTGAGTTGATGGGGAATCTGCATTAATGTGCAGGTTCAAACAGCTGTAACCGATACCGTGGTCACTGAGTGTGGATCACGTTATGAAGGCTGCAATAACTGATGCATAAATGCTGCAAAAGCCTAAAAGCCCATTAGTCCTTTCCATACCATTAACAGTAATGCTGTTTAAGAGAGACTGACTGAAAAAAACCTTTTAGCTCTGATTATTTGCGACTGAATGAAAATGATCCAAATCAACCTCATATTCGAAGCAGTGGGAGAGTGAAATATTGGTACGCACACACTTTATGACATATGACTTTATGACTTTACGTTCACATAATGAGCTAATTTCTTCCTCTTTTCTTTGAACCAGGAGGCAACAGCAGAAGATAAAGCAGGCAGTAATTAAGTGACTTTTTGCACTCAACTTTTTTTTTTTTTTTTTTTTTACCCACCTGCTGTTGAGGCAGCAGTAGATGATGGGGTTGTACATGGTGGAGCTCATGGCCAGCCACAGCACCGACAGGTAGACCTGCTGGATGTACTTCCACCTCATCAGCCACTTGTTGAGACCCGTCACTATGAAGTAGACGTGATAAGGCAGCCAGCAGAGGGCAAAGGTCACAACCACGATGATCATCATCTTCACCACCTCCAAAAAAAGAGAGAGAAAGTGTTGTTAATGGTAAACAGCAGTAAGATACAAGCTGCGTTTCCATGACCCCTAGATCTGCGCAAAAACCGAAATATCTCAATAAAAAACTGGTCTTGGAATCGGCTAAATCTCAAAAAACCTCTCAAATATCACGAAAAGGTTTTGACGCTTTTCGCGATACGACTTATGCACTGTACACCATTCAATGGAAATACTTGCAAATCAGATTTGTACTTTGTCGCAGCTACTGACGCCAGTCAGCAGTGAGCCACATGAGGTGAGCGACAGGCATCTTTAAATATTTCAGGCAGCGAATGATTGATGATGAACATTAGTAATCTGGAGTTATTAGATTAATCTTTTATTTTAGGTGAAAAAATTATGCTCTACATATTATAACTGAATAAAAAGATTTTAATGGCTTGAAGTTGAATTAACCCTTTTATTTTTTTTTTCTCAAGTCTCTAAAAGGTTTTGCACACGAAAGAAATAAAATTGGAGTGGTATCACATTGATATTGGACCTCAGATTTTATTCCTCTGGCACGGCAGCAATACGTTTCTGTGGAGTGGATTCAGAAAATCACCAACCGTTTGTATGAAAATGAAAAAAGAGTAGAAACAGGTCGACCCATTTTTATTTTTACGGCGTGGCAGTAATATGTTGTCGAAATGCTCTAATACATTCTCAGTTTTGGTTCTCAGTGGTGTCTATGTACTAAGGATAGACTAATAATGAAAAAAATAAACAGGATGAAAAAAAACATTCTTGTAAGTACAATATTGATTTAAAGTCTTCAACACTGAGAAGGAAGGAAGTAGATCATCATGGGGAAAAATCTACAAGTATGAAAATTTAATAGACTCTAGACTAGACTCTATTAAAGTCTAGACTGGACTTCAATAGAGTCTAGTCTAGGTCGGTGGTGGTAAAATAATCAAGTTGATTGATATGATTTGTATAGTTTACTAAGATTAACTTGCTTGAAGGCTTAATATCCAAAACCGAAGCAACACCTTCTAACCTTAGACCCACAAACCATGTGGGGGGAAACAAAAACCTTAAGCAGGAAAAAGACACCTCAGAGAAAACCACAGAAGAGCTTCCTTCTCTGTAGGACGTTAAGATATGCAAAAGGTGTTTATAAACTGATGCAATTTAACGATCATCAGCATAGCGTAAAATAAATTTAACACTAGTGCTGGAGTCCATAGTCCATAATACAAGAACCAATGACTTTGAGAGCATGACCACTATTGAGTCCGGGACAGAAGTGAGGAATCAGATGTTAGTAGCAAGGCCGAAGGTGAGAGGTGGGTTGAGCAGTCGTACCGATCTCGTTCTGGTTGACGCTAGATGGCAGCAAGGGAGAGTACTTTTAAACTTGACAGTAGTAGCTGATTGGTTGACATGAAAGTGTGGCAGGTGGCGATAGGATGAAGAGATGAGAGGCGTGAAGGTAAAGGAATTGATGACGGCTCTGAAGGCATGCCTAAAATTATCGTCCTTCTGTACTAGACTTTCTCTGAGCTTCATTACAACATCACATCAAACTCACCAGAACAACAAGTCAACTCCAAGCACATTTTTAATTTCAAAGAGCACTCACAGATGTGGGACTTTGGCTCAATCATCCAACCTTTCAGAAGCAAATCATCGGGCTCATTTTGCTGGTCGTGACGAGATTCAGACGTCAAAGCGTTGCTCAGTGCAATCAGTGGCTAAACCTTTCAGAAAGTAATTGCCCAGGTTTGACATTTAAATGTAATCCAACTCAAATGGATACGAAGGACCAACATTGACAGGATTGCTGCCTCAGCCAAGACTAGATTTTTTGAGCAGCATCAGGAGAAAAAAAAAGAAGGAGAAGAGGAACACGGAAAGACTCGTCAGCACAGCCGTCCAGATGAGAAAAACCTTGCGGTCATGCCCCAACAGCATGAAGATCCATCTGACTGTGCACCACTTTTGAACTCAAAACCTCTGCCTAATCGGAGAACAGTTAGGGTTAGGAGGTATGATGCAAAACATATATATTTTGATATTTTCTGCTTGGGTGAAATTAAAATGTATGAGATGATGAATGTTCTTGACAAACCTTTTTTCCCTCATGTTTCTCAATCCTGGTCCTCACTAACTTGATTTGTTGTTCCTGATCTCTCCTAGCGTCCAATTTGAAACGTTCCAATTTAAATTAATTTAATTGTAAAAACCAATTGATCGTTTCAATTGTGCAATTTTAGAGGTGCAACTTTAAAGTTCATACTCCATGCACCAGACCTTGAACTCAGCACCTATAGGTAAAGCTGGTTGTAGTTCAGTGGGGTTTTATCATGGTAAAAGGACCAATGAGATCACAGAACACTTTATGTGTAGATGTGAGCTTCAAATATCAGAACAAAACACAAACAACAACATCGGGTCACAATCATGCACGATTTTCTTCCTCTGAAATGTTTTTGGTTTTGGATTTGCAACATGAACACGGTAGCAGGAGAAAAGCCCATAAAAACCACATATCATGATGTCAAGTTTAAGGCTCCTTCATAAAAGGAAACAAGTTGATGCTAAATTGAATCTCCACCAAAGCAACTGTAGTCTGAGAGGACAGATCAGACAACTGCAGGTTCTATTATAATCATCATATTAACATATTATCTATTATTATCATCATTCAAAATGATATGATGATAATGATATAATTATGTATGCTAAACAACACATATATGGTGCTCATGAGGAGCTATTGAACAGAAACGACAGTGAAAAATTCACTGATTGCACGGGTTGCACATCAGCATTCAGGCGAAAATACACAACGCAAACTTAGACACATATTGCACAGCAACATGACAAAAAATATCCTTTATATCAATATTTTTTGTTTAAATAAATAAATCTCATAGAATGGCAAGTGGCATTACAAGAAACTATCTGAACATTATGAACACATATACACAATCAGTGGCCACTATAGTATGTAATATAGGCAATTGCTTGTTAACACAAATACTCTGCCAATCACAAGTCAGCAACTCAATGTATTCAGCAATGAAGACATGGTGAAGATGATCCACTGAATTTGAAAGCGAGCATCAGAACAGGGAAGAAAGAGGATGGAAGTGAGTGATGGGCTGGTCTGAGTGTGTCACACTGCTGATCTGCTGATCTGCTGATCTACTGCTACTTTCACAACGTCACAACCGTTGCTAGGTTTAACAGTGAATGGTCCCAAAAATAGAAAATATCCAGTGAGCGGCAGTTGTGTGAATACAAACCACCTCCAACGATGAAAGACTGGATCTGTACACACACACACACACACACACACACACACACACACACACACACAATAGGTACCTTTATTAGGTACCCAGTACTTCAAGAAAGTGGCCCGTGAGTCCACCTTTTGGAAACTGTGTGAGGTTCAGGTGACCTGCCTGAGTGAGGTTAACAGAGGTTGCTCCAGCAGCAGAACAGACCCAGCGTCCCTCCACCAGCCACCATATCCAAACACAAGCCTTGCCACCCGCTCTTATGAGTGCATGTTTTATGGAGGTTAAAAGCATAGCACAAGCCGTGGTGTAAACTGTGCGCGGTGGCTGCAATAGTGAGGCATCGCATCAATATTTTTTTCCCATTACATATGGATGTTGACTAAAGCGATGTTGGAATGTTGTGTGAATTGATTGTCTACTAACCCTATTGAGAAAATCTCTACAGTTTTAGAGTTAATTTTCAAAGCTAACGTGTTTAACATTTTACAACGTGGAGTCAGAATGATAAAATCTTACTGCTCTGACTTGTTTTTCCACTTAAACTCTCCTTAAACAGGCCAGAAATCAACTGTTTCAAAGTAGCCATTTATTTGCATGTCTACAGTCATTCAAGATTTCATTACCAAGATCCAAGAATGGCACAAATACCAAATGCCGCTAAAACACTCACACACAAAGGAACATTATTTTTACCCCAAGCATTTGATGTATCAGCGAGGGCGTTTTTCTGGATGTGAAAATTCTACTGAGTGGCCATGGCAGGTTGCCATGGTTTTAAAACCAATTTTCCCTTCTGCGACAGCGTGGTTGCCTACTTAGTATGCAATATTACAGCGTCAGTAGAACAACAGTCAGGATCCATCAAGCAAAGTCTTCAGGATTGCTTTGATTCTTTCCTTGAGTGCTCCTGCTGAAGTGTTCATCATTAGATTAAAATTGGAAACTGGAATAGGACAAACAATTACTAGTGCTTTTTCTGACAACAGCCCCTATTTGGACTGGCCAAGGTATAATCTCAATTATTATCTATAAACGCTATTTTATGATACGCTGGCTGCTTGCATATAACACCGTAACTGTGTGTCAATTCAATTCAAAACACTGGAACTTTAATCTCTGAGGTAAAAGAAGTAATGGTGACTTCATGGAGTGGTTTATAAAAAAGAAAAAAATCAAAAATCAAGACGGAGAAAAGTTCTCACTCACGGACACCTTCATTCATCATAAGGAGTGATTAGGAAGTACCAGAACAATGTTGTGCTAAAATGCACAGCAACACAGGTCAATGGAAAGAAAACAAAAGCACGTGTTGGCTTGGCATTCGACAGACCCCTGCAGGACGGACCTGGTGCAAGAAATCTTCCTTATCTTCAGGGACCCATGTGTGAGACACAAATGTGTGAGATACCTATTCTATCCCTGCTTCTGACACCATGGAGCCTTCAGCCTCCTGCTCAAACTGATGCTTTATTGGACCTTCCACATGTTTGAAAGGGGCAATTTGGTGGCTTTAAGGCACTTTATTGTGAAAATCTTATTGAGGGAAATGGATCTGGAAGAAATGTCTTCCTGTTTTCAAAAGATGATTAGATCGCCACGCTTGCCACAGTATCATTTCTAAAGAGTGCTCTGGCTTAATGTTGTCAGAGAACAACCCCCCTAACTTCCTGTTAACGTCAGGAGAGGTACCATTAGCCAGACTGCAACAGTGGTGACGAAGATAAGAAGGACAATATCAACGAAAACGCTTTATGTAAACCAGACTTCTGGCCTTCTGTCACAGAATTGAGGTAGCAATTAAAGCGGAGTCTATTTTTGGTTTAAAACTACAATGCTCTAAGTCACAATAAAATGGATGTTTTTACTTCAAGGTCAACAGGAGGCTTCTGCCAACAACAAAGTAACAGCACTTCATCCTGACATTCAAATTGCATATAAGTAGCAACATATTTATGTCTGGAAGGTTAAATATACTGACTGACGATAAAATGGGGACTCACAAAAAATCTTTCTATCTCAAGACTGATTTCTGTTCCTCTGCAAACAATAAATATTGTTCTCATTTAAAAGTCTCTCAATAAAGTCAAATATAACATTTCATTTGTTTAAGAGACTGTCATGCAGGGACACAGACATCGAGCCAAGCCTATAAAATGTTTTTAATAAGGTAATGCAACAGCCACATGCCATACATCGCACAGTATTATGACCTGGCGAGCAGCTTACTGGGGTCATCTGCTGTTGGCCTTTTAGAAATACCACCGGCTGTCAGTAAAACTAAAGAGTAGCTTTTCATTTCAGTCGCTCCACTGAGCTGGAGCTGCAATGTAGTGCCCAGACACAGTAGTTCACTCTGTCTGGACGCTTGTGAAGTGGAATTAAAAAAGTACATGGTTCATCACAGCTCATACTTTTTATCTTCTTTATTCACTGCATATCGTATAAATGTATTTGGCCAAGTGTTACCCTGCCTTCGCTCTCCTGAATGCAGGAGAAAGTGGGTATAGAAGATGGATGCATGTTATTCATCTTTAGAATCTAGCTGACCTTGTCTTCATACTTCTGACATGCCTCCTTGATGAGGTTGTTTGCCTTTGGTTGAGATCACACTGAGAGATGCCGAGGCTCTTATTATTCCCCCCTTAGAGTTGCACAGCCTTATTTCCCAGTCCCCTGCCACAGTGGTTATTTTCAATGTAGCCACCAAGGAGAAGTGTCAATCTGCTGAGTGGCCTGTATGATTGCCCAGCAACATCCGCGCGTTTATAAGACAGGAGGCAAAGAAAACATACTCATCAGCACCCAACAAAACCAGACTCTGACTTCAGCTTTTTGTTATTTCCAGCGGTCTGTTGTAAGCCGGTCAATTTCTGTACTGCAAAATGTTTAAATATTTACTTTTATGGCCTCACAATATTGTGTCATCTCTGGATTTGAATCACGTTGGTTTCTTTTTTTTTCTTTTTTTTTTAAAGAATCACGTTGGTTTCAAACACACAAGAACCAGCAACATGCTGGTATTAAACCTCTCCACTTCCTGCTCACTCGAACGGTTTCACTGGCTTTCCTTTGGTAGTTCAGTTAACATGTAGATTTACTCAAAGGAATAGACCCACATTCCTGGTGTGTCTCCTGTGGAGACCCTCACACGGACCCTTTGATGGTCTATGTGCATTTAACAGATGAAGAAGAAGAGGAAGATGAAAATCAACAAAATGAGCTGAGGCAGTGTAGATTGGACTGGGAGATGAGTGAAGGGACGCGTATAAAGAATTTGAATGTGGTAAAGCCAACTTCAAAAGAGAGGAAGTCTTATATTTTTGACCACTTTGATGTTTCATAATAGCTGCACTGCTGCAGCCAAGGAGGGAAGAAGACCCAGGGGGAAAAAATGGCAGAATGATCGTGGCGCTGCACTATTGTCAAGACTTGGCCGTGTAGGATTACTGCGGATAATGCGGCAGAAGAAGTACCGTAAGTAAGTAAGTAAGGATTACTGCATCCTTTGCATGAAGATACAATCTGCAGAATTATGTCAAATACTATGACTAGAAAGCCTTACGATCCACAATAGATATAACAATATGTTGTATATAACAAGACAGCTTCACTCAAATAATAAAACAGTGAACTGTTGCAAAATTTTAAAGGGCACTCTTTTTTTTTAGTAAGTAAGAAAAACTGAGACGACCCTGTATAGTTTACGATCTGAATCTTGAAGGGAGCACATTACAATGAGATGATATCTTTTAATGAGAAAAGTTAAGTTTGCTAAGTTAGCACAAAGCAGCGCTAATAGTGGTAGACAACACAATAACGTGGCTATTCAGCAGGGAACTCCGGCACATGAAATGTGAGTCTTGCTTTGATGTCGTGCTCATGATCTTCATAGTCCCTTTCTAATAATAAACGAAAATGAAAGAACAAAATGAAGGACGTAAAGCCACAACATAACCAGTCCCTGACCGGTGTAGATGCTAACCCAGGCTTCAGAATTTGTCTTCCAAGCAGGGGTCACCGTGCCTTTGTCAACAACACCACTTGATGTATCCAATCCAGCATCTCCAAAATGATGAAACTTGAACAGTAAGAATGCGCAATGTGAGATGTGAGCATCTAACACTGAGTCGTAGATTTATTGCAGCCACCTCAGATGACTGCAGTGTTGAAGTTGAGACCGTTTTTTCTGTTTAAGCCTGAGTGAACAATTGTTTGGGATAGGACACAGTCCAGGGGACGATGAAATCAAAGACGATGACATAAGTATTTCATCACTGCTTTAGTGCAACTATGAGGATGAAAGACCAGAATGAGATGATATCATGATCTAGTAATAGAAGAGTTGCCAACTAAATATGCTGAACCGGTTGACGTTGATTATAACGTCAAGCCAACGTCCTTTCCAATAAAATTTGTCTGGCTGCCAGTTGAGAGCCACCGTTCCAGGGTAAAGACACAGGCACAAATGCTCCTCAATGCTCTCAAATGCTATCACTCACCACAGGTGACATCAGTGTTAAAGCAACCAAACCAATGTTGGTAGTTCATCCTTTACACAGTTTGACGTGCATATACCACATTGGTGAGCTTTCTTTGAGAATGGAGTATATAAAAGATACGCAAGAAGGTAAGTCGCTCAGTGGCAACTCAGTTCATGCATTTTAGCAATCGTGTCCTATAGTTTTACTGAAGATAAATATCCTTATTTATGTCATATACATTTACAGTAATACATTAATCTGTGTATCTTTGGAGTTACAAGTTAGGAAGCTAACTTAAAATTCACTTTTGGATTTCTAAACCCACCAACTGATTCCATTAAAATGATGGCAAATAAAGGATTTGGAAGAAAACGTGAGCCATTCCAAAGGAGTAATAGCTGTAACAACTGCTGGTGACCACTTAATCCCCAAGAAATTCACAATTCTCTCCAATGTCGTGGTAAAATAAAATAAAAGCAGGACTTCAGTCTCTCAAGCAATAATATCATATTTGGGATTTCCACAAACGGATATCAGGGGATTGAACTGTCACCAGTTATTGCCTTTGTAGCCAGCATTAAAAGAAAATTGGCTCTTTGTGTGCCATGAGAGTATACAGTGTAAGTCTTATTAATTGAACGTGTTTACTTAAAGATGTAAGTCTTCCTGGAGTCTAAATAGAGTGAGATACAAAACAATTCAATATTCAGCAAATTGCCAACAAAAAAGAACTGGTGAAACCAAATAAAATCATCAATCAAGAAAGAATACATTAAACAGATTGAAAAGACATCATCTATAATAAGATAGCTAAAGTTGTTTTTAACGAGCAACAAATTAAGCAACCAGTTTGAATTGTAGTGAAGGATGTAGTTGCACATGTGGTCAAACTCTGAATGGATGAATGCTGACTTTCCTGGCGAAGGCAGAAAAAAGCA
Source organism: Thamnaconus septentrionalis (assembly GCA_009823395.1). Taxonomy (NCBI): domain Eukaryota; kingdom Metazoa; phylum Chordata; class Actinopteri; order Tetraodontiformes; family Monacanthidae; genus Thamnaconus; species Thamnaconus septentrionalis. The sequence continues at coordinate 5,403,206 of CM020501.1, read as the reverse complement.
ACAAAAACCCACAACGTGATCCGTGCACGTACTGTTTAGTTCTGTTAGGCAGAAATCAATGCAAGTTACACACAAGATACAGCTGACAAAATGAAAAGTCCCTCAATAGCCGCCAGCTGCTCAATACACATGGGTAGAAAAGGAGTGAATTACTGTACAGTTTCATCAGTTTTAATAGAATAATTTTTCATGGTCATGGCAATATGTGGCACCAGCGGGAAAACGAGTCAAAGGAGTCTTTACAAGATCTCTGGGAAATGGGCGAGTGTTACATGCAACCCGACCACTCCTCCCCTGTTCGCTCCTCCCCAGTCCCAGCGAGCACCAGCGTGCAATTAGGGGGGAGACTATAAAAGAAACGAGAGCAGGCCGGGCTCTCTCTCTCTCTCTCTCTCTCTCTCTCTCACTTGCTCTCCCGTTCCAGAACAAGGCTCGCCATTTGGTCGGGCGCACGCCGCGACCACCGGAGGCGTCCAGGTCGCACCTATCAGTTCGATTAATTTAATCTTCCCCCCCCCCCCTCTTCTCCCCACCGACAGGTGATCACACATGCGGGTCAGTATGTTCCTTTTTTTTGTGTTAGTTTGGGCTGTGGCTGACCGGTAGTCCTATTTTCGGATTTCGTTTAACTTTGTCGTAGGTTTTATTATTCTTTAGGAGAGAATATAGCCGGAACTCGGACGGAGTCCTACGGCCCTGTGTGGGCTGGCCCTGTCCATTTTTCCTCTCTTTTGTTTCGTTTGGCCGGCGCCCGCAGCCCTTTTTAGTTCTCTGAGTTGACACTTTTCACTTGTCCAGGGGTTGGGGGTTTTTGAATAAAAGATACTTCGAGCAACCTAACTGCGGTCTGGTCTGCCTCCTTGTATGCTACGGGTCTCCCGAGCCACGTTTGTTGTGGGGCCCGTAACAGCGAGTAATTCAAGCGATGTCCAACAATGGCAAATGGCGTAGTTCTTATGTGACTGTGCATTGCAGGCAGGTGAGTGCACTCCTTTTATTCCTTCAGCCTTCACTGGCAAGGAAAAAGGGAACAAACGTGTGCAATTGGCAAAGCCCTGCTGGTACTTGTTCCCAACCTCTTCCATTTGGCCCCCTGAAAATAGAAGCTCAAGTGATTGTATTCTAATCCTCTTCGAAAAATGCCTGTGAGTCTAATCTGCAACAAACTGGCCCCGAGGAAGATGTGACTTTTAACGTAGAGGTGACTTAACAACAGCTTCTCAACATGGAGAAATGGATGAGTTAAGTGGAAAGTGACATTTTCTCACCAAATGTCAAGGTGGATTGCAGAGATTTACTTGGTTCCCTGTTGGCTGCAGTCTTGTTGGGAACTGAATGTGCGACAGACGACTACTCAGAATACAGCATTTCTGCCGAGGTCAAAGTTTCATTTTCTTGTATGCAAAAGATAAGACATTGTATTGATGAAGAAATAACACTGTTTTCATCGCATTTACACCCCCAAAAGTATGTCAAATTGAAAAAAAAAAACTTTCACACTGGCTGAAACAGAAAAATGGTGACTGAAAAAGGGGGTAAACGAGTCGATTAAGGCTCCAGTCACAGTGAAGGAAGAAAAAGTGGACTTCTAGACTGATCAAGATGTTTGCCACAGGGTTTGAGGTTAATAGGAGTGGAGGTCTTGATTACACCCACTCCTCGACGGAGGGATGCATAGGATAAGTTTTACTTCCCTGTTGAAGAGATGAAACTGTATAACTGTCGGTTCTTTGTGCATTTTAGTTTTTATCTTCCCACTTATTGGAATTTTCTGCAACACTCAGACACAGAGGAAAGTCCTGAGTTGAGGAAACAGAAGACAGGTGCTCGACTACTGAGAGGAGAGACAATGAGACACAGGTGCAGCACATTAGTGTGGACCGGAGAGATAATCAGTGAGTGGAGGGACACTTGACAGGACAAGAGGGACGGGCAAGAGAGAAGACGCGGCCCACTACTGACTGATGAGTGTTAATTAGACTCAGCCTGTGTCCAACAGCCTTTCAGTTTGTTCATTTAATAAACTGAGCTGAGACGACGCACTTTCATGATGAAGTTTTACACCTTTTCTGTTACGTCACCGTTTACATGGTTTCTTGCTATTGACTATAATGTCTTACTTGTAAATGTAGGAGGCCTTACATGTAGATTATAGAGCCAACCGTTTTAACGATCAATAAAATAGAAAATGGGATTCGATTTTTTTTCCACTTTATGTTTTCGCACTTTAATGGCTGTTTAACCTTCTGCCTCCCACCTGCCTTCATTCACAACATAGCTCCGCCTTTGTTAGCTCGTTCATCACTGTCATTGAAGTTAATGGCTGTCGTGACAAAGACTTTACAGCATGGCAAGACACTACTTTATTAAAGTCAGCCAGTCAAAAGGAGACAAATTAATTCAACACCTGCATTGATATACATTATGATGTTGTCAAGGAGAATCCCTCCTGGTGAAGGACGGTGTTCAACATTTTCCATCATTGTTAAAATAAAAATGACTAATGGATTCAGTAATGTGACTCTGTGCATATTGAGACGAGGGAACATAAACAATACTTAAATATGTGTTCAGTTAGTTTATACCATCATTAGATTAAGGGTCCAACCTTATAGATATCTAAAAACAATCAATAAAAACTGGGCTGGGGATGTTAGATCTTAGAGAGGTAGCAGACCAATGCCATCACTGATGACATCACAAAGGGCTGATTTAGCAGAAGTGAGTGTTTTAGCATAGACATGAAGAAGAACAGATGGGCTATTGTCCCAAAATGTTTTCTAATTTCTATATAAATTGTAAAATATACTTCATGTATTTTTAGAGCAGCTGCAGTCATCACAAGCTCTTTTGAGCTCCTTTTTGTACAAGACACGACAAAGTCCCCACCCCGTTCCAGTTGTAGCAAAACCAACGCCAGTATAAGTCAAAACATAAGTAGAGGAGAAATCGCCAGAATAACATTTATGGAGTTTTACAATAAGAGGCCTTAATTCCAAATGCAATGATTTGACTCAGTGGCCGATTCTTCAGCCAGACATCTAAAGTGTTTTTCCTATTCAAATTTCTTTTTTTTTTATAATCTTGAGTCAATAAACTCTCAAGAGGCCAATGTCAATCATTTCTTTCCCTGTACCTATTTTACAACTGATGAACAAAAGCAGCCAGCGTAAGATCTCGGGAATAGGAGTGGAGTGGGCGACGAAATTGAAAACTTATGAGTGTGATGATGAGTTGCTTTTGGAAAAGAAATCATTATGAAACTCATATGCAAATAAGTCTTGAATGAATAAAATGAATCTTGCGCTCAATTGTAACCAACCGGCCTGCGGCTGCAGCCAAAGATTTATATCTTTTCATTAATGTTGTAAACGACCACTCATTAGTTAGCGGGGAGCTGAAATGAGTTCCGTCAACAATTTGAAAATTGTTTGGGTGCGGCAAAAGCTGAAAAGGCTGCGTTCCGCCATACAACAAAGGAGAAACTTGGGGACCAAAACTAAAATGATGCAAACAAACAGAAATACAGGAAAACTGGAGCACTACGTAGCATCTATTGAAAGACACAACTATTAAAGCTATCATGGTTTGTATGCTGTAATGTTACAATAACAAGTTAAATGTATTAAATGCTTTGATTGTTTTAATAAGTGTAGTTTGGGTGGGGAATGGTAAATGGACTGCACTTATATAGCGCTTTTCCAGCACCTTCACAGTACCCCAAAGCGTTTTACATAGGCCTCTCCTTCACCCATTCACACACCAATGGGTGGCTGCTGCCATGCAAGGTGCTGCCAGCCCCATTGGGAGCAATTTAGGGTTAAGTTAACGACAGACTAGGATGGAGCAGGATTTGAACCCCCAACCTTTCGATCATCGGACAACCCGCTCTACCTCCTGAGCCACAGTCGCTTTTATACCAGTTATACCCTGACATGTACCCAAAGGGGCCCATTATGGCCGTTTCCAGATAGCCACCTTGCAGAGGAGAGCACCGTCTTCCACCATTCCCATGACTAATAGTTTGTTTTTCAATTCAAAGAGCAGTGCCACACGTCATAAGCGATCAAATAACGGAACACCTGCAACAGCGGAGGCACAGCGTTAACTCAATCAGCAGACCTGCGAACTGATGAAAACACACAAAAGGTTGATTACCTCTCTATCACACCGCAGACCTCCGTGACCTGCACAGCTAATCTATGATGGAGGAGAAAAACTTGAAAACTCTTGAGAAAGATTCAGGCCAATAATTGCTTTTTCATTATGTTATTTTGGTGCAAAATTGCCAATTTTTGTCCTTTTGTTCTTCTAACCTTCTTCCATCAGGTCCACTTATGTGACTTTTCAGCCCTTTCATTCCATCAAGGAAGCAATTCTCGACTCAGAGGAAGCTTCAAGTGGGCTTCAGGTGCAATGAGGGAGAAGCTGTCACAACACTGACATTTGTAGCCATGGATGTGTCTGGCAGATTACATCAGGGACATACCAGATACAAACAAGCGGCCTCTGTGGTGACTAACAGAGGGGTCTTGGAATGATTTGCTAACTGCAACAGCACTGGCAGAAGGTCAACCAGCCTGTCCATCACTTTGACGGAGGCTAAATAAAGGATGACGATCTCATTAAATATTAGTAAGTATTGGACCGTTGTTCCAAGGCGGTGACAGGCTGTAAACTTTAATCATGCAACTATTTGCTGCTTATACGTGTCAGTAGTGGCATGTGTGGCTATTGCGTCTATCTTGCAGTTCGCCTAACAGTTAGATTTGCAATGAGGAAACATGATAAACATCCCAAAACATAAGAACAAATATGGAAATCATTCCATGACATGCACGTGTTTATGTCTATGATGTCAGGAACCACATTTGTAGATGCCCTTGTGGTCATAACAGCATTCCATCATCTCCACCAACCGCTCGGTGCTAAGCAGTTAGCAATGCGCTCAGCAGCAAGCGACGCGCTCGCATGCATGCCAGGCAAATTCCGTTAAAAAACACTAGCGGAGACGAATAGTTTTGCCCTTCTGCGTTGACGTTATGCAAATACCAGCAGTGATGACTACTGCATAATTACTTTTAGCGCACTCGCTTCGGGAGGACTAATTAACGAATCCCTGGTAATTCCGCAGCTGCTGCTGATGATGATGCCGCTGCCATGTGTGGACTCGCTCTTGGATGAGGACTTTCCTACTTTGTTCTACGCAACCAGCTACCAAATGGTTCTGGTTCTGCTGGTTCTGCTGACTCAGGCCACGTGACCATGCAGCCATTTTTAACTGGATTACAAGATGCACAGGATTCACTCAGAGTACTGATTTATGAAAAATACATCTAAATAGCTGGACGTATAGTGATGATAAAGTGAGTAGGGGGTGATTTTGGACGCTGCCTAAAAACTCTATCTTGAAGGATGCCCTTTAATTCGCCATTCATTTACTTTCCAGTGCAAGAACTGTGTCTCACCTGCATGGCTTCGCTTCACCACCTGAGTCGGTATCTTCTTTTTGAATGATTGTCCATGGCCCTGCAGCTTCCTGTCACCCCAGCTCGCACCACCTGCCTCCAGACTCCAGGGGGCTAATCCTCTTCGGATAGGAAGCTTTCCCGCCTCCTAGCTGCTTCCTAATGATGTTCTACTACCTGTGGCGTTCCAGCACCAAAGACTGCTTAAATCCATACGGTGCTCACAAGAAATCTTTTTTTTTTCCCATTTCACTTATTATCTTACCACTCAGTCCAAGTCTGTCCTGATATTGATCAATAAGAGATGAGCGCACGCTCAGCGGTTCTGAACTAGCGCTCTCCAACCTTTCCTACACCATGAACGGCGATGATTCAGATTATTTACTGTGGGGTGCCGCAGTAAAAAGTAAAAAAAGGAGTAAAAGGCCACTGCAGGTACGCAGTAAGGTAAGCACAGATGCCACCGCCTAATAAAGGGGATTGATATGTCTATGAATGTATGTTCATTAAAATGAAAAGTCAATAAACAAATTGTGAAAAAAAGGCCACTGCAGATTGCAGAAGCTCTCTCATTGTTTATGGACCAGTTCTCGGTGGCAGCCTTGTGCGTGTATTACTTAAAAATAACCAGGCCGCGTTCACAGGAGCAGAGAACAAGAATAGATTCTCCCAATGAGAATAAACAAGTGGAAAAAAAAACTGGGCACAAGAACCACTGAGCTGAACGCTTCAGTTTCATATACTGCAAGGCACAACGCTACACGGCACAACGCTACACGGCACAACGCTGCACGTTAACGTCAACAGATGAGGTGGCCGTAATGAAATTATGAGGCAAACATTAGAAGCACATTCTTCAAGGAAAATTGAGGCCACGCAACATGAGCCTGTAATTCAAGAGGGTCCCATCTCGTGGTGATGGGAGCCGATGAAACTCGAAGTGTGTTGCTAATGTTGCTAATGTCCAAACCACAACATTTTGTTACAGTTGCTGTCACTGTCACAAGAAATCAGCTTTGAGCTACGGTAGCTCAAAGCTGATGTACTACTATTGTACATTCAGGACTTCACGCCGTGCCTCTGATGCAGAAGGCGGCCAGAGAATCTATTTCAAACACGTCAGACCAGTTTTCAGTTTCAAGCAGCTTCATGTCTTCTTCATGTGTTGCAAAGTCTTTTGGGACATTAACGAAGAGGTCACTGATCTCTTCTTTATCAAGCCTGGGGTCTTTTGAGGTTGGGAAGTTGACAAGTGCATCAAGGTGATTGGCCAACAGCTGCGAGATGGAGGTCTCTGCCCCACTCTCTCTCAAGGAGCCCGCTAACGTTTGGAGGGTTTCACAAACTCCCGTTCCAAAAAGTCCAGTTGGGCTTTTAACACACCCACTTTATCTGCCACTTTAAAGACAGTTCTTCCCTGAAGTGACAGTTTGAGCACACTGAGCAGGTGAGTCTCGGCATCCAGCCTTTGTCTCTGAAATGCACAGCGGACAATGACTTCTTCTCAGTTCAAAATCTCTCCATGGTCTCCCGCAACTCCAATCCACTTTTTGGGATCATTGTTCAAATCTATCTTCATTCTTAAGGAATATATGACATTCCAGGGAAAAAAAAAAAGTCCAGAGTGGGTAGGTTTTATGTGCCCTGTGATAGTGGCCCAATTACCTCTTTGCCTGAGGTCAAAATAATTCTCAAATTTTCTTATTCACACTGTAGAAGAGGGGAAATGTGAAGTGAATTGATTCAAACTGTAGGAAAAAAATACCATCATCAATTTAATTTTCCATCTCGTGGGGCACAATTGCAGTGATTAAAATCAGCCTAATTGGGCTCTGCACTTGAAACATTGAGCATTAATTGCTGTCTGACTCATCTACTGCTTTGCTAAATACACAGAGGAATATTTAGCATCAGCGCTATCAAAAACAAGTGTCCCAGAGTTTGGTTTTTCTGTGAATCCAATGTGGATCAGACGGTAATGCATACGACACACACACACACAACGAAGCCAGTAATCATCAGAAAAGTGCTCCTTTATTTTTCTTGTTCTTCGATTATTTGAGCCCAACTCTTAGCGGCACCGATCCCAACCTGATCTTGCAGCCACTTAAGCATTATCCCTTTTTCAGAAACACAAGATCGAGCTGTTTTTTCTCCCACAATCACCTCTCTACAACTCAGTCGTCTGCCTTGTTTCCTCGCCATTTGCACACCTCTATGGCACAAAGTCTGCAGTGTCACACAGAACCTGTGAATTACAGCCAAACAGCCTCATCCTGCAGCATGGGTCTATTGATGTTAATGACAGTAGGTGAGTGACAACCAAAAAGGTTGTGTTTTGCGTGACTCTATTTTCTTTCTCCCTTCAGCTTTTGAGATTATTTATGAAAAAGAGAAACCTTTTTATGTTTTAAATCCAGATTACTAAAAACAAACTAATAAACCACATACAAACAACTGAATTTCACACCAGCAGCCCAAAAATGTAATTGGTGAGATTATCAGGGTGCTCTATAATTTTGCTAATTAGAGAAGTGATGGTTTAATGGTGTCAACCATTTTTTTTTTTAAAAAGCAAAAAAACAAAAAACAGCCTTGAACCAAAGCACATCAAAACTGCAGCTGAAACACCCTCCTGACTTTTCAATACACTTTGAATATCTTCTTTATCTGCAGCAGATACAAAATCAAATATACCAAAAATCCTGTTCCTCTTTAAAGCTATTATGCAGAAGTTGCCATTTCAGTTTGTCTTCCTCCCTGACTTGAGATATTCACAGATCACAAAGTTTACTGCTGAGTTTACTCAACAAATACATGCCAGGAACTAGTAACTAGTAACTAGTAACCAATCTGCCAGTCTAAATCAAATATTGCATAATGTAAAAAAAAAAATAATTTAAAAAAAAATCAACAAAAACATTCAGATATAGAGACGGAAGATCGCACGTTATCTGCATGTAAACTGAACGTAACCTGCATCTTTTGCAGATGAATAGATGATATATGTTACCAACATCTGTCCAGCCTTTTATTCATCCAAACTCGTTTGCCGTTTTTGTCTGTTCATTAAGAATTTCAACACCAAGTTGACATGGTGGCTCCATTGTTCACAGTGTTTGCATAAATGGGATGAGACCGGAGAGTGTGGTGAGAGCAATCTTAAAGGTCTCGTATCCAACCCACTGTCACATATTTATTTTCGATCTCAGCCTCCAGTGGAGCAACCTCACACAATTAAAAATCCAATAAAAACTTTATAGATTTCCACGAAGCGGCGGGTGCGGCTCTCTGTTAACCCTTGTACATGTTTGCATTTAGACAAAAGCAAGACGGTGGAAAAGACACCAGGCTGGAGGAATTGCCACGAAGGTGGGAGAGGTCTTGGCAAGCTCTCTGTGTGCTTTGTGACATCACAGAGGGCTGATTATAAAGACCTCATCCATTTCCATTTGCTTCCTCTCACTTGCCGAAAAGTAAAGCAAGTTTGTTTGGAGGCTAGTGAGACACTTGTTACTGTTGCAAAACAGTAGTGAAGTGAGTTCTGCATAATTCCATCCGTCCTGCTGGAGCCTCTCCCAGCTAACATAGGGCGAAGGCAGGGTGACACCATGGACAAGTAGCCAGTTCATCATGGGGGCTTCTGCATAATTAGATACCTTAAATCAGGGGTCTCAAACTCAATTTACCTGGGGGCCGCTGAAACAAAATAGTAGACAAGTTTTAAGATGTACAGCCTGTTTGGCTCTCTCATCTCCCAGATATTTTGCATACTCCTCAGCATGTCTAGTTGTGTAATGACGTTTCAAATTGTATTCCTTTCTCTGTGCAAATAAGACACATCGGGGTGCCCCTGTGCTCAACAAAGAAATATTGCATCTCCCACTTTGTCTGGAATTGACACTTGGTGTCACTGTCGTATTTAGCCGACGCACGGAGAACGTCATTTCAGCAATGTGCATAATTTTCGCTTCTTTTTCCAGTCACAGCAGCACGGTTGTCGGTGGATAATAGCCCAGTAGCAGTTTCCTTTGCTTCTGCGTCCGATGTTCATGTCTTTTATGATGAAATGAACCTCATGGCATTTGTAGATGGTAGAAAGTACCGGGACAGCGAGCGCAAAAAGGTGACTGCTCCCAGAGTGGTGTCCGGCGTGTTGTTACAGGAAAAAGAAGCGAAAATGATACCATGCTGTTGTTGTTGTGAATGTAAAAATAGAAACAAAAAAAGGAAACAAATGACATATATAGAAATTTATGTAGTATTCATCATGTGAGGCAATGCAAATAAAACGAATTATCTATACATAATTACCCCAAATAACGATGCCACCCTAAAGTTGTCCAGGTTATCGGGGACTGTTGTTGCCGACAGAAGGGTGTCGCTAAATGACTGCAGACCACATTAGGCTACAATTGAGTTCCTTACTTTTATTTTATCTCACCGCGTACGCATCATTTTGATTTATCTTGTCAGAGAGAGACATATACGCGTATAATGTCTCGCTGGGCAACAACTTTTTTTGGAAGTGCGAACGCAGCGCGCAGGGACGAACGTCCGCGTTTGCCTAATACAGTAGAAACGAGGCAGCCAGCCAGGCACGGAAGAAAACTGTATGGCAACGCTGCTGTAACTTTCACTCACTGAGAAATGTTCCTCTGCTTGCATCAAACCCTGTCGATGTCCCGCGCTGAGAGCCATATCCCCCACTGTGATTGGTAGGTTTGTTAAGCTGCGCACGCAACACTGTGAAGTGCCATTCTTAGAAAACTTGCGGGCCGCACTAATATTAAACTTTCATATTAAGGTGCAGGCCACAAAATATCGTCTCGCGGGCCGCGAGTTTGAGACCCCTGCCTTAAATATACTGTAGTTCTACGTGGAGATTAAGATTAAGAGGAATTAGGGACATCTTTGAATTTGTTGTTGTGATGGCACCCAATCTTGAAATTGTTGTTAAAACACCTGTTGACAATCTCTACGGCTCTTGCACCATATTTCCAGGAAAATGCCTTACAATAATAATTCAATGACTAACTTCAGTTTTTTTGTATTATTTTTTTGTTTTTGTTTCTGTTTCTTTGTACAAGACACAGACATGTGTTTTCAGCACCATGACATGTTTCTTACCCAGAAGACTCAGAAGAGTGGTGAGGTGTCTGTGGTGATGCTCACCCCCTCAGATTTGACACATTTGAGGACCGCACCTCCAGCCGTGTGCCAGCAATTACACCCCTTGGTCCCAGTTCAAGTCCTCTGGGGACGCTTTCTTATCTCCACTACCTCTATAAGCCAACGCTGATGTCTGTTTCCTTTTTCCAGTCTCTATGATGTTCCTTTTTTTTCTCTCTCCTTAAAGTTTCTCCTCGTTTCTCAAATCTCTTTTTCTCAGCAGCAGCATGATTGTTAATATACTGTGTCAATTTCATTCTTGGGGTGTAGCAGTACTTACCAGGTACTCCTGACATACCTTTTCTTTGCTCTTAGTATGTGTGTTTTATGAATGTTTTATTTTCTTTTTTTCTTCATGACATACTTCAAGTCGTCCTGTTTTTTATTTTCTTGTGTTGTTCATTTTATGTCCAGAAGTATCACTCCCTACATAAATAGCACACCAAAAACACAACACAAGAACTGCTAAGAGTGTCTTAAGTGTTAAAGTGAGTTTTGCTGATACACTGTACGTGGTCCATCCAGTGGTGTCTATCATGTTAAGGAGGTGTCACAAACTGTGAGGATGACAGGATTGTAAAAAGACATGTTACGTGTAATGTAACATCCCTAATACGTGTAAACAATGGACAAAAATAATGCAAAAAAAGAAAATAAGACAGACGTGAGCAATTATAGAAAGGTCGGAACAATGAAATTTAGGACCATATCATAGACTGGGACATGGTTATAGTCATCTGCTGTTCTCAAGGTGCAACCAGACAACAGGACATTATCATCCTGTCAAATCTTAGAGGGGGGCCACGCCTCTGCAGCATGAGTCACATCACCTCTCCATCAGGTGACACCTCTGAGGAAGACAAAGCTGTCGAAACACGTCAAGGTACTGAAAATACTGCTGGGCTCAGAGTCAAAGCAAAATCAAAATGTAAAAATCACAGCAAAATCAACTGGAATCAACTGGGATGTTGTCAAATGACCACAGCGCCGGCAGCTGGATTGTGCTGTCCTGGGAGTCTTGGTGTCATCGCTTTGTCCCACCACCACGCCTAGGACCTGGACTTGTTCCATCAACAGATTGTTCATAAGCACTGTGGGTTGCACATGTTGTATGAGCAGTGCTATATAAATAAAGTTTATTATATTATTATTACTATCGAGCTAGGCTCTTGCCTTCCAAAGCATGGACAATTACAGCCTACGTGGACAGCAGCCTTGAATTATTTCCTATTCTTTGAGTCCATTTCCATTTTGTGAATGCCTGGTTGGTGTATCTGTTTTTCACTCTGTCCTGTCTGCCACCCTGGCTCACTCTGCTCCTTTCTCTCTTTCTCTGTCTCTCCTCTATTATTGTATTTCACCCCAACTACTCATAGGCAGATGATGGCCCTCTGGAGTCTGGTTCTGCCCTAGGTTTCTTCCCACAGTGGAGTTTTTCCCAGCCACTGTCGCATCTTGCTTGCTCCGGGGGCCCGGTTGGTTCTCTCTGATTGTATAAAGCGCTTTGAGACGCCTTTGGTTGTGATTTAGCGCTGTACAAATAAAGTTTTATTTATTATTATTATTATTAAATGCTCATTGTGACGCACGTGATGGCAGGAGGCCTACCTTCCGTTTGGCTCTGAGCTGTCCATGGTAGTTGTCAGATGAGTCTCCAGGGATCTCCCCTCCCCACAGGGTCACCCCCACAATGGTGTAAGTGATGGCCATCACCACTAGGGGCAGCACGTACACAAGGACTGTCACGATGATGTGGTACCTTGGGCGAAATGGGAAAAGATGATTAGATTTCATAAAAATTTTCATTAATAGATGAGGCATATAACACAATAGAAATGATATCTTCTGTATAAGCAGAGTGAGTTCATCAGTAGTTTAGTTTTTATCAGCCTGACGCATCGCTATAACCTGTCACACCAGACCTGTTGGAGTTATCTTAAATTTAGAAAATGTCCATCAATTTTTTTCACATTAAATTGATGGACGTAGCACTAAATTAGAAACCCGTCGTGTTTTTTCATGTTTGATCAAAGCCGTATAGATGGTCTGCTTTCTGGTGTCCTCTTGAAAAACCTAGACCTGATTAAAAAATGGCTGAGTAAATTGATAAATGCACATAATACTATGTTGCACAAAAACATTTGGTTTCTTTTTAAAAGTGACTAATTTTCACTTTCATTCAGCTACCCTCCTTGAATACATGGCTTCTAACACAACCAAATGTGCTTCACATCATCCGAGGGACTAAAAGTTTGCCCTCACATGAAGGGGTCGTCGCTCATGCGGGGCCAGGCCACGTAGCAGAGGGTCCTGTGGCGCACGGCTCTGGTGGTGGAGAAGAAGCAGAGGGGGAAGGCCAGGACCACGGCCAGAGTCCAGATACACACGATGACTCCGGTGGTGGCCTTGGCCGACAGACGGGGCTTCAGGGGATGGATGATGGCCACGTACCTGCAGGTCAGAGGTCAGCACGGTAAAGGACTGAATTGTTTGCAGAGCCAAAACGAGATATGACTTATTGATTTATAAACGTGACCTGAACATTTCCAGGAAGTCTTATCCAATTAGACGCTGTGCGATAGAGACCCGGCGACGTTTCCTCCCCGTGTGCTCCTGATTCGGCATTTGCAAATTATTTTTGATTCCACTTTTGTTCAAATGCGGTAATGCTCTGCTGCTGTGTGCACAGTTGGAAAAGTGAAAGACGCTGATAAACTTGATTGAAGTGAATGGATTGTTATTGCCTGCAAGAGTGGAGACCTGTCTTGATTCCAACATCCAGACATGGCGCTGAGCTAAGATGAGCTCATCAGTAACTTATTAATCAATGTCAGAACTCCATGTGGCTCTAAATGTGAGACCCACTTGGAAACACTGATTCTGCCTTTCAAAGATGGTAGAAAAACGAGACTGATGTCCTGTCACCTCAGTGACTGCACGGATCCCCTGTGTGACAGCAGCAGCAGAAGTGTCCCATCTATTGGCCAGTAATTACTTGGCATTTATTCCTAGTATCTCACCGGGCCTTACGGGTGACACTATGTTAATAGCTTGTTTGATTTCCAATCAGGTATGTGCCTCTGAGGTCTATTTTTCAAAGAACCAGCAGGCTCACAGAGCACCAGCTGATGGAATTAACTTGACTGAGTGAACAATGATCACAACACAACTCCAGGAGCTTTTGCCAGCACTGAATGACACATGAAAAGGGGCCCGCAGCAGCGTTAGCATCAATGAGGCGTGTTCGCACTGACATTTACAACAGCAAATTAAAAACATTGTCATTGTTTAGCTTCTAAACAGTTCAAACATAGTTTTTTATGCATCACGATTGTATGAAAATGGCACCTAAAAGTGAATGTCACAGCTGCCTTGTGTTCCACCAGAAGAAACCTTGGATGAGTCGACCTGCCCGAGTATTCAGTCATCACTCACATGCTCAAGGGACAATTTAAAGGTCATTACTAAAAGTCTAAACCCTGCAAACTGATAAAAAAAAATAGTTTAAAAAAATTGTTTTTGTTATTTTTGGTGTTGCTTATTAATATGGTTTTGAAAATTTGTGGTTATGAATAGAGAGGGGATAGATTCTTCTTAAAACTGGGACATTCTTTTTTCAGAATCCTTTATTTTATTCATTGGAAAAGAAAATAACATTTTTTTTATTTAAAAAAACAACATATGAACATAATCTAGAATGAAAGGGAGCAGAAAGAGGAACAATCTCATTTAATCTGCCCCTATGAGGTGATGTGCAGAGTAATTTATACACCTTTAATTACCAGATATACAGTACAGCATTGAGTGCAGTATTGAGGAAAAATACACTGCAGCTTATCGGGAGCTTTTCTCCATTAATTCCCGACATTGAGCAGTAGATCAGACATCTACCTCATTTCGAGCAGTGGAAGAAGACGACAGGAAACTGTTATTAACATGTCCTCCCCCTGATATCATATCATCACTGTCACTTGAAGCAATGGGTGAAGATATGGAGCCACTACGATATAAATAGTGTGTATTACACATATACATATATATGTGTGTGTGTGTGTGTATATAGAGAGAGATATATACATACAGTTGTGCTCATAAGTTTACATACCCTGGCAGAATTTATGATTTCTTCGCCATTTTTCAGACAATATGAATGATAACACAAAAACTTTTCTTTCACTCATGGTTAGTGCTTAGGTGAAGCCATTTATTATCAAACAACCGTGTTTACTCTTTTTAAATCATAATGACAACAGAAATTACACAAATGACCCTCATCAAAAGTTTACATACTCCAGTGTTTAATACAACGTATTGCCCCCTTTAACATCAATGACAGCTTGGAGTCTTTTGTGGTAGTTGTGGATGAGTCGCTTTATTTTCTCTGATGTTAAAGCTGCCCATTCTTCTTGGCAAAAGGCCTCCACAGTTCCTGTAAATCCTTGGGCTGTCTTCTATGAACTGCACGCTTGAGATCTCCCCAGAGTGGCTCAATGATATTGAGGTCAGGAGACTGAGATGGCCACTCCAGAACCTTCACTTTATTCTGCTGTAGCCAATGACAGGTCGACTTGGCTTTGTGTTTTGGATCATTATCATGTTGGAATATCCAAGTACGTCCCATGCGCAGCTTCCGGCCTGATGAGTGCAAATTTTCCTCTAGTATTTTTTGATAACCTGCTGCATTCATCTTGCAATCAATTTTAACCAAGTTTCCCGTGCCTGTGTAGCTCACACATCCCCAAAACATCAGCGATCCACCTTTCATCATAGGCCTTATTGACTCCTCTCCAAATGCAACGTTTATGATTGTGGCCAAAAAGTTCAATTTTGGTCTCATCACTCCAAATGATTTTGTTCCAGAAGTTTTGAGGCTTGTCTCTGTGCTGTTTGGCTTATTGCAAGCGGGATTTTTTGTGGCATTGTTGTAGTAATGGCTTTCTTCTGGCGACTCGACCATGCAGTAAGTTCCTCCTTATTGTGTATCTTGAAACATCCACACAACTTTTTTCAGAGAGTCCTGTATTTCGGCTGAAGTAATCTATGGGGGTTTTTTGCATCTCGAACAATTTTCCTGGCCATTGTGGCAGAGATTTTTGTTGGTCGACGTGATCGTGGTTTGGTTTCAACAGAATCTCTCACTTTCCACTTCTAAATTAGAGTTTGAATACTGCTCATTGGCATTTTCAGTTCCTTGGATATCTTCTTATATCCCTTTCCTGTTTTATACAGTTCAATGACCTTTTCCCGGAGATCTTTTGACAATTATTTTGCTTTCCCCATGACTCTGAGTCCAAAGATGTCAGTGCAAGGGTCTGTCAGGAGCCAAGAAACTCATTCAACCTTTATATACACACTGATTACAAGCAGACAGATCACAGGTGTGGATGGTTACATTTAGTAGCCATTCAAAACCATTTGTGTCAACTTGTGTGCATGTTATCAGGCCAAAATCTCAAGGGTATGTAAACTTTTGATCAGGGTCATTTGTGTAATTTCTGTTGTCATTATGATTTAAAAAGAGTAAACACGGTTGTTTGATAATAAATGGCTTCACCTAAGCACTAACCATGAGTGAAAGAAAAGTTTTTGTGTTATCATTCATATTGTCTGAAAAATGGCGAAGAAATCATAAATTCTGCCAGGGTATGTAAACTTATGAGCACAACTGTATATACATATAAATGTACTTATGGTATTTCAGAGTCTAAGTAATGCAGTAACTGTTTTATGATGACGGAACATTAACTTTTAATACCGGTTTAAGGCATGCATATTTATTATGTTTAAATGTTTAGTATTACAATTGATGATTTCGCTGCCTGTAATGGAATAACACACAACAGCCAGTGGAAACCAGCAAACCAAATGGTCAGTAAATTACGTCAGGACATGAAAGAGCGGTGTGATGAAGTATGGCAACATCACAGATGTAATTTACACCTTCAGATGCACCATCAACTTAACCATCAACATTTTATAGTCTCCCACTCTCGTTTTTTCCTGGTGAACTTGAACTGCTGCTTCTACTTGGCGAAAAAAACACCAGCCTTATGGCGACGTGAGTTTTCCCTCCGTTGTTTCTAAGTTGGGAACGTATGGCTGCCACAGGCTTCCTGGGGGTGAATTTCCTTATCCGCTCAAAGGTTACATGGATTAGAAAATGTCACCAGAGCCAACTTTCAAAGACCAGCGAGTAATAACCGGGTGAAAAATCAGCTTTGAATGAACTGTCCCTTTGAACTGAGCGCAGATTAGACAGCAGTCTATATTCTTTAACAGTACAGCCTGCTGCCAGTTGCTATAAAAACAATAATCTCGCCCCGGATATATGGAAGGAGCAGTGCCTGAGGTGTCTGAGTGAACTGTCTCTTTAATTGAAATCAGCCCTGGTTCCCCCTCTGAGACCTGTGGCTTCAGTCTCCCTAGACGGCCGTGCACAACATGTCTCCTCATACATGCAATAATTCACTGGTTACCCGAAACAAAGAAACCTTGTGTGCACGAGCCCACGACGGAAGAAAATTGTGACAAAGAAAAAAAATCATTCATTCTCTCTTGCATCCGCTGCTGTCTTGCTGCAGGCTCCCAAGGAGACGTGCTCGCCAGTGCGGGGAGTAAGCGAGGAGGACAGATTCACAGACCACAGACGCTCACGAACTGTGGCCTCGTGCCATTTAGAGACATTGGAGCGGAGGCAGCGGTTGCGCTGGTGGTTGGGAGGGGAAGAGGCGGGGGGGCATGATCCGAGGAAACTGCAGCATCGTGGAGGTCAAGTCGATGTTCTCTTTCTCAGCGCATGCTTGACAAAATTGAACGGACACCAGCGGGACCCGAAACAAATCAGAAAAGCAGGGAGGGAAAGTTGCGGTAGAGCCTCGGGGACAGGTTGCGATTCACCTTTGTGTGACGAGGAGACGCACTAAAGAAGAAGAAGAAGAAGAAGAAGAAGAAAAAAAAAAACTGCTACGATATCGCAGCATGCCACGACGCTGGCCCACCACCAGAGACACACAGCGTGGCGCCCGCATCCTCTGCACACCCTTTGTTTCCATTACGGCTGCATCCCTCATCTGTCTAATCCCTTTATTCAAATATTATGACGGAGGCCCGGTCCGCTGATCAGTATCATCACAGCCCACCGCTACATGGCCACACGGTCACGCTGCCAAGAGCCAACGTAAAGAAAGAAAGAACAGCGGAGAGGAAGCCAAAGAGAGGCATGAGAGCGAAGGAAGGGTCTTCAGCGGGTGTGGGCAGAGAAAGACTTGGCCGCCACGCTGGGAAACACACCCTCGGTAAAATCACGCACATCGCAACGATTAATTACACACTCCTCCACCTGGATATGGAAATAGATGTATAGTGGAAGTCAGCGGGAAACATATCAGGAAATGAAGTGGGCAGCAGAGGTAGGCTGTGGAATTTAAATTCATCCAAATGTGTGTGTGTGTGTATGTGTGTTTCAGAGACGCAGGGCCAAAAGCATGAACATCAAAAGAGCTTCCATTTCAAAAGCAGAGCCGTTGTTCCTGAGGCAACGACACACCAAGAAAAATTAGACCACCGCAACTTATCAGGGGCTTCTCTCCATCAATTCTCCAACACTCAGATTTACACCTCAACCCGAGCGGCGGAAGAGAGCGGCAACAAGTGTTATTAACAGGTCCTCCATCTCAGTCTTTGCCAGGTATCATCTCATCACTGCCACCATATGAAGTAAAGAGGAGCAAAGAGTGACAACGTGGAGCCACAGCTGCTGAGGACAGAGCCATCGTCACAGAGTTGAATGTTTAGATCTAGAAATTCTACAAATGTTTCAGTGAGACACCATACTCAGGGGCGGAGCTAAGTGATGGCCGCGGCAGAGGCATAATTTGGCAAACACCTCGCACTTCACAATACAGCATCTCAAGTCATATCCGATTAAGGCCACGTTTGATAAATATAAGCAACTACAGTGATACTTAAATTAATAATAAAAACAGTCCTGTAAAATTTTCAGGTATTGATTTATTGCCACTGCTACGTGAGTCATGATTTCACCCTGTGGCTCCCCCAAGGAAAGTTTTCGGGCTCCGCCAATGCTCACACTTCCCGCAGGGGCCAATTGATCTTTTTCACACAAATTGATCCCAAACATACAGAAGTGTATTGCTGCCACACCAGGGTTCAGTATCATGTCCATCCATCCATTTTCTATATCCGCTTTTTTCCCAAGTTCAGGGTCACGGGGATCTGCTGGAGACTGTGCCAGCTGTCATGGGGCGAAGGCAGGGTGACACCCTGGACAAGTTGCCAGTTCATCGCAGGGCCACATAGAGACAAACAGTCATTCATACTCATATACACACCTTCGGACAATTTAGCGATTCCAATTGATGCATGTTTTTGGAGTGTGGGAGGAAGGCGGAGAACCCACACAGACACAGGGAGAACATGCAATCTCCTCAGTATCATGTAATGTGATACACTACTGCACACTACTACAGACACTACTCTGATAGTGAGAGGCTCGATATGAAATAATTACGTGTGAAGTTTCGAGTTGTTACTGGATCATTTTCCCATTGTTTCATGATAACAAATGGAAACTAAATAAATAGGCATAAGCAAGGCACTATGGCTTGTTTACACAATTCAATTAAGCTGTACTTGGTGTTGTAGCTTGGTGTGAGTCATGGTGAGATACTGAACTTATTGAGCACCGTTGATGCCATTGATATAGTATGCGTACTCAGAGGAGGATTCTAAAATGCATCAAACTCATAGAAATCTTGACAGTGGCAAATCCACTTTTAGAGCTATAAGCTCAATGGGGCAAAGAATACTAAAATAAACTACACAGTAATTACAAAAAACAAGACGTCAAAATTATCACGTGAAACTTTCACATAATGACGTGATAGTGAGCTTCTTTTTCAGTATTGCAGCAAACTAACAGAGCTTTTTTCGGAGCGTGGTGGTGAGTGAGTCATCACTCGCCACATATTCTGAAAGTGTGGAGACGCACCTGTCCACGGCTATGGCGGTCATGGAGTAGATGCTGGCGAACACGGACGTGACCGGGAAGAAGTTGTGGAATTTGCAGTACGCCTCGCCGAAGTACCACTCCCCGTGCGCGGCGTACACGAAGTTGATGAGAGTGTTGAACGCGGCCATGGACGCGTCCGAGAACGCCAGGTTGAGCAGGAAGTAGTTGGTCACCGTCCTCATGCGCTTGTGCGCCAGGATGATCCAGATGACGATCAGGTTGCCGAACACGGCCACCGCCAGCACGAGGCTGTAGGCGACCGACCAGAGCGCCACGCGCCACGGCGGCTGCACGAACTGACTGGTGTAGTTGGCCGTCGCGTTGGAGCCGTTGTAGGAAGGCGCCATCCTCTCCTCCTCGCGCTGAAGCCGAGGCGCGTTCCGGATAGTGATCCGGTGTTCCCGCGGAACGAGCGCGCTCACACGGGACCGTCGTTTGAAAAATGAGACATATTTCCTCCTTGCGAGGCTTCTTTCGTATCCCGGCGTTGGTCACTTGGTTATTTTACGCACAGAGAAATTTCTTTTTTCCAAAAAGGAAAAGAAAGAGGAGTAAAAAAAAAAAAAAAAAATGTCATGCGGTGCCTGTTGAATTTAGTTGCGAGCGCGAGGTCTCTCCCCCTCCTCTTCCTCCACCTCCTCTTCTTTCTCCTCCTACAGCAGCAACAGGCAGGGGCGTCGTGCGCACTCGGTGACGCGCGAATGGCACAAACGCGCCCGAGAGATTGATTGATACTCGTGGCCGCCGTTTAAAACTTCATGAATAACGGATAGGGCAGGCGCTGCAGCCTCCCCTCCTGTCCCTCCCCCTTCCTCTCTTCATCCCTGCGTCCCGCCTTTTCTGCAGAGCATCATCAGTCAGCGCACACAGTGTCCCTCGATCTGCTGCATCCTCTTGGATTATCTTGGTGTCAGTTCGAGGGGGGAAGCAAACAGGATATTGAAACGTTGCCGACTCTGTGGTGTGTGTGTGTGTGTGTGTGTGTGTGTGTGTGTGTGTGCGAGTACGCCGAGCGTGTGCGTAGCTCAGCTATCTCATCAGTAGAGAGCCGAGCCGAGCCGCCCTCCACTTTATCTCAGGGTCTTCACCGCTGTCCAAACCTGAACGCATCTTAATGTTGTTTTATTGCGGCTCTAAATCATCCTCGCAGAACCTGCACCGTGCAAAGCCGCTCCGTTCCGTACCAAGGCTACGTCGTCTCTCGCCTCCTTTGTCAAGTCAACACCGAAGACCAAGAAGCTGACGGCCCCTCCAGACATCCGGCCGTTCACATCAGATAAACCTCCTTCATCTGCTTCCATGCCCGCCGGTGCCGTTTGCAACCTCTGTACGGGTGCGATTTACATGTCTTCCACGGCTCATCACAACCAATCAATCCACCGGCCGAGCTGCACGAACAACAACGTAGTGCTGCTGGTATTCACTGGTTCAATCACTGGAGGCGTTTTGCTTTTCCATGTCTCATTAACCCGTGAGAGGTGTGTGTGTTTTGGCTAATCAGCGTTCAAAGGCCTGGTGGACGCACTGCAACATTGGTTTTGATCATCAAAAGGAACTATTTTTTTATTGAGAAAAGGTCTGTCCCTGTAGGGTGACTCATTATTGTCCCTAATCAACCTACCATGGTGGTGTCATCAGCAAACTTGATGATGGTGTTTGTGGGGTGAATGGGAGAGCAGTCATGGGTGAAGAGAGAGAAGAGGAGGGGGCTGAAGACACACCCCTGAGGTGTCCCAGTGCTCAGTGTAAGTGTGGCGGAAGTGTTATCTCCCAACCTGACACACTGGGGTTTGTTTCTGAGGAAGTCCAGTCAACTGCCTAAGCCCAGGTTGCTCAGTTTCATGGCCAGTTTTTGGGGGATGCCTTGAACGTAGAGCAAAAACCGACAAATAGCATCTTCACATAAGTGTGGCTCTGGTCCAGGTGAGAGAGGGCTGTGTGGAGCGCCATCATGACAGCATCCTCTGTCGACCTGTCTGTCGGTATGCAAACTGATGTTGGTCCACTGGTACATTTCTGCAAGTCGCCTATGAGATCCTGCCATGCCATTGACTGACTGGATTTGTGTCAACGCGGAGTTAAAAAAAAAGTGGCTGCTGAGCCTCTGAGCCTCATCACCTCATAACATGACAGAATGCTGCTTTGTACGTAAGTTGATGACTCTAATGTAATTTCCAGGGAAAAGTTTGCTTTTTCTTTCAGACTGGCCTCAACTTTTAACACTGGGGTCAGAGCATCACAAGTGGATTCAGTGCATTTTTTTCTCTACAAAGCCTAATTGGGCAAAAAGAAAAATAGTCGTCTCTTGGGGAAATACTGTAATGGATGTTTAATGTTAAAAAGATAACACAGACACTAAAACTGTTCCCTTTTTCTTTCTTCCATGTATTGTTAAAACAGGCGTTGAACATTTTGAGGACTTCCAGATCTGCAGGATTAACAGCACGGCACAAAAGAATAGCTTAATGTATCATGCAACACGATCTAGAAAACAAGACTCATCAAGACATGTCAGTATAATAGATAAAAAAAAAAAAAGCTAAACTTACACAGTAATATGTGTCACAGAGAAAAAAACACTGGTTGAAAATGTAGGATTGTGGGGAAAAAACAGCTGCTTTGCATGCCCCTCATTTCCCCACCGGTCTTGACCCGTGTGCTGTCCATCTGCCTAATGAGCTGATGTGGCCTCATCGTGGAGGCCGCGTGGCTGTTGTATGGGCATGGAATGTCAGCACTGCTCGCCATGGATTTCCCGGTTGGTGTTTGTTTAATTTTTTCCTATTCCATTTTGTTTAATAATACATTAATAACTGAATTGAAAATAAACATATTGTTCAAGATCAGTAAGAGACTGTAGGGTTTTTACAAGTGGGTTTTTGTGAGTTTCAAGCTATGATTTATTAGTATTTTTTTAAATGTTCAGTTTCAGCTACAGTTTTGTTTTGTTTTTCCACTAAGTAACACATTTGGCTTACCTTGAATTTTTGTGAATCCAAGTGTGCTGAGACATCTTCTCTTTTCAAAACCTCTTAAAGATCTGCAGTTGAAATCATTTGCTAGTTTATTACCAGAGTGGATTGCACTGTAAAGTGGGTTGTGCTCTCAAGGGGCCTAACAACTCAAATGTGGGACTGGAGTACTTTTATTCAAATTACAAAATCATCTTTCCCCACTCATAGAGCAGTTGCACAAACAAAAAACAGCTTCATAGCCGACTCACAATTAAAAGTCCTATTAAATAGTTGTCTGATACTTTAACACGATAACATTTACAAAATGATTTAAAGTGCAATCTGTTCCCGTACAGATTGTGTTGCTAGTGCTTGTTGTTACAAATCCCAGTATCATAACAACCAGTTCTAGTTGTTATGACTATTTTATGACTGAAATTCCTTGTGTGTGTGTGACAGAGAAATGTAAAGACTCTTTAATGTGAATTAATTTGCTTCCATTTCTTGTTGCTTTTTTTAATTAGTTCAGTCCCTTGCAAGAAAACAAGGCTCTTTCTTCTCTCAACAAAAGATAAAAGAGGGTAATTTCATGTGGCAGCAAGGCAAGAATTTTCATCATCAAGCACTGAAGTGAAAAAAAAACCTTGTGTAATGGGAAATATGTGTTCTTGGCCTCTCGTGTAATCTGTTAGCTTCATGGTAACCTTCTCCTTCACTGTCGCCAACCTTCTCGAGACATTCTCCTCGTGTCCCGCCAGGGTGAGGTATTCTTTGTTTTGTCTCCTCTCATCCTCCCCTCCCCTTTCCTTATCCTTGTCCTGTCCAGTCCACTGTATAAGAGACCTCCATCTTCCTCCTCTCTTGGCACTTGCACTGGCATCCATTCGGGCTGTTGCACCTGGTGCATCTGCTCCGTTGGTTGTACTTTGTCTGTGCCTCGGACTCCGATCTTTTATTTCTTTTCATTAAATTACTTATTTACTCAGCATTTCTGCATCAGTATCTCCACTCTTTTCCACAACACCTTGACAAAAGGAATAATGTAAATTATACTGAAGTCGAACTTCCATGACAAAACAGAGACAAGAAAACAGGTGAATGAGGGCAAGGTGAAACACATCATGTTAATTACAGGAGGAGGGCGAGAATAACACAAGGAGAAAATAAACTAGGAACAGCACAGTATGGGAAGCCTAATCAAAAGCAACGTGGCTCCTTCCTCGCTCTAGTTTTCTCAGCAGTGCATCGTGTGTTTCATGCATGCTACTGGCTTCCTGCGGCTTCTTTTGTTAGCGCCTAATGCTGTGCTGACGTAACAGTTCGTTCTATCTTCCGACAGTGTCAGACCTCAGGGCGCAGGTCGGACTTGATCAATTCTCCATCACCCACTTAGTAGCAGTCATCCATTACGAGCTAGATTGGAGCTGTGATATTGACCAGAACCCTCAAGTTAATGCAGCAGTGGGTTGTTGAGGCCGTCAAGCGACTGAATTACCTTTTCACCTTTGATCTGGTAAACGGACGTCAGCACTTTTACTTCTCAAACTTTTTTGTGTTGCCACGTTTTTCCTGTGTTCTGCCTTGCTCAGAAAAACATCTCTGACATGGCTCAACATGCGCAACAAACTGGACAATAGACAACATGCATTGCTACCCTATCAAACATCAACAGGCGTCATTCCTCAGACAACAGCCAGTGGTTTTAACAGTCTGGCAACCATAAAATAGTCCCTTTCTAAAGTAGTTTGTATTCATGTTTAGAATATTCTCCAACTAACAACGGCTACAAAGCCCCAAAAATACTATTTATTCAGGTTTCGGTCTCCAACTTGGCTGTTTCTGACAACTCGTGCACAAAAGATCCTTCACAACAAACAAATAAAATGAAACTGGCGTCACGGTGAAGCCGCTTGATCGAAATGAGTTTTGTTTTTGCAACATTCTGCACATTTGGCCGGCCTGTCACTCCCGCCTGCTGCGCTTTATTCCGTCTCCACGTGTTCCTCAACCCGCGTGGCTCCTTTTATGTCCTGCCTCGCCGGGCCCATTGATCTGCTCGGATGGCATCAAAGTTGCGCGACAAGCCATAATTCCTCCGCCTCTCAACTCCCGGCTGCTGCTCTGTATTCCCTCATTGGCGTGAAGTCTGGCTCACATTCTGACCTGCGGAGTTCAGATCCGGCTCCGAGTAAACAATTCCCCGGGAGGCTGTGGACCGTAAATAAATTGCAGCACTGCGATCAATCGTTATTTTCCTGGCTTGTTAAGCCAGACGCGCTACCGCAATTTGCATCTGTGGTGCACCAAAGAGAGAAGAGCGGCCGATAGTTTGCTGGGAGTGAGAAACATTCACATTGTCGCATTTACGTTGCCTTAATCAGGTTTCTATCACGTAGTTTGAGCCATTTCATAAGAGTGTGAGGCTTCCTGCAGGGGGCGACATCCCTCGGGGAGCCATTCGGCTGTTACTCCATGCTCGCGAAAGCAAAATGTTGTTCAGGTCAGAAAAAAAATTGCTGTTGTAGAATCCACAGAGCAGCTGGCATCGTTCGCAGTACTTCCTGTTTCTTTCTTGAATTACGTGTGAATTCTTTGGGGTTGTTGCTTCTGCCAGCAAATTTTCATGCTGCGGATGGAAAAGTCAAAAAAGGTCAATGTCACACTGGACAGAATTGAGTGAGAGAGAGAGAGATACTTATTCTGAATATCATCACCAGTGTGAGAGAAAGCGACACAAGATGTAGCTGCCGCAGGTCACCACTCTGACACTCCTGTGATATTCAATAGCAGCATGATAATATTGCTCAGGGCTAACCGCAGTATTACGGGGTTATGAGTTGTTTGTATTGGTCAGACACGCACTGTTTCACATCTGTTGTTGGCACTGAGACAGTCAACGGTCACTTTTCTCCGCTTTGTTTCTTTTAGGAATCTGTGGTAGGAACTCCAGTGAGTCGTGCCGTTGGCTCTGACGGCTCCGCGGTCTCTCTCAATCAACTCCCCTGTCACTCAGACATTGACATGAAAACCCATCAGCTACTCAAGTCAGCGTCACAAAGTGGATAGTATATAGTAGCTTGACGACATGAGACACCTGCCTGGACGACCGTCGGCTCTCGATGACCCTTTAGTGGGATTTGCTGTGGATAAGTGACAAGTCTTTCGGTCGCTATACACTTCAGCAGCAGGTGCAATGTGCGATTCTGTCCAATCAAAATGACAATCAACAAAAAGAAGGTGTTTGACTGGGGCTGTTTGAGATGAGTGATGAAAATCTCAGCAGCGACACCTCGACGTCAGTCCAGTACTCCACATTTAACTGGGGATTTTACAAAATCTCAAGAGTTTGGCAATATTATATCTGCATCCGTGTGTCAGGTCCATTAAAAGGCATTGCAATGAGGGCCAAAGCCATCTGATGGTGGCTGGCAGAAGACGACACGTGCACGCCGGTACAACACAAACATCAATACAACACTGGACAGAAGAAGAAAAAGAAAATCACTCTCTGATCGCTGGAGTGAAAACGCTGAGTGGAAGCCGGACTATTTACACCGAGGCCGAGGAGCTCGATGGAGGAGGCCGACGTGATTATGGCTGCGGTGCAGGATGATGAAAGTGACGCCCACAAATCACAGAAGGAGACGCGTGCGCAGAAACGCAGAGGTGGCGGGAAAGAAATGGATGAGACACCTTGAGCTTTGACATCCACTGATATCTGCTTTTCGTAGTCGTTCCCTTTACAAACAAGCATGAAAAGGGGTTGGAAATCATTCTGCCTCGTCGCTCGAAAAAACCTTCCCAATCGACAGGGTGTTCACACACCGTTGCCAAATCACTACCAGAGCTCTTTAACCCTGCTGAAACAATTATATAAAACCTACAAAACAGCTTCAGCAAGTCAATGCAATAAACCAAGACACTGAGCAACTTTAACCTCCTCACATAGCCCGCAGCAAGAAAAGAGTCCATCTTATATCTATTTTTTATATTATTGTCTGTATTATTGCATTATTGAGCAGATTTGCTTCCTCACCATATGTTCCCAGTGGGAAAGAGCCCACACACAGGGAGGTAAAGCTGGAGGTGTTTATCCTTGAAACCCTGCCTTAACAAATCTTTTTTTGTTGAGCAGCCCTGATCCGTTTTCCGACCTCAAAAACCTCAGTGTGAAAATCATTTTTACAATTCTTTGCCTCGGATCAGGGCCACTGACACACTGCCGCCCTTTGCGAGAAAAGACCTGTCCCTCTCCTTCTCTTTCTTTCTCACCAACTTCCACGGTGGCTGTCACTTCTGCCATTATAAACATGTGACCACCACAGAGTAAAGAAGTGTTGATAGTCGCGTGTGAAGTGTTGTGGCATAGTAGTGTGTTTTTTGTCAGAGACTGCTGAGCAGGAAACCAAAGGTAGCGACCCATGAAAATGAAAATATCCTTTGGCCATTAAATTCATTGGTCCTTCCGTTCTTTATCTTAACATTTCTTACCCTGTGCTTTGAACAGGTTGCGCCTTTCTGATGCAATTATATAGAATTACGCATTTTGTTTTGGCACAAGGCAAAGTAATATGGCAATTCATTAAAATTCAATGATTAAAATCGAGTTTTTGAAATAAAGAGAAGCCATCCACTCGAGCACCAAACGTGTTATTCTCAGCAATCACCACCAGATGATGTGGTGACCAGTGGTACGGTCGCCAAGACACATCAGTTTGACGAGTGATCGCCACATGAGAACAATGTATGTATATTTTTCAGTGTCTTACTCACCCACGTACGTTGTGGCTCCAGTTAATGAGCGGCTACGGACTCAGTGTTGTGCTCCCTTTGCGCAGCGAGAGCTTTGATTGTCATTAGGCAATTAATTCTGTTTTTGCTTGACTTGATATGTCATTTTCTCACGTCTCCATGGAGCTTCCGCGAGGGATAGGCGGCATATCTTTAGGCTCCACCATTAGGTGCGCTGGCCTTGGCCTCTTTTATCCGCCAACCGTGTTCACAGCAAGTGGGCTGTTTGCTTCAGAATGGAACCCCAGATGTTTTATTAACTATCGACAAATATGAATATTTTTCAGCCATTTGTACGATAGACATTACACATAGTACGTTTTAGTCCTTTGAGAATTATGTGAACATGTTGACAGGGTTGTTGACTATGATTGGTAACCTTCACAGTAAAGGATTTTCAGCTTGCTGCTGTGGCACTCACATCGAGAGATGTTATCAGCTATCCACTAACCTGACATTTACAATTTTAATAACTATTTCTTGTTTTTCTGACAATAAAACACCACAATGCAAGAAATACAAGACTCTCATTTAGAGCATTCCTAAACCGGTTGTTTTCTGCTCCCCTTCCAAAATGCTTCCCCCTTAAAAATGAACCTCATGGATGCATGTTTGCTTTTTTTATTTGCTGCATGTCTGCTATTGTGGGTCACTTTCAAACACAGGATTAGCCTTGAATGGCGTTGGATCAGGTGAAGGACTCCACAGACTTTTGGCAGTTTTTATCAATGGAGCCCAATAAAATGGAAGTAAGGATTAAAGCAGTCATCAACTGGTTGCTAGTCCTGCCTCCTACAGGCCAAGAGGAGACCAGTTTCTTCATACTCTGGAAGTTGGACGGTGATGGAAAAGATGCTCAGGAGACGATATGAGATGATTATATGAGGAACATTCACAAAAAATGGTTTGATGGGTTTATTTCACAAATCCACACTGGAAAGACTGAATTTGTAGACCTTCAAATATTGGAAAGTCTTAGTTTTACCACTTTCATGGAGAGTTGGACTTTTTTAACTGCCAGTCGAGCATGTCAAGAAGAGGTCAAGGTTTTTAATTGGTATTAGTAATTGGCATTTCAATTATTTTTACAAAGCTCATTTGAAAATCAGCAAAGCAAAAGCTTTTTTCAGTGGCACTCTGTTCTACCTAAAAAATGAAAATGGCATCAGCAGCATCAGGAGGTCAAGCTTTTTTTTAACTTGACCCCCTCTTGCTCCCGCTTTCAGTGGAAAAGGCACTGGTTGGTGACTGAAAACTCAGACCAAGTGAAAAGTCTGTCAATAGAAATTTGTCAGGACAGATGAAAACGTCGCCAAACTTGAAAACTCAGTCATAAAGCTGAATGCAAGGTTTGAGTATTTGTTGTGGTTTATAAAGCTACATAACATGTGAATAATACAAAGATAAAATGTGCTTCCTTCCTTTTTTAAAAGCATCATACACCCAACATAATTTAACAGTGCATAGCATCCTGGCTTGAAGATTGTGGTTAAAGCACCCATACAATCTAAATACCTGCATGTGTGTGTGTGTGTGTGTGTGTGTGTGTGTGTGCAGAGGTTAAGCCTTCACTTCTTTGAAGTATATGCACACAACACAGTTAGATCCTTAAGTTGCTCACTGTACGCTAAAACTATCACATTCACTGCACATATTTACAATTGGCTACATTGAACAAACAGCTCTGCTGCTTGGCCACACACACTGAAATCCTAATAATGCAATCTTAATAATGTAACGTAATTTGTGCCCCCCCACCCCAGCGTGACTGTTTGTTCATATTCCGTCGGATGCAGGGAAGCCCTCAGGCACTGATTCTGCCAGGGAAATGTCTCCGGTGGGGAAATCAGTCTAATTAAGCGGCAGTTTCCCTGAAATAAATGGCATGCGCCCCATCACTTTTCCACGGCTGGACTGCCAAGACATTTTCATTGGTCTGTTGCTGATTGAGGGAACACCTCAATTAAACTGAACAACAGCTGATATTTACGAGCGCAGATATTATTACGTTTTGATTGCCTCTTTTCTTTTTTGTTCTAGTTCTGCTGTGTTTCCAATTACATCTAGAAATAGTGCAGTGGATGAAACTCTCAGATTAAGAATCCATAGATAAAACATCACATCAGAAGCTTGCACCCTGCAGTTGGCTGGTTGGCAAACACTGTTACTGTTCTCAGGGAATGGTGCATAGTTACATGTGATCAGTTAATTCCAATTAACCTGAGCTGAAATCCAAGGCTCAATAAATTAATAGTTTTAGCTTAAAAAAAACCAAAAACAATAGTTCGGACTGTTTGATAATTTCGACCAGTGTTCAGTTGTCTCGTGGTCTCTGGAGAAGTGGGTGTACTCTTTCATGACCTTTTGTTAAATACAACATTGAGAAGTGGGTGTAGCCAATGCTGACTAGAAATTACTCCATACAGACATACGCAGCAAGACTGTGCCCCACTAATCCTTTGTCTTTACAACATGAAATGGAATGAAAATACTTCTTAGCTCATTTTTTTGTGCTCAAACTTGTGTTGAATCGGTACACGCTCAAGGCTGAAGACTCACACAAAGTCAAAGAAAAGCCGCACAACCTCGACCTTGAGTTGGTTACTTGTGGCTTCTTAGTTTACCTTTATCAATGACTCGATTATTGCATTAGTCCTTGCGTGTGCGACTGTGTGCTGGTGCCACCTAGTCATTAGTGCCGAGTGTAATGCCAGACATAATCAATTGTCACATGCACGGCTGCTCTCACGCTCTAATTTAGTGTCGCATCCTTTCTTCTGTTTCCCCTCAAGAAGGGAGCATAGAGTGGCACAACACGGGACAAGTGTGGCAGCATAAAGTCGCGATGAGGGAGGAAGATTAATGAGCTTTTAACGCGGAACTGTTTGGGTGATGTCTGTTTGAATCAAAGCCACTCAGCGTCAGAGGGAAACGTGCCAGATGGTACCACACTCGCAGTCAATGAAGGATTTTGGCTTCAGCTTGAGAGACTCCTCGCATTTCGGGATTCAACATTGGTTTTCCTGCTTTGATGGCTGCTCTTCAAAAACAAAAAAAGAGGATCAAGGGAAATCTACTATTACCATTACAGCAGGAGCTGAATCTAAGCAAACTGGATGTGGAAATACAGCCTTAGTTTAAATAGACCTGTGACTTCATCCCTGCTACAGCTTACAAGAATCATTTTAAATGCTCATTTACTTTTTCCAAAGTGCAGTATGGGTATGGTGTAGAAACTCTGGCTACCACTGGCCACCATTCGCCCTGTAGGAAAGCCTTGCAGCTGTTGCAATTAACCCGTGGTTGAACCCGTCCTGTTCTATTTCCCATTTCTGCCAGAAAACGTATCTTTGCAATTGTCTGTCTATATCACTACCATCAAAAAAGGCCATAAGCCACTTCCCACAGCAGTCTAATAGAATTG
Source organism: Thamnaconus septentrionalis (assembly GCA_009823395.1). Classification (NCBI taxonomy): domain Eukaryota; kingdom Metazoa; phylum Chordata; class Actinopteri; order Tetraodontiformes; family Monacanthidae; genus Thamnaconus; species Thamnaconus septentrionalis. The sequence continues at coordinate 5,372,366 of CM020501.1, read as the reverse complement.
TATAGCACTGCCTGGAAATACGGACGTTTGTGTGCTGATTAAAGATAAAAAGAAGATGCAAAGGGACCAACATAGTTGTTTTGTTTTTTTAACCTTCCTTATTATTTCACACATTACATTTTTGAGGTGCACCAGTAAACTGGTTATGCAGCTTACAGCATTATGAAAGCTTATTAAGAGTCTGCGGTTGATTTGTCCTTCTGTAGTGGAGTGTTTTAGTCTGCAGGTTTGAGAATTGCACGACGTACTACAGAGCTACTTTGCTTTATGTCATTACCTGTAAATGTTTGCAAGCTTCTTACTATCCTCCTGTGGACATCAGTGCACACTGCAGAGAGTGGATTAATTACCACCAAAGCACGTGTGGCGGGGGAAATGTGAATAATGAGAAGATCTAAAGCCAGGAGTTTATTCAAATTAGTTGCTTGGCAAGGTTTTTCGATGAAGTTTGGTAATACACACAGCACAATAGCAGTTTAAAGATCACACTTTCCCTGTGGGTACGTCAGCCAGTTTCTAATTATTGTTTTTGGCTTTTCCAAAGCAATTTGAATCACAATGAGAAGTTAAAAAGAAACATTTATGGATTCAAGGTAGCCACGGGTTTATTTTCTCTCTTCCTCTTTGGTTTCTGGGGGTTTTTCATCCTCCTCAACCTTTACTTCCTCATCTTTTATCTCCTTGATTGGTTCCTCTTCCTTTCTCTCCGCATCGTCTTCTCTTGTCTCCTCCTTCTTCTCCCCCTCCGTCCCCACATCCTCCTTTTTCACCTCTTCTTCTTCCTGCCCGTCGTCTCCCACTTCCTCCCCTGTGAGGATCTCCAGGTCGGCTAAGCGGTGTCTGAGGGCCTTGTCGGCGTTCAGGTGCTTCCCCAGAATCTTCTTCAGCTTGACCTGCATCAGGTCCATCGTGCTGTACAGCTTGTTGACCTTTACCTCCAGCTCTTTGGTCTCGGGCATGATGTTCGCCGGGTCCAAATCTATCAGACCGTCTTTCATCAGGATCTGCCGGCCTTTGTCCTCCAGCATGCCCTTGGCATCCGGATACTCTATCAGTGACTCCATCAGGTCGTCCTTGGACAGGCAGAAAAGGTCTGAGTATCCGATGCTGCGAATGTTGGCCGTACGCCGGTTCCCCGCTTTGCTGCCCTTGATGTTAAGAATGCTAATCTCGCCAAAATAGCTGCCGCTTCCGAGCACAACAAACTGTGTCACGCCGTCATCTGCAACGACCGCAAGTTTCCCGTCTTTGATGATGTACATCTCTCGGCCAATGTCGCCTTTTTTGCAGATGTAGTCCCCGGGGCTGAACACCTGCGGCCGCAGCTTGAGCACCAACTCGATCAACAGGCCGGCCTCACAGTCTGCAAAGATACGGACCTTCTTCAGAGTCTCCATGTGGACTTGGATGGCGATCTCAGCCTTCAGCTTGTCAGGAAGATACCTCAGCACCTCTCGTTCGTCCTGTGCTTTCCCGTTGTTCCACAGATAATCAAACCACGTGATGACCCGCAACTCAAGCTCCTTGCTGACCTTCCGGGCCTGTGAACCAAAGAAAAACCTTTAAACTCACAGGTTATTATGCTAAATGTTGCATCAAGAGAAAGAACTTGAATCTACCCGCATGTAATGCTTGATGTTGTCAATCCGAGCCTGAAACTGAGCTTGGGCGGCGTTCATGTTGGAGATCATGGTGGCGATATTTCCCACGATGGTAGCAAAGATCAAAACCCCAACCAAAAAGTCAATCACGTGAAAGAAAAACTCTGAGTCTAGGGCCGGAGGCGGGGTCTCTCCGATGGTGGTCAGGGTCAGTGTGGACCAGTAGAGGCTGAAGGAATACTTCCTCATTGGCTGTCCAAATTCGGGCTGTTCAGGGTCGTCCAAAGCTGGGTAAACCCATTCGTCAGCACCAAATCCGATAGATTTGGAGAAGGAGAAGTAGAAGCAAGCGTTCCAGTGGATGATAATGAGAATGTACATAATCAGGTTTCCAATGCGGAAGATGTTTGGGTAGTTGGTTTTGGTCTCTGTCCTAGTGAAGAACTCCATCATGCGGCCAATTCTCAGCAGTTTGTTGATTCGGATCTCTGGGTAGTCGAGGCCGAAGTATAAATACAAGATGTCAGTGGGAAGCATGGAGACAACGTCCAGGCGAAACTGGAAGCTGTTGACGTAGCGCTCCCTGAGGAGCTTCTCATCTTTCACCATCAGGCCTTGCTCCAGGTAACCTGCACTCAAAGAAGTGTTAAGTCACTACAAAAAAACACAAAGTTCATTTTTCAGGTAGGATGAACAAAAGTTTGAGAGAAATGTAGAATTGGACATGAAAATAAAATCTTTGTTCTGTTATGAATGTAATCACATTTGGTAACACTCACTGATTAGAAATAAAATCTGTTTCAATTTTAAAGAGTTGCTCATAATTTAGAACAATTTACAAAGACATTGTTCTCACATTGTAATTATTGGTTGTCATTTTTGCTTCAACGGCGCGCCAACAGGATCCAACCAGCACTCTTACCGTAATTGACAGCTGTGAAACAATAGCACATAAATGGCATCTACATTTACCCGGCAAGATGATGCTGGAGGGTTTTATTTACACTAAAAAAACAAAACCCCACAAGCTGAAATCAGCCTTTTTATCATAGCTCACATGGAAAGCAGCCGTGTTATCAGCATATGTAGGGAAGATTGCGGGGATTCACAGCTGCCTTGAGTGTGCTTCCTAATTTCTACTGTGAAAGTTTGAAAAATGTGGTATAAACATCTCACAAATCGAATTTACATATAATATACACTTACAGTATATATTATATAAAAAAATTGTTAAGAAGACACGGTCTTCCAACGGTGGAGTGTGTGTTTGCGGACATTTTCAGCCCTAGACCAAAGAGGATCATTGGCAGCTGCTATTAATCATGTGAGGGAGTTGTTTACCTGTTCTGGTTCTGAAAAACATGTCAGCCACGTAAATTAGGTCCGAAGTGTAGTCCAGGATTACCCAGTAGAGGATGAAGTTGTGCTGCAGCTCCTCGAAGCAGGCTCTGTTTACAGAGGAAGATCACCAGCCATTAATAATGCTGAGCACCTCTCCACCACGGCCCAGTGCGCTGAAGCTGGATTCTGGTTCCGTGGTCTCCGTCTGCACACACTACACCCTTTATTATTGCAGCTCAACCAGTTTAGATTAAAAAGCCTTACAACTGTCTGGGGAAAGCTTGGGACAGCTATATACTACATGTGAAAATGGAGATGTCAATAAAATTGTGTTGTTCTGCATTGGGAATGACGTCACTGAAAGACATGCACTGTTTTATAGTCTGTATGGATCACCTTGCTATGATCGTGGTCCAGTTGTACATGACTGGAAGTGTGATGATAAACAGCCAGTTGTAATACAGATTCCCAGCAGGGTTGATGACAAATATTTCTTTTGGCCTAAAACATAAGAAAGCAACCCACTGTGTTTAAAAACATTAGTAAAAAGTCAGGCAACTTGAAAATGTGTCCAGAACAAGTTGATCAGAATGATTTACTTTTCTTTTTCTTTTTCTTGTTTTTCCTTTTCTTGTTTTTCCTTCTCTAGTTTTTCCTTTTCTTGTTTTTCCTTTTCCTGCTTTTCCTTTTCTTCTCTCTCCTTCTCGTCTCCACCCTTGTCACCCTCTGTTGCCTCCTTGTCATCCTGAGTCTCCTCCTTTTCTGTTTTTCTGAAATGTGCAAACCAACATTGGAGGTCACTTAAAACTGAAAACCCTCCCTGAGTTGTCATGGAAATTATAAGCATTTACTCTTTTATTTGCTGCTCATCCTTCGTCTCCTTTTTGTTTTCCTTTTCCTCCCTGAAAAATGATGAGTTAACAAATTTGATTAAATGTTGCATACAAAATAAGACTGACAAAATTCAAAGATTTATCCTCCGTTGACCCTGAAGTCACGTACTCACTCATCATTGTTGTTGCTGTTGTTCTTATTTAGCAGGTGATAAAAGTCTGACTGAGGCACAACTCTGAAAGAAAAAAAAATGCATTTCATCAAAAGTTCTTTCTGTCATTATTTTCTGATGTCACAGTGTCGACTCTTACAGGTCATCCTTGCTGTCGGTGGGAGGCTGTGATGCGGCCATGACAGCAGATCTAAGAAGAAAGGCAAAACAAGAGGAACAAGAGTCCAGAAAGCCTCTGCAAGGGGAAAAGCTTTTTAGTACCAGAGATTCAAAGCTCAGTCAACACACGATAAAAAAGCAGGAGATATTTTTACATCATGTGTTTTACATCTACTGCAATAAAAAGGCTTTTATCTGTTTGCATAACACATCCCTATAGTTCTTACCTTTGAAGCAGCTGCTACTGGAGCTTGAAGTCCATCTCCCCCCAGCCAGTTCTCAGTCTAGTGACATCAAGGCGACAGGGGACTCACCGATTCATCAGAGTTGGGATGCTGATTACAGTCCCAGTCAAAGTGTAAGACGGACGAGTTGCGCACTGAGTCAAACTTCCTGTGACACGGAGCCTCGGTGACCCTGATGAGGATTTTTGGATTAGAGTTGGATGACAGGAGGAGGCGAGGCTCTCATTAATTCTGCTTGTCCAGCAGGAGAGGAGCGTGAAGTGAAGTGAAGTGAAGTGAAGTGAAGTGAAGTGAAGTGAAGTGAGTGTTGGTGGGATCACAATCACTGGAGGGGGGATCGAGTACTCCCATGTTGATGTTGTTTTCATCCCAACAAATCTTACTCACCATTTGAAGAGCAGCAGAAAAATTGATCTGTACGCACACACACACACACACACACACACACACACACACACACACCGCTCAGTCAGCACTCTCAGACAGATCCAGAGCTGATCCTATTACACACTGGGGCGGCCAGCTCACACCCGCTGGATCAGCCTCCTTCTACACTTAAAGTGAAATTAATACTGCACTAAATTACACTGAGTGCTGTTTGTGTACAGCAGCAGCGGCTCCTCCTGCACTGACTGCTGTGAGATCACTCAGCTCAGTGACTCCCCCTGTTGGCCCTCTCCATGTTTGTTCGTTCATCAATTTGTTTGCTGCTGATAAATTGATGGATTTATTCAAATCGCTCATTATTTTCTAGACGTGTTCCTAAAAAGCTTCAGTGTAAAATAAATTAGACATCTTAAGAAACAGTCTGGTTTGAACAATGCATTATTTCTGGGGGTTTTCTTACAAAAAAAAAAAAAAAGCAACTTTTCCCTCACATTTGTTCCTTTTTCAACTGTACAGACTTTACAGGTTTAAGTTGGACCTGCACTGGCATCCAAGCAGCTATTTGATCCACAGAATCAATTGAAGTGAAGAAGTGAAGTCTTAATTGTGGATACAAAAATGTAGAAGGCAACTTTTTTTTTTTTTAACTCGTGCTGTTAAAAATATGGATTGTGGAACAAGATGAATATTGTGTATCTTAATGAGTAAATGGCAATCCTAATAGCAGAAGGTAGGAAAATCAAAGGAAGAACACATGTCTATGGAAAACTTTTCTTTTTATTGTACAATATGAACTGAGAACATAGCATTCTCAGTCTTACAAAGATCATGAATGCCACATGTTCAAAACATTTTCCCCACCCAATCATTCTTTTATATTGTAATGATACCTTTTTTTTTACCCTTCAGTGTTGCAGCTACAACAGAGTCTACCTCTATTATGCAATAATAACAAAAGAGCACTTAGGCTTAGGATAAGAGTAATAATTACAGGATCACTGGGTCGGCTGCTGCTTCCTTGGCACCAGTTTCTGGAACGAAACCAGCATCTGCTGCGCCAGCATCAACCATAGCAGGAGCATCCGCTGCAACTGGAGCATCTGCAGCAGCGGGAGCATCTGCAACTGCAGGAGCATCTGCTGCCACTGGAGCATCTGCAGCTGCAGGGGCATCTGCTGCAACTGGAGCATCCGCTGCCACCGGATTATCTGCAGCTGCAGGAGCATCTGCTGCCACTGGAGCATCTGCAGCTGCAGGGGCATCTGCAGCTGCAGGAGCATCTGCAGCAACTGGAGCATCCGCTGCCACTGGATTATCTGCAGCTGCAGGAGCGTCTGCAGCAACTGGAGCATCCGCAGCAACCGGATTATCTGCAGCTGCTGGTACGTCTGCAGGCACCTCAGGTGCTGCTGGGTCTGCAGCAGGTCCATCCACAGCAGGAGTACCGGCGTCTGGTTCCGCAGCAGCTGCCTCAACGTCATCATCGACTTCCTCATCAGAGTTCACGGGGGCTCCAGCAGCTGCACTTACGGAAGCAGAATTCTGTGCAAAAGGAGCTAACATTAAAATGGTCGGGATGTCTGTGGGGGGGGTTGCCAATCAAGTCGTGAGAGTTAAATTGTATTTGACAAGTTCACTTGGAAGATAAGATGTATCAGGTGTCGCTGTGTGAAGAGAAGAGCTTCGTAAAACAAAGCAAAGATGTATTTTAGAGTCATAATGCCTCAGACATTTGACCAAATAGCTGTTTGATATCTGTTATAAAGCCATGTGAAGCAGCCTTCTCAGTCACCTCTATCTCCTCCTCTGATTCGTCACCAATAGGAGCCGCAGGCGGGGCATCAGCAGCCTGAGCCGGTGCAGCATCAGCCTGCAAAAGGCAGCACAGGTTTGATGACATTCTCAGATGTGCATAGTCAGCGTGAACAAATTAATTATTTATGAACAAGTTTTGCATAAAAGCAACAGTCCTAAGTCCTTTTGCCAGAGGGCTGAAAGTTTTCAGAGCCGCCTGGGACGAAGGAACTGTAAGAAGATGAGTTTTCAGAAACTCACAGGAGCCCCCGCAGGAAGGAAGGGGTTTGCAACCACACCCTGAAAATGTGGAGATAAATGTAAGAAGAAGAATTCATGTTTAAATATTGCTGGCTGTGCACTCGCTGGCCTGCTACCTGCTGCTGGTACAGTCTGTACAGCTCCATCCACCTCAGGGCTTCGTTAGCATGTGCTGCAACCTGTAGAAGACATACCAGACGTCTCCAAACATGCATCTGCAGAGCTCACACTTTTCTTGCCTTTGTCAGACTTAGCATGTAACTCATGCCTGATGGCACCAAAAGGGCCATCGCAAACATGTGCAAACACTTTACAGTTGAAAATGAAATAAAATTTTACCTGCTCCTCATTGCTTTCACTTCCAGGTGCCTTCAAGATCAAAGACACAACACACACATCAACAGACACGAGAAAACGGGGGGGGGGGACAGAAAGTTAGATTCTACTTATTGAACCAAGTTTGCAAAAGAAACAAATTGAAAGGCTAAATTAGAAAGGAAAACGTACAGGAGCAGACAAAGTTGTCACCAGGAGACACATCAGTGGCACCAAAAGCTTCACTGTTCCTGCAGAAAGTTTAAAAAGAACATGACCAAGTGATTTCCTTCTCTTGCCCTTTGAAAACAAACTAAAAGCATTTAAAGAAGATATCGGAATTTAAATATTTCCTCAAAAATCTCACCCTTCATGTTGCACATAGGCGCCAGCAGCGTATTCAACAGGAATGGCAAGTGACCTATCTTGTCTCTGGCACAAACTCCATTTATATAAGGGAACATCCTGTAACAGCCAATCACATGCAGGAAAACATGCAGAGTTATGCGTTTGAAGAAAAATCTCCTTACACTTCAAAACTGAGGGCAGAAATCCAGAGTAAGAGCTCCTCTTATGGTTAATTACATGCTGTGCACACGCACTTTACACACATTACCCTCAAAAGTGGAAAAAAACAAGGCTGCCTGAAGCCTGCTTTAAGATGAAGGGATAAATGCTGCAAGGCTTGACTTTCAATCATATGAAACAAACCCAAGGAAAGCTGTGGCTGAAGGCGGCGTGACACTTCGACGGCGTTTAGTGCTCTCTTTAACCTCAAAGTGGAACAGTGAAGGACTGCCGCAGGTCATCGTGTGACAGCAAAGACGCAGTAATGTGTGGTTTTCAACAGCAATGAAAAGAGCCTTCTGGTTTTATATGAATCTACCTGGCTTGCTTTTAATGTTAAGGTGAAAGAGAGATATGACTAATAGACCCAGCGTCACACTGAGGCCTTCGATGACGTCCTACCTAAATTAATGGAACTGTTAATAACATCAATATTATGCCACAACTCGAGAATTCATAAAAATCACACATCACATCACCGTAATAGAGCCAACAATTTCTGGAGCATTTCGAATCAAGAAGCTCACATTCACAATTAAGAGTAGGAAAACATAAAAGTAAAAGGCGATTTTAAGAGACAACTGTTTTTGAGACTATGCAACAGCAAAACAATTGTTTTGCCCAGTTGTGTCTGAATGCGCCACATTATTTCCATTTTAAATTGCAGATTATCAGAATTTATAGCTGTTGATAGCCAACAGATTTCCAGGTGTAGTTCAGATATTTTTCAGGCTCTCACGAGTGCTTATCCAATCGCAGGTCGAGCTCAGCATGAGACCATCTAGCTAGCCTCGGCATTGCAGACTCATGATCTGATTTACTATCGCGACTGACTGTCTGTTCACTTAGAACGCACAGGAGCCAGCTCTGTTGATTCTAAAGCCTTGTTCAGACTGCCAGCCAAAATCTGATTTTTAGCCCATCCAGATTGAAACTGGAGGGCTCTTTTGTATTCAGAACAGTCACAAATTTGAAACCTGATTTTTGCCAAACGGATTGGAGCCACATTCGGTAGGTAGTTTCAAATCGCATTTGGACAGATGCGTCTCAGTCTGAACAGCTCCAAACACACTGATCGGTTTTGACTGTCAGTGATGTCACTCTTCGCGAAGCAAGACCTAATGCGCCAGACAAGAGAGTGCCATTGGAGGTGCGGAGCTGTAACATAATGGAGCAGACAGAAGAAGAAGAAAACAGCAGTCCCTGGCCAGAGGACGAAACTCATTGGTTCATCAGTCTGTAGGGAGATAGCACCATGTATCGCAACAAGTCGTGCTGGATGTCGGCTCCGCTCCGACGTCGTTGCTACAGCAATCTGTCAGATCGATCAGTAATGTGGCCTAGTCTGAACAGAGCCAGATCAAGACCAAGACAAGACAGAGCATGTTGAGAACAAGACCAAGTCGAGACCAAGACCACAAAAACAGGACAGGACTTTACCAATTTAATGAATTGAAAAAACAAAAGCATTATATTGAGGCTCGGTTGTTTAGGATAAAATCGGTACATCTCTTTGTTGTGTGTGTAGCAGAATATGATGACCGATTTCATTGACTGACTCGACTAATTGGTTCTGCGGACATGTGACGCGTGAGAGAGAGAGGTCACCCAGATCATGAAGAGAAGAGACAGAAGAGCCCAGGCAGCTGTGCCACCAGTTTGAGCGTTTTTACAATAAATGCGTTTTATTGGTTGCATTTGAAGAAGGGGGCGTCCTAATACTGACGGCCTGGTTTTTAAAATCCCCCTGGACGAAAATGTCCAAGACCAAGACAACACTGAGAGCATTTAGTGTTGTTGTCGCCAGGCCAACAACTCTTCTTCTTCCATGGTGGTATGCTGCTACCTTCTTCAGCTGAAGTCAGTCAAGGTTATGCTAATGGAAGGACACTCACTGTAAATGTTGTTGTGACTTCCAGGAAATTGTTTTTGCCTGTTATTTTTGAATCTCATGATTCACAGCATAACAGAAAACACAGTATCCTCCCTTCAGCGCTGATCAACAGCCTGACAGGATCTCTGCTGTGGTTTATGGACAAAACAGATTATTTTTGCAGATTATTTTTCATGACAAATACAAGATCTGAACAACAATTTTATAGCGTGACTGCCAGAGGAACCACGGACGGTATTCCACAACCAAACAACATCATTTTTGCCTGTTTTCCACTTCATTCAAAATACAAAAGAAGCATTTTTGCACAACTGCAGTGGAAACCTACTTCAACGTGTTGGAGTTTTCACTGATCCCCGTCTGTGTCAAAGCCGCCCTGGTTGTACAACGCAGCAATTTTAAACATTGCAGGTTTCTGGTGTTTATTTTCTGTTGCTCCATTTTGGATAATTTGGGACTGTGTTCGAGACACTTTGAGTTCCACCCGCCCGAGTTAATGAGATTTCCTGAACATAAATAGCAATAATATCCTTCAGGGTCAGTCAGTGTTTATTTTTTTCTTTGATACCTTCAGAAACACAGCAGTTTGGTGGAATAATATGATCACTGCATTCAAACTGAGCTTAGATTGAAGCAAATTGTCTCCTTAAGTCACTATTATTTACAGCCTTTAAATCTAAAAAATATGTTAACGTTAGTGGTTTGAGGTAGAAGTGGTAAACTAGACTCTCAGAGGTCTGAGTCAGTCTGTGAACTGAAGCTAACAAGCTTGTGTTGAATGCAGCATTTAACATATTTAGCACAATGAGTTTGCCTCTTAGGAGAGAACAAAGCTATTTCCCTTTTTCAAAATAGAAATACAAATCCAAAACTGTATTAGTCTCGCTCTGTCTGTCCAATCACCTGGTATCCCAATTCATGGATGGCTGAACACCATCCAGTGATACAGTGAATGAAGCTATGACAGAAATGAAAAGAAAGTTTGAGAAAATTATAACTTGAACTTGTTTTCGTTGACGTGTATACAGTCTGGAGATTGACATAGAGAAGTGTATTTGAACAATTGTGAATGTTTGCATCTATCAATACAGACATCTGTTTTGTATATTTTAATCCCATGCAGTGTTTCTGTGAGTGAGAAAGCTGGTAATAGTAGGACAGATATCCTGCCTGCTCTTCGTTTCCTCAGTGGAAATTATGAGTCTAGGTGGCAAATGAAAGCATGTCGCGCTTGAAATGAGATCACATAGCGATAGAATGGCGTGAGAACATTGGCAGGATTTCAATTGTTTAAAAATCTCCCAGTGCAACATAGCGCAAACTCCGTCGCGATATTAGATTCTGGGGGGTTTGAAGTTCCTCTGGGTGCTGCTGGTGTCTGATGTCTGATCCTTTAAACACACACTGATGGTGACGTGAGCGGCTTTTCATCACTCCTATCAGAGCGTTCATGTTGGGGCAAAACTCACGCTGGCCTCTGATGTTTCGCAGTCGGGACAAGATCCACTCTCCCAAAGTTGGGATTTTGTCTTCATAAATTACTCATGAGGAGCATAATTTTTCCACCAGTGAAGATAAGCGACAGTTCCTCTCTGACGGTGGTTCCCGTGAAGCTGGAAGGAAGCCCACCTCTCTTGATGCGGCAGGTGTGAATCCTTTTTTTTTTCTATTTTCATTAATAACCTTGTGGTGACTTGTGTGCTTGTCCTCAGAATGTGAATTACAGTGGAGCTTAAATAGAGGGGGGGGGAGTGCAATAACTCTTCCTGCTATGTTTATTTTACTGAGAAATCAGACTCAGCCCAGGGACATAATATAAAACAAAGGCGGGGCTTTGTTTGATTTTTAAAAAAAAAAGGTCCAGTTATGCAGACAGAAGAAAATAATCTAAACAGGTCAACAGACTGAAAGACGAAAAACTCAACTTATTCTGGAGCAACAAGATGTACAGAGAAACAGTCCGGCAGGGAGCAAGGTCAGAGTTCATGCGGTTGACGAGCTGACGAGGACCAAGTGCGCTTGATTAGCTAGGCAAAGCAGGTGTGGATGGAGGTGAAAGTCTGAGTGCAGGGGGCAGGGCCAGTAGACAGGCATGCAGACAGCACCCTGGAACTTACCAGGAATAATCATGAAAGTGTATCTGAACTTCTTTTAAATTGTGTTTTCTGTTTTATATGGGACCCTGGCTGTATAAATTAACAACAACCCTGAACAACCCCAAAACAATATAAAATATTCAAATAATAAAATTATTTGTTTTCCAGGTTTGTTTTGAGGTTTGAGTTCATATTTACTCGTCTCATAACTCTGACTTCTCCAGACACATGGTGTTACCTTCAGGATCAATGGCAATTAAAGATTCTTGCTTACTTTCTGCATTCTCTAGCGCTCTATGTGCAACTCTCAGTCGTGAAGCCTGCCAACAGATTTTTTTTTTTTAAATTCAGATGTGAAGTAAGTCAACTTTTACAAAAAGCACTTGTTGTTCCACCACAGAGCAACTGCAAAAGCTGATTATGAAAAAGATCTTGAATCGAGCTCAGCGTCCACACCCAGCCAGCAGCTCCAGTCTGCTGGCACAATGCACCGCACACAAATAGTAGCGTGACGTACATAATCACAGATGTAGGAATACATGAAAGCAGCATTTTTTTCCTGTGGGCGTCGCAGGACAGACGTGAAGACTCAATTCACAAAACAACTTTTTCGTTCAGCGGTATAATATCAATGTTTTAAACACTTTTCCCAATGACACATTGCTGGTTTAAATCAGGGGTCAAATCCAAAATGACAACTTTATGTTAGACCAGGGGTGTCAAACTCATTTTGGTTCACGGGCCACATAGAGGAAAATCTATTCCCAAGCGGGCCGGACCGGTAAAATCATGGTATGGTAATAATCACGTACAAATAGCAACAACTTCCAGTTGTTTTCTTTGTTTTACTTCGTTCGTGTTATTTCAGCACTCTGCACTCTGCATCAGTGTTGTAAGGAAAGTCGCTATTGGCTGTCCTAAAAGTAGCCAAATGACATCATCGTCTAATTTGCATAATTGACAATTTGCACTTGATCGCAACGTAATAACACCAGGAAAAGTCGCTAGATTTGTCGCTAGTCGCTTTTGACAAAAAAAAGTCACCATGGCGAGTTGGAAAGTCACCAGATGTAGCGAGAAAGTCGCCAAGTTGGCAACACTGCTCTGCATCAACTTGTCGAAACTGTCTGTTTCGACAGAGACATTTTGGGGCACTGAGGGTAGCCAATAGGTGACGTTCTGGGGCAATGAGAGTAGCCAATAGGAGACGTTCTGGGGCAATGAGGGTAGCCAATAGGAGACATTCTGGGGCAATGAGGGTAGCCAATAGGAGACGTGAGTGGCTGTACTTGTGCCGGTTTGCTCAGCCCCAGTATTGAGTTTGTTTGCGAAGCAGAAACGATATTGCGACACCAAGTGGGCACATGTAGAACAGCACTTTCTTTCATTGATAAATTGCAGTTTTTATATTTTGCAAAACCATCTCACGGGCCGGAAAAAAAACAGTTTGCGGGCCTGATCTGGCCCGCGGGCCGTATGTTTGACACCCCTGTGTTAGACAGTCATGAAAAGATGTCTGAATGACACTTTTTAAAATCTCTTTGTTACATAGACTTAAAGTAAGGCACACTCGCTATAATATCATAATACCAATTATATGGAGAGTTGTTGATACTTCAAATTACTCTCAAGACTTTAAGAGAAACACTCTTTTGATGCAGGTTAATCTGAGCTGTCAAACTTGTCATATAAACGCAGAGAAACAGAAAGTGATGAAAGTGAAGACTTTATTTCTTAAGGAACTCAAGGAAACATTCAAATGACCTAACAGACACACTGCATACTTATCATATCTGGTTTTCTTCTCCAACACAATGTTTACAATCTAGGGCGTAACATATTAAGTCGAGTTAAACATTTTTCAGGAGCGGATGTTAACACAGACGTTCTAATTGTTTTTGATCTAATGACGATGTTTTTAATAACAATTGTTACTTCATGTTTATCTTTGTATTCAAACCCACATCCACACCCAGCAGAAATAGATTCAGGTCCCCCAGTGCCTCTCGCCTACTTCAGGCCTTGGTTGTCACCTAAAAACACAGATACACAACTTGAGACTAATTCTAATTCTCTTCACGTTTGATATTTAGGTCAAGTGCTCATATCCATGGCAAAAAAGTATTTGCTACATATCTTGTATCCTAAAAAATGAAAGAGGATTATTTTGAACCTGGCTTGTCTGTGTGGCCAGGTCCTGCTGCAGAGGTGGCAGAGGATCCTGGGAAGGAAGAGGGTTGACATCAAAGGCGGGAAGCTGAAGGAAAACAAACACATGCTCAGAATAAAAAACACAAAAAGCAAATTCCTTTTTTTTCCTTTTTTTTACATCAATGTAAAAAATGGTTGTTTTTGCCCTGTCCTCACATTTGGGATCTGCTGGGGAATAGTCTGAGGTGGGAATTCAAACGGAAGCACCTAGCAGGCAAGAAAAGATGGTGATTTAACAAAAAAAAGCAACAAAAGCAAACACATTTTTAAAAAAAAAAAAAAAAAATAAATAAAAAAAGCAATCAATTAAGAATTGTGAATTTGAGAATTTACATTTGGATTTGGCATATGAGGAACGTTGGCCATAGGAGGCAGGTTTGTCAGTATCTGAGAGAAAAGCAAATCAGTTTTATAAGCACAACTTTCATTGAAAAAAAAAAATTAAACTATAACTAATTAACTAAATTTGCACTATGAAAAAAGTTTAAATATTTACCCTCTGCTGGGAGAAGTCATAGGGGTAGTACTGCAAAAAATACAAAACACATGGCTAAATCCCTCTGTTATGGTGTCAGAAATGTAGGATCAGCATGATTTAATTCATAGTGAATTTACCACTTCCACACTCTGTCTGCCTGGTGGCTGAGGGATGGAGTACTTGATGAAGCCGTGAGTGGGAAAGGGCTGCAGAAAGAAAGACAAGGTTAAAAAAAAAATAATAATAAGTCTTTCACATTTTTCACGAGATGATTTGCTACTATGCGTGTGGCTACCTGAGCGGGGTTGACTCCAGCGGCGCCGGGGAACCTGTGAGGATAGATCTGAAACCAGACCAAAAAAAGATAAACAAACGGCAACAACCATTGTAACAAGACGCCTGAGAAAAAGGTGCCAAGTTGCTTGAAGTAACAGCTGTGTGAGGTTTGAGTTGGGAGGAGAGACGAGGGTCAGGCTCACCAGTTCCACACTGTAGGCGCCAGGTAATCCAGGCTGCGGCAGCTGCGGCAAAGTCAGAGGAGCTGTGAGAGGCGTCCTCACCTGAAAGGGTGTTTTGTGCTTTTATATACAAGTCTCACTGGACTCATGTCAAGTGCAGCTGTGTGCAGCAGAATTAAGTACGATTAGTGCACTATGGTCTGCATGTGCAAACTGAGGCTAAGATTTGAGATAGCAAGAGGTGAGAGGTGGTCTGTGACTGTGACTCCTGCAAGCTGTCAAGGACACGCATAAAGTTAACTTTTAAAGAGTTACAACACGCATATTTACCTGTGACGGCGCCACCTGCGGCCTGGTGCCTGCAAGGTGGGGCAGGTAATGGAAGAAGGACTGCAATGTGTAAAGCACAAAGAGAAGTTGTTGGTTCAGCCAACCTTGCCTTGAGTTAAGAAGGTTGAAGAAACGTCCTCTTTGCATGTTCCTCTGTACTTACAGGTGCGGCTGATGCTGTGCTCGCCAGGCAGAGGCACAAGATGGCCAGTTTCATTTTGGCAGGTGTTTGACGGATTCCTGAAGACAGAGTTTCACCGTCACCGTTATGAAACAGCAGTCGGGGGAGATAGGAAAGACAACTTGTGCCGCTCCTCTCTGTAGGTACTGACCTTCTCTGATGAAAACACCGGTGGAGTGGATGATGGCTGTTGATGTGGAAGGCGCTGTGAGACGTTCATGCCTCCCAAAGCGGTTCACCGTAGCATTTATAGGGCTGCAGCTCACCACGGAGCCAATCAGGTGCGATGGGAGTGATGCTCGGCAATGAGCGGGTACGGCGCAGGTGTCTAGTCTTCAGCTTTACCAAATGACCACTGGTCAAATCCACTCTGTGTGTAATGGCACACTTAGCCTGATTACACTGTCTAGAGCAGCGGGTTGCACACGTTTCTCCTGCCCCGCTCGTTGCTGTTCAACCGCACTGTGGACTCAGAGGCTGAGCCCGCACCGTTTGATTTATTAACCGTGCCAGTGAGATATCAAACATTGTTGCACCGTGCTTTCAAATTATGGCCAAGAGTCTGAGGAGGGAAAGTCAACTGGGGCCAGCAGAGAAAGATGAATGTGTGCAAGGGGAGTTGGATATCGGGAGTCTTCAGGCTCTGAATTGTCATTACTATCATATTACAAGTGTATTAAAGCACCTTCTCAACACCAGCTTTGCATATCTGAGTGGATTCCTTGTGTTTTGCTGTCATCTGTTTTTTTATTTGCAATGATTCCACTTGATGCAAAGCCAGAAATGTGATTTAACTGCGTACCTTTCAGTTTCTTTTACCAACCTTGCACTCTAATGTGCCATTATTCACAACGTTGTTTTTAATTATTCATTTATGTCTTTAGGCAGGTTCAATGATCTTTTTTATGTTAAGGTAATGTGCACTTCATGTAAGAGCAGCGTATACACACCACAATCAAAGGGTTTGCTGATCTTCTCGGTCGTATGAGAACTCACAACTTGTGCTGATAAAACTTTTACTTCTTTAAAGAAGAGTCAAACAAAAAATAACTGTATGTGTATGTGTTTCTGCATGTGGTGCATGTTTACGTCTCTATACCCAAAGTGCAGTCAGCCTGTCAACTGTAATTTGTCTAGTCATCATCATCATCGTCGAAATCACAGGATTGTGATGAGCTCAAAAGAGCTGATGACCCTCTCTGGAGTTCACCCGATGACTCACTCTTTCTGCAGCAGCTCAGCAGAAATAGCTGTGGAAGATGTTTGAGACTGGGTTTTTTTTCTGTTGTTGTTGTTGATGTTGTTGTTATGCAGTCTTTGTCGGTAGAGAAAAACCAATCAGCTCCTTGCAATGCAAATCAAAAGCTAAAATCGTACATTTCAATTTTTCAGACCGTTTCTATTTTCGAGTGCTGGATATGAAGTCACACAGTGATGGTTTACAAAAGGCATCCAATAGTTTGTCCGCCGTCATCTGCTGCGTGTTTGCTGCCGCCAGCCGGTGCTGTGATGAAAACATACAACAATGCACTGATAGCACATTCCCAAACTTAATGGAGAAACTTGCAAACACTTGTAGGTTAAATTTACAAGGTTTATGGTGTAACTTGCTCTTCAGATTAATTTATACAGGGTAACTTCCAGAAACTTCGTCATTTGAATCCATTGTTATGAAATATTAATTGGTTCTAACTTGGTTTTAAATGTCAGTGCAGTGGAAGTCAGAGAGAAGAACGAAGAACGAGGTGGTGAGAGTTGATGATTTAGATTGTAATTATTTGTGACATTAAAACTCTCCAACGTTAATCTTTGCATTTAATGGGGAATAAAACAACATTTTTCCTCTCACTGGCAGCTATGGCATTTTGTGTGTTTTTGCTGGCAGTTGAGCTTTGCGCCAGAGATCAATAAAGTCCATGTCTTCTATTTCAACATGTGCATTTCAGGTGGGTTAATATTTCTAAGGATCATTTTTTGGCAGCCTCTGCAGCAGCTCTCAACAGGCAAATGTACCGTATTTCCAGTAATATAATTAAAATAATTTTAAATCGCAACACAGTAATTTAATCATACACATATTGCACAATAATATTATCGGGAAGGTTTGAAAAATTCTTTATTTGCAAAGAAAGTGCGAGCTATGTGTGTTTTTCTCCTCTTACTCTCTAAATACAGGGATCTTAAGATGCAACTGCACATTAACAACAGGGAGTGGGCCAGATTAAGGAGTTGACACTGTCCCCATTCTTATTCTGAAAGTACAGGGCACTAACAACAGGTGGGCGGGCTCCATTATTACATTATTATAACATAGATTTAAAAAAAAAAAAAAAAAAAAAAAAAACTTGAAAACAACACCAATTATAATCAAATGCATTTTATTATTGTTGAAGCCTTTCTTTTTATATGAAAATTAAAAAAGAAAATCAATGTCTTTTGAGAAATGATTATTCTTTTTTGTTGCTGTTGACCTTGTTGTTGTTGACATTAGAATACAAAGAGCATTGTGACTTGTCCTGATTGAGTTCCACAGATGTGATTGCTTGTATTTATTACTTGTTTGTCATTTGTAGAGAAAATAAAATGAAATAGAGAGAAATATATATATATATATATATATATATATATATATATATATATATCCTCGTTGTGAAATTCAACTGTACAGTCTCCAAAGGCGTTGATGCTTTTACAAGTGCACCACTTTTGCACTCCTGTGAGACAGCCAAACACTCTTTCAAGTGATGTCCTGAAGGAAATGTTGGGCTTTAAGGATGCATTGATTTACTGTTGCTTTTTCAGCTTTTAAAGAGTAAAACGGGAACAACGCAGCAGCATATAAAGCTCAAGCGCCCAGGAGGAAAAACACTTCTGATGTGAAGAAATGCGTCGCCACTTGGTGATTAACAGGCTTCCACAGACGATGGAGATGGAGCAAAACACTCCCTACTTGAATGTCATTAGCTCATTCATAATCGCTGGCCCTTGATTTGAAATTAACTCTAACGTTCATCAAACCATTAGAGTTAATGATGTGATTTTGAAAATGTGTAAACAGCTTCACGTGCAGTGGACTCTCTCAACCACACAAATCCCATCTTCTACCTCTTGTGCACATAATGAATTATCCCGTCTTCTTCTGAGTGCCGCTGTTCCACCCTGCTGCTGTCTTGCAGCACCAGCGTATTTTCAGAAAATTGAAGACTCCCGGCTTCCTCTCCACTCCCATTATTCCGCTCGCTCAACGGCAGCCAGTGGCTAGAAACACTTGGCACCCGAAGATGCAACTTTCCTGCAATCAAACCTATAGGGGTTCCGTGAAAAGGCCTCAGAATCTTTTCAGGTCGGGTGAACATGATTCCAGTTAACTCCAACCACTTCACACTTATAGGATTTATGCTGTCACAATAAAAAAACATTGCAATCTTTTGCATCCATCTCAGGATTGCAGACTTTGATTTGTCCAGAAAATCAGTCAAAAACATTTGTGAACACAGACAAGAGATACAAAGGTTAAAAAAAAGAATGTCAACTTGTGTTTTATTCAGTATAAAGGATATAAAATACCATCAGCTTTCAACAAAACCTATTAACTTGGTCTGAAACCATTTTACGAGTAACGTGCTGGAACTTTCCTCCGCTGGCTGCCTGCAGCCTTCACACCAGCGTTGACCGCGTCTGTCCGACAGGTGTTTGGACGGTGGGCACGTCCCGCGTCGCCAACTCCAGACCTGCTGGGACCCTGTTATTGTTTGGCTGCGGGGCTCCGCCGCCGGAAGTCTGCGCCTCAACACCAGAAGGGCTCGCCGCGGTGGGCGGGGCCTCCTGCCGCCCCGTGTCTATTAGGCCGGCGGCCCGGTTCCCAGCCTGCACTGACGGGTTGGTGAGCACCGGGGGCAGGAGCACGGCCAGCTGTCCCATGGTGGCGGCCATCTGAAAGAGTTGGGGGGGCGGGGGGGTGAGGGAGTGAGTTAGTGAGGAGGATGAGGAGGAGAGAGTGAGTAATTCTTTGAGTGTTACCTCGAGGTCCTCTGAGCTGATACTGCCAGCTGCCAGATCCTGGGACAAATATGTATAGAACGCTGGATCAGCAAACCGTAAAACTGCACTTTGAATGAGTTATGATCACATCAATATATCTGTTAGTGATTCTGTGTTTTGTTACTTTACCAGAAGTTGCTGAAGCACATACATAATTTGCGGACTCTGTAAAAGAGAATAAGATCATTCCCATCATGTTTAGCTTTTATTCTCCTTTTGTTCAGTTCACAGGACAACATGACATATTTTCTCTGTTTGCACGCCTGCGTCTCATTAAGGCTGATTAGACTGCACACACCTGCTGCTGCTGGACCGTCTGGGGAGTGGCTCCCGCGGGCACCGTCAGTGTGTTCGGAGGCTGATTCTGCAGGAAAATCCTCGGGTACCCGTACGGAGAAAACTTTGAGCGGAGAAAAGAAAAACATACACATTTCTGCCAGCAGATCTAAATGCCCTCGACTGCCCTCCGAGCACAAAAGACAGGCACAGCGTCGCAGCATCCCTGACAAGGGAACACACTGAGGGTCAGGTTTCCATCCTGGGGTCGTAAATCAGTCAGCAGACGCAGACGAATGCTTTCGTCTTCGTGTCTGGGTGTAACACCTGTCCTCCCTTTCACATCTCCACACCGCTTGCAAGGATGCAAAACAAACACGTTGAATGATGATGAAATGTCCTCCCAGACCCCACCTCCCCCCTCCTGATAGGTCTTTTCGAAGATGCTGGTGGTTGGAAAATGGTTTGAGGTAATAACATGGCGCACGGCAATATTAGCGTCAGAGAGCACTCACAGTGCATTTCATGTCAGCATCTTACCAGCTGGTTTGTGTAGGGGGGTGACTGAAGTGGGTAGTAGCTCTGAGGAAGGAAAACCTGAAGAAAATGGAAACCAAACAATGTTAGGTTTACTTTGGCTCGTTTTTTTTTTTTTTTTTGAGTGTTTTCTCTTGTAATGCATCAAACAAATTGGATTAAAATATGTATTATTTAAATGTCTCATCTTTTGTCACCTACCATGGGCCATTGCTGGAGCGTGCTGACATACTGAGGCAGGTAGGGATTCATCTGCGCAGGCATGAGCATCTGACTGCCCCCTAGTGGAGGCCAGGCAAAGTGTTGCGTGGGAGACATCGGCTGGAAGCCCTGCTGAGGGTCAGGCTGCTGCGAGAAGCCAGGCTGTGGTTGCTCCACTAGAGGGGAGAGTGGAGCCTGACGTCCTGGGTCTTTGGTAGGTCCTCCTGGGGAGAGGATGGACGGAGCCTCAGTTGGATGCATCTGAAAATGTGAAAATGGAATTGAAGTAGTATAATAATATGATAATAATATAATAATAATAATGTCATATGAAACCATATGAGATATGTCTTATGTCCTTAAATACAAAATATAGTCAATGAACAGACTACTCACTGGTACTGTAGATGCCATTAGGGGGAAAAATGAAAGTAGAATGTTGATGATCATCTTTTAATTTAGATTTTAAAAATATATAACTTTCTCGCACACAACTAACAACTCAAACAAACTCCCAGCACTCCAGAGCCAATTCGGTGAACCTGTTTGAGAGGGAGCGTTGGCTTATGAACAGCTCCCGCAGATAAACAACCAATGACAGAACAGACATGACAGAATCAACCAACAAACTCACTCTAATCATCTGCTTTCAGTGAAACTGTCCTACAGAAATGAAGAATGTCCACCTAACCCCTCTAACTGCCTGTTTGTCTTTCTGTGCACTGCCGTCATGTCTACAGAAACCAACACACAAACACACGAAGAACCCAGGACTCGTGGTTTTCCTGTTACTCTGAGCACCTTGAGGGCGCAGCAGATGTGTCATTGTCTCATTATGGTCAGACAGAGATGTGCAACTTGCAAGGAAACACCTGGAAATATAGTGTGTCAAAATGCTGTAGCACAAGTTTTTGTGCTTCTGTCAGAAAAGTAGTTGCATGTGTGAACAAGTAAGCAATTTATAGGCATTAACAGCAAACACAGAGACACCTGGTGGCCAGGTGGAGGCACTGTCAACTTTGTGTGTTGACATTGCCTTTACAGATAACTGCTACTATTAGGCTACCAATAGGGTAGTAGCTAGATTGGCCACAGAACCCAATGAGTGTTAGTAACTGCAAAACTGCTACTTATATGAAAACTCAATCTAAATAAATATTGTTGGTAATTTATGAAGTCATACTGATCTTATGTCTGAAACTAATGTAAAAAAAAGTCCAAACTAAATAAAAACGTGTGAAAATCCTGCATCTGAGTGACCAGTTATATTTAATTTGATACACAGACTACAAGGAACAATTCACTGTTACTGACATCAATGACCGTGCTAATATTTATTTAATTGCAGAAACATACTAATGATATGGAGGAAAAACGTTGATGGGTTGATATCTGCATTTATCAATAGAAGTCCTTCACCTTGTCCTTCAGCCTTGAGATTGAGAACTGCTGTGGTCTATGAAAGAACATCACTTAGTTTATGTTGTATTTAAATTGGGTGTACGACTGCATAATGCAGTCAAGTGATAGTGAGACTGTAGCCCTGCTGATGATCATTTAAAAATTTGCATTTTGCTTTTTTGAATTATGACAGTGAAAAATAATCGATAACAAGGAGCCACAATGTTCTAAAGTTTTTGGTCAGTCAACTCTGAATGGAGAAATAAAATTTGATGTGAAATGTACTCCTAGCCGTGTAGTGAAAAACTGTACTTAGACCAAATGAGTACAACAGGACGACAGAATAACAGGGGGAAAAAATGTGGAATTGTGAGTAAAGCATCTATTACGATACAACATTTTGTTTCCAACTTCTGCCTTGTGGAAATACCAAATGACTCTTTAATATCCTAGAGTTCATGTGAAACTCTCCTTAAATACCTTTCATGAGTTATTGAACACAATGAATACTGAGTACTGAGAGACATAAAGACATAAATACCTTTAATTAATAACCACAAAGAATACACAACTTGTGAAGATTAACATTTATGCATTTGTTGTTTTGTTTTGGGGGAATTTTTGTGAAACTGTAGCTTTGACAATTTTTGTCTTAAAAACATTCATAGTAACGAGATGTAATAGTGAAACAAGCATAAGCGAAGCGTTGGCACACTGGTGGGTCAAACTTTCTGAGAGAAATGTAATGTGACAGCCTGTCGGTGAAGACACTGCCCGACAAAATGCTGAGTCACGATAAAACTCACAACACCTGTGTCCTAAAGTACTCTTGAAGGACACCAGTGTTGCTGGCTCTTTGTTTATCTTTACGGTTACTCTACAGCCGTGCACTCCACAACTTCTTTGTTTTTTGAAAATAATTTGAGAGCGCGTGTTTTTTCCGTTGCTTCATAATTATAAAACCCAGCATGGCAGACTTCAGTGCTGGAGCAAATAGTGGGGTATTAACTTTTGCCTTTCCTAAAGCTGTGTTGATCCAGGGATGGTGATGCGTTCGCCAGCTGAGTGGATGTTTCACCAACGTGTCATCAGTATCGTCCCACAGGTATCTCCAGAGCCGTCCTGAGATCAGCCGCTGACAAAACTCAAAATTACAAAGCTCACAGTGCTTGCGAAACTCCGGATTTCCCCAGAAACCCAATCTATTGGCACATTCTGCACGACGGGGAATGAATTGGACTTTGTGGCATTTAAGGAAACACATGAGAGCCAAAAAGGAGAATGTGGCAAAGAAACAAGTGGAAAAATACTCAAATACTCAGATACACAATGTTCATACAATACAAGTTGATTCTCAGAAGATACGATCAGAAGATAAAACGTGGTTCATGAAAGACTTTAATGTGAACAAACATCAACCTCCAGACACATGGTTGTGTGGATGTGCAATTAGTCATCACCTCTCACAGATAATCACAGGTTATCTGTTGTCTCCCCGGGGCACAGTGGTGGTTGTCATCGCTGTAGTCGTGGTCGTTGCCGCGGTTGTCGTCGTGGGGGTTGTTGTTGTCGGGGCTGCAGTCGTAGTCGGAGGT
Source organism: Thamnaconus septentrionalis (assembly GCA_009823395.1). Lineage (NCBI taxonomy): Eukaryota > Metazoa > Chordata > Actinopteri > Tetraodontiformes > Monacanthidae > Thamnaconus > Thamnaconus septentrionalis. The sequence continues at coordinate 5,348,991 of CM020501.1, read as the reverse complement.
GGAGGTGGAGCAGGTGTTGGAAACAGGAGATGCCAGGGGAAGGTGGACCAGGGTTGAATGGGGTTCACGCTGACGCTCTGCAACAACACCAAGCAATCATTGTCCGACTGAAAGCTCTTTGGTTGTATTTTTTAACACGAGCTGAGAAATGACTTGATGAACGAGTCTCCTACCTCACCACTGTCAGACTCACTGCTCGAATGGTGATTCGTGCTGACTTCATCACTGTCTGAATCACTACTGCTGGAAGAACTACTCTGTTAAAACGAAAACAGACAAAGAAATGCCCGACTGCCCCTGTAAGAACGATATATCTAAATCTTTACGATGACAAACAAATTATATAGGTTGTACTCACCACTGTTGGAGAAGTTATCAAGCAGAAAATCATCAAAAGGATGAACTTCATCTTGCATTTCATGTTCCGATGCAGTGATCGTCAGAACTGCGCGCTGCCAAGGAAGACTGAGAACGACCAGCTTAATGATGGACAAATTATTAAGCCTGTGCTCTTTGCCTCGAGACTGACTCCTTCAGGAAGCCTTCCATTAGCTTTGTGACCTGCCCTCATTGTTCTCACACTTTAGAGGTGTGTTGCTTCATGTCAGAGGTGGTTGCTGTCATGGCAGCCTCCGCAGAAAAACCCAAATAGGCGTGTTCAGAGCCCTGTTGCCCAACTCGGCTTAAGCAACAAGCAGAAGGCCCACGTCCGTCTGTTGTCGAGGGGGCGTCGAGTTTATAATGAAGCTTTAACATTTTATCTGACAAAAATTGTAATTTATTTTCTTTCAAACCATTATTACTTGGCACCTCATCCAGCATCCAGAGCCTGAAACTTGACAAAGGCAGAAAATAAACAGACTTGAATCCAACTTTGTATCCTGTGTAGTCTGTGTGGCTCCAGTAAGAACTTCAATTCCCAACATTAGTGATATTCAAACCAAGATTGTCAGCTCCGCAGTTTTTCAAACACTTGCCCTCTCTCTCTCTCACACACACACACACACACACACAAGCACATTTTGTCACCTCGTGAGGGCTCTTGTCAAGGCACGCCTATAAAGGACGTTATTTTCAAAACAAAATATACCAATTTTTGAAGATTTTTCTTATTAACACATTATAAATGATGTGCTTATACTATGTTATATCCACCACACATAATGTTTTACAAACCTTGGTATGAGTAGAAACAACAGCAAATCCAATTAAAAAATCATTACATCACCATTGCCACCTCCCACTGTGAGAGACAGGCTTTATGTATCTTATAGTACACTGATTGGTCCCTTACTGTCCATCAAACAAATATTTGTATCAAGCAGTTTGCTGAGCTTCTGGGCGAGCACCAACCACCTTAAGGAGAGTGTGTATCCACGGGTTATCAGACTGCTAAACTGCAGAACTTCTTCGCTTCATTTTAGAATGTTTTAGGTTTTATTGAACGTTATTCATGTTCATTTTCCCTTCAAATTATTGTACTACAACAACGTAATTGCATGGGATTTGAGAGGGAGGCTCATAACAGCAATGGCTTAAGAAGAAAGATTCATGGTGGAGAAGTCTGAAACATGATGGTAATAGAAAACAGGAGGTGCTTCAAACAGGTTCATGATAATAAATAGGTTTAAAAAAAATCACATTTTATCATTTTTCAGCATTTAAAAATAAGTTTGGACCCAAAAAATAGTCACAAAAAATTACAAAAATGTAGACATAGATTTACTTGATGACATTATATTGAGTAGGAGCTATGTACGTACATGTATGTATGGATATACATCTGTATAGTATTAGTGCAATATAGTTTAGAACAGTTTTTTATCATGGCATCCAAGTAAAATAAAATATTTAGAAATACTATAATCCCATGTTTGATTCTATTGGTTGGTTGTAAAATAGTCAACAAACAGCAACACACACTTCCAAAACAGTAGCGCTCATGAGGACTGCAATACTAAGTATGATCTCAAGGAGAACATCTTATAAACACATGCTGACAAAAGTATTAAAGATGATAATTAAGAAGGTGTTCAAGAAAAACTGAGCAGCAAGTAGTGGTACAGTAGTACAGTAGAGCTCTAAAGGGGTTTGTTGGTATGGATGTCAACGTTGGTCCCTATGGGCCAGGAAGAACTTCACACCATATGCGCAGACCTACTCACACACACACAGATAGCATGAGTTTACCCATATTTATGCACACAGACCCACAAACACATACTGGAGCACTCTCTCACCACTTAAAGACACACACACACCCTTGTTTTTGATCTAGAATGTTTTTTTGTTTGTTTTTTTTTTTAAAAAGGCATTATATTATTATATTATATTATTATCAGGACTAGAACAGAATTTAAAAAACTGAAAAAGTATTAAATATCAAATGATTCACCTTTTGGTGTTTAATGTTCTTATTGTGGATTGAAGATTTTAAAAATATTCTCTCTGAGGGTTAGCATTTCTGCAACAGCATTTCCAGCTGTTTGTTTTGTTTTGGTTTTTTTGCCTACCTCAGTGTTTTTATACTGGTACTGTGTTGGAGTTTCTTTGTATGATGTTTTTGATATACTTTGCGGTTGAAGAAATGTTTTTGCCTTTGCACCTGTGGAGGGGCAGATTTAATTTAAAGCAACCTTTGAAGCTTATTTAGACAAGAAAGACTCTTGTTCCATGTTGTGGCTATTAAACAAAACTGGACATTCTGACGCATTTCCCCTTTTTTATTTAACAGCTTCCACGGATTACAAGAGGCCAATCCATAAATGAAACAGAATTGCAGCACTGTTTAGGAGACATTGTTGAATCGAGACAAGAACAGAAAAAAGTGGTTATACTGAACATGCAAGTCGTCTGATTCTATCAAGCGATGGTGGTGGTTGGAGCAGCGGTGGTGGTGGTCGGAGCAGCAGTGGTAGTTGTGGCTGCGGCGGGGGTGGTAGCAGGAGCTGCAGTAGTTTGCAAAAGTAAAGTGAGAAGCAACTGGAGAAGCTGTTGCTGTTGCGGTTGAGTGAGTCCTCCAATTGCGGTAGTGACAGCAGTGGTGGTCGTGGCTGCAGTGGTGGCCTTGAAGAAAAATAGGGAAGGGGGCTTTCAAATTTAGAGAAGGGAGATTTTGGAAGTCAGATATGTTCAATAGGAAGGAGAAAGTTCTCACCTCATCGGAGTTGGAGCCAGAGTCGGAGCCAGATTCGGAACGAGCAAATCGCTGGTGGTCCATGTCCATCTTCCGGAGATAATGAAACACATTAACACACTTGATACAACATGCTTTGTGTCACAACAGTAATACGCTATATCGCAACGGTATTCGGAGAAAGGTCTCTCTTTATTTTAAAGGAGAAACAAAATGTACTCACAGGATTGGCCAGAGCAAAGCTCAGGAGGCATCCGAGCAGAAATGCAATCTTCAGCATGGTTAGTGTATTCGTAGCTGTGGGATGGTTAACAGAAGATCAGGTTCCAAAACACACGTTCAACCTCACACTAGAAATAGAGCAAGGGGGTTCTTACTTGTATGCCTTCACAAGGTCTTTGTGTCCTCTGGATGGCTGGATGGGTGTTGTGTTGATCTGAGGACTCAGCTTTCCTTTTATACAGTGCCTGGGTTCAACATTATTGGCCAAGTCTTAGGTAACCTTGTACCCTCTCGGGTGAGTGTGAGGAAATCAGCTGTGGAGAGTCTGGTCAGGTAATTGCCCGAGACACACCTGGTGACTGTAATAGGTATTTAATAACATAAATGTGAAGTAATCTGTTGGGTTTCTTCAAGTCTGATCCTGTGGTCAATTTGGTTGATTTATGCAAAACCAGAATCAAGTCTGACTCATTTGTTATTTATCTACTGTATAACAGAACAACAGCATATAATACCATAGATTTTTTTTTTCCTATCTACCTTTTCATGCGTATCTACGTTAAAAGATAATTAGGTAAATAAACTGTGATTGTGTTTTGACCCATTTATGATCATTTTACATCAGTAGATCCTGGATATCCTTTAAGCTTTTTGTGGTTTTTTTGCCCAACAGCTGTTAAATATGCAACACTCACCGACAGATATTGCTGCAATGTTGTTGACGCTGGTCTGGGTTGATAGGTGTGGTGAATAACACTGTAACAACGCAGCAAATTACACAAAAACACAGGGCATTAATTGTAATTTAAATTATTTTTTTTGTGGGTAGTCTCGCCTCAGTTCCCTAGGTTATAGTACCATCCATTTTGCATGCAAGGAAAACATTGCGTCTCGCGTGAATCCAAAAGTTGTTTTCCTCTCTGCATCAAAAATATTTTTCAGCAAAGAAGCACAAAGAGGAGTTCAGCATTTACCTTCAAAGTAATACAAGCACGATTCTGCAAAGCAGAAAGAAGAAGAGTGAAAACTGCCACCTTAAATTCAAGAGACTTTCCAAGATCGCAGCTGTCTCAAAGGCACAAGTACATGATGACTTTATACTGAAGTGTCACCTTGTATTACATTTTTTCTTTATGAGTGTTTGGTTTCTTAAAAAATGCACATTTAAAACTGGGGCCAGATAACGAAGAGTCAAAGCTGCCAAAAATGCACAGACAACAGTTGGATTAAAAACCAAATGCCAACAAGCAGTTTTGTCATTTTCGTTCGGGGTCTAACTTGTCTGGGCATTTATGAGTCATATGTAAGCGCACATGAGTTATTCCCCCATTGGAAAGGGAACGCGCCCCAGCTTGAAGAATTCATTTTTCAAAAATTAAGACATGTTGTTTGATATTAACCTTCAATTTCACACTGTACTTCTCCAATCACAGTAATCATCATCATCAACATCATCTTATCTAAAATAAACTGGCCGGATTGAAATACATATGTTTTTGTTTTTTTCCATCCACTTCCAGCTTCAGGAAACTGCAATGGTTAAGAATCCAAGAGCTTTGACTTTTATTGTGGAAAATATTAAAATACGTCTGACTGAATGAATCATACACAGAAAAGGGTTTAATTTAGGACTGTGTGGATTTATGTTTCACTGCAGATGATTGAAGTCACTTTAGTGAGCTGTATATTGATAGAAAAAAAAACTTGAAGCCCATGTCCTCGTTTAAAGAGAGATTCAAATAGGTTGAGACATGCAGTAATAAAATAATGTGTTTCTATTTTAACTGTTGGAATTAATCAAGTGAACCAGAAACTCATTCAGATCAGGTGCAGTAAAACCATCTGCATTCTATTCCAGGTTAAGGTTGTCAAACATCACAATCTCTGCACGTGTGCCACTTATGATTCTTTTATAAACTTACTCAGATGATGATTTCCAAACCACAGTCCACACCTTTGATGTCAGTCACATTTAAATCGCATTCCTGCAAGGTGGATTTAGTCTGGTGTGTCTGTTTGACTAACGTGACTGGGTTACTCAACATCCCATTTTATTCTAATCCACTTTTGCAAGAGATTTATTCTCTTTTGACACAGCTGCAGAACTAGAGTCACTGTTTAGTGCCGGAACTGAAAAATGTCACACAATGCAGTAAACATTCAAACAAAGGGCACTGATCTTCCTTCTTCAACTCATGGGAGGCAGGGGAAATTTGTCCTTTTCCTGCCCTAGTGGCATTCCCTCCTTCCTGTCTTATCTATCACACTCTCAGGGCATCAACTGCTTGTATTAGCCAAATCTTAAGGAGGGTCCAAAATAAGCCCACCAGAGGGCTTAAGTCTAAACCCTGCAACAAATAATATCTAATCAGACAGGAGTTGATCCCATATAAACTCTTTCGGTGCCAGGAAGTCATCTGGAGACTTTCCTTCTCTGTTTAACTGCTGCTTCTCCCGGTGTTTTACGTCTCCTTCTTGGACAAACCAACACACCACAGGAGGATATGTGCCCTAATAGATGAAATCCCATGAAATACTGATTGTATGCCTCAATGATGACCTCATTCCTGATTGGATAAAGTGGATTTGTCACTGGCTTTAAATCAGAATTTGAAATGTTATGCCTCATTTAAAATGATCAAATAAGATATGATCATAAATGTCACTCGTATATTGTACATTTTGAGCTACATTTATTGATATTACTCTCATAATGTTAGATTACTATTTACTTTGCTGAGAGGGAGAAAGTCTTCACCTGCACCTTCCACCTCATGACAGATTAAGAAGTTACCACTGCCAGCACAAGACCACCGTTGCAATGTTGTTTGTACAGGCACTGAAAGCTGATGTGGTTTACTCCACTACTAAATTCATCATACAGAAGTTCTGCAAGACAATCTGAAGAAACTCAAACTAAAAAAACTATCAAATCTGCGTTTTTAAACCATTTGCACTACAGTTGTTGCAACGCTTTTTACACTCTAGTGTTTAGAATGGTCACAAATACCAACATTTAAGTTCAGTAGTTTCTCTATAGCTGTCAACATTACTTATGTCATTATCAGGTGGCTGCAGCACAGAACAATGAATAACATGGACTGCTTTACACTATTTAATAAAAACAGTGTTTCATGACAATAACATGCTTGGAGTCATTACTTTTCATGAAACATACAGTAGGTACAAAACAAAGTCAGTAGTTGAGCTGGTACTTTTGGTAGTGGCATACAGTAGGTACATTTCAACAGTAACTTAATGTTAACCACAGTGGATGTCAGCCAGGTCGGCCCTGTCAGGGAGAAACATCTCAGAGTAAAGCTAAGCTATGTAGCGTTGGCTAACATCTCATCAGTGCTCTGTAATCAGATTAGCCTTCTCAATTCCAGCTGGTGTTTCTTCTTTATACCCACTTGCCTCACCAACCCCTTCCAGTGGCTAATACGCTTACTGTAGACATGCACCTCAAACAACCCCACCCAAGAAATGCCAGAATTTGCCTTTAAAAGCTTATCACTTAAGTTGTAGTTGTAGCGGGAGCAGTTGTAGTTGGAGCTGCAGCAGTAGTGGTCGTGACAACAGTGGTGGTGGCTGCCGCTGCGGTGGTCGTGGTTGCAGCGGTGGTCGTGGTTGCAGCGGTGGTCGTAGTTGCAGCTGTTGTTGGTGCAGCAGTTGTGCTGAGGAGTTTGATGAGGGTCTGCAGCAGCTTCTGCAGCTCTTGCTGCGTCGGTTTGGGCGGCGTCGGCCTCTGTCAGAGGACAACATAAAAATGTGCCCTTAAGCAATTTGCAGAGGGCTTTCAAATTTTGTAGTGTTTCATGCAATGGCATTGACAAAGATCTCACCTTTCTCACCTCATGGGAGTCAGAGGCAGAGTCAGAATTGGAGTAGGATCGAGCCAACCGCTTGGGCGCCATCTCCGGCTGTAGAGAATTCCACAGTACACAAATGCTTAAATAAAGACACTCGAGCAACAAATCATCAAACAAATTAGTTTCACTAATGGTGCACCTACAGGAAGAGCCAAAGTGAGGCTCAGGAGGCATCCCAATATAAACACAGCTTTCAGCATTCTTACTGTGATCACAACACCTGCTGAAAGAAACACAATACAGTGATAAGCACAAAACTAAGATACATATATATATATATATATATACAGTATATACACATATAAATATACAGTATATACACATATATATATAAATATATGTACATATATAACAATTTCCACTAAAGCAGAGCACTCATAAATCCACCTTTGTGTCTTGATAGCTCTAGCGGACCGAGGAGGCTGCGTTTCTGTGTAAAATGTGAGCGTTTCTTATATACAGTTTGTGACAAGAATGTCATCAACATACAGCACAGTTGGGAAAGTACAACTGTTAGGAAATCTTCCACCAGAACAATTTAAGGTTAGAAATGAATTATGAGGGAAACACCATAAGGGACCATGAGGTACACTTGCGGTTTGTTTGCTGTACTTAATTTCTTTGCTAAGCACAAAGTCGATTCCTGTGAATCATAGATAATAGACAATACCAGAAAATTTACTGCAATACATATTCTGTTTTGTTCTGAAAAATATGAATTTTATGGATCTTTTAGTGAGTTTAGTTTTTTAGTGTTTTTAGTGGTTTAGAGTTTTTAGTATGCACGTTGTTGGTCCTGTCTTGTTTTTTCTGTCTTATCTACACATGGGAGTGTGGGAAACATAATTTCGATTACTTTGTATGTCCAGCACGTGAAGAAATTGACAATAAAGCTGACTTTGACTTTGATCAATGTGCGTGATTTTCTTTTCATCTTTAGAAAAATCTGACTTTGGGATAAAATTTCAAAACTCATCCTTAATGTGTTATGACATTTACAGGTTAACTTAATTTGACCTTTACACTTTTGAATGCACAAATCCAACTGTTCAGTCCTTCCGTACTTCGTGCATAATATGTTGTTCTTTAACAAGGTGATTAAGCACAAAAATCATAAACGCAAGTGTCTGAGCCGTCAGTCAACCACTGAATGTTCTTGTTCAGAGGCAGTTTGTGTTGAAACAGTCATCTTCATTATTGGCTATATTTACATTTTTGAATATTGGTACACCAAGAAGACACCCAACAAAAATAAAGAGTTGCACGACAAGTCGTTGAGACATGTTATGTTGTTGTCTCCCCACCTCTTTTGTTCGCTTGAAGAAGAACTCACCAATGCAGGTCTCTACTTAACTGGCCTGTATTCATTACATAAAATCACTTTTGCATGAACCTTTTAAATTTTCATTCAAAGTCAAATGTCCCAAACTAATGAGTAGTGCATGTGTAAGAGCATTCGTTCAAGCATCAGAGTTTTGTCACTTGTGCTCACTGGAGGACTTAAAGAATGGTGTGCATTCGTACAGCTTATAGCAAAATATGACTGCATTTCTTCTACTTGTTGTTTCTACATCTGCTGCTCAGAAATGTTTTGGAATACTTGGCTGTCATCACGTCGCACTCATGTGGTTTCTGTCAGGTTTCACTCGCATCATCATTAATAACAAACTGGTAAACATGTCGAGACAGTGCAAACAGAGCGGTGAACTTGGGGCTGCAGTGGTAAAACAAAATACAGCTGTTTTACTCGGCACTTTGGCATGTGAACATAATATTGCTAAATCATGTCTCAGAGATGCGTGATGGACACGAATATCTAGATGGCTCATAATTAGTCATACGTCTGGTCAAAAAAAAAAAACTATTTAAAATACATGGAAGCCCACTCTTTTATACATTCTTTTCGTATTTTCATTATTATTTTAGTTTTAATTTTTATTCTCCTTTTTTATACTTTTTATACATTTAACCTTTTTCTGAGATATTAAACAAATTAAAGATTTTGCAACAGTTATATTTTTTCTGTCAATTTTTTTTTTTTTTTTACAGATTAAGGTAAACAGGGTGAAAACAGGAGTGGCTCTAAAGTGAAAGGGGTGCATATGGTTTTATTTCCCTGTCATCATTTTTTGTATTATATGACCACATTTTTCTCATCACAAAGGGCTCTGATACCTTTTACCACCATGTGCTGGCATTTATTTGTGGCTCTTAATGATTAATTAAACTCTTACTAATTATAAATTGCACAAGGTTGTTCCTTAGGGCTCTTATAAAAAATGAAAATCTACACCCCGCACAGAATGTTTGAGCTTGGAGCACTGCATTACAACCCAGTTTGAAACCCTGACTGGGCCGTTGCAGTCGTTGTTTCATGCTTTGCACTATAGCTTAATTTAGCAGGAAAAAGAGTATATTGTCTAAACATCTGGATGGAATACAGAGCAGTGACAAAAGGAGATAGAGGAAGGGCACAACAAGTTGTTATGGAAATGCGTGAAGAAGCAAATCTGAAGTCGGTCATCACTTCCTGGCTTCCACATCACTTCTGCAGTGGCAGGTGAAACTGTTGAAAAAAAGCCAGAATCAACTTGATCAGCTCTTGTTGCACGGTTTGACCCGTGGCTTCGGCCACCGTGGTTGTCGCCGCGGTCGTTGTGGTGACCATCTTTGTGGTCTTCAAAAAAAAAAGGGTTAAACATTAATTTTGTACATTTTGTAAAATCAGGGAACAAACTAAATCTAACCACATAACAAATTACATCCAATGTTGGGCTGAGGAAGCACTCACCTCTCCGGAGTTGGAGCCAGAGTTCGAACCCGACTCAGAGGATGAATGGGCGACACGTTTGTGCACCGGGTCGGTCTGCAAGACAATTTTGACGGATTCACTTTTCAACAAAGCCTTTCTTTTAATTACTCCATGGAGGGCTACTGAATTCCAGAAGTCTCCACCGGGGAGTGTTAGAGCGTGACACTTACAGGGAGAGCCAGAGCGATGCTGAGGAGGCATCCGAGCACTAAGGCGAGCTTCAGCATGGTTACTGTCAAAGAACACAACGATAACAACACGATCAGAGGAATGATGATTGCAGCGACGCCACCCAGGGGAGCCTGCAGAGAAAAGAAAAGGTCCTGGTCCTTACCTTGCAGAGTCTTTCTGTCTTGGGGGTTAGACTGAGATGTCTGAGGAGAGTGTTGTGCTGATGATCTGACTACTGGACTTTATATAATGGCAGATGAATAGCTGGTCACCTTATCAACAAACAGCATGATTACCACCGATCAGGGATGCACGCCACACCTGACCAGACATGATCATAAATGCCAGTGCTGTATTGAGAATTAAATTCTATTACATTTTGAGCTATGTTTATTGATATTACTCTCATAATGTTAGATTACTATTTACTTTGTTGAGAGGGAGAAAGTCTTCACCTGCACCTTCCACCTCACGGCAGATTAAGAAGTTACCACTGCCAGCACAAGACCACCATTGTGATGTTGTTTGTACAGGTACTGAAAGCTGACGTGGTTTACTCCACTACTAAATTCATCATCTAGAAGTTTTGTAAGACAGTCTGGAGTACCCAAACTATCAAATCTGCGTTTTTAAACCATGTGCACTACAGCTGTTGCAACGCTTTTTGCGTGTTACCCTTCTATACACTCTAGTGTTTTGAATGGTCACAAATACTAACATCTAAGTTCTGTTGAGTTTCTCTGTAGCTGTCAACATTACTTATGTCATTATCCGGCGGCTGCAGCGCAGAACAATGAATAACATGGACTGCTTTACACTATTTAATAAAAACAGTGTTTCATGACAATAACATGCTTGGAGTCATTACTTTTCATGAAACATACAGTAGGTACAAAACAAAGTCAGTAGTTGAGCTGGTACTTTTGGTAGTGGCATACAGTAGGTACATTTCAACAGTAACTTAATGTTAACCACAGTGGATGTCAGCCAGGTCGGCCCTGTCAGGGAGAAACATCTCAGAGTAAAGCTAAGCTATGTAGCGTTGGCTAACATCTCATCAGTGCTCTGTAATCAGATTAGCCTTCTCAATTCCAGCTGGTGTTTCTTCTTTATACCCACTTGCATGGTATGAACCACTCAGAGCTGTGTTTCCTTACAGGAAACACCTCACCAACCCCTTCCAGTGGCTAATATGCTTACTGTAGACATGCACCTCATACAACCCCACCCAAGAAATGCCAGAATTGCAGCTGTCATGACTGAGACACAAAGTCTCAGCCATGACAGGGAACGCAGTAATTAAACCAGCCCTTTGAAACCACCTTTGTTCCGAGGCAATTAAGAACATAGAACACGCTTGTTTCATGCTTTGCATTATAGCTTTATTCAGCAGGAAAAATAGTGTCTCGTCTAAACATCTGGATGGAATACAGAGCAGTGACGAAAGAAGAAAGAAGGGCAGAACAAGTTTTCATGGAAACCTGTAAAGAAGCAAATTTGAAGTCGGCCATCACTTCCTGGCTGCAGCAGCAGGGGCAGGACATGCGGCATTCGCAGGTTACTGGCGGAAAAGAGCCAGAATCAACTGGATCAGCTGTTGCTGTGTCGCAGACAGAGTCGACGCTGTTGTCGTCGCTCCGGCCACCGTAGTTGTTGCCGCAGTTGTTGTGGTTGCAGCTGTCGTCGTTGTGGCCGTGGTTGTGGTCTTTAAAAAAAAAAAAAGTGTTGAAAATCCATTTTGAAAATCAGGAAAAACTAAATCTAACTACATAACGAGCTGCGTCAAATGTTGGGCTGAGGAGGCACTCACCTCTCCGGAGTTGGAGCCAGAGTTCGAACCCGACTCAGAGGATGAACGGGCGACACGTTTGTGCACCGGGTCGGTCTGCAAGACAATTTTGACGGATTCACTTTTCAACAAAGCCTTTCTTTTAATTACTCCATGGAGGGTTACTGAATTCCAGAAGTCTCCACCGGGGAGTGTTAGAGCGTGACACTTACAGGGACAGCCAGAGCGATGCTGAGGAGGCATCCGAGCACTAAGGCGAGCTTCAGCATGGTTACTGTCAAAGAACACAACGATAACAACACGATCAGAGGAATGATGATTGCAGCGACGCCACCCAGGGGAGCCTGCAGAGAAAAGAAAAGGTCCTGGTCCTTACCTTGCAGAGTCTTTCTGTCTTGGGGGTTAGACTGAGATGTCTGAGGAGAGTGTTGTGCTGATGATCTGACTGCTGGACTTTATATAATGGCAGATGAAAAGCTGGTCACCTTATCAACAAACAGTATGATTATGAAGGCTTCAAATGTTGGGAAATCTTCCACCTCCAGATTCCAGGGAGTGGTGAAGGATCAGGGATGCACGCCACACCTGACATTCATGGCATGGAAGCATGCAAACAATAAGAGGACACATAAGCCTGTTGACTTAAAGAGATGTGGAAATCAGAGTTGCGTTGTGCCGCCTCGCCATGAATTTAACAGTACCTCTATTATTGAGGTCCAGTCTCTCTCCCACCCACTTCCCAAACCACACTTGAGTTCACCTGAGACACCTTGTTGGATTATGCGGGTAAGAGGCAACTCCCATGGTTGGGATTTTTGCAACATCTCTTCCTGGATCAGTGGGCACTGCCACCACACGTGCTATACTCTAATTTTTTTATTTTTTTTCTGAACTGTATTTTTGTTTGAATTACAATTACTATACTATAGCGTCATCTTAATTATTATAGTCTCTGTTGTTTCTCTGTAGTTTGTTGTTTTTAAATGCTTTTATTGAGAGGTCTTTATGTAGTTTAAACCGGTTTTTGCCACTATTAAGAAATATTTTAAATCTCATTGATTTTTGGAGGTTTGTATTTGTTGTGCTACAATTTGGCAGAAGGTACCATAAAAGCATAAACGAACAATTGGTTGTGTACAACCAAATCATAAGAGACAATCAATCAACAAAGATGTGGTGGCGGCCACATTTACTGATGCACACTGGTTGCTTTTAAGTTGCATTTACCCTAGTTTCAATTAGATTTTCTTGGAATGTCTTTTCTTGAACACACTGTATGCAGTTATTCATTTATGTGTGCTTTTTTCATTGGGGACCAAAACTGCATTTGCCTGAGGAGAGATTATGAAATGTGGATCTAATTATCTGCTTATTTATCTAAAAAGAATGTGGATTCACACTAATTAAAAATGATCCAGAGGTGAGTCTGATCACTGTCTTTATTAGAAAAACACGACAGTCACGCGCTGACGAAGATATCAAAAACAAGTCTGAAAAAGATTGGCTGAAAACATGTGAAGAAACTGTGTGAGGCGGTTGCGTCCGTTTAAGAAATAGTTGCTGTGTGTCAATATTTGTTGTACCGTATAAATATCAATGCCTTACTGGCCACAGACTCACCTGAGGAGCACAGGTGAGTCCTGTCCATGTGCCGCTGCATCGAGCTTGGTCCGATTTGGCAATTTGTTCAACTTCAGAAGTTGGTTTTCATGTCAAAAGAAACATTGTTTACCTTTCTCTCTCTCACAGCATCTCCAGGAACAATGCATCTCATTTTCATTGCAGCTGTCCTCTTATCAGCAGTGGCTGCTCAGGTCAGTTATTATTATAAATAATAATATTAATATCGAAGTTTGCTATTTCACTTTCGAGAACAAGTTGCTGTCGGACTTTTTCAAAATGAATTCATTTTTCCCTCAGGACAATGGCAGGCATCCCGGCGACACCAGAGGCCGAGGACTTGGAAACAGGAGGCCTGGAGGAACCTCTGACCCTCCAGTGGTATGTACAGCTCTTCAACATTCAAGTTTATTTTGTTTTGCCATGAAAACATTTTGAGATAATCAGCATAAACTTTGTTTTATTTTGCTTTTTTTCAGACGTTTTCCCCTGTTTTCAAGGTAGAATCAGTGTATTCTTACCAAGGGACACTCTGGAATTTCTAACTGTTAATAAACCGATCATTTTGTGTCACATTTTATTTTTCTCTAGCTTGACAATGTGGCATTTCAGGTAATACACAATAATAGAGAAAATCTATGCATTTCACTACAATACCACAACCTTTTCACATTAAATCTGTAACTTGTGTAACTGTGTTTTATCCACAGAATGTCACTGAACTGAGCCTGGAGGAGGTAAACTAAAACAAATGCACTATTTGACTTTTATTTTTATTTGTCGAACATTTCAACAACATTATGATTTATTTTGTAAATCTTCTGCAACGTTGATCTGTGTTTCCTGTTTTACTCAATGTTTTTTTTTTTTTAATATTGCAGGGGGAGAATGTCTTTCTCAAGGTGGGTGGCAACAGAATTCCTTTTGCATGATAATATCTCAGCCTGCATATGTTTAATTCAAAGACAGACAATAACACATGATAACTTTCTCATGATTATTAATTTACCAATAGATTGGTGGAAGAGGACCTTTCCGTGTGCCAGGGGGCCGCAGACCTCGCCGCCATCATCATCGTCATCATGACATAGTATGAAGGACTCTCAGAACTTACAAATCCATTGTCATTTCGTTGTTTTTACATCAAAATGAACTTCACATCTCGTCCGACTTTTGAAAGTGGTGGAAAGATAGTGACGACTGTCAGTGTAACCACGGTGAACGTACGTGGAAAATACATTTTAACCAGCAGATCCTACAGTATCACCAGAGCAAATGTAGAGACGAGTTATGTAAATGTAGAGACACCCACAACGGCTGGATTGTGACATTTGTTTCCTTTTAATCTGCCAGCAATACGTGAAGCTGACTTACAACGCTTCAGCGCCGGTAATCTCTCCTCTCACCCTACTATTAACCTTGTGTTTATTGCACGGCTGCTGTCTTGTCTCATCGGTAATTAACCTTTTCTCTTGTTCACGATTAAAGAACAAAGTCTCCGTTGAGTACGGCAATCTGGATCTTGTGAGTAAAGACATTTTAAAAGCGCAAGAAATATCATTAGTTAAAACAAACGACAAAGAAAAACTGTCGTCCCTTCAACAAAATACATTTTTTTTAATTTTACAACTGGATTTCACCAAGGAAAATGATATCATCAGTAATGTTTGTATTATTTCTTAAACTTAAATCAGTGAGTCAAAAGTGGAGTCTGACGACGCTCCAGAAGGTGATCAACCTCGAGTACGAAAGGGTAAATGTGGCTGTATATTGTAATTACATGTTATAACGCAATCATTTGTTTGCTGCTGAAGACTTTTTTATCTCTCTTTTTTTTTTCTAGGGAGTCCCAAATGGTTACAATTAGAAGATCTCCACTGATCAATTTGTCTCAGCTATGACTCCTGTAATTGGGCATTTTCACGTTCAATAAAATCACACATCAATAAATTTGTCAAGGTCTGTTGTTTTAGTGTTTCCTGTTTTATTTTGACAGTCTCGTCTACCCTTGTATTTTCTCTGTTATGCTTCCTGTTCCTGTTTTCCCGCCTTTTTTTGTTGCCTCATGATTTTCACCTGTGTCTTGTTGTCAGTCCTGCTCTTGATTGTTCTCACCTGTGTTTCCCTGCCCTCTTATATAAATAGTCTCTCATTGTCTGTGTTTGGCTGTTGCTTCTTCATGGCTGTTACTTCTAGGGTTGCCACCTCCAAGAGTTTCAAATCCGGGACATCTCGGGGGAGATCTGTCAAGTCTGTCGACGACAGATCTCCCACCAGCCGAAATATCTTGTAGTTCCCGAAATATATGGGACAAAGTGAAGTGCGTCCCGTATCAGTTCATTACGGGACAGGGTTTTTTAGTTGCATAATATGGGACAATGGCGTATTTTACGGGAGGGTTGGCAACCCTATCTAGACCACAGACGGAAATCAAATGAGGTTTTGTCATTTTCCCTAAAAAAACGGGACCAATTGTGTCCTGGAAGAGATTTTATTTTTCCTGGGACAGGTGGTGAAAAAAGAGAACAATTCTGGGAAATTCAACACTAGTTACTTCTTGTGTGCCTCATCTGTTTTGTCTCAGTTGTCTCGTTTGTTTTCTTCCCCTTGAGTTTCGGTTTATTATTTGAGATGAATAGTTTTCTTCCCCTGCAACCTGGACTTAATCTGCACTTCGGTCGTGCCTTCTTCCCCCCATGACAAAACGTATCATACAAATATTTAGTGGCAATGTTTGTTTTATTTAACAGGCTGTCAGTTTATCAACACGAAGAGCGGATTGTTAAAGTAAAGGGGGAAGGGGGAGCACCTTTGTTAAATTTGTGTTAAATAAAACTAATGGAGAAATTGCAAGAATCTCACACTTCACCACAATATTCAGAAAAAAAGAAATAAATGTTGTCCCTCAGTCCTCATTGTTACTTTTCAGAAGGAGACACTTATGGCTCAAACAGGAAGGGGAAGTTGGGGTGACCCTGCAGGAAGAAGGAAACAACATGAGTCTGACAAACATTGAAAGAAGGAAAGTAGAGATTGTTTTGTCTGCTCCATATTAATAGAAGGCTAAAGGACTACCTCATCGACACCCGGGCCTGATGCATCGCCGCGGATTTCAGGGGCGGCTGTTGTAGACGCTCTCTGAGTTCCCTGAGGCCACGTCTGCAGTCGGCAGGAAGTTAGAAAAACAGCTCGATTAAACAGGCTGGTGCACATGTTGCTTTCATCGAGAAATTATCAAAATCAGACACTTCTTTACTCACTTTCTCCGTTTGCGCCTTGGGCTGAGAAGACTGCTACAGTGTGAGAAAAGACAGAAAATAAGACATGAACTAGATGGTAGAGTAGTAAAAATACAAATCGATATGGTCATCATAACACAATGACAACAGCAGAGGCAGTCAACTATTGTAGACTCGTAACTTGTCATTTGAAGAGTCATTTTTAGCAAACACACTTAACTGTGCCGGGTTTAAACGTCAAAAGTTTGGAAGCTTCAACTTTGTATCTTTCTATAAAAATGTTGCTTGAAAATTCATTATTTTTTTAAAGTAGCTGTAAGAGTGGAGCAATACTTTTGATCGAAAAAAAAATCCTCTATTTCTCATTTGTGTCCTGCTGCTCATCTGACCTGCAGAGGGAGCTGTGGCCTCTGCGTCGTCCTCTCCAGGGCCTGTTGGGCGTTGTTGAGCTGTGGCATCACTGGGTTCCTATGCTGGGGAAACCCGTAAGGGGAGATGAAGTACGGGTAGCCCTGCAGACGACAAAATAAGTTTAAATCTGAAGGGCAGGAGGGGCTCGAGCAAGATTTCAGAGCACTATTTATTTATTTATTTATTTTAACTGTTTACCTGTTGTGCAGGAAACTGAGGAAATCCGCTAAAGGGATACTGGTATTGTGGGAACATCTAAAGGACAAGCACAACAATGAGTATCCTTCTTTGTCATGGTCCTTGAAGCAGCCTCAGCAGTGTCGTACCTGGACGGGGTTCAGGCCCTGCTGGGCCACATTGGGGTTGTTTGGGTCCTGAGGAGGCCCCAGCTGATCTGGCTGCCCGTTAGGGACGGTCATGGGTGTGAACTGGTTGCCCTGGTTGGGGAGGAACAACTGAGGCCCCTGGGGGTTGAAGGGCCCGGCCAGTTGCGGGTTCAGGTTCACCAGCTGGGGGGTGAGCAGCACATCGTGCTGCAGCTGCTGCTGCAGCTGCACGAGCTGGGGCAGTAGTGAGGCAGCCTGCAGGGGAAAGGCTTCGGATCAGACCGCTTCTCCATTTGCAGCCCACCACGCATGAAGAGCTTGACATTAAAACCCACCTGTGCTTGTCCAAGCGCTGCAAGAGTTAATCCGTTCAGTCTCAGGACCTGGAAACACAGACTGGCGTGAGCGAATCCCAAAACCGACGAGGGATCAAAGCTTTGGTGCCAAAATGATTTATGTGAAGCATTTTACCTCGTTGCTGTTGCTTGCAATGATTCCAATTTGAACCTGTGCAGCAGACATGGAAAAAACAGCATTTTACCAGTGCCAGTTTAAAGAGAGAAGAGCACTATACAGGAGGTTGGTTTTCACTCACTGGAAGGGCAATGCCTGTCCCGAAGAGACAGAGTAAGAGAAGAGCGACGTGGATCTCCATGGTGTGCTGCACTCTGTGGAACACAGCCTCCTTTTAGAAAACACTCCACACACACACACACATAAAGTCACCTTCGAAACAGCTTCTGGAAAAAAAAAGCAGGTTACCGTCTCCCTGGCTGTGCCTCGTCCGTCTGTGTGGACTGTGTCTCCTCACCTGGTCCAAACCCTTTTAAAGTCGTGCTCAGGTGAGCGGCTGCGGTCGCCTCCCGCCAAGTCGTCCAGACAGCGTGCGGTCAGTGCGGCAGACGTTCCTCATGCCCTTTTCTGAGACGCAGTCACTTACGAGTATGTCATTATGCACGGGTCATGTCTCTATAAGCTGCCGCGTGGTCTCTCCATGAGCTGCTGAGATGTCTGAGCAGGAAGGGAATTTAAAAAGGGGCTTTTGTGTGTGAATAAAATACTATTGTCACTGACGTGACTCCTTCAGTTTAGCAGGCCAAGACTGTGCACAGTTCACAATATCCGCTGGATGTATGCTGTGCAGGGTTTAGTTTTTGTGTGTATGAAAGTGCGGCGCTATGGCTTGTAATTATGGATCATTAAGACCAACAGGATTTTTGTCAGTGTCATGGGAAAAAGAATAAATGACAACAAAGGCTTGGGGTTAATGAGCAGGCGTTTGTCACGGGTGGTTTTTCAGGTGCTGACTGGTGCAGGTGGAAAAACTTCAAGTCATTATGTGGCCAATGAAAACTCACCTAAAACATGTCAGGCATCATTGGTTCAATGAAGGAGGATCAACTTTGACTTTTTTTGATAAGTGTAAATATTTAGGACTTGTAGTATAAACTAGGATATGTGATATGATATTAAAACTATTAATAATAGCAGCTTTGCTTGTTATTTACACACTGAGCATATATAAATATAGCTTATATTATATGCATCACAGTGTTACAAACAGTATTGTATGAGTGTATTACTACATCGATTTCGATTTATGCATAATGCGTTGGTTATCAGTGTAAATGTGTGTAGTTATATTGCAGCACTTTCCCCCTGCAGGCTCATTTTTGTGGTCCTGCGACAAATAAAAATGTAATTTTACTCATTGTCCTTTAGATGGCAGCAAAATCCACTATAACCACAGCGGCGCTCTTCAGTTCACTGTAATTCACTGGACTTGTTCTAACATGTTAATATCATCAACGTGTAGCGCAGATGGTCTTAGTAACCGCAACAACAGCTTCGTCCTATTTGTCTCATTGTGTTGATAAAATATGTCGCTTTGAGAATTTATTGATTCGTAAATGAATTCACTTAATGAAACAAAACAATGTTCAATCCAATTTACTGTCAAATCTATTCTGCAACTTGTAGAAGCATTTTGTTTTATCCTAGCTGAACCAGAAATCAGACTTTTAAAAAAATGAGTGTTAATTAATTAATGGTAACAACTGCGAAGAGTGGCTGTGCTGTGGTCTGCGGCTGCTGTGCATGTCGTCAGCCTCTCTCACAACCACTATGTGTGTCATCATGGGTGCATGAGAAAAGTATGACACAGTTCCCACTTTGGGTTTGCAGAGTTTATTGGACAATCAACAGCTATGGCACAATCAACAGAATCGTATTCATTGAGGTGAAAATAAAATCCAGGAGGAGATTAAGAGATCAAGATTAGCATTGATTACAAAGTCCTCAATCAAAAATATTATTAAAGACAGTTTTTGAGATGATCCAGCATTATTTTTTTTTTCGATAAAAGCTGGTTACACTTCATCACTTTGATTGCAGCCATTTCCT
Organism: Thamnaconus septentrionalis; assembly: GCA_009823395.1. Lineage (NCBI taxonomy): Eukaryota > Metazoa > Chordata > Actinopteri > Tetraodontiformes > Monacanthidae > Thamnaconus > Thamnaconus septentrionalis. The sequence goes on along the minus strand of CM020501.1, from coordinate 5,328,990 downwards.
GTAGTCAGTGTTTCAGTCGGTGCTGGAATCTGAGGAAACAAAAAGAAGACACACGATGATGATGTCAGTGTGCGAGATGGGAACTTTTCTCTCGTAGTTCTTTTCTTTTTTCTAATAATTACTCCTACCTGAGTGGTGGCATCAGTCTCCAAGGCATTGTTGTCTTTCGTTAACTGACGCTGAGGATTAAACAAAGGAAAAAAACTCAGTGTGGCCGCCATCAGCGCTCAGCTGCGGCAGCTGAAAATGCATTTTTATCAACTCTTACTCTGAATCGTGTGAGCAGGTTTGGCTGAGGTGGAGGCTGCTGTTGCATTACACCACCTGCAATGCCCTGTGAAAATACACAGTATGTTGTCGTCACAATGTTTTTATTACATTTCACTCACTGTGTAACCTGAAATAAAAGCGCGTTGACGGGCGAGTTTACCATCAGGGGCTGCTGAGGAAGGTTCACTGGGACCATTTGCGGGACTGCCATGTAGGGAAGCTGCAGACAAACGGGGACAAGAGAAATAATGGTTGCTGTTGTTAATGATGTTTTTTGTACTCGCAGGTATTGAGCAAGACTTTTGTCAAATGCTAACCATGTTGACAGCGGCGGCAGGGACAGGGTACATATTAGGAACAGGACCCGGCGCAGCGAAAGGAACTGGAACCAACTAGCAGTTGGAAAAAGAGAGAAAATCAAGCAATCAGTCCATTTACTTTTATATATAAAGTGCTTAATCACATCCAAAGGCACCGTGAACAGCTTGAGCAACTGGGTAAACAATGAACTTAAAGTAATGTCTTCATTTCATACTGTGATTTATGGCAAAATACCACAGTTCATTTATCATATGGCACAAAAGGCAGCCTGAATTTAGAGATTATTTCATCTATTTACAAATGCTCTGTTAATAAGAAGTCGTCAGACACATACACACATTAAAGGAAAGAAATATGTTTCTAAAGACTGCCGTGCATCTGTTTACAGCAGTGTCTTCAGTCTAGTGCACCGCCGCAACCTGCGTTTAATGAGCAGATGAGGGCAACCGTTTGATTAACGCCACGGCCCGACCTGAGCGAACTGCGGCTGGCCGAGCACTCCCACGCCAGCGCCAGCGGCGACCAGAGGTCGGATGAGGCCTCCTGCCATCATCCCAGGGTTCGCTGCGTTGGCCATCCCTCCATTCAGACCTGCCGCCATCCCTCCATTCACGCCCGGCAGCACCCCCGCGTTCAAAGCCGCCAGCAGCCTCTGGGTCTGAGTGAGAGCGGGACGCGGGAGGGTGTGATCAGTGCTGGCGTGGCTGCAGCATCGCTGCAGTCATGGGAGGAAGTCAACGGATTGTTTTCCTTACCTTGCCTGCGTTGACCTGCAACAAAAAAGACAGACATTAGATGGATGGATGGATGGATGGATGGATGGATGGATAGATAGATAGATACTCACATGGAAGACTGTTGCTGCAAACACAGTGAGGAGAAATAGCTTCATTTTGCAGTGCAAATCTATACAAACAACAGAAAACAACTTTACTTCAAAATATTACATCAATTCTAAAAAACTGACTCGATATTTCCATCATTCATGATCATGCACGGCTCTTCACATACGTTTCCCGACCTCCCTATGTGCCACGGTGGACTGATGCTCCCTCGATTTGGAGGCACCTTTTAACGGGTCCAGAGAATTTGGAGGAGCCAATTAGAGAGGAGAGCGCGGATTCGTTCACCGGCTATATTTGTCACCTGTGTGTCATGACAACTCGAGATGTAACGTGTTTTCTTTGAGGGTCCGATCTCGGCCCAGGGAAATGCACCATACGACCTCCCGGCAGCCTTGCACCATTGTCCAGGGCCACGGGTGAGTGACCACTAAGAACACCACGGTGATTCAGTGTCTGTGGGGGGACGGTTTGCGGACAGTTGCGGTTGCTCCTGTCGTAAAGTGACGTGCGAAGTTGCAAATGTTGTCGGTTTTGGTTAAAAGATACAAACAGCTGGCATCAGCAACTAATAGTCGTCTTTTTTTTAAGGAGGGGGGGGCTTAAGTTTTGAAATGCAGCAAAATGTTGGCCTTTGATTGCAGCGAATCTCTCTGGCTGACCGTGTTTGTGTCCTTCCTGTCTACGGTTTTCTTGTTTCAACATCAAATTAAACCTGGTGCACGTCAGGAGGCCCGTAACCTGCAAAAGAACTCAAAGCTCAAGTCAGTTCTCACTGGGTGAAGTGCTGAAATAGTGCAAAAAGCACCTGAGCCGTAATGAGCGCAAAGATTCAGAATTGTTTACATCATTAATGTAATTTTTTAAATCTTTGTCAACTTGATGAGATATCTCATCTCATTTCTGTTCCGTCAGCATATTTTTCACCAGCTTGTTTGGAGCCATTACAGTCATTTCCAAGTGCGGTCGGCTGGTTGTGTTGTCACACGCCGAGGCCGTCTGGGAAAGGTTTTTCTTTTTTCGCTGCTGCTGACTGAGCAGACCAGGCAAACACCCTTTGTGGTAGTCTGGTCTGGAGCTTTGTAGTAATTACACACTGTCATCCACTTTAAATTAAGTAACATTTTCCTCCTGTTTTCTGCTCGGTGCAAACAAATGTCGGTTCCCAGGCCATGTTTGAACGCGCTCTAGTTTATGTGCATTTATGTGTCTGATTGTGTCTTTGTAAAGTCATTTTGCTTTTAAAAAAATGAAGAATTGTCCTTGCATCAGTGTTTTTCTGAGATTTTTTCTCATTTTTGTTATTATTATTCATTGAGACTATCACTGGTGACGTCATAAAATTCCAAACACTGTGCTGTAAATAGAAATTTCTACATTTTCCCACTGGTCTCTTGTGCCACCTGAGGATTAACGGCCGTGACATTAGTCAGTGTGTTTTTAGACGTGTTTTATGCAAATATTTTGACCCAGTGTTGCACACTTATACGTTGAAATAAAGGGCAAACATTCACTGACGTGACGTTCCAGTCGTTTATTGGTTTTCAGATTTCATCATCATCAGGTTTCATTATCGTTTTTCATCGCAGCATAAATTATTCAGATTATTGCAGTTTGTAGTGACCCAGAATCAGGACGAAGGCTGTTGATCAAGTGATTTTTTTTTTTTTTTTTACATTTCTTTTTTTGCTGAGTCTGACTTTTTCACGTTCATTTTTCTAGCTCCCCCTCTTCCTCCTCCTCTTCCATCCCGGACCAGTCTTCTTCCTCTTCAACTGCCGTCGTCGCCGCTGCCGCAGTCGCGGGAGCCTGAGTCCCCAGAAGACGAGCTGCCAGCGAACGCCTCGCCCTCAGTCTGTCGGGCACGTCCCCGACAGCCACGGCCGCCTGTTGCTGCCCATTCGTCCCGGCCGTGGAGAGCAGCTGGTGTTTGTTCGCTGCTCCGCCGTTGACCTGTGGCAGGACGGCGAGCAGCGTGACCGGCCCGCCGGCGCCGGCCCCCAGGGTCACCTGGCCGAGCGGACCCACGTTAGCTCCGCCCGGCTGGCCCACGATGAACGCGGCTGTTTGCGGGGCCACTCCGATGGGGATGAGCGGCTGCAGGGAGGCCTGGCCTGCTTGGTTCGCAACCGGCTGGAGAAATATATATCCTCCAATCTGGACCAAGTTCGCCAAAAGAGGTTTTGCGTTAGCTTGGGCCCCGTTGGGGGCCCCGTTATTACCGGCTGCAGCCCCGTTATTGTTGGCCCCGGCCTTGGCCAGCGCCTCGGCACTGGCAGAGTTGGCGCCGCCCTCCACGGCGAGAGCCCAGGTGTGAACGATGAGCAACAGTACGCAGAACATGTTGTATCACAGCAGCAGCAGCAGCAGCAGCCAGTCGTCAGGTGAAGCTCTACCTCTCTCAGCTTTTGCTTATATACAGGTTGCCAGATTCAGTGATCGCCAACAAAGGTCCAATCAGAGTCCAGCGCCTCATCTCAAAACAACAGGTCACCGTAATCACGGTGAACACGCCGCAGGCTATTTTTGCTTTGTGAGCGCCATGACCGAGGATTACGCGTGAAGCCAAACCAAACAACCATCGGTGACTTGCATTCTTGGAGCAGGTTTGTTCAGAGAGGTCACGTTTCCATCCCACTGAAGAAAATGGAACTGTCATGCTCGGGTCAGGTATTCTGGGGTTCGATGGGCAAAAAGCAATGTGACGGAAAAACATTCTGACTTTGCAAAAGAAGATTTTTCTTAAAGTTGCCGTATTGTTCCCATTTTCCAATCTTTAATCAAGATCCTCGTCACCAGGGGAGCAACTTTACTCAAATCACTGCCAGATAAAAATCTGTAGATTACAAGAAAAAGAATTTTTACCCCTCTGTTAACAGAGTCCCGCTAAAATTGATGCTTCACTGTCGCTTGGAGGGCCAAAAATCTGGTTGGAAGTATCGTCACCAAGGTATTTGCACCCTTTGTGACATCACAGGGGTCTGATTCCCCAAATCTTATGTTTTAAGAGACACTTTTTGAAAGGCAAAGCAAGAAAGGAAGCAAACGGTGGACTTTTGCCTCTTGGGGAAGTTTCAGGGAGTCACTGACATGTAAATACTCTCTGCACATAGTGGTGGAATTAATTTTGCTTATAGACCCCTCAAAACAAGCATATGCACACACATGCACACACACACGCACACACACACAGCTAGGAGGGTTAAATCATCCTGTGACATGATATTGTGTCATCCATTGCTATCCATGAATCTTTAATGAGAATTACAGTCAGAGTATAAGACGCAAAAAAAACACATTTACAGTTTTGCTACTAACATAAGATGACATTTTTTTGTTTTACATTTTCTTTCTTACTTTTATTCTCGCAGATCAACATCTTTAGTCTTCGTTCGAAGCATCAGTGCACATGTGACCACTCAAACACACAACGCTAAGTGTCTATGGAGCTTTTCCCCCCTCGCGTTTTCTAATAATGTAAACTTTCTCTCTGTTTGGAATGCATTAACAACACTTTTCAAGTACAAACTACAGGAAAAAACTTCTTCATCTAAATAAATCGTTCTAGCAACATAGGCTAAGTGATAGAACAGAGATCCTTATGTGGCCTGATACAATTAAAATAGCAACTACTAATACCAGAACTCTGCAGCAGGAAGTAAAATGAGATAATGTGTGCGTCGTAGTCGCTGATATCAAGGTTGACGTCGACTCATCCCTTGGAGGGGCTTCATCAAGCTAGCACAGTAGACGATGAACACCAGGAGGCTCAGAACAACTGGTTGATATCCATATCCTCTGTTGAGAAAAAAAAAAAAAACATTGTAATCATCTGAAAATGCAACAGTGCTTTTATTGTGGAAAAGTTTAAGGCAATGTAAGAACCGTGCTTATTGAAAGAGTTGGTCATATTTTGAAGAAGCACCCTTGACATCGGGGGGGTCAAGATTTTTGACTAAGAGTAAAATTGAGAAGTAAATTACGAGACGGGAGTAAAAGTTCTAACATTGCACCAAATGCTGCTGGAACTACACGTCGTGCTGCTGCTCTCACCGTTCTTGATGCCGAAACAGGAAGTCCACTCTTTGAAGGACACCTGTTTGTCTTTGTCTGCGTCGCACTCCTGGAAGAAACGGGAGGTGCAGTGCTCCATGGGCACCAGCGGGACGCGAAGCGGGGCCAACTCAGAGTGGGACAAGAACCTGCAGGACAGACCGACTTCAATTATCCAAGTCTGTTGCTATTTAGTGCAGTCTGAAAGTCTGTTTAGTTTAGTCTGGTACTCTTCAATTTGTTTTTTTTTACGTTTTGTTTGCTGCTTGGAAATGGGAAGTTCACCGTCACACAGATCATTTTAACATGTTTTAGGACTTTAACATGGACATGTAAAATCTGCAAGGTGGACGCAAAAGGTTCAGTCTGAATGCTATCAGAGGTCGAACGGTCAAAGTGCTGATGCAGGGGGAGTGAAGCGTGCCTGTCAGAGGGGTGCTGGTCCAGCTGAGCAAACTGCCAGTGCACTGGATAGATGTACATGTTGTAGTTCTTCTCAAAGTCCTGAGCCAGCAGCTCCACTGAGTGGTCGCCGGCGTGCAGACGCCTCTCGCTCTCGAAGATTTTCTTCACCTGCAGAGGACGACAAGAGAGTTTCACTGAGCCACAGGCCAGACTAGAATCAAAGGCCATTCAGGAATAAGCTAACATTACTCCAGAGCATTTATTGACCGTGTTCGCTTCTTACTCGAAAACGCTGTTTCGGGGTGAGGAAGCCAGGTGACATGGCGTCGTGTTCATAGAGCTGCAGCAGCACGTTCTTCAGCCAGTCCCTCATCCGCAGGGGGAACTGCACCAACTCGGTGTCCACGCACTCGGCTATCACTGAGGGAGGCGAGGGAACATCAGGGTCAAGCTACAAACACACTCCGAGGCGCTGTCCACTCAGCCGTGGACTCTTGCGCAGGGGCTCACTCACGTTTGCACGAGCCGGTGTAATCCAGGTGGAGCCGGTGTCCTTTCTTGGTGCCCTCCAGCTTGCATTTGGTGGCAAAGAGTTCGCAGGATGTGTCGTACGTCTTGTTGTCTGTCCCACAAACCTGCAACAGCAAGAGTTCAGCACTACCGCGACAGAGTTTAGAATCGTTACTGCCGAGGCGTCGTCACGTTTGCGGACCTACATGATCGTACTCATTCACGCTCGGCGGGCACTCAGCCGGCTCCTGGCACACACACCCGGGCTTGTTGTCCGAGTCGAGTTTGCACATCTTGCCACGTTTGCAGGGAAAGTTGTCACACGGATCTGCAGGGGGAAATGACCTGAGTGAAATGATAGTCCTGTGGAAACAACAACGCTACTACAACGCTATCCGCTGCACAGAGGTAGCAAAAATATTCTGTACTTAAATAGAGTACAGATACTTGTGTAAAGAAATATTCTGGTAAAAGTAAAAGCACTTATTTAACTCCTTTACTGGAACGTACTTAAGTAAAAAGTGAATATTGTCATAAATGAAACTGATGATAATTAAAAAAAAAAAAAAAAAAAATTGTAACAGAATAATCTGGGCTGAACTGACCAGTGATGTTGACCATCTGGATCATTTTAATCATTTCAACAGTTGCCACTCTAAATACTATAGGGTTTGTTTGTTTTTTGTTTTTCAGTTTTAGCACAACCAACTTGTAATCAGTAGCAGTTATGACCAGTGAGCCATTTTTGGATGTTTACATTTTTCAGACTGTACAGAATTACCCAATAACAGTGCAATTTTTTCTCAAGGGCATTAAGAAGATAACTCCATTGTACTGGAAATGTAAATTTGTCTTGAAAGTAATCTGTTTTTATTACTATTTTCATCGTATGTTCAAATGGTCAGATTGTTGTTGCTTTCATTTCACTGTTTTTCCTCTCACATGTGCATTTTCCTAATAAACCTCATGTTGTCTTATTCTTAGACCTGATTTATTTTCATTCCACAGGTTGAGGAGCCCCCTTTGCCCCCGTCCCCGACATTCCTCCGCCATGTCAGTCGCCCCGCCGATTTAATTCCACTTGATCTCTATTATTCACGGCCGACGGCCCGCTGAGCTCTGTTGAAGCGGCGTCGGCGAGGCAGAGGGACACTTCATGCGGAAGTTTCAGCCATTTTTGAGGAGGTCAGCAGATTCTCCTGGCCGGCCTGTTGGCATTGCGCTTTAGATGCTGTGTGTGTGTGTGTGTGTGTGTGTGTGTGTGTGTGTGTGTGTGTGTGTGTGTGTGTGTGTGTGTGTGTGTGTGTGTGTGAGACAACCCACCAACGGGGGCCTCCGGGCCTCCGTGTGAAGCTCCGGCTCCGAGGGAGGACCGTGAACTTGGGTAGAGATCCACCGTGGCTCTGATCTGAACGGGATTCATTCCGACCAGAGGACCCTGGAAAAGGACGCAGGTGGATGAAGTGAACCCGGCTTCTCATGTAGTTTGGTCACTGATGGAAGACACATTAAAATCATACATTTATGTGCAGACACCGAGAAGCCCTCTCACCCATTTTCCAGCCCTCCTCCTCTTTGCCTTCTGCACTGCGTTGTCGCCGCCGCCGCCGCTGCTGCTGCTGCTGCTGCTGCTGCTGCTGCTGCTGCTGCTGCTGCTCGCAGCTTCAGCTTCCTGTTGGCTCTGCTCCTGGCCGGCCTGCGGCTCGTCGCTCTGCGGCGAGTGCTTCCTCGCCCTCTTGCTCTTCCTCTGCTTGCTCGCCCTCGCCTTGGGGTGACTCCCGCTCTCGTTCTTGCCCTTCTCCTCCTCCTCCTTCTCTCGGCCCGCCTCGGCCCCCTCGCTCTCGCTCAGCTCTTGCGCGCCTGCGTCCGGCGACTGCTCCTTCATGACGGCGCTGACCTTGTCGTCTTCGACATTTTGCGCATCTCGTTTGGCCTCGTCTCCTGTGGCGGGCAGCTCTTTCTCGGCGGGGATCTTCCTCAACTCCTCAGCTTTAGGAAGAGTCTGGATGTCACGGTTGGAGGGGTTCAGCTTCGCAGACACGACGGGCAGGGGTTGCAAGAGGCCGCTGTCAGCGCCGTAGTCGAGGTCGGCCGGGATCTCTGACTCCGTGCTGCCGTCTGTCTCCTCGAACAATGCGGTGGGCTCCTCGCCGACGCCTCGGCCTTCATCTGGAGAGATCTTCTGCACCACCACCTCTTCTTTCTCCAGCACCTCAGCATCTCCTTCGCTCTCATCCTCCTCTTCTTCCTCCGGCATCGACCTCTCCACCTCACTCTTGCCTTTCTCCACTTCCTCTTCCTGCAGCGCACCCTCCTCTCCTTCCTCCTCCTCCTCTTCCCTCTTCAGGAGCTCCGCCAGCTCATCGTCACTCATCAGCACCGCTGCGCTCTCGTCTCTCCTCTCGGCGGCTTCGACTCCTCCCTCCTTGCTGCCGTTGGCGTTGCCCTCGGAGCTCAGCTCCTCATCCTCCAGCCCGTGGCTGCTGGCCTCAAACGGGACCAGAGTGGGAAGGACCTGCGGCTTGTTGGCCTCCTCTGTGATTATGTCCTGATTTAGGAGAACAGAGAGGTTCTTAATGGACGACATGAAATCATTTATTCAAAATACATCTTTTGGTTCATCCGGCTCAGTCGTACCTTTTCCTTGGCGAAATGAGAAGCCTTGTGCAACCTATGATGTTTTCCATGAGGTTTGCTCTTAACCTGGACACAGATAGAAATAAATGATGAGTGTTTTTGATGTCATTAACGGCAAAAAAAAATGTAAAATGTAAAATGTTCCACAAATTTTCTATCAAAAAGAATGCGGCTTCAACCTACAGACAGAGCAAACGTTGTTGCCAGTAAGAACAGGAATGCAAAGCAGGCTCTCATACCTGAAAAGCAAAAGACAAAAGGAAATGGTGACGGACTAATGTCCAGGGATGTTCAATAATGCACTCTAAACAATCAACCCGTTGTATTTTGCCGTGAGGTGGTCTCTTGGCAGATCGTCCCCAAGTTCAAAAGGAGGAGTGCATCTGTATGCTGCCAAGGCTTTCATGGTTGTCGGGGTAACCGCCTCTGGGATGCGTTTCTCTCACAGTCACTGCTAAAGTCAACATCGGAAGCCGACAGACTGAAAAAGTCAGCTAAGTCCACACACTTTGTCTCTCCGGACTGAAACAAAACAGAATGGCCTGGGCCTGTCCTGTGAAACAATGGCTCTCTGGTTCGGCCCAGTAAACCCAGAACTGGTGTGGACAGGCCAGCTGGATTTGTGTATGTGTGACTGTGTGGTGTGAGAATGAGTAAATGCATGTTTTCCTGTTGGTAACTGAGAAATTAATCAGTCAATGTATTGTTTTGCAAAATTGAGAGGAACGCTCCAGAAGTTAATAAAATTCTGAATACACATATACTGTATGGCTTATGTGATACTTGTAGGATTAGATTTCAACCTATTAATTATAACATCTATTTAAAGCGGCCCTAACTAAAGTTTACAAGTATATGAAAATGAAAACTAAAAATGACTTGACCAACATGTGTATATAAAGTTCAAGCTTATTTTTTATATTTCTGTGGTTAAACTAATGTAACACCATTTATTATTTCTCAAGGTCTCTTCTATCAGTGAAGAACAATTAAAAGAAACACAGGTTACAAATATTCACTATTGGCTCTTGCGACAAAAAGCAATTTTGAAAAACACCAAACACTGAGCTCAGTACAAAACGTATCAGTTAATAAAATGTCAAACCGCAAAAATGAAATACAATCACAAAAGTGAGACCCTGGTGGGGATTTACCTGAGGCTGGCTGTCGCAAGACAAATGAGAATCCGGTACCAACACCAGTGCGTGCCTGCAGTGTGGAGCTGTGAAGATGTGCTTTGTATTGAGGGGCTCTCACTGTCCACACAAACACACACGCACAGGGTTTTTTCCCCCCTGGGTCTGTGGTGTCAGTGTGCTTTCACACTTTGGGAGGGGGAGAGCTGGTGCTCACTTCCAGCAGCCACACAAAATGTGATTCCCATGAGGAAAAGATTTGAACAGAGGTTGAAAAGTAATACGAGGGAAAACTCTGCTGCGCAAAATTGCACGATGGTGGATATTCTCTGGTCATTTACTGAGCTTGTTCTTTTGTCCGTTTAAATATATGCAAACTTGTAAGTGAGGGTACGGTTCTGAGAGAGGGGCGGGGGGGGCAAACTTTTACCTTCTTTGATTGTAGATAGAGGTTCACGAAAGGGAGCTTATGTATGTTTTGGCTTGCTTGATTGCTGTTTACATGTTCTAAATAACAATGATTTATATAATCTGTTTGATGAAGTTTCTTGATCCCTTTTTTTACGTGTAATTTTGTAATTTATTCTTTTCACAGTCTGTTGAGGGAAAGTTGGGTGGGGCCCATACGTGACTTTTGTAACTTTGGACTTCAGGAGGAAAATAATTTCTCTATTTCACCACTAGATGTCCCCCTTTCACAGGTTCATGTTTTTGTTCCACAACTGACTTTTTTTCTTATAATTATTCTTATATAATATCACTACGATCACGACAGACCCTGTGTTACCTGTACATTCTGACCATAGAGTAAATGAGAACAGTTGGTCTTTGTTTGCTGTTTATTCTCCTATTAAAATGGATTACGGTGCAGTTTCTGAATAAATTTTGTAATAATGAGGGTGTGATATGGGATTATATAAAGGCAGCAGTGCCAAAGAAAGATATTTTATCCAGGATAGTCAAAAGCTCTTGAAAGCCAAAAGTGACACAACGTGGAAGTCCGAACAGACAGAAAAGGCCTTCAAAATTACACCCAAGTATATGTTAAAGGTCACACAGACAAGACAGTTTAGTCTGTCTTTGAAATTCTAGTGTCTTCAGAGTTTTGCTTCTGGTGGATTATAATCCGTAATTGTGTAATTGTGTCAAAGTGGCAACAAAACCCTGGATCACAGTGTTTACGAGGATTAAACCACTGGTCTGGCCTGCTTTGCTTCTCTGACCCAAATTTAGTCTTGGACGCCAAGATGAAGGTTGATCATTGAAATGTAAGATGACAGAAGGTCAGGGGCAGATGTTGTTGACGGCAATCTTTGCGCCACAACAAGCCTCTGTCTTGTTCTCCTCCCCCAGTTCTAAAGCAGGCCGTCGCAACAACTGGTGGCTGCGGTTTGGGGAAACAGCGGGAGACTGCCGAGGATCCAGTCTAATTACATGTTTCTTTAGGACGCTTGAAATCCAAAGTGAGGTTCAACAAGGAATTCTGTCATCCTTTTTTTAGGCCAGACCATACATGGACATCCAGGAAACAATTATGAGGATCAGGGGGGAAATACATAAGTTCTTTATTTAGGCTCTCTACTGTACAACGTTTCCACAGATGGATTTTCCACAATGTTCCCAGACATGAGTCCAAGTTTCTAAATGCAATATTAATGTATTTAGGCTGAACGTTACGGAAAGTGCGCTGCATTTGTAGCAACTTTAACATTTTAGGAGATGTTTTGTTGTTTGGGAAGTGTTTAAACAGGCCGCGGACAAACTGAGTAAGCAATGGCATCAGATTCAGGTCTAGATGATCGTCTGTATGAACAAGTGGCTGAGTGTCTGATTGTCTTGCACAGATGCCATTTGGTTTATTGACAACAACAAACCTGAAGTAATCAATGACAATAAACATAAAAGTGTTTGGTTTGAAATATTCACTGAAAAATGTATATTTTTAAAAGAATACATTGTTGTATTGTGTTGATTTTGCTGTTGGGAGTGCATAGCAGATATAAAAAAGAAATGCAGTATTAAACAAGGCACTAAATCTGACCTTTCCAACGTAATCACAAAAAAACAACAAAAATGAGAATGAGTCACTGCATACCAAAAAAAAATATAAAATCCCTTTGACCGGAAACATGCATAACCGCGTCTGGGTCTAATTTTCTGTCTCAGTGGGTGAGTTTGTTTCTCAACGGGCCGCAAACCCTATGGTTTAGTCTCCCGAGCTGTATTTCACCAAAGACTCGAGAGGGGGTGGTGGAAATTTATGACCGAATGAAACAGCCATATATTTGTGTGTGCTTCCCGGCGTGTGTCATTAACGTGCCGGAGTGTGTTTGTTTTGAGCTTTCTATCCAGAGGGGAGGGAAAAAAATACAACTTGGCGTGTCGACAGCAGACAGACAACCGGAAGGACGTGATGCAAGCATTTCAATTAAGCTCTCTTATATATAGCCGCCCGTGGAGTTTCCTCCAGCACATCCACACATCGCACTGTCTGTGCTGCCAGCTTCACTCCGTGGCTCAGAATAGACGCCGGGTTCTCCTCTTCGCTGCTTCCTCCGCCGAACAAGGACCGCCAGTGACTTTTCTCACCGACCTGAGTCAAACAGACTGAAAGGTAACTTTTTTTTAACTTCATTGTAACAGTTTGTTTTGGGTTTTATCCTTTGTTACCTATTCATAACTTTTTGTGTAATTTTTTTTGAATGGCTGTGCTTGTAAGCTTTGCAAACCTGCTGCTGCTGTTGGATTGTTACAAATACTTCTTTGTGCTCATGTTCAGCAGTGTTTCTGAGATTATTGTGCATTTCTCTGATTTTGCAATATCAATAACATTTTATAATCCTGTTTCCTTTAAGAAGGAGCAGACCAACAGTGAATACCAGTATTCATCACTTCTTGTGGGTCTTTTACAGAATGAAGGTTGCCATCATAACGTTTTGCCTGGTTGGAGCAATTTTTGCCAACCCTGTAAGTATATAACCAGAAAATCAATGTTTTTGTAGACTTTATGTTTATTCTCATTTGTTTGAGTGAGTAAAGCTCTAATTGGGCTGGGTGAAAAATATAAAAGTGGTGCAAAAGAAAAACAAACAATAGGAGGCTTCAGATACAAACAAGACTAAATTAAATAAGAAGAACTTTGTTTTGCCTCCTCGAGATAATGTAGGAGTCAAAGAGATGCCAAAAAACTCTGAAAACTGTGGTAGCTGACATTATATAACTAAGCAAATTAATGGGCAAATTCTCCTCATTGTGATATTGAGGCTCTGTTGTTCTTCAGTAGAAGCAGCAGAGAAATCATAAAAATTGCACAAGGCAGGATAGAAGAGTTCCTGTCTGTCAGTATCTGACTAAAGTAGCATCCTACAAATTCTCTTCTGTAAATCCTTTCTGCGCAAAAAAAGTATTTGTTTTTTCTTGGGTTTTTTTCTTTCTCTGTTTTCTAAACACCAGTCAAACTTCTGTATTGTTGTCTTTATTTTTACAATGCGCAGTTTGATTGAAAGAAAGAAAAACAACCATGTAACAAGGAAAAGCCAGAACGCAGTAAGAAGTGAATAATCAGAGAGGAGTAGTTTGAAACTGATAAACAGGCAAAGACGTACTAAACAAGAAGTAGTTACATCAAAACATTAGGAAATAAAAACATTATAAGCAAATAAAGTAATAAACCTCAACAAAATTGCAAAGCCAGATAAGTTTGTTGTTTATACCAAATTGCATTTGGAAGAGCAGCCGACATTTAACTTTTCTTCAGCTCTAGTAATTACTCTGTTGATCTTGTTTCACTGGTAACTTGTTATCTGTCTCTTTCTCCTCACAGATTTCATTTGAGACTGTGTCAGAATCAAGTGAAGCTGAAAACTCTGTAAGTTTAATACAATTTTTTTAACAGAATTTTCCATTTAATGGGACTCATCTGGGGTATATTATTACTTAATATATTATTTTATTACTCACTTCACAATAAAGCAACAGCAATGTAGTCATCAAGCATTTGAACTCATTTCAGCTGCTTTCCTCCAGTGCACTGAGCAGAATATTGTGCAGTAGGTGTGGTTCAGTAAAGAGTTCTTGAAGAGAAATCCAAATGCAGACGCATTTTTGTGCGTGTTTACAGTACCCTGTGTTGGAAGCATTTATGCCGAACAATAGCTTGCCTGGAGGGAGGGGTGTTGCAATGGCTGGTTACAAATGAATATGATTATTGTAGGTTTTCTGTAATACAGTGTAATAAAATGTTTTTTGGTTTGTGTTTTCTTTTTTTCACCAGACTGAAAGTTTGTCCTCTTCACAATCATCTGAGAATGTCACCGCAGGGTTTCAGGTAAATGGCTTATTTTTTTAAACCATAACAATGACAATAATGCAGAGAATAGCATTGCGTGTTTGATTCCCAATTTTTACACCAATGTCCCTTCATCTTTTGCAGAGCTCTGAAGAAAGCACATCCCAAGAAGTAAGTTATATTTGTTTTGTGGCTTCATAATGGTTAAAAAAAAAAAAAAAAAATGTAGGCCAACTCAATCAGTCAGTGAGTAAGGTCTGTGGGCACGGTGAGTTTAAATTCAAATGTAAATCTTCACAGAGTCAACCTTCAGAGTCTGAATCATCAGAGTCTGTATCGAATGAGGTGAGTTGTGCTATTGCTCTATTTTTTTCCTCCTCTCATCATATTTAACAGTGGTTATGGTTGTAATATTGCAAACTCAGCATTAAAGGTCGATGGTGAAACTTTTTTTCAGAGCTCAGAGGAAAGTACCAGTGAGTCAGATGAGAGCAACGAGGTAAGACCACATAGCAATTTAAATGCACTCGATTCTGACCTGATGCTTGACAATGAATGTTCGATGAAGCTTCCATGGTGACAAACTCACATTATTCGCTCTGTTTTCACAGTCCAACTCCATGGCTGAGACCAGTGATAACAGTATGGCCAGTGAGGAGAACATTCGAAAGGTGAGTTTGAACTAATGGTACCGAACAGGCAGGATCCTGCTTCAGTGACCTTGAAATGACCTCACCCCCTTCTCTGCGTGCGTCAGAATTTGATCCTGGAGCTGTCAGACAACCTCGGCTCGATCAGCTCGGAGGAAAACAGCACCGAGTCCAACTCGCTGGAACTAGGGGGTCCCAGCAACACCAGTGACGTCACGGCCGCCAGCAGCGAGAGCGCCAGCAGCGAGAGCACCGAAACCAGCGAGGCCAGCGACAGCGCCGAGTCCAACCAGATCCGGGCTCCGGACTGTGTGAACGGAACCGCGAGCTGTGAGAGCGAGGAGTACTTCCTGCAGGGCATCGGAGACGACGGCCACGCGGCCGTGGACCACCTGATGGTGCCGGACGACGATGAGAGGGAGCTGAGTTTGAGATGATCACTTCTGGAAGCTTTGTGTTGCATCTCTACGAACTAAATAACCTGGACGAAGATCTCGTCATGGCGTAAACTAGAACTGCCATGTGTTCATCCAGAGTTTATTATGCTGGACGAGTTAATGTTCTACCGGATAGGGCGGTAGACTTTATGTATTTACCTTGTGTTTATTTTAAGGAATAAATAGTCTTTTTAATATATGTGTAATATGTTCTCTGTCTCAGCAACCGAACTCAGGGATTGGTCAAAAGCGTCAGTTTCGCTGCTGCTGCTATGGCCGGTTAGCTCAGTTGGTTAGAGCGTGGTGCTAATAACGCCAAGGTCGCGGGTTCGATCCCCGTACGGGCCACACTTTCTTTTCCAAACCGGGAGTTGATTTTATTTATTGGCAGGATATGGTAAAATACCAAACAACGTCTACGCAAATTTCTCGAGTTTAAAGCATAAATAAATTCCCTTTTATAACTTTATTTGCAGGAGGCAAAAAAAAAAAATGACATCCTTGTACACTAGATGGCGACAAGCTCAACGGTTTTGCCGTAGTGTATCCATTTTTTTTTAATTTTCTTTTATCAATCTCTGTGAAGAAGCCGCATTTTTTCCAAATTGAACATCTGCCTAAAAGACGTATACTTGTAAATCAAAAAATGACAGGTCACCCCCTCTATTTTTATCATCTCTTTCAAAACTTGATTTATTTGGCATTGCTTGCACTTGGATGTCTATGCAGTACAGTGCAATAATCCTGTCATTATCTATCCTTTTTTGTGTCACTGTTACACTGGAATGAGGGCCGGATGGTGTCTTCTGCAAGTCAGGATATAACCTGAACAATTGTTAATTGAATGCCTAACACAGCAACAATTCCACCTTCAGCTAATTTAAAGTCGCCTATTACCCTAAAGTGCATATATTTGGAATGCAGGAGGAAGCTGGAGTACTCTGAGACAAAACACACAGGCACATAGGGGGCATGCACTATTGCAGAGTGATGTCAGTTCTAGCAAATGCAGCTCTGTACTATTTCTGAACGTTATACTAACAAATGAAAAATCATCACAATTCTGTTCTTTGTAAACATTTTATAACAAACATTAAGCGTGTTGAAACCATCAGATGCATTATTTCACAGGCTGAATCTTCACATTTTGAACAAACAAACAAACCTATCAAAAACAATGGAAACCCAGCCAGCACAATTGACAAACCCCATGTCTTTTTTCATTTTTTTTCAAAACTGGAAAGACAAAAGAACAAGCAAAAATGCCCAACTCAACACAGATCCACACTAAACTCTACTTCCATTCTTGAAACACTGTCTCATCTGGAAAAGTGACACTTGATGTGTTCCTTCAGTGCTGGGATGGTGGGAAGCTCTTTGCGACACACATGACAGCGGAGAGGTAGACTCAACAACTCGCTGGTTCCGTCTTTAATGGCAACCTTTCCATTGGTTTCCACCATCTGAATGATGTCTGAAAACAGTGCAAGAGGGAAGAGGTGGATTGGTGAAGACAAGTTTGCAGCAAAAAGAAAGCAATGCCATACGGTTGAACTGAAGACTTCACTAACAACCCAACTCTCTCACCTTGAGACTCAATGAAATAATCTGTTGTGAAGGAGTTCCAGTGTTTTTTGTTCTTCAAACATGGAGAGTCGAAGTCTTGACTGATCACATGCAAGTGCACATGACTGTAAAAGACAAAGAAATAAATCTATGTCACATACATATCCTCAACATATTTGATGAGGATGACGCAGCAATATCAAAAACATTTTATTTTATTAAAGCATGTTGCAATTTCTCCAGCCACGTCTACTCAACACAGATGTATAAATTCTACTCCAAAACTCCACTGCAACACACAATAGGGCAGTGCTAATCCCGACTCCCCTAGATCTACGATATGCATCTTCCTGTGTGAAACATTTCAAACTTAATTCTAGCGCACAGGTTTTTACAAAACATACTGCCTACTAGGATCTTACCTCATGCTGGGGATGGCATGGTAGCCTGTGCGGAAGCGTAGCAAGCTCACATCCGGGCACTGCGCCACAATCTGGTCAGCAACTTGCTGCATGTGTTTCAGTAGGACGCAGTGCTCCTGGCGCAAGGCCTTCAGGTTGGGAATGGACTGCCAAGGGAGGACCAGCCAGTGGTAGCGTGCTTTGGGGTACTTATCCTTGATGACAACAACCCTATCATCCTTATAAACCTTGACAATAAAAGGAGACAATGATTTTCTGACTATGTATACCAAATTAAACAGTGAAGTTAGGTGTTATTAACAAATTATTTAAACATGAAGGTAACGGTGGTTACCTGCATTTTTGGATCTTGCATTGATGCCTTTAGACCTTGGCTCCAATGTCCAAAACTGTCCTGAACCATTTAAGCAATACACGTTAGATCACCAGAAATATAAATCAAAGGGAGTAAAAATATAAATATGAAGTGTGCACTCACCGATTTTCTTTCTTCTTTTACATTGCCTTGTTTAGGTTCCACCTGGCTGGCCGACACTGACAGCTTTTCATGCTGTTTTGCAACTTTCATACTCGGCTCCTCTCTGTGCCTATCTCTTTGTTCAGAGGTTTGCTCAAGGGGCCTTTTTGTGGCTCCCTGGTTTGTAGTTGTATCCACCTTGAACTGTATAGTGTATTGGTAGAGCTGATTGACAATATGAAGTTTTTGTCCAGGCTTCATTTTCACAACATTGTCCTTACCCACCACCTCAGAATCGACAGAGGTGGGGTTTGAGCCAAGCTTTAAAGAGAAAGAGAGAGAGAGAGAGAGAGAGAGAGAGAGAGAGAGAGAACAGAAGGCAAATAAGATGATTTAAGAGCCTTTTAACAATGTGCTTAAAAAATGTCTATGTATTCGCTGAAAAACACAAACTGTAGCAACAACGCAGCTACTAACATTTCTTACCTGTTTAACTTTGACATAACCTTTATTGCATTCTGCTCGCAGCTCAACTGTTTGAAACAGGATGACATGTTTTCAGGTTAAGAACAGCTTTTAAATGTGAGCTTAGAAAAGTAAATTCATGTTCATTCATGTAATTCATGTATATTCATATATATTTATAAATATATATATAGACAGGTCCATAGTCAAATATTACAGTTACATGAAGCAAGATACCCACTAAACTCAATGAATTCATTCCATTAAACGTGACTTGTCATTTTGTTTACCACCAACGCAAAGCTGTGAAGGCACTCATAGTGATAGAAAATGAAGATCTGAGATTTTTGTTTGGCAATAATTCTTCTTCTTCTTCTTCTTCTTCTTCTTCTTCTTTTGCGTGCGTTCAAGTAAAATATGTGCAGAAATGTATTTGCAAATATTTTCAAAACTAAAACTATCACATAAAAGCAGATTTGCCCAAACGCCAAAATGTCGATTAATTCCACAGTTAATGTTGCTAATTAAAATGTGAAAATGAAACACCAAAAATGTCTTTCTTTTAAGTTTTAATTTTAATAATTAGTTTATTTTTTTGTAGTCACGCGGAATGAAACAACATTACGAGCATGCAAAAGTTTCCTGACGTGTTTCTATTTGTTGCCAGTAGCGTATTGCTAACAAAAGCGTCAACATAAATGCAAAGTTACCTTGCTGCCGAGAGCATTTTTTATCTTTAATTGTTGTTTCTGGACCTCGACCGACGATAACGGGCTGTAGGTGAGGTAGTGGAATGGGTTTATGACTACCCTCGGAACTGACGAGGCAGCAAAGTGGCATGTTAACGTGTTCTCGTCGTTACCTCATCAATTTGGCGAAGCTGCTGTCGCTGTTGCGGATGTTAAGGCATGCATGCTTTGGTAGCATCCGTCGCAGGTTGTTTACGTCACAGGATCACGTTTTCGGCTCGCGGGTTAGAAAATTCTGGAAGTGGGAAGTGACTGAGGTGGTACTTGAGAATGTAAGTAGTGACAATAATCGCCTTTGTGTAGACTTCTAATCAAATTTATATACGACTCGTACGTTTACCATCCCGCGTCATGTGTGAATTTCTAGCGTGATAGAATCCATCTATTGGTATGCTAGCGTGAGCTTCGTTATCATTAAAAAGCCAAAGTGAAGCGGCCTGGCAGACATAATATTTAGAAACGCTGTTGTGCTTATGAATCAAGCACAAGCTGACATGTAGTATTTAGTATATTAGAATTACGTGTAACGCGAACAAGAAGACCGTTTTGTTTTGTTTTTGTGTTTGTTTGTTTTTTTTTTGTGTTTGACTGGTTGTGACATGTCAAAACAGACTAACAATTAAAGTTAAGTTAAAACTTAAATGCTCCGTATGTTATTTTCCCCTTTGCTCCCACTCGGAACCTTTTTGTTGTTGATGATGATGTAATGAAATGTATTGTTTTGTTTTACAAATACTGCTGTTCTCAGTAGCTACATTGGAAATAACTAGCCGAGGGCGTTGATTTTTACGGGTCTGTCTTACGTCTCTTTCACTCCTGTCACACACAGATTTAGCTATGTTGTTTTTGTTTTGTTTTTGTACCTCTCAATATTGAATAGCAGTAGTAGTAGTAGTATACTTAAGTTTTATCTTATATTTTATTACTTTTATATTGTGGTTAGAAATGATTTTCTAACTAGCACATGCAAACTAACAGGAGGGATGGTGTCCGTGCTGTTGACACAGTGTGCCCAGCCTTCCTGATATGATTCAGACTTTAGAACTATACAACTTCAGATGTCTGCCTTTGGCTTCTTTGTCACATCTGACATGGAAACTAGAAAGCTTGCATCTTACTGCCAAGCATGAGTGGCTGTTCTCGCAACTACATAATCTTCTAACCACACACAGTCTGTCAATAGCTGGGGTACCACTACTCTAAATGAAAACAAATGTGAGCTGGCTCTTGAGCAACCTCCTGCGAATGTTGTTGGCATACCTTCCAATTCCATGATTGCTGCACATTTCACCAGGCTGTCCTTGATGTCTGATTACTCATTACTGACTGTACTCACTTTTCCTCTAGCTTCCCAAAACAACCATGGTCAAGGAAACGGGCTTCTACGACACGCTGGGCGTAAAGCCCAACGCCACCCCTGATGAACTGAAGAGGGCCTATCGCAAACTCGCCTTAAAGTATCACCCTGACAAAAACCCCACGGAAGGAGAGAAGGTGCTTTTCTTTTCTTTTTTACACTTCTCATTCACACTGGAAATACGCTGACCTGGAATGACCGACTGGAAATAAGAATGTGTCGTGTTTTCTCTTTTGTAGTTTAAGCAGATCTCACAGGCATATGAGGTGCTGTCAGACCCCAAGAAGAGAGAGATATACAACCGCGGTGGAGAGAAGGCGATAAAGGAAGGAGGGTCCAGCGACGGCGGCAGCGGGAGCTTCGCTTCATCGATGGACATCTTCGACCTGTTTTTCGGCGGGGGCAGGAGGATGCACAGAGAGCGAAAAGGTACAGGAACTTTGAAGATGGAATGCTTCTTTAATGAAATGCATTAAGTGGTTGTGTTTTTGGCTCTCTTTTTTTTTTTAAGAGACCCCGCTGTACTGTGAATGTCTGAATATGGTCTGTTTTTGTTTTTTTGTTTTTCTGTTTTTATTAAAGCATCTGAAATTGCACTATTCACTTCCACAAGCAGCACTTTAATTATTTTCTATATACAAAATAGTTCTTCATCTTTAGCTCAGTGTCACATCTGCTTTTTAATTAGTTACATTTAATTTTTGCGTCATGTGTAATTTAGAATAGTAATCATTGAAAAGGTGTCAAATTTATGATTGCAGTGACTGAAAAATAATCATTTTCATCTTTATTCCCCTTTTTTCCTGCTCAAGGAAAGAACATCGTTCATCAGATTTCAGTGACACTGGAAGATCTTTATAATGGTTCCAGCAGAAAACTCTCTGTGCAGAAGA
Organism: Thamnaconus septentrionalis; assembly: GCA_009823395.1. Classification (NCBI taxonomy): domain Eukaryota; kingdom Metazoa; phylum Chordata; class Actinopteri; order Tetraodontiformes; family Monacanthidae; genus Thamnaconus; species Thamnaconus septentrionalis. The sequence goes on along the minus strand of CM020501.1, from coordinate 5,307,532 downwards.
ACGCTGTTTGTGAGCGATGTGAAGGTACGTGTGACTGGACCTGTCCATAATCCGAGCGGGTTTAGAAGCATTTAAACTGTGTGAATGGAGTCTTTGTCAGATCATAAAACGTATCATTGTTGCTATAACGTAATCCAGCCTTTGCTCGCGCAGCTTTATGCAACTATCACAGCAACAATAGACTCTGTCTTGCTGCCCCTCAACGGTTTCATTTGTCCTGGCAGGGCGTGGCAGTCGGAAAGGAGCTGCGCAAATGTGCATGACGTGTCGCGGCACAGGCCTGCAGGTTCACATGCAGCAGATCATACCGGGTATGGTGCAGCAGGTGTCCACCGTGTGCCAGAGTTGTCAGGGACAAGGCCAGAGGATCAGCCACAAGGACCGCTGCAAAGTCTGCATCGGCCGAAAAATCGTGACGCAGAAGAAGATTCTGGAGGTCCACGTTGACAAAGGTGCGATGAGAGAAGTCGGAAGTGATTGGAAATTGACCCAGAGTGCTTTCCCAGCGTCACTTAGCTGCTTGACCTTCCCCACAGGCATGAAAGATGGCCAGAAGATTGTTTTCCACGGGGAGGGAGACCAGGAGCTGGGCAAGGAGCCGGGAGACATCATCATCGTCTTGGATCAGCGGGAGCATCCGCATTTTACCAGGTAACTCACTCTTTTATCCTTTGAAACACATCACTTCCAACTGCAGCAGTTTTCTCATGACTGTTGTCTGCTGTGACCAGGAGGAGAGGAGACCTGGTCCTCTCAATGGAGCTGCAGCTGGTGGAGGCTCTGTGTGGATTTAAAAAGCCTGTTCAGACACTGGACAACAGGACGCTGCTCATCACCTCCCACCCAGGTGACACCATCTTCAGATAGGAGCAACTAACCACCTGCAAATCTTCTCAATACCTCCTCCTCCTTCTTCTTCTACTTTTGCTGCTGATCATAACTGAGCTGTCTTGTGGTCACAGGGGAGCTGATAAAACCCGGAGACACAAAGTGCGTCTTAAACGAAGGGATGCCCACCTACCGCAGACCGTTTGAGAAAGGACGGCTCATTATTAACTTTTCGGTAAGAAGTCGTCTTCCTTTCAAATGCGAATTCACTTTGTCATTTTAGCTTCATGTCTCAATGTTAAGTGTAATCTAACAAACCGCCATACAAGAACACAATCCACTCTTCTGCAAGGAGCCTCGTACCACCGAGTACAAAACCAATTTCACCCAAAAGCAATAAGTGTCTATGATGACCTGCACGTCATCCTTCTCCTTTTGTTTTGCCTCATTCCTGAACACCACAAGTCAAATGGGGGAAATCCCCTCTGAAATGATAAATGCTGTCATGTGACAGATAAAGATCTTTTGGACATCTTTGACAGATTAAAGGCAAAATAAGTGAGTTGATTGTCTGCACCGATCAACTACCTGCTCTGCTCTGAGCCAAGCCCCCCCCCCAAAAAAATGTGCTGCACCTTGTTAGAGACGCAGACTGAGAGCAGACAGTTGCCCACTTTCCAAGGGAGGATCTTGGCCCCAAAACACTCATTTAGAGATTTTCTGTGAGTGTGATTAAGACTAAACGATGCTGCTGGTATAAAGAAAAACATTGAGGACTCCAGGGAGTGAATTTATCCCGTGTTTTGGGGGGCGGGGTGGCGCTGCCTTTCCATTTTAATGAGATCCTTGTTTATGAAAATGTGCCCTATCTTGAACATACATCATAAGTAGGTTGTTAATTAAGGAGAAACAGAGACACAAAGGGAGAAAAATGTGTGTTATTTTTTTACACCAGCTTGAGGTTTTCTATTTTTTTATTTTATTTTTTAATTTGAACAGGGTAAAACATAGGTGTCTGGCCAGCGGGCCAAATATGGCCTGCATTGTTATTATATTTGGACCCGCGAGGCAACACAAAATTCTGCCGATTCTGTTATTGGCCATTGAACAAAATGTCCCTTCAGCCACAATATTGTTCCTGCAAAGATAAAGCGTGGTTGTTTTCCCTCCAGGTGGTGTTCCCCAAGGCCGACTTCCTGCCCCGGCACAAGCTGAAGGAGCTGGAGCGCTACCTCCCCGAGAAGCTGGAGGCGGACAAAACCGACAGGATGGATGACGACCTCTACATCTACGCCGACCTTGAGGACTGTGACCTGAGGAACCGCAGGAGACACCAGCATCAGGATTGCTCCATGGAGGAAGACGACTACAGCGGGGGGGTCCAGTGCCAAACGTCTTAGGTCACGCAACGGTTCCATCATTTTAACCCGAGCACCTTTTATGGAAACGTAGTGCAATTTTTATTGAAGTACCTCTTTTTAAGAAAAAACAAAACAAAAAATCTAACAAAAAATACAAACAACTTTTGAATCGTCTCAGCCCTGAAACCATTTCCAGACTGTTTTTGATGGCACTGTTGGTCTTAAAGCTGCAGGGCTGAACCTGGATCAGGTCGACAGGGACTTTGGGTCGTTGTCTTCTAGCCGCACTGTGACGGGAGGGGAGGTGAGGTGAGGTGAAGCCGGCCCTCAATTAAAAAAGTGGGTTCAGGTCGTGCAAGACAAAGCTAACGTGTCTTAACAAAGATTGACCGCTTTTTATGCATTTCCATGAAAACTGACGCCAACATCGAGGTGACGCTGACATTTTTATAGTGTCGTCGGACTTAAGTGTTGTGAAGCGCTTTTTTTTCTAATTTTTTTCTGTCTGTGTGCATCTCTTCAATTCAGAGGTTGAGTTCAATGTGCGCGAAATACAAAAATAAAATGTCTGCGGTTTTTATTTTCTAGACATTTGTGAACAGTCTTGATAAGATAATGATTCTGCATGATCTCAAGCCACTTCACTCTAGAGTAAATAATCTCATATTTAAATTTTGATATTTATTATTATCATTATTATAATTATTATCAGTTTAAATTTACAAGCGATTATGTGGTGGAGCTGCTCTTCTGTTGACTATCTGTGGAAAGTGGAACATCTCATGTACATAAATCAGTTTGACAAGTCTTATTTTAGGGCAGAGTGCTCAGAAACAGAAAGGTGTAACTCAAGTGTTGTTGGTTTTTTCTTTTTGGATTGTTGTTGTTTTTCTCTGGAAAAATAATAATCTGGGGAGACTTAATTTTCCACCATGGAAACCATTGGAGTCTTAAGAGGTGCTCGATTTCAACAGGCCCCGAAACGCCTTAATGGATAAAAACTGTGTCTTCCATGTATAAGGCACCAAGCTGCACCTCAGTGTACAACAATTTTTGCTTGTTTGTTAAACATGAACAAATTGGTTCATGTTTAAACTTCATATTGTTGGTTTGAAAGCACAGTTTTTAGACACTTGATCAAAATTCTGTTAAAAAAAAAAAAAAAAACAGTGACGATCGCAAGTTGTATTTATTGTCTTTGTTTAAGAAGTTTCACCTTTTTCTTTTGAGGTTTCTCTCTCATGTCTTTGTGTTTCATCGTGTCGTATGAATTGTGAAATGCCAAATGGTTTGTTGGGAGGTCACATCTGATACCTGACTGAAGTGTCAGCCTGTTGAGGAGCCTTATTTGTAATGTCATGAACTAGAAGCTGCTCCATAGCGTAGGTTGATTTTCAGGAACGTTGCTCTCCACCAGGGAGATTTTTACGAAAAGATTCACAATTGTTACCCTGCCTTTGCCCTATAACAACTGAAGCAGGTATGGAAGATGAATGAATGATTCACAATTGTACTTAAAGCTGAAAATGAACTAATTCATTCAATTCAGTGTTTGATTAAAAGCAACATGACATTCCTGATTTGGCTGTAGGACCAATATGCTCTTGATAACCACAACTAATTCTGGGGTTCTCTATCACGCTCATTCCCATAGCTCTTGAAGTTGGGTTGTGTTTCTCCCTTTAAACACTGATATTCCCACACATCAGGTGTTTCTTTTAATAGAGCTGGCATGTCCTGACTGTACCTCTTAAGTAAAGAATGATTTAAACTCAACTGGTGTCCTGTTTTAATGACAATCTCATTTAAAAATGTTGTTGAAACTTTGAGCTTTAATATGATTTGAATATAATACATAAATTCCAGTTATGCTCTGAAATCATTTATTGCATAGCACATATTTGTCTCAGTATTTAATCAAATGTGGCATTGTATATAAAAATGAAGGTAAGAGCTAAAAAAAAAAAAAAAAAGACACAAAGAAAACATGATTGTGCTTGCAGTGAAAGTACAAAGACATGTTTTTAAATCGGGACATAGATTTTGGTTGAAATTGATAATGAATTGTTATTTTGTTTTACATGTCAACATTATCATAGTTTTGGAAAGGGAAAAGTGCACATCAATATGCATGTTTGCATATGGATGACAAGTTCCTCAAGATCATTTAAATACGTGCTTATGGCCACTGTCAAAACACTGGACATTTTGGACATCTTTGACATATTAAAGGCAAAATGAGTGAGTTGATTCTGCAATGTAACCGATATAATTGCGCAAGTAGCAAATCAAAAAAGCACCTGCTCAATATCAATCAATAATAATATTTAATATTATTATAAATGATAATAATATGCATACTTTCTGTGTCAACTGATTTATTCCTTTGTGTTCAGTCTGTCTTGTCTTTTCTCACCTTCACTTCCTGTTTTATCTTGTAAAACAGGAAGTTTCTTCCTCTTGGTTCAGACCCTGACCTCCCATTATATCATCTCCACCTGCGTCTCGTTAACTAGTATCCCACCCCTGATTGGTTTCACCTGTGTTCTCAAGTACAAACAGCCCTCGTCTCCCTTTGTATCGTGTCAGATCTTGAACAGTTTGTGTCTCGTGGGGTTTTCATGTAACATTTTGGTGAACTAGATTGATTTTTGGTTTTAGCCAATAAAAAAAAAACAAGACATTTTTTTGTTCTAGGATTTTTCGTTTTAGCCAAAAATCAATCTTGCACCATTGTCGTGTTATCTGCTTTTGGGTCCTGCTGCTTACCAAGATGTGACATCAGCATTGTGATAACATGGCCATGGCCTCATGCTTCATTTCATTTTCAAACTGGTATGATGAATTCCAGGTTTGTTTTTTTTTATTTTACATTTTTTTTAATACTGATCATTTTTAGTATTGAAAAAAGGGTAGATTTTGTGGACAAACACGTTGTGTTCAGAATCATCTGCGACATGGACAATAGTTGTACTCAAGTTTTCAGAATTTTATTGATAATTTACAATAGTTAATCATTTGTGAAATGACAATATTGTACAGGATTATGAGTATACAAAATAGAATGCAATGAACAAGCCTCCATTTTGGACTTTAGAAGTTGGTATTTCAGAGACGGATGATACATAGTACCACGTACTGTAGGTTGGATAGCTGAACACTGGAGTTCTGAGTCACACAGTTACACACACCCTCCTGTGGCGCAGAACACTAATACTGATACAGTCAATAAAAAGAGCATTTACAGTGATGGAACCACATTGAAATACATGTATAATACACACGGGATACAGGATGTAGTCACTGAAGCTCCACTGAGGTTTCGTCGACATGCATATTCAGGGAGTACTAAAATGAGTCAGCACATTTAAGGTGACGCGTCGAGGTAGCATGCGGGGAGACGGGGACGAAGGAAACGCGTCGTTAAATCTGACTCGTCGTCGTCACGGAGACAACGTGACAAAAGTGTTAGAAACCGAAGGTGACAAAGCATACCTGATACTTCTTCATGTTCAAACGAGAAGCAGTTGTTTTTGTGTTTTGTGTTTTTTTTCAAAAAAACAAAATAAAAAGATCATTTCACGACAGTTCACCATCATGCATTTTCATATCTAGTGGCGACAGAAGAGATGAAAATGGGGATTCAAACTGCACAGGAAGCCTGTGTGGACAGTCTGGAGAGACCCAGGCCAGGCTGCAGCGCTCATAAAGCAACACCTTTACAATTATATTATAAATTAAAACCATCTGAGAAATAAATTATACTCAAATAGAGTACGTATGCTATTATACATCTAAATTGTGGAGGGTTTTTTGCCCATCATCTTGCACACATTGCTCATCATATACAGCTGATGCTGATTCTGCCTGGAATGTGAATGCTCAAACAGCCTGCACCAAACTCTGAGTCATCCCATAATGTCAAAGGGGAAGTTAAAAATAGTCTCTATGTATATGATAATACTGTAGACTTGCTATGGTGTGACAAGTGGGGACTCTCCTCTGACTTGATGCTCCTCTGTGACAACAAATCAGACAGGCCGGTCTTCCTCCCTCCATCCACCTCCAGTCTTTTCTCTCTCTCTCTCTCTCTCCCTCTCTCTCTCTCTCTCGCTCTCTATTTACTGGAGAAGTTACAATGTTTTTTGTGTTGCCAAATCTTCCCTCACCCACATCACAAAACCGAGGACGGTCGACCAGCGACATACATATTTTGTTCTAACACTTTTGTTCCTTTTTCAATGGACATTAAAGCACGTTTTCTACATATCCCATGATAGATTTTTGGCTCCTAAAAGGTGAGTCACCAAAACACTCCATCCATTTGCTCTGGCCCCTCTGTCAAATTTTAGAAGCCATTGTGGCTCCGCCAGTCAAAAAGTTAGCCCACCCCTGGCTTAAACCCACAACCGACTCGGACTTCACTCGAAGCGTGAGCGTGGGATGCATGTCAGACAGTGATCATCGTCTCCACCGAGGTTGCACCTGTCTGAGATCCAGCTCAGACAGAAGCCACAAACAAAAACAATTCGACCGAAGCGAGACTCCTCAGATACCAGCTGCGGCGCTGCGGCTCCTCTGGGAACGCGCTGATCTCGTCGACACTCCCGTCGCAGCTCGACAAGAGGAAAAACCAAGACGTAAGTGTCGGAATGGGAAGCCGTCGACTGGACTGACTGACACGTACGAGCAGAACGTGTGACTTGGCTCCGTGTCTGGCAACGTGCGGCTACGTGGAAAGACGATCGAGAACTTCTCCTCGTGATGCCCATCAAGGATGTGAGCGCCGGCGGGAGAGGCGATACTGAGGTGTTTGGACCTCTGACGAGGGGTGGGTGCATTGCTACTTTAATGAACTGAGAGACTGAGGGACACACAGAGACAGACGAGCGTGCCGTGCTCTGTTCTTCCACGTACAGCCTGCATGAGCTCACATCTCCAAATTATACAAATGTCTTCAGACAGCAATCCCCATGTGTGAACAAGTTTCCTGACCCCTTCAACATGAAATGGAAGTTCAACATTTTGGGCAAATTCACTTTTTACCATAATCCCTACAGTCATATAATTAGGTATATTCCCTTTAATTGTTAGCGTGTGTTAATTATCAGTTCCCTCCTTCAAAACTTAATTTAAGTTACTTGCTTGGTTTGTGTCTCTAATAAAAAAGTGCGTGGGTCTTGGTAAGTATTCACCACAAAGTCAGCCATCAGTTGGCAGCTTCTTCTCAACCGTTGTTGTTTGGGTGGCGGGGGTAGCTGCACTAAACATCGACCCGCCCAGCAGGTATGTCTGGAATGTAGTTCCACCTTGAAAACAACTCAGTCTCATTATGTTGTTATTTCATAATGTGGTGAACATCCAAAAGGGTGTTTTGGAATTGTTGGATTGTGCATTTAAGGCCCTCAAAACAACAGGCACTGATTTTTAAAAAGGGAATGTACTGACTCATGGAAAAATGTCCCAAAATGTTGAACTATCCCATCGCCAAATACAAAGGTCAGAACCAGCACAGGACCTCTTTGTGTTTGTGTGTTATCTCTTTCTTATAGGCCTTCAACCCTAATTATTATTTATTCATTGAAGTTTCTTACAGTTAAACTATTAGGTGTAACATGTTTTATATTGCTGCTGACCCTTGAAAAAAAAAGTGATTTGCTTTATAACCATGGGCAGGTCTGCCTGGGCCGTCCATGTGAGGACACTGAGACAGTTCAGGGTTTCCATAGCCGCAGGAGGCCGTCCTCGCTGTAGGTGGCGACCAGGTTGTCGAACGGGTGATGTGTGATGCCGATGACGTCTTTATCGTGAACCTGTGAACCAAGAACGCAGAGGAAGACACACATCACCACAGGGTCGCACAGTGTCACAGAGCAAAATCCCAGCCTGGTCTTTAAAACCCGCTCCACATTAGAGTGATTGATCTCCCGGCACCTCACAGACTTACGGTCAGGGTTTTGTGCAGCTTCCCCGTCCTGTAGTTGAAGCAGTAGAGCACCAAGTCTTCTCCCACGCAGTAAATCCACTCCCCGCGGGGTGACACAGTGCAACACACAAAGTCGGCTCCTTCCTTCCTGTCTGACCTGAAAGCTTTCACAGTCTGAGCAGAACAAGGGACAGAAATGAAATCCTGTGACCATGATGACGGTGGAACTTGAAGTGTGTGAGTAAAGTGAAGTGGCAATTTCATTTTGAACATGTACCAGTTTGAACAAAGATATTTTGTTTTTAAATGAGCATATGTGTAAGAACTCGACAGTGACAGAGGCTCAAGAATTGTTTCACGCTTGTGCCACCAGGGGGAGTCTTCTCCCTCAAGAGGCAGAGGTCATTTCTTGCTAATGTAATCATGGATATGATTAAGGTGAAGTCATGTGATAAACGGCCCTTCTTAATTCAGTCAAACAGTGCGGTTCACTTTTCATACATTAGATCCTTAAATTTTTATCTTTTCTTCTTAGCTTTGTCAGCTAAGAATGTTTGAGATCATCATATATGAGCTGCTAGAACTTTAGTGATACAGAATAAACACTGGATTGCATCCTCTCACCTGGCCGTGCATGTTCATGACGACCACCGTGCTGGAGTGGTTGCAAACCAAAAACTGTTCTGGATTTTGCGGGAGGGGAATCACGTTGTTGACGGGCACCTCCGATGCTCGCGACAGAGACTTGTAAGTGTGGAGGCACTCCCACGATTTCGTATTCCAAATCTGCAATGTGACATAAAAAATACCATACATACACGCTTAAGCATCGGAGCTGCGGACACGACGGAGACACACGGAGCTCGTTCCCTCCACGTACCTTCACGGTGCCGTCAGCCGATGCACTGATGATGTGAAGGCCGTCGGGGGTGAAAAACGCATCGTTGACAAACGACAGGTGTCCCGTCAGCTCCTTCATCGTCTTTCCCGATCTCAGCTCGTGTATTCTGAGAAGCACAGTGAAAGCGGTGCACGTGAGTCACACCAACGGGACAGTACGCACCTGCAAGCGGGTCAGAGGTGAACATGCGAGACACGCTTTGCACTTTTTGGGTGCACGAAGGTGGTGATGCGAGCCTTATTAACCCTGCCAGTGGCTACTTTTCCATGCTGGAAACAACCAAGGGAATTAAAACATTCCACAAACACTGGTGCCAATACTGCGGACAGATCATGATTCAGGGATCAAGTCAGTTGAACCCTTACATGCTTGAATAATGACAAACTTAGTCAGGATGTTTTTCCTAAGTGTATTTATCTCTCTTGAGATATTAATGACACAACAGTTTTTTTTTTAAATATATATTTTATAATACTATTTTATTTTAGATTACTATATTGTTTATTTGGATTTAACGGGTGTAAGAATAAAATTATTTTCAATGACATCCACTGAGTTGGACTATGTGCAAAACCCATTAATATCTGTCCACTTAATTGACTGTCATGCATGAAAGGGTCGACTGAAGTTCAAAAGATACGACGTTACTCAATAACTATGCAAATTATTAATGTTAAACTTAGTTGCAAAAACATAAAGGAGGTGTGTGTCTAATTGAATAGTCAGGCTTGCATTCTTCTATGTGATGATACGAAATGTGAACACTCCCACAACGTTAGGTGAAAAAGGTGGATACAAGGAAGTGAAAGAAAAGAAAGAGCCACCTTTGGTGGCTTCATCTTTTTTTGTTGTTGTTTTTTTTGGAGCAATAAAACAACCCACAAGGAGAAAGCTATGGGGGATTTTGCTTTGGGGGATTTTGCTACATCATGGAACTCGTGGGAAGGATGTTTTGTATGAAATGTCCAAGTAAATGACTGGAAAGATCACACATAGCAAATAGAACCGTGAAAGTCACAGTGGATGCAAAACTGTATTGCGCTTATAAAAATGAATGATGGTGAATCAAACGAAAAGACTTAAATTGTCACTGAATCCAAACAAAACAGAGATTAAAAAAAAAAAAAAGAAGCAACTGTTGCACGCAGCTGCTCACACTTCTAAAAATGTAACTCCACAACAAACTATACTCGTGTGTGGTTCAGTTTTGAGTTTTTGCGAGTCAACTGATGTGAAAATGATCAATGACATAAGAGAAAACAGAGTGGATTTTTTTTTTCTCCCCCTGCCTCCCACTCTCGGAGCAGACAAAGGATTGCAGTCGATGGGTTATTTTTAGCTCCCGTGGAGTGACTGGGGTGCGGATTGGCTCATCCATGACAAAACGCCTAATACTCACTGAATCGCTGCGTCTCGGGGAGGAGGGTTTTGCGAATGTCAGCCTTCCCGGCTCGTGCAATTTCGAGCGAAGGAACACGTTGCAGCTTTGTGCCTGAGCACACGGTCCTCCGGTTACACCCACACGGCACATGTGCTTGCAACACAGCGCCGAGGCTCAGCCCACTCGCCCCGGGATCTCGGGAATAGATACTCGACTGCGTTAAGGTGAGTCTGAGTCTGAGTCTGAGTGAGTGCGCGCGAGTGCGCGTGGGTGTGCGTGCGTGTTGGACTATGTCTGTGCACGTGTGTTTCTTTGTGTGACAGGGAGAGGAAATGAAAGACAGGCATTGTTTTTTTTCTCTGCGTATTTGCATTCAGGTGCAGCACCCTGGAGAGCAACATGAGGCCGCAGGCGTCACGGGCAAACTTCCTGTGTGGAAGAATTCATATGCATGATAAACTTCGTCTTTAGCTGTTGTTTCTCAAGCCAGTGATTCATGCTTCTATTTTTAGTGGCACGGGGCTTTTTACTGTCATGAAACGTAATGCATGTTGGTTTTGGATTAATGTAGCCAATGCTTTTATATGTATAAAATTGGAGAATCCAAAAAATACAATCAGCTGTTCATTGCAATTACAGTTTTAAAGGTAAATTCTGGGTGGTTTCCTTATTACTAACTTTTAAATAGTATATACTGCTGTTTGGTGCATGTGTGGATCTGTATATTGATATACATGGATTGAATATATTGATTTTGGTTATTCTTGATGGAAGTTGACAGATCTTTTTTCCAATATAGTAAAAAAATAAAACAGAAAAACTGTATTTCGGTCAATCCTTTTTTCCCACCACCTGCCTCCTTTGACTGATGGAAGTCGTCGTGGCAGCACTTTGCATCTTTGCTGCGGGTGCACCTTTAAGACAGTAGTGAGTCATGTCTGCAGCCGGTGGCATCGTTCTCTCCCTCCCACAACAGACGAACACAACAACATAACTCCCACCGTGCTGATGCTTTTGTTGCTTGAACATTTAGAGAGTCAACACTTGAGAACAAAAAGGTTTACTGTGAATCCTGATTTAACAAAAAATGACAACATAAAATGTTTTTTTTCCTCCAGATATTGATAAAACTGAAATCAGTGCATTTAGTGCATTCCCCTTTTATTTATTTTATTACCTTGAACTCTATTAGATCCAAATCCTTGATGGCACAGTCCTGTGGACACTTGGCATTTAAAATTAAAACTCAAACTAATGGCTTTGATTATTTTCCATATTGATCATATATAATTTATTATCAAAATATTGTAGAGGTCCAATATTATACCCATTTTGAGAACTTTATTCTGTTGCTTATCAGTTTCCTGTTTGAATTATGCTTTTTGCGAACATACACGAGGATCTGCGAGGTGTCACCGTGACATCACTAGGGGACAGTGTGTTTTAGCACATATACACGTTCTTTTTTTCCCCCTTTATTTCCTCGGCACGATTAAACTGTGCTGGCCGTGTTCAGAGTGTACTAGTGTTACATCCCACCTGATGGTCTGGTTGAAGGAGCCGCTGAGGATCTGGTCGTTGTCCGCCGAGAAGCTCAGACAGGTCACGCCCTTGTTGTGGGCGTGCTCGAATCTGCGCAGGCACAAGCCACTCTGTATCTTCCACACCTGACACCACAACACAAACACACAGCAATTTTTAAAGGTTGGAAAATTGACTTTGTGTTATTTATTCGATGACTTAAATGCAGTTTTGTGCTTCTTCCTACTCCTTTTCGTGCATATTCAAGTTTTTGGACATTTGTTTTCTTTGAGTATTAGGTTTTATATGCTCAAATAAAGAATTCAATTCAATTCAATTCAACATTTGCTTGGATTTGTTGTTTGTGCAGCCGAGACAGATTTCTATAGATCGAACCTTTATTTTGCCGTTTTGAGCTCCGGTTGCCAGTAGATCTGCGTCATGACTGAAGCAAAGGCAAAGCACGGCGTCGTCCATCATCATGAAGCTCTCCTGGGCCTGGTACTTCAGATCCTGGTCCGCCCATAGGCACACACGCACACACAAGCGAGGAGAACGTAAACACTTGTTTCATTTTCTCTTATTTCACAGGTCAAACATGACGTCATCCGTTCTTCAGCACATTTACCTTACTGATCTTTCCGGTGGCGAAGTTCCAGACCTCAATGAACCCATCCACAGAGCCCGTGATCAAGTACTTGCCGTCAGGGGAGAAGCGTGCACACTCCACGTGCGACCTTCGTCCAAACTGCGGGTCAAAACAAACTCAGACACTCAGTAAACACTCGCTGTTGTTTTTGTTGTTGTTGTTGTTGTTGTTGTTGTTGTTGTTTGCCGTGACCAAAAAAAAAAAAAAAAGCTCCTGAATCTGCCTCTGCCGCCTGTAAACCAGGTCCACTGGGAAATCAAGCACAAAATGATGTCAAGCAGCCCTGGGGAGGCTTTTGGTTTTCCACCACGCTGCATTCTGAAGTTTTGTGGGCTGATTGGCGTCACCTTGGGCCCAGAAAAGCAAGGGCAAGCAACACTGGCGGCTCCATCTGGACGCAGGTGATGAAAGCGCAGCCACAGACCAAAGACAAGAGCCCTCAGGGGAGCAAAGCAATTACGTGTGTGTGTGTGTGTGTGTGTGTGTGTGTGTGTGTGTGTGTGTGACAAATATTTTGTAAGCATATTCATGTTCATATTCATATTCATGTGTCATACCTGTTAACAATGTCTCACCATACTGACATAAAGGGGTACTTATATTTTATTACCAATGCTCATACAAATGCAGGTTGTCTTAGTCAAATTGACTATTAAATAGATAGATGGATAGATGGATAGATAGATAGATAGATAGATGGATAGATAGATAGATAGATAGATAGATAGATAGATAGATAGATAGATAGATAGATAGATAGATAGATAGATAGATAGATAGATAGATAGATAGATAGATAGATAGATAGATAGATAGATAGATAGATAGATAGATAGATAGATAGATAGATAGATAGATAGATAGATAGATAGATAGATTGATTGATTGATTGATTGATTGATTGATTGATTGATTGTTGTTATTCAAGTAATTAAATGAGATTCTCACTGCAAGGGAAGCCAAGGCAAAGCATGTTTAAAAAAAAACAGTGGCACAAAGGGGATCAAAATATTCCTATTGGCTTCACTTGGTTGTGTGTACCTTGATGTGGCGATACAGCTGCGTTGGACAGCTCTCCTTGTCCCTCTTGGTCGACGTGTCGATGGTGGAGTCGGGGGAAAGGCTATCTGGAGACTGCTGCAGCCTCATGGACTGGGAGGAACAGGAGAGATCAACAGTCAGATGTGGAGTATTGGATTGTATTTTTTTTTTCTACTCGTGGCTCAATGCTTTGATGTTTAAAAAGAAGCCTGGACTCGCAGGTTTGACTTCAACTGTACTTTCTGGACTGGCAGCGAGGGGAATAATATGTGCAACAATGACTAGTAATAACTCATCTATGTTCAAGAGTCCTTGATTATTCTTCAAACACTGTTGCTGCTCCAGCAAGACCATTTGAATCTACATATTCAGTTAAACACTTCAGTGTCGAGACAGTCAAGTCCAGAACTCAGCTGTTTGCAGTGATGATGAGTGTGCTCATCTCTCACTCAAACATTCAGAGTTACTAAAACAGTGTGTGTTTTGGGGGGATGAGTTCAGATTTGATTTTCTCTTGTTTTGTTGATGAGCTGCTGGGAACATGCAGTGAATTCCAAGCCCGAGGCAGTTGGGCTGCAAAGTGTCTCGAGGAAATGTAAAATATTCATAAGTAATGAAAAAAAGATCAAAGTCTCTGTCGAAAAACGTTTCACTTAGGCTGCTTTTCTTTTTTGAGGCTGAGGTAATCTGCTTTGGCTGTGGGCTCATTTTAAATGCCAGTCATGAGGCGCTGGTGCATCAAGATGTTTGGTGAAGGTATTAGGACTGTGCTTCCTTGGTGTCTGTTGAAAATTCCACAAAGTGGAAAGTGGTGATGATGACAATGAATGCAGCATTTGTTTGATGGTCTCCTGATACATTTTCCTGTTAGGGAGAAGCTTCAGTGTGCATGCTGACAGTGAAGTTGAAGAATCAGCGAACGCCTCGTCGGACGTAAGCTCTTTCCTCCCAATTCTGGGGGCATGCTGCGAGGAATACTGATTGTTGCACTCACGCCGACTTCCTCCAGGAGCCCCATGAGCCTGGAGGGAGGCACCACGCTGACCTCGCTCACGAGAGACTCGGCTATCGCTACGCGTCGCTTCTCCTTGCTGCTGCCTTTCGGATACGCCTGCAGGATGAGGAACGAGTAGGAGTTATCGTCCAGCTACATGACGTGCAAAAAAAGAAAAGAAAACTCATGGCGGCTCACCTCACGGGGGTCGAAGTAGGAGAGCGTGAGCAGGTTATCCAGGTGGATGAACCTCTCGGGCTGCGTCTGCTTCAGCATGATCATGGGGTCCGTCTGCCTGAGGAGGGAGCGAGCGGCGCCCACCTCCCTCATCTCTATGAGCTCCATCACCACCTGGCAGAGAGGAGGAGCGGGCGCTCAGCACGTGCACACTCTTCAAAGAGAGACGGGGGGAGAGGGAGGCTGGGTGAGACGGCGGGCGAGCGATAAAAACCTGCTCGTAGAGATCGATGAGTATGTTGTCGGGAAGCTTAAGCGACTCGATGGCCAGCAGGACGGAGTCCCAGTGGCCGCTCTTGATGTCGGCGATGAAGCTGTCGATGCTCTCCACCGTGTTGAGCGACAGGGTGGTCTCCTCCTGCAGGGTGCTCAGCGTGCGGTAGAGGTTGTTCTCCTTCAGGTACTGCATGATCAGGCGGATCACGCTGGGGGAGGACAGGTTGCGTTACAAGGAGGAGGCTGAGCGTCCCAAGACACCGCAAGTGGAGACAGATTGAAAGCCCCGAGGTTTTGGTGTCGTTATGTTTTGCTCATGTTCAATGTGCACCGGGGTCGCGTCTACGCTGTCAGACTGCTGACAGTGACTTCAAGTCAACCAGACGCACAGAGACGTCAGCCAGGAGGAGAGCGGGCATCCTGCTGCATGCGGGAGAACTTTCGGGTCGACTGCAGAGCCACCTGCTGGCTATTTTCACAACTCGCACCCTCCGTCCTGGAGCATCGCGCAGGAAAAGAGGCTTTATGTGGTCTTGAACGCGCTTTTTTCTCCCCCCCCCCCCTTTTTTTTTTTTTTTTTTTTTTTTTTTTAATCAAGGGGGAAAACCAAAAACTAAAACCAAGATCCGGACTACGGTGGCAGGAAGTACGTTTTTACCTCCCAACATACAACAAAACTGGAACAATTTTTGCAAATTTTGCACGTTCTGCCAAAAGATATAAAAATGCCTAAAACGCGCATTGAATGCCTCACGCAGCACATCACTGGCAGACGGGGAGTGGGAGGGGGAGAGGGGCATCATTAGCTCAACAGGCTTAGTGGATGAAAAGGAAAACAGCGCAGATCCGCCTCAGTCACGGGGCAATATCAGCAGGAATTCGAGCACATTTAAAAGCTTTGAAACGACTATCCAAACATAGCAGAATAATAATAATGATAATAATAATAATAATAATAATAATAATAATAATAATAATCATCATCATCATCATCATAAGAATAATGTGGTTTTTTTTGGACTCATGTGTAAAGCTAAAGGTTTGAAATCAGAATTAAAGGTCATATTGATGCACAGAAGATTAATGCTGTCTAAGTAATTAAGGCGCAATTAAGGCGCGTAACATTTTATTCTACAAAAACTTTCAAAAATACAATCACATCGGCAAAACAAAGTTTCACAAATAGCCCAACTGACTCCTTTTCAGATTGGAATATTTTTGCGTATGCACTCGGCACGCAGTAACAGACCAACACACCTGCCTGACATGTGACCACAGACGTTTCCCTCTGTTTAAGTTAAAAAAAAAAAAAAAAAAAATCTTTTCTCAATATTATTCATCACAAGCCATCACCATTCAAAGCATTTCCTCAACGACAGAAGAGAAACCAGCAGGAGAATAAAAGGAGGTGCACTTACTCCGAGGGCTCCATGTCTGCTGCCATGCTGACGATGTTGACTGCTGGCGATGCCGCACCAAAATAACGGCGTGGCGTCTTGGCTCGAGCTCTGAGCTCGCTAGAGCCACGTGATCGCCGCGTACGGGGGGACCACCCACTGCACGTGCTTCCACACTTGCGGAGGGCAGTGGTACCAAACTTGTGACTGCGCCGCCGCCTGCCACACAAACCATGGTAACACACACACACACACACACACACACACACACACACACACACACACACACACACACACACACACCCTCCTCCTCCCTTCGCCCATGTCCGTGACGCATGCCGAGATGTACAGAAAAGGAAGTAATTTTTTTTATTATTTTTTCTGGGCACGTTGCGCGCAGGAGACGTGGCTGCGCTCAGAGATGCTGCGGAGGCAGCAGCAGCAGCAGCAGCAGCAGCTGCATCATCATCACCACCGCAGACGGGAACCTCGTGGCTCAGAGCGTGCTCGCCTTCAGCATCCGAGCCAAAACATCTCCGCCGCACCCCCTATTAGAACAAAAAAAAGCGTCCCCTGGTGGAATGTCACCCTGCTCTCATCAACATGCACATCCACCGCCGAGTGCGGCGTCTTTTTGCGCACATTGCGCCCCGCTACCCACCACCACCGGAGTCGCATATAATTTTAGCGCGTTTAATCCCAGCGCATTTTAATTAGAAGCCATTAAGGTCTGGCTGTAAATAGGCACAGCGGGTTGTATAATGCCCTGGTGGGTTGCGAGCGTTAACCAGCCGCGCCGTTTTACCACTTGCGCTGATCATTTAATCAGCCTTACCTCCGAGTGCGCGCCGTCTGATTTATGTTAAACGGCAAAACGGGCGGCGGGCGTGAGCCTCGTTAAAGCCGATGCGGAGACGCAGCGAGGTGCGTTGGAGTTAAATTGCAGGTGCCTTTAACCGAGGCAGAAAAGCCAGTATTTCAAGACGTGAGGAAAAACGCCCTGTTGATAAATAACAACCCTGCAAATTGGCCATTATGCAGCAACACGTGATGGATTGTTGTGATGCTCCGCCCCGGTGGAGGGAGGCTGAGTGTCTGAGTCTGATGATGCTCCAGTCTGGAGGCTTCTACCAGACAAGTGATGCTGCAGCTGCTGCTGGAGGGGCACCTCTGGTCCCAGAGCGTCAGGGTAGCACTGACCATTGCGTCAGAATGAACTCCATCCTTCATTCTTTCATATCACTAGTATTTTATTTTTGTTATCAAATAATGCCATATTTGTATGCATAAATGAATATAGCATTCGTTTGTTTTTGCACATGTCTCAAATGTGCAAAGAAAAGAGCAACCAGCTCACGCCTGTGGTCGTGTGCGGGGTGATGTGACGTCACGTGATAAGCAAGGAACGCGGGGGCGTGTTTTTTTCTCTCTCTCTCTCAGCCGCACTGTCATGGCACCAAAACGTGCTGCGATGGCCGAGTGGTGAAGGCGTTGGATTCGAAATCCAATGGGGTTCGCCCCGCGCAGGTTCGAACCCTGCTCGCAGCGTGACGTCACGACCAACCCCAAAGCCGTGCAGCTGAACAGTTGTGCGTGCTGCGTGGTACGCGCCGCCTTCCAAGGTGCCCGCGTAGTCATTGAACGCTTTGAGCCACGTGGCGGCAGACGAATAAAACAGGTGACTCCGGCTTTTTTTTTTTTTTAATAATGTGAGACACGTTGGCGGTGGAAAGTTTCTACATATGGCGCCGTTTATGTGTGTAAAGTTTTTGAAGTACTGCGCATTCCACGTAAACATGTCACTGCTCGGGAAGTTTCTTTCATAAGAAACTTCCAGTATATTGGAGTATTTCTCCAATATACTGTGACGCACACTGAAATTGACTTGAAGGTGAACACTCCTACCTACAGTTGGCCCGTCTTGCAAGAAGAAGAAGAAATTTATTTTATTTTTGCAACCACGCTTTCACATGTTTTCACTGGGATAAAATGACAACAAGGTGCTTATTTAAAAACAAATTAATTAAACAAAAAATAAAGAAGAAGTTCAGCCATTTTCCAAGTATCGCGAGAATAGGACCCTAATCAGCTTTGAACGCAGGTGAGCGCTGATTGCTGATTTGTGTTTCAGGGTAAATGTTAGCGTGTTGAGTGGGATCATCTTGTTATATTTTGGCCAGGACCCTTAAAAGGCGTAATGGCTCACGTCACTGCACACACTCACTTTTTTTCCTTCGTAGGCCGCAGGAAAATGCCGGTGAACAACAACCAGGTAGGTGAACTCCAGGGAGACTTCGTGCTTTATAGAGCAGGGGTTTCTTTCCCAAACCTTTCCACGCCACGGCCTCCCAAACAGCACTGCCTCTTGGCTGGGGAACCCCTTCGCAAACCAGCACACAGTGCTGCAAAATATGTTAAGAAACATAAACTTTTAGAATAATTGTCTTACTTTTATTTGCCATTGAATAAGTGTTACATTTGTGGGATTTAGGATAAGAATACTATCAAATAACATGATCATGGAAAATTTTCTTTATGGTTGTAAAGCCATAGTGAACGTATGATTCCTCATTTTCTGACTGTAGTTGGTCAATTCTTGTTTGTTGGGTTGCTTGTTTTTTTGTTTTTTGCAGCAGCAGTGTCTTCTACAGCTGGGCTGTTTTTCTTTCCCTTCGGTCTCCTTGTCACGAACCTTCATTTTGCACTACCTAGGCTAGCTTGAGGAGCAAATCACCTCGATAAATGGCGCAAACCGGCGCGCGCGCGCACACACACACACACACACAATCCCATGAACAATCTTTTGACAGGCAGGCAATCATATGATACATTATAATATTATTGATTATATAAATTATTTGTGACATCAATAATAATTAAAATTTAATTTGATTCCATTATTCATTTACTCTCAATTTTTATCTTCTCTCCAATTTCCTGTGGCGCCCCCTGGCGACCGTACTTTGAAAACCACTGCTCGAGAGACTGCATCAGTACTAGTTTGACGTGTTCTGACCAAAACCTGAGATATTGTTTACTAAATATAGTAAAATTTAATATTAAATTTCCATATATTATTCCACCACCAGTCAAAAGTTTGGGCACACCTTTTCATGCAATGGTTTTTCTTTATCTTTACTCCTTTCTACATTATAGATACATTTTGAAGACATCAAATAAATGAGCTATATCTGAAATTATGTAGCAAAGAAAACATTGTTGAATAACTCAAAATGTTTTAAATGAACGGTGGCTATATTGAAGAAATTAAAATATGAAATGCCATATATTTTTCCTTCATTCATTGTTTTGATCCCTTAAGTGAGAATCTATGTAAATAGTCATTAAAATGAAAGAAACACCATTGCATGAGAAAGCGGATCCAAACTGCTGAATATTTCCAAACAAATATTTCCTTCATTGGAATCAACGTTGTTTTTTTTTCTTTCATATTCTATTTTTAACTAACAATGCATCTTTTGCCTTTTCTGTAGAAAAGTGGGCGGAGTGCAGCTGCCAGGCTGGCCCAGCTGCCGGTGGTCCACTCGGCCTGTGTCAAGCTGTCGGTCATGTACACTGACACTAAAGGCAGTCACCCCAAGCTGAGGTCTGTGTGCGAGGTGTTGGAGAGCAGCGTGACAGCGCTACTTTCACCTGTCATCGTTAAACTGGAGCCCCATTGTAAGTACTGGTCCGATGGGCACACAGAGACAGCCTGTCAAGTACAACTACAGTAGTGTTACGGTAAAGATGTGCTGGAAAGTCACTTCAATTTCAGTATTAACCAACTTTACAGGGAGTCAAAATGCATTTGTATAGACATATATATGGACTTCACGTGATTGGGTCTCCTACAAGGGACAATTAGTAATGTTATAGTAATTGAGTATAAGTATATAACGTGTCATTCATTGTGGAAGAATTAACCTTTTAGGCCATGACATCTCTCTTGTCATTCTGTTTTCAGTGTCGATTCCAAATCATATTGCCTGCAAGGGTCTGGACTGGGTGGAGACAACATTCCCAGTGGTCCACGCACCTGCCGAGCAGGTTAATCTCCATGAGGACCACCGACACCTAAATTGCATGGTTCTCTCTAAAGACAGCATGAGAGCTTACGACTGCAACTTCCTGTGCTTTTTAACCCAAGATAGTTGCCACTGCCACGGGTAAGATGCATGAGATTCAGGCCCTGGTGAGCATTGCAGCAAATGGGTCTGTGGTCTGCATGCACATGGCACTCACGTGGCTGATGGGCATGATGCAGCAGAGCGCTCCTCAGCCTGACGGGTCCCTGGTGGAGAGAGCGGTCAGTGTGAGAAGCAAGGGGCTGGACTTGGCGCTGAACTTGTCAGAAACCCTGGTGGATGGAAAGCATTCCATCAGCAATGATGATAAAGGTCCTTGTTAGCCGTTATTAAGGTTGTGATGAGGAGACCTCAAGCTCAGCCAGATCAGTTATTTTTGTCTTGTCCGTAACTTCACAGAGAAGGACGCAGCACTCAAGCAGATGGAGGGTTTTGAGATGACCACTCCCCCAAATTACCATGCCCACCTGGTTTCATCGGCGGGCAAGACGTACAAGAGGACACCCCGCCACAGGGTTGGATCCAACACGCACCCTGATCAGGTGAACACAAAGCAGCTGAAAGGAATCATTGGGTCATGACAGAAATTAGAAAATGTATTTTTTTGTATTTAAAATGGCATGTAAACCGTGCTCCCCTCCACCCAAACCCCCACTGCACACACAATGAGGATGCGAGTGATGATTTGATTAGATTACCCCGCAAGCGTGTGCGTGTCGAGTGAACGAGCTGGACATGCTAAAACTATGCTGGATATAAACCTAAATCTGTAACTTAACTTAAATAAGACATCCCCATCTTCCAGGTGGCAGCACATTTGTCTGGATCTCCAGTTGTGATCCAGGAGGTTCAGACCAGCTGGCAGGCTTTGACCTTGAGCGTACAGGGGCTGCCAAAGTACATCCAGAATCAGCTGGGTTGCCTACAAGTCTTTCTCATCCAGATGTATTATTTATTCAGCCCACCATATCAAAACTACCATCATAGTGAAGAAAACCTTCAAGACAGCACTGAGGGCTTAGCACACAAAAATGTGGTCCAGACCCAAGTGCAGGTGACACCAGTGTCATATCACATCAGGAGGCCAATCAGGGTCCCCTCATTGACAACTGTAATGTTAAAGGATGTGTCGACCGCTAATTGTACCGTAATGTGTGTCTATATTTGAAGAAATAAAAGTTGAAGAATCATGAAACTGCATCGTTTATTTTTAAATGGACAGCTATGGAGGCGACTACAAAAAAAACTTGCATCTCAGAACTTATGAGTTGAATGGTAATCCATGTAGTGTGGAGAAGTCTGTTTACTTACATCTGAGCAGTATGTTGTTGCTCTAGTAAGATTACAATTGTACAAACTAATAATGTTAATACTTCCAATTAATTTTTTCTCATTTCTATAACACTTCTCAACAAAGTGACTCAGTACTGAACACAGCCTTCACAAATTCACTGTAAATGATTCCACCTTGCAGTCTTACAGGTACTTCAGATGTGAAGTAGGTCTAGACCACACTCTTGTGAAGTCTGTCGTTTCCACTGAGAGCACAACCTTGAGTGCATCCAGGCTCCCACTTCAGTGTGGGTGGCTTTTTTCCCGAGCCAAGGGAATACAATAGTACTCAACCAGGACCTGCAAGTTATGGTGCACGATCTACCAATAGGGCCTCAGATATTCTCCGTACTCAAGAGCTGAGACATCAGGGTAGTAAAGGCACTAGCAAGGCTGGATAAAACTGATATGTATGAAAAGGAGGAAACAGATTTACTCCAGGAAGGCCTCTGTATGAGGGTATTAAAATAATTCACCAAGTCAGCTGAACAATAAACTTGTGGTAAGAATCCCAGAGATGCAGGGCACCAAGTGGAAAAGCTCAGTCACCTTTTGGAAAGAGGCAGACAGTCGGAGTATATAGCTGTTGGTTGAGAAACAGGCAGTGGCTGGAAGCCAAAAATTCAAGTATATCTGATGTACAGAATAACATGAAGACTCTGAAGGGTGTTTAAAGTGATTCATCTACTATAGTTTTAACCACTCATGTGAACCAACAGTTTGAGAAAGATGACCATTTTGTTAAAACTTATCAGCAGTCTGAGCAGAATTTGAGACGAGTTGCAGACAGGAATAATAGAAAATAGCCTTATGATTAAGTCCAGGGAACCAGAACTTGCAATATTCTGGTTGGGTTTTACCTGAAGACTAAAACACAGTACATTTATCTTAGCCATCAAAAGTTGCCCTCTTAAAAAGCAAAAAAAGAAGAGACTGAGAGGAAAACTTTAGTGAAACAGGACTTTATTTGACTCATTAATTTCACTTCTGGCTGGACTCTGACTTGGATGTGGACGCCCTCAGTGAAGAAAGGCGGCGCCTCTTGGCGATCTGTTCCTGGCGCTTCTCCTTGGCCTCCTGTTTGCGAAGGAGGATTTGTTTTTGTTGGCATAAAAAAAAGATTGATGACGTTCAAACTTTCTTCTTGTCATATCCGATGTAAACCGTACCTTCATCCTCTTGGCCAGCAGCTTGGCGTACTCGGAGGCCTCCTCCTTGTTCTTCTGGGTGCGCTGCCTCTTCAGGGCAACGCGGCGGCGCTTGTGCTGCAGCACACGAGGGGTCACCAGTCTCTGGATCCTAGGAGCTTTGGTTCTTGGCTTCTTGCCTAACAGAGAGAGAAATGCATTAAAATCACAGAATGGGAAATAAAATGAAAAACAAGTCTTCTGAATAAAAGGTAGAATATTAAAAGGCCCATATTCTGAACCTTCCACATGTTTGGAAGGTGACAAACTCAAGGTGACTGCGGGTGTGTTATGGTTCACTGACAGGCCGGTGGCACAATTTAAAAATTAACTTTCGCAATACGACCTTTAAAGAATAAATACACTAAAAACTGTAATATACTACTTCAAACTAAAAGATTATCTGTGTCGACATCACCTAGAATACAAAAAAACTATCAGGCAACCGTGCATTGGGTTCCCATCGAGAGTCATTCCACCAGCTGAGTCATGCAGAAACAGAATGTGCAGCATTGTGGATAGCAAACCAAAAATAAACACATTGTAAAAGTTTGTGAATGCACAGATCCACAGAAGAAAATGTTTCATATTCATGGTCACATTCTTGTTGAAACGGGTGAAGCTGCATCTAGTTGCATATATCTAGTTACATCAGAGGGTCGGCATTGGTTACAATGTCTTGCTGGTAAATTGGATTTACTCTTTCTTCGTGATAACCTTTAAAGTATCATTCCTTAAATGATAAATCTTCCGAGTTGGCCAATAGGGAGGGGGAATGAAACTTGTTCAACACTGTAAAAGTGTTCTCCACATGACTTTAATTACTCAGCCCAAACTGTCCACAAAGTTCGTTACTTGCCTTCCTTTGCCAGGGGTCTCCTCACAACATACTGTCTGACATCGTCCTCCTTAGCCAGGTTGAAGAGTTTGCGAATCTTGCTGGCCCTCTTGGGACCAAGACGGCGAGGGACAGTGCTGTCGGTCAGCCCGGGGATGTCCTTCTCACCTGGAAATCAGCAGGTGTACAACACCAAGAAGTCTGTTAGAAAGACTTTGCTACTACCTACACTGGAGCTTAGAGTTCAGCATTGAGATATTTCTCAAAGAACCTGGGACAATGCATAGCGGCCCTCCTTTATCAAATAAATACAACATACATGCATCCAAGTTTGAAATCAGTGCAAACGTGCATTGAAGTGTAGGAAGAGGTTCAAGGAAAATTTTAAAAACTTTAATCACACAACTCACAGTGAGGATCAGGGATTTATCAAGTGATGAGCAGTGAGTTCTGCTGCTATTCTGTCTGTGCATTTCTTATTTTACGCAGTGTTTTCTTCATTTAGTTCCAAAGATCAGCGAGGATACCCTAATTACTTTATACTTCCCAATTATTGCCAAGAATGATGATACATATGTCTACTGTAAGCAAGAATACAAAGAATTTGATAACATTTAAAGGTCAGCCCGATAATAGCCGTCCACAAAACTCAAAGCAAGGCTAAACCAGCATCCACAGACTGGAAGTGTTCAGGTTGGATCAGATCTTAGTTGCATCAAACTCGGCTACAATGATTCTAACATCTGAATGTGCATCTATTTTCAGACTTATTTGACAAATAAATGAGGGCCATTGGGAGAGCAATGCAGTTCAACCATCCACTGATCAGGAATCTGGTCGCATCTGGTAAGCAGCTCCACAGTTACTTTGGCAACACGCTGTCCCTCCTTTATGACTACAGACCAATCAAAAAGGATCTGCTGGTGTGCCACAATTACTTGCCCATCACGATCTAGAAATGTTTAGGTGCTGGGGTTAACTAAAGGCCTTACCTTTCTTGACGATGACCAAGTTCAGAACGCTGAGATTGGCATCAACGATGCAACCGCGGACAGACTTGCGCTTGCGCTCGCCAGTCCTGCGGGGACGGTAGCAGGAGTGGCCCTTGCTGAGCAGCAGGCGCACACGGCCGTGGGTCAAAACACCCTGCTTCATGGGGAAGCCCTGCTTGTCGTTGCCTCCGCTGATGCGCACCACATAACCCTGCAGACAAAAGGTACAAGAAGATTATAGAGCGATAAACACTGCAAGATCTTTGGTTTACGAGCAAACTGGCAATTGCAGAGATTTCGTTCCAAGTTTAAAATATTTCCATAGTCCAAGATGCAATTGAGAGAGCGTCGCTGTTTCAATCAGACATGGTCATGTCGTCTGATTGCATCTGGTGAGCAGCTCTGCAGCTTCTCTGGCAACACACTGTCCCCCCTTAATGACTACGGACCAGTCGGAAAGGGTCTGCTGAGTGCCATTTTCCTTTTAACAGTGCACGTACATGCAGCATATACCGTCAGCAAGCTGAAACAATAACTGGAACTCAGAGGGATCAAAAAAAATAATTGAGCAGCTCACCTTCCACTCATCACCCAGAGGGTCAGCAGCCACCTCTGTGGCCATTCTCTTCTCATAGAAAGTACGCAGCTTGCGCTCATCATCGACTTCAATCAGCTTCTGGCAGCCAGTAGCGGGGAATGAGATGTTCAGCTGGAAAACAGGACGACATGTCAATGCTAAATACATTAACAGGATACAAGTCAAGAACGCGTGTCACTAGTCTCAGTACGATAAACTGTGAAAGAGTAACATACGAAGCTGGGAACGGCCTTATTGATGCTGACAATAATATCCTCGGTGCTCCACGATGCGCGTTTAGATTCAGGTCAGAATGTATCTCAGTTCAACACAGGCCCGTTAGCATCGATGCTATAGAACTCATAGCAGGTAGCCCCCCGAAGCGTGCAGCGATATAATGAATGTTAAGTGATTAGTAGATACGGATAACACAGACAAGACGCGGACTCAAAACACTTTAGCTTTAAACGCAGGTTTATAGCTAAAGTCAACTGAGACTTCAACTTGGTGCACATTTCTCTCAGTGTGCCGCCATGTTTCCGAAGCTTGGCAGCCGGGTGAAGCATCGGGGCTCACTTTCATGACAATCAAAGCTCATCCCGAGGCTCACAGTCTCGGCTGATACATCGGATTGGTAGACGGAAAAGGTTACAGTCTATATTTTTATTACGCGTGAGTATTTTGGGAAAACAGGACTTTTCGCATATAGTTAGGGTTAGTGAAACGTTGTACCTTCATTTTGCCAAACCGGCCCAGCAACGGTCCGCCACGGAAAAGAGACCGGATTTCCGCCTCGAGCTCTCACATAGGCCTGAAATACTCTCGCGAGAACACGCCGGGTGAGTTTCTCATTGACTCGAGTAAAAGGGAAACAACTACTCGTTTTGTCACGTTTTTTGGTATGTTAAATTATTTGTAATATTTATATATTGAGATAAAATAATTATGTGACTGTGTTAAAATAGACGTGAGCGGATCCAGTATTAGTGAACAGACTAATTACCACAACATACGAAAATACCAGTTGTTTCGTTTTTGGACTTATTTAAATTGTGTATGTTCTCAACCTCTCTGAAATATTATCTAATATGTATTAATATTTTGTATATACACAACATTTAAAAATACAAATGTAATTGATACTTGTCCTAATGACTAAGGTAAATTACGTCAGGGCTATGTGACTCATGAGGCCAGGTGCTGCTGCAGCCTCAAGATATGTACCGTCCTACAACTGACGGCGAATCTCAGCGTTTGTAAATTGTTTATATTGTTAACGTGACATTGATTATAATCAGCATTATCTTTGCAACATCGCCCCCATGGCTATCAATAGTAAAATAACCCCGAATAGAATGTTTTCAAGAAAAGCGGGCTTAAAGAACATTGCGACTTGACTCCTATCTTAGCTGAACTTAAAAAGCAAACCCCAAACCTTCACAGATAGTTTTGCGTTTGGGAATACACTACTGCCTCGTGATAATTTGGAGTTTAATTTGAAAAACATGTATATAAATATATCCAAAAAGTTGACGTTTGGAGCGCGTTAAGTGGCCAAGGCAAAGAAGCAGAGGCGTGGGGAGTGAACTATCTTGGCGCGCCTCAACACTCGTCCTCAGAACGAGCAAGCAGCTGTCAGTGTCCAGCGCTGAGCGTCACGACGAGCAGGAGGCTTTGTGGAAGGACACACAGGCATTGAAATGCAGCTCAGCCACCACTCGCGTCCCAGATCACATTGTTGGATGTGCCATATGTGTTCGCGTTGTTCTAGCGTGCGAAACTAGCTACCATCTAAGGACTGGCTTGATCGCAGTATCTAAGGCATCGAGCCGAGGGCTACACAGCGGTTTTTTGTTGTTGTCTCCGCACCAGCACCGTCTTCTCTGCAATGCCCATCCGACGCAACTAATCCCGACATGAGTACCGTTAATCTGATTTTTTGGGACCAGTTGCAGGCTGGCAGCTCCGAGGTGGACTGGTGTG
This sequence comes from Thamnaconus septentrionalis, assembly GCA_009823395.1. Classification (NCBI taxonomy): domain Eukaryota; kingdom Metazoa; phylum Chordata; class Actinopteri; order Tetraodontiformes; family Monacanthidae; genus Thamnaconus; species Thamnaconus septentrionalis. The sequence continues at coordinate 5,280,083 of CM020501.1, read as the reverse complement.
AAGGCAATTACCTAATCTACCCGAGCATCGCTGAGTTTTACAACACGGTCGGTGTGAAGGATTCTAGCTAACGTGTCTTCTTATTGTCTGCTAGTTTTTCTTGTTTGTTTTTTTTTTTGTTTTTTTTTTTTTTTTTACATAATGTGCAGCTTTGTCTACACTTGCAGCGAGAGCGCATCTTCCCCCCGCCCCCCTTCGAACCTGTTTTTCTGATGTGTTGCAACTGCTTTATCGATATTAACCACCGGTCAGCTACAGCTAACTTTACGTTACAGTCACTTTCAACAGTTTTGGCCGCTTCCCCCCCGGCTTCAGCATCACAATGTTTGCCGTTGGCATCTGCTTCCAAACGTTATTTTTCTTCATCTGCGCTGGCTGGATTGTTTGTGACAAAGGCCAGAGAAATAGAACGCTGATCGACTCCTGACAAGCAGACTTGTCACGATCAGTTCGACTGTGATCTTTTGTCGCTCTTTTGTTTTGCTCATGGCTTCTCCCCCTTGTTTTGTTTCTCATTTCAGATCAGCAACATTTTGTTTTTTGTTTTGCCGCCCATATTAATGTGCTTGTTCCGCCAATATGCAAAACATTTCAACAGCGGGATTTACCTCATATGGATTCTCCTGGTTGTGGTCGGTAAGTGGAGCTGACCTTTGTGGGATTTGTTGCAGATCTTAATGATGCTGTCACTTTAGCTGCTTCATTTTGCCAGAATAATTAAGTCTCAGAAACTTGCTTTAATTTTATGTAATGCATGAATTGACTTTTTTTGTTATAAAAACATTTATATATGTTATTGAAATTCCATCTGCCGTATCATTATATAGCGTTTGAAGAAAGTGACTTCATTTCTGTTGAAACCATCCATTCTGATGAACAAGTGGGCAGACTGAGTTTATTTCCCATTTTTGGTGCAAATTGTATTGTGGCTGCAAAAAATGAAATTAAAAAAAATCCTAGTTTTTAAAAAAAATGTATGTTTGCAATCAATTACATTTTCCATTTACCTAAATGTAATTATTTGCTTATTCTCTTTGTCTTCACAACTGCACATTTTGTGCTTTTTGATTGTTCTTTTCAAATGTGAAGACTAAAGAAAGACAGACATTGCTAAACAGCCATGGTAGCTGGAGAGAATCCAGGCAGACAGGCAGAGCACATGCTAAGTCCATACAGAAAGGCCCCTGGTGAGGAAGCAATCCTGCAACCTCCTCGCTGAGAGGTGTCAGCGCTTAACCGCTGCACCACTGTGACACTTCTTGGATCTGATTCTGAATGACTTCATATGGCTTCATATAAATGTAAACCCAATATTTAGTATGGAGTGATTCATTTAAATCCGGTTGTATTTACAGAATAAAATAAAATCAATGCAAATTTCAATGCAGTTACAAACAAAATTGTGTATGGATTAATGATTTGCCATAAGATTAACGTCTCCGCCTTACAACAGTGTGTTACATGATTAACAACCCTGGAATTGTTTGCAAGTGACACAACAGTGATACAGTTTGAACATTTTCTCAGCTGCTTGCATGTCACTGTCTCAGTTTTACAGCCTTAAGTTAGCCTGAATCATTTCCCCTCCTCTTCCAGCATAATGACTGGGCTCATTCATGGCCGGGATGAATAAGACTATTGCCTGCAGTTCCATTTGATTTAACACAGCATTTCAGCATTTAACGGCGTCCCTGTATCTCCGTGACAGTGCTAAGGATATTACAGCTCCTTGTTCCCATGCTGCTGTTATGAAAACACACTGTGGTAGCAGCGTCAGCAAAGATAAACTGGCTGACCGCTGCCCCCCACCCTCCGCTCAGATTGGTGACCTTAATGTCTGACAGTGAGCCACCAGGTCTGTTGAATAGATTTTCTTTTTTTTTTTTGCCAGGTTGAAAACAAGAACTGTCACCCAGGGTCAATATGAGTCAGTATTTACATTGTGCCTCGTGTCAGATTTAACCCCTTCGCTCCACTCTTGTTCCACACTTCAAATGTACCATCCTAGATTGAGTAAAAGCACTCTCCCCCATGCATGTCTTGCTTCATAGAGTACTGTAAATGTGCAGTTGACATCCAATTGCACTATAAGAAATTTGGAGGCTGTTTAATGCTGAAATGCTGAAAACACGAAACAGCTGACAAGGGGTTACATGGTTTCTCTTGCAGCTTTCTTGGTTAGTTGAATGATATTTGAGCAGGGAAGCAGGAAAGCAATGCTATTAAAGAAACAGTTCAACCTCTAATCCAAATAACGATCAGGGCATCGGCAATGACAGCAACACTTGTTTCTAGCAGCATTTCTGGATAGTGGGAAAGTAATGGTTGGTGAAGCAGCCCAATTATTAATTATGTTATATTATTTTAATTAGGAAGGAAATATAATGATAGTAGCTGCAGAATTGTTCACTTTCAGATCTTCATCTCTATACAGATTTACGCTGTTTACCAGCAAGCATATATTTCAGTTTTCCAGGCTTGGCCAGAATAGTTTTGTGTGAAGCTCTAAAGAATGTTTTCAGAACTTAGGAACTGCACTGGAGTGAGGAAAACAGTGACCTGTCCTTTTTAGAGGACTGTTTCTTTAAGAGTTTTTCCACTAGGCCTGCAGTGGTATCTGGACCCCTTGTGACCTGCATTTGGACAGAACCTTAACTGGAGACACTGGCGCCAGCTTCAGCTATATCTGGCCAGAACCGCTGCTGTGGAAAGGGTCAATATTGACACATTAGACTCGGCTACCTATTGTTTTCATCTTGATAAAAGGCCCCAATTGATTTCAGGGTGAGGGTGAGGGTCACCTTAGCTGGGCATTATTCATTTTCAAAAGAAGTAGAGGATGGACTTCTCCCATCTCTGGAGAATTTGTTGGCAGGCTGGAGACACGTGTTTTTGGTAAAGTGAATTTTTGCGCAACATGCACCCTTTAAAGTTCCCGCAGTGAAAGAGGTTTGTGAAATCTAAACCATGTCCTAAAATACCTGTTTTAAAAACAAATAAAGCTGATAACAGAATGCCTGCAGGCTGGTGATAACGACTAGGCACACAGTGACTGCACTGCCCTCACAGAAACTTGGACTCAGTTTCTTAGTTCCAATGAAGCACTTTTTTTCTTCTTTTTTTTTTTGTTTAAAAAAAAGGGAGGAATTTTTCACTCAGTGCAGTTGGAAAGTTAGCCCATGTGCAAACTGTCTCAACGTCATTTTGTGACTTTACTCTTTTTAAACCAACCCCAGCACAAAAGACTAACTTTCTGTCACCACCAAAATTTCTCATTCCTTTACAACCTTTTCTCCACGTCTCCTTTGTCCCCGTCTCTCAGGCATTGGGTCAACGTATTTCCACGCCACTCTCAGCTTCCTTGGCCAGATGCTGGACGAGCTGGCCATCCTGTGGGTGCTTATGTGTGCCATCGCCATGTGGTTTCCTAAGAGATACCTGCCCAGGACCTTCAGGAAGGACAGGTGCGTCGACCTGCATGAAACGGCATCGGAGAGACTGTTCCCCCAGAGGCTTGAAGCTGTATTACAATACAATATAAACTATTTAGTTTGTGTGTTTTCCATTTGCCAGTGTATTCAGGAGCGGGATTGCACATTTAAGTCCCTGCATTTAATATTTCAAAGGAACACGCAGTGTTGTTGACGAGCAGATTCATCCAGTCTGCCCCTGTTAGTCACGTTACAGAGCTGCCGCTGAGCCCTGTGTTTAATAATAGGCGCGTCCAAGATAGCTGACACCCATAAAAACACTGCATCACATGTCTTCACTTCTCTTTCCATTGTCACCGAGCCGTCATGCCAACGCTTTAGCTTCGTATTTGTCCCTGTGAACCGACCCCTCCTTCCCCCCCAGACAGTTTGATGGGGACTGGGATTGTTTTTTCTGAACGTCTTTTCTTGTTTCTGCTCCTCCATCCAGGTCAAGGTTCAAAGTGGTCATTGGCATCCTGTCAGGAATCACCACTGGCCTGGCCTTCGTCAAACCTGTGGTCAACTCACTGTCATTAATGACACTTGGCATCCCCTGCACTGCCCTGCTTATTACTGAGCTTAAAAGGTGAGTGGGAGGGGATTTAAATACAAACAAAAAAAAAACCTGAAGAGATGTTTCACTTCTTTTATTGTCTTAAACTTTTATAAAACTGACCGCACACTAGATATAACATTTCCCAGGTCCATCAGACTGGACTGCTCAATTTTCCATCTGGTAATGAGTTTTTAGAAAGCATTTGCAAAGGAAACACCTGTCAAACTGGAAACTGCTTTGAGCTTTTGTTACAAATGAAAGGAAAAGGACTTGATAAATGAATACTAACAGCAACCATAAACGCTTTTGATTGGAGCTTGGCAGCCTAGACGTGCGAAAATCAGGACTTCACACACAACTGTCGCTCACTGGATATTTTCTTTTGCTGACACCATTCACTCCAAAGCCCAGACATGATTGTGATGCAGTGAGAATCCCAGTACATCAGCGGTTCTGAAATACTCAAATCTGCTGCCACCAGCCATGTTCACCACGTTCAAAACCACTTCACTCTCTTCACTATACATTCTTCCCCATTCTGATGCTCGATTTAAACTTTAGTAAGTCGTCCTGACCACATGGCTGAAGTGGCTGCCATGAGTTTGCATTAACAAGCAGTTGTACCTTGTACCTACTAATGAGGCTGCTGAGTGTATCTCTCAGGGATGTTGTTTCTGACAGTCAGTTGGCCACTGCATGTACAGTATGTAAATCAGGCAATTAAATACGTCCGCATGTGTAGGACTCGTCTGCTCTTCAGACATGTTTTTATTTACCTTATTTCTCAGTCTTGAAGTGTAAAAAAACAAACATAAAACATCACTTCATCATTTCTTCTCATTATTCAAGATGTAAAACAAATTACACAAGAAGCTGGCAGCAGCTGTGTTCACACACACACTGACGGTGCCGCCCAGCCATTAAATCATTGACAGATGGAAAATAGTTTGAGGATGGAGTGTCTCCAGCCAAGAGTACATTAACACGTCACCTTTGGCCTTTTGTTCTCTTGTTGCCCGATGATATATCAGCTGTTCTAAACTAATTATAGGCGGCGTGATGTCCATGAATGTTTCTGAAAACACACCGCAAGGCATTTCCGCACGTGTTTTGCATCTCCAGAGCGCACGCCTTTCGTCTCAGGCGCCGCTCTCTCGCTCACTCACTCACTTGCTTCCGCTTCCCCACATCCTTTTGCTCACTCTTTCAACCCTCTCATCTATTGTTTGACCTGGATGGCAATTCTTGACATTGCTGCAATTGCCAGTCATCAGTGGGGGGGAGAAGGGGGATGCTTGTTTTTGTTCCGCAAAGTGGGAGAAAATTCCTGCAGCGCCCCGGCTGATGGACTTTTGCCCTCAGAATCAATGTGTTGTTTGCTTTTTAATTGTTTTTCATCACGGCGCACCCCAAGTTCCCCATTTAAGTCACTTCCAGTCAGACGAAAACAAGTCGTATTGAGCCTTTTCAATAACAACTTTGAGAAAACGGGAACAGCAGGCTCGATTTTTGGCAAGACATCTGAGTTGTTCAGAGCATTGTTATAGCATCACAAAGGAGCAATATTCCCAGATTGTATCTTATTAGCAGCTTATCTAAAATGCCGTTGACAAACACAATGTGACAAATTAGATCCCAGCTAATAATCACACGTGGTCATTCACATGCTCTAATATTTTCAATGTTTTTCTGCTCAACGTTGACACAAATAAATAGTTATAATAAGAACCTCACAGTTTCTTACTCCCTTTCCCCTTACTTTTCTCATTTCACATACAAACTGTGATAAATATTCCTGTGACATTCTACTCAATTTTCTTATGTGATAAGCTCAAAGTATCAGCAGCACTAACAGACGTGTCTGCACTTCATCGAGACCCATGGGCTTCCTTTTGTACAGCCTTTCAATAAAAAAACCCACTCGAGACACAGTGAAGCCGACAGGGGACGACGTGTCTCCAGCGTCGGTGATAAACATCAGGGCCTGTCGCTCCGTTCCAGCGGAGCCTCTTCCTCTGAGTGAGTGAAGCCTCTCTGAGACCGAGTGGCCTTTCCTCCACTTATCTTTTCCTCCGACAGACCACCAGCTCTCCGCCGAGCTCTGTCTCTTGAGGAGAGGTCCCTCGCTGCACGTCGCGCGTTTCTTATCTCGCGTGCTTCTGCTGGAGCCGATAGGCGCAGCGGTGCCAGTGCATGTTTGTCAGCAGGAAGGGGTGTGACTGCCAACTTATGGCGGCGCTGCCGTATGAAGGCGTCCACTGTGGCTGTTCCTAGTGGGTCAGTAATCCAGCCCTATGTGATTCCTGCAGTGTTGTGCCGTATTGATGGCAGTTTAATCACCTATTTCCCTCGGAGGAACTAGTCTTCTTTAGAGCTTCCTGTTGTTGATGAGCAGCCGTGACATTTTTCTTTTCCTCACCCCGTCATGAAAGAATTATGTAACATGACTTCAGTTCACGAGACAAACTGGCTCAGCGCACAAGATTTCCTTCTTTTCATTATGCGACACAAGGCTTCTGATTTAGCTGATAAAACAGTCAAATGAAATCCTCAAGCGCTCAGTATGATTGAGTTTTTTCCCCCCTTGTCCTCGGCAATAATAGTCAGTGGATAAATTACAAACGCAGCAATCTAAATTCAAAGTTTGACCTCCTACTTGCCCACACTTTGCCCGTGCTACATTTTACAAGGCTGCACAAATCCACATTTACTGTGAAAAACAAACTGATTCATAGAAACAGATGAGCCAGCTGTGGGTGAAAACTGCAAAGCCACGGCAAGTTAACCTGCAGTTCATGATTTTCACAGCAACATTTGTATAGTTAGTGACATTTTTGGAGGTCAGGTCAAGTTCCACAAAGCAAAAGTTACTGGTGTTTGCATCAGAAACTGTTCTGACTGGCCAAAACAGAAGCACAGAAACTATGGAAATATTTTTTCTGTTACAAATTTTTAGGTATGATAATAATAAGGGTTGCTTGCTAGGGCTCACAACATGGTTATTTATTCCCGGCTTTTAGTTGTAGACTTACAAATACTGCAAAATATCTACAGCAATATTTATGTAAGTTCTAATGTATAATACGTAATAATCAGAACTGTCAGCTTGGACCCAAGTGGCTGCAGTGAACCGAACTAATGCAGCAGCACGAGTCGAGTCTCTCTATCTCACACATCACTGCTCACATCCTTTATTTAGACGTGCAGTAAAGGTTTCTAGTGTTGCTTGTTGTTTATCTGAAATTATTTTTTTTGCGTGTGTGTGTACGCGTGCATTCTCGAAACATTTCCTGTCCAACATTCTTGTCTTCTCAAAACAACAGCGACCCCAACGAGAGAAGGATCTCTTATGAGTGTCACCGTAAGGGAAGTGACAAACCTCCGCAGTGACTAAGATGCATCATCAACCTTCAGTCAGGCCTCTTTTTTGCCATAGGGAGTTACTGTGTTACTGGTGCCTGTGGAGGACAAACCCCAGTTAAATCCATCAGCAGCCCACAATCCTCCCTTAACATTTCAGCATGTGTCTGGCAGGGATCGGTTGTTTAGAAAGTCTGGCAATTTGTCACGTTTTTGAAGATAAAGATCATTTTCAGATGATTGTTAAAACAAATGTACCAGGTCCAAAATTCCGGCATACTCCATCGTGCCTCTGAGCATCAGACAAGCCCCCACACTTCAGCTTTTTAAAAGTCTTATTTTTCTAGTTTGGCATTTTCAAGCATACCATGAGCTGTCTTGATGTTTTATGTGACACTCTGCATGCTGTATATGGTTATGAGTGATGTGTGTTTATTGTAAAGCACTTAATTATGACTCTGTTGTATTTAAATGTGTCCTCTATAAATACAGGTGGTATGGTATGATACGGTATACTGCTGTGGATATCAGCTTGGGCGAGACACCCAGTCAAATAATATTTTATTTGTTTTGTTAGTGGAACTGATACCATCAAAATAGGGACCAATCTGACTCTCAATGAGCAGCTGTGTAGTGTGTTCATAATGTATAGTCTTGCATTCATGAGACTGAGCACTGTCAATCAATATGTAAAGAAATACAGTAAATTCATGTGTGTTGGAAATCTTTTCAGGACATTTTCTCTCTATCTCTCTCTCCTTTTACAAACTCATTCCAGGTGTGAAAACCCACGTGTGTTCAAGTTGGGTCTGGTGTCGGGATTCTGGTGGGCGCTGGCTCTGCTCTGCTGGATCAGTGACAGGATATTCTGTGAGATGTGGTCGTCTGTCAACTTTCCCTACTTGCATTGTGCTTGGTGAGTTGAAGGGAAACACTGCACCGCCAGTAAACCAGGGGTCACCAACCGTTTTAAACTAGTTTGCTGCACACCAATTTTCTCAGTCATTTATATTGATACTGATCTATGTGAAGACACTGATCATGTTGATGAATATTCAAGAATTATCAACAATGATCAACAACAGTTAGCAGTTATTTATTTTTTATGATACGACTCTTCCAGGCACATTCTTATTTGTCTGGCCTCCTACTTGGGATGCGTTTGCTTCGCCTACTTTCACGTTGCCACGGAGGCGCCGGAGCGAGGACCCGTCATCATGTTCTGGCCCAATGAGAAATGGGCCTTCATCGGCGTGCCCTACGTCTCCCTGCTCTGCGTCCACAAGAAGTCTGCCGTCAAGGTGACTTAGAGCGGCGCTGCGTCCGACGGTGACGTCCACCACGTCTCACCCATATGGTTTCAAACAGCACGGCAACCAGACACATACACCACTGCATCAGGTGAAGTCCACTGGTGCTGGTTTAACTGGACTAATTAATGGTGACGCACATTTTGGTCAGGGTTATGTTTGGTGTTTTTTTCTCTTTCTTTCTGTGTCTCTGGTTTTCACTATGTAGCAGCAGTGTTTATGCAGCTGTTTTCGAGGGACAGCCGTGGTCGCAAATTAGCAAACGTCACAAAGTTTTGCTTTACCAAACGTTGAAGTATTGAAGTGTCAAAGCCGAAACAACCTCAGCAGTGTTCCAGACGCTGTTTTCTCATGTTTTGCGTCGATATACCTACATTTCAGGTCTTTGAAAGCAGAACATTTTGTACGCGTTGTAGTAACTCTAAAACTTGTGATAATTGCTCTTATATCCGTGAATATCACCTCATAATAACGCCTCATAGGTGTAGTATTGCCAATATGTTAAAATTCATTGATGTATGGTATATTGTTGAATGATAAAGCCCACATGGCCAATGAATTGACGAACTGGTTCATAATGTGTTGCTGAAGATGTGTGATGGCTTTGGTGTACCTGAAGAATGTAATCACAATTGGTCAAGGCATCATATAAAAAATGTACTATATGTATTGTGTTCCTAATTTTGTGAGATAACAATGCAATATAAAATTAGTGTATATTAGTCACATATTAATGAATGATTTGGTTCCCTTTTAATGCAAGATCAAACCCAAAGTAAACAAAAGAAATGAATGTGAAATCAAAATGCATGGAAATAGAAGTGACTGCACAGAACTTGGTTTCCTGAGATGGCTCATGTCTTCAGGGTTATTTCATGGGAGCTCATTGTGTACTTTATGCTCAGTATTACTGACATGATTACACTAACTGTGCAGAAAGCCTTAAACAGGGCGATGGGGCATGAAATGTAATAATGCAATGTCTTGCTCATAAAGGTGAAATGTAATGACGGCATTAGGTTATGTTGTAACATACAAAGATAAGGTATGAATAAGCTTTTTCTTTAAGTTGTTTTTTTTTGTCTAATTTGGATGAATATGTATGAGAATTCTGCTTAATTTGCATGTTATATATGTAAGGAAAGTTTGTTTCAGGGATAATCCCTTAAACTGCAAGCAGCGCCAAAGCTTTTCCTTTTTCAGACCATTGTTTAAAATGTTTTATCCAGAAAAACTGCATCGGGCTGTTTATCTAGTATTAAATTACTCCTGCAGGGGTTCCTGAGAAACTCAAACTGTTGAGCTGTTCAAATTAACGTGCATGGGAAGCTGCAAACGAAGGATTGTCAATCACAACAAAAAACATTTTTGTCATGAAGTATTTTTGTACATGAAGTGTAGCCAAACCTAAAGGGTGTAAAAACTTTTGATAATTACTTTTTTTTGTGTAAAAATAAAAAATGCTAACTTTTACTTGCTATGATATGTTCAGGAGGAACTTACTATCATTGACAATGTGAAACTTAGAGTAAAAAGTAGAACGTCTGATCTGTGGAGGTCTTCATCGGTGTGTCAACTCAAGGAGTTTTTGTGAACAGCCTGTTAAATGCTTCCCTCGAAATCAGGATGTTTGTCTTGGCAAGTTCTGTGATTAAAGGGACATTTAAATGGCTTTTGTAATTTTATTTTAATTTTTACAAACTTTCATGTGCTTACATAATTCTCAGTTTTTCTCTGCCTGCATTGACAATACATCCTGCACAGAGGTATTTATTTTCATAATTTATCAGTTTTTTTAAACAATTATTTGTAATTGATGGAACTGTTAATATTTTAGTTTATGCAATAAACAAAATCAATATTCCAAATGATTTCTGCTCTTTGTTTTACAGGTTCCCATAAGGTCAGGGTGGAATGCATGATTTTAGAGTCTAATATTCAAAACCATCATCAGCCTGTTGGTAATGAAAACCTACACAGTGACTTTGCATTACGTGCAATGCAGCTAATCAGTTAAATATCGTATTGTTTTATGGGAATTATATTTGTGCTTTTTTTTTTTCTTCCCAATGCTTTTTTCTCACGTTTTGCTCTGGTATAACACATTTGCATGTATTGGCAACGTAAATGTTATCTAGTTGTTTACCTAAATCAACAGTATTTAGCATTGTAATGCCTCCGATTATTTAAGGCCCCTTGATACCTTTGATGTAGCTTATGACTTCTGCCACTAGGAGGCAGGGTTTTTCCTTGTGACTTTTTGTGTTTGGCTGCCTTGAGTGCCAACAGTGTAGCAGTGCGTAAAGAATTGGAGATGGAGGGGAAAGATGGAACAGTCCTGCATCTTCTGTGCATACAGGAAGGAAGGAAGAGTAATGCATCAACAAAAAACCACCACGTCACTTTAATCTGTCCATGTGTAATCAAAGAGGTCAAGAGGTAAACATTAACAACTGCTCGTGAAGTCTGGGATCACACAAATACATACACATTGAAAAAAAACAGAATTATATTTATATTGTAATATTGTAATGAATCTTAGTTATAAACTGGTAAAATGAAATGGTTTTATTTTCGAAGTTAACAGTAAAATTTGCACAAAAAAAAGGAAATTTGACTGCATCTTGTCAGTTTTCTTTGAGTGTATTGAAATACAACTTTATACATGATAGCCCACTATTCCTCTCGTACTCCTGAGACCAAAATAAAACATTTAAACGTATCACAGTCTTGTTTCACAATATGCACCAGATTAATTATGTAGAGGTGAGCCACTGTGGTGATTAAAACCGGCCTACCGTGGCCTACATGTCATATCAGGGCAGTGCCACCCTCTGCTGGAGGAAGTCCCGCCTCTGCGACCACGGCCGACGCTCATTGGCCGGCCGATTTTGCCACTCAACTTAACAGCCATGTCTAGATTATGGCTCGGATAGCGGAACACTGGCTTTAATCTCGTCCTATTCGGTGGATTATTTCCTTCGACCTTCTCTTCACAGGCGTGGATCGAACGTTTCCATCCATCGCAAGCAGCCGAAGCACCGAGCGACTCCCTCCACCGCACCTCCTCCGCCTTTTGTTGACCCACGCACGGCATCATGTTGGGGATCGGCCGCTGAAACAATCGACGGCGTTTCGTCGAAGCCTCGGCGCAAATAATAATAAAATTAAGCAGCGCTGTCAAACACTGGCAGCACCGTGGACGCGAATCCCTCCGTCCACTCAACTCGTGGTGACGATCGAGACGAACAAAAAAAACCATCCCGATGATTTCCGGGAAGCATTTCAAGGCTCATGAAGTGAGCTGCTGCATCAAGTACTTCATCTTCGGCTTCAACATCATTTTCTGGGTAAGTCCCGTCCGCTCGCTTCAGGCCTGCTGCTGGTCCGTCACACCAACAACCCCACATATGAGCCTGAGTGTTGTGTCGCCACCGTCGCCAAGCCTCGGCGGGCTCTTTCTTGTTTTGTCTTTAATTGTCACCGGTTGGAACCGGAGGACGGATGATATCACCCCCCCCCACCCGCCGAGGGATCGCCGTGCACTTGCCGCCCGCTGACAGCCGTCAGCTCGCCTTTGTTTCTGCATCCGCTCAAAGATGCCGTGTCTCGGCTACTGTTACTGTCACTGTGAAGGTTCGACACATTTATCATTCAGGGACCTTCCTTTCCCCCACTCTTTCATGGTTTGACGATAATGTAATCGGAACAATAGCCACAGTTAATTTTCCGCCGTGGATCGCCCAGTAACCCTGGTCAAAAAAAACTACAGAGCCTCCCGCGGAGGTTATTTAGTTTCACTGTCAGTCCGATTAAAAAAAGCCTTATGAAGACTAAGAATTGATCCGAGGCCACATATGTGTTGAAGCTCATGCACGTTGAACTGCTTGGATATTAATTTTTCTTCCCCCCACCTGTGATCCTTTGTTCTTTAATTTGGCGTTGCAGCATCATTGCAACATATTTCACGCTCTGACAGGTTGAGATGCAGTGTTGGAAATTTTACATGTTCTTAGCGCTTTGTTGTAATGGTGGCAGCAGTTTGCATCTGCGACATGAGTTTTAAAACACCACTGATGTTTTGTTGTTTGTTTTTTTTTTTTTGTTTTGTTTTTTTAAAAAAATGGAAGCCATGGCTGTATTTACCAAGGCTTCTTTTGATAGACCAGCAGTGTTTGATCCATTCTGGAATTGATTCGTTCTTGGTCTTTATCTCAATTGTTTGCTGTGCCATATCAGTGGCTGCCAACTGTTTGATACATGTTGGGTTTAACACAGTTAAATGACAACCAAAAACATAAGCAGGAGATGTTAAGGTCGCTAGGTTTAAAAAGAAATAACAAATGGCAATACGAAATGAATTTGGCATCGAACAGGAAGATGAAAAACTTGTTTGTTTATTTATTATTTGTGCATGCAGTACAAAGGGTACAGAGCTTTTTTGGTCAACGCTGTGCGCCTCAATTTGTCCAACAGTATCAATTTTGCATAGACATCAGCAAAAAACAAACCCCCATGACTATCATTCCTGGTGCTCTGGGCTTTGAAGCCACCTGGCACCCTCTTTGTAGTTGTCTCCTTACAAACTTCCAAACCAAAATGTTTGAAGGTCACCAGGAAGCTAATCAGCAGCAACGGTGACTTTCGGAAGGTCGCAAACAATGGGCTAAATTTGGTATCATGTGAGACAACCCATGGACCTTTAAAACTTCAACATAACCCACTCTGTCATAAGTAAAAGCCTTACGCATATGCTTTATATTGAAAGCAGTGGCAAAATCCAGAGTTAAAAATGTTTAAAAAAATTATTTTTCTAACAGCAAAATATGGTTTTGATCTGTTACCACTGTTGGGGGGTAGGAGGGGGGGCGGTGGTATGTATTGAGGCTGTTACAAGATGCTCTCTTTAATGTGGGAGCCTCTTGATGACCCTGCAGACAGAGATGAGAACTATTTAGTCATGGACCACCGCCAGGAAAATGTCTCTTTGCGGGTTTCTCCCAGTGCTTCTGTGTGACAACTTCCAAGTTGCAGCCGCAGCAGTAATAATCCCTCCCTGCCGTCTCCCTCCTCTTTTGTCTCCTAGTTCCTCGGAGTGGCCTTCCTCGCCATCGGGTTATGGGCATGGAGCGAGAAGGTGAGTCCTGCTCCTGTCTCCTAGCAACAAAAAAAAGCTGAATATATTTCAAATAATCCCACAAACTTGGTTTATCATCCGCACCTATCCCCTGTCGTTCGCATCCGTCGACTTGGCAAAATGCAAGCGGTGGCTTTACTGTATCACAAAGGAATGTGAGACTTTCCCCAAAAGAAACGCCCCCCTTTGTACAATGGACACAAGAAAGTCTGATGCATTTCACAGATTCGGTCATTGTGTGCACTGGGTACTGGGAGCTGCAGAGGCAGGCAGCACTGAGGCCTGTCAGAAGGATCAGTAGGTGCACTGTAGCCTGAATTACACTGTTTATTTGATATTATCTTATCTTCATTGCACTGTACAAGTTCAGCTATTTTCACCCTCGAGCCAGAACTGGACACGGCATAAATCTGCTTGTAGTCTACAATTACCTAAACAAAATATAAAGGTTCATTTTTTAAGAGCTATTCAGGCATTTTGGCAAATGACTGTGCATTGTAATTCTTTATTAACATAGGAGGGTCGACCTCTTTTCTCCCCTTCATTATAAAGCTGGAATCAGCTGTTTGGTGTCTTGGCTCTCACAAAAGAGGGGAAAACAGCCAGTTCTTCTTTTAATCATCAATAACCAAAAGCCACTTCATGTCATGAACTGAATGTGATGGGTTTGTTTTTAAATGTTTCATGTTGTCTCCTCTTGTCTTCACTTCTGTGTTATTTTCTACTCAGCTCCTTTCTCTCATTTCTGACCCTGACTTCCTCTCTGTGTGCGCACCTGTTTAATTAGTCTTCCCCGCCCTGATTGTTTCCACCTGTTACCAATTACCTTGTGTGTATATATAGTCTGTGTTTCACTTTGTCTTGCGTTCAGTTTGCCTTGTGCTGTCCTGCCAAGTGGGTCGTTGGCAAGTGTTGCCCAGGTTTAAATTTGAGACAAAGTTTGTCTTGTTATCCTCGTGTGTGTTTTGTTCTCTTTTTGATCCACCTTGCGAGTGTTTTGCGTTTTGAACATTTTTCCTCATTTGAGGGTTTTTGTTTGTACTTCACTGATTGATTTTTTTTTTTTAGCTTGTTTGTTTGTTTTAATCGTTAAGCGTTAAGCACAGGGTCATGCAGTTGAGTCCTTTCAAGGCCGTTGCACTTCACTGCCCCCCCGCATTCTGATGCTCACTTTGAACTTCAGCGTCTACATGGCTAAATGCAGAGTTTCTGCCATGTGATCGACTTATCAGCTATTTATGTTAACACGCAATTAAGCAGGTTGCCACAAAAAAGTGACTGAGTGTCTTGTCAAATACCAGAATGAACTGGCCAGCTGTCCGTGAGAGAGTAGCCATTCTCATTGCCAGGAATAAAAACACAAAAATGATTGCAAAATTGAACAGTTTCCAAATTATTTGGTTTTTATAAAAGGATATTAAGAAATGTGGATCAAAAGATTTTCTTTTAATACTCCGGATGAAACAAATTGTTTGAAATACTGATTTGCGAAGCTCATAAAAAAGTTGTTTTAGACAAGCACACAAACAAGTCTGTTCATCCTGTCATATCATATTCTTCACTGTGCTTCACCAAGCTTCATTGTCATCTCCTTTGTTACAACCAAGAGAGGCGTCTTTTCTGACACTCAGGAAGTACTTTTGATGTGAAAGCATGTGCGCTTCATGTTCCTTGCTTTATGAAAAAAGGATAATTCATCCCAAAATTCAATTTCACCTATTTACTGCTCATCCTGATCGATACCCAGGAAGGCTGTGGTTAGTCTATGTCTTGGAGCTCGAATGTGATAAAAGTTCTTTGCTTTTAGCCAAAATATCCTCTGCAGCCATTAACATGCACATGGACCTCAAAAGTATTTCAAAATTTATGATTTTTTTTCTATTTTCCATTTGTGCAAACTCGCAGACACATTGGAATTCCTGTGCTTTTGAGTGCTTTTAGTGTGTAGTGAAAAAAAAAAAAGTTTAATGACCACAGACCCTCTGAAAATATGCCATGTCAAAACAGAGATAGTTTAAAATGCTGCCGAGTAATAACATAGAAAAACAAATAAAGTATTAATGAATGGAACTGATGTGTGAAAACTGCAAGCAAGGAACTGGGAATATATTGTTATCCAAAATCTGTGAGAATTGATTTAATGTGCAAACTGGAAACCTTATCAAGTTGGAATATAGTTTAGCAGTGGTAGCGTGTATACGACGCCCAGCTGCCGTGGATGTTTTGCTAAAATTGAAACTCCTAAAAGGTGATGGTGATTTGCGGAAACCACCAGAGCCTCCGTACACACCTCAGGCTCTATCATGAAGGGATCTCAGTTCACCATCCCTTTTAAAGCGAGAATCATGACTTTCCTAAAACTGACTCTCAGTGAAGGCGAACTCAAGACAAACTCAATGTAAATCTGAAAACAGAAGATGAACAGCGGGACAGCGAAGGACGTTTCTAACCATTTTCCAACTCTTTCCCTCTCAGGGCGTCCTCTCAAACATCTCATCCATCACAGACCTGGGTGGCTTTGACCCAGTGTGGCTCTTCCTGGTGGTGGGTGGCGTGATGTTCATCCTGGGCTTCGCCGGTTGCATAGGAGCGCTGCGAGAAAACTCCTTCCTGCTTAAATTTGTACGTTTGCCACATCCAACATTCCAACAAATTGGACCTATTTACTCAAGCCGAGATCCTGTGGGGGTTCCAGTGGCCTTGGCTGCGTCTTGAGAGCAGTGTTGATGTTTTCTGCAGTTCTCTGTGTTCCTGGGGATCATCTTCTTTCTGGAGCTGACCGCGGGAGTGCTGGCCTTTGTGTTCAAAGACTGGATCAAGGACCAGCTCAACTTCTTCATCAACAACAACATTCGAGCCTACAGAGACGACATCGATCTGCAGAACCTCATAGACTTCACCCAGGAATACGTGAGCATGTGTTTTCTTAAGTGCGCAGTGCTGAATCCACCCCGGTGTTGACTTTACCTGGGGTCAATCACGTCTGTGTTTTCTTCTGTGTCTGCTTTCTCTTTGAAGTGGGAGTGCTGCGGTGCTTTTGGAGCGGACGACTGGAATTTAAACATCTATTTTAACTGCACTGATTCGAACCCGAGTCGTGAGAAATGCGGAGTTCCCTTTTCCTGCTGCACCAAAGATCCAGCGGTATGTCTGAATACTAATTCACTTGCCATTGTTTCCCCTCTATTCGGTTCGAATGCTGAGATTTTGCATTTCTTGCATCCAAAGTTTGGAATCAAGTTGAGCAGGATCACTTTATTTTTTTTCACGTGCTGGAACATTCGAAAGTGTCTTCGGTCGGAGGGGAAGTGGTGAAGGTCCTCCCTGTGACAGATAGCCCTGGTTATCTGTGTCCTGCAGAAAGCCGGCCCAGAGCGTCAAACGAAATGGCCGGCTGCCAACAGGACATCCAGAGCTCGCTGTTTAGACTCTGGCCGCGCAGCAGCGTCTGAGAGCAGCGGGGAGGGGTTATCTCGACTGAGACATCTTGGCCCAGAACACCAGAACAATACTCCCAGCGCTGCCGTGTTTGCAAAGATGTGACACGGCCCTGCCGGTGCAAAACAGTCCCGTCTGGCTGGGTAAAAGTTGCACAAGTTTCTCTTTGGTTTGCTGACTCAAGGACATCCTGTTCCATCAAGGCCGCCCTCTTTTAAAGCAACACCGACTCACATTTTGTATACAAAAGGAAAACCAACGACTTGGCTCCAAATAGTTGGGTTACACACACATGTACGTGCAAACAACACAAAGAATGTACTCACAAGGTCCCATATTATGAGAAATCCACTTCACCAGTGTTTTTGAACAGCCATATGTGTTTCTAGTCAGACCGTGAACGCCACAGAAATGCGGAAAGTCCATTTTTACTTCTCTTGCTGGCACGACATGCGAGCTAAAAACCACGGTTCCTGAAATCAGATACAAGAATCTTATACCTCTCCCGAGCTCGGTGTTCAGACCTCATTGCGGCACATCTGGCACATTTTCC
Source organism: Thamnaconus septentrionalis (assembly GCA_009823395.1). Classification (NCBI taxonomy): domain Eukaryota; kingdom Metazoa; phylum Chordata; class Actinopteri; order Tetraodontiformes; family Monacanthidae; genus Thamnaconus; species Thamnaconus septentrionalis. Next base: position 5,262,256 of record CM020501.1, on the reverse strand, counting down.
CTGGGACATTACCCACTTGCCAGCTGCGCCGTTCATCCAACAAATGCAAATTCCTTTGTCCTCAGGGCCGTGAGGATGCTGGAATCCATCCCAGGCTTCTCAGGGTGAAGGCGGGGTCACACCCCGGACGAGTCGACAGTTTATCGCAGGGCCACAAAGACACAAACAACCATTTGTCACGCATTCACACCGTCAAGCGGGACATTGTTGAAAAGGAAAATGAAACTTTGCACTGACCAGATTGAATGAACGCCACACTGCTGTCCATAAACTTAAAAATATATATTTTTTTACCAGTGTTTTGTTGTGCCCAACAAGTGTTATGCATAAATTATAACCTGGTTATTTGGGGCACAAAATGGTCTATTTTTATTATTATTTTTTTTAAAGGTGTGCACATGGAAAAACATGCACATGTCAATACACACGTTAAATAATGACAAAGCTGAGGGCGCTATGAGGGTTGCGACAGTCACACGGGCAAAATAATGCACAGAGTCCATTCACTGCCTTTGGTGTCATGAAGACGCAGATAGGGGTGTTTCTGACGGAACCAGGAAGATATTTAGGGGAGAGGGTGTAAATAGAATGTTCAGCATTCACACTGTGATTTACCAAAGCTGAACAGGAGCAAAATCCTTTTTTTAATTAGATTTTTTTAAATTGGATGGTCTTCACCTCTTTTGCACCTGCTGTCAATTCGATAGTATTTGATAGTCAGCCTAGAAGTGTGCGCCTGCAATTCAGCAATCTTTATTTGACATCTTAGTAAATCAGGCCCACAGTGTAATCATTGCAGTCACGGCACCAAGTCAAAAGTTATGACGAATGCGTTCCACTGGGAATAAACTGAGGATTGTGTTTCACAGCAAAATCATATGTATTTTGCTGAGGTTTTTTTGTCAGTAACCCATCATAGATACATTCTCCAACATGCTTTGCTAGCAAATCCAGTCAGATGGGAGGTCAAACGAAACAAATGTCATATTTATTTTTTTCACACACAACACAGGCTAAAGTCTTATGCCGTAACTTTTAAACCAGTTCTAGTCTGAGACTTGTCTCGTCTTTTTTCTCCATAAAAAATTCTCTTTCAAACAAAAATGTCTAACTGTGATCCATCTTCCCCCCCCCACAGGAGGATGTCATCAACACACAGTGTGGTTACGATATCCGGGCGAAAGCGGTGAGTGGCAATCACTTCACATGTCTCTTTAAATATCAGAAGCAGATGATATATAACACTGTATGAAAAGCGGACATTGTGCACCCTGGTGGTTTTTTTTTTTTCTTTCTTTTTCCTTCGTAATGCATGAGGTCATCAGGTACTCCACCCTGGCCACAATATTCCCCTTTCAGTACGTTTCACAGCTCTCTGGTCCACAGAATGCAGCAGCTGCTTCCCCATCAGCACTTTGGACCATGTGGTATTACTCACGTCCCAGCAATGCACTGGAAAAAGAAACCCCTCCCCCTCCATCATTGGCCTTATTCCTCAGTAGCGTAATGTATGGAAAAGGTTGCGTTGGTTTTCTAGATGTGAAATGTGAGGAAAAGGAGGAAGTCGTTAGAGTGTAGGAGAATGACGGCGAGTGGGCGTTGGAGCTGTGGGGTCACATTGGTTCACAAGCTTGGTGTATCACGAGGACCACAAAATAAGAGTGCAATCATGTGCGGCCATTAAAAATAGCAGGGAAGTGAGGAAGGTCAAGTGAAGGTGACATGACGAGGTTTAGTTTTTTTATTTTGTTTTTTTTTAAAGGCTTTGTCATAATAATTGCTTTTTCCACTTGATATAGAGGCTGTAATGTGTTTTTTCTGTGTGCTTCACCAGGACGCGGAGCAGCGGAACTTCATCTACATTAAAGGCTGCGTCCCCCAGTTTGAGAAATGGCTTCAGGACAACCTGACGGTGGTGGCCGGCATCTTCATTGGGATTGCACTGCTGCAGGTTGGACGGGGAAACAGTCACGGCTTTACAGTTGCTGGCAAACCTACATTTGAATGTTGAAAACCTCTTTTTGTCTTTTAGATTTTCGGCATCTGTTTAGCACAGAACCTCGTGAGCGACATCGAAGCCGTGAGAGAAAGTTGGTAGGTGACTTTTGCCGTATGTGCTTTGCCGTTCTTTTCTTTTGAATGGATCGTTGCCACCGGCAGGCAAGATTTTCACGTTACTTTAGTCATGCTAAATGACATACCAAGCCAAAAAATACGTTTCTATTTTTTCCACTTTGATTTTTTTAGCATCTTCTGCATGCATGAGTAGAAAAGTTATTACAAGTGTTCCTTGGTCTCAGAAAATTAGTCACGTGGCTTTTGTTGATACTGACAGCGGACCATGTGGTTTTCATTTGCGGTTATGAGTTAAATGTCTAATAGAGGCTATGAATGGAATGTCCCAGGATGAAAAAGTCACTGCCGGGGAACTGAGCTGCTGCACTGTAAATATGTATTAAGGGCTGCTGTGTTAGTGCAGAAGCTACAATTTTTTTGTTGAATTATAAAATTAAATGTATTCCATTTCCAGCTCATATATAGATAAGTGAAGCCAGTCACAGGCGACAAAAACATTAGAAGTTTAAGAGTTGTTTTGAATGTAACTCTGTTGTTTGCATCTCGTTCCTGCAAGGGATAATTAATTCCTCTAGGAATATATTTTACACCTTAAATGTATTTATGGACATTTGCTGAACTGAGTTGTGCAACAATGGAAACCATTGCACTCTCAAAGACTCTGTTCCAGCCAGTACTGTAGAAGTCAAAGAGAACTTGTAGTTTTCAGAAAAAAATTTCATAATAAAAATAAATATGCCCAGCTACTCCCTAGTGCAGTTTTAATTTTTGCCTTACTCCTGTTTTGCAGTTTGTATACCTAAGACGCCCACATCACCTCCAGAGGCACGAAGAGTTCATCTGGTAAGCTCTGCTCAATGTCATTTTTTTTAATATAGCGGCAAATAATCACTAGTATGCCATGCTCTGCAGAAACTCCTGCTAAATCTGTTGGATTTATTGCACATGAACAGTACATCTGTCAAAGAGGAGGAAGAGCCAAGTACAACTGGCTGGTGACATGGCAACACTTCTGTCTATCAAAGAGAACTAGTCTGATTGCTAACTGCTAGCTTAGCAAGGTCACTGTGGTTTGAGGCTCACCTGCGGTTTATGTTGACACAGGTTTCTCTTCTTCTCCATAGGACTCTGCCGTTTGGATGGATACCGATCAAACAAAGGGACACAACTTTATGGGTCCATAGCCGGGAGTCTCACTGACGTGTAAATAGTACATAGTTATTTTTAGAGTTATCTGTGGCCCTAGTTTTGAATGAAGCTAAACCTCTAAAATGTCCCGTAGCTCTTACACAGTACAAAGTAGAACAAAGGCAACACAGGTCTTGAAAGCGGGAGTGGTTCTTCTCGGGGGTTTGTGAAGCTCGTGTGCACCAAGTTCCAACCGATCATCACGCACAAGCAGAAGAATGGTGCACTTTCTCACAGCAGCAGTTTTCTAACACGGCACTTCGGGGCTTGTCTGCAAAGATTCAAAGTGATTCTGGAAATGCACTGCATGCCTGTTGTCTACTGGTAGGACATTGGCACTACTAAATGTATTTCATTTATGGTAAATATTAAAAAAAAAAAAAGACAAGAGTATTTGTAAAATAGGCACTTAGTTTAGAGTGAAACAGCTGCTTACCACTTTGTTGAATGTTGAATGGAGTCTATTTACTGCTTTGGAGAATCAGTTTAGCTTTTGTTTTTGGTCTGTGACATTTTGCTCATATGAAACAGCTACAGTTTGTAAGCGGAGTAAGTGGGGGCGAGATGGACACAGTATTGTTCTAAACACGGGCCTGTTGTTTGTTTGTTCTTTTTTCTTTAGTTGAGATGAAAGCACTGACAGAATTTCATTTATTCTTTCTTCTAAGCATTCAGCCTTAAGCACTTTAACCTTCAGGTAAGAGCGACGAGGTTCACTGCAGTTTTTGTCATAAACTCTTCTTGGTTTCTGGCAGCAGCCACTAGAGGGCGCGCCTCATGCATCACCGTGAGTTAAGATGCTCAGTAATGCCAGGTTCTATTAAATACCACAGCAGTTTGACAGGAAATGCATTGCAGCACAGTGTAAATGTTCCCTTCCTTGCACATCAACCAATCTTACTATCAGTGTTCACCCAGTGTTTCTCCCCCAAATTCTACCAAGTGTTGTAAATTGTGTTGATTTGCTATACTATCTTCCTAATTTCTCTTATGGTTTTGTTTTGTTTTTTTCCTTTTCCTGATTTGGTGTCAACGTTTTCTCTGGAAAGTTGGATAAAATCTTTTTCCAAGGCTCGTGCTGGTGTGCCGGTTTGTTAACAGAACATAAAGGAGTAATAGCTTGCATATTTTCACATTACTTGAAAACAGAACACACAGGCTCTCCCACCAGCATCGAGTCACAAAATGTTGTGTATTTCTTGTAGTTTTTAATAAGACTGCATTGCATGGAACTAGAGAAAACAAAAAACAAATTTCTATTCAAAACAGTGTGAATCTACAGCAAAAGATTTCAATTGCAAAAAAAATCTGCAGCTTTGATGACTGAACATCCAATGTATTGTTCAATTTTTTTTTTACAAATGCATCCAATTGAGCCGCAATCTAAGAGTTAATAACTTTTTCACTAAAAGCTTGATATGATTGTTGTTGACATTTCACGCTCTTTTTGACCACTCAGTGCCATATTTGTGATTTTACCTTCTATAAATCCCGGATTTCTTCTGTTTCACATGTGCTCCTGATTATTTGTAAATATCTGAAACATGAGGAGTTGTAAATATGAATCTAAATAAATGTTCTTTGTAAACTGGTGTCAGTGTGTGAATCATGCGTAATACTGTGCTTCAAAAAGTTATCTGAATGCAGTCAATGGACTCCTTTGTATTGACAGAAGATAATTACTAGATTAAGATATTTTGTAAAGGTCTTTTTTCCTGTGTGAATATACTTATTAATGACAATCTGCTGCCTTGACATTAGATGACGTGATAAATTGTTGCACATTGTAAGATTGTTTGCATAAAATTTTGTGTTCTATAAATGAAGTCAATGCAAATGTTTTGTTTTTGTTCTATTTGTTGCTAAAAAAAAAAAATACTATTAATGTCAACGTAAGGAGCAGATCCACTTGAAAAGAGGTGAACATCAAGTCTAAAATGACCTTTTTGACATGGTCACAAACTCAACAAAATAGTGTGATTTTAGAAAAATTGCCTGTAGCTGTATAATTCTTCTAGAAAGCCATGGATATCATTAATCACAGTCACACTGGATTTGTCATTTGATTTCCTACTGACTGCTAACACGTCTAACGATGGACTGTGAGACTGTGAGGCAGCTCGATCTATCAATTCCCTCCCTTTTCTTGATGCTGTGTTGTGTATCTGATTTTTGAGTTGGAAATATAAACAAGTTAAAATAGCCATTTAAACCTTTATATAGAAAATGTAGAGTTGTACCTCTATTCTGACAACAGACATTTGAGACAGAATCACAAACGGGTATCATGTAAATAAGAGGGTTAGCAAGTATTGAAGTAGGTATTTATCACTGAGTGTTTTGCTGTCTCTATTATTGATCAGGCTGAGATGAGGAAGGAAAAGTCACCTTTCCGTCAACAAAACTCACTCAGAGACGCACAGTTTTCTTTCAACACAACACAGATAATTCACAATTTAGATAGCCCACTTTGATAAAAGCACCTGTTTGCTGTCTTATCAGCAATTGATTGGAAACGTATAGCGTGACCTTTGTCCCGAAGCGTTAGCCTACACTTGCTGGTTTTCTAAACTTCGCAGAAAAACAAGTGTATTTCTTCCTACTGATGAAATCAGTGTTTCCCTCCGGCACATCCATTCACTTTTTTTTTTTTTAACATTTAGTTGGAGTGTTTTCAGAAGTCAACAGTATTGCGTGAATAGGTCCAGCTTAGTCAAATATGCTTTCAGCAGTTGGAGTGAATGTTAAGACTGAAAGGAAGTAGTTGTGTGCTGCAGCTTGTCAAAGGTCAGGAAGTGCTTCCTGGACACCTTATCTGCAGAGGATCCATGAGCGATACAGAGTCAACTGGAGAAGCACAGCGTTGGCTCCTGAGTGCTTGCTGGATCCGGACATTTGCATCTGCCTCAGGCAGCTAAAACAAATCATCAGAGGGAGAGTGGAAATGATGGCTGTGTGCTTGTTCACATTGTGGAAACTTCATGATCAAAACAGTGAAGATCTTTGGGTAAATCTTGGGATTCCCAGATAGCTCAAGTTATCACCTGGAAAAGATTTTTCTTGGAAAGGCCTTACAGTGGTTCAAACTACTGTTTGTTATCAGGACCACAGTGAGACCAAAGTAAAGGTTGTGGAGGTTGTCTCCAGGTATTGCATCTTCCTCCCACTTCTGAAAGATGTGTTTGGTTGAATGGCAACAAAATTGTTTGTGAGTGCTGATGGTTGTTTGGCTCTCTATGTTGGTCTTGTGACAAGTTGCAACTAGTTCGAGGTCTATCTGGTTTAAGATAGACTTCAGTGAATTTTACCATTTAAAGAAAGAATAACAAGTATCACAAAAGTGCAGACAATACCAATGTGCCAAATGGTCCTCAAGCAGAAAATGTAAATATTCAGGAGCAGGAAAAGTGTATTCTGCTGGCACTCCCTGATAGCTGGCTAATTGCTAATTGCTGCTGATGAAGTTGATGACATATGAGCCTGACGGTCTGCCTTTCAAGCCCTGCATTGTCCATCGTCATACACGAACACACACTGAATGCGGATGAGTGCACATGCATAATTGTGGCAGACCCATTTCACATTTCTCAAACTAATGGTGCAAATTTAGTCATTAACCACAGTTTCGGGATAAACAAATCTGTACGGCACAGGGAGGGAAAAAATGCAAAAACTTTTGCTGAAGTACAAATCTTAGTTCACTCTTTCGAGACACTAAGAGTAATTTCAGTTTCTGTGTTTTTATCTGCCCTGCACTTTCAAATGTAAATTTGTCTAAATGTATTTTTCCACTGTAACTTCCCTTTTATTTTGATATGTGTGCTGTTCGCCTCTTTGCAAAAAAATAGATAGATAGATAGATAGATAGATAGATAGATAGATAGATAGATAGATATTAAAAACAGGAAGGAAAAGCTCTGAAATTCTTTATTGTACATTGTACGTATTGGACATTTTAAAAAGTCAACATGTTCCCTGGAAACGTATTCTAAGAATACGCTTAGCTTGACTAAAACCAGGCCTAGTCTAACATTTAGACAGAGCCCCCTGCTCCCCTGAACCGAGACCTTAAGTAATCGGACCTGGGGAGGGGAGGAGGAAGAGAGCAGGCCGGGTCCTCTGACGGACCCGCGTCGACAAAAGCGCCTCTGTTGATCCCTAAAACAGGAAGTGTGTGACCAGCACGAGCAGCCTTCCCCCTCGCCGGCACGAACGAGCGCGCCCTGTGACTTTGAGTTCTGCTTTTCCATTCATTCAACACGACTCAACAATGCGGCGCGATCGATGCGACGCAGCCTGCGGCTCGGACTCGGCGTCTCACTCTCCCCCCGTGATCGCTTTGAGTCAATCAGGTAATCCGATTGCAGTGATTGATCAATCAGCGCGCCCTCCCCTCAACACCCCACTTCCACCACCTCCTCGCATTAAAACCCGCCTGCCTGCCTGCATCTGTATCGCCGGGCGACCTGGTTAATCATTCGCCGGTTATCTCGTACTTAGTACTAAAGCGTGGAGTTTGGAGTCTGCCCTCCCCTCCGATAAAACAACACTAGGAGCAGCCCGGCTGCGATTTGACTCTTTCCCCTTTGGTCCCACAGCGCCACAGTCTCCAGCCGCTGGCTCTTCTTCTCCGACCTGGTTCTGGTTCTGGTTCTCCTAGGCTGCGGACTGAGGAACCACAATGCTGCCTCTGGTTGTGTTCCTGCTGGGCGCCGCCTCCTTGGTCTCAGCCTCCACTAAAGGTGAGTTGGACTGGGCGCTCATCGTTGTGGATGTGGGGGTGGTAGGATGTCCTGAGGCCAACAGAGAGGTTAGCGTGACCTTTGCATTGGCGTGTTTGTACTTCAGCTGAAATGAAAAGCTTTGGGATTATTGCAGAAAAAATGTACTTTGCTTGCCACCTGGATGAATCTTGACCTATTTCACCAACTAGTGTCAAGGACTCACTTCGCACACAGGGCCATTTGATGACATATGATGATAAAGCAAGCGCATGTTTTAAAGTTCTTGGCCCTTAGAGTGTTCTGAACCCATTTCTTAGTTTGCAACTCAGACCTTTGTGTGTGTGTGTGTGTGTGTGTGTGTGTGTGAGCGCTGCTGAATCAGCCTTCTCGATCCTCTCACAGCGGGTGATGAAATCAAATACTGACACGTCAGTCTGTCCTCCTGATGTCATATCTGACAGAGGAGCCTAATCCAGCTGTGGCGTGGCCGACACGTCTGCTGCTGTCGAACACGCCTCGGTCGTTGGACAACCGCTTCGTCCACGTCGACTTGGATTTGTTGGGAAATTGGAGCGGTTACTTTGCAAAGAGCGATTCATTGATGCCGGGATCGATTTCAGCGTTTGAGACGTGTAGTTTGAGTTTGTTTGTAGCTTGCAGTTTCAGTTTGAGCCGTCTCAAGTGCAACTTCATTGGACGAAACGAGCTGCAGAACCCACACAGCCTGTGTTTACCGTGTTTGTTTTCACACACACAGAACTTTAAACCCACACACCACAAAACAATCGGAAGAGAATTCATAACACCCACCAGAAAACCTCCACCAATATGTGTTTTTAAAGCTGTACAGAGCGTTTAAACATGACTTTTTTTTAAAACATGACCCCCCCTACGTGCTTTCTCTCCCCGCAGATGTTGCCGCCGGCCCCCGGCTGAACAACAACCAGCTGTACAAATTCAGCTACACCATGGAGGTGCTGCTGGACAGGACCACGAGGTCACGGGAGGTCAGCGCCGCGGGCTACAAGATCTCCAGCGACGTGGGCGTCCACCTCGTCTGGAGGGACCCCAGCAGCAAAGACGACCAACTTATCCAAGTGGCGGTATGTTGGGCGCGAGGCCATGCTGTGAGAGGAGGGATGTCCTTACATCGGGGAGAGAGCGGCAGAATGTCGCCAATGACTGCATAGTCGCAGCGCGTGCGCCGCTGCCAGATTTAGCCCGAAAGCTGACATGTCATCCTTCTCCGATCTAGATCTCCAATGTGAGAATTGCCCCGGCGTCCCCGCGAACGGAGAAGAGCAACGTCCTCCACGGGGCCACGGCAGAGGGCGTTCTAGGAAAGAGCATGCTGGCGGCTCTGACCAAACCTTTCTTGGTGCACCTGAGAAATGGAAAGGCAAGTTTGAGTGGCTGGTTGCAGGCCTTTATGTGCACAGGATGAGAGTTATTGTGTCTCCTGCCCCAATTACTGTATATATTCTACTTGGATGTTTTTATTTGCTTTCTTTCTTTATTTCCTTTTATTTCATTATCGTTTTGTGACTCCAAAAGAAAAGATAAACTACATTTACAAGTAGTCCGTCACTTTAGTTATGCTAGTGATGATGCTGGCAACGGAAATACCATACCTGTGTGTGTGTGTGTGTGTGTGATCAAAGGTCAGCAGGTTCAGAGGGTCAGTGAAAAGAATCTACAGGCCTTGTGCGCGAGCCTCATATTGTCTCCATTGCAGCTGTGAGATGTCTCACATTCCAGCTCACACAACCGTTTCTTATCATATTTAATGACTCAGATATAAATTACGTGGCACTAGTTTATAGCTCCGCACCACCAAAGGGCAGAGTGGACAGCAGAATTAGTCTGCTTTTGTTTTAGGTTTTATCTTAACCTTTCACCCACATGCTGTGGAGAGTTGAGTTCACTTCATTGAGGAGTCAGTAGGTTACGTCACTTAACCCTTTAGCAAAATTGCGACAAGCGTCGTTGCTGAATTAAACAGGCCATAGCGGTAAATATGGTTATAAAAGTAGTTACCACTTTACACCAGGAGATGGCAGATACCTGTGGCTTCAATCTGAGTAGCATTTGTCGGGGTGTTTGTATTCAGATTTTGGAGTATAAAGAGAGAGAAAGCCTCAGTCGAGGACACGAAGAAGTGGTTGTAGTGGGAGCAGAGAGAGAGAGAGCGAGAAAGACAGCGAATTTTGCCGAGAATACATTGCCGAGAGGTTTGTTCGTTGACGAAGTACTTCGTCAAGTAATGTCTGACTCAACGAAGAGGAATATTCGCACTCTGACGATGATGTTCAGTCGTCCCGTTAGAGCGAAGTCTGCCGGTGCGTCTTTACGCAGTGGCAGCGAGTCCATGCGCCACGACAGTCACCAAGCAGCAAATGCTTCGCCTCAGCGTGGCTGGGGTGTAGTGAGGATGAGGGGACGTGGTGGGGGAAGCAGGAGTGCTCAAAGCACCGCTAATGGTGACGGAGGGCGCGGGGAGTTAGTGATCAACGTGGTAGAAGCTGTGGGAGGAAACGCCCAGCCAGTGCTGGTGGAGGCAGCAGGGATGTTCGCGGTTACCCTGTAAATTACAGTGATGATGGCTGGGTCTGTTTGAGATATGTGGAAAATTATCAAAAGTGGATAAAACATTTTGATGAGCCTGTGGGGTATTGTGGAGACTGACATACAGATACCTGACATCTGACATAATACAAAAACAAACAAACAACCAAAAAAAAATGTACTCCTTTCACACAGTTTGGGTCATACTGAAGATTTTTTCTCAATTACAGTATTGCTTTATCCCTAACAAATTTGAAGTCACAGCCATTTGAAATCTTGATATCACAATTGAGTATTTTCTTGAAAAAAATTCTGGCGCTTAAAGGGTTAAGTTGTCACTTGGAGTAACCCAGTGACGTGTCATGATAACACTTATTCTATCACGTTATTGAATTATTACCAAATAAATGAAGAAATGAAATGTGAAAATCATCAGTTTTGAGAATTTGGTTGCACACAGCACACTTGTGAGGAGCTTGCTGGTTCCTGTGCGGAGTGAGGCCTTGAATTATGAGCGGGCCAACCGTGTGAAACAGGAGAGATCATCATCTCCGCTGGTCTGAGCTCATTTATACTGGTGGCTGACTGCAGTGGGGCCCAACGCACAGACAGAGCGGGTGGACAGTCTATTTATGGTGCTCCAGGCTGATATTGTGACCGAGTGCTGAAAATAAATAACATGGTGTATGGGTGGCAGTGAAGTTTGATGCAATTGGTGGTTTTCTCCATGTGTGAGCCCAACAGTGAGGCTTGTTTGGTTATTGATCTTTAGGAAAGTCAAGAGGGAGGACGGAGCAGCTTGCTGTTTGCATTTGCTGGCCCACATTACCTTGGAGTCTTGTAGTAATTTTATTCAACAGAAAACCATTGCTCAAAAGTATTTTTTCAAACTTGCAAACTTTTTTCTTCATATGTTGCAGACAAAAGCATTTTACTCCTACTGGACCGAACCGGTAATCATCAAAAACCTGAAGCGAGGTCTGGCCAGCTTATTTCAACTTCAGCTCAAAACCGGGAAGGTTATAGAGGTAAAATCAGCGATGACGCTGGACTTGCACTTATGTGCCTTAGTTTTTATTTCATGTGAAGAGTTGAAAACAAATCTATTATGTCTGGGTACAGAATGATGTGTCTGGAAGGTGCACGGTGGAGTACAGGTCAGCCAAAGGTCAATTGACCCGAACCAAGCTCCTGGAGACGTGTAAGACTGAAGAGGAAGGATTCACCACGCACAGCCAGGTAAGTTGGCATCTGCACCATCTCATGAACTTGTGTGAACTTTCATTTCTTTGCTCCAATCACATATGGACTTGCCTGTTTTTTTTTTTTTTTGTTTTTTTAGGTCCTGGGTGTGAGCAAGAAGTCCAGCTCTGTTTCAGTTTTCACAATTGAAGATGGTTTCATCCACTTGGTTGTGTCTGAGGAGAGTCACTCACTGGCTGTGAATGCCCGCAGATCCACCGCGGCTAAAGTCGAGTCCAGGTAACTGTAAAGTTAGAGGGAAAGTTGTGTGTACTGGTATTTTTTCCCCGACGTGGTGACACTTTTAAAATGTACGGCTTCTCTTCAGGCAAACTCTGAAGCTTGTGGGGACGGAGGCTGGACCGTTCGAGACCCCTGGCAAAGATGTTGGGTCTGTTGTCAAATCAGTGGATGCCAAACTGGCAGCTGTCGGCATCATGGCAGAAGAGGATAAAAAGCAGTGCAAAGGATGTCCATCGGTGAGTGCCTAGTTCCCCCTCCCCCACTGCTCTCTCACACGCACACTTACACGTACCCACACACTCACACAAACACACCAACGTCACGCCATTTGCGGCGTCAGTTGCACTTTCATTTCCTTTCATAATTTTAAAGTTAGATTTTTTTCAACTGGACTATTTAATAAAGAAGTTTGACGTTTGGTAGGTGGTGTCAACCTTTTCTGTAAGTCACTAAGTGGACGCCTGTCTCGATCAAGTACTCCAACGTGAAAACAAGTAAACAAAGAGAGATGAGACAAATACAGTCTTAACAACTGTAACACAGCGAACTGCCGAGTCCTCTGACACTCGGATGTCACCACTGAAGCAGTGTGGACGTGTTCCTCTGTTGCTTTTTGAACGAGTTGTCGGCCACATTTGGATTCCACTCTGTAGAATTGATTCATCAAACCCAAGACCAGTTATGTGGATTAGAAAGGTCACCTAGAGCCGACCTTTGTGTCGTAATGTGCAATGAATAGGGACAATTTCATTATTGGGCGAGCTTCTTCTTTAACATACTGTACATCCCTGAAAATCTAGCCACATTTTTTCTTGCAATACCACTTGTTCCACATTGTGAATGTGTCACATAGAGGTGGCGGGTGTGTTCTGCCCACTGGTGGATAGTCTGTGCACTGTACATATATTGAAGAGAAAATATGATCACACAGAGAAGGCAGGTGTCTCAAGTATTTTTTTTCAGTCCAGTGCTTTTGTTTTACTTCCGAACACTACCAAAATATTTCTTCTGGCCACTGACTGTACAATCAAACCAATACAGTGCCTGCAGACTTTGGGAATATTACAATTTGGGCTTTATTAAACATGACATGCTCTATATTTTTGTCTAATATTCACTCCCTGCATCTTTACCTCAGCTGTTTGACCAGTGGAAGGCTGAGCAGAAGCAGCTGGAGCCCATTAGTCTGTCCAAAGCCGCGGCTCCCCGAAGCTTCCTGGCTCTCATCCAGAGCATTCGGAAGGCATCCAAGGCTGAGATCCTCAAAGTCCTGAAGAGTGCCAGCAAGACATCCCTGTAATGTGGCTCCTTCCCCTCCGCTCTATCAATTTACTCATTGCTGATTTATATCCGTCCGGACCTAAAGGATGCAAAGCTCACGGTGTCTCTGCCGGATTCAGACCTCAGGTGGTGGACGCTGTGACATCCTCTCAGACTGCCGCCTCGCTGGATGCCATGCTCGACTTCCTCAACTTCACCGACGCTAAAGGCTTGGTTCTGCAGGAGAGGTTCCTTTACGCATGCGGCTTCGCTTCGCATCCCAACGAGAAGATGCTAAAGGCGCTGCTGGTGAGTGTCCATCGAAGCAGGAGACATTTATTTCCGTAAATATTTCAGTCAAAGAGTGAAAAGATGCAATCCGTGTTTGTTGCACATCAGTTGCTCTTTTTTTTTTTTTAATTTCTTTTGTATTACTGAGTGTTTCAGTTGTTTTTATCCGACTAACAATGTTTTTCTGTGATGTGTCACTTGAAACAAAAGCATCAAAGCTCCCCATTTAGTAAACTTAACCAAACTGTGTATGAAAAACACAAAATTCTTGGAAAATGGTCATTTGTGATGTCACAAAGGGCAATGCTGGACACCGCTCCCTGTTTAGTGGCTACAGCTATGTGTTTATTACTCTCTTTAAGCTTGCCATGGTTTTTTTTTGTAATATTCCAAGCATGTGAAAGGTCCAATGAAGCATAAATGTTAATAGGAAGCTAAACTCAAGGAGCATCTCAGACGTGCCTGTAAACAGAGGGCTAAGTATGGTGTATCCTGGATGTGTGTGTGTGTATATATATATATATATATATATATATATCACTTGTGTCCATGATGAAATATAAAGATTAAAGTATATTTTTTCAACTCAATATTTCTCTCGCAGGACATTTCCAAAGGGAATGTTGGCAGCACCGACATCAAAGAGTCAGTGGTGATTATCATGGGAGCCCTGGTCCACAAGCTGTGCCAGAAAGAAGGATGCAACTTACCGGTGAGCTCTGCTGCCAATCTGCTGTAAAAACGTGTTGGATTTTTTTTTAAACCACAACAATGCATCATTTAAACAGAGCACGAACAAAAAGCCTCCTGTTTCATTCCCCTCAGACGGTCGTAGAAGTGAAGAAGCTGATCTTAGAAGGTCCCGACAGCACCAAGGCAGAGTCTGAGGTCCAGATGTACCTCCTCTCGCTGAAGAACTCCATGCTTCCCGAGGCTATTCCCATCTTCACCAAGTACGCCGAGTCGGAGGTGGGAGCCTTCAACACCATCGCCCTCACTGCTCTGCAGAGATATGACGTCAGCCTGCTGAATGACCAGGTACAAAATAGTTTTTAGGTTTTTGAGTCATGTGGTGCTGATTCTGGATTCTGATAAAACTGTCCTTCTGTTTTTTGTTTTTTTTTTTCCCAGGTGAAGCGGACAGTAAACAGAGTTTACCACCAGAACCGCCGCATCTACGAGAAAAATGTGAGGGCTGCCGCGGCCGACGTCATCCTCAGTAGCAACCCGACGCACATGGAGGTCAAAAACCTGCTCCTGTCTATTGGGCACCTACCTCATGAAATGAACAAGTACATGCTGTCCAAGATACAGGACATCGTCCACTTCCAGCTGCCTGCCAGGTTGGTGGAATAGCAGTGAATGAGATGATTCCATACGCATTTTTTTTACATGTTGGCTAACAATTGCATTTTTGTGTTTCACAGCAAAGTTATAGAACAAGCTATGAGTGACATGCGCTCATACAACTATGACCGATTTTCAAAAGTTGGGTCATCATCCGCCTTCTCAGGATTCATGGCACGTAAGTTGCAGAGGCTCTTCTGTACTTGACTGCGCATAGTGCCATGTAGTAAGTTCTATGTTATACCAATATTTCGATCATTGTTCTTCAAGCCAGATCAGCAGAAAACAACAACATTTGTTTCCAGTTAAACTGCAAAAACAGTCATTTTGAACTCTTTTGCACCTTTTAAATAATTGTTCAAAGGTGGTATCAGATATGTATCTGTCAGGTATCAGTGCCTTTTGTGACATCACAACGAGTTTATTTCTCAGTGCTGTGTGTTCTTAGTGTATAAATTATAAAAATTGGTGCAATAATTGGTGCAAAACTGACAGAATTAGCCACCGGTTTGTGACATGTATTGTGGTACATGGCCCAGACATATTCAGATTTATTGAGAAATTGTGTTTAATCTGAATAGTCTATTTAAAATATGGCTATTATTTTCTCTTCAAATTTAGAGCATATTGACCAGTCTAGTTTCCCAATTTGGGATCAATAAAATTCAATCTAATCTACCGTAATCTAATCTAAATCTAATAAACTCGTCTCCCCCACAGAATCTGCAGACGTGACCTCCACGTACAGTTTGGACATTCTCTATTCAGGCTCTGGGATCCTCAGGAGGAGCAACATGAATATTTACGGTGCCAGTAAAGGAGCAATGCTGCATGGACTCCAGGTCAGAGAGTCAAATTAATACGTGTAACAAATAGCCGAGCGTGACAAAGCCAAGGCAATGCACCGAGAGCATCCAACCTTCCTCTGCCTGCGTGCAGTCATGTGAAACCTTAGCGCAAGGCGTCGTTAAACTCGGTAAGTCTACTGACGTCGGCATTGTTCCTGTGTGCCAGGTGGCCATCGAGGCGCAGGGTCTGGAGTCTCTGATAGCCGCCACGCCGGACCAGGGCGAGGAGAACCTGGAGTCGTTCGCCGGGATGTCGGCGCTGCTCTTTGACATCCAGCTGCGCCCCGTCACCTTCTTCAAGGGTTACAGCGACCTCATGTCCAAAATGTTCTCCATGACCGGGGAGCCAATGAACGTAGTGAAAGGTCTCATCCTGCTGACTGATCACTCTGAGGTGAGTTAGGATCTGTCCTAGTTCACCTTTTTACACTTTATTTGGAGAAAAATGTGTGAAGACGTATCTATCTTCACATGGATATGAAAACCAACAACTGTGTATCTTTATAGATATCATTATCTAGATCAAACAATGTATTGACATACTAGGAAGGTATGGGTAGGCTTTTTCAGGAAAAGAAAAGTTCTTTATTTGCTCAGTCAAGCTGGCAAAGTTAAAAAATTCCATCCAGACTTTAATCTGAATAAACACAGAATATTTTCTTTCTTAAATTGTAGTTTGATTGAAAGAAAGTAGTTCCCACTTAAAAACTGCCCTCAGTACCCAGTTCAGTACCCAGTTCAGTACACACACCATGACATGGATGGCCATGATTTGTGGAAAAATTCTTTGTTTCTTAATGCATATTTACAGTATATAAGAATAAGACTAGAGTTTGCATGTTCTCACTATCTGGGTCATCGGACTTCCTCCCACACTGGGTGTGAATGGTTGTCTGTCTCTGTGTGTGGCCCTGTGATAAACCCTGCCTTCATCCTGCCTGAGTTAGCTGGGGTAGACACGGACACTCCCATGGGCCTGAATGCAGTAGCATGGATGGAAGAGAAAGACTTGACTTGTTGTTAATACCTGGTGGATGGCTGAATTTTTTACCTCACTCCTGAAACCATGGTGTGGTTTGTGATAAAATTGGATGGTAGCCCTTCAGACAACAACAGAAACAACAAAACACCGTCTTGAGTGAAGGCGACTGATGATGAAGGACTTCAGACGTTCTCATCTCCAACCAGCTCTCAGCAGCTGTAATCAATCTAATTTGGCCCCTTCACATTATGCAGTAAACATGGAGACAGTGTATGTGGGTCACCTAAATGGCAGTGACCCCCCACTCCCAGCCCCCTCGCCCTATTACGTCATGTGGGACTAGGTCAGATCAGCGGTGCATCACCCGACACTGTTAACTTTAGACGTGTTAACATCAATCAAAGGGACATCAGTTTATTCCCATGTCTGCTTCAAAAACAGCAACTTTGCTCAACGTGCAACTATTAAACCTGACTGTGTCTGTTTTTCATTTGGCCCCCTGTTTATCTCCAGGTGATCCAGCTGCAGTCAGGTCTGAGAGCCAACGTTGAGTTCCAAGGTGGCCTGGCTATCGACATCTCCGGGGGCATGGAGATCAGCCTGTGGTATAGAGAGTCCAAGACCAGCGTCAACAACAGGTACAACAGTTACAGTAGATTAGACGCGACTGGGGCCATAGTGCATAATGTTATGTACCTTGGTATGTAGGTCACCTCCTGAAGAACACCAGCGGAGTTCCGAACGTTTTCAGTGGGCATGTTTGTGAAGTGCCGTGTGATGTAATGCACTCGCTACGGGGCAAAGGCCTCTGATGATTCCTGGAAACGACCTTCGTGACCCAGAGGAAATTCGCCGCAAACATCTGCGCCGCGTCCCCGCGCCGCAAATAAGTCTCCCCCATCCGCGGCCGACCTCGCGTGAAATTCAGACGTTCTATAAGCGCCGTCTGATTCATTTGTTCCACCGGCACGTTTGTCATGCGCAGGCATTGTGCTTCGCGCCAGGCTGTCTTATTTCAGGGCTCCTGTGGATGTGAGATCATCTCTGCTCGAACGGCCACCTCTATTTTAAAACAGCTGGCGTGACCACACAGAGCCGAGCACGTCATCACGCTGGTATTCCGCACCTGATCGTGAAATGGGGTTCGAGGGGTGATGCAACATTAGTTTTAAGAGTCCAAAAACAGGCACACGACTGTCAACTGGAAAACAACTTGCGTGCAGATACTCGGTGGAGGTCATTGATCTTTATTTCACAAATTCCAGGACCTTAAAGTGGTCAAAAATCTGAGGTTCAGTAATGTCACAAAAACAAGTATGTATTCAAACTTAAACTCAGCCTGCCTTGTGTAAGTGCATTATGAACATCCTTCAGCTTCTGTAAAAGCACATGAAGGTGTTGAAAGATATACAGTATTTATAGCAACCTTTGTCTGCTGACACCACTCATGATGTTATGATATTAATACCTTATTGGAGGAGCATTACAAGAGACAGGGATGGACTCTGTGCATCAGTCTTCTGGGAGTTTCTGTCATCACAATCTGATTGAGGAAGATTGAAGATTATTTGATCTGAGGCAGACGAATAGATCAGCATAGCTGCACCTCAACTGCTCAGACAAGAGACTGGAAGCTATCTATAGTGGCAGAACAAGTCACAGAAGCACAGAAGCCTCTCTGCAAATGACCCTGCTCACAACTGCTAGCAACATGCATTGCTTCTGCACAACAGGAGGTTGTCAGCAGTGTTCGTTCTGTGTGGTGCATCTTTCCGTTGTGGTCTACCCACCACTGTGGTATACTCAGCTTTTGTTCAATTACTTGTTTGAGATTATTAGAAATTATGCATGGCTTCACTTAAACTCCCTGCTTAAACTCCATGCTGACGTCACTTTTTTTTACAATTCCAACAGAAAACGGAGAACCTTTTTGTAGGCACCGTTTTTCTTTTTCACGTGAAATCAAGAAGCACATCATAGATGAATGCTTTGTTTCTGGTTTCAGGGGAGCATTAGTGGTCACCGGAAATGTTACAGTGGACATGGACTTCATGAGAGCGGGTGTGGAGGTCAGCTTTGAAACAGAGGCGTCGCTCGACTTTATCACCACCGTCCAGTTTTCCGAGTATCCCTTCCTGGTGTGCATGCAGATGGACAAAGCCACCTTCCCCTTCAGGTAGGAGACTTTCCCTTGTAAAAAGCAGCTTTGGTTGTGCAGCCAACTGCTTTGCCAAGCCTAATGTCAACCCCCCGCACCCTCCCCACCTTCTCCGTGTTCTCCCGACAGTGAGCTGGTGACCAAGTACGAGAGAGTGTCATCGGGGAAGAGTGTCACGTCCCGTAAGGGCAAGAGGCAGCTGGTGCCCGGCTCGGAGTTCCCTCTTCACCAGGAGAACTCCAACATGTGCAAGAAGGTCTTTGGATCTAGCTGGTAGATGACATAAACCTGTCCTGAGATGAATTTGTCATCTGGGTTTTGTTATTTTAAGTATGTGGGACACTGATCACACCTCAGACTCACGCGGTGAAAGGCAACAGGTTAAAAAAAAACCCAGAGAGATTGATTTGTTTTGTTGGTTTGTTTTTGCAACACATACAGTGTTTACATTCCTTTGACTATTTAAGACAGTGTAATTTGACCTTTTTTTGTTTTAGAAATTGGGAATTCTTGAATTGTCTCTTGTGGATTTCCTTGAAGATGTATTTATATTGGGTACATTATTTTGAAGTGCTATTCAACTTCCAAGTGAATATCAACAAAGCAGCGCTACAGGATTCACATGTAAATATCACACAAGGACAATTAATGTCTTTTTCCAGTGCATACAAATGCTGCCCTCTGTCAACATTCCTGTTTGGACTGCAGTGTGTGCCACATGTTCAGCCGCATGGAACTACGTGTTAAAGAAAGGATGTTGTCGGTATCGCTGAATTCTTGCAAAGGAGGTGACAGGGCTAATAAAAAACCTGTCTTTGTCTTGCGAGGAGTCACCCCAGAGTCACCCCCCCATGAAAATGAAAGTTTGTTTTTTTGCATGTAATTGCTCTGCAATTGCTTTGTTTAAGCTGCTCAAAGTTTCCTTTGGGATCTGTTTGTTAGATCTGTGATTATCTGCCAATAAATGTGCACTGGAAATAATTTTGATGCCGACTTGAATTTTTAGCAGCTGGGTGTACTAACATACAGACATGCATCAAAACTCAACTACAGTGGCCAAAGCAGGGCGGGGGAAGAATTCAAACGGATTTCTTTTAGCATTTAGAAGAGCATTGCAAAAATAAATAAATAAATAAATAAATAGATAAATAGATAAATAAATAAATAAAAGTCTATGTTAAATCATTTCATTTGTGACAACAGGTGTTTAGTGTTGGAAAAAATAAAAATGTAAGTAACTCGAGCCTGATGCACCAAGCTCTGCCCGCATAAAACTGCTGCTTTGATATTAACCCCTCTTTAATCCATCCACCCCAAAAATAAATGCACAGAAAAACAAGGTGGCTCTCATGCTGGATTGGGAACTAATGATTGTCGTTGTTCTTTCGACCTCTCAACCTGAAATTCTGACTTTGGGCAAAGTTTCCGCCAATGCCGAGGTCATGAGCTTGGAAAAAATAAGTTCTGAGGTAATAGAAACATAATAAGTTCAATGCATTTATGTCTAAACATATTTCTAGAAATAGAGATTGCCGCAAGGTTTAGAATATATTTTGGTGAGTAGCTTTGATTACATTTTGCAAAACAATTTGCATTTAAAAATGGCTCAAAGCACTTATTGTCATGATGCTCCTTAAACTTATTGATAGGAAGTTTGGTTTTTCCAGGTTCTATGACAGGCCACGACCTGCATACAAATAGGTCCCAAGGGACCTCTGTGAGTGCAACGTCACAGAGAATATGCGAAATATCAGAAAACTTCTAAACTCTCACAAAGAGAGATAAACATGGGAGAGCGCCACTTTGCCGAAACTCTAAAACGGACAACAAACCACAAAGAGATGTGCTGTTTTCCTTGCTATTCTGTCAAGTTTCTCTAAAAAAAAGTACAGTAGGTATACATGTGAGATATCATTGTAAAGCATGGGAGCTCGGGTCAATGGCAACGTTGTCAACTTTGGAGTCCCCCCAAAAGGCCAAAAATGATTTCCCTGAGGACCGTGGCATCCATGCTCTTTGCTCATCTGCAGTGACAGTTTCTGACGCGTGCATCCTCATTAGACTTGGAACATTTGTATACAATGAAGGGGTCTATTGTTTGAATGACACTGGGGGAATTATCAAGACACTTGCAGACATTTCTTTACTTTGTCTCACGCAGGAAAATTCTTCGGCTACATTTAGCTGAAAAGCATCGCTGCAGTTGTTTAATGATACTGATGCTGAAATATACGCACCTCGGTGGCATGGAAAGGTTGCTGATCCAGGTGAAGCAATTAATCTTTCTCTTGCTTGTGTCGCCGCAGTGACATCAGAGCCCCCTCCTGGCATCTAAATACAACAACTGGGCCTTAATGTAGATTCTTTAGAAACCACCGAGAGCAGCTGAGGGCAAACCAGTGTCTGCTGGTCTCACTGCAACCACGGCAACCCGGTAAACACAGCAGCAAACTGTCAGGTTAAACTTAAGCCTTGGCTCAGATGGTGTTTCAGTGTCACCAGAAAGCTAACCTTGCACGCGGGCGGATGCCAAAAAAGTTCTGGTACTGGCATAAATCTGTTTGATTCCTTCTGACCCCATTTATTTTCTTCTGTTTTCTGTTCTGACACTTTGCTGCAGCATTTTGAGACATATTCAGTCATATTCAAACTTGTGTTCATACGCTATAAAAGTAAAGTTTTAGGTTTAAAAAAATGTATGAAGCAGTAAGGTCATATCTATGATGGAACAAGAAATATTCTATTTTTTTAATATGAAGTGTTCCTCCTAGACATGTTACAATAGACCTTCCAAAAATTGTTGCTACATTATTTTTCAAACACATTATTAATTTTTGTCAGCTATCCACGATGTTAATGTTGCTGATTCTTATTTAGTCATTTGTTACATTTATCTAGTATAAAAAACATTCACCATATATTTGTTTATCACAACAATAACGAATACATTTAAATGTATGAATTATATGTTTCCGGCTGACAGGGTCAAACACAGCAATACCCGAAATTTAAACTTAATTCATGGACACAAACATGTTCAGATGCTTGCATTTGTTATTTATTGCAGACATGTGCAGACTCACCAGTCTACACGACGCTCATTCATTCATCGCGCCTGTTGCTTTCATTACTAGGAAGTGCAAACACAGCACTCACTTCTGCGTTCAGGTTACCCCTCTGCTGTCGTACCAGTCACCGAGGCGGCCTTGCGACACACAGTATATGTACAGTGCCAATATACAACATTACAGCCATTCGGGCACTTTTCTCTGACATTTATCCTTGAACTTTCATCATTACACTTATCTCAGACCACCCCACCTTCTTTTAACCCTCAATATTTACACAAAAGCAAGCTCGGATACACTTAGTTTCCTTTCTGTAACTTAATAGTCTGCAGGTTTAACAGGGGGATGATTGTCAACATGATTTATGATGGGTTACAGTGCAACTCTGGGAAAGGAAAAAAAATAATTTTAAACATTGAAAAGTGGGTCTTCTAACAAATCTATGTGGCGATCCTGCTGTCACCAGTGTTTTAGAGTGCAAGTGCAAAATGATCTGCAGATAATTTATAGAAGAGACAATTAAAACAAGTAGGAGGACTTTAAAAAAAAAAATACTAAAGGCAATTTTTGAATAGCTGGTTTACTGGCGTTGGCATGTAAGGCATCTTTTTGTCACAGGACAAACAGCATCATTTTAATTTAATAAATAATCTTAAAATAGGCATTTTGTGATATTGTAATGTTTTACGATGGAAAGTTGGTAATAGAGAAAAAATACATAACTGCAAATTGAAATTATTACACACTGAGTAACTTCCATGACCAATAAATTTGAATTATATTTTTAATTGTTGTTAATCAAATGTACAAATATAATTTGAACTTGACCAAATTGTAATAAAAAAAATTTAAATTTGTAATTTGTTTTGACAAAACTCTTCCACATAACTACATCATTTTTTTTTTTTTTTAATGTCACTTATAATGACTGGGCAATTTTAACAAATTCTGACTTCACATATGGCACAATAACATGTATTTCACAGAAGTGAGGTACATAGACTGACCAGCAGCTCCAAATACCTTTAATATATGTTTGGTTTAAAAATAGCCATCTACATTTTGCATCATTCCTATGCTGGTACAACTGAATCAAGTATAGCACAATAGGCCTATGGTGCTGCAACATGTATTCAAAAGGAAACAGGTGAGAAGAACAACTGCTCAGCCTCACTGAGCACGAAGCACTTCCAAAATATGTGCTTGTCATCAGTTTGCTATTTCAGTGAAAACCTCCGTTCATACACAGTGATAGAGTAGAGTCGATGGCGCGGGAACAAGGGAGACTGACTTTGCTGTGCGTGAAATGTCGCAACACGCCCAACACATGCTGTCTCTTCGCTCGTGTCTACAGCGGAGTAACACGACTCCCGGTTGTACGCTCACAGAATGCTGAAATGCCAAACATAACTTACAGACACAAACACGTACACATTCTTATCCGCACGGCCCACGTCTCATTACACAAAAGTGTAAAGTAAATCCAGACCAATAGAGGAAGTTATCCCCTAAGTGTCTCAGCTGGCTCTGACTCATCAGGCCCAGCACAAATGTTGTGTGAAACCGAGTGCCAGCTTGACTTCATTGAAGCAACACAACTCTGTGTTTCTCTGTTTTCTCACATGTGAAACTGCGCAGTTAACATGTATTTGTTCACCATTTGTACATGTGCACTCGATTCATTTTGAAGGCGTCAGCAGCAGTTTGTGAGCCATAGCACAGAAGTCATATGTACTCCAAGCAGACAAGGTGCCACACACACACAGCTCATGGAAAACATGGAAGTGTTGGTGTGGAAAAACATAGTTCAAAAGTAGGATTATGGCACACGGCAGCGTCAGGTGCTCCGGTTGTTTTTACAGTAACTCAGTACAGCAAAAACGTCTGTCACAAGATCAGACGTGTTTCAATTATTCATCCATCTTGGCAGCCGGCTCCACCTTGCACCTCATTTCAAAGCACGGAAAAACCTTTAGGCCACATGCAAAAAAAACAAATGGAGCAATTCAGTCTTTTTCTGTCCACAATCAGAGTAGCTCCATTAAGCAAAAGTGCATCGTCACACATTGACAAACTCTCAGCGGTGTGCTCCATACTTCATGAAATTCACAATTTGAGTTGATGACAAGCACATATCTGAGTAGACATGAGCAGACTAATTTAATTAGTAACTGCTAATACAGTCAAGTCTTTGAACATCACTTTGTTTGTGGCTTCATTTTTCCTAATAAGGTATGAACTAATGATAGTTTTTAATAACAGACAAGGGGAAATTAATTTTTTTGTGTTGCAGTACTGAGATTGACCACTAGGTACAGTGTCAGACGTATGGCATACCACATGTGTGCTGAAATGTTTGAACAAAAGCACATATTAATACATAAAGCTAAACAGATTTCACAGGTTAGTTGCAGTTACAAAACAATTCCTGTTTAGTCATTAAATATCACAAAAATTCATACCAGTACCATACACACTTATACAATGTTATATATACAGCAGATTGGATTTACAATCTGTTTACGTTCACAATTGGGATATTTTTTCCACTTCTCTACTCCACAGTGCCACTGAATTCTGATCATAAAAAAACAACCTGAAAGACAGTTTGGCTGTCACTTTAATAATACACCTGTTTCCTTTTGAATAGCAGTGCTTTAGAGCCCAAACAGCATTTCTAAACAGCAGCAGAATGGAAATATTACAAGCTGGTTCATATAGCAGCAAAATGACAGAGCTGAATGTGTTTTACCCCACAAAGTGCCTTAATGCACAGGTTACGATAGTGTCTGCCATGAAAATGAACAGGGAAGAACAGGAAATAGAAAATATCGTTGCAGGAAGTTGTCCTGGGAAGCAGCTCACAGGTTGGACAGGGCAACGGGGAGAAAACTGCACTGTTGGTGATTGAAGGTGGATTCTTCTGTAGAATTGTCTAAAGATGACAAAGAGGGCATTGAATAAGTATGAATACAATGAGAAATCATGAAGACATTATCTAGAGCTGTGTTTTTCAACCACTGTGCTGTGGCACACTAGTGTACCGCGAGGTAACGTCAGGTATATTGTAAAAAATGATCCAATTTCACTAAATTGGTTTAAAAAAATAATAATGTGCTATTGTCGAGTGGCCGTGCTTTAAAAGGAATGTAATCCGTTTTTCCTTCCTGAATTCCTCCCAGGATATCAGCTTTGTGTGCCCCTAAACAGGCCAAGGTTTCACACTGAGTGAATAGTTCAGAGACTATTGTCATTATTGGGCTAAAAAGTGGCATTTTAAAATATTTATGGTTGGTGGCGTGCCGTGGCTCAAAAAAGGTTGAAAAACACTGGTCTAGAGTGGCATGCTGTAGGTTGCATGCTGGGTCATTTCCTAAACCTATCTGCCAGATTCAAGCCGACCAATTGCATTTGTTGCTGCTGTTTTACTCAGGTTCTAACCAGTAATGGTCCTGGACGGCCCATGTTTGAGCAAATTGTGTTATTATTTTCTTTTTAATGGATAAAAACTCATGAGAAGTATTTACAACAAAGATATGTTATAACTGTTAAATTTCTCATCGCATTAAATCTGCCAAAACAGTCCAAATGAGGTTTGCAACTACAGTGAGTTGCAGTTTGAACTGATACTCCAGCAGTGTCCACGCTGGTGGCTTTTGAATTAGCCCGACTCGTTTGTCTTGAATTTGTTTCGGACTTCTCAGAGCAGCTAGAAATTGCTTTCTGGGTCCCCCTCCACCCCTCCTAAAAGAAATAAAAATCCAATGCAACGTGAAGACCGGCTGAAAACACTTTTAATTGGAGGCAAGTTGAAATCGGAGCTCTGTAACTCATCATTTCCCTCTTGTAAATTAGACGAGCCAGGCTCGGCCAAATCGCCGCACTGGCACGCTGCTGGGTTTGTTTACGTAGAAGTGTTGGAGGTCGACGGTGCTCTCCGCCTCCTGTCTGCCCATTTAGGTAAAAACAGAGGGGGAGGGGGGCTATAAAAGTTGACCCCACCTCAGCCCCCGCAGACTGGCCTCTTAGCTGGAGCTACAGCAGCATCTGATCCCTCCCAGCAGCTGTCCTCTCCCTGCATCAGCACAACAAATACTTTACATTGCCTGACCTTTTCCTCCCGCATCACTATCCCTGCCATGCCCCCTCGTCGCCCACACTGCAAACACCCCTGCCACCAACACACACATACACACGCACACACATGAACACACACACACGCGCGCATGCCGTGTTCCTTTTCACGCCACAACTCACCCCCATGCGAGGCCCCTGCCTGCAACGCACCCAGCTGACATGTATCCCTCATGCTCATGCAGTTGTATTATCTCTCCCACACATTAGCTGAGAATGGACTGTGACCGGCGGTATATGTGTGTTCTGCATGCACATTTCGGGAGAAGCAGAGAACTGACAGGTTTGAGTAAAGAGGGGTGAGTTACAGTCTCAAACAAATTTTTCATGAGCTTTTCCCTCTCGTCTTGTGTTCTTTTTTTGGGTTTAAAAATAAGTTTGTCAAGCACATACGGAATCACGAGGTCTGTCCGCATTGTGTGACTTTTCTAATCTTTGCACTGCTGCCAAATACTTTTTCCAGGCTATAAAGAGCCCAATTGCACTTCTCATATGTATAAAAATACACTCATCACACAGTATTATTATCTCATGTCCTGAGCAGCTCAGTCAGCTGAGATGGAATGTGAGTGCATGTGCTCAAGAGCAGTCTGTATGTTGTTTCATTTGAGAACTTCAATATCTGTCTGAAAAGTACATATTTAGACCATGTGACGACGAGGACGCAGAGTTCTGGTTTTGTTTTCAATATGTTGATACATTTCAGGATAGTGCTAAAGCAAGTGCTTAAAATGGAAACTTCCATGGCCAATAGCTGTGTAACAGTATTAAAAAAACATTACAACCTATATAGCTTCGGAAAGTTATTTAAAACATCAAAAACAAGGACCAATCACATGAACGACGATCAATCAACTGGGAGCAACTTCAGCATTTGCAGTACTGATTAGAAATAAAAATATTGGCACGATGTCACCGGCTGGAAAGTTTCCTGTGGTACTTTCGAACCCTGAGAATAAACCATGTAAACAAGCTCATCTCACACTATTAAAATAGCTGGACTGTGTGTAATGCCGAGAAAAGGGAACTCGCTCTGGACTGTGTCTGAAAATCCAGTCTCCCGACAAGTCAAGCCACAGCTCAGTGGAGTCGGGTTACCTGTCATGCAGCTACTGCATGTCTATTAACACTGACATGCCACCAAGCAGTGTGTTGGACAGTGGCTTTGTCAAAGTATGCAGTGATGGGAAAATATTTACATTATCGTATGGTGTGTGTTAAATTAATTTACATTATTCAGCTTTAAAACACATTGAATCAGCTGTCAAATAAATAGATATAGTTGTTTTTATATGAAATGTTTGGGAAAATTGTAATGAACTAATAATTAATAATTTCAATTATCATTACTAACATTTGTTTTTCATTGTTGAATGGAAAAACTGCACGAACATGGCTCTGGTCTAAGGCAGTCGAGTTGTCTGAGGAAACAAATGAAATAAAGTTCTCTGCTTTGTTAGAAAATTAAAGAAGCCAGAGAAAATACTAATTGATGGTGTAGATCTTCTTTCGGTCATACCTTTGATCTGATGAATCTCAACAGTTTGAAATGCTGTCGGTAAAAGTTTGTGTGACTTGGAGGTAGCATGCATTGAACTTTCCGTCTTTCCTTTTGCAAATGTACCAATTTTTATGCCAATAGTGAAACAAGTTTTGAAAAAGAGGAGTTCTGTGGTTGGCGGCTATTTCTAAGACAGTGAGGGAGAATTCTCATTGAGAGCCAACAGACATATAGTTTATCAATATAAAGAGCTAAAGCCCTTTTTTCAAAATCTGTTATTAACTATTTAAAATATTTTTATCAAAGCCCATGATATTTCAGGATGGTAGTAGGAGTGGGGCTGTGGACATCGTTGGGGTTTTAATACCTAAGGGTGCGCCTTACCATGTTCATCGTCCACATGCAAACCAGCAGTTGAGTGTGCACGTGCAACGTGTCGTGCACTAACTTACACGTGCGACCGGATGCTCCTTGGTCACCGATGCTCCACCACAAAGCTCATCGTCGTTCCATCAAAAGAGGGCGGGGCAATGATCCTTGGACCTTGTTGCGTTGTGATGCTGATGACCGGCTTCCTGTTTGAACTGGGCGTGGCTCCTCGGGTGGTCACATGGCCCAGGCTCACAGGCTGATGCGCCGGCCCATCGGCTGTTGCGCTGTAGTATGCGCTCTCGCTTCCTGTCGTGGTCGTGTCCTGTCGATGGGTTTTGAGAGTTTCTCCGCCCATGTCCACGGGGAGACCCTGTGGCTGCATCAGCAGCGACTGGGCTGAGAGCGTGGGAGACGGGATGATGCTCGGGTAGAACATATACGTGGGGGCGAATGCTCCGGGGTTGAGTGCCAGAGGGGACATAGAGAGTGGCACAGGGGTGACTGAGCTGACGGGGGCGACGGGAGAGTGGGGCATGGGTACGTCCACGTATTGGCCTGTTTCGGGATCAAAGAGTCTCTTTGTCACTGGCTGAATGGGGGTGTCCACTAGGTAGTAATGCCCTGTGGTTGGGTCCAAGAGCATCTTGCGCTGAGTTTGCTGTGCAATCTCCCCAGCAGATGACGTAGGGGACGCAGCCGCAGTGGTGGGAGACAAACACAAGACCTGCTGCCGAGCCGCTATTATCCCTGGGTGATGGTAAATGCTTGAGGCTGGGTACTCCATGATCAACGGGGACATTTTTGGTTCCGGTGTACCAATTTTCTTGACGTCTGAATCCACTTCCCGTGGAACAGGGTCTTGATTTGACTGTTTGATTTCATTCGTGCTCGCCGTCCTGGGAATAGTTAAATAGTTCTCAGAGTCTGAGTAGGCCTGGGCAGCTGGGGGGTTTGTGGGAATGATTTTAATCTTTCCCTGCTCCACTTGTTTGCTTTTACGAGGCTCTATCTTGACTGAGAGCGGAGATGCTGGTGCCTTGGAGCTCTTCATTGTTAGTGACGTCTGCAGCACAGAGCTCTGAGGGACAGGGCTTTTAACTGATTTAATGCTGACCCGTGCCTGGTTGCCGACGTGAAGGATGCTTTTGTTGCTAAATGTTTGCTGAGTTGGAAGTTTCTCCGGGCCATGAGGAACTCCTTTATCCTCCATTGGTTTTCTTGCATCCGCTGCGAAAGACTGAGGATTCCGGTCTGCTGAGTCCAGCTCCTCTGATCCCTGCTCCTCCCTGGCGATGAGTGACAGCACGTGGCTGTCTGTGACAGGCCGAGGCGCTTGAGTTTTACGCTTCCATTCGTTTCTGTCAAAGACGTAGAGCTGCTCCATCGTTTTCACAGCAGCTTTCAGTTTCTCTAAGGCTGCCTGTTTGGGCACCGTTGGCTCATTCCTCCTCTCAGCCGCCTCAAACTTCTCCAGCCTCTGTTTCACCAGCTTGTTTTCACCACTTGGCTGATTTTCTGTCTGATCGGGATTGGCCTGTTTGGATATGACAGTTGGCGGCCTGCTGACTGCACAATGCAGTGGCGCGTGTTCACCTTGAGATGCTTCAGACAAGGTTGCTTCTTTCTGGGATGACTCGACCGTCTGCTGTTTTGTGTTGACAGACTGGCATTTGATCACGATCGGGGATGGTGACGGCTGCTTCACTGGCTCCGTCGTGGCCTTTTCTTCAGGTTTATCCGCAGCTGCGGAACACTTGCTCTCAGTGTTATCCAAGGAGACAAAGCGATACGAGCTTTTGACCAGCTTACGGACATCTCTGACATGATATATGGGAGCCTGAAACTTGCATTTGGTATCTCTGATGTCCCTGACAGTAAAATTTGGGGCTTTGTCAGATATGGACATAATGTGGTATTTTGCGTCACCAGCTCCTCTGAACGTGTTGACTGTGTTGCCACTTATTTTGGGGGTTAACAAATTGGCGATGTTGAGCGTGCAGCCTTTGTTCTCCTTGACACTTCGTAGGCATATCTTAATCTCAGGGGTTTTAGCACCTTTTTCATTATCCTCTCTGCTTGTTTTAAACTCTTTTTCCGATGCGTGGGCATCAGCAGGTGCGCCGGCCGCGGGCGCCGAGCTTGGCAGATCTCCTGAGAGACCTTTCTCTTTTGGACGGAGCTGGATGCTTGGAACAAAGAGCAGTTTTGTCAGCATGCTGCTGGTGTCCAACCCCTCCGTGGCCGCGGCCTGCATGTCGCTGACAGACGTAGGCTCAACCTCCTGGACGGCTTTCGTCTCATCTTCTTTCAGTAAATCAAAAGCGCTGCTCTGACTGTGGCCCAGTGCTACCTTGAGAGGTTCGGGTTGTAACGTTTCTAAATCATTTGGCACTTTGTTGCTCTGCAGCTCCTCTGCGGGCTCACAGGAACTGGATCTGCTGTGTTGATCTTCAGCAGAATTAACGGTGACACCCGAGCTGCATTCTGATGGTCGTCTTTGGCAGCTTCTCCCTTGACCCCTGTCTTTCATCCCGTCGTGATCTCTGAGTTGGAAACTCGGCGAGAGCGCCGGGTATGTGTCACATATCTCCCCCCTCTCCATTTTGCGCTCCTGTTCAAACTGCATCTTTTTGGAAATGACATTTTTCAGAAGGCTCGAGGCGAAAACGGCCCTCGTGTGCGTGCCTCCCATGCTCGCCGAGTGGTGATACTTCATCTCACAACCCGATCTGGCCAACACGGTCCCTGTGGCTTGGTTCGCGCGTGCTTTTTTGGTGCACCGTAGACGCCTGGCGCCATCGGACTCAGCAACATTGCAGCAGACATTCAGCGTGACTCCACGCTGCTGTGGCTGATCTTTCAGCGCAATGTCCCTGCTGGATGAGGAAGAGCGCTGAGAATTCATCCTTCCCCGCAGCGCGTCCGTTTGGGTTTGCACCGTTTTTGTGTCACCCGCGGACGTGTCGCGCCTCTTGCCCTCCGCTACCTTGCTTACTTCTAACGTCGCGCTCGAAGTCTTGTGCGCGACTAGACTGCGCTCTCGCGCCCGCGACAGGTTCCCGTAATTCCAATCCACAAAGGCCGACCACTTATTGAGCCCATATTCTGACACGGATGATTCGCTGGAGGTGCTAAGATTGATGGCGTCGAAGTACGGACATGCCAGGCTGCGGAACGACTTGGCTGTTAAATTACGCACCTCTTTATCGGCGTCGTCCAGCTCGCTGATGGAACTGGACGCTCCGCTGGAATACTCGATGTCTTTCCGCCTAAGTTTGGTTGCGAGGTGCTGACGGCCCGGAGCAGGGATGAAATATTGGGTCCTGTCGCAAAAAGGAACGGGTCTCGCGCCGGAGCTCACGAATGCGAGCTGGCCACCGTCTCCAAACTCTTTGGTGCTGCTCTCAAAAATGCTGACTGGCTCGTTCAGCGCCCTGGAGGTCGCCTTGATTGACAGGTGGATTTCCCCCACGCTGCTGGGCTCCCCGCTTTGGTTCTTGCCCACACTTTCGTCCGAGCTGCCGCACTTGTCCGAGTCGCACAGATCACTCTCCTCCTCCTGCTCGGTGCTGCCAAACGCGCCGCACAGTTTGGACTGCACTTTGGCCTGACTCCTGCGCTCCAGTATCAATATCCCCTCCTGCGCGTCCTCGCTCTCGAACGGCGCGTAGTCCACGAACGAGTAGACCAGGTTGTTGTCTTCGAAGTCCCAGCAGGTCCCGCGCCCCAGGTCGTAATCCACGTCGTGATCGAGCTCGGTCAGCTGGATCTCGTGCGTCGTGATGTAATGCGACTCGTCCTCCACGGTCTCGGAGCCGCAGTGGTCCGAGAGCGCCGCGCTGCTGCTGGCGCCGTCGTCGGACTCGGCCTTGCTGTTCAGATACATGTCCGTGTAGTGGAGCTCGTCCGTCTCGCTGCATGCGCTCTCGCTGCCGTCACCCGACGCGGACTCGGCGCGCCGCTGCCTCTCATTCTCCGAGTCCCGATCGACGTTGTCGACTTTGGTCAGAGTTTCCAAAACAGGCCCGGGGACAGTGCCCCAGTTGTCCTCTAGCTGCGCCTCAGCTGAGTCCTCGGGACCGAGTTGGTGGCGCTCGTTTTGCCTGGATCCGTCGCATTTGACCACCGACAGCTGGTTCCCCTCGCCGGTGAAACTCACCCGCACGGTTTTGGCACAGTCCGGTTTCACGTCCAGATCCACGTAGTTGGACTCGTCGCTGTGGGTCTCGCCGGCGGCCTTGTCCTTATCCTTGTCCTCTGGGAGCGGCTTCGTGTGAAATCCGGGCACATCTTGGTAGGCGAGAGTTTCCTCCACCGCTTCCATTTAGTCCGCTCTTACGGCGTGGTGGTGGTCCTACGACGTTATCCCGACACGGGACGGCAAACTCTGCAGGCTGGAGCGACTTAGGGGGCGGGGGAGGGGTGTGTGTGTGTGTGTGTGTGCATGGAGGGGAGAGTGGGTGTGTGACAGAACGAGGGAGGGAGACAGACTCATGGGGGAGTCCCAGGAAAGTCCCGCCATGGTCTGTCTCTCTCTCTCTGGGTCTCCGCTGCGTTTTCAGCGTCGTTTCAGCACCTTTTCCAGGAGAACAGCTCCACTCCGCGATCCCCCATTTTTTTCTATTTTTTTCTTGACACATACAGGCACAAGTGAGTTTTGTAGTAAAAGTGCAGTGCAGGTTGACATTTCTCATATCCTCATTGTCAGAGTTTGATCTTCTATCCTAAACTCTAGTGAGGCAGCCTTTGTATGATTCAAACAAAATCTATACAACACCATAGCCATTGTATTAATATGCAGTTCCTGAAATGAAGTATGAGCAAAAGACATTAAGAACTTCTCAAATTTCTGGAGGAGTTTGTTGACAGACCATTGACAGGTCATTAAAGCCTCATGTATACAGTCCACAGCGTCACAGCAGGATTCTCTGAACACAAATGAAAATTACAGCCAACTGTCTTGAACGGATGTCACCAGATTTACATCTTTTCACAATGACAGAAATTTGGAGCACAATTAACAATCAAGAAAAACAGATAAAATGACACATGGACTTGCAATGTGGCTTATGTTGTTATGCTCACAGAGTGAGTAGTCGAGAACCTTGTATTCAACATTTGGGAGAATCCACAAATGAAAGCACATCATTGTGCCTTGATAGATGTGCACCATTGACACGGTGCTCTGCCAGTTCACCAAAGCAGCTGTCTCTCTATGATGGAAAAAATTTCTCCAGCAGTTGGTGCCAGTCACTTGTGAAAAAATAGGGGTATCAATTTGACTGCACGTGTAAATTAAGATTTCTATTAATGTTGTATCACTTGTTTTCCAACAGCCACTAGGGTTGGAAATACAGAAATGAAGGACAGCGTTTAATAACCATGCTTTTCATGCGTGTTATGATTTCTTGCGTGGTAATGATCCAGTCATTAGAGCTTTGTCTAAGTGTTAAAGACACAACTGTTGTTTCTGGACGGGGCCTCAGATTGGCGGTATGCAGCGCGCAGGGGTTGGGCCAACAGTTGCTGCATGTAGAGGGCACACTGACAGCCATATCAAGGACAGAGGCCACCAATGTACCTTCTCGTTATCTCCAGATTGCACTTTCAACTATTCAATTCAGTGAAGTGTTGTGCTATATTTGTGCAACACCTGTAGTTACATTGTATAATGCTATATAGAATGTATATATATAATACTATACTATGATATTTATAATGGATTATTTTCAGTCTTTTCAAACATACCAAATATTGTCTCCAGTTGAGCATTATTACATTTAATCAAAAAGCAAGAAAGGCAAATATGTAAATAAATAAATAAATAAATAAATAAATAAATAAACAATTGGATACTTTTACTGTTTCCTCTGTTTTTGTGCTCCAGAATGAGCGTGCAGACCGGTGAAGGGCTGAGCTCCACAAAGCTGATAAATTTAGTCAGCTATTTAAAATGAGACACAGCTCACACACGCATGCTGAGATCAGTTTCTTACAGTGGCTACATTAAAACAGCAGGTGTCGTATCATGACTGTCACTAATGAGGCTCCCAAATAGTCAGCGTGAGGGCTGTCTAACTCTTGCTCTCACCCTCACACATTAGTTGGTGAGGCAGAATACAAAGTATGTAACTGTTGTGAATAAAAAGAGTAATTAGTGATGATTTGAAAAGTAAACAAGTGTTTTGTGTCTGTTGTTTTTGTCATTTTAAGCTGCCAGTATAAGTTGGCTGTGATTAGTCAATGGGGGTGGATTTTGTCACCTAAGCGTCTTGCATATTATGTTTAGTGCATCATTTTAAAAATAATATTAGCCATCAGAGCAGTAGGAGATCAGACCCCAGTGATAAACAACTGCTGATCTGGTGACACAAACTTTAAAATGAAAGCTATTAAGAGTGAAAACAGTCGATGCAACAACCCAGTCATAGTTATGACATTTCCTGGTTTGTTTTGGGTAACTTAATGTACTAATTCAAGAAACATGTAACTAAAATTAATTTAACATAGGTTTAATGAAAACAATAAAACCTTAAAATAGTTCTGATAGTTCTGATTTATTTTTCTTGTAGTTCAGTTAAGGTGGGAGATTTTGTACTTTCATACTTATGTCATATTGATTATTTAAAGCAGAATCTAATGCGCAGAAAATGAAATGCAAGACATGCTCAACAATGGAATTAAATAAGAATTCAACAGAACTGGCAATCATTGGTGATTTAAAAAAAAAAATAACTGCATCATTTCAAATGGATTAAAGATGACATTTTCATGTGAGGTTGTCTGTCCGCTCATGAGGTGCCACTTATATCTCAAAAAATTGATTTCATTGGACCAGGATGGCAGTAACATGATAACATGGTTTGCTTTGCATATTTCATTTAATGAAGAGATCTTGTCTCTTCAGTTTCATTCTGAAGCAGCTGAAACATTTACTCGGAGCTCTCTGACTGTTCAGTTTTCTTCATGCTACTTTAGAAAACGTTTTGTTTCTTATTTGAATATCATTTTACTGCACAATAAATTAGAGAAAAAAAATCCCAACCCTAACATGTTTGATAGACTGGCAGCGATGCTGAATTTTTCGCCTACAGACTGCTGAGTCTTCTGCAGCGCCTTACTGGGAACTGGAGACGTTTGAGAGCTTGAGCACCTGCTGTGAGACAGTCACCAACCGCCAGACACCTCACTAGTGCAGTTTACCTCCTCCCCAAACCTCCAGGGTTTCACAGTTCAAAGGTTAAAGGGTCCTCTTTGGATTTAAGGGTGTCATACAGGAGCGAGTTTAGTTGATGAAAGTGATTAGAGAGTTACCCACCCACAGAGAGTGACAATTCACTTAGGGAAGAAAAATGATCTCTGGCTGGTTTAATGTGGAAAATATCATTTGAATACACTGAAAAATAGCACAATGTCACATTCAAAATGTAGCCCATAGAAATAGTTTGAAAAGTACTGCCCCACTGACTTTTTAAATTTTAAATAATGTTTTTGACAAAATACAATAAAGATTTTACAGTGTTAAGTTAATCAGAGCATTCAAGCAGATTTAAATGATGTGAAAAAAAATATTGTATGCATTAATTTATATCTAGAGCAACCTTAATTTGCTTACATTATTATTAGCAAAATGGCTGATAATCATATTAGTGTTTGTTTGAGCTTAAATGTGTTATGATGCATTACAATTGCACTGTTCTTATTTGTGCATCTTTTTATGGGGTGCCTTTTAAAAAAAAAAAAAATTAAAAAAGACATCTGATCAGGAATTCCTTGACCTTTTTGGTCGGCAGAAGAAGCCAAGGACTTCTCCTGAAGCAGCTGCTATTTTTTTTTTTTTGATAAGGCACTTGATGCAGTAAAAAAGAATTCAGGCCAATGTAAGTCGAATCCAGTAAAGTCTTCTGTGTCATAGTCCCAGACCACCCCCATTCCAACTGTTTTGAATGTTCTCATAACATGTCATTCCTCTGGCGCCCGCTGTTTGTTAACGGTGGCCGGTTGATTTGCGAGCGAAGCCAGCTGAAAGCAGCTCACTTTATTGTCTTCATAAAGTTGTACAAACATCCAAAGCATGATCAAAATGCACCAATGTGAGATTCACGGTAACATAAGTCATGACTGACACCCATCTCGTGATACGTGTACCAACTGCTGAATGATGAGTTCCTGATGCGGGCTGTTTGCATTTAAGAAAAATGAAAATAAAATTCCAAAAATAATCGCCAGCTGTTGCTGCGCCATCCTTAATCACATATCGATGGCAGTCGAGAAAGACGGAGACGCGGAGATGCATGCTGTGGCGTCATCTGGTTTCAGCTTGCACTATACTCTCGACTAAAAACAGCATTGCCAGATGAGAACTGCAGTGAATTATGCCAGCGATGGCATACACGTACGCTTGCTCTCTTCTGGCTCTGGGTATTTGGTTTCACTCATGCTCATAAACTACTGGTCCTCCTGCAAAGGTCAGCACCTTGTTAGGGCCTACTGTAATAACTTACAACCCCATTGTTCAGCAAACGGAAGCTGCTTTGAACATCTGTAAAATGTGAACATGAGAGCAACCGAGTTAATAAGAAAGCGCTGTGACTGGTCCAGTAACCATTACCATGCTAAATTACCCTTCTTTGAACTTTACTTTTTAAAACTTTTCTTGAGTGTAGGTGTTTCCCACCGAGGAGAAAACCCCTAACCTTCTCTTTTTGTCTACCTTGTCGAATTTATTTTTAGTTTGTCGGCATCTGCCCTCTAGCGGCTGTTGAAGTGAATGAGCGTGCTGCAGTTTTTGTTAAAAAATTGATGCAGATGGACCTTGGTTTAGACTCAGTCTTCTCTGGATGCCTTCTTCTTCTTCTTCTTCTTCTTCTTCTTCTTCTTCTTCTTCTTCTTCTTCTTCTTCTTCTTCTTCTTCTTCTTCTTCTTCTTCTTCTTCTAGTAGATTCGCCGATAGCAGGTGAACCTGCGAGCAGATAAGAGAGAGAAAGGAAGAATCCTGTCGTACCTTTCACATAGTAACTTTTCCGTCTGACAAATTCGTGAAACTGTCTCACCAGTGTAACGGCAACCTCTAAAAAAAAGAAGAACACAGATTTTTGTCTCCAGATGTCTAACGCTTCAGCATACATCTGTGCGTAATGGGCTACAATGTCAAAATTGTGCTTGCAGACATCCTATTGATGGGGTGTAACTTAAAGCCAATATAGTTTCGGTTAAGTCTAGTAAGCGTTCAAAAAAGTTTTTTTTTTTTTTTTTTTCTTTACATTACTGCTTAGTGTTTCAGTGTTCATCGAAACGCTGATGACTAAGTATTGCGACGGTGTCCAAATTATTGAAGCAATTGACAATGAAATAAACAACAGTGCGCGCTCCCGCGAGGTGCACTGGAATCTCGGCGGCGCGGCGCGGCACCCCCTCCCACCTCCGTCCGGAGCGGGACACTCCTTCCGGGACCCTGCCGCAGTTGTATCAGCCTGTGTCAGGACTTTCCTCCGTAACTGCTGCATTCTGATGACGTCCGGGCCGCCGTCGCCGCCACCACCACCGCCGCCTCCCTGCCTCGCTGCCTTTAATGGTCCAGAAGAGTCATGGCACGTCCTGGCCGCTGGCTGCTCGTCGGCCTCGCACTCCTGTGCGTTTCAGGCGCAGCGCTGTGCAAGAGGAATTTCAGGTGTCCTTCAGGATGCTCCTGCACCAAGGACACCATCGTGTGTGTCGGTGCCACGCAGATCCCCCGGACCATCCCTAATGACATCGCTTCTCTGTGAGTAACTGCTGATGATGTGCTGTGCCCTGCATGCTGCATCACAGTTGGCACTGCCACAGTGAACAATGCCAGAGCTATGATTGTGTTGTTTGTGTCTGTGTGCCGACAGGAGTTTGGTTAATGGATCCATATCTGAAATTACAGAGGGGATGTTTGCACTCATGCCCTCTCTGCAGCTACTGTAAGTAGCTGAAGTAGCGTCTAGATGTGCAGACGCTGCAATAAAAAAGCCCTTCCACACCCACTTTTCTCCTGATGTCTGTTTTCTTTCTTCCCCAACAGACTTCTTAATGCAAATTCTTTGACAACGATCAGAGATGACGCTTTCTCTGGACTCCCTCATCTGGAATATCTGTGAGCATTTTGGGTTCACATAAATGATTTAACATCCTACTAAAGACCTTATAACAATCATGATAAACATGTATGAAATGTCCTCATGATATGCATACACCTGGTAGATCTTGCTTTAATTTAAGCTCTTTTTGCTTCTCCACACTGATACGCACAATTTTGAACAGATTCATCGAGGGCAACAAGATAGAAAGCATCACTAAAAATGCCTTCCGTGGTCTCAGAGATTTGACTCATCTGTAAGTCTGCTTTTGTTGTCAAATGGCAGAAGCCCCTGCACCATCAATCGTTTTTTCTGACATAAATAGCAGAGACAGACTTTTTGAGTAATTTAACATTAAAAAAAACAGTGCAATTGGGTTGAAAGCTCTTTTGTCTCTGGTTCAGATCACTTGCCAACAACAAGATGAGGTCGCTACCAAGAGATCTCTTCTTTGACTTGGACTCTCTGCTGGAAGTGTGAGTAAGCAGTTATGGTCTCAGCAGCTGGCCTCTGTTTGTTCTGCACAATTTAAAGTTGGCTGTCATGTATTTAAATACATGTAATCATCAAAGAGCGCAAATAGAATTGGCCTCCACTTAGCCTCAGCAGTCAAACACAACTAAACTCAACTTAAAAAACTTAATTTATCCCCAAAGGGCAAGTCAGTGTCCACAGTCCACCAACCACATGTATTGATTCTTTCTCACCGCCTCAGTTACAGGACCAGGAGGAACCAATAATGTGACATGTGACAGTGAGATGTGACATGAACAAGGCAGAGAGCAGATATATGGTCAAAATCTGTCATTGCCTGTAGATTTTAGCCATAGAAGAATAGAGGTTAATGGACCTGTACAGAAGGTAATTCTAAAACCTTCTTTTGAACCCAAATAATAATAATAATAATAATAATAACAAAGGTGCGTGTGAATACAAAACCAAAAAATATTGGGCTGAAAGAGGAAAATAGTCCACATTGTTAGGAGCACTTCAAGGATTTCTGCTTTGCTCCAAACAGCTTTAGTTCTCATTTCACTTTGCATTCTGTTTTCTAACAAATATTTATTATTGTTGACTGTCCAAGCGTATTTCGCAGATAATGTTGACTCTATCACTCACACACTAGTGATTTGCGAGGAAACTCATTCCAGTGCAACTGTGAGAACAAGTGGCTGATGACGTGGCTGAAAAACACAAACGCCACAGTATTGGATGTCCTCTGTGCTGGCCCCAGCGACATGAAAGACAAGCGGCTCAACGACCTTCCCATTCCGCCAGGCGGGTGCATCTCCACAGGTACACACGCTGGAACGGCGGAGCGAGAGGAATTTGGAACGGTAGAGAAAAGAAAGATCAATGAAAAGCAATGAAAACATCTAAATAATGCAGCAGGCTTGTCTGAAACAGAAACGCCATCCAGGCGTCTAACACGTGCTCACCCACACCTCAGAATAGGCACACTCACAACAACAAATGTGTCAACAGTGTTTGTTTATTAGTTCTGCCCATAAATTATGAACTATCAAATCAAATAAAGCAAACACAAACACAAACATCAAAATCGTGATTTTACAAAGTGCATGAATAAGGCATTTTAAAGAATTAATGGTCTAGACAAAGCACAAAGAGACATAACATCAACACTTGTCTAGCAGATTGTGTTTTTTGTGTGCATCCCGCAGACTTTGTGCGTCACCAGTCCATTCCCATTCAGTCCATGTCGGCAGACATATTCACCTTCAAAGAGGACATCTTTGTGGCGATGGCTGCCCTGAACTCCAACAGCTGTGTGATCATGGAGTGGGATCACATTGAAATGAACTTCAGGAAATTGGACAACATAACAGGTGCAATAAGCCTGTTGCTGTTGCATGTTGTCATCAATTTGTGTTACCAAAACAAAAACAAAAGTAAATTCTGCCCAGAAATCTGTCTATGCTTTAATACAATTCCAATATTGTATCCTCAACAGGGAGGTCTGTTGTTGGATGCAGGTCGATCCTGATCAATGACCACGTCTTGATCATTGTCACCCAACTCTTTGGAGGCTCCCATATTTACAAGTTCGACGATCAGCAGAACAAATTCATCAAGTTCCAAACTGTCGAGGTCATTAACATCTCAAAGCCAAACGACATTGAGGTCTTCCACATGGACGGAGACTGGTACTTTGTGATCGTAGACAGCTCCAAGGCTGGCCTGTCCACTCTGTACAAGTGGACCGACCAGCCGGAGCGCAACGAAACTGGTTTCTTCTCCTACCAGTACCTCCACGAGTGGTTCCGCGACACAGATGCCGAGTTTGTCGAGGTGGACGGGAAGTCCTACCTTATCATGGCCAGTCGCTCCCAGCCGCCCGTCATCTTCCTGTGGAACAAGAGCACCCTGAAGTTCATTTTCCATGATGAGATCCCGCTCGTTGAGGATGTGGTGGCAGTCAAAGCTTTCCAGCAGGGGAAGGATTTGTACTTGGCCATGACATGCTACATTGGTGACTCCAAAGTCCTCAAATGGGCCAATAAGCAGTTCACCGAGCTACAGGCTCTGCCTTCTCGAGGAGCCATGGTGCTCCAGCCTTTCTCCTTCGCAGACAGGCTCTACCTCGCCCTGGGAAGCGACTACTCTTTCACACAAATCTTC
Source organism: Thamnaconus septentrionalis (assembly GCA_009823395.1). Lineage (NCBI taxonomy): Eukaryota > Metazoa > Chordata > Actinopteri > Tetraodontiformes > Monacanthidae > Thamnaconus > Thamnaconus septentrionalis. Next base: position 5,221,514 of record CM020501.1, on the reverse strand, counting down.
CTGTGGGATGAAGAGAGCAAAACGTTTCACAAGTTCAAGGACATTTATGTGCAGTCGCCCCGTTCTTTCACACCGGTGACCACAGACCGCAGGAATTTCATCTTTTCCTCAAGCCTTAAGGGAAAGTCGATGGTTTTTGAGCATGTCATTGTGGATTTGAGCCTGTAAACGCACTGTTGGGAATGTTACAAAGGGACCCCACATTTGCTGTATGCTGTTCTGCTAACTTTAGAGCTAGATGTTCTGCGTGAGATTTGTTTGGTGCATTTTAAGTTGTTGGGGGAAAAATTTCTAATAACTCTGATTCTGCTAAGATACTCAAACCACCAGTTGAAAGATATGCAAAGCTGTTTGAAAGAAGAAAAAATCAAAACAGGGTGGTGCCTTTCTGCTACAACCTTCTATCAGTGTGCATGAAACTGAGGTTTTCTTCCAAAATAGCAGTATGCATCACTTTGACCTGATATCATGAGCTTAAGGCCTTACTGTATGACACAACTAGCTGCTGCTGTTTGAACAGAGTGCCTGATTAATATTAAGGCAAAAGTGCATTTACTTTTGATTCCTATGCAAGATGTTCTGAATGTCGCTCTGAATTCCAGTCATGTGTAAAACGTTGCGCTATTGGATGATTTGAATCGATTCTCTTATTTTGAATGAGTGACAATTAAAAAGTGAGCTCTTATTTTCTTTACTATTCTTAATTTGTGTGTTTTGCAGACTTAATTGCAGCCAGTTTGGCTTGAAATCTTGTTGACATATGCAGCCTGACTGAATGTGCAGACTGATATATGGTGTAACAAGTTATTCTGTCTCACCAAAAGTGACCTGCTCTCTCACTGCACTGCTTCCTTCAGCCTCATGTAATTAATGTGGGGCAATTACATTAAATGCAACCAAATAAAATGTCATAAAATCCAAAGTTGTTCACACTGTCCTCTGTCTTGGCATGTGCATGGAATGAAATAGGCGAAAGAACACTGGTCAGTAAACTTATACAGAAGGATTTTAGAGGATTTTCTGATGTAGTCAATGCAAAATAATGTGAACCTTTTTCCAAATAGAATTTTCTTTTAATAGCTGACATTTGATATCAGTAATTTGCATGTGACTGAAGTCATATAAAAAGCCATGGCTTCCTACATAATGAAAAGTGTATCCCCATCTGTTGAATGAATTACAAAAATATGTCAACCTCTTAATGACTGCCTTATTCTCTTAAAAAAATATTTGACAAAACAGGTTAAAAAAAAAAAACCCAACAACATTTGGACAGATACGTTACCCGTTTCCCCCCACCATATCAATACAATGCAGTCAACGTCTCGTTGACTGCATTGTATGATAATGATTACCCTAAGCTATGTCATGCTAAAATAAACTAAAAAGTAAGACATTTTCAGAATTTCAATCGGTTCAGATGGTTTTCATTGCTGTAGCAATGCTTCTCTGCAAAAAATCTCACACTGTTGGAAATTCCTTTTATTTACCCTTTAAGAGGTAAGAGGTCAGAACGCACTTTTGGAGGCTGAGCAACTGAGCTGAGTGTGAGGGCTGTAGCCATTAAACATCGAGAGTGAAAATCCTCTCTGCCAATGCTAGTTTTATTATATAAACCGACATTTACGACCCTCACTTATTTTTCAACAATCCAGAGCTTCCCCTCAGTCAGCGGAGAAATATAATGTCGTCTCTCAAAAACGCGGCGTCGTTTCGCTTACGTGACGTCAACATCGGAGCGGAAGTGACGTAAGGGCGATTCCTGGCTGGGCTAATCCGTCGCTATGATGCGGAATGACGGTCTGTGAACCTGCTCGACAGAGGGACCCCCGTGATGGCGATGCGTGAGTAGGAGTCGCCGTGCGTCCTTCCCGCTGAGCGTGTTCGGAGTTGATTCGACCTGGTGTCAGTGATGGAGGCGTCCCGGCGGAGCGAGAGTGAGTGGCAGGGGCTGCTGAACGAGGTGAGACTCCGGAAGGTTCGACAGGAGACGAAGGGGGGCAGCGGTGCACACAATGCGACGTCTCACACAGACTGAGTCGCACGGACACATCTGCCCAGAATGTATGTTTACCACAAAAATGGAGGTCATTCTCCAAATAACGAGTAAATTCCGTTCTCTAAGATCAAACAGACAGCAGTCAGTCTTCAACCTGCCCTGAATGGAATGTGGTGAGGAAATAGGTTTTTCCTCCCTCCTTCTTCTGCTTCCTTGTCGCAAAGACACGCCAAACAGTTGCATAATTGCACCAGCTGCAAAGACGTAAAACAGTTGCCTCAAAATCATCACGGTTTTTGTTCATTTCTGTTGTCACCGTGCAGCTCTAAATCAGCACTGAATGAGCACTGACTCTATTTTTAAATGTCATCCCATATCAGGTTTATGAAAACAAATGGCAACACATATATAAACATGTAAGATAGATAGATAGATAAGTACATTATTTATCCTAATTTCTTCATGAGAAGAAATTCATGAAAAAAAAGTATGTGAAGAGTAAAAGAATGATTAAGATAAAGAAATAAAAGAATTATTAATGTGACAGTGGCGGTCCTGTCACTATGCCTCCAATTGATCATGCGCCCTGGCTACTTGGCCAAAGGGATAACCCTTTGGCCGAATGGTTAAGCGTTCATGGCTATACCCAGGAGTCTGAGTTTCGAAGCCCGCCTGGGTCCTCTGCGCCTTGCCACATTAAGATAAAGAGTTGAGGTGGGAAAAGTGACAATGCCAATGGTACTGAAGTTTTAAAAGTACAATGCAGAATTGCAAGAAGTAAAGTGCAAAGTGCATACATGTTGTGTTAATAAACCTGATGGTGCCATGCAGGAAGGATCGCCTGCCATCTGGTGTAGAAAAAGACTGATTTATTTTAAACCAGCCAGTTAATTAAAACTATTAATTGATGGTATATATTATTGATTCTAGTTGCAGGATGTGAGTGCTGCCTGTCTTCATGTGAAACAGCGCCAGCACACCTGTAACGCTCAGACGTCGTTGTTCCATTTGTTTTTGTTTTTTCTCCACACAGTTTGTTATCTGCAAGCGGAAGTTGGAGAGTAAGAAGGAGGCTCTCCTGATTCTGTCCAAAGAGCTGGACACATGCCAGCAGGAGAGGGACCAGTACAAGCTGATGGCCAATCAGCTCCGTGAGCGGCACCAGGGCCTCAAGAAGAAGTACAGAGAGCTCATTGTAAGTCAACACTGAGTCCTCAAGATGCATTTCTGTTGACGTAACAGAGAAAATAAAGAATAATTGATCTCTTTATCTTCTTGTGAATGTCAGGAAAAAACAACAATTAATGTCATTTTTTACATCTATGACCAACAGGATGGAGACCCCTCACTCCCCCCTGAGAAAAGGAATCAAGTAAGTTAATTAAAATGTGCTGTCAAAGGAAAAAACTGATCTTATCAGTTTTCATAAAAAGGGATTTCAGGTGCATGAAAAATACCCAATTATTTTGCTTTTTTAAAATAGAAGAACGACTTTGCTCCTCAATTTCAGAAAAGCTTTCAGGTTAACTCTTGTGTCTTTCTTCCTCTTCTTCAGGTAAATTTATCCCAGCTACTGAGAGACTCAAGGGACAAAAACACTCGGCTGTCTGAGGAGGTGAAGGAGCTGAAGCAGCGGCTGCTGGAGTCTCAGGGAGACAACAAGGTAAAAAAAAAAATCACATCAGGAAGTTACAGTTAAAGTGCAGGTGTTTGATCGTTAACCGAGCGTATCCAACCGCAGCTTCTACGGATGACCATCACCAAGCAGAGGCTTGGAGACGAAGAGGTTGGCACCCGGCACTTTCCTGCACACGAGCGAGAGGATCTGGTCAAACAGCTGGAAAGAGCTAGAGAGCAGGTAAACAGGAAGATGTCACCGCGGGTTCAGACACCACCAACATAGATGACGGCTGTTACTGGATGTCATGAGCATCTTTTGAGATGCTAGCTTCGGCTGAATATGCTTCATCTGCATGAGGTGATGAGGTTGAATTTAGGGTTCGCAGGCTTCCTCGCTGTAAGATATATGAGTCCTGATAATGATAATATCACGATATAGCAATTCCGTGTGTAACCCCAGTCCCATGTAGCTAGAAAGTATTGGCTGAGAATTAACTTGGGTGTTGTAGTACACTGGGACGGGGCCTGAGTTCGCATTTAAATGGCGCTATATAACTGTGAATACTAAGACAAGAAGGTTAAACAATTTGGCGGTGCCTCCAATAAATTTAAAGAAGTAAACAAAGGATTTGGTACTTCCCCTTTAAAACAGAAAATTCACTCCACACAGTATTAATGTAACAATTTCACCACAGATTGTAGTTGAAGCAAAAACAGTTGTTTATTACAAATTTGTGAATTAAATCAGTGCAATCTTGTTTAAGTGTTTACTGTTGACCTTTAAACATCTCACATAAGGTTATGGCACGCTTGACCAATAGTTTCAACTGAGAAAGTAAACCCCAAAATATCAAATAAACATAAAATGTCCACAGCCCACAATCACACACACATTCACACCGGGCTAAAATAAAAAACGCTGCAGGCCCGGTCGATGCTCGTGAGCGTGGAGGCCGGAAACGATTGGCCGCTTCACTGGGGTTAACCAGCTTAAACAAAAAGGCACGTGCACAGTGTTTTAGGAGTACTCACGAATCCTGTCACAGTCAGAGATGGCAATGGGGCAAGGCAAGCAAGGTGCAGCTTCAGCGCCACGGGAACGAGCGTGCAGCAACACGAGGCGGCGAATCACGGCTCCAGTACAGCAGCTACAGCTCTCTCTCCATCAGTCCAGGGCTCTCCCGGTCCTCACTCTCTCCCTCTTATGGCAAATGTCTGGTCCTCTGGCAGATCGTCAGAGCACATGAACATCACCACAAGACGACTCGTCGTCGGTCTTGGAAGATATAAGTGTTGTTGCTTTACTTATATAACTTATGGCTAACCTACTCGGCTGCCGATAAAGTGGCTTCCGTCCGCGCTCTACTCAGTGCGTCAAAGAGGTAACATTAAGCACCTCCCCTTGAGCAAGGTGAGAACGGATTGGCTAAGAATCGCAGACTTACCAACAAAGACGAGAGAAATAAAAGATGCTTCACTGCTTCACAAAAACCTGATCTCATAACATTACCCCAATACAGATCTTTATCACACCATACTTTTTACTCTTTTATCTCTACATAGAATGACGGTTTTTAACATATTTTAATCCAACACATTTTTAAACATCATGAACTTATTGTTATTCGTGTTTTTCACAACATAACATTTTTATGTCCATATATAAATGAATGAATGAAAATAAGACAAAAGAAAATAAGACCACAGGGCTACACGTGATTATCGATACATTTTTAGATAACCCAACAATATAATCAATACATTGCAAAATCTGTCTAATAATACAAAATGCCCATGAAAAGGTCAAATGCTGACTTGAGACTTCGGTGTGGCTCTCTGCAAACTGCTGTCTGCCATTTCTATTTCTCTAAACTTCTTCTTTTTCTGGATGGTTAGTTCTGGGTTTCTGGAAGTTATGGTTCTGGGAACAGAGAATTCTCCCGATTGCCTTATTATGATCTGATTTAACAGTACTTTGATATCACAGCATGTTTGGTGTTTTGCAGAATGAGGCCCAGGAGAACAGCGTGAAGTCGCTCACAGACGAGCTGCAGGATGTCCGAGCAGAGCGGGACGTCTTCCAGCAGAAGGCCCATCGTCTCAATGTGGAGATGAACCACATTGTTGGCAATGACGAGATTCGCATTCTGGACATCGATGCACTCTGCATGGAGAACAGGTCAGCCTCCCTGATTGAAGACTTGTGGTTTTCTCAGCTTATCCAAAGAAGAAGCAAAACGTTTAAGCTTCTGTGCAGACGCATTGATTCTTTGTTATCCTGCAGGTATTTGCATAAGCAGTTCAACCGCCTGCAAGAAGAAATCACCTTGCTCAAAACAAACCTGGTCAAGTACAAGGTGTGTATTCTTTGTATCGTACGTTTTCCCACTCTGACTACAATGCAGTTCAAACCATAGAAACCATTGCATTAAGCAGAAAACTGACTTTTGGATATCTCTGCACTGCATGACTGCAACGTGCCAGAGGGTTAATGAAAGTTTGATTGCTACCAGATACCAAATAGAAAAAAAAACTCCTTCCTGTTTTCAGAGTGCGCTGGAGTGCAGAAGGAACTCCAAGGTCGGTGGAAAGCCCAACAGCAGTGCACTGACAGGAGTTCTCTCCACCAAACAAGGTCAGGTTCACGCTCAGGAAAAAAAACATTGAACCTTTGTTCAAGTTGTTGGAAGTTAGTGTTTGAAGTTGAAACTTGTGATCTGTGCACAGTGAAGGAACTGCTGCTTTCTGAAGAAAACGGCTGCAGCTTGCCGCTGACACCTCAGTCCATCTCCGACCTCAAGTCTCTGGCCACAGCTCTGCTGGAAACCATCCATGAAAAGAACATGGTCATACAGCACCAGCGCCAGATCAACAAGTACTGCAAGTTATGCATCACGTGTTGTGTACGCACCACTTCTAAAGCACGGTTTGACACGTTTTCTGCTCTTGAAGGATTCTTGGGACTCGGGTGGCAGAGCTGGAGAAGAAGCTGAAAACATTGGAAATCTCGGGGTTATGGAGCCTCCCAGGTAGATCTAAAACATCTGTATTTTGATACCTTTATTCTTTATTGGAGCCTGCAGTCTTCACAGTGTTTGTACCTTCCTAATAATTCCTTCTTCTGTGCTTTTGCTTCTTGCTACCTGGAGGCCTGACATACAGTGTGTCTTTGGGAATATGTGGAAGTATGTTCTTCTCGTAACAATCTTTCCATCTCCTAAACCCCAGAGCCTCATCGTCCCTGAGACTTCCTTTTCCCACCCTGAAATGGAAAATGTTTACATGTCACATGTTTACATATTGTGCACAGCACTTAAAAGTCAGAGAGTTCCGTTAAAGTTAGGTAAATTAAATAATTCCTGGAGCAGTTTATTTTAAAAGCCAACAGTATTTGCTGTCTCTTCAGGCTAGATTAGTTTATTTATATATACTTGTAGTATATATTACCATTAAGAATTGTAAGAATTCTCATAATTTGCTTCTTATGCAAAACAACATAAAGAGGAACAACAGTAATCACCAATAGGAGCTTTGTCAGTAGACCTAACTTTGTTTTCCATCTTTTCCTCTTACCTTTCTTTCATTCTGTTCATGTTTCCATCTTGTGGCTTTTTTTAATCCATAAAATGAAGACTGAAGCCTAAGCTTACTTACCCTATTAAAACAAATATAATTTAATGAATCCTTTTTCATTTCCTCATCCTCCCCCTTTCACAACGAGAGAAAAATACGCAACATCTTGTGTCATTCTGTGAAAGCTCACTAGAGATGTTTTGTCACATCAGGAGATAAAGACGCTGCTGTTTCAAACAGTCAGCAGAGGGAGTCAACAAAGTCCAGTCAACAAGACGTTGTTATATCAGCAGGTAAATTTCCCTTTTTTCCTTTTTTTTTTCAAACTAGCAGGATTGCATTTGTTTAAAGTTTTGAACCACACATAATAATATTGAACAAAATTGCTGCAGTGTCTTCAAGTGAACCCAGTTAACTTGTGTTATCTGCATTACACTTCCTGGTGCTGTAGAATCTGAAGTATCAGCTGAGAGTCCTCCGAGCTGCTGTGCAGTCCACCACCACCAGGAGGAGGCGACGCTGGCTGCAGCTGAGACAGAGGAACCTTCGGAGGCGGCGGCGCCGAGTGAGCAGCTAAGCCCGCAGGACGCCTCACAGCGCTCGGCGGAGGGCGATCCAGACTCGGCACACGCTGGCAGCAATCCACCCGGGATCACTGTGGACTTGACGACCTTGGACGATCACAGGCGTGAAGACGAGGGGTGCGAGAGCAATTCCCCGCACTCTGTGACAGACATGAGAACAGCGAACCTCCCAGAACTCAGCCAGAGACGTCACCCTCCAGGGGACTCGCAAGGATCAGAGGATGAGTCACACGAAGACCCCGAGGCCGCGCGTGCTGCTGATCCTGGGTGTATTGTAGTCGAGGAAAACGTCAGTACTTCTTCCACCGATGCTGCAGGTTCTTCAGAGGAGTAGGCAAACATGCAGATCCAACACAGGTTTGGGCTTCAAAGAAAAATATGTTTTTTCTCAATTTTGTCTTTGCTTTCAATTTTCATGAGAAAGCAAAGACAAGTATTGCCACTGCAGTGTGAAAAAATAGGTTGGTTGCTTTAAAGTTGTTTAAAGGTCCCATGTTGCTCCAATTTCTAATACATTCTCACAATATGTCCGTCCTCATGAATAAGAAAAGTCCGTCCTTCCTTTGTGCGCTTAACTTATCATGAAGTGGGTGCAGTTCTGGAAATCAGCCCTTTGTGATGTCACAAATGGTAATGGTTCCTCTACCATGTTAGTGAGGAAAATAAAATAATAAAAAAATAAAAGTCTGTGTTTTTGCAGGAAGCTGTAAACACAGGGCTAATTGTGCTGTACTCTCGAGATCCAGAGAGCGTTTTGGAGAATTAATCATGCTGGAATCCATAATGAAGAATAAAATAAATGGGGTATAATATGGGACCTTTAACTCAAGACTTTATTTATACCCTATTGGGTATTTCTTAAGATCCTTTCCTTAGAATAGTACAAATCAATCATAAATTCCTCATATCTGTTTCTCTGCTTCTCTGCTTGGCATGAAGTCAGATTGTTTTTATGTTCAGTCAGCACCTTTCATCAAATATCAGAACAGTCAAATGTGTGTGCTTTTACATTTAAATCATAGGTTTATTTAACGTGTCACAAAAAAGGGCTCTGGAATAAGGCTGCTTTGTCTTTCAAGCTTGTCATGTGTAATGTTTGTGGTTTTCACTCCCTTGATTCTGAAGGAATCCTCAGTATTTAACTTTAATAACACTAATAACCCATTGGTTATAGCAAAAAGGCAAAACGTAAAACAAAACAAAATCAGCATTTGTAACTAAGTGACTTCACTCTGATTATAATACCGAAAGGAACCTCACACAGAATGTTGCATGATTGTGAAGTAGTGATCAACACATTTGTACAAGTCACTTTTGACTGAAATGCTTGACAGAAGTCTGTGCGACAGGCGTACAGCAGATAAAACAAAGTCGTCAGTTGATGCTCAACATACTGTCTTTATTGAAGAATCCACACATGCAGATAAATCTGTAGCACAATGAATGCTCACCGACCACTATGTCTTGGTATTATTTATATTGTGAGAAACTTGGTAGGAACTGGCTAGGGCCATACGTGTATGTCTTGAATGTGAACAAAAAATGTGTATACATTTTATTTCTGCTAAATAAATATTTTTAACTGCTGCTTAAACAACATTTTTATTTTAAAATATGAATCTACGATTAGATAAAATGTTGTCATGCTCCTATGTAGCGACAGTTTGCCTTGAAAAGAAGCTTTGAACTATGTAATGCAGATGTTATGAAGGTTCAGCGCAGCTGAGACAGATGGAAATTACATTTGAATAGAAATACAGCGCCGACCAAGGGAATATTTTGTTAAAGTGATGTTCCTGACTACTGTAGTGGAGAGATCCATGCTGTTCCACCCTCTGGTTGCATCTCTACTAACTATATCAAAGATCTTTATTCTGTCAGACTGAAGCGACACAGAGGCCTGAGCTGACCTGCAGTGTGTGCGCCACCTCTGTGAGATCATTTCCCGCTCTGCCTCCTTCTGAGATGCTTCTGCTGCGCGTTCCAAAGAGCTGGGGAGGAGATGCCGATGATGCAGCAGCCGAGCCTGGGCCCTGCGTTCCCATGCAGCAGGCTCCCGGCGTCTCCGCCCAGACCCAGGTCGTCCTTCCCCTCGTGCACCACCACCGCCCTCCCGACGGCTGACGTGCCTCCGAACAGCGTGGCCTTGGACTCAAACGCTGCAATGATTTTCCCCTCCTGGGGCTCGAAGTTCCCAAAGTCCCCAGGGTGGTTGGGGTGGGGAGCGCTGTGCGGATTGTAGTGTCCACCGGTGGAGGTGCAGCCCTGACTCAGGTCTCCGTACTGGTGGATGTGAATGGCTTTGGGCGCGGGTTCGCTCTCCGTGGTGAAGCCGCTGAGACGGAGCAGGACCTGCAGCTTTCCCTCGGGGTAGACCTGCTTGAAGAGCACCTGGCCGTAGACTTTGGGCAAGCCGTCCGCCAACGTTGTGCTGGGTCTCATTTTGCAGGCCGCGTAGAGGGTGGAGTTGTGCTGCAGGAGCTCCGGTGGGGCCACAGTGCTGCTGAGAGTTACGGCGCACTGCTGACAGGCAGCCAGCAAAACCAACAAGGCCTCCAGTTTATTTGACAACCTGGAAAATATTTAATGCGTCATGACAAGGCGCATGAGGTTTTCTATGATCCTCTTGTTCTGAATGGATGTTAAACAACTGTTTTGATGAGTTGTTGTTGTTACACACGCATAAGCACTGCATAAATGTACAATGTGAGTTCACAGGGTGCATTATTAAAGTTTTGTCCTAATTTTGTCTGTGCAGCGACTTGCAGAAGAAATTTCATGAGTGTAAAGTTTAGATATTGATCTTTTTCTGGAGTATAAGTGTGAGTATGAGTGTTCCAGCACAAAGTTGCAATATCCTCTAAACTATTTCCACACTAACAGATGTGTGGCCTTGTTTGCTTCCTCAAACGGTGACATTACAAAATATCAAAAGTATGTGTAACATCGGCAATTTTCAACTTTCACCAGGACAACAGAACATGAACTTAATTACTGGGGAACCTAAACCCCCGAGAAGGAACAATAAGCCGTAAACATGATGTCGCAACTCTTGAAACGACCCAGTCTCAAAAAAACAAAAAACCTCAGATTAAGACGCAGTGAACGCCACACTCACCCGGTCAGACGCATTTTCAACACGACTTTGTGTGAACCGCGATGGATCCGGTGGGTGCCTGTGATGTGACAGTCAACAACAACAACTACCGATCAACAACGGAGGCGTTCAGAGAGGGTGGCCCAGGTCTGTGGCAGTGAAGTCGTATTATGAATGATGATGGGCGGGACTGGAGTTGAAGGCCTGGTGGAGGGCGCTAGTGCGTGATTCTTCAACTTGTATTTCAGTCCCACTGTTGAACATGTCGCAATGAAGTCAGTTTAATCGATGCTAGGGGTTAAATTCCATGGAGCAGCCGCTGTTCGCAGAGCTGCCAACTCTCACGCATTTGAGTGGCTTCGCACGCTCCCACGCCACGCCTCTGATTTTTCTGAAGCTGAAGTACATATCAAGATTACAATCTTGACAGTTGAGAGAGTTTATCTGTGATCTATGTCTTGAGCCTGAGAAAAGCCACTCGTGGTCGATAAGTTATGTCTGCAGAGAGACCGCGAGGCGTACTGGTTGAGCAAATACATCCATGCGCTGAGGTCGCGCAAAGCATATGGCGCGAGGATTGTCCACCCTCTGACGTTTGAAACCGCTGACGCAACGGGCTCGCGCCCAGCAATACGTGACTTTTTGGCACCGTCCTGGACTGAGCTGCAAGAGAGGTGTCTGAGCCGAGCGTCAGTGGTTGATTCCCCCCATTCAGGTAATGCGATTATGAGGATTTATGCCCTTAAGCTTTAAATAACATCCGCTAAATTCCTTGTGTGAAAGTTATTGTGAAAGGTATTTCGAGCGTTTTGTGAACCAGATTTATGTTCATTAGACTAACTTAATTTATAAAACTTATAATGCCATAGCAGCCAGCCACTAGCTTATCTTTCCCCTCCCAGCTAGCAAGGGTGAGCAGACATAATCGATTTTAGAGGACAGCCCCCGTCCTGCGTGACATGTCCCCAGTTAACGGGTCCTAACTGAGGTGGCTGGGCTGAGATGGCAGCTCAAAAACACAAAGTAAGAATTATTCCTGCACACCAAGATCTCAGTGGAAACAGCCTTTCAAACATTATTGTTTTGAACTAAGTTTATGGTGTGTTCAAATGAAAAAAAAAAGTAATGATGATGTTACATTGACTTTATAATGAAAAAGGTGTCAGAGATTCGGTTTTTGGGCGTGATTGTGGATGAAAAGCTAACATGGAAATCACATATAGCTTACAGAAAAAAAACAAGGTATCAAAACTATTTGTGTTTTAAGTAAAGTAAGAAATATTAGATTGTAAAGCCATGAGGATTTTGTGTTGCTCACTTGTAATGGCATATATGAGTTATTGTAATGAAATATGAGGCAACAACTACGGTATGCAAGTCGCGGAGAGCCATTGTTTTTCTGACAGAAAAGAGCCCTGAGAATAATACACAATGTTAATTTTAGAGAACACTCAAATGGATTTGTTTTTGTTTTGTTTTTTTTTAAGTTAGATCTGTTAAATCTCAGTGAGATGATTGGATTTGAGGAGTTTAGAGGCAGATTGTTGGTGCAGCATCAAGTGATGAGTTTGTTGATGTCATCTCTGCAACTTTGACAAAGGTGACGGGGGCCCGTGGTGAGTGTGAGACCTGATGAGTAGTGGGGACCCATCTGTACCAACTGAGGGCGGTCTGTCAGAAAATCTCTGACTTGGCTCCAAATTTTGTGGCCGATGCCAAGGCTGAGCAACTTGGACACCAGCTGGCTGGGGATGATACATTTGAATGCAGAACTGAAGTCTGCCTTTTCCTTTTAACAGATGTAAAACTTTAGAGATGATGCTTTGTTTATTTTGTCTATTAAGACATTAAGGAGAAAATGAGAAAACAAAAACCAGTAACACTTGAGAGCTTATTTCTACTGTGTTCTTTGTTCATTCTCCACAGGTGACAGGAGTCCTTCTTTTCCAGAGGCTAGCCAAAATTGCTAAGCTTGACCTGGTGTTTCCCACTCTAATGCTGATGCTAAGCGGGTTTTTCGGTGGTTGGTCTCAACAAGACAACAAAGACAACAAAGACAAAAACAAGAAACGGCTTGGCCCTCGATGGAACGCGTTCCTCCATAATAACAATTAAAATGGCAGGCCTCAAGCCCTGCTTTAAGTTGGAGCCATCCAAGGTGATCATTAAGGCCTCAAAAAAGACCACAGGCCAATACATCTAAGCACACAATTCTTAACCTGTGACTTGTTGACCCTTTACGTTGCTACTTTGTTTCTGTTGCACTTTAAAGACCTATTTACTTAACTTTTTATGTACATTTTTATTGTCTGTGGGTGTTATATGGCATGATTAAACCTGCACAAAATAAGACGTTCTGTGTCTTATGTATAACTGTCGTGTATGCAGCAAAGTCTTGGTTGGCTCCACCTAACCTCACTCGAAGGTTTTTAAAAAAGTTTTACAGCCCAGCAAACTCCTACTGCAAACATGACAACAAGAGAACAGTGCAGGTTATTGGAATTGCTCCATCTATGTAGATATCCAGTTTTTGTATTAATAATTATTCAAAATAGCATAACATAAATTGGTGCTAGCAAGCTTTTTTCCTTATTTGTCATCACTTTGAAATAGTAAGGAACTTTGAGTAACAAGCTAGTTATTTAATTCACCAACACCGACGACAGTGTCATTGTATTTCAAATGAATATTATACTACATGTAGCCTATTTCATATATTTGAACTGTTATTCAACTGGGATACTTACAGTATGATACTCATGCCAGGTCACTAGGTGGCGGTAATGTCATCCACACCGCCATTCTAACGCCTGTGTGAAAGGAGGAAAGCTGAGCAGCACAGGAACCTGGAAACCGAGTAGTTCCCTTATGCCCGGTAGAATTGAATCGGCATTAATAGTTTAAAGACAAACTAAATTTTTTCTCAAGATGTCGAAAAGACATCGGCTGGATTTGGGTGATGACTATTCCAGTAAGAAGAGGTCTGAAGGGTAGGTCGAGCGTCGTTGTTCACACGTCTGCCCGAGCCAGTGATAAAATAGCAACGTGCTAGCAGATGCTAGCCTATTTGGCTAACCGCCATCAAGGATGCAGAAGAAGAAGCGAGTCTTTCTAAGCCATTGTTGTTAATGTAGAGGTTACTGGAGAGCCCCGCGTCTTCTCCTCGGCACCTTAGTTTCTTCCGACACATAACCATGAGGTATGAGCACGCAGCCTACTGTATACGGATGTTATTGGGGACAAATGCAGCTAACGGGACGTAGCTACGTTACCTTAACGATGGGGCACGTGTGTGGCTAACAATTACCTGCTAGCGCGAGCTAACGGCTCGTGCGTCCGGTTAAAACAGGGGACCGAAAACGGCTCGAAATTGAACAGATAATTCGCTTAGCAATACGATTATGGTAAATTAAGCAACAGCTCTCACGCCTACGCACCACTAAAGAAAATCGTTTCAACCCTGTAGTTGTTTCAGCGGGATTGCTAAGCCAAGAGTGGCTACGGTGTCAACCGATCCCTCCACGGACACTGTTTTGGCGGTGCAGCAGTCGAGTCCTGCTGAATGAATGGTAGTCACTGTTTGCGACTAGTTTTATCCATTTATTCTTGTATTGCTTGAAACTTGGTTGCACCGGGCCCTTCGGAGTCGGCTCAAAATGAATCACACCGTAGGCTCCCATTAACGAGCGCGCTGACGAGGTCACCGCTTCGTGATAACCCGGACTGATGTTTTTCTATCCATCGTCATCTCTGCGTCATTTTGCACCCGGTTTCCGTGCGATGCATTTGCGTTTGGTCGTCTTTGGTAATGGGACATTTAAGCCTTTGCAAGGTGAAAAGTGTCTGTCACACCCGCGACAAAGGAACTGAGAGCCCAGGGTTTTGTTTGTGACATGCAAGCATCGCAGTGATGCGTGCAATTTTCACTCAATCTGTTTTGAAACCGCGATTAGTTGTTGGCTCTCCTGAACAGTCTTGTGGATTACGCGTGTTGCACATTAGGTTGTAGGTAATTGTTGTTTATTTCGTATGTGACATGCTAAAATAGCCATTTGGCTTCATGCTGTGTTGCATTTAGTTCGACATAGACATATTATCACCTTCATTCTGAATCATAATGTACATTAGCTGATCTATGGCCATTCTGTTATTACCTTGAATGTATCAACAAATTGTTTTTAAACAGTACATAAAATGTTAATCATGTTTTGTTTATTTTCCAACAGGAGAGACAGAGATCGCGATAGAGACCGCGAGCGTGAGGACCGATCCAGGGACAGGGACCGAGATAGAGACCGAGACCGGGACAGAGACCGCGACAGAGACACCAAGCCTTTGACAGTGCCATCGAACAGTGCCACAGTGATGCCGGGCATCCCCACCATCAAGCAGATGGCCGTGCACCAGCAGATCAACCCGTTTACCAACTTGCCGCACACGCCGCGCTACTACGAGATCCTGAAGAAAAGGCTACAGCTCCCGGTGTGGGAGTACAAGGAGAGCTTCAGCGACATCATCACACGCCACCAGAGCTTCGTTCTGGTTGGAGAGACCGGATCAGGGAAGACGACACAGGTCTGAATGACGATATGCTTGTTCTGAGGGTTTAAATGTTTGTCTGGTGTGGGTCAGTGTGGGCTCAATTTAGACAAAAACGAAATCTCTACTTTTGTGCGTTCAAAAATAGTATGTTGGAAAGCAAGAATTGCTAATAGTTTCAAGGGTGAAAATTGAATGGTGGTTGCACTTTAGGAAAGTTTATGGAGCCATTCCGATCATGTGAAGCAGTATTGCCAATACTTCTGGGGTTTTATGACTGCAGTTGCCTGAGAACACAGGTCCCATTGACTTCTCTCGTGGCTGATTTTTTTTTTTTTTTTTAAATCATGCCTTTCAGTGATCTACTTGAAACACAAGCACAGCCGGCTACACAACTAGAAGTCACACATTGGTTCTGTTACATTACTTATGTGAGACCTCCCTGTGAGACATCTTTATGCGCCTGCCAGCTTCTGTTGCAGTGTCAGATTTGGTAGGAATGCTTTGAATTTTGAAACCAAACCAGTTTTTTTTTTTTTTTTTTTGCAAACACTCTGAATTCAATTGCCAGACACAAAGGCCCTGCCAAAACCTCAGTCTTTGAGAACAAGGCGAGAAGACTCAGCAAGACAGAAGTAGCGCTGAATGAAACTGTCTAGCTCTGTGCTTTTCCTATTGGCCCTTCTGATCTGCCTTTTATCCAGAGCAACAGTCAATCACTGCATATAGTCTGAGTGTTGCGATGGTGATGTGACTCATAGTAGGTGCAAAAAAATACATAATACAGTGGGCTATGCAGTAACTGAAAAGAGCAGACATTCTCACATAGTGTTATTGCAAGTAAGCCTAAAACATAAACCTCAGAGCAATGAACCAGCGTAGTTTCATGGTAGTTTTATTCTTCATTATTGAGCTAATAAATAAAACATTTTACAATATTGATTATTAAACTGCGATGAAAGTAAAACTTGTGTGACCATCAGTATCAGTCTGCACTGTTAAAGTCCACTGGAGGTCATAAATGAGGTTTAATGAGATTTATCCAGTCAGACACAATGAAGCTGAAAAATGCCTCTTGCTGTTCGACTCTGTCAGAGCATTTCCTTTATGTGCTGGATGGAGTATTTAACATGAGACCACTCCATCGTATAATATAGACCGTTTGTGAGATTCCCACCATGTAGAAAACCCTTTGATTTCCAGAAATGTCTCAGGTTTCAGAGAACATGTTGAAAAGGTCCATCAAGTCTGTGTCAGTGCAGTTGTGTAACACCTACACCTTTGATCTAAAAGTAGACACCTGGTGAGACCTCCTTGTGTCTTCTGTGTTTTGTGTCAATGGTTAATTTTGAAAAATGTCTGCACCAGCTCCTTTTTTCGCTTGTCAAATTGAGCTGCTAACTCAAAACCCTGTGTTTGGATTTCCAGATCCCTCAGTGGTGCGTGGACATGGTGAGGGGCCTGCCCGGTCCCAAGCGGGCCGTGGCCTGCACTCAGCCCAGGAGGGTGGCCGCCATGAGCGTGGCCCAGAGGGTGGCCGACGAGATGGACGTCATGCTCGGACAGGAAGTTGGCTACTCCATCCGATTTGAAGACTGCAGCTCTGCCAAGACCGTTCTCAAGTAAGACTGAAGCCTGAAGCGCTTTGACCGGGTCGTGTGAAGTTAAGTTAGACATCAGTGTAAGCTTGAGATGTTCTCTAAACCCCTCAGGTACATGACTGACGGTATGCTACTAAGAGAGGCCATGAATGACCCGCTGCTGGAGCGATACGGAGTCATCATTCTGGACGAGGCCCACGAGAGGACCCTGGCCACAGATATTCTGATGGGAGTTCTCAAGGAGGTGGTCCGTCAAAGACAAGATCTCAAGGTATCACAACAGCTGATCCGGCTCTATTGTCTCTTTTTCTCTTTCACCGTGTCTTTCTTTAAGTGCTGCAGATGTACCGTTTTAATCAATACAGATAAACTGTGTGAAAGTGAAAAAGGAAATTAGCAGTACAACAGAACTTACTTTGTGCATCTCAGATGTGGCATTGCCTTAAATGTCATCGAAACACATTTAATTTAATTGCATGTGTATAGGCTGGAGCTAACGCAAATACAATAAAAATTGACACACATAGTATATAGTATACATAGTTATAGTAACATTTCATCATTAAGCTAGTAAATAAAAAAAAGTGATAGTAATGATGAAAAAATGCTTTTTGCTGTTGGACTCTCAGAGCATCTCCTGTGTTAAGGGCCAGATGGAGTAGTTTATCATGTGACCTCTCCATCTATAATATCGGCTGTTGATGACATTCCCACCAAGTAGAAAACCGTTGATTTTCAGAAGGTTTCAGAGAACATGTTGAAATGGCCCATCAAGTCTTTCAGTGCAGTTGTGTAACACCTACACTTCTGTCCTCACAGTGAATGTCCTTGGAACAAATGTCAGTGATTGCATGTGTTTTTTTCAGGTGATTGTCATGAGCGCCACTCTGGATGCAGGCAAGTTCCAGGTTTACTTCGACAGCTGCCCCCTGCTGACCATTCCCGGCCGAACACACCCGGTGGAGATCTTCTACACCCCCGAACCAGAGCGGGACTACCTTGAGGCGGCCATTCGCACCGTCATCCAGATTCACATGTGCGAGGAGGACGAAGGCGACTGCCTGGTGTTTCTCACTGGTCAAGAGGTACGACTCGTCTCGCCAGCGTCCCCGGACCTCTGGGCGCTTCATTACAGGCCACACTCGCCCATGCTTGTTCCCCTGGATGCAAAAAAGTAAAAAAAATCTCTCCAATCCCTCAGGAAATTGATGAGGCCTGTAAACGGATTAAGCGTGAGGTGGATGACCTCGGACCGGAGGTTGGAGACATCAAGATCATTCCACTGTATTCCACGTTGCCGCCGCAGCAGCAGCAGCGGATCTTTGAGCCGCCTCCTCCGAGGAAGCCTAACGGTGCAATAGGACGAAAGGTGCGTCTCACATGCATGATGTGCTGGAAATAAAGAGGTGGCAAAAAGTTTTTGGACACCTAGTGCATTACTGTTGTACTTGGTTGCACTTAGAATCAGACTTGCAAGTCTCCAAGTGCAGCTTAATTTAGTGCAGTCACCAACATTTACCCACATGCTGCATGTGCACTGTTCCACAACTGGATGTTTCAGCAAGCAACATGCAGAGTACCAGAAGTACAAGAATTTGGTTTTCTTATTTATTTTTTTTATTCACACTAAAAGATAAATCATTTCCGTGTGCTTGTGTTCCTCTGATGCAGCCAAACCTTTTGAAACACAGAAGAAGAAAAAATTCAAATATTTCAAGACAATAATTTGGATTGAGTAAAATTTTAAGTGTCCAAAAACCTTTTTCCATTCAAGTATCAATGTAGATGATTCAGTCCTGTGTCAGTTCAGTTACCGTGTGGATTGCTTTACATCTCGTCTCCTGGTCCTCAGGTCGTGGTCTCAACAAACATTGCTGAGACCTCTCTGACAATTGATGGTGTGGTGTTTGTCATTGATCCTGGATTTGCAAAGCAAAAAGTAAGCTCATAATATATCTAGCATCTGATTGATTGTTATTGTTGTTATTTATTTAAATAAATAGATAAATAATCCAACCCCTGTGTGTAATGTGGTTCCATGTGCAGCTTCTCCAGACGATTAAGTTATCATCATTATTATTTTTTTTCCCCCTTTCTTGTGCAGGTGTACAATCCCCGCATCAGAGTGGAGTCTCTGCTCGTCACAGCCATCAGCAAGGCCTCCGCCCAGCAGAGGGCGGGTCGAGCTGGCAGGACACGTCCAGGGAAATGTTTCGCCTTTATACAGAGAAGGCCTACAAAACGGAGATGCAGGTAGCGAACTGTGGCGAAACATTGCAGTTTGTAATGACGGCAAACCTTTGCAGATCACCTGCGGTTCTCTGATGTTACTTAGCTTCTCTATACGCTCACTTTGTAGGACAACACGTACCCCGAGATCCTCCGATCCAACCTGGGGTCTGTTGTGCTGCAGCTGAAGAAGCTGGGTATCGACGATCTCGTGCACTTTGACTTCATGGATCCACCTGGTGAGTCGGCTGCTGGCATTGAGTCCCTTTCACGCCTAATTTCCAGGCAGCGTTTGGACAGTTAGTTTGCGGGAAGCTCTTGAATTGCACTCACAAATGCAGCCAACTTGAATTGTGATGTGTTCACACTGGTAGGAAATAATAGTATTTTTTTTCTAAAGGTTTAAAAATGAATTTATGTAACTAAAACATAATATTTTTTTGGATTTTAAAAGAAAAAATTCCACGGTAAAATTTCTAAAATAAAAAATAAACGTCCATTTAGTAACTTGGAGCAAACCTACTAACTTTTCCGAGTTTGAAGAAGTTGGTTTGGATTGATGCTGTTTCCATGAACCTTCGACAGTAAATTTCTTCTCAGTGAGAGTTTGAAGGTTAAATGGAATTGCTCTCTATGAAAGGGGCTTTAGTTTGATGGAGCTGCACCTGCAGTCTGTACACATGCGTGACTCTTACCTCCACGTCTTCCCCTCAGCCCCCGAGACGCTGATGAGGGCCCTGGAGCTGCTGAATTACCTGGCGGCGCTCAACGACGACGGCGACCTGACGGAGCTGGGCTCCATGATGGCCGAGTTCCCCCTGGACCCTCAGCTGGCCAAGATGGTCATCGCCAGCTGCGAGTTCAACTGCTCCAACGAGATCCTCTCCATTACTGCCATGCTGTCAGGTAATGCCCAGGACTGGGCTGACCTCCCCCTACACTGCTGTGTGCTGCTGCTGCTGCTGCTGCTGCTGGATCTTTCTGGGTTTTACACAGTGGTGGCGTCTCCTGCTTAGGGTCGCTGGCAAGTGTGATCGAAAGCAGCGGTCGCAGTTTGACAGTTTAATATGGTGTTGAACTGACGGTTGGTCCCAGTTTTATATTGCTGAGAGCTGATCTGAAGACTGTTGAAGCTGTGTTTGAATCTGCCTTTCTTCCTTTTGAAAGCACTGAGGATTTATGCAATTACATTTTCAATGATGCAGAATTCTTACAGTTGAACAAGCTTGAGGTTTCAACACAACAGACACATAACAGACACAAGGGAGTGGTTTCAAAATCACATTTTTATGTTGCATATGTTCCCCTAACTGTCTTATTCTGCCCCAATCACATCTGCATTAAGTTTCCTGAATAGTTCTTTGTTAAGGATTTTATGGTATGCACAGATATCATCATGGATAATAGAATATTTTTCCATGAGAATTTTTTTGAATTCATCTCAAGTCTTCTTACTTTAACAAGTTCATTTATGTTGGATTTCCTCCCCGTCTGCTTTTGTACAGCTCATAAACAACACAACCTTTTATTTAGTTCTCAAATCCGTGTGATTCACCTCAACTGAAAAGATACAAAGCTGCAGAAATCTCTGTGCATTCTTAGTGTCAGCGGGAAGGTACACAACTGATGGGCCATGCAAATTCATAGCATGTGCAGCTGTCAAACATTCATTTAGTTCATTAAAGAGCCCGACTGATTCACTTTAAGCTGACATTTGCAGATCATGTTTATATTGGTGTTGTGTTCAGCATAACAGAGCAACATGAAAACACTACTAGGAATTACTGCATTAATTACATGTCTTCTAGAACATCAACATTAGCGTGGCAATCGGGCCAGTAGGGCATGATGAGAGAATTGTGCAGTAAATATCAAAAACAGATTTCAGAGAGTCCAACATCAATCACTCGCCAGGCTCTAGTTTTTACAGGAATGCTTCATTGTGGATAGGGCAGGCACCACTTAAATGACTTCATATGCATTCAATTTCTTTCACTTTCTTTTCACTGGTATGCTAAGTTATCATGTTCAGCCTGAAAGAATGTTAAAAGCCTGCTATTGCGTGTTGATGCAGAGAAAATCGTTACTGAATCGTAAAGCGTTGCTGGTGTCCCTAACAAACTGCAGTGTTGTGAAAACTCTTGTTTTACAGATGTGGTTAAATGAGCCCTACCCTCCTACCAGCTAATATCCATTACACTTGGGAATGACCATGAGAAAAGACTGCAGCCCCTTTTCATAGAGCTTGTGGTCCTGCCCTGTCCCAGCGCAGTGTCGAGAGCCCTAGCATCTTAGTCTTTGCTCCACTTGTTTCTCTGAATGTGTGACTCATCCCTATGGATGGCTTTGTTGGGGCCCATACCAACCTTGTTTAGTCCCACAGTGTTTTGTCCGCCCCACGGAGGCTAAGAAGGCGGCTGACGAGTCCAAGATGCGCTTTGCTCACATTGACGGAGACCACTTGACGCTGCTCAACGTCTACCACGCCTTCAAACAAAGTGAGTGTCCACCAAAAACATTTCCGAGACGTCTGCTCATTTTGGTCATTTGTAAAAATGAATTGAAATATAAAGAGGAATGTCTTCAAATGTTAAAAAGGTGAAACAATGCATTTTTATTTGTTTTGGTAAATTCAAACCTTATAATTTTTATTCACATTGATTCAAATCTGGTATCACGTTTAAAAAAAAAAATTGAAAATGAAGAAACAAATGTTCCTTATTCAGCAAATGAAAACCTAAAGTCCAATGCTTATACTTCATTCTGAACAGCTGAAAGGTAATTTTGACACTGCTACAAAATATATAAAATAAAATGACACTTTCTTTTGTTTTCTACAGGTACATATAAAAAAAAATATATATATATTTTCTAAGTTTATTTTTCATATACATAATTTAACTCTTGAAGTGAAGCTTTCTATTCTAATCTAAAATGAACAAATTCACCATTACTTTCCCTTTCTCTACCCTCATAAAGACCACGAGTCTAACCAGTGGTGCTACGACAACTTTGTCAACTACCGTTCACTGATGTCGGCTGACAACGTGCGGCAGCAGCTGTCCAGGATCATGGACCGCTTCAACCTGCCACGCCGGAGCACAGAGTTCACCAGCAGAGATTATTACCTCAACATCCGCCGAGCGCTCTGCACTGGCTTCTTCATGCAGGTGAGCCAATTATTCAGCGCTTCGTTTGCTTCAGCGCTCTCCAATATGAGCGTGCTCCAGAAAATGTTTGTTAATGAATGTTGCCTATATCACACGCGTTCCATCCGCCTCTGCTTTCAACCCAGGTGGCCCACTTGGAACGTACTGGCCATTACCTCACAGTCAAAGACAACCAAGTGGTCCAACTGCACCCGTCTACGGTTCTGGACCACAAACCCGAGTGGGTCCTTTACAATGAATTTGTGCTCACCACCAAAAACTACATCCGCACTTGCACAGACATCAAACCAGAGTGGTAAGTGTTGTGCTGCCCTTTCACCAGCACAGTGTCTTAAAGGTCCAGTGTGTAATATTGGGCTTGATTTATGATTTTTATATTGGTAAAACCTTAATATGCTGTCTGTAAATACATTAATACAAGTGTGTAATCGCAGTACAATAAATGTAATTTGGGTTCCCTAAAGAAGAAACTAGACAAAGTATCCAGGTTTGGATGTGCAGGCCACCCTAGTTGGCCGGCGGCAAGCTAGGCGGTAGGGAGTGTGAAATACACTGAAATCTACAATGTAACCACCTGATGTCGCTGTTTCTTCTTCAAAATCTCCTAATATTACACACTTAACCATTAAAGAGAAATGCATCCCAACATAAACTGTATGTGGGCACCTGACTGATTGATTAACACACTTTCCCCTCTCTGTTTTAGGCTTGTGAAGATCGCTCCACAGTACTACGATATGAGTAATTTCCCACAGTGTGAAGCTAAAAGACAGCTGGAGCGAATCATTGTCAAACTAGAGAGCAAGGAGTATTCCCAGTACTGAACAACAACAGCAGCAGCAAAATGTCCCGGAAAACAACTGCATCCTTTAGTTTTAGATCTCGATGTAACATTGTATCTTAATGTTAAAAAATTGGCCTCATGATTTTTATATTATTTTGTTTCGTTTTTTTGTTTGTTATCCTTTTCCTTTCCCCCCATCCGTGCTGATTATGTTACTAAATGTTATGTCATATGAAAGAATGGCAGTAAATATTAGACCTGGCTATTGAAAATTTCAAAAGGAATATCAGAAACATGTCATTTAGATGTGGTCGACTTTCCTTTAGTGGGTTGCTGAGTCATTTAAAGAAAAATTGTGCTTGCTTTGTTTCTTTAATAAAGGAGCTTTGACTTAATTTCTGTGTACATATGAATAAGTAAAGGCTGGAAATGCTAAATTAATCTGGTCCATGCTTTGTTGTCGTTATGTTGAAAAATGGTTGAAACTTTAAACTTTACTTGTATGGCACTTTCATACAAAAAGAGCTCAAAGTGCCTCACAGCGAAGAAAGAAAACATCAATAACAAAGAGAACGACAAGAAAAGACAATTAAAACAAAACCCAACCCTCCCACACCCACAAATACAGAGATGCACAAGCACGTACACACTCACACATACTTCACTCACACCCGCACACATACTGTTGCTGAGGAGACATGACTTGGTTTTGTTTGTGTAGCTTAGCCAAGGCTATCCACTAAGAAAAACAATCTTTTGTTGCATATTAGAGCAAAACTTTTATTCTATACACTTCAGCATGGTCAGTGTTTTCAAGCTTGGAAAGGATTGAAAATATGAAAATGAATCAAGGAATGCAGAATATATTTTTGTATGTCACTTGATACTGTAAAATTAAAGATATCACAACTATATGCAACATATATCCAGGGCAAATAATAAATACAGTAAGTCAGCTTGCATGGATACAACCAGCTGACATTCACAGACTACAGTCATACTAATTTGATATGAAAACCAGAAAAACGTTGACCGTGTTTACTACAAGTGCTGTTCAACGTCCTCTATGGTTTCTGGAAGGTAACGATTTCGGGTCTCAGACAGCGTACTCGCAGTTGTTGCCCCCAGTAGAGCGAGGCAGCACAGTACGAGCTGTGGTAGCTCCCCCCACACGTCGTCCAATAGGAGGATTAGCGGTGCCACAGACACGCCGAGTCGAGCCAGAAAAGAGTTGTAGCCCATACCATTTTGTCTGGGAAACAAAGTTCACATTAGCAGTCATTCTTCTCTGACCCTCAAAAAGGTCAATACAAAGGTATGGTTATACTTGCCTTACAACAGTAGGATAAAGCTCCGAACTATAAAGCACTAAAGTTGCAAAAGATGCTGAGGAAAAGCCTTTTCCAACCACGGCAACAACAGTTCGGACAATGGTCATATCTGCAAACATGACATGAACAACGATATTGGTGTTAATACATCATTAGAAAATTGTAGGTTAAGTGTGTAATATTTGGAGATCTTGAAAAAAGAAACTGACACCAAGTGGTTACATTTTATATTTTATATTGCAGCATATTTCATTCATATGTGTATATAAATATATATATATATATATATGTGTGTGTGTGTGTGTATATATATATGTGCATATATACACACACACACACATATATATATATATACATATATATATATACACACACACACACACATACATATATACACATATATATATGTATATATATATATATATATATATATACACACACACACACACATATATATATATATATATATATACACACACACATATATACACATATGAATGAAATATGCTGCAATATAAAATATAAAATGTAAATAAAAACATGCCTTTGGGTATGACGATGTTGATTCCGAGACAAACAGTAGCCATCCCCAGCGCTCCAACCATGATGGGTTTTCTGCCAATCCTGTCCAGTAGGAAGTAAACTGAAACTTTTGCAGGCACCTCTATCATAGCATATGTGAACTGGGTCAGATAGATGTTCAGGCCGAAACCTGTGATGTTGAAGCTGATGCCGTAAAACGAAGAGGCAACACAAAACCTGTTGGGAGACAATTAAAACCCTTAGAGAAGGCATCTCTTCTCTTACTGTGTTGGTAAAGAAAATGTCAGGAAAATTGCAATTGGGCACAGTGGCCCTGGGAATACCCACCACAATAAACCAGTGCCGCAGGCCAGTTTCCTCATGTTTGGTGTCCGCACCAGGTCCAGGTAAGAATAGGTTCTGTCTTTTTTATCGGTTACAATTATGCCTGCCAGTGTCTGGAAGATAACATCGGTACCGCTTATGATGTGAAAGCTGCAAATTCAAGGTGTGCTTTGTTTCTATTTAAAATACACTCACCTCTTTATTGAGTGCTCCAACTGACTCAGTTGTTTGGTTTATTTTGGCACATTTTGACAAATACATCTGCGCTTGTTCCAGTTTCCCATTGGCAATAAGCCACCTTGCTGATTCTGGCATCCACCTGGAGGGAAAATCACACCCTCATTGAGTGTTTGCAGGGAAACTGTAAATAACCATTGATTTGACATACTCTAACCAGCGACTTTACTAGGTTTCCTAGATTACGAAACGTAGGGAACCTATGAAGTAAGGGGATTGAAGTGACTTTGAATGTGGTCAACATTGTTGTTGGTGCCAGACAGGCTGGTCTGAGTATTTCACAATCTGCTGACCTTCACAAAATTACAAAAAAAATTACAAAAAAACCCCAAAACAAAACAGAAAATGTCCTGTGAGGGGCAGTTGTGTGGAGAAAAATGCCTAAATGGTGTCAGGGAGTCAGAGGAAAATTGGCAGACTGGTTGGAGACCAAGGGTACCCAATCTTTGCAAAGTGTAGAGAAAGAAAGGAGCCAGTGAGTCTATGTATGTGCACATGGCAATCGAATATTTGGCAATTATTATTTGTTTCTTCAATAAATCAATGCCTGCACTTGTGCTGTTGGGATGCATTGTGTTAGAAAATATCTGAGCTTTTATAAACTTACCTCCAAGTGGCGATGGCCACAATTATGGGTATTGAAATGCTAATGATTAGCCACCGCCAATCATTTACAAAGTATGCAATAGCTGCAAACACTACATTCCACATTGTCCAGGACAAGCTGTCGCACACTCCCACCAATTTCCTGTGCTCTACGTCCACCCACTCCACAGCTGTGGAAACACAAACACATTACCCTCCATGCACGTTTCTGTACACGTTTTTTAAAGAACAATATTCAGTGCACGTGTGCGCTCGTTACTCAGGACTGTGGAGACGATGACGATGCCATTGATGAAAAACCCTGTGAAGAATCTCAGCACTGCGAACATCATGTAGGTGGTTGAGAAAGCGCTGGCAATGGCGAAGAGCATCCCAAACACGTACGACACCAGCAGCATGATCTTTCGGCCGAACCTGAGGAGAGGCAGAGCGGTTTAAAAAATGACAAGTGAAGCAGCTGACGATCAAAGCTGAGGAAAAGGTGTCGAACCTGTCACTTAGACTCCCAAAGGCAATGGCTCCAAACATCACTCCAACAAAGAAGATTGTTGCGGTCGCTTTGTTTTTCCCTCTGTTGTCACACACCAGATCCCACTTTTAGAAGCAAGAGGAAAGTCCTTATTGTGACTGAACCCTCAACATGTGTTCCCGGTGTTGGACGGGTACCTGTCAGTTCACGCAGGTTTTTTCAAATGGACCTCTTACCTCTGAGGTCAGTGTTGACTTGAAGGTGCTGTTGTCGTACACCCATCCACTCTGACATGGCACTGTTGGCATTGAGGCAACAGTGGAGGAGTTCTGCAGCAGGTGATACTGAGGCTCTGCAAACATCTGACAGGAGTGCAACGTCCCATCCTGCCGGACTGGAATGCTAACAAGCAGCTTCTCTTCCTGGGATAAATTCCTGAAAACACCTCCGTCATCCAGGGAGCTGATGTCACAGTGATGAGAGGGAACGGCCGCAATGAAGTTGTTCAGGAAAAAATTGCAGGGCATCGGAAATCGTCCGACGAAGCTTATTACCATGATCATTTTCTGAAATCTCCCAAATCCATTTATGCGGTGTAGAATGTTCTCAAATTTCATTGTAACTCTGACTATTAAGTATTTTGCCTTCACTGAAAAATAGATTCACACTTCACCTGCCTCTGTCATGGGCATATGAAGAAATGGGCGAAAATCTGAGTCGACAGCTACCCTTTCTGCACGAGTAAAGTTGAAATTGGTGAATATTTTACCATTGTTAACTAATGTGAGTGTTAAACAATCCAGATACGTAGTCAGACATTAAAGCGAGTTGAGTCATTGTTTGGCAACCCAGTGACGCAGTGGATAGCACTGTCGCCTCATGTCAAACAAGGTGGCTGTGGCTTTGATTCCCAGGCCCCGGCCTGCTCTATGTGAAGTTCATACGATCTGCCAGTGCCTGGGTAGTTCATTCATTTTGTTCATTCTTGCACATTTCTTCAAATACATCCCACTCGTTTTCAATTAGTATTGATATTGGCATCCACTTAATGTTGAAGGCCAGCCACACTGGTTACATACAGCCCTCAATGATTTTCTATTAACCCTTTAGGGCCTGAGCAGCATTTGTGGGGGTGTCTATATTCAGATTTCGGAGTATAAATGAGAGAGAAGCCCGCCTCAGTCGAGGAGACGAGGAAGTGGTTGTAGTGGGAGCAGAGAGAGAAAGACAGCGAATTTTGCCGAGAATACATCGCCGAGAGGTTTGTTCGTTGACGAAGTACTTCGTCAAATAATGTCTGACTCAGATAACAAAAAGGAATATTCGCAATATTCGTCCCGTGAGAGTGAAGTCTGCCGGTGGGTCTTTACGCAGCGGCAACGAGTCTATGCGCCACGACAGTCACCAAGCAGCACATGGGGTGTGGCGTGGCCGGGGTGTAGTGGGAGTAATCGACGAATGAGGATGAGGGGACGTGGTGGGGGAAGCAGGAGTGCTGAAAACACAGCTAATGGTGACGGAGGGCGCAGTGACTTGGTGATCAACGTGGTAGAAGCTGTGGGAGGAAACGCCCAGCCAGTGCTGGTGGAGGCAGCAGGGATGTTCGCGGTCACCCTGTAAATTACAGTGATGATGGCTGGGTCTGTTTGAGATATGTGGAAAATTATGAAAAGTGGATAAAACATTTTGATGAGCCTGTGGGGTATTGTGGAGACAGGGATCTGACATACAGACCCCTGACATCTGACATAATACAAAGACAAACAAACAAAAAGTTTGGATTTACTGAAGATTTCTCTCAATTACAGTATGGCTTTATCTCTAACCAATTTCAAGTCACGGCCATTTGAAATCTTGATATCAAAACATACTGGTTTTTTTATTGTATTTTTGAATTAGCTGACTCAAAACAGCCAATTTGTTACGCTGAGTCATGTTTGAGTATAAACCAAAGGTCGCCAGGTGGCATACTTGTGGTTTTCGGGGCCCGGGCCTGTGACCTTTTGTGTGGATTATGCTCCCTGTGTCTCAAAACAGCCCTCCCATTCCAAAAACATGCATGTGAGGTCAATTGAATATTCTAAATTGTCCGTAGGTGTGCATGTGAGTGTGAATGGTTGTTTGTTTCATGTTTTGTCCAGGGTGTACAAGACAGCTGGGATAGGCACCAGCACCAACCCTGAATTGGAATAATCGGGTATAGAAGATGAATGAATGAATGAATGATAATACCAAAGGTACTGTAAGAACTCAGTAACCCAGACACCTGCTGGAGGAGCAGTAGTTCTGTAAATGTGATTATCAAACATTACAGCTTTGCACCCTTGTGCTGTTTTTATACGAGCAAAACATTTCTCATGTTCATATTTAAGCCTATCTGCGAACATGTACACAACTTCACACAAGGGCTGTAACATCTTTTATCTCCATGTAGCAAAGGCAGGTGAGGAGGCCGTGATTATCAGCCAATTTGTCACTAAGTACGCAGTGGCAGCAAATGGGCTGTATAGCATCCAGTGAAGCTTAGTACAATTATCAGGAACCTTTCAAATCCACTAATACTAGCTAAAATGTTCTAAAACTTCTTTATGATCTCAAAATATGTTTAAGAAATAAACGGATTCATTTCATAAAAAAGTGTTTTTCCCCTGCTCATTTCTGTGCCTTGCCTGAGATTTGCATATTGCAACCTTTGGTATATTTGCAGGTACAGGATTAAAACTGAAAATGTTAAATAATTAACTTTACTTAGTCATGAATCAACCTTTTTATATGTAACTGTAGTAAGCAATCACGTTTTTTAAATCTTTTTAAAAAAAAGTTCTGCAGAATAGTGGTGGAAAAAAAAGTTTTTCAGTCACCCCAAAAATGCTACACAATAATAATAATAATAATAATAATAATAATAATAATAATAATAATAATAATAATAATGATAAAAAAAGAATAAATTCCTGTGCTTGCCCTTCATGTGTGACTTGGGGCATTGTCCAGTCCAGACTTATAGTCAGTCTTATTGCAATCAACCACAAATGCATGGTGTGCCCAACAATTCATCTGGACCATTATTCATAGTTCTGTCTTAATTGGATTTTTAACACCAGTGCTCAACTAATGAGCGGTATCATGAATTTAAATGCTCCTCCGAAAGAATATGTACATGTTGCAAGTTTTTGCCGCTTTTCAGCATCCATGACTTTGTTGTTGTTCTTTGTTCAGACAGTAAAAAAAAAACTGTTGGACCTCACCAGGAGACCCAACTGCTGGATGAAAATATTGACAGCAAGGCTAGACAACTGCCTTTGATGAGCTATAAGTGATTTTCAGTGTGCTGGACTTTTGTTCTGTTCAGAAGTAGGAGTCCTAAGTGAGTGTGACGTCACACATCCTCAGCGTGTGTTGTGCAGTTCTGCTTCCATTTCTATGCTGACTTGACAGTAGATTAAAAATTGTTTTGTTTTTTTGTCTGATATCAGCCAATATCAGAACCTCACACCAACAGCTCACTTCACCGGATACCTATTCCGTGTTCATTCTGGGCTAGATGGACTGCACATATATAGAGCTTTCCAGCACCCTCAAGGTACCCCAAAGCGCTTCACAAAGGCCTCTCATTCACCCAGTCACACATGGGTGAATGAGAGGCTGCTGCCATGCAAGGCACTGCCTAGCCCAGACATGGGGGCTACATCCGGCTCACGTGAAGCCAGTCATAAAAAACATTTGACTTTAATCTTGAGAATTTTACTTCACTCTCAAAATTTTCACTTTTATCATAAAATTTTGATTTTACTGATTTCAACTTTGTTCTGGAAATGGAAACTTGAAAAATCTTGAAACTTGTAAAAATATATATTTTTTTCTCTTCTTGTGGACCTAATTCTATTTCATACGAGTCTGCTACTTGGGCTCCTCAGCAAAGCCTGACAGAGGGACATCCTTTCACTGGCGCTTCAGATCGGTAGACGACGACCCAAGTTATGTGCTGCATAGTCCGCTGTGTTTGTGTTGGTGCATGGATTAATAGCGACATCTGTTGGATTTTTTTTTTTTTTTTTAAATGCAGAAAACTGATAGGACAAAGAGTGTTAAAAATAAAATGAACTTTGTTCATAATTTTTTTTTATGGGAGGCACATTGAGCCATTTGACTTCAAGGTGAAAACTATAAAGGTATAAAGCTATTGCCCTACATTACTGAATGATGACCACTTCAAAGCAAAAGTAAAAGTAAAGTATTTGATTCTGTGAGCAAGTATAGTATCAGTAAAGAGTAGCTTTGGCTGTACGCTACTGCAGAAAATTGGTCATCCAATGCCAGTTTCTCTCTTTAAAATTCTAATGGTCCCTTACTTAGCACATCCTTTCAACCCACCCTCCGAAAGTGTGATGTTCTCCCCAAGGGGCCCTCTTTAGTTCTTGCAGCAATTGTGTTTTAGGAAACCCATTTGTGGCATTGTGTGGTTGAATAAAAATTTACAAAGGCTCTAACTATTGTCTTGTTAAGTCTTACTTTGTAACACAAGACTTGGTAAGATGTAACAGGACTGATACTTGACACCTACTAATTCTTTAGCCGCAATTATTCAAATAACGTTAATTGTATAAACAACACCAACAAGGAAAATAAATTGTGGTCTTTTTAAGGATAGTTGAAATCTGTAACTTAGGATGGAGTTTTAAACTGATCCGAATATAAGACGTAACAGGCTACATTATGTTATACATGTACAACCTAACCAATTGAGGACTACAGGTCAAAAGACACCCAAGTTGAATCCAATAAGACAGTGCCAGTTGCCTTTCAACAGTGTCTGGCACCTTTGGACCTTGTAATTGATGAGAATGATTCTGTTTAGAATCAAGGCATTGTACTTGAAAACAATAGGATTTATTACAAACTTCTTGATCACCCTACAGCTCTCTGGAATGTCAGAACAACAAAGAAACTAATGTTTTTGTTTAGTTCTTTATCATTTCAGACACCTGAAAGCAATAAATACTATGTAGATACACTTCATGTAAACATAGCTTTGTTTTAGCATCCAGAGTTGTTTTGTATATATATAAAAAAAAAGATCTGTGCTAGTCTGTACAGGTTAAAGTTGAGTGTGTTAAATGCAGTGTGGTGTATCTCTCGGTAGTAAAGTAAACACATTGTTGTTGTTTTTTAAACACTAAATAAATTGCACAGCGCCGTGAGGTGGGCAAATACTGATGGTCACTAAGTGTCTCCACTTGCTAACCTGCAACACAGAAAGAGTCCAGTCAGTCATTGAATTGTGCTCCTCACTGAGGTGTCATCATGCAACATTATTCTTCGCCTGTCTGGATTATTAAGGTGGCGAAATGGATACCTGACATTTTCCATTGACACTGCTGACTCTGCCTCTTCTTTTCCCTTGCGTTTTTCAATATCACTGATAGTCTCTGGCAGATTGGCATTCAGCGTCTCTGTAAGCCGTGAGGCCACCAGGCCAGCGATCACTGCCACAGTGCTGTAAGTGACTGCAGGAAGGAGGTACCACACGTCTTCCAACAGCATGATGAGAGGAGACATGGAAACCCCCAGTCGTGCTATGAAAGCTGTGTATCCAACACCGTTTTGTCTGAAACAGATCAAAGTGGGAAATTATTTTTAAACCAGTACAGATGCATGCAGAGTCACAGCAGACCCGATGAATAGAATGATGGTGGTCTGTCGCTGCATTGTTGCCCAACTGACCGCACTACTGTAGGATAGAGTTCAGATGTGTAGAGGTACATGATGGTGCAGGATGCCTCTGACACAGCCTTTCCAAAGACTGCCACACTTGTACGAGCTATCGCCTGATCTAAGAAAAAGAACGAGATTTTCTTTTTTTCAATTGGCTTCTTTAAAACCATTAAAAAGCTCTTTTCAGACACATGATTTCATAAACTGAGAACAAACCTTTTGGAATAAACATGTTGATGAAAAGAAAGACAGCAGTTAAGAACAGGGCCCCCATCTCGCTTGGCTTTCTCCCCAGTTTATTCAGTAAATAAAACACACTAATCTTCATTGGCAGCTCCATCGATGCAAATATAAATTGTGTGAGGAAAAGGCTCAGTCCAAACCCGGCAATATTCAGACTTATACCATAATAAGTGAGCTCAGCTCCAAACCTACAGAGAGATGTGTCATTTAAAAGATAAACAACAAACAGTATACCTTTACACATGTTATGTAGCAAGTATCATTATTATTATTATTATTATTATTATTATTATTATTATTATTATTATTATTATTATTATTACTATTCAGAGGATGTGTGAATGTAAATTGTCATGGACTGTCTATCACAATAATAATTTAATGGCAATTAATACATTTTTTACCAAAAAAAGTCTCTCCTTAAAAGAAAATTTAACGCTGATTAAAAAAAAGACACTTACCATACCAGCCCCAGATATATGGATAGTTTCCTTATATTTGGGGTCCTAAAAATATCTACAAACGTGTAATTTCTTTCATTGCCATCCTTTGTTTTATATTTTGGAGATTGAAATAACATCTGTGAGATAGAAGGACAAAAGATAATCAAACTGGTTCCATTTTGTTTCAATATCTTTGCTACATATTGTGATTGAGTACACAAGATACAAAAATACAAGTGTTGTTAAAATGCACCTCTGGTGTTAAGTCTTTCACTTTATCTTCTCTGTTGTTCATCTTTGCACATTTCATGATATATTGATAGGCATCATTTGTCTTCCCATTGGCCAGGAGCCACCGTGCAGATTCTGGAAGCCACCTGGAGCAAGAAACACGTATGTGGCCAGTTTCAGTCTCAGTTTCAGTGTCTTCAATAAAATCCAGCTGTTTATCTCACAAAAAAATGTAAAAATGTAAAGGTCAAATACCACCAAGCGATCACAGACAGTATAAGTGGGGAGGTCACTGCCAGGATGAGCATCCTCCACTCATTCACCCCATATGCAAAGCCAACCAGAGTCCAGGTCCCAACAGTTCCATCCAGCCCCATCAGTAAAGCTGAGAGGGTCCTGCGTTTAGTACTGACCCATTCGACGTCTGTGAAATATCAACACATAATTAAAAAAAAAAAATGCATGAAGTGTCATTTTTGTTTGATTATCTTTGTGTTTCATTATCCGAGCACTCACTTAAAACTGAAGAGATGATACTTATTCCAGCAATTGACAACCCCGTGAAAAACCTCATGATGACAAACATTATGTATGAGACAGAAAAGGCACTCAGCAGCGCAAACAACATGGTGGACAAATAGGACGCCAAGAGTAATTTCCGCCGACCAAACCTGAAAATAAAACAGAAAACGGATAAAATGAAATGAAAGACACCTGGTATTCCCACTCCCAGAGAACTGAGAGCAGCTCTAAAGCAACTGTTCTCTTCAGGGCTGGCTTGGTAAAAAGATCCACCGCTCTGTGTCATTTTTAGCTACTTTGAGTTGTTGCCTTTTATTTTGAAAATCCTGCTGAGCCATTTTTTTTCACAGTATTACCTCAAGGCAACAAGGTGTTTTGCTGTAACAAAAAAATGACTGTTTTGTGATGTGTTGTAGGATTTAATGGGATCAAAGCTGGAATACTTTCTCATGTATTTATTTGAAATGCAGACAGTAAAAATGAATGTCTCTTGCACCTGAAAACAAGCCCTTTGATCTGTGGATGGAGTTCAGGTTCCACAACCTACTTGTGTTTACAAAAGCTCCAAATGCAACCATGCCCTGCAATAGAATAACATGTCGATGATATCTCTGTTGTTTTTTTCCCTTCATTCTGTATGTGTGCTCTAGTACAGTTTCAACAAACTAGATTTGTAACATGCGCCGCTGTAAATTATTCATCTCCACAGTGGACCTGTGTTCAAAGCCTAACTGTCCTGTTACATTTTACATACATGCGCTGTCCTCACCTGTCGCTGAGAAATCCAAACAGAGGAGCACCTATCATTAGACCAACAAAGAAAATAGTGGCTGTTGCCTTGCTCATCCATTTTCTGTCGCACACCAGATCCCACTGTGACGAAAAGATGGAATGCAACAAAAGTGCTCACACGTGCTGTTGCGACAGTTTTCAGTTGCTCTCAAATCAAGTTTCATTAAGCGGGTCATCACGAAATCCAATCCAATCTGATAAATGCCGGTGCCATGTATGAAACACACAATTAGCCTTTGCGACTCACACAGTGCAGAAATACATCTGTAAAGATCTGTTCAGGTTTATCTGCCGGGACACTGACCTCAGTAACCACAGTGGATCTGAACGTGCTGTGGTCGTACACCCATCCATTCTGGCACGGGAAGATCTCTGCGTCCTCTGAGCTGTTCCAGCCCAACAGAATTTGATATTGAGGCTCCGAGAACATCCGACAGGAGCTCGGAGTCCCATCCTGTTCTGCGGGAACGCTGACCACCAGCAACTGCTCCTCAGTCAGATTCCAGAAGACATTATCCAGAGCAGTGACGTTGCAGTGGTGCGAGGGAACGGCTGCCATGAAGTTGTTGAGCAGGAAGTGACAGGGAAGAGTGATCCTGGAGAAGAACTGGATGAGGAATAGCTGGATTTGGAATTTGCCAAATCCATTGATCTTTGAGAGTATGCTGTCAAATTCCATTGTTGCTCAGCTCTGAGAGAGTCGACGGTGAAATGAGCGTTAAGACCGGTTGACCTACTGTGTTAATTATTATCCACTATACTTGTTCTAGCCCACTGCGGAAGCCGCCCGAGCAATTACATACTTTGTCTGTGCCTAAGATTAGATGTGGGTGGAAAAAAAAATAGTTGGCTCTGAACCAATGAGCTACGCAGAGGCAAGGTAACACTGCGGCGGCGCAGTCCCCCACTAGACTTTGTTTTCAGAGGGAGAAAACAGGGAGCGCGAGGTGTGAGCAGGAGCAGCGGGGTAGCACTCTGCCCTGGCACCATTTACATCCTGTCAATTCACAGATGTTCTACAACAGAGATAAAAGCAGCATGACAAACATTACATGACAAACATTAGAATACGGTCGTTAGAAAAGTGACAAAAGGAGGAGAATTAGTGGCTTGGAGTCGAGGTGCAACACAAATGGCCTGGTGAAAAAGAAAACAAACAAAAACAAAATTGCCCCTGAGTTTGGTATTGTCATGTAGTTTTCTGCTGCAGTGTCTGTAGCTGAGGCCTGTCGCATGTTCACGGTGTCCTGCAAACGATATGTCTAAACCGAAATGGTTTGAAAACCCATAATGCTCTCTGGCATTCTGTTTGTTTGTTTGTTGTGTGTGTGTGTGTGTGTGCGTGCGCGCATGTGTGTGTATGTGTGTACGTGTGTTTGTTTTATTGTTGCTTGCTTCATCAAAGCGTTAAGTCCAGCGAGCATTGGGGATCCAGCCTCAAGCATGCTGCATGAAGGCTCACATATGGCTGGACGTTTGTTTAGGTTTTTCATCAAATATTAGTTATTAAAAAAATAAAGCATTTAAATAACAAATACAACACAGAAGGTTTAAGATTCTCTACTGGCACAAAAGTCCTCTCCCCACGTGGTCACACAAAGGTGATCGTAAAACTGATATCCCAGTCAGGCTACCTGCACTGAGTCACGTTCACAGGAAAGTGAACTAAAGTACAATCAAAGCTTGTGGCTTTCAGATGATTGATTAAAAGAAACACCAGGGGTGGCACAGTAGGTGGAGGCAACACCTGAACCACCAGCGTGGACTTTATCACCCACTCAATGACTTATGGCTTGGAGACGTCATTGTTTTTTATGATTTGTTAAAAAAAACGGTTCCTTCCTTGGTGATTTGGGAAGTTATTGCCTGTAACATTCTTCAATATATTCCGACGCTTCAGGGACTGATGTCGTAAAATCAGTTTTATTTATGTTTATGCCCAAGTAACCAAACAGCTTTAGTATTTGACCACCATAATATAAAGCAGGGACAAATATCAACAGTACATCCAGTGTCGGGTTATTGTGAGAAAGCTATTTTACAATATTTGAATTGTACATACAGTACATATAATAGTGAAGAAGTTTGTGCAAAAGCATACCAGCAGTGGCCAAGCCTGAACTAATCATTGACCCTGAGGAACAAACTGGCTACACATTATACAACCATTATGAGAGTTTTTGTACCATTGAACCATTGGCCTATTTTTGTTTGTTTGTGCCAGGTTGAAAATAATAAAAGTCTTGCCGGAATTCCCACGTACCATAAATGAACTGTGTTCAAGAGAAATTAGAACTGAGAACTGAATTCTTTTTTGTACATTTGCAGTGCATGGTTTCACTTTCTGGGTTATTTACTAATGGTAAGTTATAACATTAAGAGTATTTTAGTTTTTTTTATGTTCATGCAATAGGGACAAAGACAAAATAAGCTGTTTGTCTTCCCTCATCTAGTCAACTAAGTCATTCAAGCCATTAACCAATAGTCATTTATGGCATGATTTTATACATGTGATGGTGATCAATGGGGATCAATTTCGATTAATGTAATTTATGGTGCACAAATAGCAAAGTTTGTCTTTTTGTTATCCGTGTCAAAGAGCATATTCTGTTCTTCCTAATGAAAGTTAGTTAGTTTTTTGAAACTTTTTTTTTCTTTTTTTACAAGAAACGAAAATGAAAACTGTGCAGCTGACTCACCCGCTTATCAAAGTTGAGATTGTTTTCAACAGCCAGATAGCAGCCAGTGAGTTTCCTTCACTGAGCTTCCTTTACTGGTTGCTAGTGTATTATTCAGCTAACACAACACAGTTGGAATGACCCACTAAATCTGTGTCAAGGCTTCGGGAAACAGCGCCTGTACGTCAACCCAGTGTCTTTTGAAAAAATCTAATTTTCCATGGAAATGTAAATCTGAGTTATAAAGTACATGAGCGGGATTTCAAAATATCTTAAACATATTGAATGATAACAAACAACATAAACATATTTTATTTTTTGTTAGTAATAAGAGTTCAAGCTAACCCACAATAACATGTCAATGGACTTTTGCCCTGCCACTGTCGAACGTTTTCTCTTTTGACTGAGCAAAAGCCTTTGAGACGCGTCTGGGTGTGATTAAACGCTTTACAAATAAAAGTTGAAGTTGTCACTTGTGGTTGAATGAAATATTGGAAAATTATTATATTGTTCAGAAAAACTTGTTGACTTTTGAAAACTATTCAGACCCCAACCTTTTAGTTTATTGAGGTATTTTTTTGGGCGGCACCACACATGCTGAGATGTATCGTAGATTATTTTCTCGCACAGTAACACCTACATAAGAGTTGTACTGTGTTGCAGTAACACAGCTAGATTGTTTTTGACAGCACCATGTCATTCCTACAAACTCCACTTCAGCTCATCACTGCCAACACTTTTATTGAGTCTGCTCTGCTGGCTGCAACCTGCAACACAGGCAAAAGTTAGCGTCAGAAACCACAAAACTGCACTATTGTAATGATCAAACACCATCCGTTCACTCTTGCCAGTCGATGTCATTGTGTTTTCCTCGGCCTTTCAATATCCTCGATGGTCTCTGGCAGTCGGGCGTTCAGTGTCTCTGGTAGGAGCGAAGCGACCAAACCGGATCCAAACGCCACGGCGCAGTAAGTGAGCGCAGGAAGGAGATACCACACGTCTTCCAGCAGCATGATGAAAGGAGACACGGACACGGCTAGCCAGGCCACAAAGGATGTGTACCCCAAACCATTTTGTCTGTGAATAAAAACAAATGTTAATGTGCAAAAGTTACATTTAAAGGTCCAGTGTGTCAAATTTGGCCTGATTATTAATTATTAATTAAAAAGCTTTATATACTGCCAATTAATACATAAATAAAAGTGTATACTCAGTACCTTAAAGGTAATTTGGTTTTCCTACCCTGAGAACGGTTCTTATATGTACATAAGAGTATACATAGAGTAAGGGTCTTGCTCCCAGTTAGCTGAAATCTTGCACCGCCATATTTCTAAGAAAGTCTGGTGTGGCCAATCCAGCCCACCTGACAGCACGTTTTGTTTTTAGCTTGAATGCTCGCGTCCTCAAATAAACCAACGGAGAAGAAGGTGGACGAGGTATCCGGGTTTGTGTGTGCAGGCCTCCGCAGTTAACTGGCAAACTCAGGAGAGGGAGGCTGAGTGAAATAGCAATCTAATCAATGTAACCACTTGATGTCATTATGATAGGTTGTAAAGTGATTTGTTGTTGATAACTGACCGCACGACTGTTGGATAGAGTTCAGCGGTGTAGAGGTAGATGATGGCGCACGACGCCTCTGACAGAGCCTTTCCAAAGACGCCCACAACAGTACGAATGATCCTTTTCTCTAAAGAAAACAGTTCACACGGAACAACCATCAACATATAACAATTTCAGCGCAGAGAAGAGTATGTTTTAGTACTGTGCATGGTTTTAAATCTGCAAATTACCCTCTGCTACAAATAAGTTGATGAGGAGACAGACGCCTGTTGAGAGCAGGGCTCCCATCTCGCCAGGCCTTCTGCCAATCCTCTGAATGAAGAAGTATGCTCCCGTCTTTGTTGGGAATTCGATAGCTGCAAATATGAACTGTGTGAGGTATATGTTTAGTCCGAACCCTGATATGTTCAGCCATATTCCAAAGTACGTGATCTGAGCTCCACACCTCGAAGGGAAAAGAAGAAGAATGTGATTAGCATCATGATAACAATTGGCTGTAAGACTTTGTACCAACATTGTGTTGCTGTAGTTTGTTTTGTATCAACGGTCATTCACTGATAAAATATATCTGGGAGGCACAAAACGCACTGACATACCAGTATCCTCATATAACCCATGGTAGATGCCAAAGAAAACATTTCCAAAGGCAAGTCAACCCTTGAACTTGACCTTGATCTTCCATTTGTTTTAAAAGAGATTAAACCTGCAACTGGATTTCATTGATGTGTTACTTTTTGTCCCTTCCTGTGCTTAGAACCGGAGCAAATCAGCCTGGCAGGGAGGTTTTACACAGAGCTTTTTGACTCGCTGCACTGTTGGGGAGTGTCAGCTGAAGTTCTCTGGGAAAATGTGTTTGAGTGTTTCAATATAAGAATTAATTTATTCTTTGCTTATCTATGTTTTTCAACAGCACCTGCAAGACGTTTGACCTCTACACAAGTTGTGTTTTGTTGTGCTTTTGTTTTGGTTTTTTTCCATCATTTGTGGCAATCTGTCTACATTCAACATATATACTTACAACATAAACAATACTGACTCCAGGATTTTTGATTAAGAATAAGTTAATTGTGAGATCAATAAAATGTCAATGCTGAAACTGCCCAAGACAAATTTTAGCTTGATTATACACTAAAAAAAAAGTTGAAAGTGAAGACAGTTCTTTAGCTTGGAACGATGTCCTCATGGTACATACTTTAAATGAAAGTGTCCCTCACCAAAGGATCCCCAACCATATAGAAAGCCACCTAATATTTGGCGTTTTGAAAATATCCACAAAAGTGTATTTCCCATCTGTCGCTTCATCTTGTGAAGATTCCAGTAGCGTCTGAAAGATGGGGAAAAGAGCAAAATGTCACATGAATCCTAAAATTGCAGTCATTGTCGTTTTTAACTGTCGAACAATTCAAAATGCACCTCAGGCGTGATGCCTTCCATGTACTCAGCTCTGTTGTTCATCTCTGCACATTTCATGATGTACTGATGGGCGGCTTCTGCCCTCCCGTTGGCTGAGAGCCACCGTGCAGACTCTGGCAGCCTCCTGGTGCAAGAAAGAAAGCAAACTCAGTGGAACAGTGCAGTGGTGACTGATAACTCGTGTGAGTGTAAGGTTAAAAAAAAAGTCAAATACCGCCATGCAATGACAGAGAGTAGCAGCGGTGAGGTCACTGCCAGGATTAGCATCCTCCACTCATTGACAAAGTATGCTATTGCAGGCAAGATACAACTCCCAAGAGACACGTCCAGGCTTATGATTATGCCAGCAAATGTCCTGCGGTCAATGTTGACCCACTCAACATCTGGAACAAGTTGGGAAACATTTTACCTCAAAGAGACAAATAGTTTGTTCAGAGAGGGATGAAAGACCAAAGACGCAGGCTGATGTTGATGATTGAGCATGATAAATATATAAAAATGCACTTACTTAAAACAAATGAGATGATCGATATTCCTGTAAGACACATCCCCGTGAGAAATCTCATGATGGCAAACATCAGGAACGAAGTTGACAAGGCGCTGAGCACCGCAAAAGTCATGGTGGACAAATAAGACACCATTAGAAGAGGTCGTCTACCGAACCTGGAACCCAGAAATGATAGACTGTGGTCACATTAACAGATTAAAGATGCAAAATAATAAATCTTGCTTCTAATCCCACCCATGACAGTGCAGACATAGGCTTTGTTTAATAAAGGCTGGCAATACTTTTTATTGC
This sequence comes from Thamnaconus septentrionalis, assembly GCA_009823395.1. Lineage (NCBI taxonomy): Eukaryota > Metazoa > Chordata > Actinopteri > Tetraodontiformes > Monacanthidae > Thamnaconus > Thamnaconus septentrionalis. Next base: position 5,180,412 of record CM020501.1, on the reverse strand, counting down.
TGACCTTTCCGACCTATGTATCATTTATACGCACCCTCAATCAAGGGAAAAATAGCAGATGGTAATCTTGTACAGGTAGCAAAGCTGCTGTTTTTAAGACCTAACTTCCTGTGGTGATTAATCATCCCTCCTTCTTTTACTTGCATTACAAGCATTTTAATGCTTTGTAAATTGATGTAAATGACTGGACAAAGGGTGGCTACCCATGTCTCTGTCCTGAAGAGAAGGATTTTTGCATCTGAATGAGACCACAAGGGGGAGAAAAAGTACAAGCTCAGCGGCAGCAGTGCCTGGCTGATAGCAAAGATAAAACAGAACAAAGGGCAGTTTAATTATATGGTTTTGGCTCAGATTACTCAATGGGTATTACTGATCTCATGAATAGGCCATTGGGTTTGAGAAAGGTTACACTGTGCCCCCAAATGCATTTCTAGGTTAGGGTTAGGACGAAACAAATCCATGTTTCATTTTAAATGTAAATGACTTCACCTTCTTTTATGTCCTATGTAGAATTTGTTGCAGAAATTGGGAGATGTTTTAGACTTTCAGACCTGTTGGCTTGGCATGGTGGTTTTAATGAAAATGAAAAATAAACAGTCTTACCGGTCACCGAGGTACCCAAATAAAGGGGAACCCACCATAACGCCAATGAAAAAAGCAGTGGCCGTTGCTTTGTTCATCAATTTTCTGCTACACACAAGATCCCACTGTAAAGAAACTATTGTTGGCGTCACAGTAGACTTGATCATTTTATGATTGTTCGGTCTTCAAAAGTCAAACTTAAGCTGAAAACAATGGGGCCAATCACACTGGTTCTCAATAAAATATAATAATAATTAAATGCATTTAAAACAACTAAAGAAATAAAGTGGCGTGAATATATAAAAACGCACATTAAAAAACATCTCTTACTCTGTCTTTTGTTCTATTTATTTTTGTTTTATGCTCTTACTTAACCTGTTGGGCCTCGGTGCATGTACATTGCAATGTAACAACACAAATGTTGCATGAAGGGGCGACACTGCATGTGGCATTCTTTAGATGAGCATGCATAAACATGCAAATGTTTATGATTGAAAATTGTTGGATGCTCAGACAGTCAGAGTGAAGCCTCCTGCTGCAGCAGCTCCACATTCTCTAACAGTGAGCACTGCTCAGCGCTGTGAGCTGGAGTGGTGATGTCCCCTTGAGTTTGTCACATTTTGCAAAGCAACACACAGCAGGAGCCTGCGATTCATTTCATATCATTAGTTGGAGGCCAAAGGGCAGACGACTGTGACTGTGGTTCTTGTGTTTTTCCTGCTGTTGATCCGTCTAATTCACTGCAGACACTGACCTCAGTAGCCACAGTAGATCTGAACGTGCTCTTGTCGTACACCAATCCATTCCGACATGGAATGATCTCTGCGTCCTCGGAGCTCTCCCGGCCTGACAGGAGTTGGTACTGGGGCTCCGAGAACATCCGACAGGAGCTCAGAGTCCCATCTTGCTCTTTGGGAACACCGACGACCAGCTGCTGCTCCTGAGTCAGATTCCAGAAGATGCCCCCATTATCCAGAGCAGTGACATTACAGTGGTGCGAGGGAACGGCTGCAATGAAGTTGTTGAGCAGGAAGTGACAGGGAAGAGTCATCCTGGAGAGGAACTGGATGAGGAATAGCTGGATTTGGAATTTGCCAAATCCAGCACCCTCTGAGAGTACGCTGTCAAATTTCATGTTGCTGAGCTCTGAGAGAGTCGACGGTGAAATGAGCGTTGCGGGACGACAAGGCTGCCAGTTGACACAGTCAGTTGCACCTGTTAATTATTACCCACTATACTAATTTTACCATTTTATGGAACCCAACTGAGCAGTTGCATACTTGGTCTGTTCCCAAGATTATGTATGGAAGAAAAAAAAAAACTGTTTGGTGCAACTCCAATGGGTTTGTTCACTGCCCTGTGCAGAGACTTACTGGTCAACCAATTTTCAAATCTGTTGCCCCTAAACTCGGTTTCATTCAGTGTGTGTGTGTGTGTGTTTGTATATATGTGTATGTATTTCTGTACATATCCTTATATACATATGTATTGTATATATGTAGCTATGTATATATAATATGTATGTATATATAGACATGTTTATATGTATATGTTTATATTTTATGCACTTTAGTAATCCCACACCACTAAGGAATTGAATTGAAAGTTTAATAGAAGTCACAAAAAAAAAAAGTTTTTTTCTGCACCTTTGTTTATGACAGAAGAGCCTTAGTATGGCCTTCAGTCTGGCTTTATTAAAGATCCAGGCATCTGTATTGGCAACGTTAATGAAGACAATATAGACAGAATACTGTATTGTCTTGTCATATTTTCACTTGACTTGGCAAAATGTGTTAGGAAAAAAACACTGTAGCTTTGACAAGGACACAGTTGAATAGAGAGAGAGAAACTGTTGCTGCTGCCACTTTGGAGAGGCTGATTACCTGAATTTATTCAGGTAATCAGCTTCTTCCATACAATGAATTACATGTATGGAAGTATAGAATTAAAAAACAACAAAAAATTGAAAGATGAAAAAAAATGGAAGGGCAAATTATCAAATGCAAACACAAGTAGAAAATGAATAGGAGATAGAGTTGGTGCGTAAAAATTTAGAGATTGCGGAAAAGAGGAGATTGTCATATTCAACTGTGCTTTTTTGATAGCTGTTTTTGGCAGCACGGTTGAAAAAAACACAGATGGAAGTAAATCTGAATAACTCTAAATGAAATCCTATTCTCCAACTACATTTCATTCATTGCTGTGAGACACTTCGGTCTTCAGTTCTGAATATGACATCGCCTTTTCCTCAGAGGTCAGGGTGGAACGTCTTCTGCAACACAAAGGACATCTTTATTTGTAACTGAATAACATAGAAGTGTAAAAAAGAAAGAAAGGAAGGGAAAAAAACAACACATTGAGCTTTAATCCTGAAACGGGTCTGGCACCTTGTCTGTTCCACATCCTCTATGGTTTCTGGAAGACGGATGTTCTTGGTGTCAGGAAGACACAAGGTTACCAGACTTGCAGCAAGAGCAAAGACGGAGAAAATAAGACTGGGGAAGTGGCCCCACACCTCTTCAAGGAGGTAGATCAGTGTGGTCACAGACACACCGATACGTGCCATGAAGGAACAGAATCCCAATCCGTTTTGTCTGGATTAAAAATGAAAAATGGCAAAAATGGTACTACATTCTGTTCCCATAAATACCATGATATGGTTGGACTCCTGCATTCCATGCTGGACACATTGTTCTATGAGCTTCACAGGAGGCACTTTACTGACCTGATTACTGTGGGGTAAATCTCTGACGTGTACAGGTATAAAACAGTAAAAGCTGCTTCGATAAACAGTTTACCCAATGCTCCAACTATGACTTGGAAGAGCCCTTTAAAAAGAAAAAAAGAGAACATGTTCAATTAGCTAGCTTGTTTTTGTTTTATCCTGTAATCAGTGATCAAGTCGGCTTTAAACAGTTTGGCTTCCATCGTTTACCTTTTGGGATGAAAATGGTGCAGAGTATGCACAGGCTTGTCACACCTGCTGATAGACTCTGAATCGGCCTTCGGCCAATTCTGTCCAGTGTCAAAAAGGCAAACACTTTGCCTGGAATTTCAATCACACCGTAGAGGAACTGGGAGAGGTAGATGTTGAATCCCAGGCTAGAGACATTCAAGCTGATTCCATAATACGTGCAAGCAACTGCGAACCTGTAATGAACAGGAGGTCACTGACTGTCTGGCGGGAGTGTGTTACTGATTATTGCATTTTTTTAGTTAAAAAGTAATGACTGCCCTAAATCACTGTACTGAGGCCAGCAAGTATAAAGTTGATTGGCATGTACAACATGAAAAGACAAATCTCAGTTTTTCTAAGTCACAAGAAATGAATGTACACACCAGAGAAAGCCAGAAATAAGAGCCCGTCTCCTAACTTTGGGTGTCCTCACCAGGTCCAAATAAGAATATTTTCTGCCCTCATTTTCTACAACTATTACTTTGGACAACACCTAGACACCAGAAATGAAATAATTAGTTATATCTTTTCATAGAAATGGTCAACCTGTGCAAATCTTTGTACCTCAGGCTTTAGGTCATCTGTGCATTGCTCTCTGCCATTGACTCTGGCACACTGGCTCAGGTAGTAATGAGCTTTCTTCACCTCTCCATTCACAATCAGCCATCTGGCAGACTCAGGGATCCACCTGTAGGATTTGCACGAACGTGAGTTTTTCAGCAAAACTAGTGTGATGCAAAGTAATGACAACCAAAATGATGGAAAAATTGTCCATAATAGGTGGGCTTTTCTTCGTACCACCAACAGATGATGGCCAAAAACATTGGAGTTATCGCTGCAGCAGTCAGGGACCTCCAGTCAGTGATCAAGTAAGCAATGGCAGAAAGTGCAGAAACAAAAACACTCCAATCCATGCTGACTAAAATGACCGCCAGCATACGATGACTTACGTCCACCCATTCAATAACTGCAACAAATAATCGGAAACAATGACAAACGTTAGTTCAATCAAGAAAATGGTTTTATAAGAAGAAAGGCACATGATTATAACACAATTAAACAAATCAATTACACAGCCAACCAACTTAGGGCGATGGTGATGATAGACACTCCAGAAAGGCCCATTCCAGTGAAGAACCTCATGGCCCCAAACATGATGAAACTATTTGAGAAGGCGCTTATGAATCCAAAAATGCCTGCTGTCAGGTATGCCGCCAGGAGTGCCTTTTTCCTGCCAAAGCTTTGTGACAAAAAAAGTTAAAATCTGCCATCTTTGTATCAAAAATAATAACACTACTGTTCATAAAGATAATTTAAAAAAAATTACTTGTCGCTGAGATAACCAAACAAGACTGCTCCGAACATGAGTCCGATGAAGAAGACAGTGGCTAATGTTCTGTTCAGCTTTCTTTTATCACAAACTAGGTCCCACTGTGAAGGATATGATAAGTCTTAAAAAGAATGGTCTTAATATCAAATTAATATACAATGAAAGAGGTCAAATTCACCTCTGTGGCCGAAGTATCCCTGAATGTGCTGTTGTCATACACCCATCCACTCTGACATGGCACCGTTGGAAGACTTGTGGCGTTGGAGGAGTTCTGCAGCAGCAGGTGATACTGAGGCTCCGCAAACATCACACAGGAGTCCGGCATTCCACCCTGCCCGACTGGGATGCTAACTCGCAGCTTCTCTTCCTGGGATAAATTCCTGAAAACACCTTTGTCGTCCAGGGAGTCGACGTTACAGCGGTGAGAGGGAACCACCCCAATGAAGTTGTTCAACAGGTAATTAAGAGGCAGAGTGGCTCGAGCCGGGATCGTCAAGAACATGAGCCACAGTTGGAATTTCCCAAAGCCCCCCGCCACAGCAAGCGCATTGTCGAAACTCATTTTTCTGTAAAGGAACGATCCTCGTAGAAGTCCGCTCGAGCCCAAAGCTGCACCACTTTACACGCCGCTGTGTGCTGCTGGTCAATGTGTCGCGTGTGTTGCAAGGCGAAATCTGTGATTTATATTCACTCAACATAACTGGTGACAGATTAAAACAACCAAAATCATTATCTCCACCAGTGTAAAGGTAAACTGTCAGAAAGAGTTGTCTCTGCCTGCGTTGCGTCAGTACCCACCCTGCGCTGTCTGCTCATCGCATGGGTCCCTTGTGTAAAAGTGGGTTAATGGCAGGAATTGAAATGAAATGAAATAATTCACACAAAAATGAGCGATAAACATTCCGTGAGACAAAAAGCTGTAGAGTTGGATTGAGACCTAATTTGGTGTGAAAAAGAATCACCACACAAAGAAGGATATTTTAGTGTAATTTTATTCCAATTTATGGATGGAATTGCACAATAGTGTCAGAGGAGCTCTCTGAAAAAAGAGTCACATCACTTTTTATGCTACAGTCACAGAAGTGAGGATACAATTCTCAAACAGCGTGTCACCCATCAACTTAGTGTTGAAAGGGACATAAAATAAGACTTTTTTTCCTCAAACAAGACCATTACTTTCCGTTGTATTTCAAGCATGCTCAGCATTTTAGCGCTCATGAAGAGGCTGCAGCACAACCCAGTGTTTCTTGTGTTTCTGATTAAGTCAACCTTGCTGACAAACCTGGACTGGTATGTTATTTGTTTATGCAAAATGGTGGAAGCATTTTTGTCAGAGGCAAAACACGTAAATCCACTGTGTGATGAAATTAGAGGTCCATACACAGTTTATTATTTTGTCAATTTTGAATGGATTGTTACCCAGCCGTTACAGTATGTTACTGAACATTCAACTGCAGTTTTCCTCTGACAGACTTCTTCTTTTCCTTGTTTTCTCGATGTCTTCAATGGTCTCTGGCAGTCTGGTATGGAGGGTCTCTGGCAGAAGGATGTTTACCAAACCACATCCAACTGCCACAACACAGTAAATGACTGAAGGAAGGAGGTTCCACACGTCCTCCAATAGCATGATGAGTGGTGATATGGACACACCCAGCCGTGCAACAAATGATGTGAAACCAATGCCATTTTGTCTAAAAGAGAGTGAGAGTGAGAGAAAAAGCTAAGCGATGAAATTCATTTTGACAATCTCATTTGTGCATGTGGTTAGACCTGCTCCTGAAATGATCAAAGACTGACCGTACAACCGTTGGAAAGAGCTCAGCTGTGTAGAGGAAGATGATTGTGAATGAGGATTCTGACAAAGCCTTCCCAAGAACTGCCACAACAGTACGAGTAATCCACTTATCTAGGTGGCAAATTGTGAAAGTCAGGGAGAGAATTGGAAAGTTAAAAACAAAAAAGGCATTGTTATCCTGTAAGATATATATAGGCTATAAAAAAATAGTAACCTTTGGGAACAAATAGGTTAATGAAGAGACAGACACCAGTAAAGAGCAGGGATGCCATCTCCCCAGATCTTCTGCCAATTTTCTCAATGAAGAAATACACACCGATCTTCATTGGCACCTCGATTACCGCAAACAAAAATTGTGTGAGGTATATGTTCAGTCCGAACCCAGAGATATTCAGGGTTATCCCGTAGTATGTGAATGCCACTCCGTACCTACAAAATGAACAAGTGAGATCCACTGGTATGCATTTACGCTCGGTGATTCTGAGCCAAGCAATGACATCACACAACAACAAAAATACGGAAACATACGTAGCGTTGCACTGATTATCACTGTCTACACTTCATTTTTAGACTAAAGCTTTCAGATGATGTCAGTTTTGTCAGATTTTCTCCCACTCTTAGTGGGTTCAAAGAAAGGAATAAACAGAGCTTCCAACTGGTTTGCCTAGTCTAGCATTAACAAGGGTAATATGTGTAAACCGTAACTTCAGCTCAGTCTTAGAAAGCGACCGCAATATAAATGTAAATTTCACTAATTAACAGTGATGAAATCATGACTGGCATGTGTGACTGGTAACAAAACATATTCAGATTGACTTGATATGAAGGTTGTGAGGAGCTCGTAGGTGTTTGTATTCATTCTTTGTGTAAAATCAGGCTGGTCAATCTTCTATGACCCTACATTTCAGCGACATGAGACTGTCATCCATCTAATCAATCCCCAAAGTGACACTCACCATACTATCCCTAAACAAATGGACATTTTCCTCATCTTTGGGGTTCTAAAGATGTCAGCTGCTGTGTAATTCTTCTCAACAGCGTTGTCTTGTACAGATTCCAGTAATGCCTGTAAGATAGTGGCACAGAAAAATAACCACACTGCTCGTTTACTTCAATTGTTAGCATTTAAGTACAATCCATGTGCCTCAGGTGTGATGGAATCCATGAGCTTTGCTTTGTTGTTTGTCTCTGCACATTTCCGTAAGTACTTATGTGCTTCATCTGTCCTCCCATTGGCTAAGAGCCAACGTGCAGACTCTGGGAGCCACCTGAAAGAAGATGCAAGATCAGTTTACGGGGATAGATTTTAAATATTATTAATGATAATGTGTGAAATGTGTAACTCAAATACCGCCATGCAATGACCGAGAGTAGCAGCGGTGAGGTCACTGCCAGGATTAGCATCCTCCACTCATTAACAAAATATGACAGAAGAACTAAAATCCAGGTGCCCAAACTCCAGTCCAGGCTTACAATGACACCACTGAAGGTCCTGCGCTCAATGCTGACCCACTCGACATCTGGAGGATGTTAGTGCGACTTTTGTTAAAACAGAATTTTGAACAGACAAAGCAAGTTTGAAACATTAGTACGAGCAAACTTACTTAAAACACTAGAAATAATACTGATTCCAGAAATTGATACCCCAGCTAAAAATCTTACAATGGCAAACATAATGTATGAAGTGGAGAAGACACTGAGTAGTGAAAACACCATGGTGGACACATAAGACACCAAGAGAAGAGGCCGTCGACCAAACCTGGAAACAAAGGAGATGTTACAAACCAAAACCTACTTACAAAACAATAAGGTGTACATTACTCAAATGCAACAATGTAGTAATGTAAGTGCCATAAAATTCAGCACTCTGATTTATTAACTCTTTGAGTTGAAAATAAGCCACCTGTTTTAATCATTGGCTGAACTGTAATGAGAAACTCTGTTAAAGGCAAAGCAAGCAAGGCATAGTTTACAGCTAGCCATCCAATACAAAAAAGATACATGATTAGCAACGGAAACCAAACGTATGTTTTTAGTTACTTTTATACTCTTCTTGCAATTCTAAAGCACATTTTGACGTAGAATTTTATCGGGTTTCGAGAAGAAACAGTTTTTTGTTTTTTGTTTCCTATTTTTGGGAATTTGGGAATTCAACTTGATAGAGTCATCGGAGGTTTGTCAAGTACATTACCGGTCACTGAGAAAGCCAAAGAAAGGAGCACCAAACATTACGCCAATGAAGAAAATAGTGGCTGTGGCCTTGTTCATTCCCTTTCTGCTGCACACAAGATCCCACTGTAAGAGAGGGAAAACTGCAAAGAGAAGTTGGACCCAAGATTCCCCTCCCAAAATGCATAATTTCTTAGATTTCTCTCTCACACAGTCTCTTTTTAATACGTACATCTGTAGCCAAAGTCGATTTGAACGTGCTGTGGTCGTACACCCATCCATTTTGACACGGGACGGTCTCTGCATCCTCTGAGCTGTTCCTGCCTGACAGGAGTTGGTACTGGGGCTCCGAGAACATCCGACAGGAGCTCAGAGTCCCATCTTGCTCTTTGGGAACACCGACGACCAGCTGCTGCTCCTGAGTCAGATTCCAGAAGACGCCCCCATCATCCAGAGCACTGACGTTACAGTGGTGCGAGGGAACGGCTGCCATGAAGTTGTTGAGCAGGAAGTGACAGGGAAGAGTGATCCTGGAGAGGAACTGGATGAGGAATAGCTGGATTTGGAATTTGCCAAATCCATTGATCACTGAGAGTATGCTGTCAAATTTCATGTTGCTCAGCTCTGAGGGATGACAGGGAGTGAAGTGCCACAGATCTGATAGCTTCGAGTCACAACTATTTACCCATTTCAGGTTAATAATTGTTCCCTTTCAGCAGAACCAAACTGACCATAATCATCATCTTTGTAGTTTCTCTTCACTTTTTTTTAACTATGTTAAATATCCACTCACCTGCCACTCTATTTGCGAAAGCTTGCTAGGACTGGTTTGGACTCCCCATTGGACTCTCTTGGAATTCTCTGTGGCCAAGAGCCAGAAAGGTGCTGAAAACAACTGACGTTATGATCACGTCACAGTTGCTGCTCCAAGATCTCCTTTTCCACATTGCCTAAGTTGTCTGGTGACAATTGTGTCGAAACCAGTTTGAGATGTAAAGTGCTTTGTGACATCAGCCATATGACTATGCTGCCGGAAGAAATACAATAATTGTAAGAACTTATGTGAACCTGACAACATTTCATCATATGGTGCAGTTTCTGAAACGCAAAATGCGAGAAGGTAGCCATGGGAAATGTGCTTAATGGCCAGCATATTCTACTTCAGACTGAGGAAACAATTTAGTGTAAATTGTCTCTTTAAAATGCAGTTGAAGGTTAAAAATGACCCAAATGGCGATCTGGAATTCAGATAAGACAATTAAAACAAGCAAGGAAAGACATTAATGCTGCGTTGACACGGTAACTTGCTCCACCCTTGTGGAGTCAGTGAAACACATTTAAATCGTGGACATTCTCACATGTCAATTTCCACAGTGTGTATGGAGTTTTTCCTGTTTGACACTGGCTCCCAGAGGTGGCTAATGATGTAGATTGTAAGTAAGGTAAGTCACAGACGCGGCTTAATTTTGCCCATTTGTTCATTTACAAGTGAATAGACATAATTTTGTTACACTGACAATACAATATTTATGTGCAAATACAACAGAAAATGTGTATACTGACTGATTACCACCGATGTGAGGATTGATTCACAGTTAAAAAGGCTTCATGGCGGTATAGAATTAGTACTTCATATACTATACAATTTTTACACTTATTTGGATCATTTAGTGTTATTATGTGCAACAGATTTTAAATAATATTTCAATAAATAATACTTTGTTAGCAGTGAATGAAAAAAGATTGATAAAAAAGGAGAATTGCAAGAAAACCTTTTCCCACCTAAAGGGTAAAAAAAGTCATAGATAACACATAAAATCAATATAGTTTAAAATCACTTTTAATAGACTCGCGATATTGTTGAAGCTCATTATGGTGGCGTCTCGCACCTGCACGACGGCAACTGAACTGTGTCTGGGAGGAGGATGGGGGCAGGAATGTCTCTCTTTAAATAGGCAGGCATACAAGAAGGGGTACAGCTACACTGTGAGCAGTCGACCTAAGGATCTACAACCCGTAATAAAGGCTCTCATCCTCCAGTCCGTTGTCCGGCCTGCAGCCAAAGCAGCAGCTTTCATAATATGGATACTGACTGAAGAGGTATTTCATTTTTCTCTTCTTTTCCTTCCTTAGACACCTGTTATATTAATCTTGAAAGCAATGTTTTGCCATCAACTGACTCTTAAGAGTGGATGTTTGCACAGATTTGGTCAATTTGGACAAACCTGATTTATTAGACTGAACCATCATTGTTTTAATAATACGAGTTACCAGTTAGTGCACGGTGGAACTTGCCCGCAATTTGTTTGCTTTTTTATGTCCTTCAGTTAGGGACATGGAATGAAAGAAAAAGTTTGACTTTATTCATCACTGTTAGTTCTCAGTTTATCATTCACCTCAAAGTCACTCAAAGGTTTGATCTTGTTAGAAAAACTCTCTGGTGGCACGTTGATTTGGGAAAATTATGTCATTTTGTTTTGCTTTGTTTTTAATCTGAACTTTTTGGTGAGATAGGCTCAAGCACCCCCTGTGACACTGACTGCAGTATAGAAAATGAATGAATTTGAACTATTATGAAGGTTGCAGGTTCATTCCCCGGACCTGGGGCCTGTCTGTGTGGAGTTTGAATGTTCTCCTTGTGTACGTGTTTTTGTCTCCCAGGATCCTCTAGCTTCCTCCCACAATCCCAAAACATTTTTGGAGGTGACTTTGGAACTCTAAATTGTCTGTGAGTGTGAGTGTGAAAGGTTGTTTGCCTTTCTACGTGGCCCCACGATGAACTGCTGATGGGTCCAGGGTGTACTCCTGTCTTGCCCTGAAAACAGCTGGCATAAGCTCCTGAACCTGAGGGCAGGAGAAATGGGTATAGAAAATGGATGGCTGGATGAACTCGCTGCAGCTAAACTTTGCTTGATTTTTCATTTGGTGCTGTTGTGCATGTCGGCCCTTAGCGGCAGTGGTAAAATGTATAATTACATAATAACATGGAAACAGCTAATCCACCGGGACCGAGGCCACACAGGGGTCACTGGTTTGTCAAAGATGCTGACTCTCTGTTTCTATGGCAACATGACAACACACTGAAGTTACTGCCATACTTGGAGACAGGAACTTCAGTGGCAACAGAGAAATGCTTGTTGATGGTTTGGTGATGAAATGAAGCGGAACCAGGTGGGAAGAGAGAGTGGGCATATATGTCCAAGATTTTCTAGTCGTCCTGTAACTGTGCATCATGAGGATTTTCTATAGTGGTCAGTTGAAAATGGCATGAAATAGTAGTTCAAAACATGTATGTCGACCATTAACATCTCTGTTAATGATCTGTTTAGCAACATCAAAGTAAATACTGTTACACAATGAAGCTCTGTGAAATTTGCATTTGGGCACATCATGCAGCACAAAGCTGACGACCTGGTTCCAAATTAGGTGTAAAACATGCAAGATCCGAAAATGAAACTGCTGAATCAATCAATATACGCAGACAAGGAAAATCATTTATACCAATTGTACAAGTGATGACAAACGTGGCAACAAACAGTTGAGGCTCACCTTAATTCCTGTAACTGCTCATGACTAACTACAATCTGCCTGGTTTGACAGAACAAAAAGCCACAGTACAACATAATCATTCATTCATCTTCCATACTCAGGGTACTTCTTCCCGAGCTCAGGGTCACGGGGTTCTGCTGGGGCCTATCCCAGCTGTCTCAGGGCGAAGGCAGGGTGACTTCCTGGACAAGTCGCCAGTTCATCGCAGGGCCACATCGAGACAGACAACCATTCACACTCACATGCACACCTACAGACAATTTAGAATGTTCAATTGACCTCACATGCATGTTTTTGGACTGTGGGAGGAAGCCGGAGAACCCGGAGAGAACCCACGCAGACACGGGGAGAACATGCAAACTCCACACAGAAAGGCCCCAGGCCCGGGCCCCGGAATCGAACCCACGACCTTCTTGCTGTGAGGCGGCAGCGCTAACCACTGCGCCACGTGTCGCCTGCAACATAATCTCACATGTTATCTATTTATTTTATGTTTTCTTTTCTTTTTTTCAGTTGTTTTCTGTTTCTCTTTGGTGCTTTTGTATAAGAAATTGATGAGAAATCGTAGGGCGCTGTAGGGATTAGATCAATTTAATTTACTAATCAGACATTCACATGACCAAAATTGGGTTGATAACAATGTGCTTTTTTTTAAAGAGCATAGTCTATTAGAGCACAGGCAACAGATTACAGAGGTTGTTTCTTAGTTTCTCAGTCCTATACTGGTAAAGTAAAATAAGTCATTGTGTAACAATTACACATTATTAGTACACTACACTACATCTCCAAAACCAGCACCATGCATCTGTTGACCGTGTGCCTAGAATAATAAACAAATAATATAAATAATAGATAAACAGTACAAATAATAAATAAATAATATTCATGAAATAATAACTGTCCTCTGCCTTATGTATGAGTCTAATAATTGTACATTACATTCCTACTGGTCAGTGTTATAGCACCATCCTCTGTTAGACATGGGTAATGGCACCATTGAGAAACACAGGACTCGGCTGTAAGACTCCAGGCTTAATGAATACAATTTCAAGGATTCAATTGTAGAAACAAAAAACTCCCAAAATAGGAAAAATGTTCAATCCTCTCAAGGACGATCAAAAACAAACACAAACCACTCACATAGAGCACAAAACAACTTTCTCATAATAATTAAAAACCTGGCAATAACCAACTGAGCAAACATGACCTGGCAGGACAGAACAAGTTGAACTGACACAAGGCAATGGGAAATGCAGACTGTATGTACAAGTACAAGGTAATGTGTAACAGGTGGAGACAACCAGGCTCAGACAAGACAGGTGTGCACACAGGAACATGACAGGAAGAAGGTGAGTGCAAAATAAAACAGGACATGAAGACAACATGAAATACTAAATAGACATGACACAAAACATGTACATTCTCCAGAAAAAAATTCTTACATCTGATTTCTTATAATATGCAATTATAAACTTTTATAAGAGCACAACTGAATTATTCAAGGTATTTTGTTTCAGCTGATAGTTTTCTGGTGGATGAAGAGTTTTGCCTTTATTGATATATGAACTGTTGATATTATTTAACCTCAGCACGGAAGCAAAGCCTGGCTCTGAGTTTGGAGAACTGGAGTCCCAGTATTTCTACTATGCATAAACTAAGGAGTCTGGCATTTAAGTTCGTAAATGGAAATGCTGCCAGCTGCTGCACGGCGCTGATATTTGTTGCAGTGACACTCGAGAACAGATGAGAAGGGGAGACCTTGCTGTTCTCTTTAAACAGAGTTCGGAAAACAGCCACCAAATTGTTTTGCTCATGCTCTTGGATGTGAACGCTGTTTCCCCCTGACATTACATACCATTCCATTTAGAGCGGTGGCAGCCCTGATACTGCCAAAGCTAAGCAGCATTTCCTATTGGGGATAGGAATAACCTAACCATTGCATGGTGTATTTCAAAGTGCACCGGTGCTAAAAACAACTAATCTTAGTCGTGGTGAAAAAAATCTGTCAGAATAGTGAGAGCATGATTGATCTTGGAAGAAAACTGTTTCATTGTTTTAGACAGCATACTGTTGGATATTTTGTTTTAGTTACACAAAAGGTGCGCTGAATGAAAGTGAAAAGAATTCTGTTGTCTTTGTCTCCCTGAAGGTTTTTTTTCTCGTGATACAAGAAAATATTGCGAGTCTGCTTTAAAAATGGAACCAGTGGCTGAAGACAACAGCGATAATGTGACCCCTTGGTCGGGGTCAGATGGCTCCCAGGAGCTTTGTGCCACTGAGTCCTTGGCAGACTCTTACTACGAAGATGATGCGAGCGATGCAGAGTTCCCTCTGGACCACCCGCCACCTGCTAGGAAGTCCCCAGAACCCTATCAACCACACGACTGGGAAGTGGCAGGTGATCAACGATCACTTCCCGAGTACAGTGGAAGTGAAGGGGGCGCTTCGTACCGAGAGGAGGAGGACATGTACCTCAGCAGTCCTAGAGAGTTAACCAGAACGTCTCCTAGCGTCCAGACGCCACCAACCTCCCTGTCCCCTCACCCGGCATACCCCGACTCGGCGCAGGGATCTCGGCCACATTCACATTCGTCCTCCTCTCTCTTGGCTGTGCTGCTGCTGCTGATTTGACCCTGGCCTTGACCCTCGACGTAGATCAACCCCAGAGAGCCAGCTATAGACAGCGTCCAGAGTCTCTGAACAGGGAGGGCGACTCCTCGGAGGAAGGAGGGAGCAGCCAAGCACCTCCTGCGTCTGTCTCCTTTGGAATTTTAGACGAGGGTGCTGAGCAGGCAGAGAAGTGGAACTCCGAGTCTGACACAGTTCTGTGCAGACCGAACAGCAACAGGGCAAGGTGCACACGTAAGTATCTCTCTCCATATCTCCAACCGCTAATATTGCAGTGCATCAAGCCGCTACTGGAAAACTAGACTCTAGACTAGACTTTTTCTTTTTAATTTTGCTATATTTAAAGTTTGTCTCTTACACAAATCAAAAATAAATTCTCATTTAGATGCACTACTAATGCTTCCCGAGGCATGAGCTAACCATTATATGAATAACCTTAAATCATTATAGGTTTATTATTTATCTTTAAGGCATGACACATCATTTATTAATAAGTAACTTGTGCAAAGCACTATGGGAGCTGGCTATTTTCATGCTGTAATGTGGCGTCTATTTGAGTACATACCCACAGGGAGAATTCCTAAGGTATTAGTAGTCAAGGGAGGGATAAGAATAATATATGAGCAGATGATGAGAGTGGCAGAAACAAATTTGACGGACACCAGCATGTGTCACACTGGCCTGTTACCCGATCGCTTTTCCAATCGTAAGACGTGACGGCAATGGAAAGTGAGCTGAACATTTTTCTTGCCTCATGGAAGCACTCTAGGTTAGCTGTAAGTAAATATGAGAATTTTATTAGTGTACATACACAGCAATTCTTTTTCTGACCTAAAATTAGCAAAATTGGAATGATCTTTCAATATTTTTTATTGCTTAAAATCCATTTTACATTTGTCACATTCTGCAGCTTCTGAATGACCCCCAAAACCTGCCAAAGTCACATTTCATGTCTTTGTACCTCACCTTCCTTTTGTTCTTGGATCATTTCTATTTTTTTTTTTCACTGCAGGCATAAGTCACAACGAAAGCCAGTCAGAAAAACAGGCCAAGGAGAACAAGTCCAAATGTAAGCAAATCGCTCAGCTCCTGACTCACGCACCGAACCCCCAGAACAAGGGAGCCGTGCTGTTCAAAAAACGCCAACAGAGGGTCAAGAAATTTACACTTGTGAGCTACGGAACTGGTGATAGCAGGATTGAGAGCGAAGACCAAGTAGAGGAGGAGACAGAGGAAGTGAGGTCAGCTGAGTACAACTTTGTGGCAACAAGTGAATCAGAGTTTGAGGAGGAGTATTCTGTCCAGCAGCAGCAGCAGCATAATTTGAGCGTTAATTGGGGAAGTATTCGAGAAATGGAAGCACTGCCAGGCACAAAGGGGAAGGGTGTTTTCATGTTTGCCCAACGACGCCAACGGATCGACCAGATAGTTTCAGAGCAGGATGAACTGAGGAATAGAGGAATACCCGTGGAGACGTCCCCAATACCTGGACACAGAGGGGCACAGGATATTTATGAGGTTGAGAAAATGTACGCACATACTGAACAGGGCAACTACATGAATGTAAATCGTGGACAGCAGGTAGAATGCCCAGAAAGTCATCAACCGGTGTACCAGCTGCCAAATGTCTCTAAGCCATCGGTGTCCAACCGAACTGCCAAACCTTTCCTGGGCTTCAAAAACAGAGCTAACTTTGGCAGGCCTGCTGGCATCATTCAAGAGTCCAAGAAGCATGATCTGAGATTCAAAGTCCCTGTGTATGCTAAGAATAATCCACAGGTTTGGTCGCCAACTGGGGACATCATTGCGTCAAGAGATGAGCGAATATCTGTGCCAGCTATCAAGACAGGGGTCCTTGCCGAGTCAAAGAGGAGGGTTAGTGGTAAGCAGTCTTCCATGCCTCAAAATGTACATTATCAGAACAAAGGGGAAAGGAGGTCTTATATAGAGCCAGAAGAAGATGGTTTCAGTCTGGGAGCTGAGGCGTGTAACTTCATGCAACCGAGAACGGTAAAACTCAAGAATCCCCCTCCGGTGGCCCCCAAGCCGTCCATCGACCCATCATGCCCACCTTGGATGAGAAGAAGTCCCTCTGGTGAACCCTTCATTCCATCCAGAAGTCCAGTTTCTCAGCCCAGACATAGCCCAGTGGGCCCCCATGCTCAGCATTACTTGCAGCAACAACAGGACTGGACTCATTCCCAGCAAACAGCGAACCACTGGCCACTGGATCGAAACCCAGCCGCACTTCAAACACCCGCTGATGCCTGGGCTCCAGCCAAGCCCTCCTCGCAGCCTCCCACAAATAGCTGGAATCAACACCCGCTGCAAGCATCTGTGAGTATGCAAGCCTGCAGTCCCACTTACAGCCCACATCGTCCAGCTTCACCGAAGAGTAAGGCCGACAGCACTCCGCACTCAGTTGCCTCTTGCCCACCTGAGGCAGGGAGGTCCTACGGGCAGCCATCAAAACCATTAAAAGCTTCTCCAAAGGGTCAGGTTGCAGGTAGAGCTGAAGTTGGTCAAACTATGGTGGGGAAAGGCGCAGAGCTGTTTGAGAAAAAACTTACCCGTGTGGAGAAGTTTGTTGCTGGCGTTGAAACTGGTAATGCTAACAATGCGGGATCTGCTTCACCCACTTTGTCCCTTCCAAACCATTGGAGGTACTCTCCCAATGTCCGTGCCCCACCTCCTATATCATACAATCCCCTTCTAGCTCCGTTCTACCCCCCATCGGCGACTAAGCAGCTTCCATCCACTAGCCCCAAAATCAAGCCCAAGCCTAAACCTGTCCCAAAGCAACTCAATACCTTAGATATTATGAAGCATCAGCCATATCACTTGGACACATCGCTGTTCAAGTACGATGCAGTCCTAGAGGTCAAAAGTCCCAGTCCCAGACCCACACCAGCATCAAAGTTTGAGGCAACCAAAAACCGTAGAAATAAATCTGCCCCTTCCCTCTCTAGTGACAATACTTCTGTCCAAAGCAAGGCAGAAGTCCCTGCAAAGTCTGCTGCACCAGTAGGTTCCCCAAATCCTAAAACTCATGGTACTCCTAGTAATCTCACACCTGCAGCCTCTGAAGTAAACAACAAGCAAGCCGCACCTGCCGCACGGCCAGCAAGCACAGCCTCCCAAAAGTCCTCCACCAGTGACAGTGTAGTTTCAGCTTTTTCTCCCAGGTCTCTTATCGCTCGAGGTGCACGTCAAATGGCACCAAGGCCAAATTTTTGTGCTAAGAAGCCAGTGGCGATGGGCCCACAGTGGCGGCCTGTTGCAATGCTTCACTCATTCTAGCGCTCTACATGATTGTGCTACGGTGTCGATGTGAGAGCACAATTCCATCTCTGGTTCGCTAGCACGTAGAGCATTCAAAAAGGCTAGCCATCATAGTTTGCACTGTAACTACGGTCATATCGTAGACGTTTGTTTTAAAGATGAAGATAGATAGATAAAATGTGAAATGGTTAAGTCACCATGTTAGCACATAACATTGCATGGTCAAAAGGTAAATGCGAATAAATACATCTCATAAGTAAATCTCAGGAAGTGCTATTGCATGTGCAATATTATGTGTCGAGACCCCTCAACCAGGGTCCTCTGGTGTTTTTCTGTCTGCTTTTGTCAAGTAATTCTTAAGATTACATGCACGGTGTGCAATTTTTCTCTTACTGTATTATCAGTGACCCCAATACACATAGTATTTTTATTCATTTGTTACAATCTAAGTTTATCAAATAGTCACTGCAAATGATAAATATCTGAATTACATGTTTCTGGGAGGAAAACCAATCTTTCTTTTTTGGAAGCATACCATTAATTTGCATTTCTTTTACTCATTCCAAAATATGTGGCCTCTCAACTGCAGAATTTAAATACTGGTAGTTTGTTAATTTTGGTTACATTTTTCTTAAGTTGGATTATGGACCGATAACTTCTTCAATGTTAATGACTGAGGTTTGAAAATGACTATTCTGATTACCATTGGAAACGTTTAATGATAAAAACAAAAGATTCTTACCTTTCTCTTTGTCTCTGTCTTTCCACATATCACTGTTTATTGCACTTCTTGTTCTCGGCACAATCTTGCTATTAAAAATTTCTCTTTTCCCTCGTGTATCTGCTGTCTGTTTCATTAGCTTCTGATTTCTTATTAGAAACCATTCACGTGAATCGCACAATTTTTCTGTTTATTTTTCCCTACTACTGCACACTCTGAGAATTTCTATCTGCACCGTCACCATTTTTCAGTTAAACTATCACTGACTTGTGCACTGTCACTGTCACCTTCTCTTGACTGTTTTTTTACACCGTATGTCCATAATTATTTATCTTTATAAGCACATTTGGAGTAAAACCAAGGAACCTGATCTTGGACCTGCAGTGGCTCTCTGTGGAATATCAATATGACAGGTATTATGGTTCATTAAAGGGCAGTTTAGCATAAAACAGGAACATCAGCACTTTCCACTTTCCAATTTATTTCTCATTATTGATTATAATTGTTTAAATGCATGGAAAATACATAAATTCATCCTGCATAAATTGCTCAAATGTGAGGAACTATTCTAAGTATTACTATGTATTCAAATGCTTAGGGAAGGTCCAGTCAGGTAGAACCATAAAAAAGAAGGTTTATTGTCTTTTAAAACTTCTTATACTTTAAAACATTTTACTCTATAGCATAAATTGGTTTCAGTTCAAACCAAAGAAGTGAACATAGATCTAGTTAATCTGGGGTGCATTTCAATTGCCATTGTCTAAGTGCCATGAACAAACGCCAGGTAAGTTGGCTAATATTTGTCTGCTTGTGCTCATTATTTGTATTTACAATTAATGGTTCTTGACAAAAATTAGGTAATTCTGTTTCATGACTGGTTTTGTCCTAATGAACCAATATGAGAAAAAAAATGCTCTTAAAAATTGAAATGAGAAGTTAATTTCAGCAAAAAGAGAATCGGGACCAATAAACACTGTTACATTCAGATTTAATCAATATTCCATTTTAAAGAGTGTCCTTTTCTATTGTCAGAAAAGTGTGACTTACACGAAGTGAAAAACTTTAATATGAGAATAAATCATGATAAATGAACACACGGGAGGCTGTTCAGCGGAGGCCAGAGGGTGGCAGCAAAGTCTGAACAGCTGGCACACAGGGCAACTAATGCAAGCTTTACTTTCAGGGATTTGGTCGGAGCCGCTCCCTGTACGCTGTTCCCTCGGCTGGAGTTCTGTTGCCCATGGCCGCGCCCGGAATCCGTGCACCCTTTTTACCGACTCCGAGGCAGACGTCCGTCCAAGAAAAACCCTGCAAGCCGCTGTCACCGTGGGAGGCGGCCTCCAGAAGTGCTATTGGCTCAGTGGATGAGGCCTTCGTGTCGCCGGGCCGGGGGTCATCGTTGGCCTCTAACATCGTGGCTGCAGGACACCACAGGGCTCTTCCCGAGCCTCCGGAGGAATGGAAGCGTAGGGTGTCGCTGGAGCCAGCGCCCCCTCTAGGCCGTGCGGCCTCGGCTGGACCTCCAGCAGCAGCCATCAGCCAGACATTCCCACCAGAGAAACGAGCCTTCTCGGGGCCGCCATTCAGGCCTGCTCAGCCTCTCTGGTCGGGCAGAAGGGCCACTATTGGATACATGCCACAATCTAACCTGGCAAAATACTCTCCCATGCACAGTGTTGTTCAGTGAGTTTAAGATTACCATGTGTCAGACACTTTTAAGATTATATAGATACGTATTTAACAGTATACAAATCTGGTATCATATAAAGTCCTTTTAAAGGGGACAAATACGTACATAAAATACATTAAATGTTTTGAACGTTGCTTTTTATGACCGTTTTTACTTGGAAAAGTAGCTTTTTTGGCCATCGGGTTTGAGTGTCTATTAGCTGGCAATGAGAGACAGAATCAGAGCGCTCGTCGAGAGAGCTTTATAGCAGATCTCATGAAAGCAGAAGTAAAAGTAGGAGACAAGTGTGGCAGGTTGTTTTGTTTTTGATGTGGTGTTGTTCACTAAAGTTGTTTTTGAGTGGGGGAGAGCTAAAATATTTGAAAAGATAGAGGACGTTTTAGAAATATTCTTTGTGCCTAGAAAAAAAGTGTTTACTGCAAAGTGCAGTATCTTTCTCCATGCATACAAATAATTTATCCACTAAAAGGTTCAAACAGTGATAGATATAATCTTATTTTTTTATTATTACACATTTGCATGTGAATTGAACATGAAAAAAACACATGTATACTGTTTGGATAAATTAAAAAAACAACTATATTTACACTTTTTAAATGGTAAAAAACCATTGCAAGTTTTCCCTGCTCATCTAGGACTGCACAGCAGAAGTGAACTGTAAATAATTGTCCCTGTATATTGCTGTTGTGACATATTAGTCATAACATTTATTTATTTGGCTCAAATGAATAAATGGTCACATTCATACATACTTAGTTTTACACTTTTTCCACACATACAGTGTGCAGTGTTTACGTGGTGGATTACGGCAATAATGTAGCCAAGATTTCTGATTGGTCAACTGTGTTTTTTTTGCACCTTTTTAAACACAAAGTAAAAAAAATTAAAACACAAATATTCTGCTGATGGCTTTTGTTTTTCTTCTTTTCAATTTTATGTTGACATTTAAATGTAAACAATTTTAGCAAATGTTAACATAGTTATTATGTTTATACACAATGTGCATTGAGTGCAAACACAGACTGATCCAAGGAAGCACACATAGACATGCAGTGATGTTTATAGAATATGTTCAAAATATTCTGAGAGGAACTGAACAGAAACATTTAGGGAACTAATGTAGATGAAAAACGTTTTCAATCTGACAAATAGATGCTACAATTCTCAGTATCCTTCACAGCGGTGTGTTTGAATGCTGTAATGTGATGACCGGGATCGTTCTTTGAGAAGATTTTTGGCTGACCATCAGCCTCTCATAAATGACACCAACAAGTCCCTTTTAATTTCAGTACCCTCTCTCCAGACCCATAACTACAGTAGCACAGTTCAGCCCGAAGAAGCGGCCCGGCGTCGGCCACCTCCGTTCACACGAAGCCCAGGAGGCTGCGTCGCTCCGCCGAGACACGCTGACATTAAAGACTCACTACAAAGGAGGAGGACACGTCTCCGGAGGGGAGTGCCCATGCGAGGCAACATCATTCGGCACGAGGAGTCATCCGCCCTCTACCCCTCCACCCCGCCTCCCCTGCCGCTCTCTCTCTCTGTCTCCCTCTCTGGTGGCTGTCTGTGCCCCGTGGTGTTTGAGAGTGGTTTGGAGTGTTTGACAGGTTAAATTTAGCCTATTGATGTAAGCTGCATTCCATTCACAACAGACACAGAGACACACTCTCAGTTTGGCTTTAGTGTCCGGGAGTGTGAAGATCAGGGAAGATCAAACTACCGACTGTAGGTTGACCCCTGAGCCTCCGTGTCCCCCCCGTCAAGGATACTGGTTGCACGTTAGGGATACAACACAGGTACGGATGAGTTTTAACCAGGGTGTGTTTTGTGAATATATGCCTTATTTCAATGGCATTATACATATTGCTACATATTGCTTCATCTGGCTACGTTTCGGGAGAATTGGCCGTGGTTTTCCGCAGTCCGCTTGTTATCGTATGGAAATGCTTCGTCGGGTAGATTAGCAGCTACTCCGAAATATACATGTTCTGTTTTTAGAGTCGCGCTGCTCTGCGATGGTTTGCATGCTATTGTCAGTGACATGACAGCTGCACAGTCAGCAGATGGTCATAATTAAATTATTTAAGAGTTTCTGAGTATAACTAAGGGTTGTACCATCCAACTTTTTATTCTTCAGGCAACAACAAATCTGAGTCGATTGTCTCGGCCACGCCGCGAGTTTTTCCAAATGTGCTGTCAAACATTGAGTTTGACCGTTTTTGACGTTTCTCTACCGCACGTCCGGCCATGCACATGAACTTGGGGGCGCACAACGTCACCCGCCGACCTTTACACAGTTGATTAATCTCATGCCAATGCCAACAACAATAGGGAACACACTCAAACTGACGAGGGCAGCTGTGAGTGCCAGTGTTGCGACAATAGAGCTTTAGGGTTATGCAATGCATTGTAATTTTGGTAATGTAACCTTGACAGAGATTAATTCAGCGTAAAAAAAACAAAAAACTGATGTGGCAGATTTATTTGACGGAGCACCTTTTAAATCATGACCACGCATAAAAAAAACAACGCATTGTGTACCAGCGTAATATGTAACAGAAAGATGTATTTTTCTATTAACCTGTGTCACTGTGTATCTTCACTTTTATTCTAAAAATGTACTTTTCAATGAATACTTTCGGATTCATGCTGAGAATATTTTAAATCATAACATACATAACAGACGTCCTCCTCGACTGCCGCCTCTCAGCTGTGTCTGGGCACATCCCATTAAACGTGCTCGCGTTCTGTTGATGGCTGGGGGCGCTTTGGTTGGTGTACACAGTGTGTTGGCAATAAAAACCCCTTCCATGAAAGGGCCAAAGCATCACCATCCTGTGTCCTGTATGTGTCCCCAGTTCTGCTGACCTTTCCCAAAGCCGCAATGTCTCAGTTCTGTGCAATGCCAGCTGGAGAGAGGAAGAAACGTGCAGCAGCTATTTGCCGAGAGGTCCACGGTTCCGATGGTATGGTGCGATAGCCGAGGCTTGCTGCCACACACACGCTCGCGAGAGAATATCCATTCTGATCTGGGTTCAAAATGTCAGGGCTGCTCTCCGGCCTTGTCCATAAATAAGTCGATGGAATGATTTACTACCTATGGTGGTAAAATCCTTTGTCGTTCTCCTTTTCGACCATCTATTTCGGGAGGGAGGAGGGAATCTGTGAGGGCTGTTTGTTATGTGAGGGTCCGTGACAGCTGGGTGGCATTCCGCTGGGGCTGCTTGATGAGGAAGTGTCATGTGAATCCAAAACTAATGCTCAACTGTAATGATAACTCACTTTCCATTGCGCTGGCGTGCAAAAGGAACATCGTGAATTCTCGGGACAATAGTTCTCCAAACAAAATGAGCAGTAAACTCGCACTATTTAAAACTATGTAGCTGGCAAAACGCTGTTATGGAACATTGCTGAATGTATATTTATATTCAGTATCTAGAGCTGCCTAGTGCCCAGCTCTGAAAACGTGGCTGGATTAACCAGCTAAGGCAGCGAGATGCGGCCAACGATGAATTTAACTCCATCCGTGACAAAAGACTAGTTTGTGGCCATTTTGCTGTATTTGGCATAGTTGAAAATGACCATTTAGTGGCATCACAGTGCTATCAACAAAACATTCTCAAGCTTTGCTGTTGGCATTTCAAGGGTCCTGCTACAAATACACAAGAAGGTTGGATTCAAAACCTCAATAGTAATAAAAATAATAAGGCTAATAATCTGACCCTAGAAATTCATAGCATGTTTGTTCAATCATGGCTCTAACAAGTTGGACAGGTAGTCAGTTTAAGCTCTTTATATCAGAAAATTTCTTAGGATGAAAATAAATCGGGTATTAGGGCCAGTCAAAGCAACATTTTTTTTTCCATCCCTGTATTTTATGTACTATTGCTGTTTTTTCATTTCATTCCCTCTATTTTTGACCAATCAGAATACACAATGGACCTGGGAAAGAAGCACAGCACTCCCAAAGACATCATGCTGGAGGAGCTCTCGCTGCTGTCCAACAGAGGATCACGACTTTTCAAGATGCGCCAGAGGAGATCTGAAAAATACACGTTTGAGAGCATACAGAATGAGGCAAACGCACAGCTAAATGTAAGCCAACTTGAATCAGTCAAAACGTGCAAAATGACGCAAATGCTACTGATTCACAGACCAAGTTCATCAGCTAGTACTTCAGCGCTGGTTGTTTACTGTGGCATGTGGCGCTCAGAGCCATTTTGAGAACAGCTGTGTGCTGACACGTTCTTTGGCTCATGGGACCAGCATGTGCAGGTGCCATGGAGGAGTGAACTTCACATTCAAGATTGTTTGATTGGGCCACATGGATCTACCTAAAATATTTTTGGGCAATAGTTTGTGGACACCCTAAGCATTTGTAATATATATTGCATTAAGAAGCAGCCTGAAGTCTCCAAGTGGAATTTCTGTTTAGCCTAGTCGCCCATAATCCTTCTGCAACTGCAGTGTTCCATCGAAGTCATCACTGGATGTTTCAGAAGGACACTGCTTTGCCACACTTCCAGGGCAAAATGAGAATTAGTGTTGTTGTTGTTTTTTTTGTTGTTGTTTATGTTTAATGCAGCTGCACCTTTTGAAACACACACACACACACACACACGCACACACACACACACACACACACACACAAAAAAAATGTAAATGTGGCCAAACACAACGGAACTGTTGGGATCCGATTTCTCGTTTCTCAGTAGCACACAAAAGTCTTGCCTCTATTTGAAGCAATATTTTAATAGAGTTATTGAAAATATATTCTTAGTAATATTACATAGTTTTTCTACTTTGATATGATATAGTTTCCAAACAATTAAAAAAAAACAAAAAATGATTGCCTTGTAACAGGGAGAATGACACCCCTACTATTGACAGAGCGCCCCACACTGGACTGGGATAGAATACAACAGTCTATTGTTAGGCTGCTTGCCTTGTCTGGTCACTTGCTGAACTAGTCTTTCTTCTTCTCTCTATGGTTTCCTTTGCTTGTCTTTTTGAAGTCACATGTTGGCATTTATCACGGCCAGCAGTCTAGCAAAGTTGTTTTAACTTGAATAAATAAAGTCCATCAAGTCTTTCAAGGTTGTATAAATTTGAATAAATAAAGTCGATCTAAGTTGCCGTAAACTCAGGTTCTCAAGAGAGAGTGTCAGGCAGTCAGCCAAAGTTATATAATCCTATTGCGGGACAGCTGGGGGTGCTGTGTCAAGTGAGGGGGTGTCACTCTCTGTGACTTGTCAATGAATCAATAATAACTTTTGAAAAAGTAGTTTTCATGTAGTGACATGAATGTTCTGCAAACTGTGTCACCATAATGGCTTTTGGACATAAAGATTCCGTATTTCTTTTCAAGCATTGTTGCGCGTAATCCATCATCAGACTTTAAGAGAAAAATAATTATCACATTTAACGCAATGAGACAAATGAGCGTCGTACCTTCTGCTTCCTCCTGCCAATTTTTCTGAGAGGCTTCTCGGGCACTTTGTTGAGGAGCTGCTCCTCTGTTTATCGCCGCCCGCTGATTTGCTTCGCCGCTGCGTGTGCGGAATGTTTTGACAAGTGTCTGAGATTGTGCGTATCGGAGTGCGCGGCAGAGTGCACAGTAGGCAAGGGCAACAGCGACACACGCTAATAACCAAAAGGATAAAAGAATCTCTGCATTTCAGGCGAACTCACAGAACGACGTCGGACCTGAGAATGTGTTCACCGTGGAGATCAAAGTGGACCCACCAGCTGATGGGGACGAGGCCCAAAGTGTCCCAGGTAATCTGTCCCAGGTGTTCAACACGAGATCAGTCACAAAAACGTTCTTCAGTAAGAATGGTAAATATAAATAGAACACAAATGGGATACATGTGAAAGAACAGAAGTGCCTAGCTGTTTGGATTTTATGAGATGTGTTCATTTTGATGAGTTATACAACGTGCGCTCCTCTAAATGCTGCCATGCTCAGTATTGTGTTCTATTTTCAATGCCACCAGCGGCCTGAGCTTTTTCCAAAATGCTGCAGCCGTTGTGTCATCCCATGTGGACACTTTATAGGATGAGTACACACTTCAGCTATGTGCTATTTTAAGGGCTTGGATCGTAATGATGGACAGCTCAGTGTGGCTGTTCTCCCTGCTCGGCCTGTGGTCATAATCCGGTCCACTCTAAAAGTTTAACCTCCCCAAAGACGCTAAAGAGCGCGGCTCAACATTAACCTCGTAACTGTGAACCCAACCTCCAAGATAATGGTTTGTTTTCTCCTTCACAAGATGCAGAGAAGGTAAACTCCTCAACTATGCCAAAGTCCTACCACTCCCCGTGGGATCAAGAGATTCTCAGCGACCCCAACCTCGCTGAAAGCATCCAGCTGAAAATGCCACCGCTTGACCCGCGGGCAGATCTCCCAGAGTACAGGAGCTTCAACCGGTGAGGAAACTGTGACGCGTTACATAAGAAGGTGGTGGCGAAAGGATGCCCTTCACACTCGTTGTCAATCACAGGGTGGCCACTCCCTTTGGCGGCTTTGAAAAGGCGCCCAGAGCGATCACATTCAAGCTGCCCGAGGTGAACCTGAACCCGCCCAGCTACCCGGAGCTGCAGGAGCCCGGCGTGAAGCGACCCACCTTCAACAGGTCGGCCCAGGGCTGGATATCTGAGGGCACCCACTACATCCTCCCCACCGTCACCCTGGAGCCCATGAAAGTCCCCGAGTCTGACGACCTGTAGACGACGAAACACGATGTTGGCTGTGCACTTTGACCAAGCCGGCCAAAAAAAAAAGGAAAGAAATACTAGACGCAGTTCATTAACAGCCTTGTTGAGATGTTCAGAGGTTTGTTTGGTGTAAAACGGCATTCAGGATATATAAATATACATCTATTTATATATATCTATATCAACAGGTGATTTGATAAGTAATGCTGGTTTAATTGGTAAATGTGATGTAAATAAGCAAATGAAATATATTTATTGAAGTCAATCAACTGGAACCCCAAAAATAAAAGTGAGTCCTATTTAGTTATTACTGACCTTTTCTCTCTGTGTGTGTATATGTGTGTTGATATAAAGATAGGGTAGAGAATTTTGTTTCGCAAAAGCTATGATTGTTGTTTATTTATCATCATATAGGTTTTAATTTAAATAAATACTGTAAAATCAAATCAATGATTTGCTCTGAATTGTTCTTAATTAAATCTACAGATTTTATTTGTAGATTAGTAAAACATGGCCCACAGAGCTGTTTTTAGTGTCGCGTATTGTTGTTTTGGCCTTACTATGTTTATGTTTTGTTAGGGCCATTCTTAGTCATTTTTTCAATTTATTGGCCGTGTTTAACACGATCTCAACGTCTCAAGCCTTGTTTCATGTGTGTGTATCGCCTCAGCGGCGGAAGACGAGGAGTCTACGTGTGACAAAAAGTCTCCAAGAGCGGACGAGAATAGAAACAACCAAACTAAAACTATTATATAAACTCTGATTGCCCTCACTTGTCTTTTTGAAGTCACATGTAGATATTTATAGTTTGCCAGAAGTCTATCTGGGCTGAACCGCTGCACACTGGGACAAAAAGAAACAAACAGGAAAAGAGATCAACTCCAAATATAACCTTAAAAAAAAAGAAAAAGAAAAAAAATGGAGCAGAGTTTGACAACTCATCTGAGGAGAAGCGTGCCGTGCAACATTCACAGTAAGAGATCCGGTGCCTTTATTCTCTTTTTATATAAATACTACCAAAAAATCCTGGTGTGTCTCTGGGGACGTTTCAGTGCTTCTGCTGGAGCAAAGACGGGATCAGATGCACACCATATTTACCCACACAGCTGACACACAGTAATCACAGGCACAGCATGTGTTCTATACTGTGAAATATATGAAGATATCATATGAACCCACTATTGCTGCGGCATCAATGCCTGTTGGATATTGGCTTCCAAAACAGTGAGGACTTCTCCGGCTAGCAACTAACAGGCACGCTGTAGTTTCCGTGTTTGAGTATCTTTCCTTCTCTCTCTCTCTCTCTCACACACACACACACGCCACACACACACACACACACATTGCTGTGTGAGCTCTGGCTGAGAAAGGCTGAAGGAGCAGGCAAGCCTCTGGCGACTGAGATGGCGAGATGACCCACCACCCCTAATTGGCTCCATGTAACAGGACGCGATCCTGCACCCTGTCTCACAGCATCATACACTGAGCCAAGAAGCCCGACTTCAAGTCCGCACATCTCCCCCTCTCCTCACACACACACACACACACACACAAAGATGTGTTTGCTCTCACACCTGACCAGAGTGTTGTGTTTATGAAGGTCAGATCTCCTCCTACTCAGTAAGCTGAGGATGATAGTGGTTGAACTCTATATTGAATTGTACGGTCTCTTTCTGTAACTGTTGTTCGAAGTTAGACGTTCTTACAGCATATCTGTAAATACAGTGGCACGTTTTGTTTTATGTCTTTTTTTAAATATGCAACAATTGAGTCTTGCATATGTTTTTGGTTGGACTTTATTGACATTATGAATGTGGAAAAGATAAATACACATGGAAAATGCAGCAATGGTGTCAGTTTGGTGTATGTTGTTTCTAAATTTGGGAATTATTGTGAGGACTGGAGTGGAAATGTTCAGGTGTAAAATCACTTCAACGTTGTTTAACTTCTTTGTGTCATTTAGCCGAAGCCTGCAGATGCAGTTAGTCTTGAATCCTGTGCAATATTATTATCTTTTTGTTTGTTTATTTGCTGTTTTCATTAACAGAACATGTGTCCATTTAGCTCCAAATTAAATACTTCAGTTTATTTTGTATTTGTAGCTTAACATTTCAAATTCAATTGCTGTTCTGTTTTAACAGTTCCTTATTTGGGGTGATTTAGGTTAAAAGGAAAAAGTGTGTGGGTTTGGGGGGGGGGGTTGCTGCTCAGCTCTGCAGGCCTTCCCTATTACAGGCCCCATCTGCCACATTTTTGTTATCCACCTCCTGTTTACATCAGCATGTGAGATGTAAAGAAAATAAAAATAAAAATTACATTGAACCTCAATTTATGAACTGTTAAAATAATTTTTAAATGTAAAAATATATGATTTATTCTATGTCCAATTAAAATGTTTAGCAATTATGACAAATATTGCGGTTTTTTAAAATCTATCAAAGGTGACATTAAATATAGGCACTGTAGTGAAAACTCGTGCGCGTGCACACGTAAACGTATATACACTGTATACGCATGTGTGCGTGTCCAGTGAGTGCTGCATGATTATGAAACCGGCGTGGTCATGTGACGTCTCCTCTCTCATCATCACCGTGACAAGTTGCAAGTCTGACCTTCCGCCAGCTCGCTCGCACACACACATACACAGAGAAAGAGTGACAGAAAGAGACAGAGAGAGAGAGAGAGAGAGAGAGAGAGAGAGAGAGAGAGAGAGAGAGAGAGAGAGAGAGAGCGCACCATGCAGGGATTGAAAATTGCGATGCAGCCGCTGCAGCCGCAGTACACTGGACGCGACACTAGGGGCGCAGTTTGACCTCTTCAGCCTCAAAACATCTCTAATCCGCGTCGGACATTCTGGCTGCTGCCAGCACTGGCCCCGTTTTTTCTTTTCTTTTCTTTTTTTTTTTGCACTTGAAGAGGGACGAATTTGCAGCCGAATAATAGCTTTCCTTAACCGAGCGGCTCTCCGCGGCATCACGCAGGATCTCCGGCGGCTCGGGAGGGAGAGAAGGAGGGAGAGAGAGAGGAGAGAGAGAGAGAGAGAGAGGTAGGGGAGGGATAAGGGGAGGAATGGTGCACTATGACAGATAGTGCGCTCCATGCGTCTGGACGCGTCCGCAGTCATTTCTCGGCAATTTTCTCCCAGTGTCGAGAAGACCGTGAGGAGCAGAGCCGCTGACAGCCGCGCCGGGAAACACACGCACGCAGTCCGCTTCCCTTTAAGGTGAGTCAGTCCGCCGAGCGCTTGTTTTCTACGCCGCTTCAAACCGCCAAGTTGCGGCATTATCTTTGCCCTCCGCCTCCCGCTCCTCCTCCTCCTGCCTTCGCGGCACCACGGTGCAGAGCAACCGGCACCGCGTTGCTGCGTCCTGCCGGCAGCTGAAAACAAGGTTGGTGAGTTAAAGTGCGTCCGCTGACGGATTTATGTCCCCGCTTCGGGTGAAGCCCCGCTGTTTGATGGTGTCAGAGCCTATAGGCCCGCACGGGGATCACATGGTGTCTGAGCGGTTGGCGCACAAACACATGTGGCCGCTGACAACAACTGGGAGCCGAGGAGTGACACTGGGACACTTGTGTATTGGTGTTGTTGTTGTTGTTGTTGTTGTTGTTGTTTTCACCGGAGGGTTTGTCATTTTGTGGAGTCCAAGTGCCTCCATTTGGTAAGAAAGCCCGATAAGGTTGTTGTTTTTTCAGGTAGACGTCCCGTGTGTTGTTGTCATTGTTGTTGTTGATGTTGTAGTGGTGGTGGTGGTGTTTGGTCTCGTCTGTTCCCCGTGCAAATATTGATTTTTATGTGGAGCCATGCAACATGAAAACAAACCAGAGCAGCTTCAGATTTGTCCAAACATGAATTCAGTGTTGTGTAAGACGGCACCTGGAACTACTGCTTATGTTTCAGGACGGCTGTTTGAAAACAGGAAAGATGAGCCATGGTGTTTGCTTTGCTTGTGTCCTTAAATCTGACTCTTTTTTTCATGCACATTGATCTTTACTTGTTAATTAAACAAAAAAAAAAAAGCTGCACAACATATTTTGATGCAGATTTTTTCTGAAATTATTGAAATTATTAACAAACTATTCATTGTTTGAATATGTAAATATGCTTTTTTTTTTTTTTTTCATCCCCTACTTTGATTGAACATTTTCAGAAGCATTAAATCCCTAATGTAGTTTCAGGTCAAGTCGGAATAAAGAAGCACATCTCATTCATTTAACAAATCTCTGCATTTAGTAAAATTTAATTGTTTTGTTATTATTTTTTATTATTATTATTATTATTATTATTATTATTATTATTATCATTATTGTCATTATTATTATTATTATTTGCTATATTTAGACCACAGCAAATCAAGTTGTCTGTTTTCTCTTCAGATCAGCTTGACTACATGCCACCACACACTTTGCAAGTCCTCTTCTTGAGGCTCTGTTGTGTGAAGTCTGTAGATTGTGTAGTTTGATTCTTTGCTAGAGTTCCCTTTTCTTGCCGCAGACTGCTGGAAGCAGTGACGTGAGACTTGTTTCCAGATGTTGTCTGTCAGCTTTCCACCTCTCACGTCTTTCCAACTTCTCGTCCCACTTTCCTCAGACATCGTCCAGTTGCCATTCAATGTCCAGTAGCACCTTGCTGCGGCTGCCCTGCGGCTGATCCCCGCCATGCTTTCCGCTAACTGCTGCGGAGGTGCGTGGGGATGAGATGGACGGAGCCCATGGCCATACCAACACAGCAGCTCCCACCTGCCAGCATGTCCAGCCGCAGCAAGTCTCCACCCAAGTCTGGAGAAGGTAGCTGACACCTGCTCAAATCAGTGGCTTTTGCCGCTAAGCAGCAAAGTTACAGGCAATAATACAACTCGATGGTTGTGGGTTTTTTTGTAATTCAGTTGCAGGCTCTAATTCCAAAACATGGTCAAAGATGTTTAAGAAACCCGGAAGAGGCCTGAAGAAATCCTACCAGCCAGGCAGCATGATGTCTCTCGCACTCACCAAAGGCCTGATGAATGAACCGGGGCAGAACAGCTGCTTCCTCAACAGCGCTGTTCAGGTGAGGCCTGTTTCACATTGTGGTCTAGCGGAGAGGCCGTACTTGGAAAACCCCAGGGACTGTGGGAAATTTCAGTCCCTGTTGTTACCGATGAGTCTTTTGAGTGGTTGAGTGTGTGCGTCCCAACAGTTTCCCTGATTCTCACTGAATGTTTTTAACTTGTTTGTCCTAATTCTTTGTACCTATAATCTTATGACTGACTTTCTTACTTTTTTTTAATTGCACTATGGGGAGAAAGCCCAACCAATTTCCTTGTAGCTACCTGTTGCAATGACAATAAAGGATGTTTGATATTTGATTTAATGATTTGGTGTGATTTAAGATATACAGTTGTGTTTTGTTCCAAGTCATCAGTGTTGTATTAAAAATGAAAAACATATTGTCCTTGCACAACAGCTGCTTGAAATAACTTCAGATATGTTTGATTTTGTCTTTGTATTCATCTGTGTGTGTGTGTCCACAGGTACTCTGGCAGCTGGACATTTTCAGGAGAAGTTTGAGGCATCTCTCAGGTCACTTCTGTCTTGGCGATGCCTGCATCTTCTGCGCTTTAAAGGTCGGTGTGACAGTGCAACCTTCTCTCAGCCTGAACTCACATCGTGTCAATGTTTCACGAGCCGATTCTATTTGATGTTTTTGCCGTATTATATTTTACTCTTCGAAAAAATCTGGAAAAACATACATCAAGTGCAGATTGTGGGAATCAGTGGCTTGTTTGAATGTGGGTTTTCAGTACGCCATCCAATTTTCATCTAAAACCATTTTTTTTTGCTTTGTTTTGCTTGTCGTGTTTCTCCAGAGCATATTCAGCCAGTTCCAGCAGAGCAGGGAGCGCGTGCTGCCCTCCGACAGCCTGCGTAACGCTCTGGCCGAAACTTTTAAAGATGAGCAGCGCTTCCAGCTCGGCCTGATGGATGACGCTGCCGAGTGCTTCGTACGTTGACCTCGAGCTGCTGACTTTCAAAGTGACAGTCAGTCGTTTTAACTTTTCCTCCGCTGCCACGTCTTCAGTCGTGGCTCGGAGGGAGTCGCTAAATACGCAGAAATCAGGGAGGACATTTTGTATTCTGTCAGTCAAATTCTCAAGAGCCTGAATCTATTTTGTATCATTGCATATGTATGTTTTTGGAAATGCAATGACAATAAATATCCTTGACCTTGACTTTTCAAATGAAAAACATTCAAAGTTGTGCAAATGCGCTCTTCTTGCATATTCACAGGAACTGTCTAATACTTAGTTTGAACGTTTGAAACGATGGATCCACGCAACAGTGTGAACTGACCGACTTCTCTTGTTTGCTTGTCATCAGGAAAACATCCTTGAGCGAATACATCTGCACATCGTTTCAGACAGTGCGACCGAGTCCTGTTCATCCAAATCCTGCATCACCCACCAGAAGTTTGCCATGATGCTTTACGAACAGGTCAGTACGCAGGACGTTGTACACTTTGCCGATTCTTAGAGTGAAAATGCAGAACCGTACTAAGACTGACTGACTTCACTCTTAGAAGTCAAAAAATGTCCATTAGAGTTAGAAAACAGGACTTCATTTCAGTCTTTGTCAAAAAAACCTGCCTTAAAAAAATGCTTTTTCTTTTGCAGTTTGTGTGTCGCTGCTGTGGTGCCTCTTCAGATCCACACCCATTCACAGAATTTGTACATTATGTCTCAACCACTGCTTTATGGTGAGTAGTCAATTCACTGCCCAGATCATTGTATGCAGTCAGTGGAAAACACTGTGATAGGAATTTCAATATGATCAACTTTTTTACAACAGCCAAAGTCTCAGAAATTGTCTCTGTTATTTCTCTGTAGAATTATATGTTGCTAAACAAAGGCTCTTTTTCATATTGCTGTGCATTGCAACAAGTGGCAACCTTCACTGTTTCACAGTTCACCTTTTTACATACATCTTAGTAGTTACTTAATAGTTTTGCCATCAGTTCTGCTCCTACAAACATTATTGTTTAAATTGTAATGTTAAAATGAAAAAAATGGATGTCACACACATTTGAAAACACTGGACTTGCAATTGTAACACTATAATATTATTCAGTCTGCTGTTAAACGCTGACAGTGCAGATTCAAGTAATCACAGGAAAGTAACAAGTAAATATGACTTTTTTTTAATGCAAATACAAGACGGTGTATATAACCACCGAGAGCAAAAGTCCAATTTTTACATAAAATGCTAATTGTATTTTCACACTGTTTGTGTTTGTGTGTGCAGCCAGCAGGTGGATCGCATGGTGGGGAAGAACAGGTCCGACATGTTTGGAGAGTTGCTGCAGGCGGCAAACAACACAGGAGACCTGCGGAGCTGTCCGGTACGTCGTTATTTCCACTGACTTGATTCTTCTGAGCAATCCTGATACAATCCGGGAGGTGACTGATCTTTGGAAGTTGCACCTTTAAGACACTGGAACAGGTTGCACCCTGACATTTGCAGTTCTTCTGGAAGAAACATTGAAAAAAAATCCAGCCTCAAGACTTGTTTCTATACATTTCAGCCCTTTGACATTTTCCCTCTGTATTTATGTAACTTGTTCCTATTTTGCCCCAATGATTGTTGGGCCTCCTTGACGTAAAGCACTTTGGATGCCCGCTGGTTGCTGTTAAGGCCTCCACAGTCGAAATAAAAGCAGATAGATTTTATGTAAGACTGTGGTTCAAAAACCTTCTACACCAAATCGCCCACTTTTCACTCATTATTAATACATATTTTGATCCTGTGGCCGCGCGTGTCGCTGTGAAATGGACAGAGAAAGGTCTGTGGAGCTGTGTGGTGTGCTCTGTGTGAAGTGCCATTGCTTTGTGCTTTGACACTGTTCTCAATTCGGCCAGAAGGAGACGGTGCCAGACGAGTGTTGGGATAAAAATAGCAGTGAGGGCACAGCCGCTGTTTTTCTCTCATCTGTATTTGATACTGTTGTCTCTCTTTTTTTCTTTTTCCTTTTTTTTGAGTGAGCCTGTGCCTGTGAGAAGCGAGCAGAGATAAAGCTCCGAGCTACTACTCTGATATTTATGGAGATTTGCTCGGTTACTCATTACAGAGACTTAAAAAGGTTTTAAGTCGGGGTGCTCCGTGATGAGATTTGTCCAGTGAGTGTGCAGCCAAAAAAAAGGGGTCTGAGCCACAGTTTGACAAAATGAAGTGCTGAAAAGAAATGCACTTCTTATGAGCGTGTCCATGAACGTGAGTGAAGAAAACAGCAACAGATCAGCTGCATGTTAGAATGTGATATTGATGATGTAACAACCTGAATATTTTCATGGTAGAATCTAAAATGTATGATATTAGCAGGTGGTACTCATCAATTTGCAGCAAGATGATTTGCATTGGATTTATTGGATTGAGTGATCACAGCTACTTTATTAGGTAAAACGTTCAATGGCTTGTTAGGGCCAATTGTTCAACAGCCAGTCCTGTGGCATCAACTCAGCGCATTCAGGCATGTAGACGAGGTGAAGATGACTTGCTGAAGTTCGAAGCCGGCGTCAGAACAGGGAAGAAAGGGGACTGAAGTGGTCGTTGGTTGTAGACGGGCTGCAGGTCTGAGTGTTTCACAAACTGCTGATCGACTGGGATCTTCACACCATCACAACCATCAGGATTCCCATAAACACAGCATCAATCAATCTGATTGCATTGTGTCTTTTCTTTCATGTTCGGCAGAGCGACTGTGGTCAGAGTATCAAGATTCGCCGTGTGCTCCTGAACTGTCCAGAGATTGTCACCATTGGATTCGTCTGGGATGCAGAGCAGTCAGATCTGACCGATGATGTCATTTGGTCGCTCGGACCACGGCTGAACCTGTGCGGGTAAAAAAAAAAATTTTAAAATAAAACAAAAACCTGAATTTATTCA
Source organism: Thamnaconus septentrionalis (assembly GCA_009823395.1). Classification (NCBI taxonomy): domain Eukaryota; kingdom Metazoa; phylum Chordata; class Actinopteri; order Tetraodontiformes; family Monacanthidae; genus Thamnaconus; species Thamnaconus septentrionalis. Next base: position 5,144,080 of record CM020501.1, on the reverse strand, counting down.
TTAAGACTATGTCATATATATCAACATACACTTTTGCTCCACAAGATGAAATTTAGACAAACCATGTACTGAGCTGGTGCATCACCCTGTCACTCCAACCCAGCACCTATTCCTGCATGCTGTGCTCCACATTATGTTTTGCCTGATAGGATAAAGGCAACATGCTCAAAAGTACCTTTAAAAAAAAGTAAAAAAAAAAAAAAATAAAGCTTAGCCATTGTATTGTCAGCAATCACATATCACACACACTCAGCTTTTATTCCGGTAGGATTTAGCATCTGCCCAAAAGCGATATGTGAAGATCAAGCTCCCCTTAATTTGCTTTCTTTTCAGCTTTTCAACCGTGTCACTGATGAAAACGCCAAACGGAGTGAGCTGCATCTTGTGGGGATGATCTGTTTTTCCAGTAAACATTACTCAGCCTTCGCCTACCACACCAAATCTTCGAAATGGATGTTTTTTGACGACGCTACTGTAAAGGAGGTCAGGAACTTGCCTATTAATCTGCTTGATCCGTGTTTCGAAATTCGGCTACCTCTGCAAGCCCTCGTGGCCCCATTTTTATGTGTGTGTCTGTGTGTTTTTTTTCTCCCCCAGATCGGATCCAAATGGAAAGATGTAGCTTCCAAATGTATTAAGGGGCATTTCCAGCCACTCCTTTTATTTTACACCAATCCTGAGGGATCCCCAGTGTCCAATGAAGATGCTCCAAGGCAAACCACCATGTGTCCACGCTACAAAGCCCAAATAAATGGCGACACTACAGGTAAGATGCCTAATGACCCACCAGTAGACCTGACAGGTGTGTACTTTAGATATGTTGCAACACAATCATTTCATTAACTGTGAGGAGTCCTGAGCATCTTGACGTTCATCAGTTTAGCTAATGTGTTGACTAATGGAGATTTAGAAAAAGGTGGAGACATTTTGCCTGTAAAAACTGCAATTTTGCGTTAAAACAACTTTTAATAATTTTGCCTTAGTTTTCCGCCTTTTCCATGTGAAAACCAAAAAGTTAATTTTCCATTTTTAAAGCAAGATTTTGTCAATAGATCAATCAATCATCAACTTTTCAATTTTACAAAAAAATGATTAGTGTCCATACAAATCACAGACTAGCAGTTGGCTCTGAATCACTCAAAACAAATAATCACGATAAAGTGTTTTAACAAATAAGAAAATCCTTGACTGCAGATGTTCTTTATTTAACTAAAAGAATAAGCCTATTAAAAGCAATAACAATGACAGGCAGATATAATCATGTTCTTACTAAGTACATTTATTACCAGTATACCTCTTTTTTATATTCAAAAACCTTCATTTTAATATTGAGAAGCATCAGAAACGTTGTTTTATTGATTTATACTGGAGAGTTTCTCACTTTATCTAAGATCAACAGTTCGCTGCTTCTCCTGTTTTGTGTCATTAAAAATGCTTTTTTTTTTATTCAGGGAATTTGAGGTTAGTCCAAACTGCAAAACCGTGAAAAAAATGATTTGTCTATTTCCAAGTAATTCCCCCCAAAAAGCACAACAATAGCGCCTGAACAATTTTGCTGAAAGTATCGCTGAGTAAAATGATACACCAAACGTTGTGATTACACGTCGCAACGACTTCACTCTGCAAATTACAGATATGGTTTCCCACCGCCGGGATTGGGGAGAGTGCTGTTAAAGTGCAGGCAGAGAGATTGTCCTGCCCTCTGTGCCGGCTTGAACTTGGCATGAGGATGATGCCTCTGTTGCACGCAGATTTACCACCCACGCCTCGCTCCATAATCCCTGCTCCTGTGGCAAAGCGCACTGGCTTCTCTTGCGTCTCGTCTCCTAAACACATCTGATGTTTGCCTCCATTCATTTGTCTGCCAGTTTTTTGTTTTTGCCCATTTATTTTTCCGGCGATGGTGCCTCACCTGCTTAGATGGATTGTTGCGCTTTAATGTGGCGACCGAATACAGGCGTTGTGATGGGACTGGATTCTTGTTTTCGTAAAAACATATGTAAGTAAATTTATTCGCAGCTTTTTTTTAATGCTTTGTCTTGAGATGTTGCTCATGGGTATTTTTCACCCCATCATGTGGTTTCCTCTGTTTTTACGCAGGTAAGTTGCACCCTGAGTTGCGGAGCCTTTTTTATTTTTTTGTTTTCTGTTTTTTTCATAAAGAACTTAAGGCGACATGACAAAAAGTGTTTGCTTAATTAGTAAGCAGCTGTGAAAGGTGGACTGTGTTTAATCCGGTTGTGTTTTCAGTAGAATTGCTTCAGCGGCAGCTTTAGGCTACAGCAGCAACTCTGCAAAACCATAATACTATACAGCTTACTCACCGCTGTTACTCACTGCTGCTGGAACATCCTGCAGCCGGTCGTGCGCACGCAGCATTATGCAATTTTACCTCATGTTCAAAAGTGACTTCATTTTTAAACTTAATTAAAAAAAAAAAAAAAAAGTACCAACTGAATAAAACAAATGAAATGAATCAAAACAAAGTAGAGAAAAATGCTGATTTGAGAATGAAATAAAAATGATGGAAACAACAAAAATGTGGCTCTCAGGTTCCTTTCTTGGCAAAATTTCACGTGTAAGAAGCAAACTGAAACATCGGCACACGGGTCATTGCTAATTCTAATCTACTGCTGGTTGTAAAGGAAGCGTTCACAATGTGTGAGTCTCATCATCATATAATAATATATTTGGGAATTTAATTTATTTGCTTCACAAGGACAAAAAAAAGAAAAAAAGCGCACACGAAGCAGAATGTTGAAAACAGCATAAATAAGCCAAATATATTTAAATAAATAAGAATAACTGTCTTTGTCGTGTTCCAGGCTCCTTTTGTATTGCATTGATGTCATTATGCTGTGATGGAAGACATGATCCTAGCAAAGATAAATGTTTTTTTTCAGCAGTCTTTTAAATCAGATTTTTCAACCCATCGATAAGATTGATCTGTTTCTGGGGTTTAGAGCGCCACCTCTTCTGGACTTTTTATGCAAACTTTTCCTGGTCAGGCCGTAAACAATTGTCGGTGCCAGAAATCAAACCTTCTCTATTGAGCTTTATGTCATCGATGCCATATTCTCCCTCTTTTACAAACACTCAATTACACACATTCTATGGCCGACCCAACAGACATCAGATTGTCATCCTTGGCATAAAATGGCAGTCACTTGGTATTTTCCTCATGGATGTCAGAGGTAGTTACTGTATCTCTGCGCCAAAAATAAATCCCAGTTAAAAGTTCAATTTTCTGCATTGCAGAGCAGCCGCTCACCCGTCATTGTTGCGTACATATATTTTTTTCCCCGTCCAGTGAAACATCCGCTTGGCAGTCCCAAGAAATTCCAGGAACCTCTGACGGAGATTCTGCAGAGGCCAAGTGACGCGTCCAAGAAGGAGCGAGGGCATCGGAAAGCGGATCCATCGCAACAGCACAGAGGTGGGCACGCGTCACACACACAGTGATGGGGAGAAAGAATATATTCAGGTAGTGATGCGAGGCAATGAGGGTTGCCAAGTTTGGAATGTGATGTGACTCTCCTCCCCTAGACATGGCCCATACGAGATCGACTTCGCCCCGGAGAACGGGCCCAGGCCTCACGTGGAGCAGAAATTGAAAACCTACCCGCGCTCCTACAAGCCGTCGAACCACTCGGGCCGGGGGACCCAGGAGGCGCAGGGGCAGACCCTCTGCCCACAGAACCAGAGGAGGAACCACTCCTCGGTGAGCAGCTACGACCAGGACGGCTGCCAGGAGCAGCAGTGGGAAAAGGGCGCCTGCGACGCGAGCCGCTGCAAACCCAAGTCCACCTGGAGGCCCATCAGGGAGGTGCTGAACGTGGACACGGTCCTGAGTGAACTGGAGCAGCGGCGGCAGCATCAGCAGCAGCAGGACAGCCCGCGCCACAGCAAAGCCGGCTCGCAGGAGCGAGCGCACGGCGAAGATGGCCGGGAGGCGGCGCGCAGCCGAGAGGACCGCAAGCAGAAGTGTCTGATGACCATCTACGAGGACGAGCAGCGGCATGAGACGGAGAGCCACAGCTCGGTGGAGTCGGAGAGCAGGGCGCACCAGCAGAGGGGCGGCCGGTTGAGGGGAGGCCCCAAGACGCTGCTGCGGAGCGACACCTGGACCATCCAGAGGACCGAGTCCGGCTACGAGAGCAGCGACCGGCTCAGCAGCGGCTCCACCAACCCGGACTCGCCCGGCGTCGACTGCTTCGCGGGCAAAGAGCCGAGGTCCACGCCAGACGCACCGCAGCCGAGGTAGGAAGCTGCACCTTTGACCTTTAGTCTAAGAAGAAGAGCAGCTGGTTCTTTAAGACATGAAGAAGTGAAGCACTTTTCAAAAATGTCAGTAGCTGCGTTTCCATGACCCCGAGAATTGCGCAAAACCTAAAATCGCAATAAAAAAAACTGGTAATGGAAATGTCTACATTTGGAAAAACCTCTCAAATATCTCTAAAAGGTTTTGACGCTCTCATGAGGTGGTTTTTCAGACGTATCGATATAGAGGTATATCGTGAAAGTGTCATGGAAACACTTTTTTTGCATTTACACGCCACAGGACGTGACGTATAGGGTCACATGACCAGTTCACTTCAAGTGAAACTGGCATGTAATGTTTGGACGGAGGAGGAGGAGACAGATTTTTACAAGTAATCAAAGAGAAAAATATAGCAACCATTCTTGACAGCAAACAGACGCAAACAACTAAAGGAAATGTAAATCTTGCAATTCTCACAGGAAGAGAATTTACGACAATTATAGCTTGTGAGCTTCACACCATTGGATGGAAACACCTGCAAATCGCAATTGTACTTTGTCAAATGATTGCTTTTATTTTGCAAATAACTGTAATGGAAACGCAGCTACAGAGGTTATACCTGACAGCATGAAGTACATTAAGCAATTAAATGGCACCTTTAAAGGCATTGAATTTCACACTCATGTCACACTCATCTCTTGATTCTGTATTGATAGAATTCCAGGGTGTCTTGAAAAAAATGTCAAAATTAAATAGATAAGACACAAAAATGCAGTAGTGTTTGTGCAAAACCTGGCAGAATTGGGCCATCTTTGTTTTTTTTTCCTTTGTCAAGACAAAAAGACTTTTGATTGATAGATTAATCGTGTTCTCCATAGTGACTTTACTGTTTATTTACAGTCAACTGCACCAACAGGGAGGAGACGGCAAATCAAGCATACCATCGTCACCATCACACAATGGTGAGTTTAAAAATATGTTTAAAAAAACGTGAACCAAGTCAGACAAACGCTCATTTTCTCAAAGGTTCCCCCTAAAACTGGCCTCTTTTTTTAAAATAGCTGATTAAACAGTCCCCCTTGTGGCCATTGGAAGAAATGCGGTTTCCACAGTCTCAACACTGACTTCGATCCTGTGACCTCGATGATCGGTTTGTTGACGTCCACTAGCGTTATGTTCCTATTCTGTGTGAAGGTATCCATGGCAGGGAAGCAGTCTACTAATAAAAATAATAATTTGTGCAAATAATTTGCACAAAACCTACATCAAGCCTGTAAAGGCCACAATATTGTGTCTATGAGATGAAGAAGAAGAGGCAGCGTGAGGAATTGTGGCTCCTTTGGGCTGGTGACACAGCTGAACAGTTTTAAAAAATGACATGTTGTATTTTTCTTTGGTTAAATGAGAAGACATGATAGAAGAGTGTGCATTCCGAGGACCCTTGAATCCAAGAGACTTGTGTGTAAAATGTGCTTTTCAAGTTTGTCTCCTGTGTAATAACATATTATTAAAAACATTCCCACGCTCTGATATCCTGATCCTGATGATGGAAGACCATTTAAACAGTGTGGTTCAAGCATCTCTGTATGTTTGGGCTTCAGGATTTTGTGTGGAATTTTCTCCAACATCAGCCCTGTTAAGCAAAAATAATGCTGCCTTTCCTCTCGGTGCGGCTGCCCTGAAAGAAACACACTGGCACGCATGCTTTTGTTGTGATGAAAACTGCATGAGAGAAGGGATGTCAGACACACTCCACCTGCAGGGGCCTGATTTGAGATTAGAGTAGAAGCTCAGAACACTCCTCTTGGAAAAAGAGGGGTTTGTGTGTGTGTAAATTTTAATAATTTTTTTTAAACGATATTCTAGCACAGATTTCTCAAATTTTAAAAAGAAATTAAAAAATGCAGCCATTTGTATTTTTTTTCCTCAAACTGCGAATATGTGGAGACTACAAAGAATAGCATAAATAACATGACTCGTGTGCTCAGGGACGATTATATCTCGCCTGTAATCTGCGCCGCTTCTAGGAAAAGATTTACTAGGAAAAGAGAAATTCAGTCTTAGCACCGAAGATTTACTAAATAAAACACCCCGTATACGACACACACGGCGCTCAGAAAATGAGTGGGCAAGGAAAGGGCAAAGCAGCAGCATGCAAAAAGAGAGCCTTCTTTCTTTTCTCACTTTTTTTTTCTTTCCAAATTCATTATGCTGGTGTCAGTTTGCGCAGCAGGTAAATCGCGACTTGTCCCGTTTGCAATGTGAATAAAGGTTGAATAAGTCCGGGCTAGATTTCTGACTGGCTTCTTTAACCTCGTCGTCACACAGTCAATCCTGCGCAGGCATTAATCTGATGATAATCCCACAAAGCTCATTCTGATAGCACAGCTGGACGTAGCTACTGGCATTTGCCAAAAATATCTTTCTTTCTCATGCTGTCCTCCGACTATGCCGGGCCACATGGTATTTTGCCGAGACGGCGTTTCGAACCAACAGTTGGAGCTTTTATCCTCGCACGGACCTCTCCCGGGCAACGAGAGAGAGAGAGGGGGGGGGGACATCTATTTATAAAGAGAGGAGATTCACAGCCCCCTGTCTCCCTCTGCTGCTCGGAGTGAGCGTGCTGACTCACTCATCCGGCTCTGAGGAAAAGAGAAAGAGGAGAGATGACGCTCTGCTGCCACCTAGTGTTAGAGGACACTTATGCTTTTATTTTACATATTTTATTATGCTTCGTTTTGGGTTGGTTTTTTTTGTTGTTGTTGTTGTTTTGAACACTCCCTCCCCCTCTCCCCAACACACAAGATTCCTCTTCCACGATTGATTTTTTTTTTCCCCCCGATAAAAATCTGTACCGGAAAACAATTTTGATTTTTGGCTTGTAATTAAGAATACTAACCTAAAATCAAATATTTATATTTTAATTTTCTAGCATGGATATTTCTATAATAAGATTTCTGTGTCCTTATCTTTCTGGTATTATTTTTCGTAATGTATTGAACATCTTTTAGAGAAATGTTCCGAAGGTGATAATACATTACCATTTCAGTTTTTACTATTTAAATATCATATATCTGAAAAAGAGTCCTTTCAGAAGATGCTTATTTAAAATTCCTGTATATTTTCTTTTTTAACTTTACTTCTTTTTTATGTCTCTGAGTTTTGAACACCTTTTGTTTCATATTTTGTAGGTAAACACCAACTCAAACCTCAGGGGAAGAACCATGACCAAGTCTCGCACATACATCTAAAGTGCAGTCCAGGTTTGAGGTAGTGCCCTTAACTTGAAAATAACATTTCCTTTTTGATATAGATGTCTAATACAAAGACTCGTTAAAAAAAATTAAATAAATAGGCCTTCGTTCTATCCAATAACCACCCGTTACCAAACCTGTGTCTTGTAGACGGAAGTCCAAGTACGCGTCTAGCACCTCCAGAAAGGCAGTGTCTTCAGAGAGGGACGCCCCGGGTTCAGAGAGCAGGCAGGGTGAGGGGCAGCAGGAGGCGCCCGGCTATAGGGGGCACGCCGACGAGTGCGCCGCGCCGAGGCACTTCGCCAAAACCAGCAGCTCCGAGTGGAACAGCTCCGACGACCTGGCCCTCTCCGACCCCGAGGACGGGGAGAACGCCGTCGCCTCGGACTCCCAGTGTCCTCACGTCGCGCTGCCCTACCGCCCCCCCGCCAACCTGCCCGCCCCCGACCCGCCCTGCATCCAGCGCCAGCCCGGGACCACCCAACCGGGCCACGTGCGGCCCAACCAGCTCGTCTCCCCGCCGCAGCAGGGCGAGAGCGGCCACGCCCTCTTCCGACCCCGCATGCTCCAGGAGGCCTTCCCGCCGAGTCCCCGCCTGCCCTCCAGGTCCTACGTCAGCCCCCACAGGAAGCCCGACATCTCGGCCCTCAGGACCTTCTCGGACGCCAGCTCCAAGTCGGGCTCGGACCCCGAGAGGAGCACGCCGTCGTCCTGCGAGAGCGAGGAGCGGCTGGCGGGTTGCCGGGCGGCGGAGCAGCAGCAGCAGCAGCAGCAGCAGGCGGTGGCGGTGGCCCAGCAGCAGGAGGTCTCGCTCACCACATACTTTAACGTGGACAACTGCATGACGGAAACGTACCGTCTCAAGTACCACAACCAGAGGCCTCTCGTGCTCTCGGCTGCCGCGCCGCGCGCGGCGGTGGCGGCGGACTGCCGGGACGTGAGGCACGCCGCGCTCGCCGACGCTTACGCGCAAGACGTGCCAAAAGCCAGAGCTGAAACAAGTAAGCCCCCCCGCACCACGCGGAGCCGCTCGCAGCCTCAGACCTGCACGCTGGGGTCGACGCCACCAACAGCTCAGTCAGAGAAGCACCTCGCTTAGTGGGATCGAGCTTGTATTTTTCCCATAACCCCCGACTAAATGTCCTGCTTGAAACCTTAATCCAACATGAACTAACTTAAAGGTAAAGTGTGTAAGATTTGGAGATTTTCAGAAGAAACAGCGATAATAAAGTGGTTACATTTTAGATTGCAGCGCTCTTTCACTTATGTCCCCTTAAAGACTCCATAGCCTCCTTCTCCCAAGCTTGCCAGTGAACTACAATGTCCTGCGAGCGCAAACCTGGATACTTCGTCCACCTTCTTCTTCTTCATTGTTGGTTTATTTGAGGATGGGAGCGTTCACCCTAAATACAAACCGCACTGTCAAGCGGCGGGCTGGATTGTCCACACCAGGCTTCCTTAGAAATATGGCGGTGCAGGATGGCAGCTAACTGGGAGCAAAAGCCTTCCCCTATGTATATTTTCATATAGAAATAAGAACTGTTGTGTGGTTAGGAAAACCAAATAGCTTTTATTGTACTGGCGTATACACTTTTATTAATATATTTAGTGCCAGTATATTAAGCTTTTACAAATATAAAAATCAGAAATCAGGCCAGATTTTGCACACTGAACCTTTAAAATCACTAACTCGCCACAACATACAGTGTGCTGACTTCCTCCTTTTAGGGAAGATTTAGACATTGAGCTTCCAACAGTTTTTAATGCAGCCTTTCTCTTCTTTCACAGGCCATAATAGCAATAAACCCACCGCGAAATGGAACCCAGTGTCGGCCAAAGGACTGGACGAACGTGGGTTTTTGTGAGCGTTCTCTCGGTAAGGCCTCTCCTCAGACTGTGCGGACGAGGGTTCAAAAGGTTCTAACTGGATGCCAAAGAGTTTACAGAAACGGGGAAAAGAAACGTTACACAGTTGCGACTTCTCCAGATTGGAGTGGGAACTACAGTATTTATGCAAGCTTGTCACAAAAAGTCAAAGCGTTTTTGTTTTTTTTTCTATCACGAAAGGCGTCGAGAACCGTTGGACGGACTTTCAGCGGCGACATTTCTTGTACCGTCTGCCATTGTCCCGCAGTAGTGCTGCAGTTAGATTGAGTTTCAACCAAAACCTGATAGGATTTTGAGTTTGCACAACTGTCTCAGAGTCTTTTTCACAATTGTTTGTGACACCTTCTGTTACCGTCCAAAAGATTTTTGTGCAGCCGTTGTGCAGCAGGCAGGAAGGTGGTCAAGTCCACAGTTCGAGTGTCAGGGTGTGTAGTTTAGTGTAATAACTACACAGAGGACTACAAAGAAAGTGAGATTGTAACTCGAGTGTTGACGGGATCATAAAGTTATACTGTCTAATATTATTTGTGATATCATTTCCCACACATAAAACAAACCCTAGAGGCCAAAGGTCTGCATCCACAGCAGCAGCAGCAGCAGCAGCAAATTTAAAGGGCCAGTGTGTAAGATTTTGCAGGATCTAATGGTACAGAAAGCATACAGCAAACAAATAAATGAATATTCCCACAGCGCTGCTGTCTTAACATTGTTCCCTCTCAAATAATTGATCGGCTGCTGTTGGTGTCTTTCCATAAAACAGATTAAATGGCAGCACAACACGGCCTCCGTCCTGTTGAGCAAGTGAAAACGCAACAGTTGTTCATTTCTAGCAACATCGCAATGAAAAGATGCATGCGCACTTTCAATTCCATTTCATGCCGGCAGATCCCTGTAAATGTTACACTCTCGGGCCTTTAAATGACTATAACCAATCTGTGGTGGGAACAATGTCTCAGAAAAGACTGTCTGCACATTGAGAGCTTGAATTCACCAGGAGAGAAACGTTGCAATATTTCAAGATACTAGCACCCTTTTATTCCAACTGTTTTTCATTTCTGGGTGATTTAATACGACAATTGTGTGTGAATGAATGACTGAGGGCTGTCCTGTAGCCTACACGCCAACATTCATGGTGTTATCTTTTTGCTTTTTTGTTTTTTTTCTGAAAGTCAATTATCCATCATTAATGTGTGTGTGAGGTTCTTCCCGAAACACAGTTTCTCAACACGTGAGCTAATGATATGCATCAGGGTTAGCCTAGCAGCAAAATAGCAATCCTGTGATTGGTCGGACACGTGGATTTGTAGCTGGGGCAGCCCTCATTCACTTCAGGTTACTATATACTGTGTACAACCGTGTCACGTTGTGTACTCTACCTTGGATCGTGCTGCTTCCTGTACTCCTTTTCCTGTGTCTCACAGTGATGTCAATTTGTATTTTCTCAGTCTTCCTTTTCAAGTAGACAGATTAAGCAGGCAAATTGCAGGTACTTTTTTCATAACGATGCCAATATTATTAAAATGCCTATCTGGTATTGACAACAACTATTCTCTCGGACCAGACTGATTGGTCTGAAACATGCATGTGGCCTTTACGAAGTCTTACTAGCTGCGTGTACAGCATAAGCATGAGCATGACGACGATTCTCGGACTTTGAGTCCAACCAACGTAAATTATATCAAATTTTATGTCGTTGTAATAAAATGAATCCGTAAAAAATATGAATTTGTACAGTTGATTTTCAGACTTTTTTAAACAACTGAATGTCATTGTCCTCACTACCTTTTGATTATGCATCAACTGTAAATACAGATATCCGACTAAAGACAATTCATTAGCATACAGCTGACTGTCGCGGGCGTACTATGCATCCACCATATATTATTTTACTGGTCACTTTGGAAGCATTTTTGCTATTTTGAAGGCTTTGTATTCTGTACATTCATCCGGTCACGTCAGAGTCAAGGTGGGGATGTCCCTCTCTTTTTCTTTTTGTGCCCACTCCTTTGCCAAACCCTTTCAGCAAACATCCACCACTCGTGTGTTCTTCCACTCCGCCTCCACCGTTTTTGTCAGGTGATTTTTCAGTTATTATTTTTTTTACCGCGCACATTTAGGCACAATTTTGCTGTGTGTGTATTTGTCTCTGTGTTGTGTTTATTCTGGGTGGCGTTCTGGAGATTTGTGTAATCGCACCTAAGACCTAGAGTTTCTTGCTTACGTTGGTCATGGCTTATTTATTGACACTCAAAATTCAAGGAGAGCAAAGGCACACTTTATGAACGAGCTGGGGGAAAATAAAGCGTCTCCACATTTTGAATAACACAAGGACACATCGCTGTGGCGTCGCAAGGACAACCCTGATTTCAAATAAATTAGCACGCTGCGCAAAACGTAAAGGGATCAAATGAAATGTATTGCTCATATTCAGTAAAGACACAATGGAGATAATAGTCTGAATGAGTTTACAATGATGTGGTTTTTTTCTAATGTTGTAATAATGATAAGGAGAGATCAATGCAATTACAATAAAACAACAATTAAACAATTACAATTAAAAAAAAAATATCAAGAGCTATTTGAGACTTTACTCAGGCAAAGGTGATTTGGCAGCAGTAGGTGATGTCATAAATGGTTTTATAATGGGGTATTTTTCAGATGGTGCAAAGGTTCAGGAGCAATGTTGGGTCAAAGTTCACCACTTAACACATCATATAAATAAAAATAAAATAAAACCTTCACATATTACAACAAAAGTAAGAAAAAATACATATGTGATTCTTTACTAATGCTTCATATTTTTTCACTTAAATTCATCATAGTGTTAATGTTTTGGAATCAGGGTTGTGTAAATGACTCATCTTTAGTGGATGATATGAATTTACTTGGTGAACAAATAAATGAAGGAACAATAGTTGCATCATGGCTCAAGGTTAAAAAAGAGATTTAGTGTTGTCATGTGTATGTTTGTCTATGAGCGATGCTATTAGACTTTCACTTGTTGAATTTCACCCATTATGTCATTATTTTCGTCATCTGCTATACAAACTTTTTATTTTCTTTGCCCGCAGACATGTTTTTCTGCCACTTTGAAATTGGTGTCTTGAGTTTTTATCTAGAGTGCCTTTTTTCTGTGTTTCTGTTTCGTGAGCAAATTCTCAGTTGTTGAATAAAGACTGAGAGGAAGAGATTGGAGATGTTGTTATGTCGCATTTTCTGACCTTTTGTACACTCACATTTCAAAAGACAAACACAGTGGACGCTATGGGCACTTTATGAAAATAATCTTCTCTGGGCATAGACATGACAAAATTTTACAGGAGGTAAAACTTTTTACCTTGTTTCATTGGTTTAATTGTCAAATTACAAGGGATCTGACGTGTGATTTTGATTGATTTGGCCTGACATCGCTGGTTTATTGAGTTGTTGGTGCTTCAGTGAATGCTTCATGACTTAAGGAAGTATCCGTTAAAAGAATCATGGAGATATGTCAACACTTTATATTTTTGTACATAATATATATTTATTTTTATTCATTGTTGAATAAAGTTGAAACAATGCTATCACTATTTCATCAGCCACCTGTGTATGCTTGTCGTTTCTTTTGACTGATCTCAGCAGGGTGTCATGGATACATTGTTAAAAAAGAAATGCACACACACACACAAATAAGACATTCAGTTACAAAATGATTTTATTATTGTGAGTATCAAAATCCGGAGCACTGAAAACTGTTTCATACACACATTTAAAAACAAATGCATGTTGGAATGGTCCTAGAGGTCGACAGTTTGTGACAGCAGTGCATTTAATTCTGTGATGAGTCTATTCCTTCTTGAAGATCCTCTTTGCGTCCACTCCTTCATAGCTGTAGGTCTGTTGGAAAACAATAGTGTGTTAAGGAGGCATAGATAGATGGATATAGATAGATAGATAGATAGATAGATAGATAGATAGATAGATATAGATAGATAGATAGATAGATGGATAGATAAATAGATAGATTTATTGATTGATTTTTGGTGCTCTGCTTACCTGAACAAGTTCACCGCCCTGAATAGTTCTGGTTGTTATCAATTGCTTTCCGTTATCCTTCCTCGTGAAAGTCCCCTTTAGTGCGTCGCCTTCCTGGATCCATGCGCCCTGCAAAAGTGATACAAGGAGAGTCTCTGAGATGACATCGTAGTCAAGGCTTTGCAAAAGTGCAGAGTTGTGGCCTTTTGTGGATGCCCTGGTCTTGTAGTGAGCTCTGAATCACATTTTATTCTTGAAACACAGGTTACCACAATTTTGAGGGACTTTGTTATCTCCACATTAGCGGCCTTGCAGGATTAGTAGAAAACAGCACGCCATGTTTTTACGCGAGGCGACTCTGCCTGTTACACGGTCTAGTTGTGGTGTAAGTGACGTCATAGGAAACAGTGTCCCACTTAGGGCCTTGTTTACTCACTGATACTTCCGTTCCGTCGGCGAGGCTGTACTCGAAGGTGACGCCGAGGGTGAAGTCCAACTCCAGGGTGCGGAAGTTGCTGGACTCCTTGACATGGAACTTGTCTCCAGTCTGCTCGAGGGTGATCTTCAGGTTGTCGTGAGCAGCCAGCTTCCTCTTCACCATGTTAACGCCTGACAATGGACACATGGCATTTCTTCAAAGCACTGATGCAGATCTGCAAGGGTGGCGGGTGTACCTTGCACGAACGACCAGGTTTCTTCTATTTCTAAACAGTTAAAATGCCCTGCAACAACTCTGCTCCTCATATTTTAACACCTTAAAATGTACTTAAAAACTCCAAGTTAAAAGTTAAAATATTATTCATGCAATCTTCTGCATGGTCCTCGCCTTGCTGAAGCAAAAATATTTACAAGCTGCACGTGCGCCTGGTATTTGAAGAGCTGCAGCCAGCTGTTACTCACCCATTTGTTCCATGAACTTCTCATAGTTGTCGCTGCGGTCGACCTTCCAGGTGCCGTTGAAAGTCATGGTGGCTGTGAGCGGGTGAGGGCAAGGCAGCTCTGCAAGCAGAAAGTGTCCCTCTCACAGTCTGGAAGCCCTTTTATAAATCACACGCACTCTTATCTCGGCGTCTGCCCCAGTGCTGATGTGGCCGTTTCTCGTCACTTAAGTGGAGGTATTAAAAAAACACACACACACGAAAACACACGCAACAAGGCAATAAGGCAATATCCAGTGCTGCGGGTGATAAGGTTGTTCCAGAGACCTGTGCGGAAATAGCTATGAATGACTGAAGAGCCGTCAGCCTGCTGTACCTGTGTCTCACGTCTCTGTTTACAAAGGGAGTTACGCACTGCAGAAACACATTAACAGTCGGCAGTGCAACGTTGAGTTAGCAGAGCAGGCAACGTTTATAGATATTGTATATGAGCCATTGGTAGAAATGAGTATAGTATAGTGTATTATACAGTAACTGTTTGTAAGAAATGTTTGTCTTGGCTTGAAACCCGTGTTTGTATTTTGACCCTCTCACCAAAGCTCAACTCATCAGCCAATAAGGTTGCAGCCCAGAGCCGACCTGTTTTTAAATCTGAAGTCTTTAAAAAAAAAAAAAAGAATCATGTTTCATAGTTGGCTTTTAATCTAAATTGACAGTTGTGCCCTTTGGCTCAAACAGTTGTTATGTGGTTTGCAAATTAACAGCGTGAGGATTTAAAGGCGTGCAGTTCTATTTATTTTGTGCAGAGCACTTGATTCAGTTGTGTTTGGATTACATGTTGAGGAATCTGCAGCGTGAGTTCACTCTGATGCCCCTGTGCACTGAACACGTGTCCACAGGAATCTTTGGTAATTTGGCGTCTCCTTTATGGACAGGGGATCATTTTGGTTGTAACAGCTTTAATTACTCTGTGCACATTATGCCATTGATAATGGGTGTCAAAGATACCTTTGGCCACAGTTGTTGATAAATGAGACCTTTGATTTTGAGACTCGATGGCGAGCAAACCCTGGTCCACGCAATCACACTCAGCCATCGCATGCCATCAAGATACAATCAGCTGATTAAGGTGACTTTGAGAGGTTCTGGCTTTAAACACCAAGATAAGGTGTCTGTCTGTCGACAGTGGTGCTTAAACATGACCTCACAGTCGGAGCTGAGGGTCCGATGTCAGAGGCAAAAGTTGCAGGGGAAAAAAAAATATGAAGGCCTCGCAAAGGGAACGAGACGTTGCGTTAAACCACCGTGTAGCGCTGGAGCTCCTCACCTGACCTTCACCTCCTCCCAAACATATCTCCAACTTATCAGTGACAACGTTGATAAAATTGACAAGAGGACTTAAAGCGTAGTAAACCAGGCTTCCTTATCTAGAGTGGTGAGAGAACACAATGACAACCCACATATCTTGTCTTGTGTTAAGGTTCAGTATGTCAGTACAGCTATTTATTTCCTGCTTTAAGTCAAAAATAAAATTCTTACCTCTCTTTCATATGGGCAGCCAAAATCCCTGAAAAGCACTGACCTACCCCCATTACACCACATCAGATCACAATCACGTTTGCCCACTAAATATTGCACAAGCACACTGGCAACTGGGACCAGGTGACTGTGACTGTGAACGTACCAGACCTCAGTTTATGTAAGACAAACAGGGCTTGATGGCCGTTGGCGCGACAATGCTTGTAGATCAAAGGTTACAACAACTTAACCTCCAGCACCATCATGTGCTGGACCTGATGAACTAAAGAATAGATGTTGTGGATAACCAGGTTCGTAGACTGAGCTTTGAATAAAGTGTCTACAATCAAATCAGGAATTCATCAAACACGGCCTATATTATGAAATAATAGAAAACCTACGTATACCTCAAAACCAAGCACTTTGTGATGTCACAAAGAGACCCTGATAACACTTGTGTACGTCAACCCAGGTTATGACCCCAAGCCAGGTGCAAGATCCCCTTCGTTTCGTTGTGTTGGAAACATGAGGAAGGTTCAACAAAGCGTGGAGTCCAAAACTGATGCTGTTTTGCAAGAGGCTGTAAACAGAGGGCTAAACGTGCAGTTTCCTAGAGCAGCGTTTTTCAACATTTTTTGAGTCATGGCACAACTTTTACATTGAAAGAATCACCACCAATATAATAATGTAAAATGACACTTTTCTACAATATAGTCTCTTCATTTATTTATACCCAATCAGTGCGGAACCTGGGCCTGTTTAGAATAGAATAAAATGCCTTTATTAATCGCACACTGGGATATTACAGCAACAATATAAAATGCAAAAGAAGGAAAATTATATTAATTGAAAAGAAATGAAGAAATAAAAACTACAAATATTTCCAGAGTATGATTAACCATGTGTGGCTGTCCTGATGCAACCCTGAGCGACAGTTCTTCCAGTTTCTTCTGTCTTCTTGTCCGTCAACTCTCAGGTCCGCCTGATTCTGCTGATTCACACCTGCTCTGCCTATGTTTTTGGTTTACAGGTGTATAAATATAGACAAGGGCCAGGGAGCAAATATGTAACACAATTTCTCTTTTTTTTTTTAGTAACTCTGTTGGTTTACCAACAGTAAATCAATAAGGCTGTGAGAGCTTGGAAAAACATTGCACTGAGTCACCCTGTGTGATTCATTTAACGGAGAAATAACGAGCGCTGATTGCATCGAAATGAGGAAGGAGCGCCTCTGGCTGAGGTATTTCAGGAAGGAAGCATAGATCCTCCTCTGCGCTCAGCGACGTCACTCTAATCACCACGCAGCCCTTTACAAGCGCCAACCTCTCCCATGACCTGATGCCATGACAGCAGATCGGTTGTGTCGTTTCACTGGTAGGTGGTCTCCTATTTGACCAAGCGTGTGATAATGTGTCAGAGAAATGTAATCTTGTCGCTCGCCACTAGAGGAAGCACTTTGAAAAAAAAAAAAAAAATCCGAAGCCTGCCCCTTGAGGCAATTGTCGTATTTATTTGATAAAATACAGTTGAGACAAACATTGGCTTTACTCAGAAGAGTAGTTTATTTCTGCTCAGTGAGTGTCAACGCTCTGAAAGCTCAACATTACATTTTATCATGAAAATAATAAATATCAAATACTTAAAAAGTCACAAATAAATATCTAGGCTACAATTAGATTAGTTTCTGATAAAGAATATCTGTCTTTGCTATCACAGAATATAGTTGATGTGTAAAATATACACAGTCACTTTTATGTGCATGTGTGGCTAAGTGCACGTTACTTCCAAAGTGATGAAAACGTGACGATGAAGTTCACCAATAGTTCAACTGCGCAGTGAATACATATAAAAATCGTTGGCATTTTAGAGTCTATTGGCCATTTTGTGGCAAAGAACCACAGCAGGTTGTCTATATAAGTTCAATTTTAGTATCTAAAGTATTCATAGTAAAATTCCTCTGTGTGACGCCAGTGTGAAACACTGAATGTAAAACAGCAAACACTCACATTTAATGAGCATAAAGTGTCGAGTAGTGGAGTTATGGCACGAAGCTGCAAAATCATTTTGACTCACCATGACTGATTCAACTTAATATGAACAATATTTCATTTCTAAGTATTTTTCTGGCTGACACAGTTCTAGAATAAATACAGCACATAAGATTCACAGACAAAATCAGCTGCAAAAAACATTTAACATAGATCTAAAAAGTTTGGCACACTGACTCCTCTGGTGTGGAACGTACAATAAGTTTTTTTTTGTCGATGAAATGTATCAAATGTTAAAATTCCCTAAAGTTCACAAAACTAATCAACATTAATACTTTATCTTTGCGTGTATGTTAAAAATAGAATATAGCGAGGGTAAAACAAAGCAGAAACAGAAAGAAAGAAGAACAGCACTTCATATTAAAAATATCATCAGGTCTATGGACAGATGTTAGCTTTTGTTTTACCTGAACCTCCTTTGCCTTTAACGTAAAACACTGAAGCCTTTGACAGACAACACTTTGGCCGTTCAGCTCTAGCTGTGAGCAACAAGGTCAGTGGGCTTCCTGGAGAGAAAATAAACCTTCATGGGTTCCTTCTTGCCTTTCATGGTGACGGGGCCCCGGTATTCTAAATTAAACTGCGGGTCAGCGTTCTCAGCAGACTGCAAACACCTGAAATACAGCATTAGAACGCACGATTTCAGATCAGTCAAGTAGAACAACTCGTCTTCACTAATTCCCTTCACTAAAACGTAAAAAATACACACATTCCACTCTTTTTAAAATTAATTAACCCATCTAACCCATCCATACCAGCTGATATGAAATAAGACAAGATGTGAACTTACCGGTAGGTATATTCAGACACGTTTATTTCCCCCTTTTCACCAGTAGTTTCTGTGCGACTCGTCAGGTTGACAGTATTTCCAAACAGGCAATATCTTGGCATCCTCTGACCTATCACCCCAGTGACCACTTCTCCAGTGTGGATCCCGATTGTAATCTAAGGGGAAAATATATCAAGTTTGAATATTTCTAGCAGCAAATTACACCCAAATGTATCAGTTACAGCAATAGAAAAATGTTTGTTTTTCTTTTAAACAAGTCATTCAAGTCATTCATTCAGGTTTTTTGCACTCTTGTACATCTTTGTTGCAACCTATCTATCTATCTATCTATCTATCTACTGTATCTATCTATCTATCTATCTACCTACTGTATCTATCTCTGTTTATAAACAGCACTCCAATCCAAATGTTAAGACAAGCTAAATGGTTTGGACCACACAACCACAGAGATAAAAAAAATAATACTTTGCCAACTGCCCGCCTTATTCTCAAGGCACAAGTTCTTCTATCCTGCCACTGAAAAAGGTGTTAATATTAAGATATTTTGTGCGTGGGGTGGGTTAGAAGCGTAGCATGAAGGCAAATACATTCTTATTTATTTATTTTTCAGTTTTATGGATTTGTAATTAAGTGACACTTGATAAATTAGCCCGAGGCGATCTGCAGACTAATATTTACGCTTGAACTTTGTAGGAACCTCAGCGCTTGTTGCCTCCAGCGCACGAACAAGCTGCGAGTGTCTGAGACAAATTGGGGGGGTGGGGGAGGGTCTATTTTTAGCAACGGGATCGTGAGATGATTTGAGTTTGTTTCTGCTACTAAAATGGACTCTTCTTCAGCTGGTGCCATGTCTAACAAAATAAACAGCCTTTTGTTAACCAGACATGATTTTCCAAAGCAGAGTCATTGATACAATAACAATGTCCAGCAGCCAGTTAAACAAAAGTCTGCTGTTTTTTATCCAACATTTCCCCGCTTATTACCTCAGGGAGGAAATATGTCCAGATGCAGCGATTAGTCTAAAATCAATCAGCAAAAAGCCTTCGTGTTGCCCGCTTTGGCCATATTAGGCTGAATGACAGCAGCATTCATCGGCTGCTGAAGGCTCTGGCCTGCTGGTTCGTGTTTGAGGCGCAGAAGAATTAAGATGCCTGATTTTTGTGCCAAAATAACAGATGCGTTACTGAAATATATATATATGTATAATATTTAAATAAATGAGGAAAATGTCACCAAAAACCAATTGCAGACGCATACAGTGTTTAGGGTGCGAGTGGGCAGGAGGGGGTTGAGAAATACTGCAGCTTGGCATTCACAAGCACACGATCCATCTGCCAATGGAGAGAAAGTCATCTTGGTATTTCTACGGCCCACTTATATTAGTTTACGCCTTTAAATTAATTGTAACTATTACAGAAACGGCACACCTCATTGTTTTATTGCATTACAACCACGCTGTCTCTTCTTATCTGCCCGATTTGGAAGCGTCTTCTGCCGCTGTGCCGTCCTGCACTCAGCGGGAAATCAGACTTTCTTTGGAAACCAACAATTTGCTCTCATGAAAATGATTGAACATCAGACATAAAAACAAATCATTTTTGATAATAATAATAATAAAAAATAATAGCAGTAATGGTATGGGTTTATATGGTGCTTTTCAAGGCACCCAAATCTCTCGCACGCCAGTTCCATCACGTCACTTATCCAACCTGCACTGGTTCGTCATCCACTTTGACCTGCCCGGCGATCTCCAGCATGTCGAGGGCGAGGTGGCAGATGGACTTGGCGTGGTGCGTGCACGGCTCGGGAAGGCCGCTCACCGTCATGTACTTATCGCCCACAGTTTCCACCTGTGTTAACAAAGGAGTGGAAATAAATCAATCAACAAATAAATAACATTTCACGACCCATGAATCCTTAGAATTTATTTCTGGTTCACACAAAATCCTCTGTTCCTGCTGTGCTTCAAAGTGGATTTTTTTTTCCATTATGCCGCAGCACAACTAAAAATAAACAGAATCACCCTGAAGTAAACAATTAAACACTTTCGTCAGCTCGGAGACATTCGGGAGGGCCCCCGATCGTCGAAAAAACTCGCGGGACCACCTAGTTATTTAGCTTGTAGAATAAATATTACTTCTTTTGGTGACCCAGTGCCTGCAGCCTGATCTCCTGGAAGTGCCAGGGGTCTGTTTGACGTCTTAAAGTGCATTCTTGTCTGAAAGCCTGGAGTGTAAATCTGCCGGGGCGAGGGCCTGTAAAAGTGGTGGTGCAGGGGCCTCTGTTAAAAACTGCACCGTGTTTACAAGTCAGGGCCGGCTCCTGATGACGAAAAACTCCACTGATAGGGACGCTTCCTTTCCGACTAAAATGCACCTCGGTTGCGTAACGGTGTTCAGCGGACGTGGTCAAGTGCTTTACTGGTGCGCGGAAGCCACAGCAGAAACTTCCTGAATTTATATTTCCCCACTAAATCGCCACACGATATTCCTGTAGCTTGATTGTAAAATGTACACACAAAAGTCAGCCGGCTTCCGACCTTGTATACATAAGGGTTGTTCCGGGAGTCCGTCAGGATGTCGAAACGCGTGTAAACGTCGTTGAGCAGGTTGACGATCTTGATGGCGCCCTCGGCCGAGGCGTGCTTGCTGCAGAAGGCGTTGAAGCCGACGATGCCGCTGAAGAGGATGCTGACGTTGTCGTAGCGCTTGGCCGGCACGGGCCGCTTGTGGCGCAGCTCGTTGGCCACCGACGGCGGCAGGACGGAGTAGAGCAACCTGAGAGGGGAAGGAAGAGGAGGAGGAGGAGGATGGAGGGATGGAAGGAGGAAGGGTGGATGGACATTTTTAACAGCAGCAGCAGAGTAATGGAGCGCGGCTGCCAGACTGAAGTCCACCATTTGGACGAGCGGCTCTTTATTTGCTCACCCGCCACCTTTTGGTCATTTCTGCTCTCGTTTGGGAGGACGGACGGTGTTTCTATGGCAACGAGGCCGGATCGCGGCTGCCTGTTAAAAGCGAAATACTTTGTGCGAGCTATCATTTGAGAGCGCATGACACCCCGAGGAGACGGCGGTTGTCACGCCGACACTCCGTACGTGGAAATTGACTATTAGTCTGTCACAACAACGCCGCGCATTCCGTCTCCTTGTTGTTATCGGATCTCTCTGCTTTCCGGATCCCTTTTTTATTTTTTTCCATCAAGCAACGCAGCAGCGGCTTCCTTAAATATTTAGAGAGAAGCCGTAAAAATTCTGATCAACCCTCGGAGCGTGACGTGCTCTCAGACGAGGGAATTGTGAGGATAATAATAATGAGGCTGCCATCCAGCCGCAGAGAGCAGCTTGTTTTACTGCAGGTAGAAAACACACAGAGATTAGGCCGACAGTGTCCAATCCTGCCGAGTCCGCCGCGACACCGCAGATCAAACTGAGACCACCGATGCATTCAGACGCTCAGCGGTCCTGATGTCTCCGAGAGCCCAGAGTGCAGCACCGACAGCCGTCTGTGGCGTCTGAATCCGTCTCTCACCTTCTGTAGATCTCTGATCATGAGCTGCGTAGATTTGTTCATGGGTTTGTGTGTTCTGCCAATCTGTGAACCGATAACCAGAATAAATTCTATTTTGATTCTCTAATAAATTCTATAATATTGCTATATTTATATATCAGAATGTTATTCTATTATTCTATTATATTCTGATTCTACAATGAATTCTGTAACTGATAACTAGAATAAATTCCAGGGGTTGAAGTCAGCATTTTGCAATTTTCGACAGTTTCTAAAATATAAGCAATCATCGTTTGATATCAATAAAGCAGCGCAGTGAGGCCAAACACTTGCAGCCTCTTTTGCCACTGTGTCAACCAAATTTCAAAGGGACTTAACTCGCCTTTCTTGAAGAATATAATCAGCAGAAAACAAAATTTCATATTCTGTATTCATTATATATATATGTCATGACACAACTTCCTGCATTCTTTAAAATGTCTCTGGTAAAAGTGCCTTAAAGTATTTGACCTACTGCTCAGTTTACACAGTTACACACGCTCATAAACACAGTGTACAAAACTTCACTTCACTTCTTGAATTGCTTTAGTTGGATCAAACAATGAAATCATGTTGTGTGTTAGTGATGCCTACTTTGTTGTACCTGTCGAGTTTTTAAAGACAGCCACGGGGTGGGGTTCCAGCTGACGCGCAACTTAAAATTCAGAAACAAGCTCACCTGTCCGTCTTCTTCTTCTCGTCCTCCAGCGCTCTGAGCGTGTGCTGCAGACGGTCGGTCAGGATCTCCAGCTCCTGGGTCAGCTTGTACTCCTCGCGAAACTGCTCGCCCAGCAGCACCAGGTCCCGCGTGGCGTCGTGCAGGGGGATGTCGCTCAGGTAGAGCCCCCGACGCGTCAGATCGTCCAGGTTCATGACGCTGGAACGCAGGCGCATTGAAACACAAGGTTAGATACTTCCACTTTTCTTCTATTAAAACACCTGAGCACAATGTAAGGACGAGTCAGATTTGAGTCTGTGGGTAGAGAAACAGTGCGGCACAAATTTTCTGCTAATTTCAGAAAAATAAGCGTGAAAAAGAAGTGAATGACTGCGCTGCTGCCCTGAGCCTCCGCAGTGCAGTGAGGTTGGAATTCTTTTCCATTTTGCTCAGAGATTTACGCTGCGCTTAGAGCGTCTGAAAAATTAGTTTGCAGAAAACTGAAATCACGGGTTGAAGGAAATGTGGCCAAAATGTTTTCAGCAGCAGGTCCAGGTGACCTTGACCTTGAAAGAGGAGTGGAATCAATCATCCAGGTTTTAGGGTCCTCAAAATGATGTTCATACCGACCTTCATAGCTCACTTCAGCCAAGATGGAGGCTACACACACACACACACACACACACACACACAGCAGAATGATGAAACAGGGGCTCAGGAAACACACACGCTCTCCGCTAATGGCCGTGACATCATCAAGTGCAAAGCGGTGACATCACTCGCCTCCGGACAGGTCGGAGCCGGCTGTCTCTTGGAAAAAAAAATACCCCTCCTGTGTGGTGATGTCACTCTCTGTCTTGAGGAGAAGCCTCCCCGCCGGGACGAACAAGATCAAGGACGCTTCTATCCACAGCAGCGAGACCACCTGCTGTCACCTGAGATGACAGCTAACATGTCTGTGTTTTTATTGTGTCAACGGTAATATTGCAACCCTGCCATGACATATTCCATGTCCCCGTTGTTCTGTGATGTCTAAATATGACTGAATGTTTAATTCTATCGTTATTTATTGGGGACTCTGCATGGAATCTAGCGTCAAGCTAACTCCGGTATATTTACATGTTTCGAGTACTCTGTATTGCTAACGTGTCCATGAACGTACGCTGTCCAGTCTACAGAAACAATGAACTGAAACTGAAACCTTCTTCTCCCCTGCCAAGCTCCATCCATGTGTGAGGGCGAAGCTCTCTTGAACCCGCACGGCCGGCGTTCTGCCCGAGTTCCAGAGGTGGGGGCTGGGTGGGCACGGGTGGCTAATAGAGGTCGCTGTTACTATTTTTAGATCTCTTGGCGTTCTCCCCGTGCGTACCTTTGATTTTTTTTTTCATTTTGGAAAAAGAAAAAAAAGAAAACACGAAAGCGTGGCACATCTTACAAACAGCGACCTGGCAGTGCAAGTGTTGTCAGCGCGAACAGCGTGGCAGGCAACGAGAGGAGCAGCGCACATAAAAATAACAGCATAAAAAAAAATATACATATTTCAGTTTTCTTTTTTAGAACGGTGCAGAAGAGGCTCAGGATTTCTTTTTTTTGAGTGTAGCTTTTTTTTTTTTTTGGCGCTGCAGGTTTTACCTGGGCGAGCAGAGGAAGAGGATGTTCTCAGCCTCGGGCAGGTAAATCATCTGTCCTTTCAGCCTCAGACAGCTGATCTCCACCCCCGTCAGCTCGTCCTCATTCTCTATGGTCTCCACGTTCAGCAGGCCCTCCTGTCGGGGAGCACATCACGTGCGTGAGGCACGGCTCGCGCATGAATATTTCATGTCACGTTCTTCTTCTAAATATGCTTCAAAAAGCGGGAAGCAGCTCGGCGCTCACGCTTTATTTTGGTCTCCGCAGACCCCCAGGCATGTGAAATCTGCTCTCCTCCTTTGTCCCATCAGTCCCGGAGGGAGCGGTGAGCAGCGGCGGCGGCGGCGCGGCAGTCCCGCGCTTGGCCGTCATTCAGTGCCGTTACCCCCACCCCTCCACCCACCCACCCACCCAGTCAAACCCAAGATGCTGAGTGCCAAACATGGAGGCAGTGGCTCCCGTGTTTACAGTCTTTGGTACGACCCAGCTGGAGACTGAACCCACGACCTCTCAGCCACTCCAGCACTAACATAGGAGGGCTACTGATGTTAAACACCCAGGATGATTTTGAAAATGATGCTGGGTCTTTAAGCAAATACAGTTTTTAATGTTTCTGTTTTCCATCAATAGCCTCATTTGTAACACCACACAATTTATACTGATCACTGCGCACAAGTCAAGTTAAAAGAGACACTGTGCACTGTGCACTACAGACAATTTGTTTTGTGCACTTTTCTCCATGCGTAACCTGCAACTGGCAGTTCTTATCGCTCCCATTCATTTTGTCATAAATGCGGAGCTCTAAAAATTCTGCATGTAACCCATTTCATCCTTATTAGCGGTGCTGATGAAACCCACAGGCAGTTTGTAGGCAGCTGCGAAAATAAACTGAGCTCCTCAATGTGAACATACAGGACTATAATAAGCAACAACAATCAATTCCTGTTTGGATCAAAAGATGAAGTGTGTTCACATGTTTAGGGTTGTCTTTTAATTGACTTCAAAAATGTGTGTGTGTGTGTGTGTGTGTGTGCGCTTGTTCATAGTTCATATCTATCAGCTGCTGTCGCTACCTTGCTCCGCAGGACGAAGACCGTGTTGATGTGGGAGAGGATGCCGTGAAAACTGAAGTCAATGTGGGGACGAACCAAGGAAAAAACTGAAGGCAGGATGCAGGTTCCAGGCTGGAGCTGCAGAGAAAACAACGCACAGGTCAGTTATGACATTTTGAATAGCGCCCCTGATCCACAGCATTGGATCGTCCGAGTCTTTCTGACTTTCTTGATGGATGCACACCTGAGGCAGGACTCGATAAATGGCGTTGCCGCACTGCGTGAGCATCAGGTCTTTGTCGAACATGAGGTGGAAGGGGAAGGCCTTGCAGAAGGTGTAGGGGCTGATCCGGGTCTCCTGCGTGCCGTTCTCCTCGAAGCCGTCCAGGTCCTCGTAGAAGGCCTCCTCCTCCGAGTCCTTCTCCTCAATCAGGAACTTGATGTGGTCGCACTCCTCACTTTTGGGCTGGATCATCTGCATCGGATGAAGTTGGTCAAAGCAGCAGTTGTGTTACTTCAGTGTGAGTCGCTTCAGGCTTTTCACCGAGCAAGAATGTGTTTCAGCTCATAAAGTTTTGTCTACAGGGCAAGAATGGCGCCTGACTTGATGATAAAACTATGGGAATCTCGTTGAGAAGTGCTCATTGCTCATGCACTCATCGGGGAAGGTGGAGGTTTAGGGGGCGCAGACAATATTGGGTGGGATTATGGGTATAAGGCTTGCTCATGTCAAACTGCTGCCTTTGCACCCTGTTGCCACAGCAACCGTGGCTAATATCGTCAACCACTTTCTCTTTTTTTTTTTTATTACACAACCACACAATTGCCTGAGAATATTATCTGGCTTGTACGATATAATTGGGTTTGGTAGAACCTGCACTTGTAGCAAAGGGTGAGAGGGAAGATAACATGCACATTGAGGGTTGCAAATTGTGGACTATGGGTTTGTAAGGTTGTGGATAAACCAAAATTTGTCACAATGGTCTATACAAATTTCTATTCAACTTTTAAATCATACCCCACAAGGCCAATGAACTTTAGGGGTGAAAAAAAACTCCATTGAAAAATATTGATCGCTCCTTGAGACGTATCGTCTAATATATGTGTCTCCAAACTCCCCCACAGCTTGACAGTGAGGTTGAAATAAAACAGTCTGAGAAAAAAAAAAAAAAAAAAGAACTCCTTGAAAGACTCCCAAGCTAGAGCGTCTTTAACTTGGATCTAAAAATATCTTCTGAGTCACAGGCGTTAGCCAAAAAGCTCAGTGCTGAATAACAGTCGTTAAGGTGCAGCACTCTTCCTGTTTGGACAGTTTGGTACTTTCTCATATATTATCTCAACATTATGATCTCTTTGATTATATTCCTAAAACACAAGTGCATTGACTCTGCTTCAAAACATTGCAGCGACTTTATTCTTAATTGAGCGTCAATTAGCGTAACAAAAATGAAAAAAGTCTATTTAGTATTTTTAGAAATTTTGATCTCTCGTCATTTTGCTAATACTACTACAATACAAGTGCACTCAGTCTGATTCAAAACATTGCAGTGAGTCTTATTTAAAAATAATATTTACTAAACTAATCTTTGTTGTGTTTGAGGGATAAAAGAACGGAAACCAAACCTTCATCTCTATTTCAGTGCCGTGGATTTGCTGGGCGACTGTTTTGATGATGCCAATCACAATGTCTTGAGGCCTTCTCTCTCCGAGTAGTAGTGAAGTATTAGGTTGTTTCCTTTCTCCGCGTCTGTGCAGCGGAATGAGGGGGCTCTCATCCCGGGATAGATGGTACCGAGGTGGTCATGTAGGGCATCCAAATTCTGAAAGTTTAGATTAAGGATGAAATATGCATCACTGATTGGGGTTGATGAAATTCAGAGTGACATTAGAGCTGCGACGGTGCTCTATATTTATGAGACCATAGTGACATGCTTAAGGTCTTTCTAAATGAGGAAGAAGAGGAGGAGCTGCTCCCAGAATGGAACAAAACAGAAACTACAGTGAAACAAAACAATCAGTAGTAAAAGAGTTAATGACTTATTAACACAGTCCACAAAATGAAATAGACTGCATCTGTTGGTCTGTCAGTGTTTTATGAGTTCAGAAGCACCTGAACACGAACAACAGGAAAATCTCCAACAGCACGACTCTGTACTTAGTACTGGCATGCATTTCTGAGACAAAGGAAGAGGGAAGGAGCCCACCTGCAAGAATTCACGGACATTCGATCCCAACACTCGCAGGATCGTGTCATATCCCGACTCTTGACAAAATTCAAAAAACATCTTCCCAAACAACTGCAAGATGTCTCCTGCCTCAATTTCTGTAACACAGACAGTCAAAAATCACTTATTTGTTGTTTTTCTGTTTGTTTGTTTTAAGTGAAGTTCAGCTTTTTCCATCATGCAGGGCAGACAGCATGATTTATTCTGCTCATTGAGAGGGGAGGGTGATGTCACTTACTAAGAACTTTACTGGCGGCGGCAACGAGATCGTATGTTTTGGCATCTTCGTATATGATTCTAACCAGGAACTGACCCTCGATATCAAGCTGAGCCTCCCTCCTGAAAAACAAAGTCAAGTCATCACTCACGAGCTTCTGAAAGATGTAACACCAGGAGTAGAACGCCATCGTGGGCAGCAGGGTTTTTTTTCTCGCTGACAGAAATAATTCAGTAACAACTGTTGGGTCTTATTTACGCAGTCAGTATAAGCTGTCTTGATTTATATCACGGCAACACACAGTGGCAGGGGGAAGTTTCCATTGTGCTCTTAAGTGAGTTTAAAACTGTGCGTAAAAATCCTGCACAGGGTCTTTTGGGGGAAATTAAGTCAAAGACGGCACACAGGTTTGCTTTGCTGAGAGTGCTTCCCCACTTTGCAAAAAGAAATGATACCGGACGACTTAATGAGGCACTGATTACGAGAATTTAACTATGAAAACAGAAATGATTTAGAGACCTGAGAGGCGGCTGCCCTTTTATCGGTGAGCACGCCAGCTGAAACAACATACCGCACCAACAAAGTCCATTTCTAAATTATTCACCTCTTCAAAGCCTGGAATCAGACCAACATGATAAATAGTGCGATGATTAACACAGAGGCACATCTAGCAGATAGAGGAAGATGCTGCGATGAGCTGCGATCTTGGGAAGGTGAGGGATGAGCACTGTGAGAGCATTTCCACAAGACAGCTGCTTTTTTTCTTTCTTTTCTTTTTTTTTTTGCTGAACTGCTTTTTATAGGCAGGGTCAAGTCACGGCCAGTTGAGACAACACATGAAAAATAAGTGCTGACCGAGCCAAACATTTTAGCATGCTGAAAAAATGACATGTTAAGATTACAAAGGAAGTCTGAATCTTCTTTATTATGTCCTGTGCGTTTGCGTGCGTCTTCATTTGACTATAAACATCTTTTAAAGTACAGTCTGCTGCTGGGGGAAACTAAATGTTACATTGTGACACAGTGGAAAGAAGGCACTGAGGTTGTGTCCTTAGATGTCACAAATAAACAGTATTTCAGAAGAGGATTCATTGTTTCCAGGGCATAAATGTAGTGGGAAAGTCACTGCTTTTCCAATAAAAGTCTAGTGGCCCGACTAATTATTTATGATTTATCAATGGAGGAAACCCCCCCTTTTTTTTCAAATGAACAAATCCTCTTTTGTTTGTTTGCAAAGATATTTTATTCATAAAATGCAATGCAAGTTGTTTAGAGTTTGTTTATTTATATATTTACATCTGAACTGGCTGTGTTTGGATTTCTATTTTCAAACTTATTAGAAAATCATAAAACTTTTCAAACATCAACGGCAAACAACGCAAGCAACTAGAAACTGGAAGCCGGCCTTGGGTATCATTTGTAAATACATCAGCCATCTGAATGTGTGTTATGTGAACGGATTAATCATTAAGATTAAGCAAACGCAGCCACCAGCTGGAAACACACTGGATACACACACAGTGACAGTGAGCGCTGACAGTGAGCATGGCCGCGCAGTGGTACAGTCTACTTACTGTACCTCAGTGTGGGACACAAATGTCGCTCCCTATCAGCGTGAAGCCGTGAAGGCAGCAGTAAACGGAGAAATGGACAGTAGAACTCACTTGATGTCTTCCCACACTTCCGGTCCGTAATTCCTTAGGACGAGGAGCTCCAAGGCGTGATTCACAAAGCCGTACTGTTCGTTTGTGTAGGAGAGGAAAAGAGCGACGTTGATGCAAACACAATTTTCAAGAATGCATGATTTGCGCCGAAGGACGTACAGAACGTTACCCAGGACACATAGGACTGAACGCACAACAATATATATTTGCTCTAAATCCAGGACATGCGTGTGCGTATTTTATTCACCTGTTAATTTACGCAGAATTGTATAACGGCTAGCGGTCTCCAAACAGGAAATGTCAAATGCAAATATGCGAGTCGCGTGACAAATGTGGCAATTAAAAAACAATTAAAACACGATGCGAATTTGCACGTACTTACCATGATGACTTTCCCCCCTCTTTATATCTTTTTTTAAGCATAAAACAGGCAATGTGACAGCGCAGTCATCGTTCGGTAAAGATGCTGAACGTCTCCGCGTCCGCCCCCCTCTCGTTCCCACTATGAGTGACCGACATTCAGGGTGTCCAATCACAGGACAGGGATGGTCTTACGTAATCACCTATTAACCAATGACAGTGACGTTTGCCTGGTCGAAGCGATTATGTGACCCTGAAAGCATCACGGGCAGATGCATCCTTGGTACTTCACATATGCGGAGTTCCATGGCTGAATTGTGGCTACCGACTCACAAAAAAAACTTCTCGAAAGCTCTGTCAAAGGCCTCTAAAACCCGAGGTGTAGCATTTGCTAACATTTAATATTGGCTGCAAAAATTGTTTCTTGTTGTTGAAGTTTTCAAGTAAGTTTTGCTTGAAGACTTCAATAACCCCTTAGCTACTGTTTTGATTATAGTTCTGGTGACGCAAGATTAGGGTGATGTATTTTCAAGTAAAACACACATTGTGTGACAGGCTAAAGTTGTGAATGTCCCCCAAATTTCACGTAAACTATATGTGTTTGATGTAACAAAAGAAAACTCGTTTCAACCATTGCTTCTACCCTACTTCTCATTATGTAATAGCCTGGCAACACGTTAAATGAATGAAACTGTGTTTTATACAGTACTGAGTCCATCACTTCAACAGATTTCAATATTTATTGCACTTTAATTACATTAGAGTAAAGCACATCATTGAGAGTGAAAGAAGAACATTCATTGTATGTTTGTTGTGTGATAGTCCTGTTGTTTAGGAAAGAAG
This sequence comes from Thamnaconus septentrionalis, assembly GCA_009823395.1. Lineage (NCBI taxonomy): Eukaryota > Metazoa > Chordata > Actinopteri > Tetraodontiformes > Monacanthidae > Thamnaconus > Thamnaconus septentrionalis. Next base: position 5,113,234 of record CM020501.1, on the reverse strand, counting down.
CGCAGTGTAATCAATCTAATAAATATCGTAGAAACATGTAAACAGTGAGAAAAATAAAAATACATATTCCTATCTTGGAATGCATAACGCCTAATATATGGACGTCTAGGTTATTAGAAATATATAGTAATGTGGAACCACACAACTGCATATTGACATGTAAATCTATATAGAAAGAAATACAAATTGAATAAAACATTGCTACAAATAATTTCTCTCCAGACTCAATCATCTGCGATTCTGCCTCAGTCTCCAGGATAAATGCATTTCTTTGAACCATTAAAAAAGCTGTCTGGTTTCCCCCTTCTCTTTGCTTTTATCAACAGTTCAAGGTGCTTTGGTAGTCTGAACAGATGTGAATGAAACATATTTACACAAACCATCCTGATAAAATACACACCAATGTGAGATCAACAGCCAAAATGTATTTTCGGTATCATATCAACATGACCAAGACAATGATTATTCCATGTTTTGTTTTTTTTTCTCACAACAAACCTGAAGCAGCTATTGACCTGTTTTACGGCGGGGGGGAGGGGGGGGGGTAAGCAAATCCCTCGAAAGCATTTGCAGAAATGCAAAATGAGACAAGACTCATGTTTGTCAGCTTTGTAGTTAAGCTGTTGGAAGATTTTGACAGATTGACCACAGCATCAAAGTCTAAACAATCAGAAGCACATGAACAAAGTGTTTGCACCGTGTCGTAATGTGTATGATTTTTGGGCTCTGCAAAAGCTTCACTTCGCAGTTAGTTTGGAAGTTTTGAAGGAGGCCTCCAAAAAGTAACAAACACCAGGGATCTCCTCTGGGAAGTTGGCCGGAAGCTCCTGTCTGCTCCTGGGAATGAAGACAAACTCTGGGCGATCCCTCAGCAATCTGTGACAAGGAGAACACAAATAAAGCATGACTCTAAAACCATTTTGGAAAATTATTTGACATCAGAGAGAACACAGCGCACCTCTAAAATTCAAGTTTCCTGTTCAGAGGACCTTTTTGTTTGCCTTTATTCTTCACTCATGACATGCTGTTTCTGTGCCTCAAAGTCATCCTTGCTTCCAAAGTTATCTCACCTGTAAGTCGTGGGGCTGATGTTGATTCTTCCAGGCTGGCTGCAGGACTCAAACTTGTTGGCTAACGTGACATTGTTCCCAAAAAGGCAGTAGCGGGGCATCTTCACCCCAACAACACCAGCCAGCACTGATCCAGTGTGAAGACCTATACGCATCTGATGAGGTTGTAAAACAAAAACAGTATTAAGTAGCTGGATCTAAATTACTGCATTGTATTATGATGGCAGCTTCGGTGGACAAAAGGGGAATAAGATCGCCTGATGGTGAAACTAAATGATCGGACTAGATTTTTAGCCAGACTGTTACATTTTTAGACTAGATTTTTCACAGACAGCTGAAAAGTGACGGGAAATAGGGAAGGGAAAGCACTGAATGGCACGCAGCAAATGATCCCACCACAACACAGACAATGTTGTCCATACATGGAATGTCCACTCCAGTGTCTAGTCTGACTCACTTGCCCCCCTTCTTACTTTTAATACTATTTTTATTGTCGAAACAAGCCGTACACATGAAGGCACTCAGTGATCAAGCGATAAATCCTCTGTGGCCATATATGTAAGTTTGAGAGAAGCTTTCTTTGAAGCATTGAAGCTTACTTAGACCGACCAAAGTCTGCAAAGAGTTTTCTCAGTAAAAGTAATATGAGAAAACCTAATAGTTCACAAGATAGAGAATGGATTTGATAATCACCAAAGACAGATGACTACACACCGAGCAAAGAAGAACGTAAAAAAAATATATGTGATGGAAAACTTCCGTGTGTGTGTTTGTCGAGAGCTACAGTAAAATAGATATTGTTTTTTATAATATGAACTTTATTATAATCACGGAAGCCAAAATATTTTACTCGAGATCTCATTAAGAATGCATCCCATAAAGTGAGACAGAATTGTTTATTATTGATGAAATAAATAATGCCTAAGTAAAAATAATACATATTTTAAAATTCCTACGTAAGCAAATATTGAAGCATTGATGCCACATACATGTGCACAATGATTTTCTTGTTTTTCTGGTCTGTTGGCTTATGCTATTGAGGACAACAATAGGCCAAGTCTTCATCATGATGTCATGATTTAGAATCATTGAAAACAAACGTTGGTGAAGCCCTTCAACTCTGGGGGAAATGTTCCAAACCATTAAAGTAGGAATTACGCTTTAAACAGAAATCTTTAGGTGAACTCACGAGTGGTTGAATTTTGCATAATTAAGATAAATAATCAGCATCAGAATTGACGCCCACCTGTATCGGATCTCCAGTAGGCGTCATTACGTCGTCCGAGAGCTCCATCATCTTTAAGGCCATGAGTGCTATTTCGACAGCATGGGTCTCACTCTCTTTGTGTAATCCTCCGGCCACGCAGTACGCATCACCAATGGTCTCCACCTGAACAAAGCAGACGTTGTTAAAATGAATCTAAAGCATTCACTGCACTGTTGAACTCAACAAAAACGTCAGGGCAACAAACCTTCAGTGAAATATTTTTTCTCTCTCTTGGGATGAAAGACAAAGAACAGCCATGAAGAGTCATAAAGCTTAAATGGTAATAGCACCTGATCCCTCATCATGTTAAAAAAAAAAAAAGGCTCCAGGGTTTTCTTCCCCTCCGTCTTTATGTGCGTAAACCTGAACCTGAGTGCATTCAACAGCCATGTGGCAGAGATAAAGTGAAACTATTTTTAGGTTCATGCATGTGGGCTGGAAAACAGGGTCCCGAAGAAACCTCTGACTTCCTAGCATTTTACGAGGTATTTGTCAAACATACCGCTCTCTCTGTTTTGCTTCCGTGACACTTTGATTACATTATCCACTCGCCCTCTCGATTAGCAGGCTTTGGCAGACGCAAGCGGCTTCGGTTGAGGCACAGCTTCAGTTTTTGTCATTCGAAGGGGCTTATTTTGTTTAAAACACACTTAAAAATACAGCACCGTTGCATTATTTGAATTATTTTAGATTTCAATATGATTTACAGAGTTACGTTGAGGAAAAGAGATGTAGGAGATACGGAAAGTAAGAAAGCTCTGGATTTCCATAGACAATTCTAACAAATGTATTTCATTTCAATTTTTCAAAAGTGAGAAAAGGGAAAAGTAAGACTTTTCAGGGAAAGCAAAGGCTGGAAAAGTAAAAGCTTGCTTTGTTTTATTTTGAGACAGCGTTTCAGTTTTAGAGAAAAAAATAAAGGTTGCAATCAAGGTTGCAAAGGTAGAAAAGCAAAACTTCAACTGTTCCCTTCCGGGTCACTCCAACTAACTTTGGAATGCTCATTGGATGCCCTCCTTGACACAATGCTTTAATTAAAAACTGCATAAAAATTAGAAATAAAAAAAGATAAAAATCTTACATTCAACTTTAAAAACATTGTCACCTTAATCTTTTTTAAATAAGTCTAGACACAGTTTTCTGAGAGCTAACACATTTAACTTGAAACATTGAGAGGCATAAGCCTATATATAAGTGTAATCAGTTGCATTTGAAATGAAATGAAATCCACAGCTATACTCACTCACTGATTTAGTCATAACAGTTGTTTCTTTAGCAGCAGCAAGTAAAAACAATCTTTTTCCAACATGGTTTTTCTTTGTTCCTTCAACCTACCTTGTATACATCCAGTTCTCCACAGTGGTGGTCGAACCTGGTGTACAGCTCATTGAGCATGGTGATGACTTGCATGGGGGTGCACCGGGAGCAAACAGCCGTGAAGCCCACAATGTCGGAGAAGAGCATGGTGACCTTCTCAAACTTCTTGGCCTGCACTGTCTGGCCCTGCCACAGCTGCTGGGCCACCGTGCCGGGGAAGATGGAGAAGAGAAGGTCCACCGTCTTCTTCTTCTCCTCCTCCAGTGCCTGGTGAGCGTACTCCAGTGCAGCCTTGGCCTTGCCCAGGCGTTTCTTTAACCCGTCCTGGGCTTTGGCCTGTTCACCCACCAGGACCACGTCGCGTAACGCGTTGTGAATGGGGATGTCTGACAGGTACAGGCCGCGGCCTGTCAGCTCCTCCAGCTTGTCCACACACGGCGAGCCCAGAAACAAGATGGCGTTGGACTCGGAGACGTAGATCATCTGTCCCTTGAGGTCCATGAGCTGAAACAAAAGCATACAAACCATTAGACAACTCTGTATTTGGGAATTGTAGGAAATACAGATGTCATAAAAAGTTCATTAAAACAAACAAAAAAACAGATTGACGTGTGTGGCAGGGAAGAAAAATCATTACTCTTGACACCAAGTCAAGCCAAAACAATTAATGCACTTGTAAATACGTGCACAGTTTAAACATTCTTTAACTCCCCTGAGACCAGCTGTATAGCTTCAGCAATAAACAGTCGACTTAAGAAAAACTTGTTCCTTGTGAGGTGTTTAGCAGCTGCACACAGCTGCTGGCAACCGCACGAGTAAACAAAGGCACAAGGCTAAGTTATCAAACCAAACATGTCTCTCGGGCCATGGCAGAAACGTTGCAGAGTGGCCGTGTGAAGTGAAACACAGGCATTCGTGGTTCCCAGAGGATGACATCAACAAACATTGACAGTCTGACCTTTTCACCTGTGTCATCATCACCACAAGAAAAATGTCAACAAATGCAAATTTGCATCCATCTTGGTTGGCTAAAGTCAGCTTTCCAAAACTTATTGAGGGTAAAACGTGAATAGTCCCATAATTTGCTTTTTTTTTTCCTTAAATGGATGCCTTTAAAAATGTGTCATTCGATCAATGATAATATCACACAATTAGATTTGTTAACATGACAGGAGTTTCAAATGGCATTTCTTACTTGGTTGATGTTACAACTGCTGTCAGTGTTTGTTGGCGCTGCTTCCTAACATGCCGATTGAAATGAAACACTGACTCAATCAATACACTGTTACAAATGTGACAACATCTAAATTACCTTCCTTTGAAAATGTTTTGCAGAAAAGATAATGTTTTGGGGGTGTACTTGCTCTAAAGGCAGTACTATGGATTTTCAGATTTTTTTTTTACTGAACACCTCTTCTTTTCAACAGCTCCAAGTATGCTTGTAAACTGCCCATTAACAACAATTAACCTGAGCCATGTCTCTTAGTTGTCCCTATTTTGTTCGCAGCTGTGGTGCTTAACATCAACTACATTTCAAAATTAGAGCGTCTGAAAAATCTACACATTTATTCAATGTTGATTGTGCCATTGCTGTTGACATTCTATTCTCATTTTTTATGCTTGACTGCAGTCTGAACTCGATCACTGAGCACTATATTCTGTACTCCACAAGGAGACACTCACTTAGCGTGCCCTATTTCTATTTATATTGCAACTATTGCAGTCAGTTTCTTCTCATGAATCCACTACTATTACGCACTACGATACTATTTTCTTGGTGGTGGTGACCAATGGTTTAGCCAGACCTTTGATGGATGAAATGACTAGATGTTTGCATCTGAGCTCTGCTGGGGGCAAAGAGCTGATCTGTACTTCAGGCAAAGTGCGCCCAAGTCTGGCACTAATAAGCAGCCTGACTTTTCTTTTTTCCGAGAGCACCACACAACGGAAAGGCCTTTTCTGCCTCGTTAGTCCGTGATGTCACCACTCCTTGTTCCATTTGTCAGACATGTCGACATACCTTCCCCATGTTATCTGTGGTGGAGACTCCATGCTTGATCCGGATGATGAATTGTGTGTTTAGCATGGTCAGAATACCTTGGAAGGTACATTTAATCTGGGGGGAGACGATAAAGAAGTGTTCCTGGAATGTGGCGGGTCGCCTCAGTCCATCCTTCCTGATCAGTCTCTTTCTCAGCCCGTGTCCTATTTGCACCAGAATCAAGTCCTGGTCCAGGATCAGGTGGAAGGGGAAGATGGTGGAGAACAGAGTGGTAGGAAGGGTCCCTGCAGAGGTCGCCCGCAGCGGACTGGGGCTCAGGTTCTTAGCATCCTTTACCACCACAGTGTACAGAAGACTGGGCTGCGGGCTGGACTGCAAGATGCCGTCTTTGGTGGCGGGGGCGTCCATCAGCACGTCCACCGTGGTGTGGTAGAGCAGGCGGGCGGCAGCTTTGATGACCCCGGGGAAAAAGAGGTCGGTGACGGGGCGGGGGTTGAAGAAGTAGACAGTAAGCAGACCCAGGTCCTTCTCTAAGCACAGCACTGACGCTTCGTTTACACAATCCCCCTTGTCGTGGTCGGGCGGCGGGCTGCTCTGTTTCAACAAGACGTTGAAGCTGTTGAGGAAGTCGTGCAGCGCCCCCCCTACGACCCTCAAAATGTGTCCGTCCTCCTCGTAGCACATGTTGAAGAGCTCCTCGCCAAGAGCTATTCTCAGGGCTTCCATCTGGATTGCTTTCCGACGCATTAAAGGAAAGGGGTGAAAGCGAGGGGGGGGGGGAATTAAACAATGCTCAAAATTGGACCCTTTTTTAAGAGGCAGAAATGAAGTGTGTCGTAATTGAACTTTGGATGTAGCATCGCTGGCCTACCTTTTCTGGATGAGTACGCAGTCATCGTTTCGACTAAGTGCTCAGGTTTGTCGCTGCAACTCTGGCACACTGTACAGAAAGCATTTCCACTGGAAGAACAAGAATATCAGTCAGACATGCATAAAGCAGTGCTCACGGGACCATATATTTTGTCGTAATCGTTGAAGGAGATCAGAGTAAAGCAGCCACAGGCAAATTACTGTCATGCTGGGGAAAACCTGTGCGTAAATCAACGTGTCTGCCTTGAAAAGGTTACAGCGTTTGGAAGGATTTCTTCCAATTTTGAAACAAAACGACTCTAAGCCGCCAAAAAATAGGTACAGTTCTCATCCTCCAGAACAGCAAAGACATCAAAACCTGTCAAAATTAGAAGGTTAATCACCAGATTAATTCAGCTCAGAATGAGTTTAAAGAAGAAAGGAGATTTGGGGTTTTGCAGCTTCGAAGGATGTTTTCTCTCCATCTCTACTCCTCCACAGCAGCTTCCTGCATCCCACCTCAGTGCTGTTACCATCATCAGCGTGAATCTAATGAGGATGGCAGATTTGCGAGGAACCTCATAGACCTTGTCAAACAGCACTCGTGTCTATGGCACTATTATTGAGGGGGGGCATGCAATGATTTAACAGTCTAGTGCGTTTGCTCCTGTCGTTCTGATGGAAGCTGTTTTTTGTAATGATAATAATAATAATAATAATAATAATAATAATAATAATAATAATACCTGGCATGGTCCCTGCCGTGGTCCAACCGTCTCATCATCCGCTGAAGGGCGGTGTGCAGCCTTTGAAACTGTGTGACAAAGTGTTAAGTTAAAGGTCAGTGTCTGGCAACGCTCAACAGGAGCGCCCACAAATTAAAAAAATGTTCACCATGCAAGCACGTGCGGCGCCGTGCGAGCCCTCCAATTAGTTTATCTTCTCATGAATAAAACATTTTTTTTTTTTTTTGGGAGGTGGTGGGGACGGTGGGCACTACAGGCGCGTGGCGTGCAGATAAACAAATGCGTATCTTTTTTTTTTTTCTTCTTTTTTCTTCCTCCAACTCACCTCTGGGCACGCCAATTTTCGGATGCTCTCGCCCAGCGTGTGCAGGTTAACTTTGGATCTGCTCGCCCTCTGCTGAGGTAGCTCCTCACCCACGTTCCCGTGCACGTCCGTGGAGACGGGGGAGCGATGCGCCGCCGCGTCACTCGAGCGCTCCTCGAAGTCTCCGAGCGCATTGCTTTTGGCGCCGCCGGAGAACGGGCACTCTCCCGAGATCTTCAGCTCCTTCAGCTTCGCGCAGAACATCTCGGCGGCTCGCAGACGCGCGCACCTTGTTCTCCTGCTGCTTGATGTCTACCTCCCCACCACCACCACATCAACCTTTTATCTGATCTCAAAGGAGCGCAGTCCCGGTCGAGCGGCTGCGGTCTCTGACACAAATGCCATCATCCGGTGTGCTCACGCACGGACGATGCGCGCTCTCTCTCTCTCTCTCTCTCTCTCTCTCTCTCTGTTCTCTCTCTCTCTCTCTCTCTCTCTCTCTCTCTCTCTCTCTCTCTCTCTCTCTCTCTCTCTCACACACACACACACACACACACACACACACTCTCTCTCTCTCTCTCTCCCTCTCTCAATCGACGCGCCGATCCAAACGATCAAATGATCAGCACCAAAAAATAAATATAAATAAATAAATAAATAAATAAAAAAAACAGGGGGAAAAAATCCAGAGAAAGCGCGTGCAATATTCATGCGGAGCTGCACGGGCGCAAGATGGTAGGGAACTATCGTTTGGCAAAAGCCAATGAGGAGCTGTAGAAAAGAGAGAGAACGGCAGGCCAAACCATACGCGAGTGGGGCTGGTGCAGCTGAGCGACCTATCAGCAAGAAGAAATTATTTCCAGGCAGGCGACTCCTCGCATGCGATGCACTTTTCTTATTTGGATCAGCCTCTGAACTGGATCCCGTCACATGAAGCTGCTCGCTGCCCATCAGCATGCTAGTGGTTCTGCGCACATACAGTGTGTGTGGTGGGGTTCAGTGTTCATGCTTTATGATTTCCCTATTTGACTTGGGTTATTCTGGATTCGTCTGCACATCTCTCTCACACATCATCAATGCACAGATCCATGTTTTCCCAGTCTGCCTGTAAATATTGACTAAATTAAGGCTATTATGGTAAATGGACTGCACTTATATAGTGCTTTCCAGCACCTCCACAGTACCCCAAAGTGTTTTACAATGGCCTCCCATTCACCCATTCACTCACAACACTCATACACCTATAGGTGGCTGCTGCCACGTTAAGTGCCTTGCCCAAGGACACAACAACAGACTGGGATGGAGCGGGCTTTGAACCGCCGACCGTTCGGTCATTGGACAACCTGTTCCACCTCCTGAGCTACAGTCGCCCTTTATTATGGTCACCAGAAAAAAGTTTTTGATGGATTCCAACAGTATCTTGCAGGGAAACTTGGTTCTTTGCTGCTCAAAACATGTTGGAATTAATGCTCTGCTATCCAGTTATTATCTTGAAGTCTTTTTTCCCCCCACTGATCAGATATTTTGTCGGCTCGGGGAAGAAAGGTGTAGTTTTGCTCTTCTTTAGTATGACGTAAAGGGAAATGTTACTAATATCAATGTTTGATTATGGGCATTGAATGGGCATTTGTGTACATGTGGGGGGAAAACATGTAAAGCCTGTTATCCTGCTCAGGAGGAGGTTGATGGAATTCTCTTTATTATATCACTTGACAGCATCTGATGGGAATTCAAACAGCAAATCTGAGAGACGCAACAGACCACTGACTACTCTGCATTGTTCACTTAGACATCATCAATAAAACAGCTGCTACTTATTGCATCTGTTGTACATATTTTTTTCTTACAACTGACTGAGTGAGACATTTCTTCAAGTTCTTGTGTTTTTGACATGATTTTCACCGTGGCGCTTAATCATTGCGACCTCATTTAAATTGTGCTGCTGTGATGCTATAACCATGAATAAGAGGTGAAATATAGCTTAATAATTACACATCCTCCAAGTATAAGTATATACATAAGTATAAGTATATACATAATTTTGAGCAAATTTTGCTGCAATGTGAATTACAATTTCCGGAAAATAGTTTGTAGAAGTGTAGTTTGACCTTTCCTGAAAACACATCAAAAACACTTTATATGAGGCATAACGAGGCTCTGCTATCGCCTGGCAACTTTAGATTTGTATAAAGCACAACGCATAGCTTAAATACTAAACACATTTGATATTTAGCATTTTCTGATGAACCCGCTGCTAAGTCTTGCAATCTTTCAAGCAAAAACATCAGGATGTTGTTGCAACATGAGGCGTTTGGCTTCATGGTGGCCACTGCGGTTCGTTAAACCACTGCGGACATGACGGACAATTTAAACAGATAATGTTATCTTTCTGAATACGGCCCTCCAAACATTTCCTGCTATTTACAATGTTTTCCTCTCGCAAGCATTTCCCTGAAAATGCAACGTGTACTGGCTTGTGATGAGGTGGGCTGTCATGTGGACTTGACTTACAGCTGTAGCTGCTGCCTCTCAGCAGAACCCGGTGAAGTCAGTCAGCACCACCTGACCTGGCACGAGTCGTCGTTATCAAGATCATCTACAACTTGGAGCTTCCTGTCTCTGCCAAGGTGAGAGAGGGGATGCCTTGCAGTTTTATCATTCCCGTCTTTCTCAGGAAGCTACTGGAATCTTGTGAGTAAAGGAAAAGTCGATCATATGATTTTTCCTTCTGCTGGTTGTCTTCGACTAAAATAAGCAAAGAGCTGATAGATTTACGTCCCAAAAAAAGGTGCTATACTGGAGCTTTGAAAATCTGCTAGTACGCTGTCAGTTTAGGTTTATCACCACGTAATCCTTAAAAGGTTTTTTAGGGTAACACAATCTCACCCAGTGGATTAACATGTAATCCGTCTTTGTCTAACTTAAGTCTTAAATGCAAAAGTTCGCTTACAGTGCAGCCAAAATAAAGTATTTGAAGTGGTTGTTTTATTCTCAGAGCTGATTGCATGTGAAAAAAAAAACATATTTTGGAAATATTTTTAACCCTGTTTAAGTGAACGCATTGTTGCATTTTGCCCTCCTCTCATTTAGTTACATATATTAAACATCTGAATGAATTCCAGTGGAAACTCTGTTCATGACTCTGTGACAAATGTACATTTGAACTGAGTTTCCTGAGTGCTTAATTCGGTCCCCACAAACGCACTCTTGCAAAAGGTCTTAATACACTGTTTATGATACACAGAGAGATAGGGAATCTCGTCACAAATCAAACCTAACACACTTAATCCACAGGAACTGGACATCCATGACGTCAGACAGTTGCTGTTTATACTTTGAGTGTGCTTAGTTAAACAAGGGGGCTCTCTTTGAAGGTGGTGCGTGACATGCAGATGCATCAGTAAGTTTCATCTGCGAATGATGTTCCAACGCTTGCCGTGAAAAACAAACTCACATTTTTTCACAGATTTACACATTGATCTTAAAGATAGAAGTCACTAATAAGCTTTGATTCATTATTTGATTACAAACATTAATAGCAGTCTTGCAGAAACATGTTTGTACTGCCCTCTGTTTTCCCTGGGGAAAATCCCATCCAATGACAAAACGAGACAAATTCCAATTTTTCACATCTACTCCATATGGACCCCATAGATAATCAGAAATCAGAACCAGAAGGAATTATACATGATTGTGATTGAATTTAATTTCCAGGTTTTTTTTACTGCCAGCTCTAATTCCATCTCCAAAACAGCCAGTGTGATCTTGGAAAGCAAAATGCAGCACAATTCATTGTGATAGTTGTTTTCTTCAGTTTAGACAGATTCTGACAAATTCTATTCCCAAAAACTCAGTTTTGCTGATCAAGTACTATTTAAGTATTTGAACCTCAAGATGGCTTATTTTGATGCACAGAAGTGACAATGAATAACTGTAATTTCAAGTAATTTTTTGCCAAAGGTTTAGAATTTAATCCAGAAGAATTTTTTGAGTGTAGGATTCCTGTCCTGTTGTCTACCCATCCTTTATATTTACATATGCATGCATTCTATCATCTTGATGGGCTGGTTTGTCCAGACAATGCAGTCTTTCACAATGGACGTGTTTTTCTAATTAAGTTGATAGAGATTTGGCTCAAGAGATCACACTATAGCTAGAATGCTCCCACCCATGTATAGTATTAATGACATATATTTTCTACTATGCATCAACTCACCCTGGCTGGCCTTGCACGCATGGCTGCCATCCGTGCACTTGCCCGAGGGAAACAGAACATTACATGAAAGGTGCATTGCTGTTTTGCTCTGCAATGAGTCTGATTTGTTATACCTCTTATGTATTATTTATTGAGAAAAAAAAATCTAAATGGATAACAGAGTGGAGAGAAAAATTACATTGTGGACACACTCTTCCAAATGTTGCATAAGACGGGTGACATGGTCACTGATGCTAAAATAATCCGATATTGTATGCATCACTCAACCCTAGTAAAGCAGAACCAGCCTCAGAGACACACTTAATAGGCTGTCTGCACAAATAGCACCACTAAGGTTTTTAGTTAAAAGAAATAAGGATGCAAGAAGATATGATTAAAAAAATAAACAAACATAAAAATATTATTTCAGTTTCAAAGTTGAGTTTCTCTCTTTAATCTTATTGTGAGTCAAATTATTAGATGATTTATCATGAAAAACGTGTGCTTGATAATCATCATTCAATATTAACAGCGATGAATGCGAGTATTGTATAACGGTGCACAGCTGTGTCATTAACAAAGAAATATACATTTTTTACGACTAAATTAGGATTAGCTATATACATTTGTTTTGCACTTTTAGTATTTCGTTTTTCGTCATCGTTGATAATTACTGCTCTGCTGCTTGTTCCGTACTGACATCCATCATGAGGCTTAATTACGAGCTGCATTGAATGCACCACCAATGGGCGGAGTCATCGTGGGCCAATGAAACGCTACAGTCAGAGACACGTTGATTTGCCCCGACAACAGACATGTCAGCCCCCTGAGTTTTGCTTGTATTTCGGTGTTTGGTTCGTCTAACAAGCAATAAAATGGTAAGTTTTGGGGAAATATCTGTCTAAACTGCTGTCTTCCTTCCCTTACCGCTCACCTTGCTTTCGCGAAGTTAAATTAGACGGTCTGGACTGTCGAGAGTGTCTGGACTCTGGTTCCTTGTATTATGGGTACATGGACACACAAGTACATAATAACGCTTTGAAACTTGTGTTTGGTTGTGTTTCCGCAGGTGGTTGGAGAATCTCAGAGCCTCCTGCGTGTCAGAGGGCCACTGAAGTTTAGATGTCTGTTGGACAGCAAAGATGGTAGGTTCACTGACATTCTCTGTGATGAATGAGCTCCACTGATGTGCTTATGATTTCATGGCCAACCATCAAAATGAATTTGTCTTACTGCTGTTGCCTTTTGTGACACCTATTCAGTGAATAATACCGAATCAAAGGTGATGGAGTCTACTTTAACACTGGCTGTAGGACTACAGCAGTAGCTATACGTTCATAACAAAGAAAGGAGTGTACCAAATTTTCAGTTATTGAAAAACGGGAAATCCATATGTCCATCTGTTTAAACCTCATTATATAAAGCTACATTTTTTTCCCGGCAGCTATGGCATGACACTTGTCAATTAATTCTGAAATAAAAATATGACCAAAGCCACATTACTCCAAAACGTGATTAAATATTGGTAATAAAAAATTACTAGAAGGCAGTCTTCTATAAGATGACATTATAATAAAGTTAGTGATGGCAAATCGATACGGCTGACTCTGTCCTCTTTCAGTCTCCCTCTTGCAGAAGGAAATCTCCACAACATTTCAGAAGCTCCACTCCCAGCTGAAATCTGAAGCCTGTGCTCTGATGGTCTGTGACAGTCCCATTATCATTTGGCCAAACAGAGGTTTTCACGCCACTCCAGGAGAAATCACACCAACTATGTTGTGTGACGACATACATCAGTGGATACTGTAAGTGTGTTTGCTACTCTCTTTATTAAGATAGATTTAACCTTGTTTTTGATTGAATGCACTTAAATTGGCTTTGTTGCTTTCAGGTCAGTTGAGGAAGAGAACACTGGCATGAGGTCTGCAAAAAAGAAAAACAAAAAAGGCTCAGCAACGGTACCTTTTCAGTTTTCATCTAGTCATCTAGAACAAAAAACAGTGCCTTCAAATAAGTTAAAATAGGTAATAATATAAGATCAAATAAGATGCTTTTTTGTGCCCATGTAACACTCTCACTGTGGTTGATTGATTAATTTATTTTGAGAGGTTAAGAGTAAAAATTCTTCGATGTCTGTGTGCACGTGTCTCAAAATTCAGACTGTCATTGACATCCGTCTGATGACGGAGGTGACCCAACCTGGCCCTCTTCCAGCTCCAATCCTCTGCAAAAAATCCCAGAAAGCCCACTTCCTGTCTACAACTCTCCCCATGGACTGCGTTGTCCCTACCACCTGCAATGACTCCATCAAGCAGTAAGTTTCATCCTGGGAGCACCTTGACTTTTTCCTTTAGCCAGACTCGCCACCAGATGCGAGATACAGCCGTTAATGAGGAAATGACTTTTCTTTCCCATTGCAGTGCCTTTGGAGCCCTGTTGGAGGGCCTAATTCATCAGCTGCATGAGATGGAAAAAGTCATGCTCCAGCACACGAAGGGGACAACAGTGCTGGTACCTGAACCGATACACTTCCTCCTTCCAGAACCCAAGGGATTAGTCACGGCTGTTTTCCCATCAGGAGTGGCCGACAGCCAACTAGAGACACTTCGTAAAGTAAGAAGTGAAAATTCTTGAGACTTTCACTTAAATACTAGCTTGATTCAATACATGGTATTTGCTTCCTGCATGTTCATTCAGAAATCAACATTTTGGCATTTGTTCATGCAGGAACTGCATCAGCAGTTTGACTTACCAGAGGACTGGCCCTATTTCAGAAGAGTGAGCGCCTACCGATTTCCCAACGAGACTTACAAGGATGGTTACCTCCGAAACCCTCACCGTGTCCTCACACATCCCTCTCTGGACCAAGGAAAGGTACAACAGATTGCACGCTTCGTCAGACACAAATATATAAAACACGTTCTCTTTGAAGGGCTGATAAACTGTTTTGCTGAACCTACGTATGTGTGTTAATCAAGGTGAACTTGGTTCGAGGAATCTACAGTTACCACCACTACATGCAGGACCACATTGACGACAACGGCTGGGGCTGTGCTTACCGATCCCTTCAGACCATCTGTTCCTGGTTCAAGCAGCAAGGCTACGTGGAGAGATCTGTCCCCACTCACAGGGAGATCCAGCAGGTATCCGTTTGGTTCTGAGTGCAATGAAGTGATGATGCAATGGAGATGTTCACTTAACTTTCCTTCTATCGTGGTGGTTGTTTCCACAAAGGCTCTGGTAGATGTTGGAGACAAAGAGCCATCTTTTGTGGCATCCCGGCAGTGGATCGGGTCCATCGAGGTCCAGAATGTCCTGAACCAGTTGCTTGGGGTGACCTCCAAGATCATGTTTGTAAGGTGGGCTGTTATTAAACAACACTTTGTGTGTGATGTGTATATTTATCAGAATTTGACTCATTGAGTACTTTTGCTTTATAGTCAAGGTTCTGAACTGGCTTCCAAAGGCAGAGAGCTGACCAACCACTTTCTCTCAGAAGGGACTCCAGTCATGATTGGTAAAGTGGAGCACCGTCAGAACCAATACTCAAAATTCTTCTTAGAATTTATACCATTTAATATGAACAGCCAACAGAAAATTAAACATTTAATGATATGTTTTGTTATAGAAGTTCTAAAATACACTGTTATAGCCTACTCAGACTAACTACCTAACAACAGGCACTGCAATATTCATACCCAAATCTAGTATAAATATATAATATATAAAGTATTTAAGCACCAACAAATACATTGTAATACTTGGTCAAAATCTATATTGTACAGCAAAAATGCATGTGTTATATATGTGATATATTTTTATGGGTAAACATTGCTGACATATCCCATTGTATGAAGCCCTATAAATAATAAATGTATTATATTTATTATTATAAGCTGTGTACTCAAGAAACACAATCTTGGATCTTCAAATGCATGCATGCGTTCTTGTGTTGCAGGAGGTGGAGTCTTAGCTCACACCATTCTGGGCGTAGCGTGGAGTGAGACAACCGGGCAGATTCGCTATCTTATCTTGGATCCACATTACACTGGAGCTGAGGATCTGGGGGTCATCACAGATAAGGTTAATGGTTTAAAATACCGACATCTCTCTTTCTTTGTATTGGTACTTCCTCACACAATATTGACAATATGAATGTGTGCTGTTTTTTTCAGGGCTGGTGTGGCTGGAAAGGACCAGATTTTTGGGATCAAACGGCCTATTACAATTTATGTCTGCCTCAGAGGCCAAAGGGGATCTAAGATCTTACAACATTCAGACTGGAATTGAAATGAATCTGAGGGGTTAAAGAATCATCAACGTTAGGAATAAGGCCACATTATTACACCCATGAAAAATGTGCGCGCTCATGTTCCTTAATAATTACCAAAATTGCAACGGCTTCAAACACATTTGTCATAACTTGATTATCTTAAGTTTTAGATCTGCCATGACTACAGGACAGTGAAACATAATTATAAAAGACCTTTAGGTGCCTTGTGGTATCATGCTGAGATCAGACTGCTTCTGAAAGCAGTCTGATCTCAGCCAAGCCCCATTATTGGAAAATAATCACATCCTGTAATTGAGTTCTCACAAGCAGTTGGTTGTCAAAGAGTCAAATGGGTGCTTTTGTCTATTCAGCGACACGTATAATAAAATTCAGATTTTAAAAAAAAACTTCTATAGTGTTTGGACTGCAGAAACTTATTGTCACGCTTTGTGATGTATCATCTATGGCCTGGTTGTATGAGTGTGGGACTTAAAGACCCCCATTTAACCCTAATTTCTCTTGCATTGGCATGTAAATTATGGAAAACTGGCCCGACACAAGTTTCTTTTACTTTAGATTCACGCTGGTTCAATTGCACCAGGACACTGGCATTTCAGTTGTGTGTCAGTTCAAGATCTAACAATGTTATTAAGAGAAACCCATGACAAATTACAATGTCAGGGGACGCGCCTTCAGATAATCCCCTCTTGTTCATGGATGCGCACTGGGGGAGCAGTTGCTTGTGCACAATAGATACCCACCCTACTGGTAGTTTCTTCTACATGTCTTGTTTAAAAAAAACAAATAAACAATCAAAAAAAAACCTGATAAACCGTTACAGAGTAACTTCTGTTTGTTTCTCTCCAAAGTCAGCAGACAAGTTGTTTTTTCCTCCTATTTCACGATAACCCTTCAAAAATATTTACAATAAAACTAAACAGAAATCACTTTTTAATCACAATCAAGTTATATTACAAGAACTAATTTCACAAATTTTAAATACTCATTGTTTCAATTAGGAAAATAATAAAATGTGCTCTTTTAATTAAAAACAGTGCGTGTCAATGAGTTTCAAAGGAATTTGAGAGGTTAATGTTTTCTTTAATTCTGTTTAAATACAAATTGGTTATCAATAAAATTGATAAAATCGCTCGAGAGCATGCGCCACCGTTTCCAGGAAGTGACGTTCACTTGCTACTTTCCCCGTTACTAGGTACCAATGCGTAGTACTAATAACTGCATTTTGAGGTGATTGTGGGGTTTTCTCGCTAATTATCCTCTGTCGTGCAAGAATATTTACTAGGATGTGGACGATATGCTAGTCAATATAGAATACTGGTAAACGACGTTTTTCCAGGTAAGAAATCACTACAGCAAAGTTAGCAAAAGCTAGCTAGCTGGACTCGCAGCGTTTCCCTGTGAATGCAGTCCACTAATAATCTACTCATTTGCTATTGTCTGACTTTGTGCGTCACTTGTATAAATATTTCTGTGCAGTTACCAGACACGACATAATCTTAGCCACTTTGCTAGCAATAGCACATAGTGATTCACCCTTGTTAGTTAGACGGCTTTGTCTCACTCACATAATCTACAACCAGCAGCATGCCAACGCAATTTTAACTTCATTCAAATTTCCATTCCCCACCAAATCGTCCTCTGCAAGCTTTTATGCATCTTAACGCCATTTTTCAGGTAAGAGGTCGGGAACATGTTTACTCAGTTTACAATTTCTACTGTTAACCGTCCAGACGTTGGAGCACGAACATTAGATTGCGGGATTTGAGTTACTGTATGTCTGAGGCTTGCTGCTGTTTGATCAGGTCACAAGGGACAGCTGAGAGAAAGAGTTGAGGCAATACGGACTTTAATGACGGTGATGAATCAATGGAGAAATGACAAATTGTGTAGGTGAAAAGATTTGTGACAGATGTTTGTTTTAAAAGTTTGGAGTTCATTCTTGCAATGTTGACCCCGTACTGTAAGTTAATTGGTTAGGGGCAGCAGTGCACACTGAAATAAATCGTTTTCTACTTAGAAATGTCAAACAAATTTGAAGGTTACACGTACCATTGTGTCCCCTGTAAAGCACACATCTTAGAAACATTATAAGTCAGCACTGACTCATAGATGTGGAACAAACTGTGTAAGGAAAGCAAAGCAGTGGGAGAAGTGAACTCAGGACCTCAACCAAAGAGAAGGGGAAAAATAGAAACAGTTTGGCCCATGGCCAGCACACATATGTTTTGCCCCCTATCAGCTCACTTGCAATGGCGGATTAGACATAGAGAAAATAAACAAAAACCAATTAACATTTGTAAGACAGTCCTGAGGTATAGGCAGCATCTAATGAATCCCTGATGCTCTCTTTAAACAAACAAATAAATAAATAGGCTCACTGCTGTATTACACAAGTACTAAATACACACATTGGGTTTCTAATAATATCACTATGTCATTTTTATGACTGACATCTTCAACACTACAAGAAATCTAAGCCAAAGTACAATACACATTAAAATCTGAAAACATACAATGAGTACACAAAATCATTATATACATATGTTTGAATTACTATTATGAATAACCTCACCTAATAGTCCTGGGCTTTGTGTCTACCCTGCTCAACTACGTGGATGCTACACTCACCACCTTCATCTGACAGCAATGTTGCATCCTGTTTTTCCACGATAGGAAGAACTGCATATGGATGACTCGATTGTGCACCTTCCTTTTTCACCCAGCCATATAATCACACTAGTAATATTTTTTCTGAATAATTGTTTACTACATTACAGATGTATTAAGATATTCTCTGAATTGTTGAGTATGCATGGCTAAAACTGACAACTTGTACGTCAACAGTCTCCGAAGAAATGTCACGAAACATGAAAAATGTCAAAACTTGAAATGACTTTAATCCCAGATTAAAGTCATACCGACAGTGTTTTGTTAATCGCAGTGATTATTTTGGAGTAAAGAAGGCTTGTTCGTCCACTTCACCCGCTTTTGCGGAATAGGGAAGCTGGGGTAGAATCTCAGGGAATGTGGCAGTAATGTGAGGCTTTGGATGCCATCTACTGTCAAATCTCATAGCAGAACAAAAAGGATAAAAAAGGAAGATGACATCGCAGGGAATCAAATGCAAAAAGAAAAATGGTAATGCAGCCTTTTAAGAATTTTTCTTAATCTTTATTTACCCTTAAGATAGTTTATATAATTGTATTGTGAAAGTATTCAACAAGTAATTTACACTCACTTTACATGTATAAGAAGCAATTAGCCCACCAGCAGTGATTTCATGAATTTCTGACTTACATCCCATACATGAATAGGTTTATACATTAAAGTAATGTGGAAATTCATTGTCAGTGTTTGCAAGGGGAGTGAAATAGGAGGGCTGAACAAAAGTACACTTTTAGTACACCTTTGTTGCATATTTTTTATTGTATTTTTAAAGAATGTATTGTCTACAGATATGATCTCTTAATCTTTCAATGGTCTAATTATGCACGCTACTCTTAATTTCCAGTGTGTTGCCGAAGACTGCCATGATCAATCCCAGCGATCAAGAAGGGGAAGTAGATCATTCCTTTTTCGACAGTGACTGCGACGATGGTAGCCTCAGCAGCAGTACGGGCGAAATCACTGAGAAAGGATTAAAGGCTAAAAAGGAAACCCAACGAGCGCATGAGAAGCCACAAGCAAAACTGACTACAATCTCAAAAGATGGTTTGTCTCAGAAGTTTATTGGAAGAAGGAAACCAAGTGAGGAGGGAGACGATGCAGTGACTGATGTGACCGCCCTCTCCACACCCGACTGTAGCCCTCTTCAATCATTGGACCTGAACCACACAGAGACTGAAGAGGAGAGTGTCAGACAGCAACAACAGCACAGAAGTGTGCCCTCCAGTGGCCTGAGCAAGGTACATCAAGCCAAGGATTTGGTTCGGAATGTAGACGAGCGTAAGTATCCTTTCTACAAGGCAAAGGCAAAGCTTCTTGGTTTTGAGTGCTGTTGTGTTTGATTTCTTGATTAACCTGAAGCCAGATTCATGTGTAGAACCTCAAGTACAATAAACATTGTACAACAACTTGTCTCTGTACCAGCTTTGACCAGTTTATAGCCAGATTAAATTATGTACTTCAATTTACTGTCAGCCTTGACGTCAGCCCCTGATTCACTAGTTGATTCACTTGTTTTTATGATAACTTTTGATTGTCTACGAGACAAAACTGTGTAAAGAATTAACAACGCAGGATCCTAAATTATTAATGCAAAGTAAAATGTTTCAGACAAATGTGACGTTCTTGAAGCCATTAGTTATAATTCACATGAAATGCGTCTTCCTTCAGGTTTTTTAAGTTTATTTAATTTCCTTCTCTCATGACAGGTGTTCTGCACTCAAACAGTCAGTGTGGAGCTAAACTGGTCCATCATTGGGGAAGAGCCCGTAAAAACTATTCATTCTCCAACAACGAGGTCCGAAACATAGAACATGAAAACGAGCGGCTTCTACGGGAACTGACTCGCATTTCAGAAGGACCCAAACCTGGCAGTGCTCAAGTGAAGAAGGCCTATGTGAGCGTCAACACGCCTTTGAATAAAATCTCTCACCATGGTCTTAATAGGCTGCGGGAACAGAAACGCATCGAAAGAGAGAACCTGGTAGGTTGTAACTTTTGAGTTTCATACAGTAGTTGAAAATAACTAACAAATTTTCCTAGCTACATAAAATAGAAAGCATGGAACATAGATAGATAGATAGATAGATAGATAGATAGATAGATACTACTATTAATCCTTCACAGGAAATTGAATTGTTGCAGCAGCAGTGCTTCATTCATTCATTCAACACACTTGGCTACAATTAGTCAACAACAACCAAAATAAAAACAAATTCCACAAAAATACATATATATATATATATGTATATATACACATGCATGTACATATATATATATATATATATACATATGTACATACAAATACATATAAAACTAAGCCAAATACCAATCATCTAAAAGCATACAAATATCAGGCGAAACTAAAGTGAAACCAATGAAACAAAGAGCTGCGTGTAACAGGCTGCCACACCACCGGCACCATTAGCCACCCTAGAGGGGTCTAACGATTCATGTCTTTGAAAAAAGGTTTACAACATTAAAGTCTAAATACCTGTGCCAACATTAAAAAATATAAATGTAGTATTCCCCCCAATAAAAACATACTTTTCTCATCATGGTAATGTAGCCAATGTTTATTTTACTTTCAGAGGAACCGTTAATACCTACAGGGGGTGCTAGTTCTCAGCCATTGTCATTGTGTGTGTTTCAACAGACTGGGACATGGACACATCACCACTAATAGGGTAAAAATAAATAATAATAATAATAATAATGAATAATTAAAAAGAATGTGAGATTCTGAGAAATATAAATCAATGTACTAACTTCTAAAGAAACCTGTGTCTGACTGCATTTTTAGATAATAGAAATAATAATAGAAAAACTCCTGTTTGCTCTCCAAACATCGTCACATCTTTCAATAAAGATTGAATAAACAGCAAAAGTGTATTTTTTCAAATAAATATTACCATCTATTATGCAGTTCTACAATTTTAGAATTGCTTTTACTAATATAGTAGAACATAACATTTTTCTAGACATCCCATCAAAAAGAAAATTGGCTGACTTTACAGTTTGTCTGCTCAGTCGTAAGTATTTACATTGTGTTAGCTAGTAGTTAGTGCTAATTAGTCGGAAACCCTGATAGCCGTTGTGGGTCATTTTAGACAGACAGCAGCAGGTGGCAGATTTTCTACAGCACCACACCCTCACATTATAGGACAGCTTGACATCTGCAGCTTTAACCTTTCACCTCGTATATTAAGTCAGTTGATTTTTTTTTTTTTTAATTTGAATCACATGACACAAGAAGCAATAAAGAAATCATAATTTCCCACACAAGAATTTCTGAACTCAGTGTCAGAGGAAAAGCCAGAAACTGCAAGAATTTTTTCAGTGGGTTCAGTACATTTTCTTGCTACTGCTGAATAGATGTCAAACACGACTCTTAATGTGGGGATGTGTTCCACTCCTGTTAAGGACAAGCTGTCCTCCCGCTCTCTGGCTCATCTCCCAGCACTGTTGGGGGTGCTTGTGTCTGCCTTCTCTATTCATAGAGTGAAGTAATTGAATCTGCTGCGCGACCACTGTATCCACCCCACACGTCACATTTATGACACCCCAGTCATTCGGCACAACTCCACCACTACTGCGTGTTTCAAGATCAGCCGTTTCCATATTGGTTCAAATATAGAAAAATAGACAAACAGAAGTTTCCATGTGCCCTAATATTGGAAATGCAGCAGGTGTGTGTGAAAACTGAAGCCTGTGGTGTTTTCTGACCAGCCAGAGGATGGCCTTAAAACAAGCACCTGTAAACCTGCTGTTTGCCTTTTGGCTTGATTCACATGGAGTTCTGCGCAGCTTTCAAGTGGGAGTGTGATATTTAGCCACTTGCCTACGCTGTTTAGCCTCATGTGTCTCTTTCTCTGAAGATATTCTATTTATCTAATTATTTTTGTTCTTTCCAGGCATTTCTGAAGAGACTTGAAGCTGTCAAGCCGACACGTGGCCTAAGGCGCACTGATCAGCTGGCTGACTACCAGCGACTTGTTGGATATTTGTCAGGTCCCACCACTGCTAAGAAAGAGCGGTGCGCAACCAAAACGCCCTCAGGTAGGAAGCTCACACATGCTAGTTTTTAAATTTCATTTCAAAATTTTAATTTTCATATCCCCAAACCCTTAAAACATTCATATTCAGTACTTGCTTAACCCAGGGTTGATTAAATAGAAGGTCTACCATGTTGCAAATATGTTTTACAGCAGATGTAAGAGACTACAGGTAAATGTTTAGATGGAGAATGCATCAAAGAGAGGGTTACTTTTTTTCAGCGTAATGGACATTCTTTGTAGAAATTTGCATTAGCATTTTTTTTCCAATGTATTGAAATTATTATTTGAATTATTATTAAATTAAATTGAATTTATTTAACTGTACTAGTTATTATAAAGGACCATTTTCCTCCATCAAATTAACTTTTTTTGTTTGATGTATATTTTAAATATAAAAAGAAAATTAGCAGGGTTTATAATCAATGTTTTGACCTCATCAACAGCACAACCAGCACAACCAGTCTCGAGACCATCTTCCAACACTACTGGTTTCTCTGGCATCACTTCTCCAGCCAAGACAAAGAAAAAGGGACCTCCACGACTGGCTTGGTGTTGACCAAAAAAGAACTTTTGTTGTACAGGGTTGACTGTTGTAAATTTTGCCATTACTCTTAAAAGCCATGACATAGCAATCTATTTTTATTATCATTTTTGTATGATATTTTTCAATTGTCAAATTTCAATTGTTTTACCTCTGTCATATTTGCACAAAATCATTTTGTGTTATTTTTTTTTAAATTAAATGTATATATTTGAGATTACATTTCAGTTGTTGGTTGTTATATTTGATTGCATGGTCACTATTCAGTTGTCTGCAACTTTCTTAAAATACTTCAAATGCAGACAGGATGTCGTTATCTTATCTCGTTTAGCTTGACGAGCCACAAAGGATTTAGGTAGGTTTCACTAGAACGATATTTCTGTTGTTGTAGGTCTGACAGGGTGGTGATTGCTGGCCCTCATAAACTTATTCATTCCTTATTAGTTCTGTGGCAAAAATTTGAAAACATCCATCACAATAGCAGACAATTGGTCTAATAATTTTTTATTTTTAATAAAACAATGTGTGAGTGGGGACACATGGGTACAGAGTGGTCACATCATAATAGCAAATGGGCCTCCTCAGCTACTCTTAGACAAACTTTGACTACCATGAGGGGCAGATGACGCCATCCTTTGCAAAGTCACGGCATCTCCACGGCCATTCAGTGGTGCGTCGTAGATGGAACAAATGATCTGATGAGGCGATGGTAAGAACCCAGGGCAAGTCTATCTAACCGTCCTGCCAACAGTGGCAAACTGCCCCCCTGCTGTAATCACTCTCACAAGAATTAAGACTCAGACCAAGCGAAGGGTTTCCTCAGGGACCTGGAGATGACGAAAGTCTCTTATGTGTACTTCTTGATCTCGTCGTACAGCACCAACACGAAGGCGCCGCCCATGCCTCTGAGCACGTTGGACCAGGCGCCCTTGAAGAAGGCCTTTGGTCCCTCGTCCTTGAGGATCTTCGACCAGCAGTCGATTGTGCCTTTGTACATGATGTCAGCTGTAAAGGGAGAACACACGGGATGAGTGAGGTGTGACTCAGGCGAGCGTGCCAAATTTGAAAGCATGTGATTCTTCTCGGGTCTCTGACTCTTCTAACCTCCTTTGCGTCCAGACTGCATCATCATACGACGTCTGACGGTGTCGAAGGGGTACGAGATGATACCCGCGGCGGCGGTAACGGTCTGGGCGATCATCCAGGTGACCACGATATGTGTGTTCTTGGGGTCTGGCAGCATACCTGTGGTGGTGGTGGGGGGGGCAAGGGTGAGACATAAAATCATGCGCTAGTTTTTACATCCACTTTCAATGGATGAAGCCTTGGCCTGGAAGAGGGGTCTTCAGGTGGTCCCCAATCCTCACGGGGTGTTCCGAGCCTTAACTGCAACACTCATTGGTTGGCGGGTTGGCGGAAAACAAGCAAAGGAAACTATGTGGAGTATGAGATCGGAGTACGCTCACCTTTGGCTGTGTCGAAGCAGCCGAAGTAGGCCGCCCTGTAAATGATGATGCCCTGCACCGACACGTTGAAGCCGAGGTAGAGACCCTTGAGGCCGTCGGTCTTGTAGATCTTGCTGATGCAGTTGCCCAGGCCGGTGAACTCCCTCTCAGCATTGCCTTTGCCGATGTCGGCGGCGAGCCTCGTCCTGGCGAAGTCCAGCGGGTAGACGAAGCAGAGCGAGGTGGCGCCGGCGGCGCCGCCGGAGGCCAAGTTGCCGGCAAAGTAGCGCCAGAACTGTGTCTTCTGGTCCACGCCGCCCAGGAAGATCTTCTTGTATTTGTCCTTGAAGGCGAAGTTGAGGGCTTGGGTGGGGAAGTAGCGGATGACGTTGGCCAGGTTGCCCCTCCAGAAGGACACAAAGCCCTGCTCCTTGGGGATCCTCACCACACAGTCCATGATTCCCTTGTACTGTTTGTCCACGGTGATCTGTTTGCTGGCATGTTGGACCTACAAAACAAATATATGAGTGCCAAATTTCACAATTGATTTTTATTGAACATTGTTTTGTGCATATTTTATTGTACATATTTGCAAACAAACTAGCTATTTCATTCATTTCAATTTTATGTAATTTTTTGGTTTTATTGAATATACTAATACTAATATTTTCAACCTTAGCACCCTTGGGCAAGGCTTCAGTGTGTGGTTGAATTCTTGGCGATAGTGTTGCGCACCCATGTCATTTGAGAAAAGCTGCGGATTATATTACATGCCCTCGGTTAAATTTAGCCGTTCAATAGGACAACATATTACTGCGATCACTTGTTTTACGTGAGCAATAATTAAACATACCGAACACCTCACAAAGAAGCACAGAGACAATTTAATGCTGCGCGTTATTAAAGGAACTGACGTCAGAGCCATCAAGAGCGCCGCTAAACCCGGTGCGTCAAACCATCTCCGTTCTGACGCACAACCTCTCGCTCGCCTGTTTGACACGCGCCAGACATTACAGACTTGAAGTTTTACTTGAAGCTGAACATTTTTTATACATTTAATTTCGCGAGAAAAAAACCCAAATAGATCTCACTTGTTTAATCAGCAAATCAACGTTTGCACAAACTTTTACGCACGAATCCATAAAAACGCAGCAATTCTCAAGGAAGTTGTCCGCAAATGAATTTACCTGCAACAGGAGCTTGACTCTCTCGATGGGAGCGACAGCTGTTTTGGAGATGGCTGCGGCGATGCCACCAGCCAGGAAATCCTTCATGAAACTAACCACCGCGTCCGACATGGTTGGATAGGTGTGAGAGTCTGGCCGCTCTGAAACCCCACTGAGGTACTCGAGGAACCCAACGCCCCTCCAAAGTGGACGAGGACCCCCCCATGTGTCCTAATATATGGGCGCTGTTTATCGCGAGAATTTTGGGTGATGGATTTGCATCTTGTCGAACAGAAAACCAAGGCTGAATAAATATCCGAGGTTAAAGTTCAAGGCATGCGCCATGTTTCATATGTCAAGGCTGGGTCGACCCAGGGACGTTTAAAGGACACATTTTATGCTGTTTTAGTCGTAATAAATCATAGGTTCATTTTTAATACTAACTCGAGTCAATTGTTATTTAGATTTATTACATTAGATATGAGTGCCCACACTTTAACCCATAGTTAATCATGCACCTGTCAAGCTTTCAGAAATATCAAAGTTGCGTTTATTTATCTATTTGATCTACAACTTTGAGACAGACCTACTTATGACAGAACCCTACAGGGCCAGCAACTCTTAAATATTTTGCAATATATGAGAACAACTTCATGTTCTCAGTCCCAGGTATTTTTTTGGAAAATAAATAAATTACAGAAGAAACAACTTTGTAAAATCTTCGACTTGAAACTTGCTTGGAAACTGAACTTCTCGTTCAGTTGACATTTGGGTTTCTGCTGCACATTCATTTTGGCACCTGTTGGAAACCGGCGCGTCAAGTCAACTGGAGTAATGGAAGGGAGGGAAAAACGATTGTTTCTTTCAAAATAAGACGCTACCAGTGTTTTAATTTGTACTTTGAAAAAGCGGAAGTCTGTGACTTCACAACGAGTGACTTGTCTGGTTGAGTCGTAAGTACGTGCAAATGGCACGAGAGGGCAGTAAGAACCAAATGACACGTGCAACCTAACTGCTTCCAGACCAGTTGTGTCTGGATTTGAAACCTTTGTCCACGCGCGCGCTGGCGAGTACACTACTTGTAATTGTAGGTATAATGTGAGTACATAATCAAATCTGTCTGTCAATTTATGCATTTTTTGCAGTTGTTTTGCATTTAGAATATTGAAGTGGATTTTTTTTTTTGCTGATTTACGAAAGACCATTAACACACATGTATGGAGACACACCCGCACACACACATTGCATTATTTTGTGGACTTGAATAGTCTTCCTAGTAGAACTACAGTTACCCGAGCGGCCACTTGAGGGAGACTTTCGCACTATCTGTGCCTCAAATCAGACCAGTTTCAATATTTTCCCCCGCCGGTGTATTGTACAGTACACAGAACACAGTACAGTAACACTGGAACGCAACCCTCTTGTTGCCATTATTATTATTATTATTATTATTATTATTATTATTATTATTATTGTGGTGCAGCGGTCTAAAACATAGTAGAGTAAATGTGATTGTAGTTTTTGTTCTTCCAAAATTAGACGGTAGGGGGCACTACAGAGTTATGTTCTACTCAGGGTCGCCCCAAGAATTCCCAGGGTTAATGCAGTGCCCAGTGAAACAGGTGCTTTACTCCATCAACACAAATAATGCGTCACATTAAGCACTTTAACTTTTTTCTCCCCTCAGGCAGCTATTCTTCAGAAGCCTCCAACAGTCAGGTCAGAGGTCAGGCTGGGCTGCAAGATGCAACCCGGAGTTGGTTGTGGATTCGGCGTCATCTCAACGCTCCAATCACGATGTTTGCTGACGCAGAAACTTGCACCTACTGTAAGTCAGTTTCCCATTTTTTCTGTTCTTAGCTCAATCTACCTGTTGCTTGTTTTTTTAACTGAATTTACTCCTTTTGAAGTGTAGTAATTCTTTGACCAGAATTGTCTGGGGGTTTTTTTCACACTTTTTAAACTAACATAGAATCTTTATTGTCATTAAAAAATATTTCTATTAATTGACCTAAGCCACACTTCATTTGGATAAACAATATCCGTAAAATAAACCTTAGTGAAGAATTGAAAATTGAAATAAAAAAAATTAAGACACTATTATCTTAGCGTGAAAGTCCTAACAACTGAAATTCAGCCCAGCGTTGTCTTGCTTTGCTTCTCTCGAGACACTTTATTTAAATCTGATCTAGATTTGCGAAGTCGTTGCTCAGTAACCTCGGATTGAGGGAGGGGTCACAGAGGGGCCGAGGGCTTGGATTTGCATTTTGAGTATGAAGAGCTGCAGGTGTCAGACAGTTAGACAGCCCCCACCCCACCCTCCACTCTCTCCGCCACACATATAAACATGCACACACATACACAAAGCCGTTGGGCACAGCTCAAACTCCAATACAGTCACTGATTTTTATCAGTTAAGAAGCAACTGTGACAAGCATCTTTTTGTTCTCCCGCTCCCCTACTGTCTCACACCACAGAGCCGAGACCGGCCGGGACTCGGAGATAATGGAGATTATGAATGTCAGACGGGGTTAAAACCACAGATATTAGGGTCAAAACTCACCACAGTGGGGCCACTGGTTGCTTCTCACTGCAGCATGCCATTTTAAGTGTAGGATTATATTACCGGACAAATCTGAAATGATGGTGTTTGTGCAGAAATTTGTTTACTATGTTATTTTGATTAATGCAAAAAAATTAAAATAATCAAAAATAATATTTATATATATTTTTTTTTTTTAAGTCAAAATTTCTTTTCTTATTCTTGGTTTTCGTTGAGGCTAATTAGATTAGAAATGTAATAGAAAATGGATACGATTTACAAGTACATTTCGAAGGACTGCTTCTCATCACAGAGTTGCTGCTGTAGTGAGAAGTCAATATAGTGAATGTTGCACAATGTTAAAATAAGGTGAGTGCCTTTCAACTTTCAATATGACTTACAATATGACTTTGTTGGACTAGTCAACAAAGTACATTCTAAAGTTACTAAAAAGAAAATGCACTCATTTTGAAACAGAATATTTATGCTTGATACAAAAAATAAGGACAAAATTGCAGTTATTGATTCTTAATAAATGGGCTTTTGAAGTTGGCTGCTCTGTTCTGGGCCAGAAGTCTCATGAGCGAAGCGCAACAAAAGCGCAATGTGTTAACAGAAAGCTCAGTTCCCTCCGAGAAGAACCGTGTTAGCTGTTTATTCCCTCACAAAGCTCGGTCCCACGAGTCTCCTGTCACCTGCGTCCAGGACGTCGGTTCAATCCTCTTGCCTGAAATCCAGCAGGCCAGGATGCACACTGTGTTGTGCTGAGCTGACTTAGTGAGGCATAGACTGAGCTCGCCATCGCTCCGGGGGAGAGCAGATTACTGAAGTGGCACCTTGGACAGAATGTAGTGAGGATCACATCAGTAGTCGGTGTTTGTGAGTGTGTGACAGACCGAGAGATGGACAGACAGACAGGTAGGCAGACAGAGCTGCAACATACGCAGTCCGGTCAGAACTCAGGGCTGACCAAGCCTAGGTGCACAAACTAACAAACACACACACACACACACACACATACGACCAGGAGAAATCCCCATGACCAATTGGGGAGACCTGGAGACACGCAGTCAGTGGGAGGGGGGCCAGAGAAATGGACGTGGTGAGGGTGGAGGGTGAGGGGCGCAGAGAGGGTTCATGAGAAAGAAGGACGCCGCCACAATGAAGAGGAATATGACAGGAGATGTGACGCAAATGCAGAGAGGCGTTGAGGGCGCAGCTCCGAGGTCGTCTTCCAAGGGGGCACCCACAATTTTTCTAAATATTCATATATATATATTATATATTATTATCTTTAAATGGTTATGATTAGCCTAAATAAAAAGTTGGTGTATCTGGAAGAACTAAATTAGAGAACTACACTAGAATTTTTTTCCACCACTATGATCATCGAAACAGAAATAAATCGATTAATAAAACCTTAAAAAATATTAAATTCATTAAATCAAAATTCATTCTTTTTTGGTAAAACTGAGCAATGTAAACTACCATTTAACGATCAAAACCACTTCCTATTCCATTATCCATCCATCCATCCGTCCCTCCATCCATCTTCTCTCACCACTCAGGGTTGACGTGGTGTTGTAGGTGGGGTCACATCCTGAACAGGTTGCCAGTTTATCGCAGTCCATGGTCACAGGCGCTCACAAGTTTGTTTGTCTAATTTCCAGTCTGTAAGCTGTGCTTTAAAAGTCCTAAGAGTCGCGCTTGCCCTCCAGATGAGAGGCTGTGTTTGAGGAGCAGCGGTGCATGTAACCACACCAGCCACTCTCCCCAGCCCCTCCAGTCCAACCAACCCCACCCCCTGACAGATTATTGCCCTCAAATTGGATAAATTAGGGAAAGTAAACTTTGCTCACAGGACAAGTTCAGCTTTCACCAGAGAATGCAAATAACCTGGATTAGTACAAATGAGATTGTGTGTGTCAGTGCGACATGGTGTCCCAGTCAATTATCTCTACACACTGCTGTTTCAACCCAATCTTATTAGTATTTTTATTTCCCTGCATTTGGACTGCTTTTCTTTGTACATAGCTAAAGCGACTTGTTAAGGGAGAATTACTCTTAGATAAAGATCAATTATTTTCACTGTCAGAGATCTTTATCGGATCTGATGTGAAAGTTTTTATTTAAATAAACTTCATGATTGTCTATAAATTTTAAATCTAACCAAAGACCATTAGGATTATGAATGCAAAATCCAAATCACCAAAAGCACCTTCGGTCCTCAAGGCACAGAGTGTGTCTGCATTTGCAAATATATTATATATCCTTGATGGATTCAGCAACTGATGAAAAGATTTAAACTAACTTTTTTTGTTTTTCTTTTTTTTCAGAATCAAATTGTGCCTTCCTATGAATGTACAAATAGAATGCTTACATTGGTGTTGGACTCCACTGATGTTTTGTCCATGCATTTCTCAACCTCGATCCTACATGCTCAGACACAGTGTCAGCAAACCTCCAGTCACAGCCACTTTTCTTGCCGTCTGTCCCAGTGGAGGGAGCTGAACCCAGGAGAAAAGTGTTCAAACTTGCCACTACACTCGGAACAATTTTCCAAATGACTTAAATCTAATGAACTGGTTTCGTTGGATACTTTAAACTGGATCAATTTAGCCTCAGACGTTACATCTGATTTATGTTTAGGCAATGGGAGCCAGTGCTGACTAATGTATTTTTTTTTTATTAATATATTGATCAAATAATGATCTTATGTTTGTAGTGTTGTATTACTGCTCATTGATCGTGCCACTGCCCGTCTTGGTCAGGAAAATGATTTTATTAATTAGAAAAACAGCTTTTCTTTCCTGGTTAGGCTGGTATAAAAGTAGTAAATCATACAGAAGTTCATGTATGTCCTTTTTTGCAGTGGTATTTATGACATAATTATCAGATCCCTGTCAGTGCATCAATTTTTTGTTTTTGGATATTTTCCAAATAATTATTGTTATATATATATATATATTTTAGAAACAGTGTATCAGAGTAAAAATGTGTGTCGTCAGCTGAACTACAGGTGCACAGATCTAAACGTGGCCGTGTGATTAAATGTGAAGACAGAATAAACTCTCAGTTCTTGTGTTCCTAACACTGAAAAACTTTGAGGAGTAGCTCTCATCTCT
The DNA here is from genome assembly GCA_009823395.1 of Thamnaconus septentrionalis. Classification (NCBI taxonomy): domain Eukaryota; kingdom Metazoa; phylum Chordata; class Actinopteri; order Tetraodontiformes; family Monacanthidae; genus Thamnaconus; species Thamnaconus septentrionalis. The sequence goes on along the minus strand of CM020501.1, from coordinate 5,081,649 downwards.
CAGTTGCAAACAAAAGCATTCCTCTCGGAGCGGTGCTTTCTCCGCACCAGCTAAATCAATGCAGAGCAGTAATACATTTGTAGCACCCTCCAGATGATGGTCCCTCTCACATTAGCGTGCGAAATGCATTCATCCATTCAGCGGTTCAGTCAGAAACACAACAACCTCTTCTGGCCTCGTGACCATTTAGGACGGATTTTGGACCCTCTTAACGGCCCTCAGCCCCAAATTAGCGGGATCAGTTCGGCCGTCACACACACACTCATCTGTAATTAGTGTGTAATGAGGAAGAGCTGCCGACAAAGACTGTCGAGAGTTTAACCTGCGCTTATGTAAATGTTCTGGTTCTCTTTCAACTCCAGCTCGGTGTATTCAAGGGAAAGATTTCCAAGCTTTAATTACGAGAGCGATCTGTAAATTTTTCATTTCATTTCCATCTATTTCCATCTAATTACTACACATTATTTGTGTGTGTGTGTACAATATTTCAATGTAGCTATGTTGAGATGTTGTCACAAATGCAGCTTGTAAAAGTATATCTGGTTGATAATAAACAAACTGCAGGACCAATATAAAACACTGAGGTTCAATAAGTATAATAATAATCATGAGTGTAGGTTTCTAACATCTATACCAGTGTTTTTGTATGGGTTAAAGTCCTTGTAAGGTGTTTGGGTTATTTCAGTTGGTGTCACTGAGAGGAAAAAAATAATCTAATTTTAGGATTTAACAAGAGCAAAATTCTTTTTTCGGGCAATCAAGCATTTGTCTTTTCCAAATTTTCCGAATTTTATGTGTTGCCTTTAGAAAGTTCTTATATATCTTAAATGCCTATGCCTAAATCTTATATCTTAAATGCCTATGAAACTAAGCATGTTAATATTCTTTAAAATACATTTTTTAAACATATTTAAAAAGATTCATGTATTGTGAATTTTTTTTCTCCCACACAGGCAATACTTAGCTTCTTTATCTGTTGGTGTTAATTACATACATCGAGACGTAGATGTTGCAATGTTTTGCTTGTTGTCTGCACCTTAATAATGCAGTTTGTGGAATGTTAGTTTTTCTTTTCTTCTTTCTATCTTCTAGTTATTTAAAGTTTGTCTTTTCAGTTCCGTCGACGTCATCCTAGTGAGCCCCCATCTCTAACGAACGAGTGGCATCACTGTCGACTCACTGTCAAACAAATGTAAGTCATCTTCTTTAAACAAATTTTTGACATATAAAGTGAATATATCAGGATTTTGGCGTCTCTAGGTTTTTAAGTCTAAAAAGCAAAAAGTGATGTTTCACAAAAGGATTTAATTGCTAATTCTTGTGAATTTGTGTTTGATCTTTATTGATGAATTTCTTAGAAAACATAAATATAAAATATATATATATATATACAAATAAATTTAAACATTTAAATTTCTGACTGAAGGTTTTGACTGTAATATCCAACAAGTATATCAAAATATCAAAACATTATTCTCACTATATTAGTGCATGAAAATCTTGAAGTGAGATTATTGTTCTCAACCAAAAGCTTTCACAACTTTGATAAATCAATTGGTGATGACGTGGACATCTGCACGTTTGCGGCGGACACTGGTGTGTGCGGCTGGTTGCTGGGCCTGACAACACACTGCGGAGCCTTTAACTTGGTGGACAAGTCGCTGCTCCAGCGTCCATTTCGATTTGACGGCCGGTGAGTGGTCTGATTGACCTCCCGACCTTCCCGTGTGGGGTGAAGCTCCTCCCTTTCTGCAGCTCCTGTCAGCGGGTTAATAAGCGACGGCTGTTCAGGGCACGCCCGGCCCTGGCTAAGTGACCGGGCCGGATGACCACCCTCTGCTCTGACCCTTGCGTCTTTCTTCGGCCATCAGTTAAACACTCCCCTCCCCAACCCTAAAACCCTGCCGGAGCAAAGCTTAATCTCAGGTTTGTACAGCTGTCGATGCAGCAGTGCACCTCCCTCCCAATGCACGCAAACACACTATTTCATTTCAGTACAATGGCAAACATTTGTGCCGCAGTCACCGATAATGAACGGGCCAATCAAATGTTGCAATAAAATATAGAAATATATATAAATAAGTTATTCATTCAATTTGGATTTAATAGAATCTGAGAATCAGCAGATAAAGCAAATAGGAGCAGTTTGGAGAGTACACGTAGTAAGTAATGCTAGCTTGGACCTTGAATATCAAAGCACCACTTCATTGTTTAATGTGCAGAGATTATTTTAAAAGTATTTATGATTTAATCGCACAGTCCCAGATTTTCCAATGCTATTTTATTCAAAACTAACAAACGCTTTCATGGGATTGAAACATTCATTCATTCATTCATCTTCTATACCCGCTTATTCCTATTCAGGGTCACGGGGGTCTGCTGGAGCCTATCCCAGCTGTCTTAGGGCGAAGGCAGGGTGACACCCTGGACAAGTCGCCAGTTCATCGCAGGGCCGAATTGAAACATTAAACTCAATTATTATCATTTTGAGGACACTAGTTAATGGCTCGTTTCCTGCTTATAAATATTGAAAATCTCAAATGTCACCCTCTTATTGGTGACATTGGAGATAATTCATGTAACAGGATAGTTCTAATTCAGTAAGAACAAGGTGTGAGAGATGTTTTGCCTGCATATCTTTAATGATAACTTTGACTTTGTTAATGTTAATGTTTGCACTCTTTATGCCCCATCACAGGTAAATGATTTGGACCTTTTAACTCAGAATTTTAATAGATATTTAAAATAGCAGATTTGATTTAAGTAAATACCAGTTGTTCAAATAGGATTTAGAAAATGTGTCAAAACTTTTTCATACTTCGCCACAATTCTATTGACCTCCAGAAAAAATTCCAGTTATGAAATCTTTTTAAAGACACTTGTTTTTGTTTCCCCTATTTCAAACTTAGATGGATATAGTTTGAACATATTCATTGGTTCAAACCACCATATTAGTTTTGAAATGTTTTTGTCCCACTTTAGCCTGGTGGGTCGGCTGCTCTGGCCCTCTGTGTTGTCCTCAGAGCGACTGAGGGCCGAGCCAGCAGCTGAAGGCAGCCTGGCCCGTCCCAGTGTGGACGTTTGTTAAAATGAACAGGGTAATGAATTTTAAACTGCTATAGTAACAGCTCTCAGACATGTGGTTTTAGTGTGCCAACAGTGTGTGTGTGTGTGTGTGTGTGTGTGTGTGTGTGTGTGTGCATTGGGATTTGCAGTCGTGTCTGTGTCCATGTTTTTCCCCTGTGAATGGTGGTGGTGGTGGGGGGGTGTATGTGCGTAAATGGGGGAGGGGCTGGGAGTCAGTGTCTGTGTACGTGTGAGTGTATGTGGTGGGGATAAAGACCTAGCAAAACCAGCCGGGCTTAGTTGACAGGTGACAAGGGTTGTTTTGAATGGGGATTTTGTAATACCAACAGTGAGGAGAAAGCCGGCCTACCAAGGGACTTGTGAAAAGAGAGAAAGAGGACTTTTCTTCTTGCACTGACGGAGGAGAGAAAGGGCCGTGAAGGCTCCGGGGGACTTAAGGATCCCGCTAATCAAACTGCTCCACCGTCTAGCGCACTCATTTTTATTCAAAACGTAGAAATGCTAAATCATTCCAATCGGATTGATCCCGGTGTCAGTGCCTGTGTGGCATTCTCATTCTCCCCCTTTCCGCCGTGTCCTCAACTTTGACATATCAGTCAGCCAAGGACAGAGCGCCTACAAAGACTCCGGGTCCAGAAAGCAGCCTAATGGTTAAGAAGTGGCATTTTAAACGTTGTTTGTAAATTTGCATGAATTAACGGGGCGCGGCTTTGGAACGAAGAGGAGCCAGAATTGCTTTGTCTCCAAAATGATTCGAGAAATATTCAAAGCGTTGTCCCTGAGGTTCCTCCCACAGTCTCAGGCAATTTTTTGAAAGGAGCGATAAAGTGGACTGATATAAAGTTGTTTTTTAAATTAAATTTATTATTATTATTATTGTTTGTAATTATTGTTAAAGAACAACCCTGTGAACTGCTAGCAAGATATCAGTTTGGTGCCTGGACAGGAATGCGGTCAAATGAAATCAACTGCAACTCACGTTCAGATTACTCTCTACCCTTCCTCCCAATTTCCGATAAAGCAGGCTGAAATTATTCATTACATAATTCAATACCTGTCTAAGGATCTCAAGAAGTAAAAAAACATTATTTAGCCCTCTGTTTGCAACGTCCCTACAAAAAAAAAAAAGCTTTGTTGGACCTTCCACATGTTTGCAAAGGGACATACACAAGGCAGTCTGAGACAGGTTACTGGGTGTGCAGTGAACCTATGAGAAGTATCATCACCCCTTATGACATCACAAAGTGGTGCTTTCTAGAAGGTATAACAAAAACATACAAATGTCAGGGAATTTCTATTTTTATATTGTGTGTGTGTGTGTGTGTGTGTGTGTGTGTGTGTGTGTGTGTGTGTGGCATTAGGGTGGAATAATATCTGCATGATTAGACTGAGTGGGTGGTGCTCACATGCTGCAGTGATTTGTTCGCATTTACATACGTGCCTTCAGACTGGACATGACTGAATCAGCATCCAATACAGCTGAGGTGTTTGTTGTTGGACTATCTTGAAAAGGGACAAGAAAAAAAGCCAAGGCGGCCATAAGATGATTTTAGAGGGAGGAGGCATTTGGGGGTGTGGTCATCAACCTGTCAGAGGTGTCAGTGAAGCACATGAGGCCCTTCTGACATCACAAAGTGTGTGTTTTAACAAAAAACCTCCTGAAAGGTGAAGAGAAGAAAAATACATGAAGGATGAACTTTTGTGGGAAATTGAATGACAGACTGAAGAAAGATCATTATTAGGAAGCATCGGGAAAGTGAATTTTGTATCATGTGGGACCTTTAATTGTGTAAACATTTACCATAGAAAGTTTGTTGTATTTAGGCTTTAGGCTTTAGGTTGTATTAAGTTTAGCTGTTAAACTAAGATTGCTACGGTGTGTGGGGACATGGTAACGGCATTGATGGCTGAACTTTTCAACCTATTGATTCTTAACTGGAAATAACGAAAGACTGATTAAAAATGGCAGAAAATAGGAGCTAAGAAAAAAAAGGAAAAATTGAGGTATGTTTTCATTCACTCATTCACGGTCAATCTCATTTTATAATGTAAAAGACACCCGCAATCTTCCATTATTTGCCAATGACAAGACCACCTGTTCTCAAGCAAGGTCGCAAGCTGCAATAAAGAGCAAGATTCCACTCGTCAGCAGCTCTGCAATAATTTGTAGTGACCACTTAGCAGACGAAGACGATGTGAATGATTATTTTTTTAATGAGGCAGGAGTACTGACAACTCGTAGAATAAATCTGTTGAAATGAGACGCTTGTCCCTCTCTTCTTACAACGCACTGACGACAGACTGCCCCTTACAGCAAGCTAGCTCAGAAGCGGCGGCGAGCCATGAGGAAAGAGCCCAACGGCAGACTGAGGTGAAATAATATGAGCAGAAAAGTTGAATTGTCTTGTCGTAACGATTGTTCAGTGTTTCTGCTCGCATTGTCTTTCCTTATGGCATTGTGCACCAAAAGGAAAGATGCAGCGCAGACAGTTAAGTGGTCACTACAAATTCTTGTAGAAGGAAGTTAACAGGTGTCGTCGTGTCTTTTATGTTATAAAATGAGTTTGACATACCTCCATTTTTCGTTTTTGTCTTAGCTCCTATTTCTTGCCATTTTTAATCAATCTTCAGTTATTTCCAGTTAAAATTGCTGGGTTGACAAGTTCAACTGTGTTTTGTGTTTCATGTCCACTTTAAACTACACTAACAATAACAGAAAGACTAGTTACTTCCCTATAAACACACAGGTTTTGGGCGTTTAGACACCCCCGCTGTGACCCAGCCGGCCCACCAGAGATCCCCATCAAACGATGCCCCCAACCCCCCGTCCCCCGAGTCCAACCTCCACCCTCAGCGCACACTGCCACGCCAGAAAAGAGTAGGACCCTGACTCCGCTCTCATCCTGCTGCTGCAGCACCAGTCTGAGATTAACATGGTGAATCGCTCGGTTTGCTGTTTGTGTGGTCTTGGAGGGATGGACCGGCCAGAGACAGAGAGGAGGGATCCGGCTCCCAGTCAGTGTGTGGGAACCGCGTTGGTAGAAATCCCCCGGCTGATCCCGGCCAAGACACTTTGTTTTTTTGCCTCCCCTCCGCTCCCGCCCTCTGTCCTGCGACATCCATTTTTGGGCTTTTTCATTTTTATTCATAGGGTGATCGGGGTGGAGGGAAGGGAAGGGTGTCAAGAAAGCAGGGGGCAGTTCGTGCGTCCGTTCTTGTGTGTGTGTCTGTGCATGTGTGTGTGTGTGTGTGTGCACACGCTCGGCCGGTGCCAGTGGATGTAGGTGCAGGCCTCAGACCAGGCCCTGCCAACAATAGCCGCAGTGTTGTTTGGCTAGTTGCGTTCGGGACTCTCGGACATTCTTCCCATGTCAGTATAATCACTACTGGGAGGTAGCTCCATTAGGGATTACCATATCATTAATAGTATCCATGACTTTTGTTCAAAGGCTACTTGTTGTAATGTTGCCTTGTGGATGACGGCTAATCCGCTGAGCTGCAGCTGTAGGAAAGAAGAGAGGTAGATCCCACCATCAGCCCCTTCTCTCTCCCTCTCTCCCTCTCTCCCTACCTCACACACACACACACACACACACACACACACACACACACACACACTCACACTCGCTCGCACTGACTACTCCATGCATGCAAACACATATAGAGGAATCTCTCTGTCCAGGCCCACGGGGATCAGGCCCCTGAAAGACAGATACAAACAACAGTCAAATACAAAGTTCCCCCCATAGAGAAAGAGAAACATCCATTCTACACTTCCCAACTGATCCCCTCCTTAAAGCCAAAGACCACCCCCCACTCTCTCTCCCCTCTCCGCCCCTGCCCCTAAAGTTTGGCTCTCGTCCTCCCTTTAAAAGCCCCCCCACCACCACCACCCCGTGCCCCCCTGCCCCACCCCGCTCTTTAAGCGACGCAGCCCTGCTCTCAGATGGTGGGCCAGATTAGGAGAGGGAACAATAACAGTTTTCAATGTAAAATGTGCATCTTGTTAGTCCTCCTTTTCCCTCCTCTCCTGTCCTATGATGAGCGGAGAAAGGGCGAGGGCTAAGCGGCCATTCAGAAAGCTATCTGTGGGTGTCTTCTCCCCACAAACGACGGTTTGTTTCTGTTTTAATCCTCGCACATTCCCAGCCTGCCGTCGGATTTCAGCAGCGGACTCGGCAGACGGGAAAACCTTTGGACGACGGGCTTTTTACTGCTGAAAATACAATAAGGGGGGCGAAGTTTTTATTCACGATGCTAGGAAACTCATTTGCATTATCTTTTTTAATCTTTACAAATCAAGAAGTTTTTGGTTTTGTGAGGCTCTTCGCAATAAACTTGCGTCAAATCATCTTCAGACTCTTCAATAAACACTGTCAGTCTTTCTATATTTTGAACCCAAACTCTAAAACTTGGATGAATGAGCGAGTTGACAATAAAGACGTTTAGGGCCGTTCACCCGGGTAATGTGTGTTTAGAATGAGATGAGGTGAACGTTTCATCCCGGAGCAGCAGGTTGTATGACGACGCTTGAATACAATCGCGGCTGTGCCTTGGAAAGCGTGAGAGTCCCCCCCCGGTGTTGGCATGCTGGTGGGGAGAGCTGCCAACTGTGAGTGCGGCAGATACCTCTGAATGATGCACGATCAAGCCCTTGTTTGTTTTCCTAATGGGAATTAATGTTGGGTCCAGAACAGCCCCCCCTTTGTTTGCATGTTGGCTCCAATGGGGGATTTTTTTTTTCTTTCCCTGTGAGTAAAAATTACTATTTGACAGAATTTTAGCTGAATTTTAGCATTATAAGAATTTTGTTTATTATTGATACTTAGTTAATATTAATATACACACACATGTGCATATGTATATATATATATATATATATATATATATATATATATATATATATATATATATATATATATATATGTACATATATATAAATGTATATATATATGTATATATATATAAATGTATATATATATATATATACACACATATATATATATATAATATGTTCATAGCAGTTAGTCGCATGAGCTGCTTGGCTTGATCATTGTAAAGCAGAATACAACTGATTTCTGTCCTTAAGCAGGAACAGCTGAATTCTAATAAGATTAGCCCTCATCTGCCTGTTTTTTTTTCCTACATTTGTTTGTTTTTTAAACTAAGTTAAGTTTTATAAATTAGCTTTAAAAATTGAAAAAGTAAATCAAATCACAATTTAAAATAATCTATACCAGTTTGCAGTAAAATGAAAACTTGTAAAAATTTGGATTTGAAAATATTCATCAAGGTAGAGATACAAGCTTGGAATACTGGATTAACTGCTTGTTTTTACCTACTATTTTTTACTTTGTAACTGCACAAAGACAGTTCACAGCTGTTTGTGTCCCTGTAAATATTGCCGCTAAAACAAAAAAAAAAAACATCAGCTGATAAGACGTGGCGTCACACGTCATTTTGTGATACTTCTGAGGAGGGTGGAAGTTCAGCCGAAACATGTCAAGAAGCTAAAATCATGGGAAAAAAAACCCTTGTCTTGAAAAAAAGAAACAACGAAATCTTTCAAAAACGAAGATATAATGAACATTATCAATCTAGATTTTCTTTTCATTATTGTCTCAAGTCAGACACATGAGTGCACCCTGGTGGCCTGCAGAGGTTCAGGGTCTGTGTTTGTCTCCTGTGGGAACTCGACATCTATCAGTTGTTTCCCATACAAACTGTTCCTTCGGTTCATCCGGACTGATTCCGACAGATAGACTGCAGTTGTTTATGTTTGTTAAAAACATAAATGTTTGACATCACCCAGTGGTCGTGACTGACCAGTCTTGGTCCAGATCATCTCGTGATGAAACTGATTTCCTGACTGATGTTCTTGTCCTGCGTTGTGCTTTGCGGTGTTCTCGGTGTCGGAACATGGGTGCCCTGCTGTGAGGGTCACTGTGAGGTCAGTCAGGGTGTGACCGCTTCGCCCACCAGCGTGATGACCACCGCCACACGGGTCCCCTCGCTGGAAAAGCCCTGCTTAAAAAATAGAGACTTTGGTTGAATCGTTTGCTACTGTCGACCCACTTTTATGCCTTTTCTGTCTTTGTGCTTCATTTTTGTGACTTCATCCCCCCAAACAAAGCTCTCTCGGTGCAATGAAAAGCGTGCGGTCACGCCACGAACGGTCTCTGGAGAAAATAAATTGGCCCGATCTCATTCACTGTGACCAGATGCACTCACTTGAGATGAAGTATTCGACCTTCGCCGGCTGCCAATCTTCCCCTTTTGCGTGGCCCTTCGGAGAGCTTTATTTTCTTTCTCTCCGGATTGGTCGGTCGGATCGTGACCTCAGAGGGTGACCTGCGGCGCCCCGGGGTCCCCCTCACCCCAGTCGCCCCCTCGCCGGCCCTGACACTGGCCCCCCTGGACACAGCTCAACACAGAGCAGTGGCCGACGTCTCGCCGGACAAAAGGTTGAGCGTACCAGGCTCGCCCCTCATGAGTCCAGCCAAGCGCACGGGGAGCACATTAGGACCCCTGGGTTTTTATTTACCCGCCTTTTTCTTTATTTCACCCCTCTCCCCACCCACGGCCTGGGCCGTCAAAGTTTGTCAGGTGCCACCGTCTGACCACGTCACGTCACGCAGCACACACGGCCTTTTGAGATTCCCAATAGAGCGATTCAGGTTGTCGGTTTCCATATCCTCCGCTGGCCACTCAAGCGTTAGGCCGGGAGGGCCGTTCCTGGCAGCGGCGAGGCGGCGCGAGGTGCTCGCAACCTTCAAGGCCTCCTCGCAAAGGAACCTTCACACGTGAATGCGGCCTCACAGGCACGGGAGCGACTGAAGCTTGAAAAGGGACAGGCGGCCGGCCGGTCCGCCGGCCCTCCGCATTCAGAAACCGAGATGGGAATTCCAGCGGCCTTTGGTGATCTTGAGCTCCTTCCTTTCAGCGCCGAGGAGAAAGAGGCGAGTTAAGTGTTGGGGGGGTAGTGGCACGGCGAGCTAAGAGGTGAACAGCGGGGAAGGGGGGGGAGAAAAAAAGAGGAAAGTTTACAGGGTAATTCAATTATTTACAGATAAGAGCTTTGCTTAAGGTGCCACTCAGACTGTCAGCGGAGTGCAGGGGCTCACTTGGAATGTTTCGCAAGGGGCGAGTGGAAGAGTAAGACTTGGCTATTCTCTGTGATGGGACGTGCAGGGTTTTTCTTCCCCTGCCCCTCCACTTCAAAGATAAAATTAAGGAAGAAACAAAAACGTGCAACCGCATGAAACTTTGATTTAAACTGGTTTAAAAAAATGAAAGAGTTCTGGCGAATGTAAACATAAAAAGACAACATTTGTGTGCTACAACTGTACACAGTGACTGGGAGAGGATTTTCACACTGAATAAAGCAATATTTCACATTTGGCCACATTTAATACACGAGGCATGGTAAGTTACATATTGCAGCGTTCAGTCTCTATTAATGCCGTGTGCATTTGCAGTCATTGAATCTTGAAAGACATAGATGCTGCATTGAATGATGACAAATAGACTCCACTCAGATTTAATTGATAACGACCCTCATTCATTCATTTTAAAACGAATGATCTGCGTCTGTTGCATGTCTCATTACAAGTCACTTGGCTGAGAGCAGAATTCACAGAAACCCATAGAGAACATTAAACCTCCAGCTGACAACCAGTTGGTGGTCCTGCTTCAGAACATCCCAGCAGACAATGATCCAGTGCATCAATGCCAATTTCCCAAGAATGGCAGCATACAGTAAATATCTTCATCACGGTTCCTTAACACATTCCTCCAAATCTGAATAATTTATTGATGTTGTCAAACCATAATACCATTATTCTGCAACAAAAAGGCCCCGATTCATAAATTAGGCTTCTCAATCTGGGCTGTCTGCTGAAATCACTCACAGGCTGTTATAATTATTTGCCTCCTCTTTACACATATTCCTTTTACAAACGCACTCTCTCTCACACACACACACACACACACAGGAACTGGAATGCGCGGTGCCCCTTTTGTCCGGCCACCATGCAAAATTACCTGATTCATCTGCGCCACTTTCCGCTGTCACAGTGTCTGCGCTCGTGACAAAAGTGCCCCTTGTTGTGGCACGACCAGATAACCAAACCCACCCTCAACACTCTCTCCCTCTCTCTCTCTCAACCTTTTGTCCCCCCAAAAACAAAGAGCTGCACTTTCTCCTGGCAAATGATGCCTTAATTGTGCAAGTTAACAAGCTTTGCTCCTTTTTTCCCTGCTCTCCATGAATAACAAAGACTTTGCTCCCAGTTTGGTTTCTTATTGTTTGTTGTCTTATATTTCGGCTCCCGCATGCCCCACCACCCCCCATCCCTCCCTCAGCACCCCCCTCCCACACTTCTCGCTCAGAGGTCTCCTGCATGCCGTGTCGCCGCACACTTGTTGGACCGTTCCCATGCTGTGCCCTTTGCCTTCGTGTCTCCTCGGATGGTGGCGCTCGCTCGCTCGCCCGCCCGCACGCGAGGACAGACGACCGGTGGCGGACAAAGAGCGGGAAACCGGAGCGGTGCTCCACAGTGGGGCGCTGTGTACAGTACTCATTATGTTTTCATTCGTATCGCCGATGTCTTTGACCCCATCCCCGCTCTGCCCCTTTCAAGCAGCGCCGCCTTTATCGCTCTATTCTTTTTTTTTTTTTTTTTTTTTTTGGCTCCAAAAAATATCTGCGGCTCTGAGCGGGTGGGGCAGGGGGGGACGTGTCTCTGTGGATTTGCATAATCCGGTGGCATCGCCGGTTGGGCCTGTAGTGGTTCGTTGCCAACTTGAGAAAAAAAAAAAGGTGAATTCCTCACATCTTGGCATCTTGGTTGGTGGAGTGGGGTTGGTGGGGTTTGGGGGTAGTCGAGGTGGGGGGGGGGGGGGGGTGTCTAAACACCCAAAACTTGTGTGTTTAAAGGGAAGTAACTAGTCTCTCTGTTAACGTTGCTCTCGTTTAATACTCAGTTTGAAGGCGTCGCAGTCTGTGGAGATGTGAGGGGACACTTGTACAGCAGGCGTATGATGGCTAAATCCTCTGGGGAGGCCGTTGCACTAAAACGTGAAAATTGACGATTTTTAGCGCACCCAACCCCCACTCCCCCCCCAGCGCGCTCGTCGATGCGCTCCCAGACAATCAGAAGGCATTGATAGGTGCCCCTCCTGTTCCCGCCAACAGACCCCATTCATTCACGTCTGCTCGCTCCTTACAGTGGGCGCCATTCTTCAGGCGTGGCCGGTGCCAAGCGAGGCGCTGGGATGGCTGCCTCTCTCTCTCTCTCTCTCTCTCTCTCTCTCTCTCTCTCTGATGGGAAACTGTTGCTGCTCATGCGCTGGGTCGGCTGCCAAGTTTTGGCATTATTGGTGGGGGGGTGAGAGGTGGGGGGTCTGGGTAAGCAGGGCGTTGGTGGGGGGCTGTGGAAGTGGGGGAGGTGTGCAGAGGGGGAGGCCCTTTCAACCCTGTGAGATAGTGCTATCTGCTGTGGGAAGGATCTTCATCGCTTTACCCCCCCACCACCACCACCCCCAACCCCCTCTTTTCTTCTGTACACTCCCTCCATCTCTCACACTTTCTCCTTTTCTCTTTGTAACACACACACACACACACAAGTGTGTGTTTAAAGCTGGAGATCAGACGACCATCCTGAGGTGAGCCGGTGGAGATCTGATGCCACTGAAGGACTTTTGATTACCGACCAGCACCAGCTGTTGGATTCTCACAGCTTGTGTACTGATTTGGCTTCAGTCCCAAAGCTTGACTGTAGACTGTACCCCTCCCTCCCAGTCACCCTCTCTCTCTCTCTCTCATACACACACATACACACGGCGACAGCACAAACACATTACAGCACAGTAAAGAAAGAAGATTTGCTGTAGTGCTTTCAGAAGCTCCGCTAAGCCTGACTTTAGGATTCCTTTAAGCTTGAACACACTGGCAGGATGCTACCGGGTGACGATTTCTGACTCCTATGGCCTGGGAGGCAAAGGATAAATGTAAACGATCATATGTCTTTTGTCTCACAAAAAGGAAGAAAAACAAGTGGCTACCACTCGCATGTCTCATGTAATGGACATTGTCAGTTTAAACAGTTTAAACCAAATTAAACGTAAAGCTCAACAGGTTTTTTTTTAAATCTAAATAGAATGAGAAGTGTAATAATATTGTTTAGTTATTTTCAGAGCTTAACAGTCAAATCTAAAATTGTACCCTGCTTCTTTGTACAGGTCAGTTGGACAGTTCTAATTCTACTCAAACACAAGAATGTGTGTTGCACTGTTATGTTCAATGCTGCACTTAAATAAAACTTATTTTAAACTTTATTTTACACATGCAAAATATGTATATGTATGTATATGAAAAAAATGTCATTGCTTTCTGTCTCAGTCCAATGCAGAAACATGTGTTGATGCATTTGTGACTCTGCAAAATCCATTTTACCCAACTGAATCAAGACTCAGCAATTAAGAGACATCAACTCAATCAGAACATCAGCTCAGTCTCGGTGCAAAGCCTGTAATGGTCAGGTGGTTATATTTGAAAGAGCAAGTTCAGGATATCATAAAACTATTGTTGTTCTATTATCCACCTAAAATTAATCTGTCCCTTGAAAAAAAGCACAGTATTTCCATTTGGTGAAAGGTCAGTTGCACAGTGAAGGGGAAGTAGTTAGCACTTTGAGATTGTATTATGAAAAGTGCTTTATAAATAAAATGTATTATTGTTATTATTTTTAGTTGTATTAAAGAAATCATGTAGATAATTCAGTCTTATGAGTCTTATGAGTATGATTTTGTCAGATGCAAAGGTTTAATCTGCACCAATGATGGTGTAGAATGAAAAGCTTTTTAAAATAACAAATGAATCTGAATAAATAAATATGAAAAGTCCCATTTTTAAAATTCATAGTGAAGCTTTTATCTTTGCGACAATGAATAATATTTTTCACAAGAGTGAGTGGGTGACAATGCGAAAGACAAACAGACTCAAAAGCTTTGACATTGCTCCTCAGTTTACATGACAATAAATGATTCTCAGCCCTGCTTTTTATCTGTGCTCAATTTATTATTATTCATATGAGGTTCTGCTGCTAAATCGTCTTCTTTACCCCCAGTTTAAAGTCAGGATTTAAACCAATATTGGGCCTGTAGGGAACCAAGTATTCCCTCAAGCTCCTTTCTCTGCTATTGTATTGTCAATTTTTCCATCTGCATGCACACTGTCTTTCATTTCTTTCACTTGGCTCTCTTGGTGCTTGTCTTTTTGGTCAGGGGCCGGTTATTGTGGCTCCATTCAACCGCCCAGGAGATTAATGTGGGCTTACTTGTGCATCTGTCATCTGCCCATCCGTCCAGAAACATGTGTGCCGTTGCCACCCATCACCAACCATCATCTTTAGACGCACAAGTGGGGACACCTGCAGCATCTCGCCTGTGTTTTTCTTCACCTGGAGCAGGTAGATGACGACGCAGAGAGTCACAGGAGAGGAGGTGAGTGATCTCAACTTTCCCCCAAGAGGGACGACTCGGAGTAAAAGGGAGTTTCCTTGAGCTCCCCAACCGAGAGAAACTTTGATTTCATGGTGTTGATTATTTTTCTTCGCAATCACTCAAGGATAAAGCACAAGGACGCAGAGATTGTTCTCCTTTCAGGGGCACCACAAAGGGCCTCCTTAGTTAAGAAAACAACAAGAAGCCCCCCCTTCCATCTCTTTTTTTAACTTCTCTTTTTACAAACCAATACAGCTCACTTACAGAAAGACAGAGGGGGGCCTGGAAGCAGTTTAATGCATTTATTGAGGCGCACTTATAACCCACACATGCTTGGCAGAGGCCATTCTCTTTTTGATCAGATTAATTCCTTCTTTTCCCTGAGAGGCAAAGACCCTTTGAACCATTCTCAATATGCTTTCCTTAAAGTGGGAAAAAAGTTGGAAAGGCTTATAAGTTCACAGATCTGGCAGATGCAACACAGCGCTGCCCCTTATCAACGTGCACACACAATAAAAAGGATAGTTTTCTAATTCCCAGTTTTAATTTCTAGCAGAATTTCCATCTTTTCTTGACATAAATAGTCAGCTTTATTTCTCTTCAGTTTTAGTCACACAAATGTTGCATAAAATTTGGCTTTTTTTTTATCTTCTGTGGGAAAAATTGCTGGAAAGAAATTTAGGTTTAGGCTCTTCTTTCTCTTCTGATCACGACATGCTGCCCTTCCAGCTAATTGAAAATAATTGTATTTTTCTTGTCTGATTCACAAAGAGTGTAAAATAATGTAAGTATAAGTATAAGATGTTAATATTTTGGCCAGGGTGAGTGAGGGCTGCTTCTGCATCAGTGATTTGTTAAGTGTTGGTTTTCAGTGAGGGTGAATCCAGACTCCTCTGGCGCGCGTTTGTGACATTGAACAGCTAATAAACAGTCAGAGGCCGAGCTGAAAGAGCAGCGCACCATAGTTTGACCCACTGTGTTTACTCAAATTATTCACTTGCTGTTAACACATAATTTTGACTGACTGACGTTCAAGGCTTGCTCAGTTCAAAGTCACTGAAGGCACTAACATTTTTTAAACTGTAATTTATTTTTTCAAAGTTCGTGATTCTGATTCTGAATTTTTTTAATGAAAAAAAAAAACAACATTCAATTACGCATCCAGCGTCACCGAAGCTCCCACAAAACAATTTCAAACAACTTGAGTTTCAGTCGAAAAATATTTATTTACAACATATACACGACCTCTTCCATCATTCACAGATTCATAAATAAAATAAAAAACTAAATTCAATCAAAACTATTCACAAGGCATGTTGCGCGCTGTGCAAGCTGAACGTGTTAGCGTGCGTGTGTCCGATGAAGTTGAAGTAGTGGTGATCCAGTCCCTGCACCGGCGACAAGTATCCGCCGTGCTGCTGCGTGTGCGCGGACAGCGGCACCGTGGGGTAGGAGATGCCGGGGCTCCGCGCCGAGCCGTGCCAGGCGAAGTGTCCCGGTGGGCTCTGCTGGTACACGGACTCGGAGGGACTGTGGCTTTGGTGCTCCGGGGACGAGTGCAACTGCCCGAGGTAGTCGCACGGCTCCGGCAAGGCGCCCACAGAGCCGAACACCGGCTCGGTGACGGCGCGTGATTTGGACTGCAAGAAGGCGAGTATCCGCGCGTACTTGATGTCTTTGGTTTCCGCCCTGTCCTCCGTGGTCAGGTAGTGCACCAAGTTCTTCATGCACTCGTGGTATCCGTAGTGGAAGTAGTTTGCAAACTCGGCCAGCAGCTCTCCTGGAACGGAGAACAAAGCGGCGATCAGTGACCGGACTCAGCGCAGCGTTTATGGCGCGTAAAACTGTATTTTTACAAACTAATGTTGCTTTAAACTCCAAGTTGTGTAAAGTATACGTTAATTTTCGTCCGTTCTTCGTCAGCAGTGAAGAAACCGTGACTTGGTTTGTCTACAGAAAGGCGTAGTTTGCATGCGTAAAAGGTGGATGAAAGTTGCGAGTTGAGGCAATGGACTCACCCTTTTCTCTGCCGCGGGGGAAGTCCGCTGAGTGGAGGGCCCGCAGATACTGGACTGTCATCTCCAAGATTTCAGCTTTTTCCAGTTTTCCAGAGTTCTGCCAATAAACACAAAAAATACAGAAAATATTATCATTTAATATCTAGGATATCAGGTGTGATATTGCTACTTGGTCGTGTGAAAAACTTTAACTGAAACGTCACCATGACTTATCATAAATAGGGTTATAAATCTCTTAGGGTAGAATAACTATATCTCATCACAATGTAAGACATATATAGATATAATACATTTTACTATACCTGTTTCGCCAGCGCCATTGGCACCGTCTTTCCCAGTTCGTTTAGACAACGATTGATTCGGTCCCGGCGTCGTTTCTCGATGACTTTATGGGAGATGGGAGTTCTCTGTGGAGAAAAAATTAATTATATTATTAAATTAATGATATCTATAAAAACAAGCAAACTGCTTCAACAGCCCGCACAAATAATTTGAGTTTTATCCTCCCTCAGTTTGGCGCGCCGCGCGCTAAACTCCACAGCGCGCGGCACTTTGCACTCATCCAAGTTACTATAATATCTGCCGGTGTAGTTTGCAATATATTTAATAATATCCTCTATCATGCGATATTGTAATTTTTACATTAAACATCCAATCTCTATCCCCAAACATCTTAAATTTGTCAGGCCGCCTATTTTTTTGAACATCATCGTGCGCAGCAGTTGTCCAGTAACACACAGGGCACGAGGCGGGAAACAAAAGACTCCAAATCAAATAGAAGATAAATGTTCCAAGTTGTGAAAACTAGTAACCTACACACACTACACTGGCTGCAAAATTCCTCAAAGTGATTCAAAGTTGCATGCTGTTTCTCCCCCGAAAAAAATCAGCAATAATTCGGTCCTTCAAAATGCCAGAGCGCACGGGGAGCGCGTACCTTTCTGTCCTTCATCTTAGACGCCATCGATGAGTTTCTGTCAGAACCTGTTGAAAAACTGTCCGGCTGGAAGACGAAGAGACGCGTCCCTCTGCGAGGAGTTGAAGCGGACTGAAATTCTGGGGGAGAACCAGCTCCTTATAAGGGGTTTGTCCAGGGGACTCCGGCATTCATGGTGTAAATTATTCCATGGGATTAGAGCCATGCACTGGCTAAATGTGTGCATTTAGGATCAGTTCAAGAAATAGTAAAAAAAAAAAAATCTAAAGCCATGGGCTGGCAGGGGGGCGAACCTGCTTTGTTAATCCACGTGGCTGTTCAAAAGACACGTGATTACTTTCGGAATATTATTTGCATAGTAACAACCCAGGCGGGAAATAAGAAGTGAGCGCTGGGATCGCCTGATCCTGCGGGGCGCGCAGCGCGCAACTCCAAAACAAAGCCGGCCCAGAAAAGAAACGCTCTTTCTTCGCCAAAACTCGCGTTTCTCACACGATCGCCTGTTTGCAAATCCCAGCGAGCGATCTTAACTCTCATCCGAGCCCCGGTCCGAGTTTTAAGGCCTGTCCAGTGTCATTAGAGTAATTAAGTAAGCCTTTAATAGGCTGTTCCGCCGAGTTCAGGGGAGATCTTTTGGAGACGGAGTCCCCCCGTTTGTTCTCGGCGTTTCTCACACGACTTGGTGACACGTCCATCTTTTATGAGAGATGGCAAGCTTTTTGTTTACATTCTTTATTTTTTTTGTTGGACCCCTCGGCAGGTGTGTGATTAGCCCTGGCACACGAGCGTCGTCTGCGTCGAGGCCAAGCGTCTCCTGCAGCCTCTGGCACATGAGGGTTACCCACCACTGGAGACTCTTTGGAGAGGCTCAATTTGTATCCTATTATCCTATAAGAAAATGTCTATTCAGTGGAATGAATAGTTTCATTGGCCTAAATTTTAATAATGCTGTGAAAGAAAGGGAGAAATAAAGAAGAATGCAGCTGGTGTGAGCGCGCATTATTCGCCGTCACCTGCAAGATGGGTAGCCTGGAGACCCCTATTCATTTGCCTAATTTCGGTCAACTTAACAAACTTTGGGAGAAATTATACTGCCATTGTTATGAAGGGTGAAGCTTTCTGATCGAATTAACAGCATGTTTTGATCCGGTAAATGTCATTAGAAAGAAAGAAACAATCGCGTTTAAAGGGGCCTGGGTAATGCGCCAAGTGGAGACGCCAAAGCGCACAAGTGCACAAAGGCTGCTGGTAAATGCCACAGGGGACTTTTGTACCCTCACATTGCTCAAGTTTTTCCCCCCAAACAAAGGGCATTATTTTATACTTGAATACATTTCATACAACAATTGGCTGTTTTCTTCAAACATATTTTCACAGCAAGGTTAACAACAGGTTTATTGTGTGCGCTCCTCCCCGGTTCACGCTGCTCTCATGCGCCAGAGCAGCTCACGCTCCGAGGCTTTTCTTCTGCTTCTGCTTCTTTATTTCTCCTCACTGTGAACGTTTTAATCTCGGTACTTTTCGCCGCCGTGCTTGGATATATTTGATCCTGTGAGCGATGAAGAGGAATTAAAAAAGAGAGCGGCGGAGATCAGATCGAGGGGGGAAAAGGCTCACAAGACTTCTGAGGCGTTCGGGGAGTTTTTTTTCCAGAGCACCATGGAGAGAGAGGCGCATGCGAGCGGGACGGGGGCATAAAATCCAATTACTTGACTGTGCAGTTTTAACACTTTTTTATGTTTTTGTCCTGTGAAATAATCAGAGAATTGTGCGCTGCGGCTTCTTTTATTTTTCCGCCAAACTAAATAAAGTACTGGAAGTTTTCGCTGACTTGCTCTGTAACGCCGGGTGACAGTTCGAAGGAAACCCATGCGCCAGGATTGTTGGAGCACTCGGTGGGAAAACTACATTTCCGTCTTGACATTTCAGAATTATCGGATTTTTTACAGCTTGGATGGATGGAGTTTTTTTTTGACTTGGATAGATTTAGATTTGTAATATGAGAAACACATTTTCCAGGCATAACGTGGATATTTATTTATCTATTTATTTTTGGAAAACTACACTTACAGTGGAGGCAGTTATTGCTACAAACTGTTGTTTTTGATTATATGGATGTATTACTCCACCAAGTAAACAAAAAAAAAATAGCAGCCCGTTTGCGTGCACACGAACAATTTAGGTTCTTCGGAACGGTTGAACTTTGCGCACGATTGGAACAAATTGTTTTTGCATTGTATTGTGTTTTGTACGTGTTTTGATTGTATTTTTCATTTGGAATAGAGGCTGACCATTGAGATATAGGGCTAATATTTTATTTAATCGATGTCTCTTAAAAGTTAATGTCGTCAAGAAATATGAGAAATTCTGTTCCTTGCAACGATAAAAGCAGCAGATCTTAAATTAATATGATTTTTTATATTTAATTGATTCAACTCGAAATAGCCGAGTGATTTTTTTTTAAATTAGATTATAAAGAGGCAGTTGACTATAGGAGATGATGGTGCCATTTTCCATGCAATAGCACCAGTGCAATCAGTGCCTTTAATCTGTTTTGTTTTTTTGTTTGTTTGTTTGTTTGTTTTTATCAATTTTGTATTTTTATTTCAAACATTTCTTTATACGTCACTTTAAATCTGAGTGTATTCCTGAACCTGCAGGGGCTGCCAGCCTTTTCATTATTCATCTGTTTATCTCATGTTGAAGCACAAATCAAGAGTTTTGGTCTTTATCCTTTTTATTATGAATTACTTTTGACTGTTTTTACATGCAGCATACAGTCGGATTGGACCTGCTGTGCACTGCAGACTTTCCTCCTCGCATCTGGGCAGACAACTCATGGAGACAAGACTGCAGCAGATAGACAGACAGACAGACAGACAGACAGACAGACAGACAGACAGACAGACAGCCGTTATTTTCCGTCTGACCAAAGAGAATATCAACAGTTCTCCAGACCAAGCTGATCTGTTAGATGCAGCACTGAGGTCCAGTGTGTGTGTGTGTGTGTGTGTGTGTGTTGTCAGGCACTGCGCTCTGACCCGTGGTGACCCCTGAGCCAATCTTTTGGTTCGTTGCGCCACCCTCCGCCTGAACTGCAGCAGTTCACACGCTCCTCATTCAGCATGAATCAGAGCTGAGGCTGCACACGCTGGGCTCAAGTCTGCCGGGTGCAAGAAGAAGAAGAAGAAGCCTTCAGCTTGAAAGTCTACAGCTTTATGGCTCCTCTCAAACTTCGTGGTGAAGGATCATCTAACTGCTCAAACTGACAAAACGGTCAATGTATTTCTTTATAAAAAAAAATATATATATATATATATATTCTCAAGAGATGACAAACTGCTCCCTCTAGTGGAAGCATCTGGGAACTTTCGTTCTCAAACACGATGAACCGAAAAGTGAATCTTGGTTTGATTGGCTTCAGTGAATTGCAGTGAAGACAATCAAATGAAATCCATCCATTTTCTGACAATGGTTCTGGTGCACTCAAGGTCACAGGTGTTTCTAGAGCTCTCATACAGTGGTGAGGTTGCAACCTGGACAAGACTCCAAGGCCACATAGGAAGACAAACACCCATTGGCACTCACACTAAGAGTCAATTTAGAGTTCCCAATTTGCCTCATGTGCCTGTCTCTGGACTGTGGGTGGAAGCCACAAACTCAACTCAATGGGTCCCTGACCAGGGGATCGAACCTATGACCTTACAGTGAGCTGCACCACCGTCTTGTAAATACCTTTATTTAAAGAGAAATATTGATTAACAAGTGATCATGGAAGCTAACTGAAGTGTAGAACCTGAGAACCATGGGTTTAGTAAATGTTAAGTAAGGTACAGTATTCATAACATGGTACGAACAGCTGAAAGGAAAATATTTTTTATTTACTTACTTATTTTAATGCATGCAACCTCAGAGATAGTTTATATAACCATCTGGGGCATATGCTGTCTGGCTGATTCGTATATACTTTATATACAGCACATGTAAAAGTGCAGAAAAACTTACATCTCCAAAAAGATGTGTTGCTCAGCCTAAACTTCAGCTCTGGAAATCTCACAACTCTTTTCTCCAAAGGAAAATATGTCTTACTCTATTAATAAGTCCTCATTTGTGTTTACAATCACAGATATTAATGAGTCTGAGATAGTCTCTGTTATAAATGACTTAAATCTGTCAAAAGCTAAAGATGCATATGGTCTGGACACCAATTTTCTTAAGGTTTTCTTAAGGTACACAAAGATTCTTTAATATGGTATGGAGTAAGACAACTTCCATCCAGTCTAACAAAACAATGATGATTGCTTACTCCACAGGAGCGTCTGTGCTCACGACCGCTCCCTACCTTGAGGCAAGAGAACTGCCGAGACAGGTTATGTGAAGTGTAAAGTGTTGGGAACATTTGATTGGTGGTGGCATACATTGCATGGTAAAGCACTTTGCTTGCTGCTGCTTTACCGTGGGTCTCTCTCCCCTTGCATTCAGTTACTGGTTTGCCTTGTAAAGCTTCTAAAAAGTTCCCATGAGGTCACTCTTCTTCTTTGCCTTTCAATTTGTGAAGCATAATTTCATAGGATAATGTCTCTACCATAGCTTCCACCCATTCCCTCACATTAGGGGTGACATTCGTCTTCCATCAGGCACACCATGATAAAATAATAGTTTTAAACTTTTCTGTATTTTTTTTTTAACTCTTGTTCTATGCATGCTATCCGTACACCACGCCGACTAACATAATTTCAATGCTCTCTGTATGTTACATGTACTGTCGAACTGACAATAAAGCTACCTAGAACATGAACCTTGAAATGTGAAAAAACAGCCGTTAGAAAACGTTCTAATTCTTTAAGTTAACTGGAAAATTATGTAGTTCCAGGGGCAGGACAAGAAAAGTTAGTCATTACTTCTTCCTAAACCCGTTGAATGTGAGGTTTACAAAGTGACTTCAGACATTGTCATTATTTCTTTTTTTTTGTTGTTGATGATGATATTGTCTTTCATCTGCCTACTTAATGATTGTTAATGCACACAGAATCAACCAAAAAGGATGTCCCTTGGCTCTGTGAAAAAACAACAATCTTGCTCCCTGGTCTGACAATTCTCAGTCCACATACAGCATGACTTTCTCATTTACTTACTTCTGCACATAGAAATCTGTCTCTGAATATTAAATGCCTCAAATGATTCATTTTACTCGATTAAATGTTTTATTTACCCATTTGTCCTGTCTGCCAGTAGTGACATGAATGGCTCAGAATGCCTTTGTGATGCATGTGTGCTTTGCACGAACAGTCTGAATGTAAAGCAGTTCAGAATGTAGCTGTTAAATTAATTTATTGTTACTGAGTACAGTGTCGGGCTCAGCACAGAGACACAATTGATTATATGACTCTTGTTGTTTATCTGTGGTAATTCATCTCTTGTCATGCATATAATGCAGGTACTCCTCTCTTAGTCCTGATGTCACATCTATTTTTCAGGGGTGTGAGAACATAAAGGTCTCTGCACAAGACTCCTTGAACCAGTAGGCTGTGCCAAAAGTCACTGTTCATGAAGCTTTCGAGGCGAAAGCTATATTTTTCTCAAAAATCATTCCGCTCTAAAGTCAACCAATGAGGGAGCTCCTTCCAAACTTGATCCCGCGCAACACATATATGCTCGCTGCTGATTGGCCCGGAGCTGCGCCGTGTGAACAAATTGTACAGCGCTCTGACTGCGGCTGCTGTTGTTGCTGCTGCCGCTGCTGTTGCTCAAGGATCAGTTCCGACTCCTCGAATCTGCGCCTTCCTACAGGTTAGTAGAAACAAACGCTGCCGTCGCTGAACGTACGATATGAGCTAACGCCCTTTCACTGTTGACATGTGTGCCGACGGAAAAAGCGCGACGGATTCAACACCTGTATTGCTGTTGAAAAGCTGCAAGCTTCGCTTATTGTTCCCAAAAATAGCAGTCGGGAGGGCCACGCATTCAGTCTCCGCATCATGTTCCATGTATCTCGGCGTCTGCTGTCTTCACCCTGTGTCGTCTCCCTTTCCCTTCCCTCAGCATACCTATTATCTGTCATACAGAGAGAAGCGCTTTTCGTTTCATTTTGTTATGATGCGGATCTTCTGGAACACAATCAAATAGGGGCACGTAACGTCACGAAGTCCTACGTGTACACTGTGAGGCGTACTGGGATTTGTTTGGGAACTTCACAGTCCAAATCTCGATCTAAACTCTCCACGTGAGGTTCGTCTAATCAGAACTCGATTAGAGGAGGACAACAAACGGGCGATTGTTCTGTCACTCCCGCCATAGTGTCACCAGAGAGAGGTTGACCTGGTAACCTGGAAAACAACACCCCCTCCTCCCAACTCCAGCCATACCATGAGGAAGTTAGAAGATCCACATTAGAAGGTGGAGAAGATGAAATGATTCCAACCCTTCAATTTGTAGAATCCTCAGCAAAGTTCCAATTACTGTTGAGATAAAAATTAATAAAAAAATAAAAAACAACAACTCCTTAGTCTAATATCTGGAGTCTGCATTTTCCCCATATTGCTTCATACTATCTGTTGTCCAGTGACGCACAGCCACTCCTTGCTTAGGCAGTTCCTGCAGCCTCGAGGCACGTACAACCATGAAATGGCATGTCCATTTCTGCTTTGTAAAATCAAATAGAGACAGGATTAGGAGCCAGTTGGCTTTTACCGCTGAGTAGCCAAGTGAGGTCCCAGCAAGTATTTGTCTGGGAGTTTTGATGTTGCTCTTTAATGATACATATATGTTCTTTATTTATGTATTTATTTTTAAAGGAAACCAAGGCAGGGACTCAGTGGCTGAAAATAATGACAAAAAATAAACTCATTAACCTCCATCAGCCTCTCCCTCACAACAAACTCAAGTTTAAACGCATTCCCAACCAACCAGTGACTTGGAGGAAGCCTGTGACACTTCCTTATTCATCCTCAAATACTCACACTCTTGTAATTTGACCGGCTTTGAACTGAACTTGTACGTCATAGACAATGAATCAGCCACTCTGCTAAAATAGAAACATAAACCCTGCTTGCTTCACCGGTTGTGCAGCCAAATACTGGGTGGAATGCTTAATGGTGCCTCTTTGTCTCCCCCCACTAAATGACCAGGTTCACCTGATTATGATTACAGGTTTGGTAAAAAACAGTGGATGCAGAACAAGAGGGTGTGTCCCTTGCAGTCGCGCTTCATATAGACCCTCAGTGTTGCTCAATATTTGTCTCACGATTTTTTCCTCTTTTTTTTTTTGGAAATGTAAGGTTTATCTGAAGAGGTTGGTTGTATTTTTTCCCCAGCTTGTCTCAGAGGAATCCGGAATGTTTTTTTTCAATATTTTCTTCCAATAATGTGTCACCTGTTGGTCCGTCCGCTTTAAATAAGAGTCATTCTTTTGCATTTTGCTTGTTGCGCTCTTAAAAAAAAATTGGTACCAAAAGAAATAGTTCTGTAAATTAGCACTTTGTGATGACACAGAGGCCACTGATGACTGGTTAGTGTCACCCTCAGCTCAATGACTACTTCACTGTCACCTTGTTTAGGCCTCCTGTGGAAGGTCCACTTAGTTCTGCTATGCCATTATAATTAAGATATCTTTTTTTACACTTTTTTTGGAATTATACAGTCCAGCCTAATCAAGCAAACCTAAATAGAACCCTCTTTAACACTAAAGATCTAAAACAAATGTGTAATGATGATACTATAAGAATCTTGAAAATGTGATCAGATTTTTTTTCTAAATAAACTGGCAAGTTGAAAATAATACAGCAAAAATATTTAAACTAACCTGGTTGAATTAACCAGTATAACCTGGATTCTTTTTTTGGTTTTTGCAATCACCTTCTACAGTATGTATCCATACGAATCTTGTGATGCAGCTCTGGTACAGAGTCAGCGTTGTACAAGTCAGTATACAGCGTTGCTATGGTGATACTGTGAGCTATTCTACAAGCATGTTTGCTGTGAAGTAGTGTGTTGATTTGTACCGACTCTGACATTAAAAATGTAGTTTTATTTCCCAAACAGATGGTATAAGTTGGCTTGGTTGACCAAACCACTGCATTCCTCGCACCCTGTCAGTTGATGTTCTTGTCTTGGTGTTGATTATCTCACTTATAATCATCAACACTGCTCAGGATTAAAGAGAACGCTGGAGAAATTGCAGCCCAGATTTTGGAAGGTTATCCATTTTGATTAATCAACACCTGATAGTGAGTTCCACTGTTTCCGCATTCAACCCAGCGTAGTCATGTCAAAACTGTGAGTCAAGAAGTCAAGTTCGGTTTATAGTTGGAAAATATTAATTCAACCAGACATGATGACAGAGCTAGTCCCCAGAAATGTGTCAAGCGTTATTGGGCAACTTGTCAGATGCCATCTGTGTTGTGTAAAGCAGAAGTTGACTCCTCCGTCTTCTCAGACGTGTCTGAACTCGCTCCATACCCTCATAGACTCACAGATTCGTCTCTTCTCTCATGGCAAGTCACTTACACAGTTGATGTACTGTATATGCACCTTTTTAAACACTCCAAATTCAAGTTCTTTTGATTATTTCCCAACATCCTCTAAAACGGCTCTCTTAACCAAGAGTTGGTAACACAGGTGCCTACTTTGGGTTTCTGTAAGGATGAGACAAGCATGACGTGGTGTCTCTGCAGTGAGTTGCTGCAGGAGTGTGTCTTCATGTTGAGTATACAAGCGCGAGAGTCACAAAGTTCCTGTCTACTTCCTTTAAATGTTGACCTATAGGAAATGAACAGATGTGTCTGAACTCGCTCCATACCCTCATAGACTCACAGATTCGTCTCTTCTCTCATGGCAAGTCACTTACACAGTTGATGTACTGTATATGCACCTTTTTAAACACTCCAAATTCAAGTTCTTTTGATTATTTCCCAACATCCTCTAAAACGGCTCTCTTAACCAAGAGTTGGTAACACAGGTGCCTACTTTGGGTTTCTGTAAGGATGAGACAAGCATGACGTGGTGTCTCCGCAGTGAGTCGCTGCAGGAGTGTGTCTTCATGTTGAGTATACAAGCGCGAGAGTCACAAAGTTCCTGTCTACTTCCTTTAAATGTTGACCTATAGGAAATGAACAGATGGAGCAAAGGGAAGTGGATCGTTTGTGGACAACTGCAAACACAACGGATTGGTCCTTCACGCTTTCATTAACTGACTCACTTCCTCTCAGAGGAGAAACAGCCTGGCTGCGTCGGGGACTCGTGTGACGTTGAGGGGGTTTCAATCGGCCTGACCTGCTGTCAGGTGAAGTGATATCACAGCTGGACACCTGATCAGCGAGTCCATCTGGAAGCTCTCATGGTGTTTGCGGGCCGATGACCGAAAAACCCTTGGATGGCATAGGTGTGCGTCAGTGCCACGGTACGGTTCGTTACCGTTGGGGGTGACGTGACTTGAAGAGGTGCGCTTGGCACAGCCGTTGCATGTTGCAGCAGACTTCCTCCCAACAGGAATCTGTGGAATTCAACTGCAGGGAGCGTTGGCTCCTTTTCCTGCCGGATCTCTTCTAAAACGTAGGGCGGGCTTGAGGGTAGAGCCGTATGATCATCAAACCAAATATTTTCTTAGGCGTGTTCTTTTGTTTTTTTTCACTCTCTCAGTAATACAACACCAGTTTCACGAGTTCAAAAGCAAACTGTGAAACATATCCTTCTGTCGCTCCGTCCCAGTCGCACAATGATACAGAGTGATACCTGCATCGGCCAGGTTGATTGTTTTGAGGTCGTGGCTCGTACGCGGCTGAGTTGAACTCCTTATTTACCCAACAGCCAAGTAAAGGTTCAGGTCCTGCGGGAGCAGTGAGACTCAGGGCGAGGTTCTGGGTAGTCTCTCCCGAGAGAGCTTCGTCACGTCGCTCGGTGAACAGCCTAAATCTTTTCGGCAAAGAAGTTCAACATCTGGCTCGACACACAGGCGGGGTTCAAGTTACGCCCGCCGCATGGACGAGGTCAACAGATGACTGTGACCGTCCATAGAAAAATGTTTCCACCGGAACGGCCTCAGCTGTTAAGAACTATTCATTCCACATCCTGCAGAAACAGTCGCTGTCTGGGAAGGATCACGGAAAGTCGGCGTTGCTGCGACAACACGGTTATGCAAAAAGGCTTGACGCACCCCAGTTCCGTGAGCGGCGTGGCGCTGCTGAGGGTTTGTCTCTCCTTTGCATCGCACAACAGTTATTTAGCATCTCTTCACCAGGGCCGCAGAGGGCAGGCTTGGATTCCGTTAAGGCATACCTTCCGTTGAAAGGCATCGGGTGAACAAAGCCTCGGGCACTGGGGCAGAGGTTGACATCCTCCCCTTGTGTTGTTTTGAAAGTCACCCAGTGGTGACCGTGCGACACAGGCAAGTGGGCTGTGAAACACGTCTTGCTCAACAGCCATTAACCAGATGGTTAATCAAACAGGTTTTTCGACATTATCTGCACCGGCTGTCGACTTTTGTTCAATTATATTGATTGTCTGCAAAATACTTCATTTTATTCTTCAAAGTCATTTTTACAATTAAGAATACTTTCAGTTTTTATATGGTATACACAGAGATGTTATGTTAGGTTACACAGTTCAAAAGTTATGAGTAACTGATTCATTTCTGCATTGAACTCTGAAAAAGTAATGATCATTGAAAGTAATGATCTTGAATACTCTGTGATCATTATGAGCGCACAAAAAATATTCTGGGTGTGCTTTTAATGAAAACACTGTTTCATTAATCATTCTCTAAAAGCACATTCAATTTTACATTCAAGGCGACAACTGTCAACAACTGGGGAGATCACGCTGAAGTCTCGCGGAAGTATCTTAGCAACTCTCCATGGGATCGAGCTAAACTACCTTCGCGATCGACCGGTAGATCGCGTAATTTATGACTGGTCTCACGCGAGCCGGACAGGGACACGCAGCGGCCAAGATGTGGCCCGCGGGCCGTACTTTTCCCAGGTCTGCTCTAAATACTAGATCAGCCAATGGATGATGCACATCAGTCAGCCACCACTGCTGGCTGCCAGGCTGCTGTTCTAACGAGTGGGTGAAGTGTTGCGTCGTCCTGCTCCATGTTTCTGGCTGATTGGCAGCTGGCGGTTATGTAAAAAAAAGAGAAAGTGATCCGAACTGAAGTATGACGATGCCGCTTAAAGTGTTGATTGGGGGGAAATAGGAGGAGATGCATCCATGCACATAATTTGAGCATAGTTCCAATAATCTAATCTGTCATTTGTTGCCAAGGAAACTGGCCCAAGCCCATGCTGGTCGCTGTCGATGGGTATATGACCTTTGTTCCACTTCCCCAATCCCATCCTCCACTCTCTCTCTCTCTCTCTTCCCGGTGTTTATCGCCTCTGCGCTACCATGTGACTGGTAGCGTGAGATTTCATCAGAGGGGCCTCCGCCCCCCTCCCCCACCCCTTCCTCTGCCGTTGTCCCGTTGTCCTCTGCAAGGTCAGACTTTGTGTCTGAAAAAACTTGGGCCGACCGCACTTGACGGAGCGCTGCCACGCGCCCGGCTGTGGGTCAGAGGGGGAATAGAAGTCACACTGAAGTCACATGGCCGGCACTCACGCTGCAGGCCAGCTGTGAAATGACACACAGCCGTGACCAGGTCCCCACACAGTGGCTCGTCTTTGCGGGTTAGCCTGCTGCGCCACATCTGCAACTTTTCCCACTGACTGTCCCTCATTCCAGCGGCCTGTCAGAATAAATATGACATATCCTGCTGTTTGGATCGCTTGCTGTGCCGGACTGTTACAACGTAAAACGGAGGTTAGGATTGAAACTACGGTTCTATGAATTCCCAGCTGACTGCCAGAGTGATGAAATAGAACTTGAATTGCCAATGACTTATTGGCTGTCGGAGCAAAGCGGCATCGGATAAATTGATTGATTGACTGATTCAGGTCAGTCGGGTTGAAAGTTCAGAGTGACGGGAGTGTGATGAGTGTTTCACTTAAAGGCTCATGGTTTTACATCGACTACAGAAACAGCCTGCGTGGTGTCACTAGAGTCTCAGCAACCTCTGCTCGGCATTCAAGAGTCAGGTTTACTTAAACTGAGAGGATGGGAAAAGCCGCTTTAGAGATTTTTAAGCTGTTATCTTGTCATAATGGGATTAGCGAGTTTTCTGAAGGGGGATCCGCGTGTTAATCCTCCGGCGACTGGAGGTCAGAATAATGGTTTTAAAAACGTTTAACCAGGTGCTCAACACCGACAGGCCAAGCCGTGTGTCTCCAGGAGAAGCGTCATCCTGGTGGAGATCAGACCAAAGACAGACTGACCACGACAGCCACTGTCTCTTCTGTTTGCTTCCTGGTGGTGGTCCAGGGGCGGGTCCACCATGCGCTGGCGTCTTCTTTCAGGCCAGCTGAACTTGAAGTCCTGCTATGTGTCAGACGAGCCGGCCGGCCCTCCGTCTCCCTCCCTCCCGCCTTCCGTCCCTCCCTCTGTCTCTCTCTTTCTCCCCCTCCCTCCTCTACAGTTGTCTTGTGCACGCCTGGGTGTGGGGTGACCGTGCATTCGACTCTGCTATTGGCCTGTCATCCTCCCTGGCCAAGTATGGGAGTTCGATGGGAGTACCTTTACGCCGGAACACCAGTGATATGCTCACTGGTGATATTCTGACACATTTTCTTTTCTTTCACAAATTCGCAAGCAAATGTATTAAATTCTAAAAATTAAATCTCCTGAAATCCTAAAAAATTTTTTTTTTAAATCATGGATTGGAGTGATGATGATGGAGTTAATTATAATAATTTGTGTTTTGACTCCATGTAGACATGAGTGCATGTCCGGGAAATTGCAGAGGTTTCTCACAGGTTTCTTATTGGAAATAGGAATTGGGCAGTGATTGTAGTTGGCTTGTAAAACGTTTTTCTCACTTTGCATTCATAAAATAAAATGCATGTAAAACTTGTTTTATCTTTTCAATTAATCTCTGAAGGGTTATTCCTATTGGATTGGAAGGAATTCCCTTGCCTCTGTTTGCTAAATTGCTTTTCTCTCTGTGTTTGAAGAGCGCCGACTCTGTCAACATGTCTTTTATGTGCTACACAAAGACCTTCCTGTAATTGCAGAGATGCCCCCCCTAGTTTTGCCAGTTCAGGCACTCGGCAACAGAAGAATTGTGTGCATTGTGCACAGATAACGGCTGATCAAATAAGAGAGATTAAAGGAAGAAAAAAAAAACAACGCTCCGATCTCTGCTTAGTTTATTCTGTAAGTGTCCAGTTGCTTAATAACCTGGAGTAATCTAGCTGACTTTTTTGTGTTTGCATAATGATCATTAAATCACGGGAGATATTAACCTGCCTCTTGTATTGCGTGGCAGCGAGTGGCCGGCAGAGGCTCACATGTCTGTGTTTCTGTTTTAAAGGGGCGTGTTTCTGCTATTCATAGTTGCGAAAACCTCGGAGGTCTATTAGAGGTCAGTGCGAGTCCCTCTAATAGCGGCGGCGGCAGCAGAGGTTCTTTCACAAAACCCCTCCAACTGTGGACACGCTACCAGTCCTGCCCTGTAAATACACAGAAACCGTAAGTACTGTAGCTTTCTATTGTGTGTATCTCCACATTATCAGTGCTGAGCGCCTTCAGCTGCGGCAGGTTTGTCCAGGCACAAATGCACACACACACACACACGTGTACAAGTGGTTTGAGGATTTTTCTGTCATGACCAGTTGAGAACTTTTTTTTTTGTTGGATTATTTCCATTTAGTTTTGTCCAAGTGGAATTCATGAAGTTCAGTAAGTTGCTTCGTCAGTTGATCTTTGGTCAGATTTGAGGATTTCTTCTCAAACCACTTTGCCTTTTCCAATTTCCGTTAGTGTTAATCAGCTTAATGGACGGCCTCTGTGACGACACTTTGCCCCACTTGACTCCGGTCCCGTGTCATGGATTTTGTGTTATTAATATAACTGGGTGAGGAGTCAGTGGTTACCTCAGTTCGTTGTGGCTTTGTCGTGTCACCTTGACGCTTCAGATGCTGTGGTAGGAGTCCAGGACAGACTTGATATTTATACTGAAAACCTGCATATTTGCCTGTGCTGGTATGCTGCCACTTATCTGCATCTGTGGGCGTATCAACAGTCTTCGTTTGGGCTAAACCTGCATTTTTTCCCTGAACTATTTTCATTTGCTCTGGGGATTTATGACAATGGTTTCATTTGTCTGCAGTATTTTAGTTGAAAGCTTATTTTGATGACAGAGTTACAAACATTATTATTCTATACATTGTATTCTGATGTTTTCTTCATACACTTTATACGCTTGTGTTCACTTGATACACTTTATCCACATTTATGTTCACTTATACTCCTTTTACACTTTCACCTCATACACATACCTGTAAATACTCATGTGTATATATAGATGGACACACGTACACACACACACACACACACACACACACACACACATATATGTTGTACACACACACTATTTATTGTTTTTTTCCATTTTTTTCTACTTGATATTCGATTGCTCTTATTGCTCTTATTTCTTATTACCTTATTTCCTACTTATGCTTTTTTATTTTTTCCTTGTACACATTGGGTTGGTGTTGTAACAAAAAGTAATTTCCCCTTGGGGATGAATGAAGTATTCTGATTGTGATATGTAAAACCAGTCTTGTTTTCTGCACATTTCTCATCACCATGTGATTTGTTAAGTTAATATTCTAACTGGAGAGCCTGTTCCCAAGTCAAACACACCTGTTCATTCAGAACAAAAGTCATCCAGCGTTCAGTGCGCTCCCTGCTCTCAGCCATGCCAGTGTTCTTGAGGGAGATGTGAAAATACGTGTTGTCATATTTCCTTCCTGTGTCTTTGTCTTCAAGCGCACAGCCGTTGGGGAGGGTGAAACGTCTTGCCTTTTTTTGTGTGAGAGACACTTGAGAAGGGCCGCCAAACAAAAATGACATAAAACATGCAGGAACTTTCCACACTGCGGCAGCAGTGCATTTGCCCTCACTGTGTTTTGACAAGGATATTAGAAGAGATGGGGCTTGAAACTTGAAATTTCCACAAATAGAGGGGGGAGGTGTATGATCCAAATCGGGTTAACATTAAATTTTCACATTTTCATGACGTCAACTGTAATGTTGAGGCATAGCACAGTTTGTGGCAATGACAAGCCTTCATTTTGGTTCGGGTATTTAAGGGAAAAGGCTTTTTGTACAAGTGATATCAGAGAAAGCTGAACCAGAGAATTAGAATTAGCTGTTATCAAAATAGCTGCAGATGGCAGTTCATTACCACAGATACAAAAATTCTTTTGTTCTTGCCGCCCTTGTCCTTAATTAAAAGTCTCCACACTGCTCACTGTAAGTTTTCATTCAGCTGAGTTGGACTGCGTGTGCGTCTGCTGCCACAGCCCTCAACAAGAGATCTATTGATATAAAAATGTCCTACACAACATCCGTCTGTCTCTCCACGCCGGTGCTGCGCTGGCAATTTCCTCTGAAAAGACGCTCTGTAATGATGCCTCTCATTTCCCCCGCAGGGTCACTATAGAACAACAGTCATGCAGGCTCAGGAAGTCCTGAGACAGCTGCGGATCCCCGAGCTGGACGAGCTGCGGGAGTACGTCCGCGGGCTGCCCACTAACGCCCTCATGGGGATGGGTGCCGTCGCTGCCCTCACAACCTACTGGTTCGCCTTCCGGCCAAAGGCCATCGGGCCGAGATGTGACATCAACCAGCAGTCAGAGGAGTTACCGGTGCGTGATCGCTTTTCTTTAGAGAACAATTATTTAAAAAAATGAATCAAACATAAATCTCTCTATTTTAAAATTCTGCCACTTATGAGAATGGGAATCCAGCCCAGTCCTGAACTCACTGTTACTGAAACTGGAATACTGCAGAGCTCTGGTTAACGTTGCTCACTCTGTTGGAATGTTCCATGAATCCTCTCCACAGACCATCGTAGTTGAGGCTGCTGATGGCTCATAGAGACTCTTTATCTTTCACATTCCCACACATGATTCACAAATGACGATCCTTCCCTGATCTACACAAAGAATTCAGCTTTCTCTGTAGAAATCTTGGAACTCCTTTTTCACGCTACGTCATGCTTTGCTGGCAGAGCGCCTGAGAGGGAAGAATTATGTAATCCATTAGATAGTAAACTGAAGGACCGATTGGCCAATAGCAGGGATCGGACCCACACAGCCCGGTGAGTGAGAGGCACAGCTGGCGCACTCAGAGATTCAGAAAAGTGTACTTTCACATGATGTGTGTTCTAAACAGAGGGAGCAGACATGGTTTACAGTAGGCAGCTGACGCATAGCCTCAGTTTACGTCTAAAGGAGGCGCGGGAGGACCGGTGGAGGATGCCGAGAAATAACAAGGCTGTAAGGGAAAAACAGCACATTCAAGCCACTTCAGGAGACAGTCTGTGTTTAAAATGGCATGCACTGCAAGTGTCTCCATCTGCAAGGACACCACATGGAAATGATCAGACGCTTGAAAGCTCCCGATGCCAACAACAGTCAAACTGAGTGGCGCTTCATCACAAATACCATTTGAATGTGGCTTTTAGAGACCAAATGTATTAAAAAAAAATGTTTTTCTATTGCTGTTGTTAAATATTTATTATGATTGACTGAGGAAAGTGGCCCTTCTAAACTGGTAAATGGCCCAGTGAATAAGTTACTGTCCTGCCAGTAAAAATGCCCATAGAAAGCACCTGTGAAGGGGGGCCAAAGCTTTGACAATGATTGGGCGAACACTGTGCTTTTCAAAAGAACCAATTTGTGTTTTTAACTGATGGTTTAGCCAGTTCAAGTCTTCTCATTAAAGTGAGGAATGTCATTAACTACGTGTTTCTGCCCTCGGGGTGAACGGCTATGTTTAACCAGACTCTTGCCAAAGCCAGACAAAAACAAGCTTCAGTCTCTCGAAAACCTTCCGCTTGCAGCCATCGTTTACACCTCGCGCTTGCTTACAGTATTTCCCAGGTCCCCCTGGTCTGAAGAGCAGCTCGGGGGCTCGGGGGCTGTTAAACCAATCACAAACTATTTCACAGCAGATAGATGGATAGATAGATAGATGGATAGATAGATGGATGATAGATGGATAGATAGATAGATGGATGGATAGATAGATGGATGGATAGATGGATGGATGGATGGATAGATGGATGGATGGATAGATAGATAGATGGATGATAGATGGATAGATAGATGGATGGATAGATAGATGGATGGATAGATAGATGGATAGATGGATAGATATAGATAGATAGATGGATAGATGGATATACACATGATGAAACACTCCAACATTTTCCTTTCTGGTGACATTTCTGGAGAAACGGCAGCGGTACTGAGTCTGACTTAAGACTTGACTTTGGCATCATCTGACAGAGTTGTTGTCCCTCGAGATGTTGTGACAACAGCATCTGTTTGTTTATGGTAAAATTGGGAACAACACTTATTAGGTTACGTGAAAACCCTGCAAGCCTTTAAAAGTTTGGTGCTTCCACATCACATGGCACAAACTGTTGCAGCCTAAACTAAAGCAGCAAAATCATTTAGCAGCAAGCTAAATGCTGAGTAGCGTCACTGCTCCTAACTGTGATTGTTCGTGTCCTGCAGGGTGAAGAGCGGGTGCGGAGATCAGTGCTGACAGAAGACGGAAAGCTGCTCACACATTACTACAGCGATGCGCTGACCATGTACGAGGTTTTCCTCCGAGGCATCAGAGAATCAAGTCAGTTCTGCTCTCCTGTTGTTTATGTGTATCTATAAATTAAAAGTGTTCCTGTCCTTTCTGTCACTGGAGGTTTCCACATCTTGTGTTTGCTTTATTGACTATCTAATTGAATAAGGTTGAAAAAAAACAAAAAAAAACTAATAGAATTTTACATGAAACAATGTACTTGTAGCGGCTGGCCGTTATGTGTGGCCGCTGTTAAAGCTAACTGCTAAAGCTACGTGCATCATCAGCTCTCTCTTTTTATAGTTAACTTGTTTTGTTTTCACTATTGCAACCTCCCCACTCCCGCACATTGCTCCAGCCACGTTTTGTACCTTCTTTCCATCAAGCGGGTCGTTCATCCTCTCCACCCGCTTGATGGAAACAAACCCAGTTTGCAATTTTTTCTCCCCTTCTTTTCCTGTCACTCTCCAACTTTCCAAAGAGTCACTTCACTAGAACATAAACACCACAGTGGGCTATTGTGGATACGTTTAAGTAGTAGTTAGTAGTTTTGCCTATTACTGATTTGTTTTATTTTCTTTTATTTGTGTTTATTTGGGGGGAGTGATAACCTGTATATGTTTGAGAGGAGGCGTGAGTTTTATTTGACTGCAGCACTTCAGTTCAATGTTTTTGAGAATGTCGTGTTTCCGCAGATGACGGTCCTTGCCTCGGATCGAGGAAACCCAACCAGCCTTATGAGTGGCTGTCTTACAGAGAGGTGAGAGGTCACTATTAACGCACAATCTTCAGGGGCGCAACACACAAAAAAGCCATCTTGATGAACTGTCTGTTGTTGTGCGCAGGTGGCCGACAGAGCCGAGTGCGTCGGCTCTGCTCTCCTCCACAGAGGACACTCTCACACAGGAAACAAGTTCATCGGCATTTTCTCCCAGAACAGACCAGAGGTACATGAAGCATCTCGTCATTGCTGCTGTTCCAGCTTTGTTGACCAAACATGGGCCGTCTTGTTTTCTTGTTAACCTGATGGTCCAGCCTTACAGTGTGCTTGATGTATTGTTGATCTTTGATCGTCGGTCTGGACAAAGACAGATCGTGATCAGGGCAGATGCTGAAATGAAACTCTGGCTAATCGACAGGGTTCACAGTGCAGTCAAATGCCTCCATGTTTTTTCAAACACAGCCTGTCCCTGGTCTGATCCAAACATGGAATTAATATTTTTCTTACAAGGACGGATCAGCTGGTGATCTAAAGAGATTGATTCAGCACAGTAAATGCAGACAGCGTTAGCAGTTCATCACTTTATGAAAGCGTATGAACAAAGCCAGCGTCAAGTCCTCAACATTTTAAAGGTCCAGTTTGTAAAATTTGGCTTAATTTATGATTTTTATACTGGTAGAAGCTTAAAATATTGCCCATAAATAGATTCATAAAAGTGTATCCTTGCAGTACAATAAGTCATTTGGTTTTCCGACCCATAGAACAGTTCTTATATTATGAGAACATACGTAGAGCAATAAGGGCCTTGCTCCGAGTTAACTGCCATCTTGCGCTGCCATTCTTTAAGGAAGCCTGTCTGACAGTGGCCTGACTACTGAACGCCCTGTCAGGCGGCCGTCCTTAAAGATTTTACCCTCTGACCCTTTAAAGATTAAAAATGAGTTATTGAAAGTGCTTCACTGTACAGCATCACTGGCCGAACTCGCTGGCCTTTTTACTGTGTTATGACATTATTTATTGATTGACCTGGACTTCATCTTTCACATTGATTGACGCCTCCACTGCCAGTGGACCATCTCCGAGGTGGCCTGTTACACGTACTCCCTGGTGGTGGTTCCGCTGTATGACACCCTCGGCACAGAGTCCATCGGCTACATCATCGAGAAAGGTAGAGAGAAGAGGCACCGTGACATGAACCGTGCCACCCGCACTCATCACTGAGGACACCCGACAGTCCTACCAACTGCTTCCATTCAGTTATTTTGATTTTAATCATCGTTGCCCCTTTTTTCCCAGGCTCCATCTCGACGATAATCTGCGATGTGGCGCAAAAGGCCCAAATCATCCTGGAGTGTGTGAATGGGAAAGGGAAAACCGTCAAGACCATCGTGCTGATGGAAGCGTTTGACGCCGAGCTGGTGAGCCGCGGGCAGGAGTGCGGCGTGGAGATCATCAGTCTGGCCGACTTTGAGGTGAGAAAACGACCCTTTTGGCCGTGTTTCACATATATTCAGAGATAAACAGGCCTGTTTTATTAAAACCTCACCTGCTTCTCCCTCCTGTCTGTTGACTAGAACAACAAAAACAGGCCCAATTAGTTCTCCTGATGTGCTGTTTGTTTAAAACAGGATCATTATCACCCCTGCATCTCACTCTCCTCGTCATGTTATTGTTACAGGCCTTGGGGAAAGCCAACCACAAGGAACCAGTGGTGAGTCATCTCCGGCTTGACAAAGAGATCTTTATACTGAATGAATGAGGACTCTTCAGAATTAAAGATGCCATATTTTGGAAGAATCACAAAAAATAATGTATCTAGCCTATCAAGAAAAAAAAAAAAAGACCAAAGCTCCTTCATTTCCTTTTTTTGCTTGTTGACATAGTGTTTGCTAAAACACAGTTCGGAAACCAGGCCTTTGTGTTGTCACAAAGGGTGTTGATATCACATTAATGACAACACTTAATGTCTGTTTTTTCATTCCTACAATGGAAGGTCCAATAAATGTGAAAAAGGATTAGGACCAGAAGAAGAAAAAAAATATTACAGGAAGGATTTTTTTTTTTTTTAAGTTTCCATTTCGAGTTTTAAGTTGAAATTTTGTGAACAAAGCCGAAGTAAACAGGAAACTGGTACTCCACTAATCTTGCGCGCAGAGCCTTTCGACTTTATTCTCGACAGTTCGACTTTAATCTTGGAATTTGATTTAATCACGACTTTATTCTCAGAATTTTTTATCTTCTTGAGGCCCTAATTCTCTTCCGCTCATAAAGCATCAGTGTTAGCAGGAAGCTACAACCTAGCGTTTCTCCTGGGGATCCTCGAGATCGAGGGTTTTGTTATTTACTAATCAAGTGCACACCAGTGGGTTCCATTGTGGTCTGGAAGGAAAAATAAAAAAAAGATGTGAAAATGATCAGAATATGGAACCATTGATAATTCACTCGGGGTGAGAGCTTCTCGTGCACGGCTGTAGATGTGTGCTTATGATTACAGGCCCCGAAACCCGAGGACCTTGCTATTATCTGCTTCACATCTGGAACCACAGGTAGTCACATGACTTGCTTCTACATTTTACTGACAGTCATGTTAACCGCACGCGTTATCTTGACCGGTGACTTTTCTGCTCATCAGGAAACCCTAAAGGTGCAATGCTGACGCACGGAAATGTCATCTCCAACACTGCAGCTTTCTTAAAAATGACTGAGGTACAAAACAAACAAAACTGTACTAAATACCTTTTAATGCAACTTTGTCTTGAACTTGATTGTTACAATTTGTTGGACTTTTTTCTGCTTCCTTTTCAAGTTCAGTCTTCATTATATCTGACCATTATCCTCAACCCTTAAAAACCATGAAAGATGATAAAAACCTGATCAGATCATTCAATAACACGCCCTCCAAGTATTGAGCAAATAGGATCATGTCCAAAATGATCAGAGCAATATTACATTGAATATTTTGGGGTTTTTTCCTCAATCATTTCAGATTCTACTGCTTTTTAAAAAACCAGGAGTTTCTTAGCTTCGTGTTTTTTTAGTAGTCACGGTGGCCGAGAGGTTAAGGCGTTGGACTCGAAATCCAATGGGGTTTCCCTGCACAGGTTCGAATCCTGTTCGTGACGACGTTTTCGTCTGGGGACGTGAAAAATGTCTTTGCCAATTTCCCCACTGTGGGATCAATAAAGGTCTTAAGGTCCTTTATTGTCTTCTTAACAGGAAGCAAATGGATCCCAATTTGGCAAATTTCTCTGTCAAAGGAAAATTCTCACATGTGAATCTTCAACGTTGTGTTTGTGACACGAGGATGAAAGCAAAACCAAATTGTTCCACTGATCTTCCTGAAGTCACCGTATCCCCCGGGTTGATCCACTCTGTATTTTCCTGTACGTCCTCCCACCTTCCTTCCCTCCCTCCCACCCACCATCCATCCTTCCTTCTCTCTCTCTTTCTCTCCTCTGTGGTCCAGGGCTGTCTTAAGCCCTCCAATACTGACGTTCTCATCTCCTTCCTCCCTTTGGCCCACATGTTTGAGAGGGTGGTGGAGGTACAGTACGCG
Organism: Thamnaconus septentrionalis; assembly: GCA_009823395.1. Classification (NCBI taxonomy): domain Eukaryota; kingdom Metazoa; phylum Chordata; class Actinopteri; order Tetraodontiformes; family Monacanthidae; genus Thamnaconus; species Thamnaconus septentrionalis. Next base: position 5,042,143 of record CM020501.1, on the reverse strand, counting down.
GCGCTTGACCTGCATACGTGCATGTGTTTTTTTCGTTTTGTGTGTCCCCTGCAGGTGCACTGCATGCTGAACGTCCGTGATATTCACATATCGTATCTCCCCCTAGCTCACATGTTTGAGAGGGTTATACAGGTATGTGTTGGACAAACTCACAAGTCAATTTAAAAAACAAAAAAACATCAACATTGAAGATATTCAAACTGTGTCTTATGTTGTGTTTTCAAGATTGTTTTTGTACAAATGCCTTGATTTTTAGTAGTACAGGTGTTTTTGTTGTGGGATGAAAAAGTGAGGTGTGATTAACAGCATTTTTTTGCCCTGCTAACATCGATATCACTATTTTTTAATCTTGCGATCTGGTATAGATAGCACGCCGGAAATGCTAAAAAAGAATGTGTAATAGACATAATCCGCAGCTTACATGGTAATCAATGTCAAATGACATTTTCTCAGCTTTTGCTGGCGCTGTTTTTGTCACTGTTATTTGATGGCGATTAATGAGAGACGTTTAAAGCAGGGGTGGGAAAACTGTTTGACTGTTGGCCCACAGTGGGTTCTAAAACGTGATAGAGGGGGGCAGAGCAGCAGCAGCAGGTGGATGGAGTGTTTTGGTGAGCCACCTCATAGGAGGAAAAGATACATCATGGGATATGTAGAAAACATGTTGCTTTAATGTTTATTGAAAATGAACCAAAGCAAAGTTGCAACAAAATCAGTGTCTTTGAAGCCCCGCGGTATTTCGCTCTTAATTGAATGGACTCTGAAAACACTAAAAACATGTAGAAAATACAGCTATTCTATGACTTACTGATTAATAATATAATTTCTTCAAAAAGCTTAACGGGCCCCTGGGCCGTAGTTTGCCCACCCCTGGTTTAAAGAGATCTTATTGTGTTCACCGCGTTTCAAGATTTATTTTTCTCAAGAAAACATTTATTTTCCCAGGGGAAAGGCTTCAAAACCTGAGTGACATTGGCTCAGGGATATTTAGAAGCATCAAATTAAATGGCACAGCGTGGCTTTAAAGAAAACAAGAAAGCAGGCAGGAGGCGTTAACGTGAATCCAAAAAAATAACTTTTTTTCTCAACTTTTTTTTATTTTTATTTATTTGCGATACGTAATTGTCCATGAAACCATTAACTTTTCAGCTTAGAAGGATTACTGGCATCAACACAAGTGCTCAGGCAAAGGTAATTACTAACAAATCTTGTGTGTATAAGCAACTCTGTGCTCTCGTCAGGGCGTCATCCTCATCCATGGAGGCCGAATCGGCTTTTTCCAGGGAGACATCAAACTTTTGATGGATGACTTGAAAACTCTGCGGCCCACAGTCTTCCCGGTGGTTCCTCGTCTGCTCAACCGCATGTTTGACAAGGTTGGTTCACTTGTGAAAAAAAAGGAAAATATAACTCAATAGTCAGTCAAATTTTTGACTTTTGAATGTAATGTTTGCTTGTTTTATCACCCCCGATCCACCCGGACTCTCACCAGGTGTTCAGTCAAGCCAACACTCCTCTGAAAAAATGGCTCCTGGATTTTGCCTTCAGTCGAAAGGAGGCAGAGCTTAAAACTGGACTGGTCAGACAAGACAGCATATGGGACAAACTCATCTTCAAAAAAGTGCAGGTTAGCAAGGCACACTGCAGACACAACATCAGCAACACTGCAGCATGCAAGTCACTGTGAATGAATGCATGCTGATGCTACTGAGAAAATAACGCATCATTTTTTTGGTGGCCAAGAAAAAAAAAATATCCCAGAAAGTCTCGACAATGTGTGTTGTGCAGAGTTGGCAAAAGTGTTCACATTTTGTACTTGAGCAAATGTTTGGATACTTCGGTAAAAGCACTGATTAGAACCCTTAACTTTACTAAAAGTAACTTGTGTAGTAGGCGACACGGTGGCGCAGTGGTTAGCGCTGCCGCCTCACAGCAAGAAGGTCGTGGGTTCGATTCCGGGGCCCGGACCTGTGACCTTTCTGTGTGGAGTTTGCATGTTCTCCCCGTGTCTGCGTGGGTTCTCTCCGGGTTCTCCGGCTTCCTCCCACACTCCAAAAACATGCATGTGAGGTCAATTGAACACTGTAAATTGTCCGTAGGTGTGCATGTGAGTGTGAATGGTTGTTTGTCTCTATGTGGCCCTGCGATGAACTGGCGACTTGTCCAGGGTGTACCCTGCCTTCGCCCTAAGACAGCTGGGATAGGCTCCAGCAGACCCCCGTGACCCTGAATTGGAATAAGCGGGTATAGAAAATGAATGAATGAACTTGTGTAGTAATAAGACAAAGCAAAAATAAGTTTTTGACAAGTAAGCAATATGTTCATTGCTGATTTTGCAAAAAAGAAAAGGTTGTGACAGAATAATCTAGAGTGAACTGAGCAAAGGTGTTGCATGAGCATCTGGATCGTTTTTAATTGCTTTGCTGTTCTCATGATATAACGTATATGGTAATACGATAAATATTTTTTTCTTTTTCAACTGCAGTACAACCAAATTGTAATTAGTAATGATTCTGGCCAGTGAGTCATTATTGGGTGTCGACACTTTTAATCACAAAAAACATTGTTATTTTCTACGTTTTCTTATTGTCTGCATTGAAAACGTACTGAACAGTGACCCCAAACCTGAGGTGCTCTAAAATAATCTCCCTCTTAAATATCCTCTACTTTTAATTGAACTACGCGACAGTACTCTTCAAATATCTCCACTTCAAGCAACAACATCTTTAACACAATTTGTATCTTTGAAACACTTTTAAATACAAAAGTGATGATGTTTTTTTTCCAATGTAACGAGTAGGAAGTTCAGATGTTGTGAAGAAATCTAGGAAGTAAAGGTAAAAAGTGAAATACTCAAGTGAAGTGGAAACACCTGACAATTCTACATAAGTACAGTAACCAAGTGTTTGCACCACCTCAGTTTTCAGAGTCTGGTTTACAAGCTTCAGTTGTTTGGTTGCAGGAGAGCTTGGGTGGCTGCGTCAGGATGATGATCACAGGAGCAGCTCCGGTGTCTCCCACCATCCTGACGTTCCTCCGAGCAGCGCTGGGCTGTCAGGTGGGCTCCAACTTTCCGCCACTTCCCGCTTGTGTTTTCATGGCCAAGTTTCGTGACTGAAACGTGCTGTGTCCGCTCCGCAGTTTTATGAAGGCTACGGTCAGACGGAATGCACCGCCGGCTGCTCCATGTCGCTGCCTGGGGACTGGAGCGCAGGTACGAGCTGAGAGCCTCACCACAATGATTTACTCTGTGTGTCAAATAAACCTCAGTGTCTTTGACTCATTGGAGTCTGACGGGCTGTTTGTGGACGCAGGTCATGTTGGGCCTCCGCTGCCCTGCAACTACATCAAGATGGTGGATGTGCCAGAAATGAACTACCTTGCTGCGAATGGAGAAGGAGAGGTGAGTCGCTGGTTCAGCCACAGCACCAGCCACAGCCTGTCTTTGACTAGAACAACAACCCTGGGATATTTTTCCTGATGTGCTGTTTGTTTAGAACAAGAACTCTTTATTTTTTTCAGTCCTCTTGAGTCCACTTGATTCAGGAATTGTAATATTTTCACTCAGGTTGCCATATACGTGTAACGCCGCTAGTGCTTTAGCACCATCTTGTGGACTGAAAAGCCAATTCATTTTTTTCTCCTCATGTACAAAAATATGTTTAATTTCCATCATTTCTACATTTCCTGTAACAAATGAACTATACCCATTGTCTGTAAATTAATAAAATATAACTCAGGTTACTGATTACCATCCACTGTCTCTCAAGGTCAACTTGTACATAGTTGAGAGTGAATGAAAAGAATAGAGAAGGCTAAATGAATGTAGCAGGATTCATATTTTTAAGTTTAAATTGGCACTTCATTGAACACAGTGATAGCAATGCTGGCTGGAAAGAACTTAAAAGTAAAGCAGCTATAATGCAGAACATGATTCTTTTTTTTAAGGGTTTTAGAAAACAAAATGTTTTTGATGAAATTGTGACAAAGCCACAACCAAACTGATTTGATAATGGATTTACTAAAAGTTTCCAGGAAGGTGCTGCGTAATTTTACTGTCTGGCTTTCAGTGATGGTGGCGTCTCCTCTGCTTGCTCCAGGTGTGCGTCAAAGGACCAAACGTGTTCCAGGGGTACCTGAAGGACCCGGAGAAAACGGCCGAGGCCCTGGACAAGGACGGCTGGCTGCACACTGGGGACATTGGGAAATGGCTCCCAGTAAGCAGAGTTCTACAGCCTGACAGTTTGACTGTACAACTTGCGGGAAGTGGGAGTTTAGTTCAGTGAAGTTGCTGACTGGTTCGTCTGGTTTCAGAACGGCACTCTGAAGATCACAGACAGGAAGAAGCACATTTTCAAGCTGGCGCAGGGGGAATACATCGCGCCGGAGAAGATCGAGACCGTGTACACTCTGAGCGACCCCGTGGCCCAGATATTTGTCCACGGCGACAGCTTGCAGGTATGAATCCATGGAGGAACGTGAACTCTTAATTCATCGGCCAATTTGCGCTCGGCCCCAGCGTGCGCGAGCTTCCCTCTCACTCTGCGGCGTTTCAGGCGTGCCTGGTGGGTATCGTGGTGCCCGACCCGGACTTCCTCCCCATGTGGCTCAAGAAGAAAGGCATCGAGGGGTCCTACTCTGAATTGTGTAAAAACAAGGTGAGATTTGTAAACTAACGTCGGGCTGCGTCCACTTCTGTGAGCGATATATACGCTGAACACCTTCTGACTGTTTGCAGGAGGTGAAGAAAGCCATCCTGGAGGACCTCATCAGGCTGGGCAAAGAAGCAGGACTCAAATCTTTTGAACAGGTGAGTGACTATTCTCAATGTTCTTACAAAGTTGTATTTTTGCTGTCTCTCACGCCTGAGATTCTTAATTCCCTGAGTTATTGACGACAGAACAGTAGACGATAACTCATTAGCAGTCTCTAACCTCTAACCTCTGGGTCTTCAGGTTCGGGACATTGCGTTACAGCCCGAGTTGTTCTCCGTCCAGAACGGTCTGCTGACGCCGACGCTAAAGGCCAAGAGGACGGAACTGCACAATCGGTTCAGGGAGCAAATTGACGAACTGTACGCCAAAATCAAGACATGAAGTGGACTGTACCGTACCAAATACCATATGGGTGGATTTAGACGCCATCAAAACCGGCTGAACAAACATCTTAGTTCAAAATACACTGTTGCTGCTCTGCCCGAGAAACACGCCACCACATGCTAACACTGCCTGAGCGCCTCCGAATATATTTAAGAAAATAGCTTTGTATAATTCATCTAAGATAAGAAGGGTCAAGAACAAAGTGTTGTTTGCTTCTGCCGTCACATCCGATTCAGCAACATTTGATCATTTTGTTTTTTATTTATGAGAGCTAAAGCAGAAATACATAAATAAATGTGCTTTTAAAATGATAAAATATACAGAAAATATTTTATTATTATTACAATGATATTTTATTACTATTATAAGATATTTGATGTACTCTAAAGCTGTAAATACTGTATTGCTCAGAAAGTCTATTTGTATGCAGTGTCTGGTTCCTGTATACTTGGAGTTGTAAATCCCGGCATTCCCAACATCCTGTCAACTGTAAATGAAAAGAACCTGTTTTTGTGCACAATGTGGTTGGTGGCCTGTTTTGTAGGCTTGTTACTTGACAAACTTGTTGTGCCTTGCTAGCTGTATTTGTTTTCTTTTGGACTAAATGGGGGGGAAAAAATTAAATCTGTAAAACAGTAAACCGTTGTTGTTCTCCGTGTTTTCGAAATGTTTTAAGCACTTGTCCGGCAAAACCATCAGAGATCATTATGTGGAATCTGTTATTCAATACTTTTTGATTGGTGACTGGTTTGTATGTGTAAACCTGTCTGATCTGTAGAAGGAGTTCAGGAATTACTGTACTTGTTTTGATGGACTATGATGTAGAAAGGAGGGCTTTGCTTCCATCTTTTTGTCAACTGTGATGAATAAATATTTTCCTTCACATCCTGTGAGCTATATTTGCCTGAAAGGACACTCATTCTTGATATTGTCACATATTCTTGATATTGTTATGAGGAAAATCTGTACTTTTTTAAGTGGAAGAATTTCAAAATAAACAGTAAGTTCTGTTTATTTATAATTTACACAAACGATATCAACAATTATGATTTGTAAAACTTTTTGCAGGATTTCTTTGTTCCTCAAACAAATCTGTTGAAGTAATAAGATGCTGTTTACCTGTTATGAACAAACATTAGCAAGCAGTCATATCCATTTAAAACAGTATTATATAGTGCACATTAAAAAAAAAGTCTAAGTGCAAAACGCAATCTACTGGGAGTCAAACTCTGCCGCACACTGGAGCAGAATCTGATCAGAGATTTCTTCCCTGTGTTGTTCAAAGTCTTCTAGACTCTCCAACAACTCCTGGTCGTCCTGGCTGCCGTCTCCCCACACATCAGCACAGTAGTTCTTCCCGGGACACTGTGGACTTTGTGATACTTCCGTCTGTGCCTCGCTGGGTTCAACGTTGCCATCGTCATCCATTAGGTAGGCCTGATCTTCATCATCCTGTCGGCCAAGAGCAGACACTGTGGGTTAACTGGAAAATGAACACAGGATGGTTGAGTTGGACTCACTGACCATCGTCATGATGTAGCTGACGCAGATCTCCTGAGGCAGTGGGTAACCTGAAACATCCAAATGTTTGTTAGTGTGCATGGTTTAAGTGAAGTGAAGTTCTTGGGGTTACCACACACTGGAGGATCTGAAGCTCTTGCACTCAGGGTCATGACACTTCTGGTACCAAACTTCCTCTTTCAAGTCCACAATAATCCTACAGAGATGGGCCAGATCAGAGTCAAACAAACAGCAAAAAGCACTTTAGGAAAAAAAAACAACAACAAAGACTCACATGATGTTGTTGCTTTTGTGAAACCTTTGCACGTTTTCACACCAGCGGTATTTTGCGATGTCATACACAATCAGCTGTTCAGATGCAAAGTAGTTCCATCGTCTGATACCTGTTGAAGTGAACATATGGGTCCGGGAATGACTCATTCTTAACACTTATTATGACTGCACATCCAGTTCGACCTTCTTTGTGTGGACATTATGTCAGAGATAGCGGCACGCTACAGTGTGGTGCCCTTTAACTGGGTAGAAACTGAAAATATATAAGTTGCTCCTTAACTTACTTCCTTCTACGCTGTCTTTCTTGACCAGCGTTAAAACAAAATCATCAACCTCTTTATGGGGAGACCAGAGGCTGCCAGAAAGTGAGTCTGAGTCCAGCACAATATGCAGCTTTGGATGTTTGTCTTCCTTTGCCTCTGAAGTGTCCCACATAAGGATCCTTTGATTTGTGAAGCTAAATGAACAAAGCAAAAAAGCAGAAACACTCATGTTGCTTAAAAAAAACACATTCATTTCAGCGCATGGAATCCTCAGGTTCAGGATGTCCTTCGTACCTCACATTACAGATTAAGGAAGCCAGGAAGACGCTTTGCTCGGCAGACATTCCTTTGACAGGTGCAGCGATGAACTTGTTGTCCTCTGCCAGTGTGAGGGCAGCGTTCTTTCCCACTTTGGAGGCCTTGTAGAGGCGGAAATTTCTGTTCTTGGTGTAAACTCCTGTTTTGGTGAACATTACTGATTATGGTGCATGCAGAAACCAAAACTGGACTCCAAATCCATTATGAAAATTGGCACATATGTATGTTAAAAGATGCATGTAAAGAGACAAATTTAGCAGCATCAAACATCAGGCTGAAAATATAGCTTTTTTTGTTTGTTTTTCTTACCAAGATCCACAAAGAGACAGTCCTGACCGTCTTTGTTCTTCACCTGGAGGAACGTTAGGTCTCGCTCCTCCTGCCTCCGCCTTTTGGCCTGCGCTCTGTCAGACGTCTTTCCTTCAGGAACAGCACAAGTTCTGCAGCCAGAATAGAAAGAGTTGCACTGACAATAAACCAGGATGTGAGTTTATTTTTCCGCTGCTTCGAAAGACTCACCCAGTTCCACCGTTTTCTGCTGCTGAATCCATCCCAGTGTCCAGAGCACATGTACTTTTGCGATTGCCCAGCACTGGTTGAAGAATTGCATGGGTAAACCTTCCTGAAGGCCGGCAGGAGACATGACGTGACTTTCAGAAAGGTGAACGCAAACGTTGACAAACAAGCAACTCTGTGCGACACAGAACGCACCCGCATGTATGTTGTCTTTGAAGGCGGCATTCTGGAGGTTGAAGATGAGATGGCGACTGAACTTGTCGTTGGTGCTGGAGTCCAGGTTGAGAACATCGTCTGCGGTGCATTTAACTCCATAAACCTCCATCAGTTTGTCACAAACGTACTGTCAATGAACAACACCAGCAGGTGCGTTGACTTGATGCTCAATTTGACAGGAGATGCATCCAGTTTATAGCCAGACTTAGGTATTCAACTAATCTAAATTGATCCTGCATATGGAACAGACTTGAATCAATGTGTATGATGAGGAATCTAATTTATTAATCATGTGCAATATCATTCAGCAACTATACTGTAGTCTATTTCACAGACAGCCATACCTGTTTTTTTGCACTGCTCTTTTCTATTTACACTAGTTCTATTATCTTATTTTTTATACCTGGTACTGTATGTGTGAATGTTTGTCGTTTGCTGTTTATACTGCTGCTGCAAACAATTTTAATTTCCCCATTGAGGGATAAATAAAGGAATATATAATCAAATATCTAATGATAAAAGCATAAAAAGCATTTCCATATTGCATCAAAATAAAAAATAATAATGCTATTGCTAGCTGTTCAAACGTGAGTTATCTTCATGAGAAGCGGGTTGGAAAAGCACTGCACCTGAATAAGCGATGTCACCATGGCTTTGCCGTCAGCCTCTTTGTTTGAGGGCTTGTGGAACTCCAGGTCAAAGTAAAGCTTGCACACTGTGCCCTCTAGAATCACCTCATAGCAGTGCATCAATGACTTTGTGTACGTCCTGATGAAGAATAATAAAAATAAAATATATATATAAACATCCAATAGCGCACATGACCATAAAAACTAACCTTTGTATCTTTGTATGGATAATATTTACCTGTAGTAATGCCACAGCTCAGTATAAGTGGTGACCAGGTAGATCCTCTGACCCTGAGGCGACTGTTCTTTTTCAAGCGCAAAAACATGGACAGCCTGTCAAAAGAGAAAGAAATATCAGCATTTTGTCCCCGTACAAATTGAGATTTGAAAATCTGTGGCACTGACTGCCGAGGCCGTCTTTGCACTACCTCTTTGCAGCTCTGAGCGAAACTGATGGCCGAATTCTGGCGGGGAAAGAACCTCCAGACAGAGGACGGCTGGCACGGCCACAGTCGAGGCTTATAGGGTGACGCCAACGGGTTCTGATGGAATGACTGAGCGAGCTGCTCAACCTTCTTCAGCCGCGCTCCCCATTCACTCATTTTTCGCCACTTCTAGACTGCCTGGTGACTGCTGAACAGCTCGCCTGTCCCTTCTTCTGAGAAAAAGGGTCGGAGGTCTTTTCAGGAGTTCTGTTGAGATCTGCTGCTGTGACATAAAGTTAAAAGAAGCACCAGAACGCACAGCATTTTAATCCAAGCAGCTTTTTCAAATTTTAATGTTATAGCTGGCAAGTCGAAACTGTCTTTGGCTTGTTTCCAGCTAAGACAGCCAGGCTCCAGCACCCTTACCAGCCTGTGTTGTGCAAGGGAATGTGATTATAAGATATAAAATAGATGTATGCGGATGGCTGGATTGATAAATTGTAACTATGGTGATATAGGCGAAAACAGTCATTAGAAAAACACAGTACTAACTTTAGAAGTAGTACATACAATACAAACAATACACTACCCCCGCCTACGTTTATATGTACGCAACGAATCCGACCACTCTCCGATTCATGCGGTAAAATATAACCGCATATCATGTAAACAGCGTAATTCGTTATCTGTTATATACGGATAACGCCATTAAAAAGATCAACACACCAGCATTTCTCGTCAACACTCCGACGTCTTCCTGCCCAATTCCCGCGAATGTTTTGAACACATCTGCGCATGTGCCTGAAAAGCTGTGTGCGTACGTAGGTCCATGACGTAGTAGGTCCGTAGTAGGTACGTAGTAAGCGGAAGACGGTGTCATGAGAGGGCGCTGAGAGTATGCGTACTTCACACCATGCCGCTGGAACTCCCGCGATACATCAGGACGCAGCCAATCAGACAAAGCCGAGACACAGCGGCACACCGTGACGTCACGCGGGGAATAAACTTTTTCTGGTGATTTTCTGGCCTTTATATAAAAAAAATTTTTTTTGAAAGTTTAAAAGACCATGACTGAAAGATCTACAGAGATCTATCATGAACCGCGTTTCAGGTCATAGTCGTCCTGTCCGCCGTTTTAGAGGCGATTTTTTTTTTTTGTGTGTGTGTGTTGCGGGCTATGGAAAAAAATGCTTTTTGAGCTCTTGGGATTAATTTTGCTGCAGTACCTCGAATATCCAGTTCTTATAATACATCCTTGGTCATTCGCAATAATATTAGTATATCAAATAGTCGCAGCATGTTTACGTTTTGTAAATTTAAAATACAGAGTATTCGTAAAAGCACACAAAGTGAGTGGCATGTTCATGCGCAGAAATCAAAAGCAAAACATCGCGACGTCACGTGATCACGGCCGACCCCCCCTCTTCCGGTGTCGTACGGCGACTGCGGCGGATGTTGATATTTTGTCTGAGGCGAGCTCGCTGGATGATGTGAACCGTGTCGACTCCGGGACAGTCTTCATATTTTTGCTTCTCAGTTCTTCGTAGAATCCCTAAACTCTCTCCTGGGCTCGCTGCCGCTGGCCGCTGGTCGGCATCGTGTCTCTCCCGGTTTCTGTGCCGGGAAGCCATGATGGAGGACTTTGACGAGATCTATGAAGAGGAGGAGGAGGAAGAGGAGGACGAGGACAGGGCCGCGGAGGAGCAGCTCCTCAAGTACGCTCCGGACCCGGTGGTCGTGCGAGGGTCCGGTCACGTCACTGTGTAAGTCACCGTCGGACAGACAAGACACCGGCGGAAGAATGTACACGAACCTGAACGACGGCCTCCCCAAATCGGAAGCTGCTGCTAGGCGAAGTTAGCCACTATTTGGTGACCTAGCGTTTAGCGGTTGCCAGCAAGCTAACATGGCTAGCTTCGAGCTACGTGGCTGGTAGCACACTGAAAGTGTTAAACTAGAGCTCATTTCAACGTATGAGAATAATACTTTACATACCCTAAGGCTGGAGTCACCAACCCTTTTGTCACTGAGAGCTACTTCGTGGGTCCTGAGTCATATGAAGGGCTACCAGTTTGCTAGACTGTTCTGAAATAACAAACTCTCTGAGTTATGTATTATTATTAATGATACTCATCTATGTGAAGACACTTATCACGTTTAGTGGGTTCTCAATAGTTAACAAGATTGGATAAAATTGAATTTTAGATGCAGCTCAACGAGCTGTGCAATTCTTCGAACAGGCCTGCGGGCTACTCATGTGGTCCTGGGGGGGGGGGCTACCTGGTGCCCGCGGCCACCACGTCGGTGACCCCCTGCTGTAGGGGATATTTCTCAAACAGTGAATCTGCATGATGCAGTAGCCGCGATCGAGTTTTCACAGTTGCTTGTTGACATCGCCATTCACATCCAGCAACTCCCGACTCCAAAAATATGCTTGAAAGTCCGCATGGAGTATAACGTTCCCATCCACTTGCTGCCCATTAAGTGTCGTATTTTGTTTCTTTAAAAGTAACAAACACTCATTTTTCGTGCAGGAAAGTTAAAAATGAATAAATAAAAAGAGGCAGTGAGTAAATGAACTCATATTAACAAACATATTAACCCATATTTCCAGTACTGGCTATAGCTAAATGTTGTAACTAAACATGAAATAACAAAATAGTTCATTGTATTAAGACATGGCTTGTATCAAAAGTTGTTCCTGTGAATATTTTAGGGCATTAGACATCGATAAACATTGAGTTTGTGCAATCTTTAAAAAAAAATGTTCCTCCATCTTATCTAAAAGTTGCTTCCGATTCAACATTTTGTACGTATTATTGGGAGTCACCATTTATGTGTGAGCTTATTTGCTATGTATGCCTGCTGTGCTTAGTATGCACAATGCATTTAATTTAATGCTGATTGTAAAAGCTAAAGCTGTGAATGTGTAACAGCCTAACTTCCCTCTCACCTTCACAGGTTTGGACTCAGTAACAAATTTGAGTCCGAATTTCCTTCAGCGCTCACGGGAAAGGTAAGCGTCCTCAGTGTCTTCATGCTCTGTGTGTTGAGACGTTATGACTCAAGCAAAGTGACCTCACCTGTGGCAGTCTCTCAATCAAAACGCTCTGCAGTTTACTGTGTGAATGAATTCATTTGTCTGATTAACAACACAAAAGGAAGGAAGGGGGAGGGATTATGTTTCAGCAACAACTTGTGAGCCTGCTTAAAAAGTCCACATCCTTCAGCTTAGTATGACTTCATGCCACCGCATTAACTTTATCTTGAACGTGCGTTTCTTCAGGTGGCACCAGAAGAATTCAAATCCAGTATCAGCCGTGTAAACAGCTGCCTGAGGAAGACGTTGCCAGTCAATGTGCGGTGGCTCCTCTGTGGCTGCCTCTGCTGTTGCTGTACATTGGGCTTCAGTTTGTGGCCGGTCATCTGCCTCAGCAAGAGGGTGAGAAAGCTTCACCCTGTTTGTTTCACATCCGCATAACTACTGATGCACTGGTGATTCCCGTCTAACGTTGCTGTCGCCCCGTAGATGAGAAGATCCATAGAGAAGCTTCTAGAGTGGGAGAACAGCAGGCTGTACCACAAGGTGAGTGGTGAAGGCATGAACTGATATGCACTTACGGATTATCTGTTTGACATGTTAAAAAGAAACTAGCTCTGCCTTTCTTATGCTTTGTTTGCAGTTGTGTTTGCATTGGAGGCTCAGCAAAAGGAAGTGCGAAACCAACAATATGATGGAATACGTAAGTGTTGCCTGACAAAGGATAAAAAAATGCAGAAACTCTGGTCGGAGTGTTTGATGAAGTGTAAAGACTTAGGAGTGGCTCATCAGACACTGTGTGACTGTGGCTCAGGAGGTTGGCGGTTCAAATCCTGCTCCATCCTAGTCTGTTGTTGTGTCCTTGGGCAAGACACTTAACCCTAAGCAGTGTGCCTAGGCAGTGCCTTGCATGCCAGCAGCCACCCATGGGTGTGAATGTGTGAATGAGAGGCCTTTGTAGAGTGCTTTGGGGTACTGTGAAGGTGCTAGAAAAGTGCTATATAAGTGCAGTCCATTTACCATTTTACTTCACAGTGCTATATAATTCTTTAAGAACATTTCAAATAAATAAATTTGGTCATTTTCAGCATTAATTATGTAATAGAAGCTATTATAAATGTATCAGGGTGTCTAGTTATGTACACTGCCCTATCTCAAGATTTTTTTTTGTTTTGGTTTTTTGTTTTTTGCTTTGAATTAACATGGACCCCTCATTTATTTAAAAAAAATAATAATAATTTTTCCCTCTACTGAAGAGGACCTTCCTCTGTACATGGGTACCACGTGTACAGTACCTCCACTGTCAGTGCCAATGAATTTCATTTTCATTCAAAGTGCATGGAGCACAGCTACCTTTTTAAGTGCATATTTTAAAAAGACCTTTCTCCCTTGAAGAGATCATTCAGTATTTTAAAAGGTGTCTTAATATTCTGTGGTCCAGGACCATTGCTTGATGTGGACTTGTGTAGTCTGCTGTATTGTGTTGGAGAGAGATCACTGAGATTGACACCCATAGCCTGCAACCAACGATTCTAGCCAGACTCAGCTACTGATGTTGGATGGGTCCTGCAGAAAAGAAACATGTTCGACAGCATCAGCAACTGCACCAGTGACTGTACATGAGTACAATTTAAGGAGAAATGATGCCTTGTTGTTGTAGAATCAGATGTGGTGTGAACACAGCCTAAAACTGTCTCTCCTTGCAGGTCATCCTAATAGAGTTCTTGCCCAAGATCCCAATCTTCAGACCAGACTAGTTGAACAGGCTGATTTCAACATCCACTGCTGCATCACAACAAGCTCCAAAATATTTCCCCTTCCCGTGATAATCTCCAAATTTTTGTTTACATGGTAGCTTTGATTTTTTTTTTTTTTTTTTTTTTATTAACCCATTCACTCGACCGAACCTTTTGTCTACATCCTTGTTTACAAGTCCCACATCCTAACACGTACTTTTGGAATATATACACTGTTGAACCATGACGTGATTTGGTCAAGCTGGCACACTGTCAAGCCATGCTTACCAGCACCAGCCTGTGGGATGTCAGGTTAGAACCAGCATTATTTTGGATCAAGGTGTGGCGACCGGACTCGCACACAGAGTTCTCCTGCCTGCAACTGGAACTGTGTCACGCATTGTGTTGCCTCACAGAAGCACATGGCAACACCGGATAATGAAGAACACCAACTGTGTCGCACCATACCCACAGTCACCCCCGTTGAGTTCGCCTGCGAAGGAAAAACAAATACAACACCCTACACCCCAGTGCTTTTGTAACGGTTGATCTGGTGCTCTAGGTCACTCATAGAAGCAGTAGAACCCAAAGGAAATTTCATCCAAATCACCTCAGTGGGCGGACACTCACTGTTGGCAGAAAGAACAGTGAGCCCAGTGGCCACGTAAGTGGAAAAAAAGTCACTCTTTTTAAGAACTACCAGACATCCTTATCTTCTGCCTCCCTTTGTATGTCTGCACTCGACACTGTGCTTCGCTCTAACCCAGTGACAATCACACAGTCTGACTGTACTCTCCATCGTGTGAATGGGGCCTTGGCTACACGGTTTACCTGGATAAACTTGCTTTCAACACTAATGTCTGTCTGAGTGACAGGCAATTGCTTCACGTCACCTGGAAAGAAGGCCACTCATTTTTTTTCTTTGTTTTTGTTTTTTAATATATCTTAAGTTTTGTGAACTCTGTTGGTAAAAGAGTGGCAGTCCCTGCTCTGTGAACTGTTGACTGTGTGTTATTTGCGTATGTTAATCTGAATGGGTGAGAAACAAACTGAGACAAATCAAACATTGACTCTATGAAGCAGAGTTCTTTCTTTGATGCAGATTTTTTTTCCATAACCCATGTTTGATATTTTTGTCATAGTTATTTATAAATGCAAAAAGTAAGCATTTATAAATAATATTTTTGAACTAACAGGCCTCTTTTGTTATGTTTAGTTTTTGTAATTGTGTAATGTTTACTTTTTTGTCTTTACGGGCTTGTGTTGATGCTAAAGCACACACAGGATTTTCTTTACACCTTTAAATGGCCTAATATCTTATTTACACTTTAAAAAAAAAAAAATGTAAAGTTGATTATGTGCAAGAAAGTTCCTTTGAATTTTAGAATATTTGAAACAAAAATGTCAGTGTTCTGGGGTTGACTGTCAAGTGCTCTCCGATAATAATCTGATAACTGAGGAGCTGCATCGAAAGGCGCGGTTATTAAATTTAAGTGAAAACAGCTCCTCATTGAACCACATTGCTTCCAAATCTGGAATGTGGAATAGCTGCAGCACTAGTGACTCAGGTTAGCATGAGTGGTAGAAGAAGAATGTTGTACTTCCACAGATGTAACATGTCATTGTGCCGGTCTCCACAGTGCTGCACAACAGTTCAGTATCCTCCAGCACAGTGTTGTTTTTTTTAGTCAGCTGCCATTGTCTACTTCAAGTGGGCAGGGATAGAGATGTGGAGTAATGGTCATGTTCTTCTGTGTCCTCTGGATATTCAAAACTCACAGCTTGCGTTCAAATTCACAATGACGACGTGGCAGTAAATTCAAGTTAAAATAAGTTATGTTACAAATGTATATTCTTTAACGGGCTAATTTGAACAAACATTTTGCTTCACAGTATGGTCCTCATTTGCAACATATTACTTTGGTTTAGGATAAAATCATTAGCTATCAATTAGATAGAAAATAATGTTGTTTTTTTTAACTGTGCAAAGACGCCCTCCACCCCACCCCCCCACCCCACCCTGCCCCCATTGTGTTTGAAAGTCGATTCATTTAATAAACATTCAGATATCAACATTACACACATTTTCATAGTATGGGGTCACCCAGCTCTGCAGATTGTATGAGCCAGACTCAGGGGATTAAACTTTAAAAAAAAAAAGACAACACCATGTAGCATGGGTGATACACATTAGGGTGCATTTTTGAGTTTTTTTTTTTTTTATCGAAACATTGGCCCTTAAAGAGAGACATCTGACTTTTCTGCAAATCTCACACAATGTTTCGGTATTTGTCAAAACAGCCCACATTCACTTGATTGCCTCTGATTTATCTCTAGGTTTGTCACACTTTCCGTTGAGGTCCGTTGACTGTAAATCAAATCAAGGCATAAGGCCATATGCAGTTGTTTGTGGTGTGTTCAGATGTGTGTGTGTGCACAGTGTGTATGCAGATCAAAATGTTGTCTGTAGATCTCAGACTGTGATTGAAACCTGCACAGAAGATGAAAACCCTTTTTTATATATAACATGGAGTGCTTTGTGTGTGTGTGTCTGAGAGAGAAAGATATATGTATATATGAGTTGAACAGGTATATGTACAGTAATAAACTACCAATAAACAAGGCGTCCTACTGGGTTTTTTTCCAAAGAGAATTTTCAGTCACTCCACAAATAGATACTTTATTGATCTCCTGGAGAATTTGCTTGTTTGAAGTCATCATCATCATCTATGAATGAAGGCCACTTTAAACTATGGTTGTTTAAAAGTATTGTCTGTATTGCATTGTATTGTCTATTCAATGATGCAATTAAAGTTCCCTCAGTAATACCAGATAACATAAATATAATCAAGGCTATAATCGTGTGATGTCCCAGAACTAAGCTTGGACACCATACGAGTCTGCTAGATTAACATCACTATATACTGCAACATAGCTCATTGAAACCTGTTGATTGAAACGAATATACTGTATTTAAAGGATTCACAACAATAAATGAAGTGTAGTTGGTTGTCTGCATTCAATCGGTCAGACAGAAATTGTCTCTCCTCTCTTAAATCATCCTCATTCAAGATGTTTACGTTGGGAACCTCAAGCCTCATAATAACGTAAATTTGTTTATCCTCGTTTAATGTTTAATACAAAAAAAGCGTGACGTGTAAACTCACTCCGAAACAGCAGTGGCAGCATAGAGCGAACAAGTTCCGCTTATATCCCACGAAGAAGAAAAAGAACCAGGAAGTGATAAGGAAGCGATGGAGTTAATTGTTTACGCGCAGCCTTCACGCCTTGTTTGCTTTCACTCTTGAGTGTAAACCACTAAAATATTAACGCAGAGGGATCGGCTAAAAGCAGACCGGAAGTGGCGACGCCTTCCATTTCTGTGGGATGAGGAAATTCGAACCACGGTTAGTCAAAAGCTGACGTACTAACTGCCTTGTCTATGGAGCAGTAATGTCACTGCGGAAGCGCTGCCGAAAATGCTTTTGACGTTGGTCAGAGACGCGGCTCCTACTCCCACATGCGGCGTCCTCGCTGTGGCGCTGCTGTCGTGTCTTCTCTTTGCCGCCCAGTCGCAGTTGGACTGGAGCCCGAGTGCCTTCAGCGTCGGCTCCTCCGTTCTGCAAAACGGACACGTCCACCGGCTGTTGACGTTCCCCTTTAGCCACCAGACCTCGGCTCAGCTCCTCGGAAGCATCGCGGCTTTCGCTGTGCTCAGTAGCAGCCTGGAGAAGGGCTTCGGCACCCTCCGCTTCCTGGTCATCTTCACCGTGATGTCCACCGCCACCGGCCTGTTGTACAGCTTCCTGGACCTCCTGCGTGCCGACGGCGACCGCCACCACACCGAGGGGCTGCTCCCCGCGGCGCTGGCCTGCGTGGCTCTCACCACCACGCACACCAAGATGACCAAAGGCTTCCTGTGCGGGGTGAGTTTCCCCACCGCGGCTCTCCCCTGGGTGCTCCTCGTGGTCACCACCGCCCTGGTTCCCCTCAGCGTGCTGCCCTGCAACATCGTCGCCGTCGCGGTCGGGTGTGTGTATGGGAGAGGGTGTTGCTCCCTGCTGGACGTGTCCGAAGCGAGGGCCGCCGTCTTGGAGAAGATGCTGCTCTTCAGGTTGTTGAGGAGGATCAGCGGCGTCTTGTTCGTCCCCGCGTCCACCGAGGAGCGCAGGAAGACTATTCTGCCACACATCAACCCACCACCGGGGTCCTACCCGGTCCAGGCCTACGCTCCAGTGTCGAGCATCAACAGTGCACAGGAGATAACCAAGACTTATGAGGGCTGGTCAAATTCAGCCGATGTCCTGTCTGGACCCGCAGCACCTCTACACTTCAATGCACAGGGGGTGAACTCGAAACACTGCTCAGGAGAGAATTATGGCCAGAGCTGCAAACACAGTCATGGTCAGCTGTTTTGAAACATAATGTTTGATTCATGCAGCTAGGCCTTATGCCATCAAAACCTATATTCTATGCAGTCTTAAATGTTGTTTACTTGTTCAGACAATGTTTGTGTTTTTTAAGTGCACTGATTTTTGCTTTGCAATGTTTTGTTTTTTAGCCTTTAAATGACCAATGTGTAAAAGGCATCTTTGACTTTATTGTTTTAGTTTTAAAACTATGATTGCAACATGTCTGCACTAGTCAGAACTCTTGGAATAAACACTAAGATCATTATTGCTCATTTCTCATACCTTATAATCTAATCATTGCACCTCTTATGTAGTAGAAACCAAATTAAACTTTTGCCTTCACGTTTCACTGTTGTAATGCCATAGTTTCAATCACTATAACTACTGGTAGGTTGACTGTATGTTGATTTGCCTCTGAATGAATAGAAAAATGTTTTTGAATTATTTTGTGAAATGATCACTTTAAATAGACTCCTGTTTAGGCCAGTAGAACTCCTGACAATTAAATTTCAATGGTTACTGCGACAGGAAATTCCAACCTAATCATATGTTGATTAATCAGTACCACCAAATGTTACTTTGGATGACAAGATTAGACCACATCTATGCAACTGTTTTGGGAAACCGTTTGAGTGTTGATGTGGAAAAACAAAAAAACTTTTTCTCGTTTGTGCCAGTGAACAGTTCAGGGGCATTCAAATCAGTAATAGCACAGAAAGAATATGCAGCTTCTTTATTTATTTAGATTTGTTTTCCTTGACTCTTTTGCAAAGAAATTACAATTAGAAAATGACACAACGGTGAAGACCAAGAAGGGGAGAACATCACTGAGATTCCAACTGATCTGCAGTGACTGTGATCTCAAGCTCTGAATAGATTCACATTTGACGTGGCTCACTCTTCCCAAGTGTCTCCATAGATGTTCTTTGCTGGAACATAAAACAGAAGAACCAATTAGATACAATTCCTAGATTTTACTTTCCAAAGTACAGGACAGAAACGCTGCAAGCTCACCCTCTTTCGTGGGTCTTCTTAGTTCTTTGTCTTGTGATGTTTTGAGCATCGACTCGGCTTTCTGTGTCAGTGTGACCTCATAGTTCTCTCTGTTCTTCAGCCTCAGGTCTTCATAGAGAATGCCCTTCTTCCTCGGCTCCTCTTCCTCCACATACGACTCAGCTGAAAGAACAATACCAAAAAAAAAAAAAACAACTTCAAGAAATGTCAAAGTTTCAGTTAAAGGGCAAACTTATTTTTAAACCCCAGGCTTCTGTTATTGCCTACAAAAAAAACCTCAGAAATCCTTAAGGTCTTTGAAGATAGCTGCAAAATGGCAGCCAACAGTGGCTGTAATGCAATCTTTCTACGAAAAACTCATAATTGCAAAAAACAAAAGTTGTGTCTACTTATATAGGATTCAGTAGAAAGGGGATGAATGCAAACATCCTCCTTGTAAGATAACCAGAAGGGAAAAGCAATCATTTAACCAAAAGCTTTCTCTGTAAAATTTCTTTTAACAAAATAGAGCTTGCCTGGAGCGTTGTAGTCATCTGCTCGGCCCATTTGTGTGGGTGACTCCATACTGTAGCCCCCCAGGCTGGAGGCCTCTGGTGGCTGGAAGACTGGTTCAAATGACTGGGTGTCTGGGTCACTCATCTCCGACTGAGCAGTCCTGGTCGGACTGAGGAGGACAATTAAGAAAGAGGTCGGGGGAGGAGCAGATAGGTTAAAAAAAAAAAAAAAAATTCGTAAAACCACACCACAAGTGTTTGTGTGTGTGTGTGTGTGTGGCACTCACTATTGTTGAGGCAGCCCTGTTCTCTGTCTGAGAGCCTCACCCAGGGGCGAGTTCTCCAGCCGCTTGAACTTTTCCTGACACGTCTTCATGTAGGACATTTTCCCAGCAAGGTAGCCACAGAAGCCAGCAACTGGAAGGGCAGGTGTAGTAGTCATATAAGCCATTAGCCATATAAATCAAGTATATTTAAAAAAAAAAAAAGATGGAAAATGCCAGAACAATTTGAGGATAAACTGCTTTACTACTACTACTATTATCATTATTACTACTACTACTGTTATTAATATGATGTGAAATAGCTTTGGTCGACTTACAGGCCACTTTGGGTAGGGCTCCAAATTTTGGAGACGCAGACAGAGTCCCTGCAAGTGAGAATGAATTTAGTGAAGGTGTTTTTCTTCCAGGTATCATTTCAGCCACACAAAAGATGGCTTACATTCATTCATTCATCTTCTATGCCCGCTTATTCCAATTCAGGGTCACGGGGGTCTGCTGGAGCCTATCCCAGCTGTCTTAGGGCTAAGGCAGGGTGACACCCTGGACAAGTCGCCAGTTCATCGCAGGGCCACATAGAAACAAACAACCATTCACACTCACATGCACACCTACGGAAAATTTAGAATATTCAATTGACCTCACATGCATGTTTTTGGACTGTGGGAGGAAGCCGGAGAACCCGGAGAGAACCCACGCAGACACGGGGAGAACATGCAAACTCCACACAGAAAGGTCCCAGGCCCGGGCCCCGGAATCGAACCCACGACCTTCTTGCTGTGAGGCGGCAGCGCTAACCACTGCGCCACCGTGTCGCCGGCTTACATTCAATCATAACAAATTCTTTGAAAAACAAAACTACTTTAGACCTTAGTATGGCACGTTTGATTGAAGTGTGTGAGTAACATTAACCTTGGTAATGATCATTTTCCCACTTAAAATGACACCCCTCCAAAGAGATGGGTTCTTAAAAACTACACTCAAATCCACAAACAAAACAAAAACATTTTGTGAAGTGTGAATCATGCCTGCCCAAATTTCCTTTTTACCCCTTCAGTGTTTTATTTCATCCATTTTTGTTGTTCTTGGTGTAGTGCATAACAATACCTCTTACAACCAGGGCTTGAGTCAGAGCCATGCTGACCACAGAAAACGGCACAGCTGTGACAAAACGAAACAAGCAGATGAGACATCTTGAAAACACTGGAACTAGGAAGGCTTAGGATAAAACTTTCTCGCTTAGACGGAAACTTACACCTGTACCAAAAGCTCTCCTGGTTGCACTCCCTGAAGACCCTCCTCTCCTCCTCTGTGGGGATGTACTCCACGCCCACTGGAGACTGCACATGCAACAACAAAGACAGTTGGACAGAACGCTCAGTGTCACAAATAACCCACAGAGCTGAATTAAGACGAGTCGAGTCGCAAAGGGACGTCTAGATAAGCCCACTTCACAGAGGCCGCGGAACAGTTGACACCGCCTCCTTCGTAGTTTTATCTAAAGTTGACGCGAGTAGCCACCGCCGTGCGGTGCCGTGCTAGCTAGTGGTGAAATGGGGCCAGAGGTTGGGTTCACCTGTCCTCTTCGCTGCGACTGGTCCTCCGGAAAGCCGGAAGTAGTGGTCGACATGTTGACGACAAAGCTGCTGCTAAACAGAAACTAGCAGAGCATGTAGAGCAGCGGGCATTAAGACACGCTGCGATGCAACTTGCTTTCCGCCCGATACAATGTCATTGCTCTACTGCCGGACCTGATAATGACGTCACGGTGACCCGGAAGGAGAAGCGGCACGACTGGCGATTTAAAAAAACAAAAAACCAAAAAAAAACCGAGGAAGGTTTTTGCGCTACGCTAAAGTTGTACTTTTATTGTAGTATTTCAGTTGTACTTATTTATCAGTGACAAAAGTTCAAAATGATTTAAACAATAATGAAGCCGACATTTTAATCGAGTTTAAAAAAAAAATTGTATTGCATTCATTGGTGAACATCGCCACCTAGTGGGTGTGACTAAACATTTAGTTGCTCCAACATACCGTTTATTTCCTCATAGGTTTATCTCCTGTTGAATTACTAAAATCATTTTTTATATTAATATAAAAATAATTGTACATCTGAAGCCGATATTTTTCCAATGTTCTACAGTGCATAAGCAATTTATTAAAAACAAAAAGTGACAAAAGTCAGAAGATAACCTAAAGTGAATATTGATGTGCTTTATTTCTCACATTTTCTTGTAGTTTAATTCGTTAATAGTTGCAGTTACTTGTATCACCAATGGCTCTACTGACTGCTCCATATAAAGCAGACATAGACTATAGAAAGCTTCTTATTAAACTGCAAAAAAAATTAAAAAAAATTGGTAACTATTTGACCTGAAAAAGTATGATGGATCAATAAAACATGAATTAATATGAAATGGATAGGAATGGAAAATGTGATCTTGCATTAACCCGGTGCAATGTCAGGTCACAACGGCATGGAAAATCCATGCATCAGCTGACTTCTCTAAGTTCTCTCAGGCTTCATCAACTGCCCTGTCAACCTCATCTTAGGTCATCAATTTGTTGAAATATTGAGCTCTGGGTAGCTGTATTAGGAGAATCAATAGAGCGCTCCAGAAAAAAAAACCTCATTGCATGCCCAAAATAGAACAAGCTGGCATCGGTGTCCGAGAGCAGCAAAGTGCACATCCTGCTGTACCCGCCCCAACGTGGTCTAACTGGGGCTAAACCATCTCTCTGACAGCTTGGTCACATGGGCTATCCCAGGGTTCCCCTCCTGGTACTATCACCACTCTGAGGGCTGCGCATGGCTGACATAAGGGAGTGATGTTAAAATGGGCAGGGAGACTGCAGGTTCTTTCACTGCTGGTGATTGTGGATATGACGGACATATAAGATAGTTGGACAAAGAAAAAACAAAACTTCCTGTCAATCAAAGGAGTTGAGGGAGTATTTTGAGGTAAGTGACACAGGTTTGTTGCTGTGTTTCATGTTCAGGTGACGATCAGTTGCTGAGGTATTACATGTATGTTTGGTTAACTTAAATTTTGAGTGATATGACACTCAAACAGACGCAGCATTTCCCCACCGGACACACAGGTGATCTCACCAGAAATGGACTCGCTTCACCTGCCACAGGTGAGTACAAGCATCTTGCATTTTTGTATTTTTCATGTGAGAGAGAAAATGTGATTAAACACCACAGTTAATGTCTTTTTCTCTGTATGTTTATAAAGTAAATAAGAAATTTAACTCATAGGCAGCAACAGATAAATGTGTTTCCAAGAACTTATTTTACATTGTGTATATGAAGACAATATATTAGAGCAAGAAGATGAATTTCAACAATTGCTGACACTTTTGGATAGTAAATAAAGACCGTTACAGATGGCTATTCATTATATGTATTTTTAAATAAAGTAAAATGTCACTTCATCCGGTAACACTGTTGTGTGGATGGAATTTTACTGCAGCTTGGACATGTGACGTTCAGATCAATACCCCTGCATGTGATAAATTGTGTGTGTGTGTGTGTGTGTGAGAGAGAGAGAGAGAGAGAGAGAGAGAGAGAGAGAGAGAGAGAGAGAGAGAGAGAGAGTCGGGGACAGAGTTTTGAACTAGATTGCCTGCATGGCCAACTTTCTCTCTTTCCATATGTGTGTTTGAATACAGTGCTATTCATCCATCTCCTCCTTCTCTTTTCTTAGCCGGTGGCTGTTGAAAATAACTGGAAGAATTCCAATGGCAGAGGTGAAGATAAAAACAACGGTATGTTTGGTGTTTCACTGCACTAGTGAATTCTAAAAGTGACTGAATACAGAATGTAATTATTATGTTTATGGCTGGGTTAGGAGTCAAAGCAAGCCCTGCACACTCCACTGTGGCATTGATTGGCAAGGACTCAAACCCGTGGGACCTGCCCGAGTTGAAGGACTCTGGGATCCCCTGGTCAGGTTGGTGAAAAATCCCAATTTAAACTCCTAACTTGGAAATAAACAACATCTGGTCTTCATGTTCTTCTTTTTATAAGGCATATAGCTCCGAATTTATTGGAACATAGCCAAGCTCACAGTTGAATGCTACTAACTTTTTGGTATTTTGATTAATCATATGATTAAAACCCAACCTTTATCACAACTCAGCTGGCTGTGCTAAAACATTTGCACTTAAAAGTTGTAAATCTTCTTCTAAATTATATTATTTTAATAAATGAATATATGCAAACTTGGTAAATATATAAAGGGCTGTAACTCGACGAGCACCATCACAATCATGGTCAATATTTCTAAATGCGACCCAACATAAGACATCTGGGTGTTGCGTGCGTGCGTGCGTGCGTGTGTGTGTGTGTGTGTGTGTGTGTGTGTGTGTGACAGCTGTGGACACCTCAGGGAAAGTGTGGAGAGTGCTTCTACTGTGCGGGAAGCTGATCCTGCTGGTGGGTCTCCTCTACGTGTTTGTCTGCTCTCTCGACATCCTCAGCTCGGCTTTCCAGCTCGTTGGAGGTGAGTAACGTCTGCACAGGACACACAACAAACATCACTTACTTCATCTGTTCACAACGTCATGGTGTTCGAAATGCACTTTTTTTTTTTTTTCTCAATTGCAAAAATTCAAACAAATATGAGGACGTCCACGCTTGTGTGTGCAGGCAAAGCAGCAGGCAACATCTTTCAGGACAACACCGTCCTGTCCAACCCTCTGGCTGGTGTGGTCATTGGCATCCTGGTCACGCTGCTGGTCCAGAGCTCTTCCACGTCTTCCTCCATAGTCGTCAGCATGGTCTCCTCCGGATGTGAGTCCCACGCTCACACGACGACAACACACGCTCTCTCTCTCTCTCTCTCTCTCTCTCACACACACACACACACACACACACACACACGTAATGCAGCCGTATCGTCGGAGGCGGGACAGACAATGGTAACCAATCAGTGTGCTCCGGCAGTGCTGTCAGTCCAGCTGGCCGTCCCCATAATCATGGGCACCAACATCGGCACCTCTGTGACCAACACCCTGGTCGCCATGACGCAGGCTGGTGAACGCAACACTTTTCGCCGGTAATCAAGCCTCTGTTGACAGAGCGCCCCCTGTAGAAATCCCACCCAACCTGTGCAGGCACGAAAGCCACTTGTGTTTTTGTTGCCCTCCTCAAGAACATTGTGTTGCGTTGCAAAATAAGAATAGTATTAGTTTCCTTGTGTGTTTCCTCCTCAGAGTGTATGTTTGTTTATGCTTGTCTATGTGTGCATGGTAGTTGTGTGTATATGTGTATCTGGGGAGTAGGAGGGATGGGTTTCCTTATGTTAGCATTTTTCCCTTTACATTGTTTTAAGCACTTTGCATTGCATTATAAATAACGTTTAATTGCAAATGCAACAGTTCACATAAAAGTCTTGCAATACGTGCAACAACACAAATGTAAGCCGATTGTTTTTTGTTGCACCTTTTGCGCCTCTATTGCATTAAAAGTAAAATACAAGCACAGACTTGCAAGAAGAGACACAGGAACCCAAACCTTGAAATACCTTTACACATATTTATACTTGTGACAAATAAAATGTGTCACAGTCAACTCATCCTGTGAGCTAAATATTGTCCCGCAATGGAAAAATTACAATAAATCTACAAAATGTAATTTACCCCCCATCATTTTTCAATATTATGATCCCAATGCTTAACAGAAACCAAGTATAAAAAACATATATATAATTGTTTTCACACATTCGGATTTACTAATAAAAATATAATTAAAAAAAACTTTTAAAAAACAAAACAAAAACAAACTCAATTTCAAATGTGTGATTCTCGGTCTCTTCCATCAATACGCTCAGGGCTTTTGCCGGGGCCACAGTGCACGACTTCTTCAACTGGCTCTCCGTGTTGATGCTACTCCCTCTGGAGGTCGCCACCGGTTACTTGTACAAGGGCTCCAAGCTCATTATCGACTCCTTTGACATTCAGAGTGGGAAGGCCCCCGACCTGCTGAAAGTCATCACTGACGTCACCACAAAGTCAATCATACAGGTAGAAGAGCTTTTCTGATGATGCTCCCGCTAGCTATTCTTTCTATATTGGTTCTATAAATTAAGATTGACATTAAAAATCTTTATTGGCTTGGTTATTTGTAAATGAGTATTAACTGATTTAAACCGAGTCTTCGATGACTGACAGAAAAAAATGAAATATTGACTAAATAAACAACAAAACCAATAGTGGATCAGACTTCTTTGAGTGCATGAACAATATATACACATTTGATGATGTTTTAGTCAGTTTCAAATGATTTATGTGACACTTTTCCTTTCCCTCTGAAATAGCTGGATAACTCTGTCATCAGTGGGGTGGCCACTGGAGACCCAGAAGCCAGGAACAAGAGTCTCATCAAGAGATGGTGTCAAACCTGCACCAATACAGTAAGAGGGGAAAAAACTAGAAAAAAATTAATCCACAGAAAAAATAAATAAATAATATTACATTTAAATTGAAGACCCTGCAACATTTTAAAATTTCATAAGGAGTTCAAATAGAACATCGCTTTAGGCCGCAAGCCAACCATCTACCTCCATCTAACCTTCTCACCTGTGTCCTCCACTCTTAACACCTTGAACACTTAAAATCCTCCACTTTAAAACATGTACCAGTATGTATGATGTACATACAGTAAACAGATGCTTGCATTGACCCTCTTATTGCAAGGTACTGTGTAAAGAATACAGATGAACTTGACGTTCTCAAAAATGCAAATAAAACTACATGAAGAATCTTAATGAACAAGGTTTTTTTCTTTCTTTTGTTTCAGACCCTGATGAACATCACAGTCCCGGGCCCAGAGAACTGCGAGTCTCCATTGCTTTGCTGGGTGGATGGCAACAACACCATTATATTAAAAAATGTTTCTAAAACATATAATATTAAGAAATGTAAGTCTGTTGTTTTAGTTCTATTTTATCACAGATGTGACTTGGAACAGCTTAGCATTGACACAAAACAAACAAAACGTTACTGAGTTAGTAAGGAGTGTACAAAATCCACAAACTAGCTCCACCCACTGCCAGAGCTACTGAAGGATGCGTTCATCACAGCTTAGCCTCTCTGCAGGAACGGGAAGCTGAGTTGAAATATGAAACCATAGCTGTTGCTTTTTCCACTGGGCTCGTACAGCCATAAACTTGTTACAATTATATAAATATAGTTAGAAGTACAGCCTCTTTGCAGTTAACTGGCTCACAGTAGCAGGGGAGAATCAGTGAATGAGTCAATAGAGACAGGGAATCATGACTGACAAGTCTCACTACTCACTACTTCACTCCATTTATGACCAATCTGGATTTTCTTTAAGGTGCCCATCTCTTTGTGGGTGTAAACCTGTCCGACATGGTGGTGGGTCTGATCCTTTTGGCTTTATCCCTCCTGGTGCTCTGTACCTGCCTCATCCTTACTGTCAAGCTGCTCAGCTCCTTGCTAAAGGGACAGTTGGCCTCAGTCATCAAACGCATTATCAATACTGGTAAGAAGCTGCGCGCACACTGTTTCCCCTGTTACTGCAGTACTTAGCAACCTATGGAGTCTGTCTACATGTTAGAAAGAACTCTTAACATATAAGACCCCACCCCACCCATCTAGGAAAGAGAATGCACCTTGATAATCACCCCGCTATCTTGTCACGTTTGCAGATTTCCCGTTCCCATTTGGGTGGGTCACAGGTTACATCGCCATTTTAGTCGGAGCTGGAATGACTTTTGTTTTGCAAAGCAGTTCCGTTTTTACTTCTGCTCTCACTCCACTTGTCGGTAAGATCAACCATCCATCCATCCATCCATCCATGCATAAATCTTTCATTTTTATTGTAGCTATCATTATCAGACAGAGTTGTTTTCAAGTCAAATACATTCTAGACACACCTGCAGGGCGGAGTTTTAAAAGCAAATGTTTGGTGCAGCTATTTTTGTCAAAATACCTGGATTTCAGAACACCGGCACTTACAATTTAAGGGAATGTACCTACTCAAATGACTGTAGGGTTTACAGTTGTAGGTGAATTTGTATATGTACGTTAACCAGTGTACCATCTGTGCAAATAGGTATTGGTGTCATCAGCATAGAACGGGCGTACCCACTATCACTGGGCTCAAATATTGGCACAACCACGACGTCTGTCTTTGCAGCGATGGCTAGTCCCGGAGATAGGCTGGCAAATGCGCTACAGGTCAGTCCTAAGCATGGAAAGTGTGTTTACGTATGTGAGTGTGTGTATTTATTAGGGCTCTGCTAAAATTTTGGAATGACTTTTTTCTATAACTTTGAATCTTTTAATTTTTTTCTATATTTCTGAAAACATTACAGAAGGCAGCATATCAATTAAGCTCGTGAATGACTTTTGTAGATTGCCCTCGTGCACCTCCTCTTCAACATCACTGGCATTGCTCTCTGGTACCCGATTCCTCTCACCCGCATCCCCATCCGACTGGCCAAAGGCCTCGGCGACGTCACCGCCTCTTACCGTTGGTTTGCCGGCGTCTACATCCTCGGCTGCTTCTTCATGCTGCCACTCTTCATCTTCACCCTGTCGCTTGCTGGCTGGCCGGTACTAGTGGGCGTGGTCGTACCTCTACTCATTCTGCTGATTGCCATCGTAGTGATTAACATCCTGCAGCAAAGGAAGCCTGCGTCTCTGCCCCTAGCACTGCGTTCGTGGGACTTCCTTCCTCCGTGGGTCCACTCTCTGGAACCCTGGGACAAGGTGGTTGATGCCCTTACAGCCAAATGCTGTCGCTGCTGCAAATCCTGCGACGTTGCTCCAGGGAACAGAGGGAAGCAACCAATAGAAAGGAACAGCGGAGAGTGCATCACGGCGTATGAGAACCCCAAGAAGGAGATGGAACGGGACATAAAGATAGAACTCAACATTTTTAAGATAACAAGGCTGTGAGATGTTTTACAGCAGAGACATCAATTCCAACATCAATCTCCAGTCTTTCCACAGGTCTCTATATTCAAGAAAACAGCAGTAGACAAAACTCCTCACTGTGTACTTTGTTTTTCTAGTCTCTTTGTAGGAAATGTTTGAACGTGTGGCGTAATTTTTCCCGGCATTTAGATGAGGTAACGTGCAGTCTGTCTGTAAGTACATCTGTTCAAGAGGTTAAAAAAAATCTCTTTACTCTCTCCTGTTCTTTTCATCATCTTGTAGTTAAAATAGCATCGTTGAAATAACACATTAATACATCAGAGATTCTTTTGGACTCAAGATGCGTGGGGGAAATTTCACAAAACAATATGTGTTTATATACTTGAACTCTTACAAATCCCTCACATCCCACAGCCGGTTACTGCAATATTTCCATATTTTACTCAAAATCACATTTAAAATGCCAGAGTAATTTGTATGTCTAACAACATGATAAATACACCATTATCTTGCAGCAAAATTAAAGTGAATCTATTTTAGCACCATAAACAAAAAATGGGCACCTGTTTTTTAGGGTTTCTATTGATTGTCTTGACACAAATTATTTAAAGTTTATACAGCGCTCATAGTTGACCAAAAGTGCTTAACCGATTCAAGGAATGAACACAGAGACAAGAAAAAACATATACGGCTAGATGTCAATGCAAAATGAGTCAAAGAATTGGTCTTAAGCAAGAACTGAAAAATTAGCAAAACGGTTACCAAGTATAAACTATTGATAGTAGGTCATTTCGTGAAAACTGGTACCGAAGTGCGAGTGAGGTAAATAGTGTCAATTATATTTACTTACTTACTACAAGCTAGCTTATGGTATCGTATCAAGCTAGAGCGTCATGTTTAGACTGTGAATGTAGCATTTAGCTTTGCTGTACCATGCTAATCTTTTCATGAAAGAAACTGGCCCACAGCCAGTGATCTGAGGGACCTTTACCTGACTTATAGTCATAGCTATGACATGTGTATTTTTAAGGGTTTTTTCTACAGTCTTTTACATCATAGACAGGCAGAGAAATGTCATGTGAAGATGCAAATGTCCTAGATTATACCAACCAAAGGGGAGTTTCTTTTAGATACAGCCTCCTGAAGGTTTTAGTGCCTTTCACTACCTTGAGAAGCCTTCAAACATATATATGTCTGACGAGAACACTGTTTATTATATCCATCTTGATAAGTCAAAGAGCAAAAATTAAGCTAACTAAACTGTTATCATAATTAAGAATAAATGACTAGCCTAGCCACTTACTTTGTCAAAACTATTAATTTCCTTTATTGTAATTTGTCCATTCAAATTGTCAGCATTTTACAAAATTTTGATATGTATATATTTATGTACTACTTTATGCCTTACTTTAATGTCATGTTGAGCATTTCACACTTTTTGAGTGCATGTGACAAATAAAGTCTTTGAAGATCACTGTGTTTCTGAATCCCAGCTGCAAGCTGAGGTCACATTACTGGGGTAGCTGGATACAACAGTTGAAAGAAGAAAGTTGGGTTGTTGGTTAACTTAAATCTCTGTGGAGAGTCGGTAAGAACTCTGGACTTACTCAGACTGTAAGCACTGTATTTGGTAATGCAGTCAAATAAAAACTTTTTGGGTAGAAGTGAAAACTTATTATGACTTATTACATTACTTATGACTTATTATACTACTTATTATTAAAACTTATGATTACTTCCTAAACTCCAATTGATCATGCACCCTGGTTACTTGGCCACGGGGATATCCCTTTGGCCGAATGGTTAAGTGTACATGGCTATTACCTGGGAGTCTTGGGGTTCAAAGCCCGCCACGGCCCTCTGTGCCTTGCCACACGAGTATAATTGAAAATTGAATCACTTTGGGGAAAAAAATACAATAAAAATGTTTATGGAAAGAAAAACGGTGCTGTGGCTATGATATATATCTTATTATTGTTATTAATAATAAAAAATATTGCATGTGCATATGAAGAAGTGAGATCAAACAAGTAATTCCACAAAACCAAATAATTTATTATTTTCAAACCAAAGGCACTTTGTGGTTCCAGTCATTTTATATAATGATGTGCACGTTACACACTCACAATGCACCTTGTCACTACATTATATAGCACTATCACATCTAGAACAAACATCCACTGCAAAAAGCGCAGAGGACAACTTAGAAGATTCAAAGAGTAGCGCACAAATAAAACATCATTATTTTACATACAATTCATCTGCACTTCTAGCACCATGAAGAAAAGACCTGACAGGCAATTAGATTTTTGTGTTCGCTGCTACATTCTACAAAAGCTTGTGTTCCCATGTGCATTTCTCTGAAACCCCGGACCTGGCACTACATGCACGGCGCCACTGTCGCTGCTCAGCTGTGCAAAAGGCCTAAAACAATCTCCGTTTAGCATCACCGCACGAGCCCAATTTTCTTTTCTTTTTTTATACTTCAGGGACTTGCTATGCCGTTCGATCACAAAACATTTGAAGCACCTCCTGTGCAAATAAATAAAGCAACGGTTGCACTTAGAAAGGGACGGGTCCGTAGTGCGCGATGTAAGCGGCCACGATGCCCGCAGTCTCAGCCATCTCGTCGCAGGCCACGTCCAGCTCGCACACCTCCCTCAGGCTGCGGGGGGGAGGAGAGGGAGAGACGTGAGAAAGGTGTGACACACGTCTGACTTGGTTAAACATCACATAAAATTCCTGCTCTGGGTTTGGAGGAACAGATTTGCTTTGGGACGAGGCATGAAACGAGTCTTCGACTAGCGCTCTCTGCAACAAGGGAACTATTCTACTGTCTAGGAGTTGAAGCAAACATCTTTTTTTTTTTGTTTTGTTTTGTTTGATTCAGATGCATCCAGCGTGAAGATGTGACTGTACCTCTCCAGCTGCAGAGGGCTGAGGTATCCTGCTGGGGCAGCTCTTCTCCTCCTCAGAAGAACAGCGGCGAGGTCTCTCTTCATGACCACCTTGGCATCTGTGGGAACATCAGAAAGTCAGGATCGCCGCCCTTGCTGTCAAAAATAAAATGAAATTCTAAAAAAATGGAAAAGGAGAGAATAACAAAGCTGCACACCTCCGTTAGACTCGTTGCTGGCTGACTCTGATGAGGAGGAGGAGGAGGAGGAGGAGGAGGTTGAATCGGAGGCTGAGTTCGACTCAGAAGACTCAGAAGACTCAGAGGACTCTGAAGACTCGGAAGACTGGGAGGACTCAGAGGACTCAGAAGACTCAGAGGAGGAAGATGAAGAAGATGAGGAAGATGAAGAAGATGAGGAAGACTCCGCGGACTCAGAAGACTCCGAGGACTCGGAAGACTCAGAAGATGAGGAAGACTCAGAGGAGGAGGCCGAGTCGGAGCTGGAGTTGGAGTCAGACGCTGAATCTGAGGAAGAGTTGGAGTCGGACGCTGAGTCCGAGGAAGAGTTGGAGTCGGACTCGGAGGAGGAAGCGGCGGCGGTGTCCGCCCCGGCCGTGTCCGCCCCGGCCGTGTCCGCTCCCGCTGCGTCTGCACCGGCCGTGTCAGCGTCTGCACCGGCCGTGTCAGCGCCAGCGTCCACCACCACCTCGGGCTCAACACCTGGACATCACAGACACGCAACAGGGTCAAACACCTGCACGTCAAACATCTCCCCCCAGTGAGACGCTGTGCTGCTCCTTACCGCCCATGGACCAGCACACGCTCAGGAGGGCGCAGAGGCCGAGGAGAACCAGGGTCTTCATGATGCTGCTGCTGGGTGTCGTCGTCTCTCTGGAGAGTTGCTCTGGATCTTCTCAGCTCAGAGTTGTTGTGCTCCTCAGCGCCGGCCCGGGGTCAATATATATGCCGGCGGGCCACCTCTTTGGTCTAGGCCAGACCCACGCCGTCGCTCAGTCCTCTCCCCATTGGCTGGAGAATCAAATGTCAATGCTTCCGCTCGCACTTGTCACGACAGCCTCGCCATGAAAACACCCACGCGCCCGCTGGCACGGCGCAGGGGGGGAAACTCAGTCACCCGCGCCCACAATTACACGGCCCGCAAAATATTTCTGGCATCCGCTCTGCGAGTACGTCGTCTTGCATGCAGGGCCGCGCTGCATGTCAAGCAAGGTAAAATGTGACCGCCGCTCACGTTGTTAAAAGCCCGGCTCAAGAAAAAAAAAAAACACAGAGTGACAGTGAAGATTGCTCGGCCTTCTTCACGGTGGTGCGCTTGCACAGTGTTTACCCTACATTTTTTATGGTCACATGACCCGTAATCATATCATTTGTATCCTGGAGCGAGGTTAAGGAGGGGTAGATGGGATGGGATGCTCTTATTATATTGATGTATGTCTAATATGATATGTATGGGGAGACGGTGGAGGGCACACCAATTTTAAACTCTAGTTTAGCTCATCTACCTTCAGTATATGCAGATGGGGCACTGAGTTCTGTACTTTGGGGAGTACTGTCTGCAACCTCAGCACTGTCAAAAGTAGTGAAGAAGCCTGATCCTTTAAACCTCTTTTTATCCTAATAGTACATAGGCCACCTAGACATATTTTCATTTTATGGCTGTAGAATTGTCAAAAAATGTGCAATGAGTGAGTATTTCAGTTCCTTTCAGAAGGTAAGAAAGTAAGAAGAATAAACAGAAATACTCTTATACTATTTGGGGCTTGAAACCTTAAAAATAATGAAACCCACTTAGAGGAAACCTTTCAAATAAAATAGCGACAGCATATATATTTTACCGACTTAAATATGAGGAAAAATAGAAATGCAATGAGATATAGGCCATTTTAATATGTTTAACATTAATTGTTGTTTGTTTAACCCAAGAAGCTACAGTTCTACCACGCATGCATTGGAACATTTTTAACCCTTTTTCACCCTCTTTATTCTTGTATGTATCTATTTATGAACATTTTTACCTGGGCTACAACAGGGTCCACAGGATTGCTCGTGGCGCCCCCTGTTGGCATCTCCTGTCATATAGACTTACTGGACTGATGTCCACTGAGCTCATACTGAGACTTTGGGTTCGGCTGAACGTTCTTATTTATAAATTCTCAGAAAAAATCCCTCTCGACCTTCCCCTGAGGTTCAATTGAACTCCTTCATACACTATACTAATGTTTACCAGCCCCTTGGCTGTATACATCCCGGGCTCTTACCCTCTCAGCCCTCACTCCTCATCATCGGAGTAAAAATATTTCAGTTCAACGAGAGTCCAAAAATGTGGCTAAACACTATAAAATACGTCGCATGAGCATGATGGTTTTTTAATCGGGGGACTCTGCAGCCCTCCTGCGTTATTGCCGCTCCTCGTCCGAGGCTCCGCTATGTTACTACGCGACTTGCCCCAGCTGTGATCTCCCACCCCCGCAAACCCCAAACTACAGTCCGAGCTCCGCGCAAGCTACTAATCGAGTGACACGGAGCAGCAGCCAGCCACATTATACCACGGAACCTAATTAGAGTGTTGCAGAGACCCACCAGAACCGCAGTCGATCCCTATTTAGGGATGCGTGTTGGCCCGCGGAGCTCTGGGTCCCGATCCAGAAGGCTGGCCGGGCCGCCGGGAGCCCGGTGCCAACTAACTTGTTGTGTTTTCGACATGCGATGTATACAGACCAATATAGGCCAACCTCCCTTCCAGCTGGCAGCACTGCACTGTGCACCCAGGGTCGGAATGCATCACTTCTGTGTGTGTGCGTATGTGTGTGTGTGTGTGTTTAAAGCAGTTGGCTGGGGTGTTCTGATAAAACATCCAAAACCTAAAGTATATTGCAACGTAAATGCAGCCTGGAAGCAAACATCCAGGGCTTCCAAACACATACGTTTGTCATGCAGTGAGAAGTTCTTCTTCTTCTGCAGCTGCAGCACCCCGACCTTGGAGTGCTTTGTGTTTTGACAACGTCTAGCCTTATTCCTGGTGTCTGGGATTTGTCTTGGAGCATGTGCCATGTAATTTCAGCGTCTGGGTCCAGCATCCCTTATTTATGAATGCATCCCAGCACCGGGGAAAACAATTGCCACAGCATCCCTCGACGGGCTGGGAGTGTTGTGTCTGCGGATGTGTGGATCCGCTGACGCTCGTTTTCGTCGTGGGAACGGCGGCGACGGAGTCGCGCAGGCACAGGTGCTCACGCAGTGGCGGAGCTGGACTGTTTTCCTTGGGGTGGCCAGGGGGCGGCCATGGCTATTTCAGGGGGTCGAGAAACAATGAATTTGTTTCTCGACCAATAAATTG
Organism: Thamnaconus septentrionalis; assembly: GCA_009823395.1. Taxonomy (NCBI): domain Eukaryota; kingdom Metazoa; phylum Chordata; class Actinopteri; order Tetraodontiformes; family Monacanthidae; genus Thamnaconus; species Thamnaconus septentrionalis. Next base: position 5,006,734 of record CM020501.1, on the reverse strand, counting down.
CAATCTGAGTCTCTAAATGCTGCAATGTACATACTAAATACACAGAAGATGAGATAAAAGGGTCATGGAAACACAGCTTAGGGATCCAGAAGATTATTAGATGATAACTGCAGCTAACTAGTAAGTTTCAGGTAAGTAGAACTACCACTTGGTCCACCTGGACAAGCAAAAGCAGTGCCGGACACAGCTGGCTCATGGTCTGGCTCTTCTGGCGCACCATCATCTTCGTCATAATCAGAGGCCTCTGTGGCCTCTTTCGATGAAACTACATTGTACAAAAATATCAGTGTAGTCAAAATAAAAATGCAACCACAAATAAAAAAAACAACAACAACACACATTATCAGTTACCAACACTTAAAAATATCTAAAACTTAAAATGACTGAAATGAGCATGTGATATTGACTGCTTCTGTCTTTGCTCTGACCTGGTGATGATGGGCTGTTTTGTGGCTCACATTGTCTCTCCTGAACAGTCCCAGGATGGGAGCTGCCAGGACTAACGATGCCAGAGCGGAGTTCTGTCTCTGTGTCCGCTTTATCTTTTTCTGACTTGCTTTCTTTAAAAAGAAGTCATGTATCTTCTCCCCCTGTCTTTTCATTCTTAGTCCTATGAAAAAAATAGGCCAGTCTTGTTACTCCTAGCATAATTTACAATTGCATAATATTATCAAAACCTCAGCTCCTAAAGTTTTCTTAGAAAGCACTCCACTAGTTTGTCTTAACAGTGTTTTTAGCTAGCCTGTTGTGCAGAACCTTATGCCTGAAATAAAATGCCGCATAGAGGAGAACAGTGCAAGAGCAACACTTCACTTTTTGTTCTAGATGTCCTCAATTACCTCCGTGGTGATTTTCAACTTGTTTCACTTTAGCATTTTGGAGTAATGTGTGGCTGAAGTTAAACACCGCATGCTGTACAAAACCTACTTTTATGGGCAAATTCAAATATTAATTTAAAAAAACAAAAATCAAATTGTTTTCTGCAAATTCTACCATATTCTTCTCCTCTGCATTTCCTCAACTACCTTTGAGGTAATTTTCAACTTGTTTCACTGTAGCATTTTGGAGTAATCCGTGGCTGAAGTTAAACACCGCATACAGTACAAAACCTGTTTTCATGGGCAAATTCAAAATCAAAATATGTTGTGTAGTGTAGATAGCACGACAAAGCCTTTCCGAAGCGTAGCTGAAGTTGGCACCACATTCGCCGCGGTGCTTCCGCAGTGCTTCGTAGGTTTCGATTCTACCTTAAAAAACAATTTTGCAATTTGACCGTTAGATGACTGTGCTTATCCCAACACTTTTCAACATATACAATTCAGCAAATTGTTATGTCTATGTTGAGGTGGATCTTTTTCCAAAATTATACAGTAGAAATGGACATGTGAGGTATCATTGTAAAGCCTGGGAGCTCTACTATCACAATCAGTTGAAATATTTTATGGGAAATCATTTTTGGCCTTTTTGGGGGACTCCAAATTTGACAACTTTGCCATTGACATCGCAGTATTTTTCAGTGTTTCAGGTGGATTATTTCCAAAATTATACAGTAGAAACGGACATGTGAGGTATCATTGTAAAGCATGGGAGCTCTACTATCACAATCAGTTGACATATTTCACGGGAAATCATTTTTGGCCTTTTGGGGGGACTACTGTGATGTCAATGGCAAAGTTGTCAAATTTTGACATAGCGCCAACTACTGAAAGGAGGGAGTTAGCAGTCAATAGGCGTCACTGATTTCAAAAGGTAACTGGCTCCTTTCAGCAAGATGGTGCGGTGCTTTGATATGTCAATCGTCTGGGGGGGGTTGATTTAAACCAGCTGCAAACGCCTTGCGTATATTCGCCTGCTAGTTAGCTAGTGATTTTAAGAGTTCCTGTGATATTACCTATATACCCCGGAACTTTTGGCCTAGAAATCGGAATTGATATGGGGCCACCGGCGTGCCACACTTGGCACATACCACACAGCAGAGGAGTGCAGCGACAGCCTGTTGCAACTGTTGCAAACCAAGAGTTTGGTATTGATTTCATATCACGATTAAGGATAGAGCCAGTAACTTTCACTTTCCTTCAACAGACAAAATGTGGTTAACATCAACGAAACCTCTTTAGCAGAGCGGTGCTCCTCGTCACATGACTTTTTATATTACAGCGCTATTCATGGCCATGTAATTAAAGATGCCTCACAACAGTCGGTGGTTTGCAAAAGACTTATCAGCTCCACTGACGGGCCTCACGCAGAAGATCCTACGCAGCCGTGTGGCTTTGCTGCTGCCGGCCGAGCATCACTGTCATTTTCTACCTTTGTGTCTGCCAGTTTTTAATCCACTTACACTGCAGAGAAGATTCCCTCATGCATCGGTCAGACAGTCTTAAAATGACCAGTTATAGATGTGCGTGTAGACGTTTTGCTTTTTCAGCTTCCTGGCTGTGTGTGTTGGGTCGTTGTGACAAACAGCGGAAGTGAAGTCACGTGCAACCTCAGCAAGATGGAAAGAGACTCGTGCACTGCTTAAGGACTCAAAACAGCAGCTCTTTTCTGCATTGACATGCTAAACTATAGAACAGTTTTCCCTGTGTGTCTTGGGCTGACCTGGGACTTAAAAAAAAAAGTAAAAAGAATTAGCCCCCAAACAATAAATGGCAGTAACAGAGGGAGAAAACAGTCATTTGAGTAAGTTTCGGGCTGATCTGGAACTTTTAATATTTTTGACATCCTCCTCCCCTCAAAAAATATATATATCAACAGTGTAGTATGACTTTTTTCTCGATTTTTGGACATGTTGAGATTTTTGCATTCAATCACTTTTATTCTTTCACAATGTAACCCAGCTGTCACCCCAAGACAGCCCTGGTAGACTCCATCACCCTGAGTGCAGTCGAAGAGGCAACAGAAAATTGGGGGACATGAAATAGGAAACACTTGAAATGTGCTATTTTGAATCCAAGTTGCCAAAACGATGGAAGAGCTATTGGATTACATCACACCAGTCCACTAAAAACAATTATTTTTGACATTAGTGAGCACACTGGCTGGAAATGCAAAGAACACTGACAGCTCACAGTGCACCACACATCATACTCATCAGGCCTTTATGTAACACTTTACATAACTTCAAACTTAAACTCCAGCCGCCCGCTCTGTGTTTCCGTCTGGTCTCTATGAAACATCCACCTGCCAGATTTGGATCCGCTCGCTGAGCACACCACTAATTACACAGATCTCAGTCTGGATGTCAGAGTGGCCTTTTACCCTTTGTCACTATATGTGAAACACGCCTTACTTTTCATTCCTGAAGCCTAAAGCCTTATTTTGTCCTTTATCAGAGTCGTCAAATCGATCACTGCAGTCGTTTCTTTTGATTGCATATTCAGATTCTGGTGCACGACAACGTTCAGTCAAAGGCTGTGAACGCATTTTAAATTTCACAACCAACATCTGACCCACTTTCATTCCTGCCTTTGATATTTTCGATTCGTGATTCCAGATTGGCTGGCGTTTTGCAGAATTATAGTTTGAACTTTATTCACCAGTCCTTTCCATCACGGATGAGTCAGATAAGAAATAACAGCATCTCGGCTGCCAGAACCTCCTCCTGTCACCCGCTCTGTGGCTTGTGTGTTGTGGTTCTGACAATAATGTTGGTGGACAGGCCGGCCAGCTCCGATCTGTGCAGCATGTGGTCCGGCAGCGGCGGTTTGCGCACTGGGCCGCAGACAGGCTGCTAATCACGTAAACAGGCCAAGACACCCCACACACACGGGGAGCACATTACGCCAACACGTAACCACCGTCTTCACATCACACAGCAGGAAGGGGTCACCTCAGTCGCTCCTTTCCCATTTTATTGAAACACAGACTGCAAAATTTCACATTTGTTCCATCAGTTTCAGAGCTCGGTTTTGGGCGGAGCTCCGGCCTGCTTCGCCTCCTGAAAAAAAAGGAAAACAAAGTCAACAGAGCAACAGACAGCAAACACATGAACATTTTTTTTAAATTTTTTTGATTATTTTATTTGTACCCCTTCAAGTCTATAGTGCTTACACTATGATGTTGAATCCCAGGGTTAAATCAACAGTATGTAGTATGACTTTTTTCCTTTTCCATTTTCAACATGTTGAGATTTTGCGTTCTGTGACTCTCTCCAAGCCAAACTATCAAAGAGTCGTCATTCCTGTGAGTTTTGCGCTGATCTGGGACTTTTTTCGATTGTCTATTGTATGACTTTTTCCCATTTTTGTAAGTTGAGATTTTGCATTCTATCATTCTATCATTCTATTTTTGTCATGCTTGAACTTGTCCAGAGCCTTCGCCCTAAGACAGCTAGAACAAGGAATAAGCGGATAAACAATGCTCCACCCCACTTAACTAGAGCAGTAGAAAATGCACTCAATGCTAAATGCACTATAGAATGAATGTGTTTGTATGTGGTCGAGTGTTTTACTGATACCTTTTTATTCTATTTATTATGTGGTTTTGTTTGTTCTTGAATGTTTTTTTGTTGATGAGCGAATGGTACCGAACAAAAGTGATTGTACTTTGTAAAACGACAATAAATACATTCTAATGCTGATTCTGATTCTATGATGAATTGGCTCTTGACAGGCAACGTTTAGGAAACACTTTACATTGTGAAAGTGATTTTTGCGTTGTTGATGTTGATTTTGTGTTCCTTTTGTTGCTTTTATGTTGATTTCCAACATAAAGAAAGAATAGCCAAAGCAGAACTGGGAAAAGGTCAACACCCCCTCCTCCTCCTCTTCCTCCTGCTAATGTACTTTCTTTTTACAGTTTGTAGTCTTCTTCTCTATTCTCTTCTCAACTGATCACCTGTGGCTCACCTCTAGCTCCCCCTTCAGGAAGGACTGGCAGAAGTCCCGCACTCGCTCATTGGAGATCTCCCCTTTGGGCAGAAGCCACTTCATGTCCGAGTCAGCGTCGTAGATTCCGACTCGTGGGAGATCCTTGGAATTCAGGCCGAAGTAGTTGAGCGACTTGAGGTTGGACTTCAGCCCTCCGTGAATCAGCACAAACAAGAACTGGGAAAGATCAAGATTAGGATCTGGATCAGGACTGTATTAAACAGGGGTGGGAAGTAGTGAAGCACAAATACTTTGTTACTGAGTAGACTTTTTAATGTATCTGCACTTTACTTGAACAATTCTTTTTCCGACAACTTTTTACTTTTACTCCCTGCATTTGAACACAAACATCTGAACTTTCTTATTTTTGCATAAGAAAACCATGCTTGTTACTTTTGTGTTGAAAAGATACAAATTCTGTTCCCTTTGAACTAAGATTATATTTGAGATCCTTGGCTTTGGAGTCACTCTGGTCAGTTCAGTCCAAATTACTTAGTTACTTTTTCATTTTTACAAAATCATCAATAGTTTCAATAACGAAAAAAAAATTCAGAACCTGCAGTTTCTTTACTTGAGAAAATGAGTTGAATTTTCACACAATCAGTATCAGTACTTTTACTGAAGTACAGATTGTGAATACTCTGCCACCTCTGGTATTAAAACAGAGAAACCTTTGAGACCTGTAAGAACACCCTGGGGGTGTTGTTGATATTCCCACCTTGCCTGTGAACTCTGGGGCCAGAGCGCTCAGTCGCTCCCTGAGCTTTGCGTAATCTTTGCTTCCTCTGTTGGCAAAAAGCAGGAGGTGGGCCGTCACCTTGGAGTTGAACAGACCTACTGCCGACTGAGGAGAAAGGAAGGAAACACACACAGTGAGACAACCACTGAGGTTTCCTTCATCCGAGCAGGACTGTCTGGCCTGAGACATCTTTATTGTGTTGTTTGTTTTCACACTCTGACAACATGTTTGTCATCACGCATGGGAACTCTGTATTCTGTGATTGTGGAGAGCAGAGAAGAAATTACATACAAATGTGGAAGATGACGTGTCTCGAGTTGTCTAGTCGCTCCTGTGCGCACGAGAGCAGGCAGTTAAGTGCGTGTCAGGCCTGGGTCAGCGTTAGGCTCACAAAGTGTTTGAAAATCAGTTGGCGTTTACGTCAAGTATTTGGCATTTGCGATATGAAATGCTTGAGAATACAAATGAATGCTAGAATGGATGAGAGGGTCTTAGCGAGTGAGACTTTGACAAGCAGCTGCTCGGGATATTTAAATACAGTGTGTAATATTTTAGCAGCATCTAATAGTATGAAAGAATATTGCAAATATATTAAATAGCTACCTAGTCATCCATCCTGAAAACATGAAGCATTTCTCTCAGAAGTACATTCCAAGGAGGACAAACTCACCCTGACCCAGTTCATCCCTATCACGTTTTTCTTATACAAGCTGTGATTCAGGGTAAAGTCACAAAAACCCTGAACTACTGTCAAAACGTTGTAGGACAATGTAGAAGCCTACTTATGAATGATTGAATGATTATTATTATTACTCACAACTGAAAACAGCAACACAAGTCATTGTTTTTACACTACCAGTCAAAAGTTTGGACTCACCTGTTTCTTCTTTATCTTTCCTACTTTCTACACTGTAGATACACACTGAAGACATCAAATATATGACCAAGATATGTGGATTAATGTGGGAAAAAAAGTTAAATACCTAAATATGTTAGATATATTTTATATGAAGGGTGGCTATTCTAGATCATCTAAAATATAAAACTTGTTTGAGTTATTTCACACTTTTTTCTTTAAAACATATGCCATATGTGTTCATTAATAGTTTTATGCCTTGAGTGACAATCTACAATGTAAATAGTTGTGAAAATGAAAGAAAAACCATTAAATCAGAAGCATGTGTCCAAACTATTGAATGGTAACGTATATAACTTCTTGTTCACCATCTTTTCCTCTTTACCAGAGAATCCAAGTCAATGGGCCTCACTGGACCTTTCATCTCCACCTACCACTTGGTTGTACTCCGTCATGTATCGGATCTCGTTGATGGTGATGAAGTTGACGACGCCGTCGGCTTCCAGCTTCTTGGATTTGGCCAGCTCAAGGTTCTCCTGGTGCTGGTCGGCCTGTCGGGCATGAACAGTGTGAGGCGTCGGGGCGGTCACGCTCCAGTGAGGGTGCGTCGTACCTTTCTGAAGAGAGCGATGGTGTCCGAGGAGAGGCTGTACTCGGACCACACCTCCTTGGCCGAACACAAGGCCACGGGGACGGAGTCCACACGCTTTGCTGCCGCCACCAGCTCCTGGTAGCCACGACTCTCCTCTCCCTGAGGCGCAGCAGGGAAGAGTTTCCAAAATAAATCATTTTTTTTTTTTTTTTTTTTTTAATTCGGAATTTGTATTTTTGAAGAGAAAAATATTTAATAGGGACTATTTTTTTTACATTAGCACGGTCTAGGGGGAGGTGAGGAGAGCATTGTGCTTGAATATTTCTTCACATGTGGATTATTAGTGTTCTCAGTATCTGTTACTTCCTTTCCATGTAAAGTCTTCTGAAAATGAAAATTACCATTAATAATAATGACTAATGACTATATCAAATTGTTAAATATGATTTTTTTAGATACGTCTTTAGGTACGATCTAACTTTGTCTTTTCATTCATTCATCTTCTATACCCGCTTATTCCAATTCAGGGTCACGGGGGTCTGCTGGAGCCTATCCCAGCTGTCTTAGGGCGAAGGCAGGGTGACACCCTGGACAAGTCGCCAGTTCATCGCAGGGCCACATAGAGACAGACAACCATTCACACTCACATGCACACCTACGGACAATTTAGAATATTCAATTGACCTCACATGCATGTTTTTGGACTGTGGGAGGAAGCCGGAGAACCCGGAGAGAACCCACGCAGACACAGGGAGAACATGCAAACTCCACACAGAAAGGTCACAGGTCCGGGCCCCGGAATCGAACCCACGGCCTTCTTGCTGTGAGGCGGCAGCGCTAACCACTGCGCCACCGTCCTTTGTTATTTATACTGTGTAATTTTCACGAGATAAATCTTTTTTGTTTTCTTTGTAGTTATACCACACTTAAACTTCCCCACCAGAAGTTTTTGGCCTTCTCGAGTATACACGCATTATCTTATATATTTTAAAACTACAGGTTTTTTTCTCACCATAAATAAAAATGAAAATGAAATGTGGCAGGGAATGGGAGTTGAGTTCTTTGCGCAAAGGAAGTTTCTATTTCTATTTCCGAGACAGTACATCATGAGTCTCGGCGATCCAATTTTCAGTTTTACACTCCATAAAAACACTCTGAAGGTCCCCACTAAACCGACGCTACTGATATGATTTACACATCTGAAGCACCGGGCTTCTGCGATGCGATATTCTCTTGTGCTCCCGGCAGCCCCACTTCCCCGCTCTCCTCTTGTGAACCCTCTCTCCCTCAGTGTGTACACTTGTTTACAGCGAGGTCACTGGAGCCAATCCCACAAGACTTGGAAGGCAGAGATATTTCCTGCCGGGCTGCGCTGCATCTTCCCCCGCACACGCGGCGCTCGGCCAAAGGGCTCGCCTCAGTGGGTGAGCTTTCCCACCCTCCGTCCCTCCACGCAGACGCTTTGCCAAAGGTGCGGCGAGAGGAAATACAGCCTTCTTCTGTGAAATCTATTTTATGCGGCGAGCAGCATCACCCGGCCAGGGTGCAAAGAAGCGCTGTATTTCAGGAGACCCCGCAGTTCCGCTCTTAGCTAATTTGTTTGATCATGTCTGGTTGGCCGCATGCATGTCTGCAGGGTGAACTGGGTCGTAAAACAGAGCGTGTGGGCATGTTTTAAGAGTCGTCTGAAGGCTTATTTGAGCCCTTGGTTTGGAGTCTTTGCGGGCACTTTTCTCCTCTGACCTCCAAGAATCCGATGACAACCACTTCGGCGGAGTTGATGAAGGCCTTGGCAGCTTCAGCGTCGGTCAGCCAAGGAAGGGCCCCGTCTGAGAGCGGAGGACATATTGCAAAGTGAGCGAAGAATTCATCTCAGTCGCTACTGAGCTGCCCGAGTCGGTCGTCTATGCTGGTCGTCCACAGCCAACAGTCTGCAACGGAACTATTAGCTTTACCTGATATGATTTTAAACAGAGCTGATGATTACATTTTGATTTTGATCACATTTTGCACACATGGTCGTAGTCATCAAAGTCATTTTAGTGTAGGAAGGTTAAGTTAAGGCAACTGCACTGGTTTTGCTATCTTGAAGACATTTGTCTCTCATCCGAAAGACGTCTTCAGTTCTACACATGGCAATACTGTTATACACTGAATAAAGAGTCGAAGTACCTAAATAGAATGAAATAAATGAATACATACCACCTTACCAATGTAGATAAGGATGTGTAGAAACATTCAGAACAATTTGTCTTACTTTTGGAACCAATATGAAACCAAAATTTCTGGTCATCCATCAATTGACAATATTTCAGATCATAGGTTGCATGATATTCACATCACTACATAGTACTAGATCAATAAAAAAGTGGGGGGATAAAAAGTCTTAGGATCCATTATCTCAGTTGCTATGAATTCGCCTTTCACATGCAGCTGGACGCCTATACAAATACATATGAAAAAATCACAAATGAGGGTTACGCTAGACTGACAACATGATGTTATGCTGTGGATTAGCACTCTGGCAAAGTAAAACTCAAACACAGTTGATGCGGCAAAACCTACCTTTGTCTGCGCCGAGGACAGAAGACACCAGCAACAAGGTGAAAACCCAAGTGGTCAGCATGTTCCTGGGCGGTGAGGCGGGTTAAGGAGATGGTCCGAGGTACGTTACAGGGTTTTGTAGCATTGCTGGGAGCCTCGACTGCGTTACTGATAGTCGCCACATGGCAGGACGCCGTTGCAGCGGCGGCGTCTCTGGGATGTGATTGGAGGCTCGCTGGGAAATCACCAGGTGTTCCTGATAAATGGAGCGTTGGGCTACGTGTCGCTGCGCAACTGGGGGCAGGTGACTGAGTCTGTCTCGGATGAAAACTAGACACTATCCATTTTGTTGGGTGAAAAATGTCAAATATGGACTGATTGTCTCATTGTTGCAATGCAGCAGCAGCAGCAGCCGCAGCATCTCAACAGAGAGGTGCAACACTCATTATGGGACAGTGGACACAGAAGCTCACAGCAGAACTAATAACTGACCTTTGAACGTGACCTTTGACATGGGCCAGTGAGGAGGTCTGTGATCTGGAGTAGACCTGCGAATAACTCGCCTGCAATGTGGTACTTTCACCACCGGAGGGAATCAACTCCCAACCAACTGGACAGCAAGAGGATAAATAGAAGACAAGGACTATAAAAGACTAGGGTAGAAAAATGTGTTGTTTTTTTATATTGAGATTTAATGTTTATCGTACTTTTTTTCTTTAGGTGTTAAGAGCACGATGAAAGGGCCATGAAAACAGTATTTGTGTGTGACTGATATCTGGAGAGAGCACCCCAAACAAAGTGTTCATAGTTTTGACCCGTAATTTTTCATCAACGTTCACAAAAGTCCCCCTTGAAGGAGAAATGTTTTTTTTTTAAATAAGGGGTGATCCAGTTCATTGCAGTACTTTTATTACTTGAATTATTCTCCCTATTTATTTGTCAAGACCATCTGTTTCTCTGCAGCTTAATTTTTGATGTAAAGTTATTTTGGTTTTCCGTCAAGCAACTCTCCACATCTGCCGCAGAAATATGTGTGTGTATGTGTGTGTGTGTGGAGGAGGGGTGGTCATATTTTTTTGACAAAAGTGAAAAAAAACCAACTAAACCCAAACTTTCTAAAAGACAGCGCTATCTAGAGCAGCACTGTGGCAAATATTAATTCAACCTGTGGAGATGAATTTATGGAATGCTGATGGTTCTTGTTCCCGCTGGACATTTTTCCCATCAACGAGGAATCTGCTAAAAAAAGGACGGTGGCCTTGGAGCTGCAGCTTAGTCGACCACAAAGCAGACAAAGGGAGCTGGACGCATAAAAATACAAAGAACTTTGAAGAGGAGATGAAAGACAGTCTGGATGTGAACCATGTGAACTTTGTCTCACGTCTCCAAGTCATAAGTGCGGTTTTAAAACAACAATAGAACTAGAAGTGGAGTTCTCCCTGCACTAATAGGCTGTGGCTTTGACTTTGCAGAATGTGTGTACGCTGCTTCTGTCTCTACGCCTCTGAGCAGTCAGTCTTCCAGAAGAGCATCTGTCCAGTGGTTCTTTGGAAGCCAAAACGTTGGATTTGAGTTCTGCAGCACTGTTAAAACGTTTTATTGGAACAAATGACTTCAGGCATTGAGCAGACCTGCTTTTTGACACGGTTTTAGGGCCAAACGTGGAGCACCTGCGTTTGATGGACGTCGTTCCCATGGCTCTTAAGGACAACACTAATGCTGCAAACTGGACCATCAGATTGATGACGGCAGCGAGGACATCCTGCAGACGTCATGGAGATGAGTGTGCAACACATTGCCGGGGAAGACCGGAGAAACTCAAAGCCTCTTATCGACAGGAGCAGCCTCGAGGCTTTCCTACACAAGCCACAAGCACCTGTGTGATAGTTATTTTTGAAAATGTTGGTACGTTGCATGTACAAAATAAAGAGTTTAAGAGAGTTCTCAGGAAATTGCATCATAATCACTTTGCCTGGGTTCATTTAACTTTCATGTCAAAGTACAGGAAGACGCGGTTACCAATACCCTGCACAGCCTTTAGCATGTGGACCTCGTGGGGTTTGGAGAGGGGGGATGGAGGACCGGGGGTGAGGCGGACACAGAGTGAAAAATTGTCTTCCGGCTGACTTGCTTTTCTGGCCCAATTTCCGTCTTTAAGTGAAAAATGTCTTCACACGAGGCTGTCTAGAGAGGCCTGTGTTTATAGCATTCCAGAGACAAAAAATGCAGAAACATACAGTAATTAGAGAAGAGTTAGGGAGGTAATGTTGGCTTCGTCAATGTGTGGTTCAACCGTAAACAGAACAATTAAACACATTGCAACAGACGTAGAAATAAAAAAACAACAACAAACGTTTTGCTGCATTTTGGTGTTTCTTGCCATATGGATCGAAGTGAGACACTTGGAGAATGAATAAAAAAAAATTCTGCACTGCCAGCAATGTGTTGGGGATTGAAAAAAACTGATGTCAAACAGTTTGTTTTATAATAGGTTTTATTCATCCATCTTCTATACTCGTGTTCTCCTGCTCTTAGGGTCGCTGGAGCTGTTTGATGGTGTCAAAGGACAAAGGCAGAGTACACCCTGGACAAATCACCAGTTCATTGCAGGGCATGCAGGTCTTATTATTTTTAAAAAAAATGGCAAAGCAAATGCATGGAAATATCAACAAATTGATGTTATGACGTGCTGCAGGTTCAGAGGGCTGGGAGGGAACAGATGATGGAATGCAGGAGACAGGCAAAAAGTGGGCTGCTTTTAAATGCAATTAATTCAGACGTTTAAGGTGTGTTGTCATTTACTTGTAATTTACTACTTTGATCGTATCCACACAACACCAGGTAGTGGAAAAGACTTGACATAACCCCCCAAGGTAAAAATTACTGCACAACATGATTTGAATACCTGCTCTAATAAAATCATGCCAATCTGATTGCAATTAACAGGACTAAATGATCTGACTGAATAATTTGCTTCATCGGGTTATTCAATGACTAATTAAAGACCATGTGTGAGAGATTCAGTAACGTCTGATGTTAAGACCTGGAAACTGCAAACAGTGTGGACCTTAATCCCTGTTTTCTGATGTTCCACTTGATCTCACATCTCATCTAAAACTGGTCATAAGCAGATGGCGGCCCTCTGGAGTCTGGATCTGCTCTAGGTTTCTTCCGACAGGAGAGTTTTTCCTGGCCACTGTCGCAACTTGCTGCTCTGGGGGCCCAGTTGTTTATTCCTCTGATTGTACAAAGCGCTTTGAGACGCCTTTGGATGTGATTTAGCGCTGTACAAATAAAAGTTGATTGAATGATTGATTGATTCAGCAGAGAAACATTTTTTAACAGAAAAATGGTTGTAAGATTGTGGAAAACTCCTCTTAGAATTTGTGTTTTTGGCAGACAACTGATAGCCCATGTTTACATGCGTGCAGTTTATTTTGAGGTCAGTGACGCAGGTACATCTGAGACCGATGGATTAGCCGTATGTTTCAATAGCGAGCAGGTTGAAGCTGTCACGGCTTCTTCAAACACGAGTTACACAACTTTTAACCCTGTTAAGCTTTGACCCACATGCTATGTGAGGGTTCTAATCCCCGGACCCTGCTGCTGAGTGTCTCTGACACTAACTGGCGAACCCTCATTTTGCGCTTGCATGCACGCCTGAGCGCCAACAAGACACAGTGTAAGAGAAAAGCTCAGTCTCTGACAGCTACTGTTCTCAGTTTTGGCTGAAGGTTGAGTTGGGGAGGAGCCATCACACGTGGATAAGATGTTGAGTCTAAAGCATCTGAGTGCAGGTGTGCTCTGCAGAGTTGTATTATTTTCAAGTTTATGTTTTAGGATGAGAAAGACGTCTCTCACGTCACCCACACACCAGCTCTACACACCACTATTTCCAATGAGGAACTCATAACCACATTACGGGGGTAAAATTATGATAATGTGATGATTTGAAATTCAGTTGCAAGCTAAAACGCAGACATTGTTGGGATATTTTTCAAAGAACATGAAATTGGAACAAATATGTACTGTAGTTATGAATTGGACAGATTCTTGGGATTCTGGAATAGCTGCACACAAGACTGATATCTTTGCTCAACAAAAAAACGCTATTTTGGTAAGTGTCATTAATAGATGTTAATCTAGAAATAATATATAAATGAATTCACAAAATAATCAGATATAGAAGAGATATTTAACAGAAACAAAATGTAACAAAAATGAGATTATAGCAGTAGCTGTATTTATAACATTTTAGTCAAATATTAAAGTCCTGCTACATCACAATGTTACATCAGTGTCATTGTAGAAGCATGCAGGTTTTGAAACGCTGCCATCTCTCTGGATACTTCAAAAGACATCTTTGGCCACAGTGGTTTTCTTGAACTTTAAAATATAGTTTGTGGTTCTGTAAAGGTCTCTGTTAAACAACCAACTAGCCAACCAGCTAAATAACTCATAAATAAGTACATAAAAATTTAGCGAAATTATCAGTTATAAGTTTCTCAATAAGTTCTGACACACACACACACACACATATATATATATATATATGTATATATGTATATATATATATATATATATATATATATATATATATATATATATATATATATATATATATATATATATATATATATATATATATATATATATATATATATATATATATATATGTATATATATATATATATATATATATATATATATGTATATATATATACATGTTCTGTGTGCATTTATAGTGTCCTTGCCAGGGAACCTTGCGGCTAATAACACTCTCACTGTATGTGAATGCACTGACCCAGATAGATGACTCTCAACCCATTACAGCCTATACACTGGCAGCTTGTTGGGCTTCAGTGAAAAGTCAAAAGCAAGAATAAAGTAGGAAGCAGACAAAAACACATTCCTGTTTTCAGTTTTGTTTTTTTGAACAGAATGGAAGACAACCTCTTATTTTTAGACGCAGTCGTCGCTCGAGGAGCAGCGTGGAAGCAACTCCTCTTCCTCCAAGCAGCCAGCAGATGAAGCTGTTGCAGCTCTGCACATGGCCACACAGCAAGCCTCAACAGCCAGACTGTCCCAGAGCGCCACGACTGATAATCTTATTTTAAGGCCAACCTGACAAACAGCAACACAATTAATCCAAGAAGGCTTTAATTATCTATGCAAGCCCTTAAGCAGCTTAGTGCACGTCTGCAGGTGTGTTTAAACTCCTAAAACAGAAACGATTACTGGGAACAATAACTTAGGCTACGTGGGAGAAACTGTTTCCCAGCATTGTTTCTCTTTATTTCCCACCCTATTTATACGTCCTCCTTTAAATGTTTTAAAGAGCTGAAGATAAAAACCAAAGCTCAGCGTTGATCTCATGTAAAGATATTATTTTGAAACGGTTTCTCTCCTTACACGTTTTTCCCCTATTTAACCTATTTTAAGAACTCAGTTTATGAAAAAGATGTTTTTTAATAGGTTTTTCACAACACAACAGGATCATAAAGGCTGATGTCTTGTGGAAGAAGGATCATTTATTGTGTTTTTGGAGCACTTTTTCTGCACACACAACAGACTGCCAAGACACCCTTGTTCGTGGGACAGTGAAGTGGACACTTTCACAAAAATAGATCTTTATTTAACTAACACAAAACAGACTTCGGTGCATGTAGGAGCAGCAGTTTAGATGGAGGGGAGGAGAACAAAGAGGGGGGAATCACCATTGCAAACGCACAATACCACATATTATATGAAAATCCTTTTCATGAACTGTAATAACCTTGTTTCTGTCTGAAGCTGCTGCTGTTGCTCATAGAGGTAGACGAAAACAACGTGCTGGGGAAAGAGGTAATATGCTGCCTTTTTTTAAGTTCCAACTCAATCTGCAACAACAAAAAACTGCCTCCTCCACAGAGCAACAAGTGCAATACTTTAGCTCTCGAAGTGGGCGGATGGATTACATTGGTGGTGGTGGTGGTTTCTAGACAATTCCGTATTTGGCCAGGTCGCTGAGCTCCATGTCACCGAAGGCTTCCCATGGGCACACCACGGTGATGTCTGTGCCGAGGCCCTCCATGCCGGGGATGTCGTCTCCGAAGCTGAGAGCAGGAAACAGAAGGGAAGAGGATATGTGATGAGCGCCAGGACACGTGTGGCACGGCATAAAACCAAAGTAGCTTAGTCAAGGGAAGATTTGTCTATTCTGTACATCTCGTATTGAGATCCTTCCTCACCCCTTCTGGCCCGGCTTGGGCGCCTTGCTCTTGAAGGTGCGGGCGGTCCTCTGCTTGAACTTGGGTGGGGCCTTCTGTGCGGCGGGAGCTGCGACAGCCATGTCTGCCATTGTTGCTCGGTTACTGAGAGAAGGAACGGAAACCAACAAATTCGTACATGCAAACTGCGACTTATTCAGATTCATTTGTTCATGTTTAGTTCTTTGTTGGTCTCGATGCAATTTTTTTTCGACATGTGGCCTTTTGCTTGAGAGGTGTTTGAGAACAGAAGCGACAACTGTGAATGAAATGCACTGTGTTTGTGGCTAAATTCCATTTTTGTCTCTATTTTTATTTATTTTATCACCCTCAGAGTTTGACAATATCCACACACCCAATGACTCTTAAAGTTACGATTTTTAGCGTTCCAAACAAATGCCAAACATAAGGTGAATTAAGTTAATTTATTCACCTTGGTCAATGGGACGCTTGATGTAATCACTACACAGGGTCAAAAGTGATAAATGATTGGTTCTTTATGAGCAGCAGTGTGTCAGCACTGCATCCTTTGTTGACTTGACTTTAGGAAAAAACAATCCTTTTAGCTTTTTTTAGATCGATTATAAATTAATTACTCATTCCTGTGATCACTATAAACAGGGAATTTAGGAGACTTTCCATTGAAAGCTGTTAGCGTTGTTCACCTGTCCATCTGTCAATCTTTCCGTCCTCGCCGTCTGTTACAAAAAAACTCGTCTTTGAATCAGAATTGAGGCGAGTGCTGCTGCATCTTACCTTTGTGATGAAGCTTGAAGGAAGTCTCAAAGGTTTTTTTTATCGATAGATCTCCAACAAGCCCAGTTTGCTTCGCCACTTGGAAATGCTTCAGTGTAACACCGTCTCCCTTTTAAAGTGAACTGGGTGTCTAATCCCAATCAGACTAATTGAATTGGTCTTTAATGTGCCAACTCATGCTCTCCATCAGTCAAAAATAGATGCGATAAAGGACAGGGTATAAATGTCCATGGTGTTTCCATTCTGGTATGTGTCTGTAACCTGTAAACATTTCCTTTAATTGGAAGCAGTGACTGGAAGTGTGTCCAGGCCTCCTTGGCTGGAAATACTGGCAACAGCTGACTTCCAACAATACCGCTTTTTCTGATCACCTGCCTGTTGGCTCTTCCATACTGACCCGTCTAAACACTTCAGTAACGGTGACTCTGTGGCCAATTTCTAATTGATATTTATCATTTAGAAAGACTGTGAACCTTGGGATGGAAGAAGTCCAAGTCCATCATCTCATCCTATATAAGGCATATGGTGAAACAATTAGACATTAAAAACCCAACTTCATGAAAAGTTAATTTTTCATGAATGGGTTTTAAACATTCTACAGCTTTAGGTTAAATTAGAGACAGAGAGGTTTTCATACAAAGGGTTCAAAGCTTGATCGAGGTCCATTTTTTAGAACAGATGTATTTTACACGAGTCCTACACATTAAAAAACTTGATACCACCATTTCCCCAAATGATCCTCAAGGACTTTTCGCAGAATCAAGTCAAAGTGATGACATGGTTTGCTCGGCCTGGTTGGCTGGGGAGGTTGGGTTTACCTGAGGAAATCTGGAGCCCAAATTAAAAACTGGGATGGGCTGTCACCACACCGGCTAACAAACATGTGTCATGACGCAGCTTGCACGAGGATCTGTAGCATGTGATCAAAGTGCAGCGATGCTCTGAGCTCCATGCAGGTGCTCAGTCACTTAGCGGCAAATAAGGAACACTTGCGCTCAGCTGTTAATCTCCCACCTCATGTTAAGGACCTGAGTTAGACTGCAAAACACACTGTCAGCTGACAGTTCACCTAAACGACTAGACGTGTGGCACGGGACACCTGGCTGTCAGACACCCCCTCCCTCCTGCCTGCATCTAACACTTTCTTTTATACACAATTAAGATATCTGGCATTTTGTTATTAACAGTTCAAGTGTTCAAGTGTCAACAAACTGAAACGTGGTGTAAAGAAAAGAAGATAAGGATGGACTTTTCTCACTTGAGAGGACTTCACAGGAGACACATACAACTTATTATTTAGTACGGGTACCTAATAAAGTGACTGAAGTGGGCATCAAGGTTGGATATGTTGTGCGTTCACAGATGCTATTCTGCATATCCTGCCTGTAACCACTGGTTATTTTATTTAATATTATGGTCTCCGGGCGACACGGTGGCGCAGTGGTTAGTGCTGCCGCCTCACAGCAAGAAGGTCGTGGGTTCGATTCCAGGGCCCGGGCCTGGGACCTTTCTGTGTGGAGTTTGCATGTTCTCCCTGTGTCTGCGTGGGTTCTCTCACGGGTTCTCCGGCTTCCTCCCACACTCCAAAAACATGCATGTGAGGTCAATTGAACATTCTAAGTTGGCCGTAGGTGTGCATGTGAGTGTGAATGGTTGTTTGTTTCTATGTGGCCCTGCGATGAACTGGCGACTTGCCCTGAGACAGCTGGGATAGGCTCCAGCAGACCCCCGTGACCCTGAATTGGAATAAGCGCGTATAGAAGATGAATGAATGAATGATGGTCTCCAACATTTTTCTCCACTTCCTTCACACAACTGCATCTCACTCGATAGTTTCTTTTTGGGGGGCCATTTTTGGGTGACACAGTACTGCAGTGGTAAGCACTGTCACCTCAGCAAGAAGGCTGCAGGCTTGATCGCTTTGCCCCGAGCCTTTCAGTGTGAAGTTTGCGAGGGTTCTCTCCAGGTACTCCTATTTCTTCCCACAATTCAGTGACATGCATATCAGGCATAAATGGCAGCTGAAAATTGGCCATAGGAGTGAGTGTGGGCGCATATGGTTATCTGTCTTTCTATGTGGCCCTGTGTTAAACTAGCAACTTGCCGAGGGTTCATAGGCTCCAGCACCCCTAAAAATCTGAGTGAAGGAAAAGCAGGAATAGAAAATGGATGGATGGGACCTTTCTCTGTAAACCCTAGAGATGGTGGTGATGTTGTCAAAAATCCCAGTCAATCAGCAGTTGTGATACTGCCAATATGGGTATGCACGTCTGGCGTAAACGTGAACGCCATATTCAAAGGCACTTAAATCCCCTTTCTTTGTCGGTATTGGCTGATCAGCTATTGTGTTTGCAAGTGATTGAATACTGGACCTAATTGGCAAGTGAATGTATAATACTGCACCTTGAATAAATGTTTTTGCAATACATTTTAATACAATGTATTACTAATTCAGTGGTAGAATGTTCCTAAAAAATTGCATTCTAAAATCTTGCATAAAATGTGTTGATTTATTTGGCAAACTACACCACAACATCCCCTGAAACACACCACTTTATTACGATGTTCTTTTGGAGACGACTCATGCTCACTTCATTATGTAAGTTGACTGAACTCTTCACATGGCATGCTGTTTGAGGCGATCACATAAACCCTCTGCTAATCTACACATCTAGCCAATTAGAGGGAGGGGTATGAGAAAAGGCACAGAATAGATTATGGATGAGCATCAGCGGGATTATGAGACGGGTATATATACGACCAGGGGAGAGACCAACAGAAGAAGACACAGCTGACCACAGAGACAAGCAAGAGCAAAGCAAGCAGTCCCTGCAAACAAGTGGTGAGTAGAATCTACCTTTCAATCTCAGTGTAGTTCTTACACTTCAGGTTCCAATGTAATCATTGGAACATGAAGTGCAACATTTCTTTCCTTCTTTATCGTCGCTGTAAGATTTTAAAAGTACTTCTTGGGAAATTTAAATGGGCAAAGTGGGAAGTGTTGTAGGTTGGAGTTAGCTTGGCTAACTTGTTATTGAATCTGTTTCATAGGATTTGACAGCCTTGTTTTGGGCTTAGGAAAAATATTTTTGTACTGCAAGAAAAACATCTTGCATTATTTAAAACACACACACATGCACCCACCCACACACACTCATCAAAGACATCCTCTTGCATGTTTCATTATTTGACATCTTCTGTAGAACTTTCAATTCTGTGTTTTATCATACCAGATGAAACAGAGCTGTCGGTCTGAAGAGAAGCTGTAGATCTCAAGAGAATCTCTAGTTAGTTAGGCTTTAAACTTCCTTCACGCTACACTGTTGGGTTTGCAGATCAAACGAGTTCTTACCTCATTGAAAGAATGTGAGGCCCTGTGGCGGAGAAATGTAATGGGAGTCAGACACAAGTGATTGTCAGCAGGGAGGGTTGTCTGTCAGGAGAGCCGCTGAGCTGTACTGCAGAAAAAAGACAAGCACAGAAAGAACTGAGCAAAGACTCATCTGCCTGTATTTTTGAAGTGGTGCCTTAAAGTTATATTAATGATGAGGAAATGCCAGAACAGTTCTTGGTCAGGTCTGCCTCTTCAAAGAGAATATGCTCCTTGTCAATTGGCAAATATTTGGCGACAAAGAATCCAGTCAAATGTGTATAATGTCAAGATAGAACTATATAGATTCATGTATAAAAACAGAGTTCTCTACAATTTCACCAGAAATCCCCAAACAGTGAGGCTCTCTGGAATTCAGGCTGAAAATGTTTCCCAATGAAAGCTGATAGTGGTTAAACTATTGGTCATTTGTCAAATTTGCTAGTTGTACAAACAGTACTACCCGGAAAAAATAGAAAATCAAGTAAAAGTTGTTTTATTTTGGCAATTTAACATAAAAGATGAAACCAACTAATTTTATTGAGCCATTACACGCAAATTGACATATCTCAAGCAGTCCCTTGTTGTAACTTTGCTGATTAAGATTTTCAGCTTATTAAAACCACAAACCCACAAACTCAGAAAATTGGAATACTGTGAAAAGCTTCAGTTTTGTAGCTTCAAAGAGTCCAAAGAATCCAAAACACCTGCAAAAGGGTCCTGAGCCTTTAAAAAGTCTGTCTTGGGTTGGCTCAGAAGAGTTCAGACATGGGCAAATACAACAACCTTTTCAGGATATTCTAATTTTCTGGGTAGTACTGTAAATGCTATTATAAGATGTCCTGTCCAAATGTTGTGCTAATACTGCTACTGCTGCCTCAAAGGACAGAACAGACCAGACCAGAAATAGATCTTTCATAACCCCTACCTCAAAAATAACAACATACATCCCTTGAAAGGAGCTTGAGAATAACTTGTTGGGGTTAAAATCTTCTTAGGCTGCGGGGTTTAATCATGCAGAGCACACAGTGCACCGCGGAGCGACCTGTGCAATTAGTTGAACTTATGGCCAGGTGTTAACTTGGCCGGCGGTAATCTTTAAAGCCGAGAGTAGTCAAAAAATAGACAAAAGCCGTTTGTGTAACTGGGTCTTTCAGTAGCCGTGCGACAGATTTAGTCTGTAATTCGAGTCCTCCTGGAATAGTTAGATCACCTCGGAGTGGGGGAGGGGGAGAGGGGTGATGTCTTTCGCACATCGGAAAGTAACTTGACACGCTGTTGTTGTATTTGTCTCTGTCGCTGCAGAACATAAAAGATGGCAGACGCAGCAGTCGCAGCTCCCGCCGCACAGAAGGCCCCACCCAAGTTCAAGCAGAGGACCGCCCGCACCTTCAAGAGCAAGGCGCCCAAGCCCGGCCAGAAGGGGTGAGGAGTCCCGGTCATCCAGCCGCAGTTCTTTAAAATGTCTCACCCGACGTCAGTTTGTCGGTCACACTTCACTCAGCCACCTGAACGGAAGCGATGAAGCCACGGTTTTTTTTTTTTTTTAAGCAAGCCACATGCTGCGCAATAGGAAAACACAACAGCCATTGACATGAACACACGGACCGTAACATTTAGGATGAACAACACGCTGCGTTCAGGTGCTGTAGTAATGCTGTAGTAATACTGTAGCGTAGTGTTACAATACTTAAATTCAATTTTAAGCTAACAACAGACAGCAGTCAATGAAAGTAAATGACAAATTCATGACTCTTCCTGTATCCGAGGCACATTAAAGTTATTTATTTTAGTACCTACTTCGAAGGCACTTAACCTGCTACAATGACTCATGCATTTCCTTCCTCCCCAGCTTCGGAGACGACATCCCCGGCATGGAGGGCCTCGGCACAGACATCACTGTGGTGTGCCCATGGGAAGCCTTCGGTGACATGGAGCTCAGCGACCTGGCCAAATACGGAATTGTCTAGAAACCTTTCCCCGCCCTTTACCACCACCACCACCACCACCACCCCAATCCTGTGTTAAATGAAGAGATTAAGAAACCAAGCCAAGAGGGATATGATCACACTGGATTGAAGATGAATAACACATGTATTAATTTATTGCTTATTTACGTAAGCGTCAACTCCGTGGAGTTTAAGTGAATGCCTCTGAGACAATGGGACAAGATCTGCTGGAGCTATTGATATTAATGTACAGATGTTTATGACGTATGAATATATATTTTTATGAACTGAATGTAAATGTGTGCACACTGTCAGTATGACAGCTACCCTCACATAGAAATATCCATAAAAAGCTTTCCCAAATAAATCCTTCCCTCCTCCCTTCAACAGTCTTGTTCAAATGTAGAATGATAATAAAGACGAAGGCCTCACCTGCACTGGGCCACTACTTTAATGAACTGGCTTTGGGCTTATTCTTTCATCAAAAATGTCTCTGAATCCTTCCATAAATACCCATAAAAACACTGATGATGCAAAGTTGGCAAATACATGGAGAAGATGTAGCAACTGATATTTCTAAAGCACAAACTAAAGTTAGGAGACCATTAAAATACTGCATTCAAAAGTAGCCAACAAAAAATAATATTGTAGTATGGTATACAAGTACAGTCCCTTTTTTTAACCATTTTTTTTCCCGATGGCCAAATCCTAACTTTTTACATTTCATTCACTTTGTGGCTTGGCTTTACTTCCCCAAGGTCAGTTATAAAAGAACAAATCATCGAGAGCAACAACAAAAAAACAACCTGACTATTCATGTCGCATAAAGAAAAACAACGGAAAGCGTGATCACAACCAAACATTTTTATATAAAACATTTTATATGGACATTCAATAACAAAACAAAACAAAAACCAAAAAACATGATGGCAGTCAAGTAGGATTTAGACATGACAGAGAGGGAGGACTCATTGAAAATTCTTAGCAACTATAAGGAATTGACATGTTTTATTATATTACAGTGGCAAGAAAATAGTGACAGGAAAATGTAGCCACCACCTGATGTTTTGCGTGGCATTTCACTCTTCGGCCGGGCTTTTTTTTGTTGTTGTTGTCGTCCCCCCAAACAGCACTGTGCTCTTTGTCATGCCGGCTGCTCGTCACTCGGCGTAGTGTTTAGTGGTAATGAGAAAGTGACTGGGCTTGGCTGCACGCGAGTCAAATATGAAAGACACAAGATTCATGCAAAACTATTTTTTTCTCCTCTTTTTAGGATTGACAAATATCGATCATGCTGGTTTATCCATGCCTTCAGTGTCTTTGTTGAAGTCCATCTGTGTGGTGCATTCAATGTTCTCGAGTTGGGAACGACAACATGCTGGGGACTGTTAGCATCTTTGGCTAGGTTTCTTTTAACCCCGCTTCGTTCAAAGCACATTCTAACGAAGGCCATTTAAAAAGAAATGTTTAATATCTTGAGAAAATCAGCAGCACATGTAATAATAATAATAATAATAATAATAATAATAATAATAATCATAATCATAATAATAATAATAATAATCATAATCATAATAACAATAAAACAACTTAGCCTGCATGTCCGTGAGGAAAACACAACAGGAAAAACACACTTGTCCTGATGAACCAAGTAGATGCCACAGACATTTTCACCATGTTTAAATAATGACCGGCTTCTGTATGAGGAATCATAACACTTTGAAATATTTTAACTGGCTAGTTCAAATAAAACTGGAGCAAGCTCAATGGCTGCGCTCGTAGATTTGACTACTGAAATGTAAGGAGTCTGCTAAAGAGTCAAAAAGAAGGTGCACAGTTGGTTTCAACCCAGCATGTCCGCACACTGTTTTCTCATTCATCTACACCTGTAGACTGTGGCTGGCCTGTAAAATGTGGACACACACAAAAAAAAACAACAACAACCAAAAAAAACAAAAACAAAACAAATCTTGAGGTGTTCCTGGATATTCTGAAATATAATCAGAGGTCATTTTAACGGATCCTATCATCAACCGACACAAGAAACAAGGCAAAGAAAACAAAAAAAAAAAGAGCACAAAGGTTTGGTAGTGTTACATGCATCGGTATGCCACCACTGACTCAAGAGAAAGAAAAATTACTTTGATGGAAGGGGAAGGCAACCCTCTGAATATAAAAATAAAGGATAAACAGGACGAAAAGGCAAATAAACAGCAATAGGCTCATCAAGGAGGTTGATAATAACAATATGCTAACAAAGGTAATAATATATTTCACACATACTGCAGAAAAATGTGCTTTCTACAAATCTTTGGAACAAAAACAAAAGCAAAAGAAAAACACATTTTGGAAATATAGAATACAATAGTTGGGAAATATGCACAATAATAAGCTGTTTTGCATTTAAATAGTTTTCTTACTCAACAACACAATCTCTCTTTTTGCTCAGTAATTGCCGCTGGCAGCATCTTGAAGACAATTACCAACTAAAGTAGGTTTCAGGAAGACTCATTCAATGTTGGACGTTACTCTATAAAAGATGGAGCGGGTCGGGTCTTTATCTCTACGTTTAGGAATCAAAAGGTACTTGAACCCCTGGGTGAGGGCGGGATCATTTAGGCTCTGAAGCTAAAATGTCATTTTTGTTTTCACGAACTACGTGTAGTGTTGAGCTGTAGTGTTCAGTCCTGTGCAGATAAGAGTATAGGTGTGAGAAGTAGTGACAAAGTGGAATATTTGTAATACAGACGGCTATTTTTCAGACGTCACACCCCCCCCGGGGTTCAGTGTCGGATCTACGTTGTCCTGAGACGGCTGCTCGGATAAACAAAAATGATAGTTTCATAAGAATAATTACAGTAATTACAATAACAATAATAATTTGGTAACTTTTTTTTCCTCCTCTAAACTAATTTCTTTGCATATCATAACATTTTTTGTAAAGTTTAAAGGTCAACCATTTCCCACATACTAAGAAAACTTGAGGTAAGGAACAGCTTTTGTGACCCTCCCTCACTTTCACGCTTTTTCCATATTTGTCGGCGTCGCAGGATCCCTCCCAACCGTCGCACTCGGCCTCCCTCAACCAGCGGCTGGACACAATGGAAATCCAGTTCCTCTCTCAAGTCAGGAGGAATTCTAAACATCCCACGCTGGATGCGGCACCTTGGTCGTTTCTTACCACGCTCATGTCGTGGAGCGCTCTTTCCCCTCTTTTCTTTTTCCTTTTCTCCCTTCGGCACTGAACGGGTGCGGGCAGTGCAGCACCCGGCTCTTATTCATGCATGGCTGACAGCTTTTATAATGTCACTTATCCGCACGCAGCCTCCGGAAGAACTTCTGGGATTCCGAGTCTTGTGCTGCCGAGTGCCAGAGGGAACGGGAGGCGGGGACGGGGCGGCGGGGGAGGGGGAGGCGGAGGCTATAATACAGGCTTGCAATAGGAAGGGTGGCCATTTTAAGTCTGTATATTTTCTATTCTTTTCTTTTAACGTAAAGGCCATCTGTCGGTCCTTGACACAGCATTCCTCTACTTTTGTAGTGTAGCGTAGGTAAGAAAAACAAGGGGCCGCACAGGGAAAGGGTCAGAAATATAATTGTTGAAGTCGAATCCAGGGTTTTAAAACGGGGTGCAGTCTCGTCCACGGCGGGGGAGAGAGCTCGTTTCACTGGAAGAGAGGAGCTCTTGGGAAATGTAGTGTCCTTAGTAAGGGGCAAATCTACTGTAGCCTCCCCTGTAAAGAGTGGCCTGTGGAAAAATAATAATATGGGGAAGTTAAATCTTTGGAAAATGGTTTTCCCTTGGCTACTTTGCTAGGTAGATGAGGCTGTACTCTGATGGAGGTTTTCTTTGAACAGAAGAGGCAAGCGTAGAATAAAAGAGCCTTTCAGGACTCACCATGGCTCCAACACCGTAAGCAGCCGGGGCTAGCGCAGCATGGTAGGGGTCTGCTGTGTAAACTCGCCCATAGCTGCCAGAGGGGAAGCACATCAATGAGAGTTTGCATCATATCATTGGAGCAGAAAAACAAAAACATAAGACTGAACAGACTGAAAAGTCCTTCATCTCCTCCGACCATCTGTCCAAACATTGTTTCTTCACGTTAGGTTTGTTTTGATATTTTCATTTTATTTGTACAATTCTATTCACATAAATCTGACCATAACTGCCCTCATAACTGTCTTCTTAAAGGTCCAGCAGGCTAAGAGAGAGTTTCTTTGCGAGATCAGTATCCACAATAAACTATTCAAAACACAGCTGGTACTTCTATTACTGTAACTGTTACGCCCTCTGCATTAGGCCATTTACTGTTTAAACTGAATTCAAATTTTCATTTGGCACTATTTAACGGTTACATCCTGCCCATTTACCCTATTTGATGGTATTTCATATCTGCATATCATATACATTAGCAGTCAAAAGTTTGGACACACCCTATGAATTTCATGTCTTTTCTTTCATTCTCATGACTATTGACATTGCAGTTTCACACTCAATGCATCAAAACTACGTATGAACTCACAAGGAGTTATGTAGGAAACAATAAAAATGTAAAATGACTCAAACACGTTTTACATTTAAATTCTTCAAAATAGCCACCTTTCATAAAAAGCATATTTAGAGTTATATAATGTGCTTTTCTTCGATGCATAATTTCATATATCTTGCTCATATATTCGATGTCTTCAGTAGTAGTCTTTTGACTGGAAGTGTATTTATATATATTTTTTTTTTATAAAGGCCAGGCTAAGGAAGGTGTGTGATCGTACGTCTGCCTCACCTGTCACTGTACGCTGCTGCTGCAGCCGCTGCCGCCGCTGGGGTTGCTACCGCAGCCGGCTGGGCGTAACGATACGCTGCGTAGCCTCCCTGTAACGAGGCCACCAGGGAGGGGAGAAGATGGAGGGCAGCGAGATGAGAGGGGAGGATTGAGTGGAGGGAAAACAATGGAGGGGGAGGCGGAAAGGAACAGGGGAGAAGAGCAAAAAAAAAAAAAAAAGAAATTCTTGTTAGAGGGCGGCTGCGTTTGTCGTCGAAACGCTAAGAAGGCGAGCAGTGACTCTACAGGGTTACAATGTGAGAGGAACTGCTGAGAAGAGGGCAAAAGATTAACAAGCAGACGGTCAGCACGACTGGCTAATCCGGTGCAGTACAGCATTCAAGAGGATGTAGCTCAGGCTCTGTGAGGGTCTCTCCCGCCATGGCTAAGGCGCACGCATGGTTTTTTTTCTCGAGGAAATGCATAAATAAAGTAAAATAAATCATAATAATAATCACAATAATAATAAATGTTTGCGGACACAGTTAGACACAGAGGGAGAGAGTTCATATCCGTTACTGTGCCCCACCGCCGTTCCCCTAGCGAAAACACACAGAGTTACAGAGGGGGGAAGGAGTGGCGAGATGATCGTGTCATTATTCATGGATGGACAGCTGATGAACACACACAAATTAAAAAAATAAAAAAAACTACAGGTGTAAGAAGAGAGTCAGCCAGATTAAATAAAGGGGTAGAGGGTCGGGGACGCCCACGCGCGCTCCTGCGGCCAGCGAATGATCACTAACAGACACAGCATGCTTTCCCAGACTGAGAGCACTCAGTGGATTAGATCGAACATCCCTATTGCAAAAAAAAAACCACACACAAACACACACCACTGCATTCTACCCTATAAGATCAGTCAAGTCCCCGCATTCAGGACCACACAGTTGCTGCTATGGGATGAAGGCTGGACTGGGGGGGGGGACAGGAGGAGGAGGAGGGGACGGAGAAAAGGAAATAAAGTAAAAAAAAAACTAAAGGCGGGGGGCAGGGGGCTGCACTCCCAAAATCCAGTGCTGCAATGACTTTTGATGGTGTTTTGCCGCAGCTGTGCGACAACGGGTGAGAGGCCGACGCCGACCGCAGCCATTAAAAAGTGGCACGTCTACAGTCTGCGGCTATTTAAGGCCCCCGCTTCAGCTCAAAACCACCGTGGTTTGGTGGTCTGGTGGGAGCCCAGTGACAAGAGGAGGGAGAGGAAAGGGGAGAGGTAGCAGGAGGGCAAAAAATTCAAACAAAAAACATTAAAAAAAAAAAAAACCGATGGAGAAATCAAGGGGGTAATCAATAAAGAAAGTATAGAGATAAAAAAAAAAGAAAAGGGAAAAGGGGAAAGGAGTGTAGAGGGGGTCGTCTGGGGGAGCAGTCAGCCTTGTTAAGTATATCTGCATGCCAACACTGATTCAGTTAGCATGCCACAGGTGAAACAGACGGGGAGATTCCTGGAAGGGGTCTGAATGAAGTGGTCATAAAAACTGAGTTACGTTCCACAAACTCTAATGCGATGCCAGCATTCACGTCTGACGAGCTTTATGTTTTCTTCTGACATCTCCAACTTTTCACTCAAGCGCAGTGCATTTTGAGAGGAACTGAGAGGGAAAAAAGTTTTAAGTCTAATCTGTTTCTATCAGTTTAAAAAAAGAGTGATTAGCATTTAAAAACCTTTTGAAACCGAGCTGTTTTATTATATGCATGTTGATAAATAGTTTTTTTAACTGTATTTTGTGTTGCTAAAACAACACACAATGTTTTTAAACATGTATACTTGCACAATTGCCAAAAAATAAAAAGTTTCTGGCAGAGAAGAACAATCTTTTATTACTTTTTTTTCTTAAAATTGTAGCTAAAAGTTTTAGTTAATAACATATTTTGTGCCTCTTGACAGCTCCAATATCGACCACATAACTGATGTTGCTTTTGAAGGCAAAGTTACGCAGCAGCATATTCTGTGAGGTTCGTCTTGGCCCCTTTCTCCCCCTTCCGCGACTCCACATATGTCAGAATCCAGTGAGTTAGTAGAAGAGACAGAGAAGGCAATTCAATCTCAGATGGTCAATAATGTCTAGCAGCACGCAGTCATTGGAGACGAGGAGGATGCACACTGGCTCGCACACAGAGTGTGTAAAACCCTACCTGGGGCAATCTGCCACTAATGTCCTGAAACACTAGTCTACAGAGAGAACAGAAACAGCTATTGTCAACCTGGTCTCACACAGCCACACCCACACACACAAATACAGGCACACACTCACAGTCACATTAGTGCAAAAACTAAATTTCCAAATGCAGAGAGGCAAACCCAAGAGGAGTCAAGTCGCTGATGAACGAGCACTTTTATCACCGTGAGGCAGCTAAAAGGGC
The DNA here is from genome assembly GCA_009823395.1 of Thamnaconus septentrionalis. Lineage (NCBI taxonomy): Eukaryota > Metazoa > Chordata > Actinopteri > Tetraodontiformes > Monacanthidae > Thamnaconus > Thamnaconus septentrionalis. The sequence continues at coordinate 4,977,628 of CM020501.1, read as the reverse complement.
TTTTTAATCACTGCTGCCACTGGAGTACTGAGGACTCACTATGATGTACATCAAAGACTGTACATTGTGTGCAGTGTGGGAGAAAGGAGGACATATCTTTTTTTTTGGGGGGGCGGGGGGCAATTGCCTTAATGTGATGAATCGAAATACCCTGACTCTATGGGTTTGGTCTTTGCCGTTTCACACTTTGGGAAAAACCCACAGGCAACAGCGTGGAAAGACACAGCTGAGGGGTGAGACAGCGGAGGGGTGAGACGCATACTTACGTAGAGGTCTGCGGCACCGTAAAAGCCGTCTTGATAGGCCATCACACTAGTGGAGAGACAGAATGGCAGGGAGAGGAAGAGAGGGGGAAGCAGAAAGGAGTTGGGCGGTAGAGAGTTGGAAAAACAAGACGAGAGTGGTGTGGTGCGCCCCCATGTGGGCATTGAGGGAACAGGACGAGGTGATGATCGAGGGGGAGAGAAAAAGAGTGGCAAGCAGATTGTGGAGGAGAGAAGAGAAAGAAGGGTGAGATTATTACACACCGTGCAACATGCAAGACAAAATACCACCTCGTTGTATACGACCAAGTATTCAAAGGAATTAATTTGCCGCAGCCGGGAATTAACATGTGCACAGCTTTACCGCGTTATCGCAAACTGTCCCGCGGCTGAAAAGCCAGGTTTAATTACACTGAGAACAACCAACACAATCAGCTGTTTGTGCTTCCTGTCGTCATGTTGTCACATTGTTCTCATGACAAACGTTGTGCTGATACCAGCTTATGCCGGTGAACAGGACTGACAACAGGGATGTAAAGGTGCATCCTGATTTTCTACACCGTGGATATGTTTTTACCTCCAATGTCAAGCTATTCCAAATTAAAAAAATAAAATAATGAGAGAATATATATATATATATATATATATATATATATATATATATATATATATATATATATAATAAATTGAGATAAATGGAATGCATCCTTTTACAGTGTTCAACTCAAGGGACAAGGAAATGGTATTTCACCTCAGCAAACCGTCATTGTCAAAATCTCAATCAAACCATATTCAGACACTCGTCATGCACAATTATTCAGGTCTATTTTTAACGCAGGTGAGAACATGCATCTAAGAAGGCAGCCAATCCGCTCCTATTTGTGGGAATCTCTTTACCCTGGGTAAGTGGGGATGGCAGGCTGCGGAACGGCCGCCCTGACGGCGCTGTAGACCGGCCGGGCGCGACCCCGCAGAGCGCCTCGAAAGGTTGCGGCCGTGGAGGCGGCGGCAGCTGCTGCGGCCGGGTATGGAAAGCCTGGTACTGAGAGAACAGGTGGCAAGAGCAGAGTAGGATCAATAACAGCAGATACAACAACAATAATGACAACTTCAGTCCTTTTTTCTTTCCTTAATAATTTAGGGGTCATTTACATGATTTTTGACACATACATGACACAGATTTTTTTTAAACCGCACATTTTCGAAAATGCTCTCAAAAAAAGAGTTTACACTAAGCCGCTTTCAAAACTTTTCCCGCTCACGCGGTGACACTGGAAACGATGTAGTACCTATGCCAGGCCTGCTGTGGCGCCGCAAGTTTACACCCTGAAGGTGGAAGAAGAAGAGCACCTGAAGCACGGCGTGTTAAAAGAAGCAGGAACTCGTTAAAAACATTAGCGCCACAGAAAACAGAAAGAACGAGCACTCATGAAAAGACGGTGTGGATAAACGACGGAGTTGCACTTCGAGTTACTTTAGAACACAAAGCCTTCAAAGGTCCTTGT